>CM055887.1:13276855-14557689 GCA_029582165.1 Portulaca oleracea
TACACGATTCACAAAGTGTAGGTATAAGGTATGATGAATGATTGTCTTTAGTAATAACCATGGTAATATTTTTGTTTGCATGTGTTATAATAGCTTAATTGTTAAGGCAATGTTTCTTTTTACAAGTGTCGCAATATCTCAAATGCATAAGGAACGTTGCCATTTGGAAGCATTGTAATAGCTTTAAAAGTGTTACAATAACCTACCACCGCGCACCCTTGATGTAACAGTTTGTAGAATGTTGTCATAGACCTAAGGTAACACTTTTTGAGCCTTTGGTAACAGTTTTGGTGAATTGCAACAAGCTACTTTTGTTGAAGTGTATACCCGCCTGTAGAGTGTGGGGAATTCTTTCTTCAAGATTGACTATTCTATCCATTCATCCTGCCAGAACTGTTTCCCTTTCCGTCTCTTTACTTGATCTTGAGGTAATGTTTGAAAGCATTCTACGTTGTTACATTACTTTTCAACAACTTCTTGATGTTGTTTCACTATGTTCAACCTAGAGCTTGATGGTAATAGGACACCATCTTCATTATGTATAGAACGAACTAATTTTTCCCATAACACTCCTTCCTCCATAGCATATCTCCACCACCATTTTAATATGAGTTGCGTTCTTGATGGTAATGTTATCCAGACCTAGGCCACCTTTTTCTTCTGGCCTTTGAATAATCTTTTATCTTATCAAAACATTGATTCTCTTTTCTTCCTTTCCAAATTTCAGTGCATAAAAACCTCTTCTAGATCTTTAATTATGATCTAATATGTGTCATAGATTTTGGTCGTTTATAAAGCGAGAGATAATACAACAAGCTTGTAACGCCCCGTCCCCTCCCGGATTACAGATATTACCAATGATTGCTTCAAGGATCGCTGACTAGCCCTATAAATCACCACGAGTCTTTCCAGCGTGCTTCGTCCTCACTCACATGTTGCGTGGGAAAACTTCCCAGGAGGTCACCCATCCTGAGACTACTCCCAGCCAAGTACGCTTAACTGAGGAGTTCCCAACGGATGAGCTACCTTAGAAGAAGGTGCACCTTGGTGATATAAGTCATTTCAATCCTCTTAACCTATACTTAATCACATATCCGGCGTGTTACAATCACGCCCACTTAAACACACAACGTCCTCGTGCCACAATCCACTCCAGAATCTTTGCCATCGCTAGGTAACTGCCCATGGATCTCCCGTCGACTGGCACAGCTCAAGGTCGCAGGTCATCTCTGATACCATCTGTAACGCCCTAGCCCCTCCCAGGTCGGGGATATTACCAACAAAAGGATCGCTGATTGGCCCCACCAATCACCACAAGTCTTTCCAGCGTACTTCGTCCTCGTTCACAAGCTGCCTGGGAAAATTTCCCAGGAGGTCACCCATCCTAAGATTACTCCCAGTCAAGCACGCTTAACTACGAAGTTTTGATGGGATCTGCTGTATTAGTGCTGGTATGATTGTAATACCCCAGATATGTGATTAAGTGTGGCTTAAGAGGATTGAAATGACTATTTATATTACCAAAGTGCACCTTCTTTTAAGGTAGCTCATCTGTTGGGAACTCCTCAGTTAAGCGTGCTTGGCTGAGAGTAGTCTAAGGATGGGTGACCTCCTGGGAAGTTTTTCCAGCCAGCGTGTGAGTGTGGACGAAATTAACAACTTTGGAAAGACTCATGGTGATTTGTAAGGCTAGTCAGCGATCCTTGAAACGGTGATCGATAATGTTCGCGGCCCGGAGGGATCGAGGCATTACAAAGCTTATAAACACCGCCTTTGGCAAAACTAACCAATTTGTCTATCTTGGATAAGTAGCTAACTGTCTAGCTTTTTCAACATGGATTATAGCTTCTTCAACATTGGACTCCAAGCTTCTTTTCTTCTCATACTCTCCCCCAACAGAAAACCTAGATATATACTTGATGGACAGTTATATTAAATTGCACTCCAGAATTCTTGCAACTCCTCGGCTCCAATATGTATCTCTAACAAACATTAGCAAGTTTAATTTAGAGAAATTCACTGCTAATCTATAAAGCTCGTCATACATTTGTAACATCACCTTGATGTTGATAAGTTGTTGCTCATTAGTCTGTGAAAAGACCAAAGTGTTGTCTACAAACTGTAAGTGGGTGATTTTAACTCTTCTAGATCCCACCACAATCCTTGAAAAATTCCCAGTTCCACCCCTTTCTATATTAGTTTATTGAATACCTCATGCGGTATCGAAAAAAGAAAGGGGGAAAGAGGTGGGTGATTTTTACTCTTCTAGATCCCACCCCAAGCCTTGAAAGCTTCCCAATTCCACTCCTTTCTATATTAGTTTGTTCAATGCCTCAAGTGGTATCGAAAAAAGAAATGGAGAAAGAGGGTCTCCTTACTTCCACCTTCTCTCCATTTTGAAATGTTTAGTAGGCTCTTTATTCACCAAATTGAGATACTCTTGCTTCTCATGCAACTTCTCATGCTAGAAAGCCATTTTCCCCCAAAATATATATGCATTTGTACCGTGTCAATGGCATCTGATTCACTTATCATATGCCTTTTCAAAATCAAGCTTTAACAAAACTCCTTTCTTTTTCTTTATCCAACTCACTACCTCGTCAGCTATAAGGGCTCAGATAAAGTAGCATATATCATCCTCTCTCTTATTTCCATTCCTTAAGGTGTTGTTATGTTTTATGAGATAAGAATTTTCAGATGAATCAATTTACTATTTTTTCTGTTATGATGAGTAGATCTAGCTGATTATATCCTTATAATAGGGCAATTCAGTAGGCCTTGACACAACAAGGTAATTTATAATAAAAATGCTAAATCTCCTAAATTTGGGTCCACCTTGACACAAACTCACCTTTTTCATGGACAAAAAATATAGGAATAACTCAAACATCAAACCTATATAGAAAGGATAGAAGGTGGCTCACTAGCCAACGAAGCTTAGATTAATCGATTAATAATCAATTTACTTAATAACTAAAATGTGACAAAAATAGTGTAAATCTATATAACAATAAGGATTATTAGACAATAATACACTGAACTTTAGGGGTATTGGACAATAATGCAATGAACTTTTTTTTGGACTCTAATACACTGAACTTTGAGGGTATTAGACAATAATGCACTCAGACTAATTCAACTGGTGGTTGACGCGGTGGCTGTCCTACTTTGAGGTGTCGTTTTTCTATTTTTTTCAGAAATTTTTTTGTCGTGTAAGGAAGTACACATAAGCAGGATGACTAATATATTTATTTTTTTGGGAAAAAAAGAAAAGAAAAATGACACGTCAAAGTAGGACAATGACCGCGTCAACCACCAGCTGAATTGATTTGAGTGCATTATTGTCCAATACCCTCAAAGTTCAGTGTATTAGAGTCCAAATAAAAGTTAAGTGCATTATTGTCCAATACCCCTAATGTTCAGTTACTTTTCAACTTATTAGAGTCCAAAGAAAAAGTACAATATATTATTATTATTATAGTTATTATTATTATTATTATTATTATTATTAATTTCAGCTTATCCTATACTCATATATAATTAACACTATTTTCTTCCAATAGATCAACATTCATGATTCATATTTCCTATGGGTATCTTAATTCGGCAATAATAACAATGGAGGGTCCAAACTCAAATTTTTCCCAAGCTGAATTCGGTTACTTTTCGGGTCTCAAATCGACCATTTTGGGAGTCAAGAAAGGCTAGGAAGAAGTCAAGTTGGGATTGAGGTCAAGCGAAGGGAAATTTTATCATTACACAAGGGTCGGGATGGAAGACCAGATGGGAGGTCGTGTAAAGAAGATTGAGCGAAGAAAAAACGGGAAACACCCAAGGAAAAGAGGGAGAAAACAGAGGAGGCGCTGGCCGTGCTTGGACTGGCGCTGACCGTGCCTTAGTCGGAGCTAACCGTGCCTCTTCCTTTTCTTTGTCCCAAAAATTACTTCATGAGGCGATGGTCGCACCTTAGCAGTTTTTCGTCGATACACATTTTCCCCCCTTCTTTGTTATGTTTTCTTCCCCATTTTTCCACTTTCCCTATTTAAGTCCCTTTCCCCTCCCCCTCATTTGTAGGCATCTTTCGAAGATTTTAAACACTTTGCTTATGAACTTTTGAGAGGGTATTTGAAAATCCTAATCCTTTGTAATTAAGTTTAATCCTTTGTAGGAGTGCTTAATCAAGTTCCTTTTGGTTTGTGAGTTGATGTGCGTCATTCAATCACTTTTTGGTGGAATTCCTCGGAATAGCAAGTGTAGATGCTTGTGAAGGATTTCTTTCGCAACATCTTGTGATTCCCACACTATTGGGTGAGTTTATTACTATATACATTAGTCTTATCCTCCTTTTGATTGTTCTTGTTTATCTCTATCATAAAAAAAACCCTAAAAATAGAGTTTGTTCTTGAGTTCTAACATGGGGTTTTCTTAAACCCTAAAGTAATTGTGATCATTGGGTGATTAATCTTGCTTGACTAATCGACTCCGGAACATTTGACATCAGAGCTTTGGATTAGAACTCATATTAATGGTGAAAGTTTTCCAGATTTTTGTTGTTGATGTTCTTGTTGATTTGGGCTTTGTTTATGATGAATTTGGATGGAAAACTCATGCTTGATGAATGATATTGGTCCCTTAATGTGTTAGGCGTGCTGGGATGTCAATTTTATCATTTGAGTCCAAGTATTTGTTGGGTATTGAGTTGATTTGTGAAGGTGTATATGTCCAAAATTTATTTTCTCTATTTCGGGTTTCTTGTTGATTTTTGCATGTTTCGTTGAGTTTCTTTGTGATTTTTGGTGCTTAAGTGATTGTTAAACATGCCATATCTTTGTTAGGAGTAGTATATTGTGAAACCTTGTTAATTGGAGATCAATTTGGTTTGCATTTGTGAGAGTTATTGGAGTGAGTTGGAGATTGAGTATTTTGGGGTTCAGTGTTTATTCATGCTTCTTACATGGATGAAAATGGTTGAATTTGGATTTTTTTAGATAACTTATTGTAGCTATTTGTGTGTGGTAAGGACGTAAGGTGGTCACTTGGTGTATGATCATTGCCTTGGTGACTATCTTCCATTGTTGCTCATTATTGTCATTTCCCATTGCTGGATTCACCCCATCTCCCTCCCCCCCCCCCCCCCCAACAAGAATTAGCTTCACGAACTCAAAAAATTTCCTTTAGCTACAAAGAACCCCAAAACATCATCCGATCATCTTTACGTTAAGCCATCAATTCCCTTAACTCCACAAAAATGCCCTTTTTGTCAAGTCAAGTTGGTAGTGGAGAAGTTTCCTCCCCTCGACTCAATTCTTATTCCAAAACCACTCTTGATATGACTCTTCAACATATCATAGATGACCAGGAAGTGATACAACATTAAATAAGCGATTTGAGCTATATCGTAGTCAAATTGCAAACTGGTTCCCTGAGAAAGGTTGATGGTGATTATGGGAGGTCTTATAGTAATTCTCAGAGGTCTTGTGATAGACACCGACGTGACGGTTCTCATCACGGGTCTAGAGTTGGTGATCCTCGTGATTGGAAAAAGGGGGAGAAGGCTTACACTTGGTCTTCTAGCAAGAGTGGTACTCACTCCTAGTAAAAGGTTCCGTCCAAGGGAAGTCGATCTTCCAAACTGTCTAAGTTATCTTTTGAAGCTCAAGTGGATGATGCGAAATAAATTAGAAAGCTCAAAGGTAGAAAATATATCAAGTGTAGGGAACACGATCACTACTAATCTTAATGCCCTACCAAGATGGTTGAACCGTCCTAAGTAAGTGTGGTGGTGAGTTCGGAATCCTCTGGGCCTATTATTGAGACTCAAATTCAAAGGGAAGAGGTTTTGGCTCCTACGCGATCCCTAGTCATGACCAATGATCCCTAGGATGATTCTCAATGGGAAATGCTCGTCAATACCCGGTGTAAGATCAAGGATATAGTGTGCAAGATGATCATCATCGATAGTGGGAGTTGTATGAATGTGGCATCTACTAGTTGGGTGGAAAAGCTTCAATTGCTTGTTCTACCTCATCACCAACCTTATAGCTTGCAATGGCTTAAAGATGGTGACCAACTTCAAGTATCTCAACAAGCCTTGGCATCTTTCTCCATTGATTCTTACATAGATAGTGTTATCTGTGATATCGTTCCCATGGATGTTTGTCACTTACTCCTTGGAAGACCTTAAAAATATGATAGGCTTGTCATTCATGATGGCCGTATGAACGCTTACTCATTCCTTACAGGAAAAAGGTGACTTACGCTCACACCTATCTCACCTACCCAACTCCACGAAAATCAAACCCAGGTGGGAAGTGAGAAGAGAGAGTTCCTCCACATGAGTGAAACACAGGATGAGAGTGCTTTGAGCGAAAGGAAGCAACATTTGACTTTATTTTTGCAAAAAGGCAATCCTAGTGGGGTTGACAGATCCATAACTCCTCAAAATTTGCCTATCTCCCTCCCTTGTCCCTTACCTTCACCCAAAGAGCCTCCTACCGATCTCAACACAATGATTACAAGCATTGAGCCATGTCCGACCTGTCCTGAACAACAAATTGGAGGCGAGTTGTATGTCGGCAAGTCCATAGCCTCACACCCTAGTTTTCTTCCTCCAGCACTGAGATCGGCCAAGGAAGAGGCATCTTCTACTGGACTTGACCTTAACATCTCTCGTAACGAATATCTTGTGGCCTTCAACAAGATGATGAACGCTAGGCATGTGAAAATCCTTCTTGATGGCGAGTTGGTCCCTCTTTTCTTCTGAAATTGCTACACCTTTGCGCAGAAAAGGTTGATGAGTGTCACTTTGATCCGATTAATGCGTTTTATTAAGTTGATTTTACATGAGCTATTGGTTGGATTTGAACGACCAAGAGTTGAGGAAAATTCTTCTCCAACAAGGGGAGTTTGATCTTGTAGACACCGGATTTTGTACCGGTATTAGTTTTAGTTATTTGTAAAAATAAGTTAGCCGAGTAGTTTAGTAGCATGCAAACCCATTTCGTTTCTAGCCCGAAAACAAGCGTAATGGCCCATTATTACGGGACAAACCCGTCTGGGTTCGGTGGGCCAGAACATAACTCAGCTCGGATCAAACCGGCTGAGTTTCGGGCGAGCTCGATTACCAGAACCCGTCTGGGTTCCGCGGCCATAATGCTAACCCTAAACGCACCCCCTACTCCCCCCATTCCACTATAAATTAAACCCTTTTTTCCCTTCCATAGACACACCATGGTATGCTAGAGTATTGACACTAGCATATTCTCTCCACCTCTTCTCTCCCTTTGCATGCTGCTTCACTAAAGGTTAGCATAGTTGATGTAAAACATGTAGTAATCTATCGAATTCGTTTTTTTTTTATTTTCAATGTTTTGCATGATTTTAATGATGAATTTGTGAAATTTATATCTAATTCCTCCCTTCAACTTTTTTTTCGTACTTTGGTATTTTCCTTTATATGGTTTCTATGACCTAATTTGTGTTTAGCGCAAGGAGCAACTCGTCCTGGTTCAATTCATGAACCCAGACGGGTTTTCACCTTCTCTTCTTTTTTTTTTTTCTCTCTTTGTTTTTCCCCTTTCTCATGGGATCTGCAGTCGCGAACCTGTCTCGGTTCCAGCATTGAACCCAGACGGGTTCCTTATGTTTTCCCCTTTCTTTTTGTCTTTTTTCCCTTTTTCTTTCTTAAAAGGTGAATCTCGGGCTCACGGCGCATAAATCGTTTTAATCTGTCAGCTAAGTTATTCTTAAAAGTTCAACCTTATTTAAGGTTAAGCAATCCTAGTCGGCTCCCAATCACTTTTAAGTAGCGCCGCGAAAAAGGTCATCAATTTTTCGGGGTCTACAGATTGGCGACTCCACTGGGGACTTAAACTTAAAAAGAGGGTAAAACTTGAAAGAATTAAATTTTAGTGTTTTTTGTAAAAGGGGAGGAATTAATTTATTTCACATTTTTATCATTTTTAGGCATATTGCATACCAGGCTACTCTTGGGCCTTTATGGCTGGGGAGCACAAAAGCGTTGGTTTAGGTTTTAAAACTAAGAATTAGTCCCGAGAGCGGGAGGTCACTACTTGTGGGATGCACTTACATCGCCAAGCATTTGATCTCTCCTCTCACCCGTGTTACACTCTAAAGGTTTCCTTGAAACCCAAATAGCAACACCCCACACATTTTTCCTTGAATTCCATATAAGGAAAATGCGCCGGGGCGAGAACATGTGGTACCTCATTCATCTCCCTAAACCTAGAAAAACCCTGGATCTAAAGCCATGGTTAGGCTCATCCCGCATCTGTATGCCATGTAAATTAATCCTGTAAAAGTTGAAGTCCAAGTGTCTAGCCCAAACATGAGTGGGACGTCATTCTAGCCCGCGTAGGATCAAATGAGAGATGGACTGGCTCAAACCCAGACGGGTTTGGTGGCCCAAACCCAGACGGGTTTGGCGTGCACAACCTAGTTGGACCCATTGTGGAATCACATGCATGCCTATTTGAAAGGGAGGAATTACGTTTAAACCTGCACGGGTTTGTGCACATTTTCTTCTCCTTCCACATCGGGCCAAACTGTTCGATACTGCAGTCAGCCCAATCCACTTACTATTGATCCTATTTGGCCCTTTATGACGCCCCTTGAGTCAGTATCAGTCCTGTCAGTCATCATGTTAGGTCCATATAGAGTTAGGACATGCACTCCCATAAAAGTGGGTGAGTCACCCTTATGTCAGCATGTAGGCGTCATGTCCATGTCCTAGGTTCATATAGGTCTGTTAAGTCATGCATGCATTGGGCGGGTGGCGTAAAGGTTCTTTCGAGCACTAGTCAGTTTCCATGCAGGCAAGATAACAGACCATCTCCGAGCCCGCATCCGTGACTTACGAACCGGCAGGCTCATTCACAATCCCAACTACAGACCGCCTGCCCAATCCAGTGAATCCAATGAATCCACCATGACCACTAGCGTGCCTAGCCCCCCTCAGAAAACTGTTGAGACTAATTCCATCCAACGGAGGCCGTAAACCTTTCTTACTTTCAGTTTAACTTGCTTCACTTAGAAAAATCTGGACGAGATCTCAAAAGTTTTTGAAACCTTTTCCTTCAAACCTTCTGATTTTGAGACAAGTTATGAAAGTTGTATCTGACTGCTTTGACTATCTTAGAAAGTATAAATGTGCGTGCCGCAAATCTTTGGGCTAAGTTTAGTTGATTGAGCCCCATCCCGTGAGTCCACATTGCCTAAATTTTGAATTGATCACTTTTATCAATTCCATGATCCCTTGAGTGACTCACCCATTAGTTGCATCTCTAGAACTTGTTTTGCATCTTGCTTGAGACTACACATGTGCATTGCACGCTGTGACAAAGTGATTAAGGCATTCGATTTTATTTTGATAAGCTACATAGCTAAATAGCCTTCCTTACATTATATTTACGCTCTTTTGCCCGCCTAGCCTTTGTTCATCCTTTTTCATGATTGAACCACGACAATACGAGCCTTGGCCTCGATATCCAAAGATCCCTTTGCCTTGCTTGGTTGGATGAGAGTTTGTCTTTTTTGGAAGTTTGGGAGAATCTGAAAGTCCCATATCTTGAGCGATTGGTATTTGGTTATGTTGTTCATATATTATATCAAAGTCGAAGTTATAATTCCATTGATATTCTTCTCCCCGATCACCCACCAAAAAAAAAAAAAAAAAAGAGTTTCAAAAATAAAAGGGTGATTAGGGAGATTCAATTTAAAGTTCAGAAAACTTTGACCCGGTTGTATTCAGTTGAGATGTTTCAGGGTGAAAGGTGAAATGCCTTGCATACATTAAGCAAGAAGGAGAGTTTAGAGTGTTTCATTGAAAATCAATCCAAGCATGGCTCTTAACTCCTCATTCCCAAATTTTACCGCTCCTTACCCTAACCTAAGCCCCGTTGCAACCCGAAAAAGTCTTTTTGATTGTCACTTGTGCGTTGCATATCAGTTGTGGAGAGTGAGGTTCTTACCAAGCTTATGGTAGTTTGTTTCTATTGGTTTGAGTATGAGAAAACACACATACATTTTCAAAATTGAGTGTTTGAGTGTTTGTTCTTTCCTATGTGAGGTTTACTCTTTTTTAACTGACCTACGTCCATAACTAACCGCGCACATTTGCATTATTCTTAAGATCACATGGCGGTTATGCCTCAAGTACTTGTTCTCTCCTTTGGGATTCGAAAATTTCTTCCTATCTCTTTCGAATCGAAGTTTTGATTTTGTCCAGATTAATCTTTGTGCTTGCTTGTTGAATTGAGTTTACAAAAAAAGAAGAAAAAAAACAACTATGCAACCCAGACGGGTTTATGGGCCTCCTTTGCCCCGCTTCTCGACCCAGTTTCTATAGGGCTTGAACGTCAGACGGGTTTGGGCCAGGTTATTGGGCTATCTCACAAAACCATTTCGCCTCCATCTTGGGTCATAATGCGGGTCCACGAGATGGTTATTCGCCGGCCCCGAAACTGTAGTTCGAACGTACTTGTAGCGTTTAATTCTCGTTTTTTATTTTTATTTTGGTCTTTTTTCGTTTGGGGAAGTGGGAGTAATCCCACCATGTAGATTGCATATCGCATTGCACATTTTTGTTACTTTGTGCATAAGAGTACATGAAAATAAAAGAAGTGCATTACGTAGCATCATCATTGCATAAGCGTCACATCCGTAGTTCGCACTAGTACAAAAAAAAAACGTTATTTCATCATTGCATTGTATTGTCCTAAGTGCATAATAAAGAGTCATACATAGCATTACATAGGTTCGTTGCATAAAGACCCTGCATGTGCATCTTTCTCAATCCTCACCACCGCCACTGGCGCTATCAGCCCCATTGGCTCCGCTTCCACCAGCTCCAAAGTAAGTGTCCCACTGATAGTAGGAGGAGTCTACCACCTCTGTATCACCACCTGAGCCAGATAAGTGCAACACTTCGGTACTGCCCGCATTAAGCCAAGAGTGTTCTAGAACCTGCCACTCTTGATTACCTCCAGGCCACCCCTGTGGAGCAGGCCAAGAAGTTCTTACGGCGGGCTCTGGGACAGGCCATCCCGACCATTCCTGAGTTTGTGTTCCCCATCCGCACGCTCGAGGGCGCTCCAAACCTCCTTGCGAAGGAGTAACGGTACAACGGGTTGACGGCAGGCGATGAGGCGTCATCTGCGAGGGCACGGTTATACCCCACAGATGCACCCGAATCACTGCAAAGTACCACGGTAGGATCGACCGCCGCAAAGGAAGTGCCATAACCTAAATCCACAGTCGCTGCAGGAGACGCAGGAACATACCTAGGCATTCCATAAGGGTACTGAGGCAAAGGATGAGAGGGTTGACGCCTAGACCCCGAATGATGAGATTCTGAAGGAGTACCTAAATGCAGTGAAATGCCTTCTTGCTCGCCGCACACAGCTCCACCAACAGCGCTAGACTCGGAGCCTGTCTCCACCACAAAACTGGGGGTATCACGACAAGAACCGCGGCTCCGACGAGAATTCCCATGATCATGAGACCTCACCTGATGCCTGTGCTCACCTAAAGACATGGAGGATATGCTGTTCTCCACAGACCGCTGAAAGTCGTGGCCAAAACCCGTGTCTCCGTAGTGGGAACTGGTTGAATGACTATCCTCGAGTAAAATACCTTTCCCACGGTCATCGTGAGCCGGCATGCCCGTGCTCCGCCTACTCCTCTCCCCGTGCCTTCGGAGAGCAGCCTCACCCCCATAAGACCGCCTCGCGTCGGCCATGAAGGAAGAATGTCGAGGAAGGTCCATCTGCTCCGACCGGCCACGAGGCACGTGCGCATCTGAATGGCGAGGAGGATCCACAGGACGAGACTGTGCATCATCATCCACGTTTGCGTCCCCAACCACAGAACCTGCAAGGTCTTTCTCACGAGCCCATTTGAGTGTGAAGTAATTTTTGAGGAAGCCTTTTGCTTGTTTCCATCGCCACTGCACAGAATAGGGAAAATTGGTCAAAGTTTGAGCAAGGTACAAGCAAGCAAAGAAAAAGGGGGCTCACTTACCGGCTTTCCCAGGATCTTCTCTAGTTCCGGTTTGATGTCCTCACTAGTCGCCCTCGGGTAGCCGCAAACTGTGTCCCTAGAACTGCTCTGACTCTTCTCGTCATCCTTGCAATAGGGCCCCAACTGCAACAAGCAAAGAATTGGTCATATTAGGCGGTAATAGAAGGAACATGAAAAGAGTAAATAGTGGTCTTCTTCCCCACCTTTCTGAAGGCCAGGAGGTCCCGATATTGTTCCCATTCCTCCCAGAATTGGTCGGGCGATGCCATCGATGCATGATTAGTATACCAGGAACCTCTCTTAGCTGCTACAAACGCCTCGGCATGCAAGGCTCGCGGATCATGCATGGTCTCGGGAGGGTCTGATGGTATTATCCACCTTTCATGGCCCAGGGTTTGCCTTGTAAGTCTCTCACCAAGACTCCAGACCCAACCGGACGGACTCTCCATCACCAAGCGCAGGGTACTATCCCTATGCGCTGCATTTCGTGAGGGAATAAAGTCTTGCGGAATCTCGAAGCCAACCCAGGCATTCCAATTGACATCATCCTGCACAAGTAAAGGAAACATAAGCACCAAAGAAATGCAAGAGAGATTACATGAAAAATGTACCTCTTCAAGGTGATCCAAGATGCGGCGCAACTCATCTAAGCTCCCAAATGGTTTCTTCTTTCGCTCGAGGTAGTTTTTTCGCTCGAGGTAGACACCGAATTTTGTACCGGTATTAGTTTTAGTTATTTGTAAAAATAAGTTAGCCGAGTAGTTTAGTAGCATGCAAACCCATTTCGTTTCTAGCCCGAAAACAAGCGTAATGGCCCATTATTACGGGACAAACCCGTCTGGGTTCGGTGGGCCAGAACATAACTCAGCTCGGATCAAACCGGCTGAGTTTCTTGAGCGAGCTCGATTCACTCAGAACCCATCTGGGTTCCGCGGCCATAATGCTAACCCTAAACGCACCCCCTACTCCCCCCATTCCACTATAAATTAAACCCTTTTTTCCCTTCCATAGACACACCATGGTATGCTAGAGTATTGACACTAGCATATTCTCTCCACCTCTTCTCTCCCTTTGCATGCTGCTTCACTAAAGGTTAGCATAGTTGATGTAAATCATGTAGTAATCTATCGAATTCGTTTTTTTTATTTTCAATGTTTTGCATGATTTTAATGATGAATTTGTGAAATTTATATCTAATTCCTCCGTTCAACTTTTTTTTCTGCTTTGATTTAATTCTAGTAGAGTCTATTCGTTTGAATAGGCGAATTTGACAATTTTAATTGTCGAATTCGTAACCTTACCCCCGAATCCGTCTTTGGGCTCGTAGGCCGGAGTTGTTTATCAAAATGGTTTGTTGTTTTTCTCCTAAAATTCAACTGGCGACTCTATTTTTGTACTTTGGTATTTTCCTTTGTATGGTTTCTATGACCTAATTTGTGTTTAGCGCAAGGAGCAACTCGTCCTGGTTCAATTCATGAACCCAGACGGGTTTTCACCTTCTTTTCTTTTTTTTTTCTCTCTTTGTTTTTCCCCTTTCTCATGGGATCTACAGTCGCGAACCTGTCTCGGTTCCAGCATTGAACCCAGACGGGTTCCTTATGTTTTCCCCTTTCTTTTTGTCTTTTTTCCCTTTTTCTTTCTTAAAAGGTGAATCTCGGGCTCACGGCGCATAAATCGTTTTAATCTGTCAGCTAAGTTATTCTTAAAAGTTCAGCCTTATTTAAGGTTAAGCAATCCTAGTCGGCTCCCAATCACTTTTAAGTAGCGCCGCGAAAAAGGTCATCAATTTTTCGGGGTCTACAGATCCATTTTTCCTAGGGGTACCTCACTTCAAATATAATAACAATGGAGGGTCCGAACTCACATTTTCCCAAAGCCGACTTTGATCACTTTTTGGGTCTCAAATAAGCTGTTTTGGGAGCCAAGGAAGGCTAGAAAGAAGTCAAGTTGGGATTGAGGTTAAGCAAGGGGAAATTTTGTCATTACACAGGGGTCCTGATGGAAGACTAGATGGGAAATCGAGCGAAGAAGAAACGGGAAACACCTAAGGAAAAAAGAGAGAAAATAGAGGAGGCGTTGGACGCACCTGATCCTTTTCTCCATCCCAAGAATTACTTTATGAGACGCTAGGCGCGCCTTAGTAGTTTTTCGCAGATCCTCATTTCCCCCCTTCTTTATTATGTTTTCTTCCCCATTTTTCCCCTTCCCCTATTTAAGCCCCTCCCCCCTCATTTGTAGGCAACTTTTGAAGATTTTAAACACTTAGCTTACGAACTTTTGATAGGGTATTTGAAAATTCTAATCCTTTGTAATTGAGCTTAATCCTTTGTGGGAGTGCTTAATCAAGTTCCTTTTGGTTTTTGAGTTAAGTTAATGTGCATCTTTCAATCTCTTTTCAGTGGAATTTCTTAGAGGAGCAAGTGTGGATGCTTGTAAAGGATTTCTTTTGCAACATCTTGTGATTCCTAGGGTATTGGGTGAGTTTATTGCTTTTTACATTAGTCATATCCCTCTTTTAATTGTTCTTGTTTATCTCTATAAAAAAAAAAACCCTAAAAATAGATTTTGTTCTTGAGTTTTAACTTGGGGTTTCCTTAAATTGTAGAGCAATTGTGATCCTTGGTTGATTAATTTTACTTACCTAGTTGATTCTGGATCAGTTCATTACATTTATAATTGTTTCATTATCCACGAAATGTAATGTCTTTCTATTATATTCTCATGCCACAATATATTGTAATGTATTTTGAGTATATGGATTCAATATTAATTTGGCTTATGTTTATGGGCGAATTATATATGTGATAACATTCTACAATATTTCTTTTATACAGACTAATTATTGAATTATATATAGTATAAAATGATGACAACATATATATTTTAACTATACCTTATATTGTAGTTAGATAAAACTAAAGTATATAATTATGTTTTAGCCATTTTGCTATATAGTTTCAATGTGTATCGAACTATCGATCATACGCAAGTAGTTAGATCAATAATGCCATCCATTTTAGAGTGGATTCAATTGACACTGACATTTTGCGATCACATTTATGATAAGTCCAAATCAATATTTACTTTGTAGCGGTGACTTTGAATGTTTATCTTACTTTTTTTCATAAGCGAATAATCAACTAATTTAATTAAATTATAATTAAATTAGTTTTTCTTGTAATGTATGAAAATTTCTATGCGATATAAAATTACTATGAATATTGGGCCAACGCATTCCCAACACGTGGTAGCCAAACGTTTTTTTTTTATCTGTCGCCTAGGAAATTGTATTAAAAACTTTGACCGTTAATATCTTAGTTTGTATAATGATTCATCATAGAAAATTGATGTTATTAGATTTGTAATAAAAAATAATATTAAAAAAGTATAATATTATAATTTTTTTGTAAAAATTTTATGTTAGAAATTATTGATTGAAAATTGACACTGAAAACCGTAAATGACATATTAAAAAGAACGGAGGGTGTAATACTTTAGAAAAATAGCTTAATTTTAGTAGTTTGAAATACAATTCGGCATAATATAATATTGTTCTTATCTGATGTTAATTTTATCATTTGGGTCCAAGTATTTGTTGGGTATTGAGTTGATTTGTGAAGGTGTATATGTCCAAGATTTATTTTTTCTATTTCGGGTTTCTTGTTGATTTTTGCATATTTGGTTGAGTTTCTTTGTGATTTTTGGTGTTTAAGTGATTGCTATATATGCCATATTATTGTTGGGAGTAGTTTATTGTGAAACCTAGTTGATTGGAGATCAATTTGGTTTGCATTTGTGAGAGTTATTGGAGTGAGTTGGAGATTGAGTATTTTGGGGTTCGGTGTTTGTTCATGCTTCTTCCATGGATGAAAATGGTTGAATTTGGATTTTTTTAGACAACTTATTGTAGCTATTTGTGTGTGGTAAGGACGTAAGGTGGTCACTTGGTGTATGCTCATTGCCTTGGTGACTATCTTCCATTGTTGCTCATTATTGTCATTTCCCATTGCCGGATTCACCCCATCTCCCTCCCCCTCCCCCCCCCCCCCCAAACAGGAATTAGCTACATGAACTCAAAAAATTTCCTTTAGCTACAAAGAACCCCAAAACATCATCCGATCATCTTTACATTAAGCCATCAATCCCCTTAACTCCACAAAAATGCCCTTCTTGTCAAGTCAAGTTGGTAGTGGAGAAGTTTCCTCCCCTCGGCTCAATTCTCATTCCAAAACCACTCTTGATATGACTCTTCAACATATCATAGATGACCAGGAAGTGATACAACATTAAATGAGCAATTTGAGCTATGTCGTGGTCAAATTGCAAACTGGTTCCCTGAGAAAGGTTAATGGTGATTATGGGAGGTCTTATAGTAATTCTCAGAGGTCTTGTGATAGATACCGACGTGACGGTTCTCATCATGGGTCTAGAGTTGGTGATCCTCGTGATTGGAAAAAGGAGGAGAAGGCTTACACTTGGTCTTCTAGCAAGAGTGGTACTCACTCCTGGTAAAAGGTTCCATCCAAGGGAAGTCGATCTTCCAAACTGTCTAAGTTATCTTTTGAAGCTCAAGTGGATGATGCGAAATAAATTGGAAAGCTCAAGGGTAGAAAATATATCAAGTGTAAGGAACATGGTCACTACTAATCTCAATGCCCTACCAAGATGGTTAAACTGTCCCAAGTAAGTGTGGTGGTGAGTTTGGAATCCTCTAGGCCTATTATTGAGACTCAAATTCAAAGGGAAGAGGTTTTGGCTCCTAGGCGATCCCTAGTCATGACCAAGGATCCCTAGGATGATTCTCAAGGGAATGCTCTTTAATATCTGGTGTAAGATCAAGCATAGAGTGTGCAAGATGATCATCATCGATAGTGGGAGTTGTACGAATGTGGCATCTACTAGTTGGGTGGAAAAGCTTCAATTTCTTGTTCTACCTCATCACCAACCTTATAGCTTGGAAGGGCTTAAAGATTGTTAGAACCCCTCAAGGACGTTATCAAGGACCTTGGCACTAGATCAGTTTTGAATGAAAGCCAAAATTCGAATAGCCAGAAAAGATATGATGTGTAAGGAAAGAAATCTCAAAACAGGCAGAAGGAGATTCACCTAGGGCATCATAAGGATGTTCACTCACAGCATCACAAGGACGTTCACCCCATGCAAGAAGCTTCGTCGTGAAAGATAAAAGGAGCAAAATATCAGGGAAGTTTTCTGGAAACGAAATCATCTATTTTCTCTATCCTTTTCTAACCAGACTAATTGATTGCAACTATATTGATTTGTAGGAAACAATCAATCAAGAAATTGGAAGGAAGATTAGATTACAATTTTCGGAAATCTCACAAAAAGGAAAGCAAATCAGAATTTATTGGAAGGCAAGGACGAATGCGAAGAAGGAAAGAATCAGGATGAAATCAATCCTAACGTCTCTATGCTGGTGATGTCAATACACTTATAAATAGAAGACCTTAAGATTGAAGAAGATTAATGATTCCACGGAAGAAATCGGGTGTGTGAAAAACAGAGAGTGCTCTGTTTTTGTGTTCTTTCTTCGAGTAGAAAGTTGTGTTCTTTGTTACAGTTTGTGTGAATCAATTCCTTACCGGACTTAGGTTTTGATTTGAGTGATTGTAATCGATCCTAGACGGACTTAGGTTCGATTAAAGCTTACATCAATCTGTGTTTGGTGTGTGTGTTTACCTAGAAATTTGGTTCGAAATTTCTGTGTTCGACTGTAACCCTAAGGACGTTTACCTTAGGCAATTCAGTCTACATTCTGTTCTAAAGAAATAAAGGAGGTTATTCAGTTATCTTTTCTATTGTCCTTTATTTCAAGTTTACTTTGATTTATCTCAAAGTTGAATCTTAATCTGAGAAGATTAAGACCCTAACGTCCTTTACCAATGAGTATTTGTGCAGAATGTTTTATAACCCTATTCACCCCCCCCCCTTTAGGGTTCTTTCAAATTGTATCAGAGCCAGTCCGCTCAAGAAGAGTCTAACCGCTCTGTGGAAAAGATCATGACTGGGATCGAAGATGGTGACATAGGGCAAGGACGTTGCTTAAACAATCCCCCATTATTCAGAGGATTAAATTTTGCACATTGAAAGAAGCGTATGAAGACCTTCATCATGGATCAAGATTATGACCTTTGGAATAGAATTGAGAATGGAGACTTTATCCCCATGACCACAGAAAAGGAAATCACGAAACCTAAAGATGAATCCAAATATACTACTAGAGAAGCAGAAAAGGCGGATAAAAATGTTAAAGCTTTACACGTCCTTTACTGTGGACTTGATTCTAATGAGTTTGAATTTGTCTCTAGTTGTGATACAGCTAAACAGATGTGGAATACCTTAGTGACCACATATGAAGGAACGAGCCAAGTTCAAAAAATAAGGCTTGACAATTATGTCAAGCACTATGAATTCTTCAAAATGAAGAATGAAGAATCCATCAAGGACATGTACAAAAGATTCAATGTCATAGTCAATAATCTCAAGTCCTTGGGGAAAACCTACTCCAATGAAGAAAAAGTTCACAAGGTGCTCAGATGTCTTCCAAGAAAGAAATGAGAATCAAAGGTCACTGTAATAGAGGAAGTTCACGATGTTGAAACCCTCCAATTAGATGACCTCATTGGAAAGCTTCTTGCTCACGAAATGCGTCTCCAGGAAGAGCAAAATGAAAAGGAAGAAGTAGCCCGTAAGGACATCTATGATCCTAACAACAATGATAAGGACCAGATCTTGGCCTTGAACTCAAGAAATCATGCAAGAAAAGCCATACCTCCAGAGGACCTTCATCCAAACAAATCAACCGAAGAGGTAATGACTCATCAAATAATAGAACTAACTCACTCTCTTGTTTTTTTTTTTTTTTATGGAGACCCAGATCACTTGATCAAGGACTGTCCCTACCACAAAAAGAACAAAGAAAAGAGAAATCACATGGCCTTGATGGCCACTTGGAGTGATGATGAGGAAACTACTAGTCATTGCATCATGAGAAAAGACACCAACGACACAGAGGAAGTTGGTGCAGTCAATGATGACTATCCAGACAGTGACAAGGATGAATCAAGGGAGGTAACATTTGATGATCTCCTCACTTATCCTAAAAATTACTTGGGAAAATACCTTTTAAAGTTTGCAGGACGGGAGACCAAGCATTTAAATGAGATTAGGTCACCAAAAGAAACCAACAAAGGCCTGAAAGAGTCCAATGAGAAATTAGAGAAATTATGTGAAGGCTTACCTCCAGGGTCGACATTCTCAAAGCTGAAATACTAGACCTCAAGGCCAACCTTGATGATTGTCACAAGTCTCTGGCTGAGACAACCAAGCAACAAGAAAACCTTGGAAAATGGCATAAAAGTTCATCCCCTGTTAAGGAGCGAAACTGTCGTCAAGGACATTCTATCTCGCAAGGAGAAGCTATCAGAACCAGACACCAAGGACGACACAAGGACTTTAATGAGCAGTACCAAGGCCACAGATTTTACTCATGGCACCAAGAACGACACAACTATCTTGGGACAAGATATCAAGGTCATTCATCCCTTCCCAAAAGCAAATATGGTAAATCTCACTACTTCAACCATTATCACTCTAAAATTGTACAAGTTTGGGTTCCAAAAGGAACAAGACCTCCTAACATGGTTGTTACTAGTAGTCAAGAACCTAAATTTAATGTCAATCATGGCTTGATGAAAGGTGTCTACAATTTTTGCAGGTATATTCAGCATCCAGGAGAGTGGATGCTTAAGGTAGTTTGGAGCACTCATGGACATTACTTACATCAACAATAAGAACCCCTCAAGGACCTTGACAATTGCTTCTACATAAATAGCAGTGTTATTTTTATGGCACATATTGAGGGGGAGCACCCTCTCTTAGGACTAACAAGTTCATTGAGTCTTGCAGATTATTGGAGATGGTTACAATATTAAGGGGGAGCTCTCTAGACTTTTTGATAAAAGTCAAAAGGTGGAGAAGTGCTGTAACCTTTTGCCTTTCGTAAAAAAAAGGGGAGATTGTTATAACCCCTCAAGGACGTTGACAAGGACCTTGGCGCTGGATCAGTTTTGAATGAAAACCAAAATTCGAATAGCCAGAAAAGATATGATGCGCAAGGAAAGAAATCTCAAAACAGGCAGAATGACATTCACCTAGGGAATCATAAGGACGTTCACTCACAGCATCACAAAGACGTTCACCCCATGCAAGAAGCTTCGTCGTGAACGATAAAAGGAGCAAAATATCAGGGAAGTTTTCTGGAAATGAAATCATCTATTTTCTCTATCCTTTTCTAACCATACTAATTGATTGCAACTATATTGATTTGTAGGAAGCAATCAATCAAGAAATTGGAAGGAAGATTAGATTGCAATTTCCGGAAATCTCACAAAAAGGAAAGCGATTCAGAATTTATTGGAAGGCAAGGACGAATGCGAAGAAGGAAAGAATCAGGATGAAATCAGTCCTAACGTCTTTATGCTGGTGATGTCAATACACTTATAAATAGAAGACCTTAAGAATGAAGAAGATTAACGATTTCACGGAAGAAATTGGATGTGTGAAAAACAGAGAGTGTTGTATTTTTGTATTCTTTCTTCGAGTAGAAAGTTGTGTTCTTTGTTAGAGTTTGTGTGAATCAATTCCTTAACGGACTTAAGTTTTGATTTGAGTGATTGTAATCGAATCCTAGACGGACTTAGGTTCGATTAAAGCTTACACCAAATTTGTGCTTGGTGTGTGTGTTTACCCAGAAATTTGGTTCGAAGTTTTTGTGTTCGACTGTAACCCTAAGGACGTTTACCTTAGGCAATTCAGTCTACATTCTGTTCTAAAGAAATAAAGGAGGTTATTCAGTTTTCTTTTCTATTGTCCTTTATTTCAAGTTTACTTTGATTTATCTCAAAGTTGAATAATAATCTGAGAAGATTAAGACCCTAACGTCCTTTACCAGTGAGCATTTGTGCAGAAAGTTTCATAACTCTATTCACCCCCCCCCCCCTTTAGGGTTCTTTCAAAGATGATGACCAACTTCAGGTATCTCAACAATGCTTGACATATTTTTCCATTGGTCCTTACATAGATAGTGTTCTCTGTGATATCGTTCCCATAGATGGTTGTCACTTACTCCTTGGAAGACCTTGAAAATATGATAGGCATGTCATTCATGATGGCTGTAAGAACGCTTACTCACCTTATGGGGAAAAGACGACTTATGCTCACACCTATCTCACCTACCCAAGTCCACGAAAATCAAACCCAGGTAGGAAGTGAGAAGAGAGAGTTCCTCCACATGAGTGAAACACAAGATGAGAGTGCTTTGAGCGAAAGGAAGCCACATTTGACTTTATTTTTGCAAAAAGGCAATCTTAGTGTGGTTGACAGATCCATAACTCCTCAAAATTTTCCTATCTCCCTCCCTTGTCCTTCACCTTCACCCAAAGAGCCTCCTACCGATCTCAACACAATGATTAAAAGCATTGAGCCATGTCCGATCTATCCTGAACCACAAATTGGAGGCGAGTTGCATGTCGGCAAGTCCATAGCCTCACACCCTAGTTTGCTTCCTCCAGGACCGAGATCGGCCAAGGAAGAGGCATCTTCTACCAGCCTTGACCTTAACATCTCTTGTGACGACTATCTTGTGGCCTTCAACAAGATGATGAGTGCTAGGCATAAGGTTGTTAAAATCGGGATCCTAACTCGAAACTATGGGGAAGTTAGGATCGGAAATCAGCCCATGTAGGATCGTGGATCGTGTGTAAATTGTAGAATCATAACGAGGATTTTGGACCATAAAATCGTAGGATCGTAAATCAGGATCGGGATTTTAATAACTATGGCTAGGCATGTGAAAGTCCTTCTTGATGGCGAGCTGGTCCCTCCTTTCTTCCAAAATTGCTACATCTTTGCGCAGAAAAGGTTTATGAGTGTCACTTTGATCCGATTAATGCATTTTATTAAGTTGATTTTACATGAGCTGTTGGTTGGATTTGAACGACCAAGAGTTGAGGAAAATTCTTCTCCAACAAGGGGAGTTTGATCCATTTTTCCTAGGGATACCTCACTTCAAATATAATAACAATGGAGGGTCCGGACTCAAATTTTCCCAAAGACGACTTTGTCACTTTTTGGGTCTCAAATAAGCTGTTTCGGGAGCCAAGGAAGGCTAGAAAAAGTCATGTTGGGATTGAGGTTAACCAAGGGGAAATTTTGTCATTACACAGGGGTATTGGTGGAAGACTAGATGGTAAATCGAGCGAAGAAGAAACGAGAAACACCTAAGGAAAAAAGAGAGAAAATAGAGGAGGCGTTGGTCGCGCCTGATACTTTTCTCCATCCCAAAAATTACTTCATGAGGCGTTGGGCGCACCTTAGCAGTCTTATGCAGATCCTCATTTCCCCCCTTCTTTATTATGTTTTCTTCCCCATTTTCCCCCTTCCCCTATTTAAGCTCCTCCCCCCTCATTTGTAGGCAACTTTTGAAGATTTTAAACACTTTGCTTACGAACTTTTGAGAGGGTATTTGAAATGCCTAATCCTTTGTAATTGAGCTTAATCCTTTGTGGGAGTGCATAATCAAGTTCCTTTTGGTTTTGAGTTAAGTTGATGTGCATCTTTCAATCTCTTTTCAGTGGAATTTTTGGAAGAGCAAGTGTGGATGCTTGTAAAGGATTTCTTTTGCAACATCTTGTGATTCCTAGGGTATTGGGTGAGTTTATTACTCTTTACATTAGTCATTTCCCTTTTTAAATTGTTCTTGTTTATCTCTATCAAAAAAAAAACCCTAAAAATAGATTTTGTTCTTGAGTTTTAACTTGGGGGGAGTTTCCTTAAATTGTAGAGGAATTGTGATCCTTGGGTGATTAATTTTACTTACCTAGTTGATTCCGGATCAGTTCATTACATTTATAATTGCTTCATTATCCATGAAATGTAAGCTCTTTCTATTATATTCTCATGCTACAATATATTGTAATGTATTTTGAGTATATGGATCCAATATTAATTCGGCTTATGTTTATGGGCGAATTATAAATGTGATAACATTCTACAATTTTTTTTATACAAACTAATTATTGAATTATATATAGTACAAAACGATGACAATATAATTTCTTTTACTATACCTTTTATTGTAGTTAGATAAAACTAAAGTATATAATTATGTTTTAGTCATTTTGCTATATATTTTTAATGCGTATCGAACTATCGATCATACGCAAGTAGTTAGATCAATAATGCCATCCATTTTAGAGTGGATTCAATTGACACTGACATTTTGCGATCACATTTATGATAAGTCCAAATCAATATCTACTTTGTCTTGGTGACTTTGAATGTTTATCTTACTTTTTTCATAAGCGAATAATCAACTAATTTAATTAAATTATAATAAAATTAGTTTTTCGCGTAATCTATGAAAATTTCTATGCGATATATAATTACTTTGAATATTGGGCCAACACATTCCCAACACGTGGTTGCCAAACGTCTTTTTTTTATCTGTTGTCTAGGAAATTGTGTTAAAAACTTTGACCGTTAATATTTTAATTTGTATAATGATTCATCATACAAAATTGATGTTATTAGATTCGTAATAAAAAAATACTATTAAAAAAATATAATATTATAATTTTTTTATAAAAATTTTATGTTAGAAATTATTGATTGAAAATTGACATCGAAAACCGTAAATGATAGATTAAAAAGAACGGAGGGATTAATACTTTAGAAAAATAGCTTAATTTTAGTAGTTTGAAATACAATTCGGTATAATATAATATTGTTCTTCAATCTGATGGATCCAACTCTGTAATTCTCTTTAGAAAGAGTTTCATAAATGTAGGATCCAATTCAATCGTGCATGGGCCACCCCCAAATCAGACTTGGGTAGATCTGAAGAAAGTTAAGGATGTTGAAATTTCGGTCATACATGTCCTTGTAAATTCAAGGCTATGGTTGACTATTTGGTGAAAGAAATAAGTTTTGACTCCGGCAATTTCTTAATATTTATCACATTTATTTAATTTGATTTTTATTATTATCTCTTTCAAAAATGATTGGTGTAATAATTTAAAGGGCCCATATTATGACAAATAATTGTGGGGTGACATTTTTTTTGATGTAAATATTTAGGGGGCATTCTGACCAATTTCCAATAAAAAATGGCAGAAAGCAGTGGGTTTTATGTTTTAGGCGTGTTTTAAATTGAAGTATGTAGTTAACCCTAACATATACAAGTAAATCTCTTAACATGATAAATACGTATGAACATAAAACCCATTATTTCGTGTCATTTACATAAAAAAAACCCATTAGTCGTTTTTTGTTTTCTCTTAATATATTTTTAATATAATTATAAAATTATTTTTATGAAATATTTTTGAATATATTTCATGTAAGCATCACATGTTGGTGAGTATGTTAGTAGGGATTGACATCTAGTATTATTTTTGAAGGCATCAAGTACAGTTTTAAAGGGCATCACGTTAGCATTGTTAATATCATGAGGACATCAATTATCCATGCAAACTTGTTGTCCACAAAATCAATACTTAATATCCGGCCATCCCTGCTCACCTTTTACTCATCAAAATGTCATGTTCATATGAACAATTATATATATATACATGTATATATTCAAAACTACAGGAATGGAGGCAGAAGTTTAATAAAACAAATTAATTATAGTAGTTACCAAATTGCCTTACTTTATAATTTCTGGAATCTTCAGAATACTACAGCTAATCCATTCTCTTTGGTGAACAC
Organism: Portulaca oleracea; assembly: GCA_029582165.1. Lineage (NCBI taxonomy): Eukaryota > Viridiplantae > Streptophyta > Magnoliopsida > Caryophyllales > Portulacaceae > Portulaca > Portulaca oleracea. The sequence continues at coordinate 13,301,687 of CM055887.1, forward strand.
AATTAGGCAAAGAGCCATTGATGAAACTAGGGAGCTTCATCCTAGCTGGAAAGTTTGGCCCTACTCCAAAATATCTGCTTCTCTTTGAAATTTTGGCTTTGGATATTCCAATAATTTCATTAAAAAGGTGGTCAGAATCCGAGAATCCTAATTTTTCTTATTATTACAACTTCTCCCTTTTGTACTGGTCCCATTACAAATATAGTAATACGTATCCAATATCAGGTGCAAGCAATTAATTATATGCTTAAATGGGGCTAAGATTATATCATCAGTGTTAGTTTAACTGAAAAAATTGACATTTAAAAATTGTCATCTTAAATTTAGATTATTTAAAAAAAACAATTGGGAAAAAAGAAGAAATCTAGCGATTTTTGCAAAAGTATTAGTCTCTTCAACATTTGTTTAGAGCAGATGAACAATATTGAAAACTAAAATTTGGTACCTGCTGGTCAGAAATTTTACATGTATGTATTCATGTAAATGAAGAGTTGTTTACAAGAAAATTCACTTGGGTCATAAAATTAATCGTGGCTAATGTATAAATTTTCAGTGGCCAAATCATGTAAATTTTTTTCGTGACCCACCGTGGCATATAAAACCATGTTTAATGCAACAGCCACGAAAATAAATCTTGGCATGACCACCTACATATATATCATAGCATTTATCACGATTTAGTTGATATATAATGTACCCTTTATGACTAATAAGTATGTTAGCAATAGCTCACACTGTGGCCATTATTTTATAAAAAAAGAAAATAGCTAGGGGATTTTATTAACCACTTGTTGGGGAGATTCAAGGGAGGATCCCACTTCAACCAAGACCCATGGTACATAAGTTAAGTGAGGTTTCATCTTAAAATCAATTGGTGTTGAGAGGAGTAGCTCACTTGACATATATACCATGTTTTTCTTTTTACTTTTCCGATGTGGGATATTTTTACTCATGGATGAATCCTAACAATCTCCCCTTTCACACATGAGTCTCTCCCCCTTGATCGGAAGCCTCTTTTGCCCAAGGTTTCAAGTCACCATCAGAAGCCCATCATAGCCGCATCTTACTCTACAGAGCCGCACCCTACCCCGGCCCCTCCCGGGCCGCGGACATTACCAATAACCGCTTCAAGAATTGCTGACTGGCCCCACAAATCACCACGAGTCTTTCCAGCGTACTTCGTCCTCACTCACACGCTGCCTGGGAAAACTTCCCAGGAGGTCACCCATCCTTTGACTACTCCCAGCCAAGCACGCTTAACTGAGGAGTTCCCAACGGATGAGCTACCATAAAAGAAGGTATGCATCTTGGTGATATAAGTAGTCATTTCGATCCTCTTAAGCCACAATTAACCATATACCCGGGGTGTTATACTACTCCACTTGAGTCTCATGCCACTACTCTGTCTCAAGAGTCCCAGCCGCACCTTACTCCACAGAGCCGCACTCTACTCCACCCAAGTTTCATGCAACCACTCTGAACATTCAGGAGACCCAGCCGCGCACGCGCTATGGTCTTTGCTCCTGTCCACGGTGATCTTCCTGCACCTTACATGCGCCCAGCCGAACGAACCATCGGCTCTGATACCACTTGTTGGGGAGATTCAAGGGAGGAGCCCACTTCAACCAAGGCCTACGGTACACAAGTTAAGTGAGGTTCCATCTTAAAACCAATTGGTGTTAAGAGGAGTAGCCCACTTAACATATATACCATGTCCTTTCTCTTTACCGATGTGGGACATTTTTACTCATGGGTGAATCCCAACACCACGGGTTTTTTTTGCATTTTGGACCTTGAACTATAGGGGTATTTATTTTCTGATCCCACGATTTTCATTATTTATTTTTTGGACCCTAAAGTTTATGGGTTGAAATAAAAAAGGACCTTAAATTTTATAGGTTGAAAAAAAGGCCCGTGTACTATTTTTCTTTTTCTTCCTATGTTTGAATTTATCTCTCGATTAGCGCCAAACTTCAATTCAGAAATATGGTTAAAACTAATATTAAAGTTGTAATACACCTCTCTTATTCATGTCGGAACTACTTACTTCAGGGTCTAATTAGTTCCAACATGAATAAGAGAGGTGTATTATAGCTTCAATATCAGTTTTGACCTTACTCCTGAAGCTTGGCACTAATCGGGAGATAAATTCAAACATGAGAAGAAAAAGAAAAACAGTACACGAGTCTTTTTTTCAATCTACAAACTTTAAGGACCTTTTTTATTTAACTCATAAACATTAGGGTCCAAAAAATAAATATTGAAAACTGTGGGACCAGAAAATAAATACCCCTATACTTCGGGGTCCAAAATGTAAAAAACCCTCCAACACCACTGTATAATTCATTGTCAGCAACTGAATGAGTGTCAATTTATATTAACTACACTGCCATCAAAGAAAATTTATATTCACTACACTATCATCCATTAAATGTGTTGAAGATGCTTCTATGAAGGCTCGAACATGCAAAGTAGGTAGCAACTATAAGCATTTGATAGGTGAACTACTGAGCCATTTATCATTATATGGTTACTAATAGAGTCATATTATTCAAAAAAGATACATAATTTTCAGTTTTAATAAAAGGAAAAACCTAAGTTTTTAAGGAAAATCACCCCCTCCGCCCACACCTAATTCCTTAGACGGAGGGTAAATGTAAAAGTTGATATATAAATATTCTTTAGTTAGGTGATGAAGTAGAAATTTCACATTATCAAAGTGATTTTTAAGTGACAATTATAAAGAATTAGCCACAAAATAATTTATCATGGTTAAATTTATAAACTGACCATAAATAGTGTCTTTTTTCGGGTCAACATTATCTTAATTAGCACGAATAATTTATTTTCATGGCAAACTTCTTTGAAAGTATGATCAATTCTAAATATTCAATCAAATTTATCCACTAAAATTTCCTTTCTTAACCACTTGGACTTTTATCAAATATTCAATCAAATTTTATCCACTAAAACTTCATTAAAGTATGACCAAAAAATTAGATTTATATCATATATGTACTTTTAAATTTTTAGCCACTTGGACTTTTATACTTTAGACAAATATTTATATGTTAACATTCTTCTATGATATACACGTAATGGCCGATAAAAAAGATCACATAACTTATAAAACTTTATACTCTTAAAGTATAATATAAATTACCAATATGTATGGATGCTTTGGTTTGTTCTTTCTTGTTTACCTTTATGGCCCTAACCTACGTACATTTGACCCTAGTAACAACCAGTAGTTGTTTAGTTTAAATCAACTTTGCATAGCTATGCCCTATATTATATAGAATAAATTAACTTGGTCAACTAGATTAGAAAGCTAGCATACTAATTAATAACTTGTCAACCAAGTTGTGATCTTAATTTAAATCAATTATTTCCAGTTCACATTCAAATTAAAGACAAGATCAGACTACTCATGCATTTGTACATAAAGTAATGGCAATTAAGTGGTAGTTTGTGCTGAATATTTCAATTAAAAAACCATTTACTCGCTTCATTTTCAACATGCGTAACCGTTGACTTATTAAGGGCTCTAATATTTTAGTTAAATTTATTTTCATTTTTTTATGGCCCAAGTAAGATAGAATCCAAACTTAGGGTGTGTAAAATTTTAATAATTTCGATAAAAAGTAGTTAGGTAAAAGTTAAATTTTGATAATTTTTGGTAATTTTTGATAAATTTTAGTAACTTAATTTTGACAAACCTTTGCTAATATATCAAAAATTAAATTTTTTTATGTTTTAACTTTGGTAATTTTTGGTAAGTTTTAATAAATTTTGGTAATTTAATCAAAAATTGGTATATTTTGGTAAATTGAATTTACCCAACAATCTGACATACCTTAATTGGCAAAGAAATAGTAAATATTTTTCTGTAAAATTTATAGATAAAAAGTAGTTAGGTAAAAGTTAAATTTTGATAATTTTGCTTTCAAAAAAAAATAAATTTTGATAATTTTTGGCAATTTTTGATAAATTTTAGTAACTTTTGACAAATCTTTGCTAATATATCAAAATTAATTTTTTTTTAATATTTTAACTTTGGTAATTTTTGGTAAGTTTTAATAAATTTTGGTAATTTAATCAAAAATTGGTATATTTTGGTAAATTGAATTTACCCAACAATATGACATACCCTTAATTGACAAGGAAATAGTAAATATTTTTCTGTAAAATTTTTTCGTTGACCATTCTAGCTTAAACGGTTCATTCGATAATCTTATCCATCTCCAAACTCCTTATTTATTTGAAACTGAAGATTTGACTATTATATTTATCTACGTCCAGAAGATAAATAAATACGCAAGGAAATTTTTTTTAAAAAAAAACTTGTATTTGTTTACGATTAGGCTTAGATTATGAAATTCTTCCTCCACGAACCTAACATTTTGTGTGCTTAACTTGGACTACGTACACGGTTGAATTAAGACCATCCCACTACTATCTTATACCCGCCTAATAACCCTTGAAATTTGCTTCCCTCATCCACATTATTCTTCTCACTTCCTACCTATATATAAACACATGCACATCCTCTTAATTCCATCAATCTCCTTCTTAACTTCCATCCAAAGCTTTACGATACACTAGCATTTATAATTTTTTCCCGCCCACAAGTTTCCTCTATTTTCCATCGATTTGTACCAAATAAAACCATCATGAATTCTCTTAAGCTTTCATTATTCTTAACCGTTCTTGCAGTCACCCTTGTTGTCCTTCCATCTGCAGAAGCCACCACGACCAAACACAACGACGAAACCAATACTGAGAAATACACGAAAACAGGAGGTATTAAACTTTCTAAAGAGCCTCCAAGCAATTACTTGTACACCAAGAAACACCCGCATCATCCTCCGGTTGCACCATGGGATAACCCGCGTGCTAGGATGACATGCGATAAGTTCCCTAGGGTTTGCCATGTCAAGGGAAGTCCTGGGCATGATTGCTGTAAGAAGAAGTGTGTCAATGTCAAGACAGACAGGCTTAACTGCGGAATGTGTGGGCTTAAATGCAGGTACCCCGAGATTTGCTGCAATGGAAGATGTATTAACCCTTTCTTCGACAGGCACCACTGTGGGGGTTGTGACAACAAGTGCAACAGAGGCAACTTTTGCTACAATGGAGTCTGCAACTATGCATGATTAACCACGTATATACATACATATATATCTTCTCTTATGCATGCACGAATTCGTGAATTAATTGATTCAACTGCATATGTTCACCAATAAGCTAGCTGAATAAAGGGTCATAAGGGCGATCCTGGGTACAGCATACGGGTTTCTGGGAGAGTGTTCATATTGATCGATATATATTCAACTTTGTTTATTCTTCATGTTTGATTTGTACGTACTACTTCCTATAAGAATCAAGTTGTATTATTTATTCATATTTGTACCAACGATAGCGCCGTAATCCAATTACTCAATAAAGTGATTTTTATAATTCTTGTGTGGGTCATTTATAACTACCATAATATGGGCATTTTATATTTTGAACCCTTAATTTATTTTCTGAACTCTTGGTTTTCATTGTTAATTTTTTGGACTCTAAAATTTGTGAGCTGAATAAAAAAGGACATTAAAGCTAAGGTTGTGGATTGAAAAAAAGGCAAAGTCCTGTTCTTTTTTTTTTTTTTGTTCTTCTCATGTTTGAATTTCTTTCCCGATTTGTGCCAAACTTCAGGATTAAGGTTAAAGCTGATATTGAAGCTATAATACACCTCTCTCATTCATGTTGGAGCTACATAGACCCCTAAGTACCAGGGGTTTAAGTAGTTTCGACATGAATAAGAGAGGTATATTATAGCTACAATATCAATTTCAACCTACGCCTTGAAGTTTGGTGCCAATCGGAAGAGCAATTCAAACATGAGAAGAAAAAGAAAAACGGTCCACAAGCGTTTTTTTCAGCCCACAAACTTTAAGGTCTTTTTTTAATTTATCTCATAAACTTTAGTGTCCAAAAACTTAGCAATGAAAACCAAGTGTTCAGAAAATAAATTATCCTATACTTCGAGGTCCAAAATACAAAATACTCCTATAATATCGTTAGAACATCTACAATGTTAAACTTTATACTTGGTGTTTATGTACCATATCTACAATGTCGTTAGAACATTTAATGTCACCTTTATAAAATTCATTTGTTCACGTACCATATTACTCCCACCTTTCCTTATATTACTTCCAATTTGTATTAATTTTTCTACATTTGTCAAAAGTTTAATATACATAAGTGGGCCCCAATTAGATGTGGATCATAAGTGTTTGATTTTTAGAAACCATTATTAACTAAAACACACATCATATCAAAATATAGGGATTCTAAAGAGATACTACAAAATTATTATCTCAAAATTTTGACTTAAATCCCTCATTATAAATGCTCTTATTATAATTTATGCAAGAAGTAGTATTGTTCTCTGTAATCTTCTTATTTACCATTTCACATATAAGTTAATATTAATTTTTATTGTTTAAACTTTTTTTTTCTCCAGAAAAACAAACTTCTTACATGAACCAAGATTTCCTATAACAATACATGGTACTCCCTCCGCCCCAAATGATCTGTCTCTTTTAACTTTTTATGGTCTTTGATGTAAGATTTTGACTATTAATTTTTTTATATTTTATTTTAGCAAAACTTGTAATATTATGTTTAAGTAAAAAAACTTTTCATTACAAAGCTAGTAATGATAGCCATGTACAATAATCCAATATATAATTTGAAAAATTAATGGTTAAAAATTAAAAAAATTTGTCCTCATTAATTAAACTAGGACAATTTATTAGGGAATGAGGGAGTAGATAATATTGGGACGCCGGCCCCCTCCATCCGGAATCTTTCTTGGAAGCTTATTGGTTAAATACATGCGAAGCGCGAAGCAGTCCCTTCTGTAAAGTGTTTGAAAAATTAATGGTTAAAAATTAAAAAAAATTAGGAATAAACAAAACAAAAAAAAATCATAATTACTGAGATTACCTTGCCAAGCAGTCCCTTATGTAAAGTATTTGTATTTAAACTACCTCTATATTGAATATAAACTAAAACAATTAGATATATGTCCCTTACTTAATTTAAAAGATGTTGGTCAACGCCATAAAGTTTAGTGATTTTTTAGCTGTAAATTAAATATTCTAGACAGACGTAGGTTGTTTTTATTCGACCACCACAAGTCATATGGTTATCTCAAATCAAACTTAAACTATTTATCTTTTTTTACTGCATTTCGTTCTCCGTAACATGTATCACATCTTCATATCAACATACTTAGAATTTTTCTTTGGCTATATAATTATTTCTCTCAACAGGTACGTAAAAAATCTGGCTTAACCATATTATATATAGAACTTAGGTACGTGGCGTAGATAGATACATATAAGTTGCCTATGTACGTGAAAAAGTTTGTAATTTGTAAGGTTTTGACTTGCATAAGTACGTGAAAAAGAATTTGTATATAGTAAGGTTTAAGTTGACTTGCATTGTCAAATACTTAATTCCTCCACGAACCTAACATTTGGTTTGCTCTTGACTACTACGTACACGGTTGAATTAAGACCACCCCACTAACCTTAACCCCGCCTAAAAACTCTTGAAATCTGCCTTCCCCTTCCAGTTTCTTCTCATCTTCCCTCCTCCCTTCTCCTCTATATAAATACATGCACTCCCACTTAACTCTACATCCACCCACCTTCATCTTCTTCTTAATTAAGCCCTAATTAGTTAAGAGAATATACACCTACTCCTTTCATCAATTATCTTGTTATGAAGGTAGTCATGAATTCTCTTAAGATCATCTCATTCTTAGCCATTTTATTAGCCATCGCAGTTGCGGTCGCCCTCCCATCTGCAGATGCCAAGCACCACCACAAAACGCGAGGCATTAAACACCATAAAGAGCCGAGCCATTACTTGGATAAACACCATTACGATCACCATCATGGTCGTCCTGTTGCACCATGGGATAACCCGCGTGCTAGGTTGACATGCGACAGGTTCCCTCGGGTTTGCCATGTCAAGGGAAGCCCCGGTCACGATTGTTGTAAGAAGAAGTGCGTCGATGTCAAGACAGACAGGCTTAACTGCGGAATGTGTGGGCTTAAATGCAGGTACCCCGAGATTTGCTGCAATGGAAGGTGTATTAACCCTTTCTTCGACAGGCACCACTGTGGGGGTTGCGACAACAAGTGCAGCCGAGGAAACTTTTGCTACAATGGCATGTGCAATTATGCATGATTATTATTCTTCCTATACATTTTTGGTAAATTAATTAAAATCTTTGTAACTGTTTTCTCTTAGAGCATAGAAATTCATCGATTTGATTCAATTGCACACGGAGAACAATAAAGGAATGGAAACAAGCATCCTTTCTACAAGTTTAATTTTATGGGGGGCTATTATATTATCATATGAAACCGATTTGTTTATTTTATTCTTTTTCTCTGCTTCGACTTTAGCCATCCATAAGAGTCCTGTAGTAGTTATCGTATTGTATGGCTGATAACGATGTGATGTAATGTTTTAATGGTGTTTTAGCATTGCTTTGAAGTGTTTGGGCTTGTTACATAAGGAAATCATTATTGCAAGTTGCATGAAATTTTTTACGGATAATATATACATTTCGACTCAATATGATTAATAATCATCTTAAATTGTTCATATTTCATAATTTGTAATTTACATAATATTTTCTCTAATAATTATATATATTTATCAACTATAAGAGTATAATATTCATTATGTAGGTTAAAAAATATAAATAATAGTCTAATTATATATCAATCATAGTACAAAATGGACATTTTATGCATAGTTTTATATTTATGAAACAACATAAATAAATAATTATTCTTATATAGTTTATAAGTTATAATACCCCTTAAAATAATAAAACATATTTTTATAATGATTTAAATATACTTAGGCCCGGTTCTTTTATACGGTGCGGTTGGTTGCAGTGTGGTGGAATTTGAAAAAGTGTGGTGGAGTGTGGTAGGTTTTGGTAAGTTGTGGTGGGAGTTGTGGTAGGTAAGGTTGGTAAGGAGAGAGAATGTAAAAAGTAGAGGAGAAAAGTGAGGAGAGAGAAAAGTAAGAAAATATTTTGATAATGAATTGTGGTAAAGTGTGGTGGATGTGGTAGAGTGTGGTGAAGTGTGGTAGAATATTAAGTAGTGCGGTTTGATACCGCACCGCGCGGTACCGCATAAAAAGAACGGGGCCTTATATTTAATTTTACAAGTGATTTAGGTGAAATGTAAGATGATTATTAACTATATTGCATCAAGATGTTTATCATTTTGCTTCTTTTATATGATGCTTGTACTCCTAACTTGTAAACTTGGTGTTTACCATTGTATATTAGGAAATTTAATATTGACTGTCGCTGTAATTTTTAACATTAATTTTTCTAACCCATCTATTTTCCTAATTGAATTTTTTTACTATCTTTGAGGATTTTACAAGTATTTTTTTGGAACATTTACATATACCCCCTTCACATTTATGACATTTATAATTCTAACCTTGAATTTTTTGAGTTAATATTTACCTCCTTCGACCTTTCAAACCAATTTGATTTAGCAATTTTCCTGTAAATTTAGCAACTTTTTCAGTAAATATGTGATTTATAATTATAATTATTTGCTAAAATTGACAATAATTGTAACAAACAAATTTTATTACAAGTCACATCTTTATTGAAAAAGTCGCCAAATTAACTGAAAAGACTGCTAAATTAAATTGGTTTAAATTATTAGAAAAGGTAAATATCAACTTAAAAAATTCGTGGTTGAATTGATAAAAAACATAAACCTCAACTATGATATATGTAAATTTTCCTATTTTGGTTCTTATTTTCCAATGAGGGGTTTATAATTGTATTGTGTTGAGGCCCTTGAGGGGGGGTGAATAGGTTTGTTACAAAGTTCTTTACTTATAAACATAAGGGCGTTAATAGCACTTAATTGAAATGAATAATACTTCTTTATTAGATAAACATTGAGGTACAAGAGAAATAGAGGAGGTTAGGGAACTCAGTAGAATTAGGACACTGAAGTCCTTGATGACTGTTTACAAGGACAGAAAGTAAGATTCAGTTTCTGTTGAGGGGCCTCACAGACGAGGCTTGTGATGAGGGGCCTCACAGATGAGGCAGAAAAGAACATGACAGATTACAATGGATATCAAACTTGTGAAGCCTTAGTACTTCAAAGCTCTGCTACACAATACCTCACCAACATATTTGGCTACATAACTCACCAAGAACTTTGGTTACACCTCACCAGAAGTATTTTACTGGCTACATAACTCACCAAGGACTCATTAGCTACACTCAGAAACCTCACGAGATTTCCCACACTCGATTACTTGCATTGAATCGACTAATTAGCACAAGGAGCTGTTGGAGGTATTTATAGTCGGGGTCTTCAATCAGCAATGGTTTCCTCTTGATTCTTTCCTTTTTTGATCGATCTTTGATCCTTTCCATATTCGCTTTGATCTTCTATCTTTGCTTCTTTGGAAACTTCAATCTTTGCACAACAAGGCACACAATCTACGAAGATATATATTAGGATTAGCATATATAATCTCAAAAAATATTATGACAGAGTGTGAGGAGATTTTCAAGATACTTCCCTAATTTGTTCTTTCAAACAAAACTTTCTGGGCATGGCGGAGGTCCTTGGTACAGATGTCGTGGATGACGTCACAACTTCTTCGATATTGGTACGAATTATTTTCAATTAATCTAATACTGGGTATAAAAGGAACACTTGATTTCTCCAATTTTATTAAATATCCTCCTCCCTAACTCCATTTTTAATTTAGTTTTTGTCATAAGTCTAAACTGTCACTCAACTTTCCTTAAAAGTAAAAAAATTTCATTACCCTAAATTAAGATAGTAAAAAATGTCACCACATTTCTTTAACTTAAATTAATATAAAAAAATACTCAAGTTTCATATATAGATCGCTAGAAAATAAAATTTCTTATCTATAAGTCTTTTTTTTGTAGTTAGGATTTTAAATAGTAATTTTGATCAATGTTAAATTTTATTTTATTTATTTCTTGTTATGTGCTTTGTAAATTGTTTGCATAGTTTAATATCTATCGCTTCTGCCTTTTTATAGTTTCCAACGCACCGTTTTGAACTTTTAATTTCTAATATATATATATATATATATATATATATATATATATATATATATATATATATCTGTGTGTGTGTGGATATCATGACTTTATCAAAATATTAATAAATTAAATATTTGTAGAAGAAATAGTGAATGTTTTGTCACTTGATAAGGTGATTAGTGTGACAAAAAAATTTCATATGAGTGTATTCATGTAATAATTTTTCAAACATGTTTTGTTAGAAATAGAAGGTCAAAGTGGGATGTTGCAGACTCTAAAAAGATAGAGGTGATATATAACAAAGTATAGAGAGAATATTATTATAGTATTTTAAGCACAAAATAAAAAGTAAAATAAAATTTAATAGATAAAAATACAAAAAATCAACATCACAGCATCACTATATAAAATTCTAACTATAAAAAAAATTATATTAAAATTATATTACTTATGGACATTTATTTTCTAGCGAATTTCTTTTTGAAACTTGAGCATTTTTATATATTAATTGAAATTAATGAAATGGTGGAGACATTTTTTGTTATTTGTGAAAGAACCCTAGAGGGGGGTGAATAGGGTTATAAAAATTTATGTACAAATGCTCACTGGTAAAAGACGTTAGGGTCTTAATCTTTTCAAATTAAGATTCAACTTGAGATAAACCAGAGTAAACTGAAATAAAGGACAATAAAGGATAACTGAATAACTTCCATCATTTCTTTGAAACAGAATGCAGTCTGGATATGAACGTTCATAAGGTGAACATCCTTAGGATTTACAGACGAACAGAACAGCGAACAAGGTTTCTGGAAAATACACACCAACACAGTTTTGGTGCAAACAACAATCAATCCTAAGTCCTTCTAGGAATCGATTACACCAGCACAAATCAATTCTAAGTCCGTTAAGAATTGAATTCACTCAAACATTAAATTTCTCACACAATCATTCTTCTTTCAATTCGCGCGAAGAACACAAACAAAACATAGAACTCAATTCTCTGTTTTTGAACACCCGATTACTTCCGTGGAATCGTTGGTTTTCTTCGTATTTCAGAGTCTTCTATTTATAAGCTTATTGTCATCAGTAGAGTAGAGTCGTTGGAGGATTGATTCTGCCCAGATTCTTTCTTTCTTCATGCTTCGCTATTTCCTTCCAATTTTGCTCCAATCTTCTTTCCTTTTTGTGGGATTCCGGGAATTTGCAATCTTCATTCTCTTTCCAATTTCTTGATCGATTGTTTCCTACAATTTACATAGTTGCAATCGACTTAGTCTGGTTAGAAAAAGGATAGAAAAAACATATTATCATGTTTCCAGAAAACTTCCCTGTTTTCTACTCTTATTTGTCTTTCACGATAAAGCTTTTCACCTGGGGTGAATGTCCTTATGATGCCTTGAGGGAACGTCCTTATGATGCCCTAGGTGAATGTCCTTCTGTCTTCTTTGAGATTTCTTTCCTTGCGCATCATATCTGGCTATTTGAAAGCTTTCATTCAAAACTGAACCAGTTCTCAAGGTCCTTGTCAACGTCCTTGAGGGGTTCTAACAATTTGAATTGAGAGTAGTGACATTTTTGAATTGTTGGGAAATTTGAGCTACAGTTTAACCTAAGCACAAGCCACAAGTTTCAAATTTTACATGTAAACTTGCTATAGTAGGTAATAGTGACCTTTTTTTACTTTTACGGAAGGTTTAATGGCAATTAGTTGACATTTTCAAATTCAATGGCACTTTCCATGTTCTTTACAGTGGTAAGATTAAATTAGGTAAAATAAGGTTGGTAAGGAAAATAAAGGTAAGGAAAATGAAAATAAAATGACATTGGTTTGATGTTTTTTTAGAGTTTCCAATAAAGTAAGGTAGGAAAAAGATAAGATAAATCTAACTTACCATTATAAGGAACAGGGACTAACTATTTTGGAAAATTTAGCTTCAATTTTGTCCAAGCTGACTCTCATTATTAAGGTAAAAAATAAATTTTGAGCCAAACTCAATATCGATCGGTGGTATATATCATTCTACTTATCCTAATCAAACATTTTTTATTTAATTACGAAATTATAGAATTTTGAAGATAAATTCTCGAATCGGAGTCACAAATGAGAATAAAAAGAGTAGGGGAAAAAATTAGGGTTTTTGGCTCAAAATAATCCGAAGTCAGGGATGAATGGCCGAAAATAATCCAAACTGACTTTTTGGCTGAGAATGAGCCAAACTTTTAATCTCTTTACTCTGACTAAACCAGAATTGAATTCTGACGTCTCAACATTGACTTGACGCCCTTGAAAAGTTTAGACTTGACTGAAAATAATATAAACAGACTGAACCAAATATTAACCCACTACATATTTGGAATTTTTAAGGGTGTCAAGTAAGCTTTATGATGTAGGAATTCAATTTTGGTATAGTCAGAGTAAATAAGTTAAAAGTTTGGCACATTCTCAGCAAAAAGGTTCGTTTGGATTATTTTCAGCCATTCACCTTTGACTTCAGATTATTTTGAGCGAAAAACCCAAAAAATTAAGTATAACCTTATTTTATTCTAAATTCCTCAAATTCGAATGATTTTGTCTAGAAAAATAGATGATTGTATGAGTTTCTTGTTTTTTTTTTGTATGTGTAGACACCCGAAAAGTATCTCATAATTATGTAATTTCATTTATATGCATTTTTATTCTTTTTATTTTATTTTTAGAAAAATGCCAAGCAAAGTGAAATGCAAAAGAGAGAAAAAAAACCATAAAAACAGCCAAAATCCAATTTTGCACGTAGCCCGAGGCGCAGGAACAGATCAGGCCTAGGCAGACCCAGCCACCATAACGCCAGGTATTGAGGCGGGTTTTGCCCGACTCAGATTGCTTCCGCCCGCCTAGGGAAGCGTGCCATGACCTAAGAATTCGCGCAGCTGGACCCTGGACCACTAAAAAGCCTCTAAACCTGGCGGTATTTTGTCAAGAATATTCCCTCATTTAAACCTAAATTCCTACCCTCATTTCACCTATAAATATCCTAACCATTTTTTCATTTCATCCCTACACCGAAATCACCCTGGCATATTGACACTTGGTGATTTTATCTTCTCTTCTCCCTCTCTTATTCTTTTATTTTGCATACACTTAATTGGCATTTAGTTTCTCTCTCTTTCTCTCTCCATTTCTTTTCACTTATTATCATGTAATATTATCAATTAATGAACTCGACCTAAGTAAACTTGAATGCTTGTAAATAAAGATTCATTTATGTTTAATTCTATTTTGCTTCTTGTATATATATTTCTCGCTTTTATTATTGCATTTGTATGTAACTAAATAACATTGATTACATTAATTAATACTCCATTTGTACTCTTTTCTTCTCCTCTTCTTTCTCTTTCTTTTTATTTAACCGATTTAGTAGAGTCCGTTCGTTGAACGGGCAAATTCGAGAATTTTTATTCTCGAATTCGTAACCTTACCCCCGGATCCGAATTTCGTGGTTCGTGGTTTGTGGAGTCCTAACTTTTGAGTTTATTAATTCTCGTTCAAAATTTAATTGGCGACTCTTCTTCTTTCTCTTTTTTATTCCACTTTATTTCTTCTTTTTTCGGATTTATTTTCGAATTTTGGAGCACAGAAAACTGGGTTTTTATCAGTTTTAAAGTGCATTTGCAGTCTTTTTTTTTACAGAATTTCTGAACCAGAGACTGGAAGAATACCTGACGGTATGTGTGCCAGTTCTCAGGTTTGGATCTGGCTCCCAGGTTCGGAAGTCAGTCCCGAGGCCTGGATCGGCAAAATACCTGGCGGTATTCCAGCCGGTCCTGTGGCTCAGACTTGACTTCCAGGTTCGGAACAAATTCCCGAGCCACTTACTTGCATAATACCGCTAGGTATTAGCCCAGTCAGTGATCCCGGATTCTAGGGGGATGAACTTTGAGCTTTTCTGTTTTGTTTTTCTTTTTTTTTTCTTTTCCTTTTCTGTCACCTTTTCTGAATCAGTAAAATTCTAAAGCTTTCAATTATTTTTAAAAAGGAGTTTTCTCAAGAGTTAACTTTTATTTATTTAACGGGAAATACAAGTAAATCCCTTCAAAGAAAATACACCCCTTTTGACTCGCCGTAATGAATGAGACACCAATGGAATTTATTCCCGGGTCCTACAAATAACTGTAGACGCTGAATTCTGTCACTCAATTCAACTTTGTAATTATGTAATTATGTAATTTATTTTAATCATTTTTTTTATCTTTATTTTTAATTTAGGATTAAATGCCAGGATTTTTGAAATGCACATATTTTCCACATGTTGAAATCCCCAAATCAAACTCAATCAAAATCCCTTTTTATCTTATTTCATTTTGATTTTATCCTCCCAATATTCTTTCATTCACCACCATAAATAAACCTACCTCCACCACAATAAATACACCCTCATTTCCACTCTTTTTCTACACCTCAAAATCATGCTAGAAGTATTGACACTAGGTGATTTTACCTTCTTTTTCTTCCTCTTTTTTCTTCTCATCATCATCAGCATCATCATCTTGCACTCATAATCTTGGCATTAATTAACTTGAGGTTAGTATTGTTTTTTCTTATTTTATTCTCACTTTACTATGAAGTAAAATTTGACTTAAATAATAATATTGATGCTCTAATTAATTTGATTAAATGTAAACTTGTAAATATTTATGCTTTTGTTCATTTATTTCGTTCTACTATTTGCGTTTATTTTATTTTTACATTTAATCATTTCATTTGTATGCGCTAAATAATATTGATTAATCTAATTAATTCTCCTGTTCTACTCCTTTCTTTAAATTAACCGATTTAGTAGGGTCCGTTCTTTGAAGGGGCGAATTCGAGAGTTTTTACTTTCGAATTCGTAACCTTAACCCCGGATCCGAATCTCATGGTTCGTGGTTTATGGAGTTTAAATTTGAGTTTATTAATTCTCACTAAAAATTAATTGGCGACTCTTTTTATTTTTATTATTTTGATTCACTTGAACATGATAATAAAATGCATTTAAATCCTTTAAAGATTAAGACACCTCATTCGGCTCGTCATTCACCGAGTAGGACACCATGGAGATTTTCCCCGGTCCTACAAATGGCGACTCCACTAGGGACTTACTTTAAGAGGGTAAAACTAGAAAAGCCGGTTTTTTAAATTCTTGAGTAGAAAAAGAGAAATTATTTTTTTTGTAATTTTTATTATTTAGTTAGGCATCAAGCATACGGACCTCCATATTGATTTTTTATAAATCGGGATGAACCCAATGGTACCGTCTAGGATTTAACCCAAATTCCCCTTTCGGACAAAGTATACTTCCGACTTCATAAAGGAATGAACTTCACATTTCAAGAAGATCGTAAGTTACTTTCCCACTCATGAAGCACTCCAAAATTCTCGGGATTATGAATTCACATTTTCCTTATAATTTTGCGAGAAACACACGGGTCACATTACTATGAACTCCATAGAATTTGTGTCGCGTGAGAGACATGAGTATGTTAGTTTTAGGTATCCGACCTTAAGCCATTGAATATAGAACCTTGGTTAGGCGCATCCCTCATTTGTATGCTATGTTCATTCCCTTTATGTTTTGTGTAAATTATGTGCTATATGTTTTCCCTTTCGTTCTAAGAGTCGGTCTCATGTTGCATCCCCTCCAAATGTTGCCCTAGTTTGGGTAATAGTCAAACAAAGAATTAAAGAAGACCTAGAGGTCTCTCTTGGGCCCGAGTCAAAGCGGTTTGATTAAGCCCAAGATCTTAGTCTGACTTTGTCCAACCCTTGGTAGCATTGGACCCATAAAGTGTGTATCTGGTCGTTATTCGAGTCTGAGTTCATTAAGACTTTAATGTTGACTCGATCTTATGACGGCCCGATGGATCTTCCTCTTCCCATATGCATAGTTCCTGTAAAACCCCGAAAAATCGGATTATAATTACTGTTACGTCGTTAGTATTATTTTACATCCGCTAATTATTCTGTGTTTAAATTGTTAACACTTGAGCTCGTAGGACCGTCATGGGATTATCAAGGGTAATATAGTCTTTTCAACGTGCATGGATATGCATGGGAAGAGAGGTATTTTGGTAATTTCGATGTTAATATTTGATGAATATGTGTTAGTTTTATTTAATTAATTATGGGATTTTTTTAGTATTATTATTATTATTATTATTATTATTATTATTATTATTATTATTATTATTATTACTATTATTATTATTAGTATTGTTTTAGGAAATTTTTTTAAAACCTTATTTTCCTAATGCTATAGTGGACGGTTGGTAGACTTGTTCCCCAAGATTAACTTTGCCAAATTAAGTAGCTAATTTCACTAATTAATCTTAATTAACTCTTCTAATATCAACCCTAAACCCTACTCTCCTTATCTGTCTCTCTCATCCCTCACTCCTTTGCCTTGGAGCCCAAAGAATCACAAAGACCAACCGCCACGATCGGCCACCAAAGATACCATCGCCGCGCCCACGACCATCGCACACTCTTTTCTCTCTCTATCTCGCCTTCACTGTCTTCCTCGTTGTGCACCACAACCGCCGCCGCCCAGCTGCCACCGATCGTCATCGACTCCCGGACACCAGGCGACCACCGAGCACCGCTCACGCGACCACCAGAAACCGCTGCGACTACCCAGACGTGAGGAAGGCGACCCGACCCGTTCGTTGCTGCTGTTGATTGCTGGTTCGATAACCGACCGACCACCACCGCCTCCCGACCATCGCACGCGTCACCCCGACGCATGACACCACCGGACCACCGCCCTCTCTACCGCTGCCTTTCCCATCCGTGTGTAAACCCTAATCTTAAACTATATTTTTTTTGTCACTAGACCTGTTACTAGCATGTGTGTGATGTGTTGATTTGGATTATTAGTATGATTATGATTAGTGTTAGAACCCCTCAAGGACATTGATAGACTCAGGCTCAAGGACCTTGGCGACTGGATCAGTTTTGAATGAAAGTCAAAATTCGAATATCCAGAAAAGATATAATGCACAAGGAAAGAAATCTCAAGAAGGTAGAAAGACATTCACCCAAGGCATCATAAGGACGTTCACCCAAGGCTGCATAAGGACGTTCACCATATGCGAGGAGTTTTGAAAAGCACAGTCGAAATAGGGAAGTATCTCTCAATTGATTCTCTGAAATTTTGGCCACCTATTTTCTGATTTAAGATTGACTAATTGATCCCTTTATTTCAGGAAACACTTAATCAAGGAAAGAGAAGAAAAGATTGAAGTAGAGATATTCTGAATCGGGACCAAGAAGGAAACAACAATTAAGGAAGTTATCATTCAACACAAAGAAGGAAGGAATCCAAATTGCAATGGCTCTATTGCGTCTGGAAGCTACATAAATAGAAGACATCTTGCTCAAGGAAAATCAACGATTCCATGGAAGAAATTGGGTGTTCGAAATAGAAATAGCGTTTTCTATTTTGTGCGAGATTTGGTGATTGTGAGAAGTTGAGTGTAATCAATCCTTAACGGATTTAGGATTGATTGATGCTTGTGAAATCGATTCCTAGACGGACTTAGGATCGATTGAGAGTAAACACCAAAGGGTGAATTTGGTGTGTGTTGGTATTCATAAAATAAGAAGCGTCCTCTGCAAGGCGCTCAGTTCTGTGTACAACCTAAGGACATTCATCTTAGGTTGTATTACTTCATTCTGTTTCAATATAATAAAGGAAGTTGTTCAGTATACGCTTATTGTCCTTTATCTTCTTCCTGCATTATATTGAATCTTAATCTAGTTAGATTAAGAACCTAACGTCCTTTACAAGTGATTATTTGTGCAGAAACTTTCATAACCTTATTCACCCCCCCTCTAGGGTTCTTTCAATTAGGATTAGGATTAGGATTAGGATTATTTACATACAATCTGAGTAATGATATTTCATTAGTATTATTTTCATGTTTAGGGTTATGATTAGTGTTCTAATTATGTGTATGTTTATGATTATGATTATTCTCATTATGATGTTTTTGATTATCATTATTTTTCATACATTCTGATTCTGTGCGTGCATTCATGTAGTTATTTCATGTTTCAATTTTATTGTTGTAAGTGTTTAATTTAGTAGTAAATTAGTAATCTTTGCCAATATATGTGAACTATATTATTATTGTATGTAATTTATGTTAAAGTTTATTAGGGTTGTATTTCTTAAATTTATTTTATAAAGTATGAGTAAATTTTGAGAATTCGAAGTTAAAACCATTAGTTTATAATTATTATTAATTATACTTTTACAAAGGGTGTCTCCTAAGTCTTCTTAGTCTTTTTTGCAAATTAATTTCTGCTATGATAAATAAAGTTTTGATTTTATTTATAGTAATTGTATTATTTTGAATTGTTATCATGTGTTATGTCGTTATTAAGGAGGTTTATCGAATTTCTTATTTATTAAAAATGTTTAATTTGTCTATATTTTGGTAAAATAGTACCTTGTTGGTTTCTTGGATGTTTGAAGTTTAGGGGACCATGTTTCGTTTCCTTTATTTCGATTATTAGTGTAAATTTTAAGTTTATGTGTTTGATTGAGAATTAATATGTTATCGTCGCAATTTATGTTAGTATATGTGTAAGTCGACTTGTGCTATGGGGGTGAAAGGGCAAGTAGTGGACCCTAGTAGGCTGTTTAGAACCTCAATTTGGAGTCCCGGGATAGTATGGTTAGAACTAGGATCGAAAATCCCGAAATAAAACCCGGTCAGTTTAGACAGATTTATGAGTTGTACGATATCGGTCACCATTTATTGTGTGGTTACTATTTAGCCCTACCTTTTTGTCTGAAAATACCTTAGGATGTTAGCTTTCATAGAAATTTTGCGGATCGAGATTTTAAGGTGTATATTTTGAGTTACGACCCAAATAGCGCACCTAGGTCAGAACTGGACAGGTTGTATAGTTGGCTGTTTTTGAGAACTTTAGGGAGTGTTTTAGATCTCGGGGTCAACATAAGAGTTTTAGTAGACATCCTGAGGTTTCCAGAAAGTCCAAAACCTTACCCATAGGAGGTCGGGAAGATAAGTTATGATTCGTTTTATCCAGACGTTGCAATCTGTCCAATTATTTTTCTTTTGAATAAATGTGTTGTTATGTGTGAATTATTCAATTGATTGTCATATGGAAGTGTTGTGATATGTGATAGTTTGATGATGTAAGATATGTTCAAAATGTTAATTTATGAATGATGGGAACTTATAGTATTCCTAGGGGTGGGCTAAGTGGAAAGTAGATTTCGTTAACTCCGTACGACGCGTTTTAATTTTAGAAATTTCGTTATTTTTAGGTGCGTTCTAAACCGTTCGATCTAGTGAGCTCAAGTGTGTTCTGAAGTAAGGAGTAGAATTGTCAGGTAATGTCTATGTCCTAAATCCCGCTGGGGTGCACTTTAATTGTTTTGTCGATTTTTAAGTTATTTTGTGATTTGCATCCCGAAGGGATTTTATGATGAAAATTGACTGTCTGTTTTGGATGTCGAGTTATGTTTTTGAGTTGATTAAAATGTAGATAGTCCTTTACGTGTGTGATTTGGAAATGGTTTTGGAAATTTGGGATTGGACTGGATTGGACTGTTTGAGTTGGAATGGTATGATATTAAACCTGACTAATAATTCAAACGTGACGTAAATGCGGGTTCGGGCAACACCCAAGACCGTGTTCGCATCCTGTAGGGGGGTTGTCAAGAGATCAGGGATGCCTGATAAGTGCTACTTCCCCGGGGTTAGTTTTATGCACGTGTGTGAAATGGATGGCCATCCGTATGATTGTGATTGTGAATGATTGAGATTGGTATTGAGATTGTGATTGTGATGAGATTGTGATATGATTATAGCGAAGTCATTGGACTTCGAGGGCCAAATAAGCAAGGTTCGCCCGCTTAATAATTCTGAAAGATGGTTTGGTTGGTTGGGAAAGAAAGTTGATTTTGAAAAGGTTTGACTTGCTCACTTCTCCCCCAAAAATGAATTGAAATGAATTTTAAATTGTTTTGACGGTTAGGGGTATACATCATTGAGTCATCCTCATGTTTTTAAATGTTTTGTTTTCAGGTGAAGAGTTCTGTGATGGGAACGAGAATTAGAAGTGAGGACGTTGAAGTTAGTAGCTTGAGAATAAAAGTTTAGTTATGTTTAGACTTGAAATTAGTTTATATTGAGTTTTGTTTTTAGAATTTGAAGTTTCTTTCGTTTGTTTAAATTGAAGTAAAAATGATTAGTTGCTAGTTTTCCTTTCTTGTCTTGTATTCCTTCAGGGATACGGCAGTAACGCCCAATTAAAAAGGAAAAGAAAATGGGACTTCCGCTGTTAATATTAGTCAACGTTTGACTTTGACCGTTAAGTTTAGAATTGAATTTCCAGGGCGTTACAGTTCCATACTAGGCTAGTGGTCCTCATGCAAGCCCGATGGTGGGTGAGTTAAGCCAACAAAAAAAAAAAGAAAGAAAGAGCCAGCATATAGGCATGATCTGCATTAGGTCGTCTCATATAGGTCGCTAGGTCTTTGGGTAGGTCAATGTCAGGGTTAATTTTTGAGGTTTATGGTTTCCATACAGGCAGAATAAGGATCCAGTGACCGACCTTGAACTCGGAGTAAACAAGATGCCTTCTTTGCACCACTGTCTCCAATGGCCTCCAACGGAATACCTAGTAACAATGAACTCAGTCTCTTCATCTCCCAAATTTGACTGAACTTTCACAACAAATGCAAGGTAATGATAGGAGAATAGATGAAATCATCGATACGTTAGCAAGGATGTATGATGAGCAAAATTTTCTTGATAAAGATGGAAGCAACACTCGTCATAGTGAAATGTCAAGCATGCTTGAAATAGACAGAGAGATCCATATGTCTGCAAATCACTATATAGACACGAGACTCACTTCTATTCCTAGAGTTGATCAACCACATGAGTCCAACTTGCCAATGGAGAAGTTTAGAACAGTTCCAAATGTCTCCCGATCACCTTTAACTGAGAAGAAAGACCACAATCCGCCCTTAGCCATAGGAGGATATCAAGAAATAAGATGTGGTGTATGAGAAAGTTCTTTTATGGACAAACTCTTTATGACAATAATTCAAATGCAATCACGCATGGAAGGTGTGGACCGAAAAATGGATATGATCCTTTGGATTCTACAAAATGATAGAAGGACGGCTGATATTGAACATCGCATTAGAAAAAATATTGGAGAAGGATCATCATCAATGGGATTGTATGGCACTGACATTCGTCGAAAGGCTCCTAATTCCTTTGCTAAGAATGTTGAAATTCCAATCTACACTACCAAAGCCAAGGCTCTCAATTGTCTTCTTAAGGAAGGAAAGATCAAGCTTCCCCCCATTCGATGCAAATCCGGAACTGAGGGAAAATTTTGGAACTCAAGCAGGTTTTGCAAATATCATAGACTTCGAGGTCATGATACTGAAAACTGCTTCACCCTCAAGAAAAAACTTGAAGAAGTGTTCCAATTAGGAGAACTACCGCCATCACAAACAATACAGAAACCCCATTAGAAGTTCAGGCTGTAAGGGGATCTTCCGCTGCAAGCTCTATAATGTCGGGTTACATCAGAGTAGAAGATGACAAGGCTCAATTAGGAAATTTTCTAATGTCATGTTATTCCTTTTTTTTCCATGAAAGTTGGTTTTTAATTTTCAGAGTCAAACATAATTTATCCAATGATTAATCTTCAATGCATCCGTATTATTTGCACTCAATAAGATAAACTCATTTTGATTATGACTCTTGTCTCCCTCGACCCTTCATTTGCTTCTAAACTGCTAAGGAAAGAATCTTGTGTTTGCATTCTTGATTTGAATTGAAGAGTTCATTCACCCATATGACCATCCAAGTGATCTGAAACATCCATTTGCTCGTTTCGTCCATCTCACATCTCCATCACATTTTCGTTATGCTTTTGTGCCCTATCCGGAGTCCAAGGTTAATAGAGAGAAGAGAGGCTAACTTCACCGCCAAAGCGATGTTAGGCAAAAGGAGAGACAAATAAAAAGAGCGAGGCCAACTTGAACACTCATCTAACAAGTTGGGCAAGAAGAGAGGCAAATGAGTGGAAATTAAGAGGAGATAAGCTAATTTGAACACTCATCCAATAGGTTAGGCAATAGGAAAGAATTCCAAGCGACTAGTAGTCTCTAAAAGTGACTCTCAAATAAATCATGCAGCTTAAAAAGACATGCCTATGATAGAAGGCTTCCACCCTTTACCACCGACATCATCACCACCTTCATTTTCATCTAGCCGTTTTACCTACATTATTACCTTCCCACACCATCTTCTTAACCACCACCACGAACCCGGTCATTCATTTTATGGCCATCTCATCCCTAAATCCATCTAAGCCAACCAATGTGTTGCGGGTGACAAATATTATGGATAAGAGAATCTAGATTGAGGTTGGGGAGTTCAAAAAAAAAATACAAAAAAAAGAAAAAAGGAAAAAAAGAAGAAAACAAGAATAAGAGGCATAAGAGGCAATTGTTGGTTTACATTGGTCACTCGCACACACCCCAAAACCTTCCCACCAAACCTTCACCTATCCTTCCCATTAAACTTTCGACCCATCTCAAAGTCCTTCTTAAGGCATCAATCATTTAAAGTTGCATCTGTTGAACTACGAATGGCCTGATTCTACACTGGATATGTAGGAGAACCTCTTTGAGGCCCGACCACTACATTTCGCTTTAGAGAAAATCCAGCATCAAATCATTTGGTCTTTGAGAGATAGAATAAAGAGTGGCTAGCTCAAAAACATCACCAGGCGAGCTAGGCAAAAGGAGAGGAAACCTTGGTCTCTAATGACCTGACAAGCTGTCAGATTTCTTTCACCAAAGCACACCCACTTTTTCCCATCAGACTTGGATCACCATTCGTACCTAAATTCATGAAACCATAGCCATTTGACCATCTCTTCCCTTATGAGATAAACCCATGCCAAGAGACATGGTACTCCATCTATAGACCATCACATCTACCTCCATCAGTTCGAACCTCTGTCCATCGAACTACCCATCCATTCATCTAATCACTACACTCGTCTAGCCATCCATAGCCTCGTCTTGCCCACTATAGGGGCTTAATGCACACAAACCTACTTTATATACCACTGTTCCTACCTTTTCTATATCCCATCCTCCATTGTTCCTCACCCTTTGAGCTCTTCTGATTTGATCATCAGTGCATGTATGAGATTCGTCATTTAATCCTCGCTTTTCAGAACACCTTAGTGAAGGATAACTCCTTTAACAGAACAAGAAACTAGTTGCATCAAAATAAGAGTCATTTGAAGATAACACCCACCTAGGTCAATCTTTCTGACTCATTTGAAGACGTTTGTTCACTGGTACTGGGGGCTTAGTGCTTACATGCTCCTACCTAAACAAAAGAACCAAGAAAGAGAGAGAAAAGGCAAGAGAGATCAAGATGGCTTACCACTTGATCCCTTTTAGTGCTCGGGGTTCCTAACCATGACAACAAGGTCGAGCATCCTATCCCATCATGCAGCTTAAGCAGGCCGAGTCTTCCATTAATATTGTCTTCTGTAGTATTCCAACTAGGGGCTCGCTCATCACTCAATATCCGCATCATGGCAACTTACGAGGCAGTTCGACAAGAGAACTCATCATTTTCACTATTTTTGCCTTGTCTTGAAACTCACTTCGAAATCACTCTTGACATTTAGAGTTCTTAATTTACTTTTCCTTATTCTTTTCTGTTGAAGACAGGGTCAAGGTCCTTCACCGCGCATCCGCGAAGGACCTTCGGTTTTAATGAAAGCAAAAATCTGGAAAAGGGAAGTTGCCTTATATTATATAATCTGATTATATATTCTGAGTATATAATATATATTCTGATTATATACTCAGATTATGTGTATATAATATATATATTTTGATTATATATTATATATTCTTATTATGGGCATGATTCTTGTAGATATAAAAAGGAAACAAAAGGAAACAAATCAAGGGAAATCAATCATGATTGTTGTAGCAACAAAAGAGAAGAAATCAACACATAAGGCAAGTTACCTTTGGAAGGACTCAAGTCCAAGCATCCAAAGGCATCTATAAAAAGGACAATAGAAGGATTGAGAAGATAGGCGATTCCACTGGCATCATGAGTAAGAAATCCGGTGGGATTTCTCCGAGTGTGTAACCCATGGTTCGGTGGTGAAGGTAGCCAGTAAAGGACCTCTGGTGAAGGTATAGCCAAGGACCTTGGTGAGCATTCGTTGTGTCCACATGTGGTGGAGAGATGGTGTGTAGCAGAGCCTTGACGGACTAAGGCTGTGTGAGTTTGTGCTTCAATGTAATCTATCATGTTCCAAACCGCCGCTAGGGTTTTTCCTATGATGATCCTTATCTGTAACTGACTCAAGGACATTCAGTCTTGGTCAGTGATCCTATCAGTAACTGTCTTCAGGCTGTTACTTCTTGTTTTGTTTTGTAAGTGTAACTTTTCTTTGATTATTATAAATCTAATGAGTTATTTCAGTTACACTGTGTTTTGATCCTTGGTTTGAAACCGAGGAAGTTTGCTCTAACGTCCTTACCTAGTATGTAGTTCTTAATTGTGAATTTCAGCCCCCTCTAGGGCTCCAACAAGTGGTACCAGAGCAGGTCCACACAATAAGAGACTAACCGCTCTGTGGAAAAGATCACGGGGGATAGTGAAAACAAAAAGGTAAGTCACAGACGTAGATGCATTCTGCTACAAGGACATTGATAAGGAAAAAAAAGGTTAAATCATAATCCATGTCCTTCATTCGGCACAAAATTTGAGGTATGTCATCTGTAAACCATTCATTGATCATATTGAATTATGGCATGAATTGAGGGGGAGGACCCTCTCTGAGTAGTGACAAGTTTATCAAACGTTGCAGATTTTTAGACAACCTCTAAAACATACTAGATGTTATATCAAGGGGGAGATTCCCTATTGACCTTGTGACAATCCAAAAAGGGAAAAAGGATTTATTGTGCTGAATTTTATCTTTCATCAAAAAGGGGGAGATTGTTGAAGACAGGGTCAAGGTCCTTCACCGCGCATCCGCGAAGAACCTTCGGTTTTGATGAAAGCGAAAATCCGGAAAAGGGAAGTTGCCTTATATTATATAATCTGATTATATATTCTGATTATATACTCAGATTATGTGTATATAATATATATATTTTGATTATATATTATATATTCTTATTATGGGCATGATTCTTGTAGATATAAAAAGGAAACAAAAGGAAACAAATCAAGGGAAATCAATCATGATTGTTGTAGCAACAAAAGGGAAGAAATCAACACATAAGGCAAGTTACCTTTGGAAGGACTCAAGTCCAAGCATCCAAAGGCATCTATAAAAAGGACGATAGAAGAATTGAGAAGATAGGTGATTCCACGGAAGTAATCGCGGAGTAAGAAATGCGGTGGGATTTCTCCGAGTGTGTAACCCATGGTTCGGTGGTGAAGGTAGCCAGTAAAGGACCTGTGGTGAAGGTATAGCCAAGGACCTTGGTGAGCATTCGTTGTGTCCACATGTGGTGGAGAGATGGTGTGTAGCAGAGCCTTGACGGACTAAGGTTGTGTGAGTTTGTGCTTTAATGTAATCTATCATGTTCCAAACCGCCGCTAGGGTTTTTCCTATGACGATCCTTATTCAGAATCGACTCAAGGACATTGGTCTTGGTCGGTGATCCTATCGAATCGCTTTCTTGGCATTTCTTGTTTTGTTTTGTAAGTGTAACTTTTCTTTGATTGTTATAAATCTAATGAGGTATTTCAGTTACACTGTGTTTTGATCCTTGGTTTGAAACCAAGAAAGTTTTCTCTAACGTCCTTACCTAGTATGTAGTTCTTAATTGTGAACTTCACCCCCCTCTTGGGCTCCAACATTTTCCTCGGGAAAGTTGGGGCTGTTCATATCACATACATGCAACAAATCAATTTGCGTTTTTTTTAGTTTTTTTATTTGTAGATCATGTGCATTTTTTCATTTTAAGTCACATTAGTTTGCATTTCGAGTCACATCAATTCGTTTTTCATTTACATTTTGAGTCATGGTTATGTGCATTTTTTCATATTAAGTCACATTGGTTTGCATGTCGAGTCACATCAACTCGTTTTTCATTTTCATTTTGAGTCATGTTAGTTTGTAAATTTTTTCCCTCTTTCTTCTTGAGTCAAATAAAAGAAAAAAAAAAGAGTCACGTCGTTAAGATAAGGGTTGCATAAAGAGTCTTATAGTATAAAATGCATAATAGAGTTGTGTATTGTACATAAAAGAGTCTTGTACATTTTTTTTTTATTCTCACATAATTCATGTAGCATAGCATACATAAGACGGCATTTGCATTCTTCTATCACCCGCCTGAACCTCAAAAGAAATGCAGCTATGGTGGCTAGAAATCAAGTAAGCTCACTTGGAGTCTTAATCGCCTTTGGGCGTATTGCCAGAGCTCAAAGGACGCTGCCGATGAAGAAATAATTCGAGTTTTACGAGAATTAACTCATTTTCCGAGTTAAACTCTAAAAATTCAGATGACAAATTTTTATGAGAATTAGCTCATTTTCCGAGTTTAAACTCTAAAAATTCGGATAACAAATTTTTATGAGAATTAGCTCATTTTCCGAGTTAAACTCTAAAATTCGGATCACAAATTTTTATGAGAAATAATTTGGAAAATAATTCATTTTCTGAGTTAAACTCTAAAAAAATTCAATTCATAATGTTCACGAGAATTAGTTTGAAAATAACTAATTTATGAATTAAACTGAGAAGGCTCGAGCATACGGACAAACCCGACCCATACTGCCAAGAACAAGCCGGGTCTGGGTCTTGCAACCAGACACCATACCGCCTGGTATAGCTTGGACCCATACCCAGGGTTCTGAACAGGAGAAGACCCGGAAAACCCGGTACCATATCGCCAGACATGGTTTGGACCCGGATTCCACATACAGCACCACCAAGAAAAAAAATGGACCCGATGCGAAGACAAAATGCAAGATTTCATAGAGTAATACCTGGAAGTATGCTCGGTGGAGGGGACTCAAGGTTGGGCCATGAGAAGACAAAAACAAACATCGGGCAGAGCGCCATGCCTGCAGGCATGACAGCCTGCCTACGGTTTCGAGCAACAAATGAAATCTGGCTGACCTACCCCGGGCTGGACAGAGTTGCATGCCTGGAGGCATGACAACCTGACTTTACCCAAATCTGACGAGACAGTGCAAAAAACGGAAGAAAGTTGGACAGAGTTGCATGCCTAGAGGTATGACAGCCTGACTAGGCCCGAATCTGGCAAGACTGTGCAAAAACAAAGAAAACTGGATCATCTTCAACAAACTACCACGACATCGGGAAAGACTGAACGACATCGGGAAAGACTGGACGACATCGGGAAATATTGAACGACATCAGGAAAGACTGAAAGACATCGGGAAAGACTGAACCTGAACGATATCGGGAAAGACTGAAAGACATCCGGAAAGACTAAAAAACATCGAGAAAGACTGAACGACATCGGGAAAGACTGAAAAGACATCGGGAAAGACTGAAAGACATCGGGAAAGACTGAACGACATCGGGAAAGACTGAAAGACATCAGGAAAGACTGGACGACATCGGGAAAGACTGAAAGACATCGGGAAAGATTGAACGACATCGGGAAAGACTGGACGACACCAGAAAAGACTGGGCGACACGAGGAAAGACTGGAAAACACCGGGAAAGACTGGGCGACACCGGGAAAGACTTAACGACATTGGGAAAGACTGGACGACATCGGGAAAGACTGAACGACATCAGGAAAGACTGGACGTCACCAGGAAAGACTGGGCGACACAAGGAAAGACTGGAAGACACCGGGAAAGATTGGAAGACACCGAGAAAGACTGGACGACACCGGGAAAGACTGGGCGAGCCTCTTTATCAGCCGTAGGATATTATTTCCAAGGCGTCACAAAGACGTAGGACTTTTGCTTCCAAACGTCAATTGACACTAGGAAAAACTGGACGACACCGAGAAAGACTGAGCGACACCGGAAAAGACTTGAAGATCAATATTGACATCAGGAAAGACCGAAAAACATCAAGAATACTTTGATCAGCGTCCTACTCGGACTCAATCAAAGTGGGGGCTAACTGTAGACGCTGAATTTTGTCACTCAATTTAGCTTTGTAATTATGTAATTTATTTTAATCATTTTTTATCTTTATATTTAATTTAGGATTAAATTCCAAGATTTTTGAAATGCACACATTTTCCACATGTTGTAATCCCCAAATCAAACTCAATCAAATCCCTCTTTATCTTATTTCATTCTTCATCCCTTTTCCAAATCAAATAAAATCAACCTTTATTTGATTTTATCCTCCCAATATTCTTTCATTCACCACCATAAATAAACCTACGTCCACCACTATAAATACACTCTCATTTCCACTCTTTTTCTACACCTCAAAATCATCCTAGGAGTATTGACACTAGGTGATTTTACCTTCTTTTTCTTCCTCTTTTTTCTTCTTATCATCAGCATCATCATCTTGCATTCATAATCTTGGCATTAATTAACTTGAGGTTAGTATTATTTTTTCTTATTTTATTCTCACTTTACTATGATGTAAAATTTGACCTAAATAATAATATTGATGCTCTAATTAATTTGATTAAATGTAAACTTGTAAATGTTTATGCTTTTGTTCATTTATTTCGTTCTACTATTTGCATTTATTTTATTTTTGCATTTAATCATTTCATTTGTATGCGCTAAATAATATTGATTAATCTAATTAATTCTCCTCTTCAACTCCTTTCTTTAAATTAACCGATTTAGTAGGGTCCGTTCTTTGAATGGGCGAATTCGAGAGTTTTTACTTTCGAATTCGTAACCTTACCCCCGGATCTGAATCTCATGGTTCGTGGTTTATGGAGTTTAAATTTGAGTTTATTATTTCTCACTAAAAATTAATTGGCGACTCTTTTTATTTTTATTATTTTGATTCACGTGAACATCATAAAAAAATGCATTTAAATCCTTTAAAGATTAAGACGCCTCATTCGGCTCGTTATTCACCGAGTGGGACACCATGGAGTTTTTTCCCGGGTACTAAAGTATGGTTAGTTAAAATTGTAAAATATGTAAGTGTGGTTAGATGCGATTAAAATAGATGATCGTATGAGTTTCTTGATGTATTGGTAAAAAAGAAAAAGTGAAGTAAGATAGTAGTGTGATTATTTTATTATTTTTTTAGTAAGGTATGAGAGTAAGAAAAATAAGGCAAAAACTTACTCGGAGGTATCCTAATATTTGGGAAAATTATTTTTCGGTACCCGAACTTTTCAAAACTCATTTTGAGATACCCTTACTTTTTGGGTTAGTAATTATTTGGTTCTTTTCCGGCCATTAATTTTATTAAGTGACCGAAATACCTTTATTCTTCTTCAAGGGTATTTCTTCAGGAATAGAAGAATAAGGGCACTTCGATCACTTAATAAAATTGATGACTGGAAAAGCACCTAATAATTACTAATACTAAAATTAAGGGTGCCCCAAAATGAGTTTTGAAAAGTTGTGGTACCAGAAAAATATTTCACCAAAAGTTAGGGTACCTCAGAGTAAGTTTTTGTAAATAAGGCAAGAGAATAGTGTGGTTATTCTTAAGTGGATGATTTGTATTAGGCTATGTCCCTTTTGTAGTCATACGGAGACTCCTAAGATAACCTTGATTAATCTCTAATACTAATTATAAAAAATGAACTAAGGATCAATGTTAACTTGAAAACTAACCTCCTTTTCACTCATAATATTATAATGAGTCTATTCTTTCTAAGGAAAATGTTTTTTGATAAGGTTTTCACTATGAAAGTTTTTTGTGAGAAAATTTTTCTTGAAAAAGGATAAATTACAATGTTTGATTTATATTTGAAAATATAAAAAGTTATAGGAAAATTTATTTAAAATATCTAAATTATCTTTATTTATGAAAATTTATAAAATAATTTTCAGAGTAATTTTGGGAAACTAAATTATAAATACGTTCACTTTGCTAAGGGAAAAAATATTCCTAATGCCCCCCTTGAAATGTGTTTCCGATCAATTATAGAAAATTTTTAGATTTCACTCAAAAATTTTGTCACTCATATTTTACAATCAAACATAGAAAAATTCAATAAATTTGATGAACAGCATTCACCATCAACCGGTCCCTTAGACAAGGAAAGTAGGGAACAGGAGAGTGAGGGGTAGCTCGCTAGTCGTTATTG
This sequence comes from Portulaca oleracea, assembly GCA_029582165.1. Lineage (NCBI taxonomy): Eukaryota > Viridiplantae > Streptophyta > Magnoliopsida > Caryophyllales > Portulacaceae > Portulaca > Portulaca oleracea. The sequence goes on from CM055887.1 coordinate 13,333,148, forward strand.
GGCTTCTGTTGGACACCAATCGGTAATGGCATGAATAAGGCTGCTGATATTGGGCCCAGTTGCATCAGGCCCAAGAGAGAGAGAGAGAGAGAGAGAGAGAGAGAGAGAGAGAGAGAGAGAGAGGAGAAAATGATGGTGGAATCCTGGAATTGGAGGAGTTGGGCCACATAGAACATGCCTTTAGACTATATATACGTGCATCGGTGTATGTATTATGACTTAGAAAATTGGATATTTAGTAATTGTTATTGGGGAAATTGGATTCTAATAATATGAACTTTTGGCCATATAAGACTTAATAATACGAACTTTCCATTGCGCTCAATAATATGAACTTTCATGCTACCCCAAAGAATACCACCAAGAGCTTTTCGACTCGTTTGAGAATGAAATTACGCATGGCGACACGCTTTTCAGTATGTTTGTAATACACCGCCACCCATTGACTTAAAAAAATTGACACTTCAGCACCCTCTTTCTTTCTCTCTCTCCTCTCTCTTTCCTCTCTCTCTCTCTCTCTCTCTCTCTCTCTCTCTCTCTCTCTCTCTCTCTCTCTTTCTCTCTCCTCTCTTCGTCATTCTCAATTCCAGATCTTCTTCTTCTTCTTCCCACTTCACTATCTCAAAATTGAAATTAGTGATTTTCCACTCCCCCATTTCTCTCTCTAAAATCCCTCATATTTGCTTCTTGTCAAATCCCTGAAATCATCATATCATCTTGTCGCGCTATTAATTTTCCGGATTCAAATGATGAAGTGAAATTCCAGCAAATATGCAATGGCTACCGCTGGGGGTTTTCAATTGAGAAGGTCTACTTTATCAATCCCCTCCATTCTCAGTCGGGCAACCTCGTCCCCTTCCCACACTCGTCAAGCTCATGCCCACATTCTCAAAGCTGGCATTCTCATCGACACTGCTCACTCCAACAGGTTGCTCTCTCTCTACGCCAACCACCGATGCTTCGCTGATGGAACGCTTTTGCTTCACTCAATTGACCAACCCACTTCCTCGTCTTTCTCTGTACTCATTAATGCCCTTTCAAAGTTCAATCTTTCTATCAATGTCCTGCGTATGTTCTCCACAATGATGTCAATGGGTAGGATTTTGAAAAAAAAAAAAGAAGAAGAAGAAGCAAATCTGAGGGATTTTAGAGATAGAAATGGGGGAGTAGAAAAGCCCTAATTTCAATTTTGAGAGAGTGAAGTGGGAAGAAGAAGAAGATCTGGAATTGAGAATGACGAAGAGAGGAGAGAGAAAGAGAGAGAGAGAGAAAAGAGAGAGGCGAGAGAAAGAGAGAGGGTGCCGACATGGCAATTTTTTTAAGTCTATGGGTAACATGGCATGGTCAAACATAAAAAAAAACCGTGCCGCCACCGCCACCTCATGTCTCCGACGAGTCAAGAAAAGGGTAACTCGGTGGCGTGTTATTGGGGGCAACAGGGGGTCAAAGTTCATATTATTCAGAACCTAATCGAAAGTTCGTATTATTAAGTCTTATATGGCCTAAAGTTTGTATTATTAGAATCCAATTTCCCTTGTTATTTTGGATGATCAGATGATAATAATAACAATGAGTTTAAAAAATGTACGCCGTCAATGCTCCCAGCTTACGAAAAATTGTATTTTTTTTGGTACGATATCTAACTTTATATTTTCATTTTAAGGTTTTTTAGAGTTTTAAAATTTTCAATTTTTTATTCTTGTCCTAGAATAGTTATTATGTGTAGTTATTAAAATAATTTTTAGATTTTTTTATTTTGAACAATTATTATGATTTTTTAAGAAATAAAAGGAAAAAAACATTAAAATCAGGAAAAAAATTTGAGACAAAATTTATAAATTTATTAAAAATCACGGAGACATGTTGTGCTATATTTGGGAGCAAACACAAGTCAAAATCTTTGATATTTTGGACATGCACTTAGTGGTTGTACAAAAAAAATATAACTTCAAGAAATTTGGAGCCACTAACGTATATCTTTAAAGTTCATACAATTATTGTCCTATCGTCTAATGCAAAAATCATTAGAATCTAATTTTCCTCATAGCTTTGCTGAAAGAGTGGCCAAAAATTATTTCAAAAAAATATTGATTAAAAGGCTCAAAGCACATGAATCTGGCTGAAAAAGATTAGAATTGGTTATCTTTTATCACAAAAACTTGAGTGTATACAAATTATCGAATAATTCAGTCTAACTGAACTCATTAATATTCCGGTTGGAGCTGGGAAACTTTAATTCAACTTTGGAAATGTTTGGTAGGAACCACACAAAAATTTTTCCGGTGAAAAATTTTTCATGGCAAAGATTTCTTCAGAAAAAAATTTATCTTAGCCCCCCAAGGGAAATTTTCCCTAGGAAAAAGTAGGAAATGATGGGTGCAGCATAAAATTTTTCCTAAGATCAATCTACATCTATACATGGAAAAAATAAGTCAACTCGGAAAAATTGACTATTTCTCGGAAATTTTTGACAAACCAAACACACCCTTAATGGGAAACAAAGTCAAGGGGTGCAATGAACGAGCCGAGCTCAGCTAGAAAAAAGTTTAACTCAGATCTGGTACAAATTGTTTGGGCTCATGGTGGAGCTTGGCTATACTTTGGTGTTTTCGCTTTATAATTAAACTTTTAAATCTAAAGAGAAAATCATGTAAAGTTTTAGATATTTATATAACTTAATTAGAAAACAAATTTTTTTTGAGAATAAGGTTATATTAAGTGAAATTTAAATAATAATGCTTGAGTTTTATCACTTTATGTAATTAACTAGAAAATTAAATAAAATTCCCCCAAATTTATGCTTTAATAAACATTTAATTATTATTCAATTTACCTATATCCATTGAAAATAATTTACCTCCTTAAAATATTTAATTAGAAAACAAATTTTTTTTGAGAATAAGGTTATATTAAGTGAAATTTAAATAATAATGCTTGAGTTTTATCACTTTATGTAATTAACTAGAAAATTAAATAAAATTCCCCCAAATTTATGCTTTAATAAACATTTAATTATTATTCAATTTACCTATATCCATTGAAAATAATTTACCTCCTTAAAATATTTAATTAGAAAACAAATTTTTTTTGAGAATAAGGTTATATTAAGTGAAATTTAAATAATAATGCTTGAGTTTTATCACTTTATGTAATTAACTAGAAAATTAAATAAAATTCCCAAATTTATGCTTTAATAAACATTTAATTATTATTCAATTTACCTATATCCATTGAAAATAATTTACCTCCTTAAAATATTTAAACACGATAAAACTGTAGACGATCAAACAAAATGTAATCCACGAAATAATTTGATCCTACTCAAACGGAGCCTAACTATGATAAAACAAATCAAGCCGAGCTTTGACGGAGTAAAGCTGAGCTCCTTACAAAATCTAGGCATGAGTGACATTTGGAAGAGATAGTATGTTGAATTCAATGGTCATTGTTTATCAAAGTTGCCAGCCAAATGAAGTTATTGATGGCATTTTGGTCAAAAGTTCAGTTCAACTTGACCCATAAGTGTTCTAATTGGAGCTGAGAAACATTAATTCTAATGAGAAACAAAGGTAAATATGAATCCAACTTGTCAAGTAAGTCCATGTCAAACCATTGCTAATTGATGTGCCTAGTATAACCCATTTCATATAGATTTGATCAACTAAATTTAAATCTATAATAAATGTTTCTTCTTTAGAACTTCTAATAAATATTTATAATCAAGATTCAACATTAATAAACATTACTTAAAATCGATTATGTACTCATCAACACTTGTCCACATTTGATCTATCTTCAATTTTCCAAGTTATATTTTAACTTTAATTAGCAGCGATTAGCACTGATCAAAACTAATTAGGTCAAATCGATCAATGATAAACAATAATTTACTTATAATGGCTAGGTTGAAAAGAATAACACCAAAATTTATTAACACAACAAGTTAACAACTACTACTTGCAAGATTATTATTCGCTAACACCAATACATTATCTCTAGTTTATTAGAATTTCAGTCATATTTCTACAATTGTCATTATCAAACTTATATGATACGTATGAATGGAGATAATGTCTTAGATGCCACTATCTTATCATTCAACAGTAAATTTTCTAAAAGGGATAACTGATTTCAAATCTGTCCAATTTTAACATTGGTCTCACGAACATGAGTTTGTAAAACTGCCGAGGCCCTGTTCTTTTCTGCGGTATTTTGCGGTATGTCGCAGTATGGTGAAATTGCCAGAATTGTGGCGGGTTATTTCGCAGACGTAGAGTGAGGAGAAAGAATGTAAAAAGTAGAGGAGAAAAGTGAGGAGAGAGAAAAGTAATGATTTGTGGTAAAATGTGGTGGGTTGTGGCAAATTACGGTATGCTGTGACACAGTAGTTTGCCAACCGCAGAAAAAAAAACAGGTCTTGTGTTGATAAGGATTAGTAGAATAAGGACGAGAGGTCAAGACAATCTAGTAATGATGGTGGGGTTAGGAGCAAAATTTCTTGCCATTTGGTTAGAATAAATTCTCAAGACAGCATCATAATGTCGGGCAGGGGATGCCAGATGTGATATTAGAAATAGCCATGTAATTAACGCTGGCAAAAATTTGGGTCCAGGTAAATTCGAGTCGGAGAAATTCGGACAATGTCGAAATTCAGACGATAAATTCATGTCCGGGCCCGGTTTTATTTCCGGTCGAACCGGATCGGACAATTCGGACATAGCTAAAATCGAGTTCGGACGATAGAAAAAAAGAAAATTTATGTCCGAATATTCGGTCAATTTGGTCAATATTAAAATTCGGAGAAAAAATCTATGTCCAAACCCGATTTTTTCCGGGTCGAATTATTCAGATAATTTGGATCAGACAAATTTTTGCTAGCTCTACATGTAATAAATTAATTAGTCCACACATTTGCTAAACTGAAACTTTAAGTCATATGTTTGACTAAAGAGTGGAAAAAAGGCAAAGCATGTTGTAAGCAATTGAAACTTTAAAGCATACATTTGACGACTGGTATAAGGCGAAGCATATTGTAAATAAATATATGTAGATTAAAATTAGATTACAATTACTGAGTTAGTCCAATTAGTAAGAATTATTATTCACAATTTAAAATGTCTTTAGTTCAACACCTTGTTAGAAAAATGTTGAATGATCGATGATGGTTTATATTGAGTCATAATTGGATCACTTTTTGTAAGACAAAATTTGCCTCTTATGTATAGGTACACACGATTGATAACGAATAGGGAATTGAAATCATCGATCCCCTGTCTAGTTGTCTACATTTACTAATTATCTAAGTAACAACTATATATGGTATATTTACTATTCTTATGCTTTGAGTTCTTGTGTCAACTGCCAAGTGTTAACTCTAAATGCACCTAATACATGCAAAATACGCAACGCTTAGACCATGTTCCCAGGACCACCCAGAACCATGGTCTGGGTAATGCTTTTAGGGTTTTGGGTCGAGTAATGGGCCTTCATTCAAGAGATGGGCTAGTGTCCAACTCATTTGTTTTGGATTGGGACTATGAAGTATTATGGTCCTGAATCATTAATCTAATTTCTACAAAACACGCCTCAAGCGCCTTACAGGCTATGCTACTTGTGCTCATATATATGAGTGTGGTTCAGTTCTTTCCATTGAACCTTAGTGCTAGCATTTGTTAGCCCATTCAATAGGTCTATTTATTTATGAACCTCCAAAATATTTAACAGAAGCGACAATTTTAATACCTACTCAACAATCTTACTATTGTGAAGGCCTTTACATATTAATGATATCAATAATATTTCAAATTTTTGGGAGAACCTAGATAAATAAAACACTCTTTACCTAAGCATATTCTAAATAGCACGAGCTAGAGCCATCCAGTGGAGTTTCTGCTGCTTGATGATAGCAACATTGCATGTTCCCCTGATATTGTGGATGCGACTTGCAAAATTTGCTAGTCCAATTTCCTTTTGTGCGCTTACTTATCTACCAGTTAATCAGCTTTAAGAGCCTGTAAAATGCAATTTTTTTGGAGAAGTAATCCATCCTTGTAGCCAAATCCTAAGTTTTACTGCCAAGGGGCAGTCATAAAAGATATGTTGCAAGGTTTCCTCAGCAAAACCACAAATACAACAATCAGTAGGGAACTAGCACAATTTAGCTAGTCTAGTTTTGACTACTACTAGTTTTTCATGAAGCATAAGCTAACATATAAAAGAGTGTCTTGCATATTAAGGAGGCACCAACACAACCAAGGCAAATTAGGCTTTTGAGCAACTGAAAAGAGATTCTAGATATTAGAAATGTTCCTCCAGTACCAAATTGTGTCCTCATTAGGGGATTAGGACCACTTGTCTTGACCCTTGATATATCTTCTATAGATCAGACCCACTTGACCCCAAAATTTTGTTTGTGCTATGAAGAGTTCCAACAAATTCTGAGGACCTCATTACTACATCTGCTGAGGACCTCCAGCACCAGCACTAGAATTTTGTTTGAAAGTGCGCCAAAATTAATTTAGGGAAGTATCCTCTACAAACCCTAAAATATACTTTCTCCTACTCTTTCGATTTTGATATGATAACGGTTGTTTCCATATTTTCAGAAACTCAAGATATGGAAAGGAAATCAAAGATATCAAACGGATATGGAAGATTGAGAAGATCAATCACAAGAAGGAAACTATCCCCACCAAAGATCAAAGAGTCGTTGGAATGTCAATATATATATATCTTTCGAAGACTTCTTGAAGAGTATTGATTTCCAAGCAAGAAAATCAGTAGTAGGAACTTTGTGATAGAAAGTTCTGAGTGTAGGAATATTGAGTGAATATTCTGAGTGTAACCATTGTTGTAGTGGTGAGTTTTCGTGTAACCAGTAGTCAAACTAGTGAGGACCTCTATAGGTCGTGAGTTTGAAGTTAAATAAGTGTCTCTCTGTCAAGTGAGGTCACTGGTTGTAATTGCCTCCACTGTGAGGCCCTTGATCCAGAAGACATCTGCTGAGTCTTCTGTTCTGGTAGGCCAATTGAGGACCTCACAAGTTCTCTGTTGAGCTGAGTTGTAACCTCCTCCTTTCTAAGCACTTTTAATTATTCAATAAAAGAAGTTATTTTTCATATAAAAGTGCTACTAACTTGGTTGTGCTGATCAAAAGTGCAGAACTATTTACATAACCCTAATCACCCCCCTCTAGGGTTATTTTATGCTAGATTTCCAAGAGGTAATTCTAGATGTTGTTTTGTCAACAAGCTTGGCATAAGTCGTCTTTGTTATTCCCCCTTAATGATAAGGATGTCCAAGTATATGAAAGGAATTCTAGTATGCTAAAACCAGTAAGGTTGATGATGTCCTCCTTTGAGTGGGACATTTGAACTACTTCAATGAAAGAGCTAGGTTTTTCCTTGCTTTTTTTTTTTTTTTTTTTTGCACACAGGTTTTTCCTTGTTAGAAGCAAGACTGGAAGTCTTGAAAAAATGTTGAAGAGTTTGCAAAAGAAGTTGAACAAATTGCTCATGTTGCACAAAATATCATCAAGTTATTAGAAAATACGAAGTGAACCAGCTTGAAACTTTTGCATTTAGGGTACGTAGTATTTGAACCCAAGGGCATACCAAGATATCCCATGCAAAGAACAAATAACAAAGGAGATATGGGATCACCATACCTAAGCGCTCTTTCCCATTTGGCTAACCTATATTGCGATTCATTGATTTGGATAGTGAAATAAGTTGTAGCCACAAGGGCCTTGACCAATTTGATGAAGGTAGAAGATAACTTTATACCCCACCCCCTAAAACCTATTGTCATTAAATCATGGTTTATATATGGTATCAAAAGTCTTCCTACGATCTGCTCTTAGAAGGCATCTAGATTGGGTAGTTTTCTTGCCAAAACCTCAGGCAAATTCTTGCCACATTAGGACACACTACTGAGCTTTCTTCCAAGGACAAAAGCTAACTGCTTGTCTAGTTGTTTGTGGTTCCGTTGGTTCTATTCGGAATTACTACTACGTACTTAATCTATGTGGTGCCAAGGGTCACGTGGACTCTACTAACAACAAATGTATAATGTAGATGTAGCAGTGGTGAGTATCAAAACTTGATATGATGTAAGTACACGAGTGTAAATATAATGTAGTAAATATTAAGGTCAGCTTCTCATACTAAACTAGTTCTCTACTCAACTGTTAAGCAATACAGTGTTCAAGTAGGTTTTGTTTAATTAGTTGTTTCTAATAAAAATATGATAAATTCTAAGAGAATAATCAAATGAATAAAAAGTTCAAGCGATGATTTAAGGATCGCTAATCGCATACAAAATTCACAACATTCTTATCAAATCGAAGTGATATGTCTACACGCCTATTTTCATGGATATTTCAACTTTAACCAAATTATAAATCAGATTGTCAAATGATTCTTAACTCAAAACTTGTAGGCTTTAAATTAGTTTAGCTTAAGTTTTCCCGTTCTCAAACATCTCCTTCGATCCTTCGTTCAAGTATCTAAATCCTTGCAAATGGTTGGCCACACATAAGCAATGACAAACACAATTCAACCAAATCAGTTAAGAACATGTTCAAGCTAACAAAGATTCAATTCATCAATATAATTCACTATTCAAGTTTATCTACCAAACTAAGGAAAGCTACTCGCTACTCATATTTATAACTACAAAGCAAGTAAAATTTAATCTAGAAACCATAAGAAAACCTAATAAAATGAGAAATAAACCAAATATGGAGCAACGTTTGAAAGAAACCAAGTTTACTAAGCAAGTAAAACTTAGTAAAGAAACTTGGTAAACTTAATCCTCCAAATGCAAAACCGATGTTATGAGACTTTAACCTGTGATCCTCTTTCTCAAACTCAATCATGTTTGGCAACAAGCTTTTTGGAATAAAAAAAATATTTTTGAGGGATATTAGCCTTTCGATTAAAGTGAAAAAGCTCTTGGAAGTTTGGTAAACAACTTTTCATATTAGCATTTTGGACCCAGAAAAAAACTAATTGTCAAAAATCTATTTGGGTAAGCTTTTGAGAAAGATTTTAGCTTTTTAATATGATAATTACTTTAATAGCCTTATACATTTAACAAAATTACATTTAATTCTATATAATGCTTGTTATGTTTGTTATTTATTTATTTATTTTTGGACAATAGTTGCATGTGTTGTTAAGTGTGTTATGTAAAATTAATACTTTAAGTTTAAAATTTTCAGATAGATAACAAATTATTCATTTTATTAACTTTAGCTATATATATAATGGAATTTCCGCATCATAAATTCCAATAATTACTAAAAGTAAAATAGAATTGACAATGAATAATAAGTGTAATTAGTATGGCGCATTCAATATCACAAATGTATACTAAAGAAAATTTTATTTCATAATTATAAACTTACAATTCATTTTGATACACATGTAAACATATAAACAATAAAAAAATTACATTGCTATGGTTATAAATGAAATTGGAAAAATGGATTTTAATAACCATACTGTTAGTAATTGGATAATAATAATCCTTACTTTTTTTTTGTACGTCAGTTGTCCCAAAAAAGAATAAAAATATGGTAGTGAATCTACATTTTGAGGTTTTTTTAAGTTTTAAAATTTTTCTAATTTTTTCATTCCTACCCTCCAAAAGGTCATAAGGTTATAAAGTGTCATTACTAAAAGAACTTTTTATTTTATTTTTTTAATTTGAGAATCAAAAGATTTATTATAATTTTTATTAAGGAATAAAAAGGGAATTACGTAAAAATCAGCAAACAGATCCATAAAAAAATAGGAACAAACGTTGCAAATTCACTAAAAATCATAAGGAAGTGTTGTGCTAAGTTTTGGAGCAAATACAAATCAAAATTCATGATATTTAAGGTGTACACCCATTGGTAGTGAAAACAAAAATAAAATAATTTCTTGGACCACTGGCATAATAAAAAATGTAGAACTTATTATATTGTTCAATTGTCAAAAGTGGAGATTACTAAAATCCGATCGATTTTCCAATAAAATTTCAACGATCTTTTCACATACATCTAATTTTACCGAACACAGTTTTCCTATAAATAACTAATCAAAATCAAATTTTCCAATACTTTGATATTTTAGTTCAACGATGCAAGATACTTTCCTTAAAGATTAACAACTTGTGCATGATATTCCAATAGACTCAAAAAGTCCTTTATAAGCGACGCCTTTTGGGTTAGGCAGCTAACTGGCAAAGAAAGTAGGGTCATTTACTCCCTCAAGAAACCAATTCCCTCGTTTTCCATTTTATTACTTTTGGGTTTGCATTTGAAGATTAGTTGACATTTGACAATAACAGAAAAAGTATCAAGAAAGAGAGGAGAAATGAATTATCTAATCTCTACTTTTTGGTAAATTAGTCACAACAAAGGTCTTCATCGTGCGTGTAAAATGGAGTTGTCCATGCATGCATTCAATTTGTCTTCTGCTTAAAGACTTCTCAAAAGTCACATTTGAGCTCCCGTCGACATTGGAAAATTTTAGTAAGGAAATATAAAGGAGGCCCCACCATGATTATGAAAGAATTACACGAGATTACATAAAATCTTATTTTTAGTTTAAAAATCTCATTTGCAGACGCAATATTATCCGATGAATACATTTACAGTGGTTGTCAACCATGACAACTATCATAAATAAAATAAGTCTTATTCGTACATGTGCCAAATTTTATATTAACCGTTAGCTTTTTATATTTAATATAAATTGTAAAATATACTTTTTAAAATTTTAGTTTATTTTTGAAAAACTTAAAATAAATATTTTTCAAATTATGATTGTTTACTAGGCAAAAAATTAGTGTTAAGATATTTTAAATTTAAAAAATTTTGTAAATTTTTTTTAATTAAGAAAATATATTTTATAAAGTTGTACTAAATAAAAAATGAATGATGAAGATAAAAGTTGACAAATATATAAATAAACATTGTTTTTATTGTGGTGGTTGTCATGGTTGACAACCGCTATAAGTTTTTCCATTATCAAATTAATGATACTCAAAAATTCATACTCGTCTTTTGACTTTGGTCCTATTCTTTTATGCGGCTGGTAATTTTTGGTGCCACAGCCCACCACACTTTGCTACAACCCACCACAATTCACCACAACCCCCCACAAATTACTTTTTCAACTCACTTTTCCAATACAATAATTTTTCAACCTTTTTTTTAATCATCCAAAAACAATACAATATTTCAACTCACTTTTTCCAATTACTTTTTCACAATTACCAATACAATATATATATATATATATATATATGTATATATATATATATATATATAAAACTCAGCACAATTTACCAATAACCCACCACAATTCCACCATACCCGCCACAATTTCACCACACCATACCGCAGCACACCGCATAAAAGAACAGGGCCTTTATTTATCATTATAATTACCAATTTTCATAGTATCTATCCTTTTATATTTTTAGTTATATATTAATATTGATTATTGATCCGAGAACGACTAGGTAAGCAAGATTATAGACCCAAGGATCACAATTACTCTAGGGTTTGAGAAAACCCACAAATTAGAACTCAAGAACAAACTCTAGCTAATTTTTGGAGATGAACAACAAATACAACAAGAATTAAAAGGGATATAGACAATTGTAAAGAGTAATCACTCACCCAATTGAACTAAGATATTCAATCAATTGCACAAGAACCTTCCACAAGAAAAAGGTCTTGAAACACCAAAGAAATCTCACAAAGGGTGGAGGAAGAACACCAACTCACAAAGAAGAGAAATCACCAAGCAATTTCCACCCAAATAATTAGCTTTCATTGATTAGGGTTTGAAAACCCACAATTACAAACTCTTCAAGTGAGAGGATTTTTTAGTCTAAATCTAAAAGCTTCAAAAAACTATCTCTAATGGAGGGTCGGGGAACATATATATAAGAGAGGGAGAGAAGGGGGGAAAAGGAAAACAACTAAAAAAGCGGAAGAAAAACGTGTCTTGGGCAAAAAGAGGGAGGTGTTGTCAGCATCTCCTCCAGAAAGCTTAGCGTCAAGAAGCGTAGAGAGGCGCTGCCAGCATCCCTGTAGACGCGAGTAGCGCCTGCCTGCGTCTGCTAACTTCCAACGTGCATAACTTCTTCGTTTTAACTCTGATTTGGCCATATAACATATCGATAGAAAGATCTCAATGTGTACTATAAGCTCGCCAAATGTGGTGATCATCGAAGCTATATTGAGGAAGTTATGATCAAAAGAGTGAAGGAATGTATTTTTCCCTTGTCCAATTTTACCCAATTTCTTCATTTTCCTCCATTCATTCTATTCTTCTTTCCTTGACTTTACTTCTTCTTTCTTCTTGGTTCCTTGGACTCGATTTTCTAGTGTTCTTCCTTGATGCTCCACAAACCCGACCCTGACCCTTGTGAAAAGACCAAGATGCCCCTTTGCTTCCAAAATAATCGATTTAAGGCTTCAAAAGCGACCCGAACTTTACTTGAAGGAAAATAACTTGGACCCACTTTCATTATTTTTTTCCGTTGCTAAGGACCCCAGGAAATATGGATCAAACTTCCCTTGTTGGAGAAGAGTTTCCCTCAACTCTTGGGAGTTCAAATCCAACCGACCACTCACGTAAAATCAACTCAATAAAACTCATTGGCCAGATCAAAGTGACATTCATAAACCCTTTCTTCGTAAAGGTGTAGCAATTTCAGAAGAAAAAAGGGACCAACTCACCATCAAGAGGGACCTTCACATGCTTAGCGCTTATCATTTTGCTGAAGGCCACAAGGTAGTCGTCATAAGAGATGTCAAAGTCAAGACCGATAGAAGATGCCTCTTCCTTGGCCAATCTCAATGTGGGAGGAGGCAAGCAAGGGAGTGACGCGAAGAACTTGTTGCCATGCAACTCGTCTCCAAAAGGGAGCCCGGGAATGATCGGACACAACTCAAGGCTCGCATTCATGGTATAAAGATCGGTAGGAGTTGTAGGTAACGGTGAGGGACAAGGGAGGGAGGTTGGAAAATTTTTTGGATATAAGGTTTGCTCAACCTCACTAAGGTCACTTTTTTCGCAAAAATAGCGTCAAGCGTGGCTTCCTTTCGCTCAAAAGACTCTCATCCCGTGTGTCACTCTTATGGAGGGGGTCTCTCTTCTCACTCTCATCCCGGTTTGGTGTGTGAGGGGTTGGATAGGTGAGAGGGGGCTAAGCGTGATCCTTTTTTCTCCCATCAAGATTGAGTAAGTGTTCTTAAATCCATCATGGATGGCACGCTTATCATATTGCCAAGGCCTACCAAGGAGCAAATGACAAACATCCATAGGAACAACGTCACACAAAATACTATCCTTATGAGGACCAATGGAGAAGAATATCAAGGTTTGTTGAGTTACTTGAAGATCGCCACCATCTTTAAGCCCTTGCAAGCTATAGAGTTGGGGATGAGCCACGATCAGTGATGGGAGCTTCTCAACCATGTAGGTAGAAGACAAGTTGGAGCAGCTCCCACCATCGATGATGACCTTGCACAACCCTTCGCCGACGGTGAACCTAGTTTGGAAGATTGATTCCCGTTGAGAGTCATCCCCAGAATCCTTAGTCATGATAAAGGATCGCCTAGGAGTCAAAACCTCTTCCCTTTGAACTTGTGTCTTAACAATAGGCTTAGAGGATTCCGAACCATCCATCACACTTGCTTGGGGTGATTCAACCATCTTGGTAGGGCATTGAGATTGGTAGTGACCGTATTCCCTACACTTGAAACATTTTCTACCCTTGAGCTTTCTAAGATATTTCGCATCATCCATGTGAGCTTCAATAGATGGTTTGAATGGCTTGGAAGATCGACTTCCTTCGGATAGAACCTCATGCCAAGAGTGAGCACCGACCTTGCTAGAAGACCATGATTGAGCTTTCTTTTCCCTTCTCTAATCATGAGGATCACAAACTCTAGGCCCATAAGTAGAAATACCACGATGGGGTTCAACATAGGACCTTCGATATTCTTCATAAAATCTCCCATAATCATCACGAACATTTCTCGAGGAACCGATTTGTAATTTTGTAATGGCATAACTCAAATCGCTCACTTGACATTGTATCACTTCTTGGCTATCTATGATATGTTGAAGAGCCATATCAAGAGTGGTTTTGGAAGGGGAGTTTGGTTGAGGAGGGAATTTTCGATCTCCCATTTGATTAGACGGCGAGGCCACTTAAGGAGTTTGATGGGATTGATGGGCTAAGGAAAATATATTTGGGTGAGGCTTTGGAGTTCTCTTTTGGCTAAGGAAATTTTGTGGAGTTTTCGTGAGGCTATTGTTTTGTGGGGGGAGATGGGATGAATCCGGCAAGGGGGAATGATGAACGAGCAACAATGGGGGATAATCAACAAGGCAAGATTATATACCAAGTGATCACCTCATACAATCACAACAATAGCCAACACAAGGTTATCCAACAAAATCAACCAAGTCAACAATTAACACCCAATTCAACCATTGACATCCGTAGAGGAAGCATGAACAACCACCAAAATTTCAAATTGCACAACACTTCAACTACCTCTTCAAATGCTATCTAAATCAACTCCAAACCAAGTCCCAATCAACAACAATAACACCTATTTACTCCCAACAAATCACTACCAACAACAAGGGCCATGTATAGCATCCACTCAAGCACCAAAATTCACAACAAAATCAACCTAAACATGCCAACATCAACCAAAAATCCAAAATAGAGAAACAAAATTATGGGCAACTTCAATTCAAAAAATCAACCCAATACTCAATGAATACTTGGACCTAAGTGGTAAAAATCATATCCCAACACTCCTAACACATCAAGGGACCAATACCATTCATCAAACATCAATTTTGCATCCAAAATCAACAAGAACAAACCCAAAACTTCAAGAACTTAAAACCAATCAAATCTGGAAATTTTTTACCCATATATGAGTTCTAATCCTAAGCTCTGATACCAAATGATCCGAGAACGACTAGGAAAGCAAGATTAAACACTCAGGGAACACAATTACTCTAGGCCGGGTTTAAGAAAACCCACAAATTAGAACTCAAGAACAAACTCTATTTTTAGGGTTTTCGAGATGAACAACAAATACAACAAGTATTGAAAGGGATGTGGACAATTGTAAAGAGTAATCACTCACCCAATTGAATTAAGACGTTCAATCACTTGCACAAGGACCTTCCCTAAGCAAAGAGTCTTGAAACACCCAAGAAATCTCACAAAGGGTGGAGGAAGAACACCCACCCACAAAGAAGAGAAATCACCAAGCAATTTCCACCCAAAGGATTAGCTTTCATTGATTAGGGTTTGAAAACTCACAGTTACAAACTCTCCAAGTGAGAGGATTTTTGAGTCTAAATCTAAAAGCTTCAAAAAACTATCTCTAATGGAGGGGGAACATGTATATAAAGGAGAGGGGGAGAAGGGGGAAAAGGAAAATAGCGAAAAAGGGCGGAAGAAAAACGCGTGTTGGGCGAAAAGAGGGAGGCGCTGCCAGCATCTCCTCCAGAAAGCTTAGCGTCAAGAAGCGTAGAGAGGCGCTGCCAGCATCCCTGTAGGCGCGAGTAGCGCCTGCCTGCGTCTGCTAACTTCCAACGTGCATAACTTCTTCGTTTTAACTCTGATTTGGTATAATATATTGATAGAAAGCTCTCAATGTGTACTATAAGCTCGCCAAATTTGGTGGTCATTGGAGTTATATTGAGGGAGTTATGATCAAAAGAGTGAAGGTATATATTTTTCCCATGTCCAATTTTACCCAATTTCTTCATTTTCCTCCTACATTCATTCTACTCTTCCTTCCTTGACTTTCCTTCTTCTTTCTTCTTGGTTCCTTGGACTCGGTTTCTCTAGTGTTCTTCCTTGATGCTCCACGAACCCGACCCCGACCCCGACCCTTGGGAAAAAACCATGATGCCCCTTTGCTTCCAAAATAGTCGATTTAAGGCTTCAAAAGCGACATGAGCTTGACTTGAAGGAAAATAACTTGGACCCACTTTCATTTTTTTTTCGATGCTAAGAACCCTTAGGAAATATGGATCAATTATGGCGTAATATCATATCTTTTATGGCCCTTCAAGTATGAACTTAAAAGTGTGGCTGATTTAGTTCTTACACATAATATGAGAGACTTTAGTGAACAAAAGATCGTATATGTTCGAATTTTAACAACCCTCTATATTTAATTTCGCAAACTGAAGGGAGTTCTTTATAGTATCCACGTTTCAAGCATAAAGGATATTCATGTGAGAAGGGCATGGTTGATTGTAAAACCTTTCTTGAGCCTAACTTTAACCATTAGTTAAATTTTTTGATTGAATAGGGTCTTACACAGTAACTCTTTAGTTGATTTTCCTCTCTGTCTTTAAAATTTAAATAGCATCCATTAGTTAAAATTTATTTGTTTAGAACGGACCCTCCTAAATTGGTTTTGATGTTAAGTTACAGAAGGCAATAGTCATCACAATTAAATTAATTTCTAAATGCAATTAAGTCTAAAGTAAAAATTTACAAAAATATAAGGATTATTGGATGATAATACACTAAACTTTAGGGGTATTGGACAATAATGCACTGAACTCTTTTCTTGGATTCTAATACACTGAACTTTGAGGGTATTGAACAATAACACACTCAGACCAATTTAGTGGTGGTTGACGTGGTTGTTGTCCTATTTTGAGATGTCGTTTTTCTATTTTTTTCCAGAAAAAATCTTTTGTCGTGTAAGAAGGTACACATAAGCAGGATGACTAATATATTTTTTTTTGGAAAAAAATAGAAAAATGATACCTCAAAAGTAGAATAGCCACCTCGTCAACCACCAATTGAATTGGTCTGTGTGCATTATTGTCCAATACCATCAAATTTCAGTGTATTAGAGTACAAGAAAAAAGTTCAGTGCGTTCTTGTCCAATACCCCTAACGTTCAGTGTATTATCATCCAATAATCTACAATTCAAAGCCCAAATTAAGTATATAAAATAAATAATACAAAGAACAAGCAAGTAAACATTTAATAGCCTACCTTTTAATTCGAAGTCAGCAGACTGATTCAAGGATTTTTTTTATACTTTTTGAGAGGGAGAGTTGTAAGAAACTCTTAATATTAATATGAGTAAGATCCAAAGAGTTTAACAATCAAGAGGAAATACCATATTAGGGGGATCAAGGTTAAGGTCTAAAGTTTTAATGACATTGGCAAGATGATGTCATCGGATCAAAATAATAATGGTAGCTATTTACAGCTTAAGGTTAGCCATACATGAGGGGAAGCTCGACTGGATTGATGGCTAACTCTACCCAGCTTCAACTATGCTGGGTTAGGAAGTGGAGGTCAGCTTAATTTAGCAAACCTTAGGCCCATAACATGTTGTTGCTTGAGCTGAGCCCAAATTTTAATATCTTTTTCCTATTATGTTTGAGTTGATTTTGTTACGGTTCATTTTCTAGATCATAAGTATGGCAGACTATTGACTTTATGAATTTAATATTTGATTATTCACATTAGGTTTGATTGCGACAATTTTTAAGGTGTAGATCATGATCCCAAAACCATAAAGCATTGTGCTCCTTGTAGGTCAGTGTTTAAATACTTACCATGTCCAAACGATAGCGAACACAAACAAAATTAAACATCAAATGTAGCATGCCGAAAAATGTAACTCTAGCATGTTCAACACGCAATGGTTCTATTTGCATAGACCATTGTGACATTAACCGGGACACATACACCACCTGTCACTCTAACAGACTATCATCCACATTTTTTTAAAAAAGAAGTCTTATTTTCAACATAGACAAACAATAATCACAAATCAAAATCTCATCAAAAAAAGACCCTTTCTCTCAATCGTCATGTCCATCTTCTATCATTCTTATCCATTTCAATTCTTGATGTCCTTAATTTTGCTAGAAGACGAACTTGCTTTTGCGAATTTTTTATGAATGAAAATTTTGTCTCGGCATTGAAATGAAAAGAAAAAGGATGATAAAAAGAGAGTAAATGGAAGACAAGGTGAACCTAGTTGGCGATGGTAATTCTTTTCAGGGCCTTGAACCTCATTAATTGAACAGCCATATATCCAAATCAAACCCTCCAATAACCTTCTTTCTCTCTCTCTTTTTTTTTTCCTCTATCTCTATAACCATGCCCATAGATTCTTCACATGCATTCTTCATCTCATGCTATCAAGTTGATTGATGCAAAGATTAGTAAAAAAAGCAGTTGTGGTGAAAAGATGGAGAAGGCTGTAATGACAGGGGAAATAGATTGAATTAGATGTTTAGAATTTTTCGCATTAAAAAGTGTTGTTTTACATATGTATAGGTGAGAGAAAAAAAGCAAGCCAAGAATAAGGATGTAAAAATTCTCAAACTTGATCTAAATAAGTAAAAATAGCCGTAGAAGGAGCTATATTCTGTCTTCCCCAAGAAGGTGCAGGAACAACTAACGACCAAGAAGTGGAGGAAGCTTGTGTGTTTCTCTCACCTACCCACTAGTCTCGACCCATGTACTTAATTTGCAAGATTACCTTCTGACTTTTGGGGGAAGAATTTTTGTAAGTAGATGTGCATTTGTCAGTAGAGATTCTTAGTTTCGATTTTATAAAACTTATTGCTTACAATAGTACTAAATTACTAAATTAAGATGAGAATAGAGATGATTATGGTTTTCAATTGTAGAACTATTTAGTAGTGTTGAGAGTAAGTCCTTTTAGAGGTATTGTGGTGCCTCGGCCTTTACCAATACCTTGATGGACTCCTTTAATCATATTGGTAGATAAGCCTTTGTGCTTTGATCACTTATATTTGTTATTACATAATGAGTTCAAAAGTTGGTGTCACTGTTCCATTGAGTTTGAGCTCGTGAGATTTTTGGTGATATCTTGGTGTGATTTTCATTTTCATTTGGTTGATGTTGTTGGTTGTCTGATTTGGTTAAGTTTGATGATGTATTACAGGATCAAACGAGAGATTCTTGATCTAGTAATAATCATTACACGTGCAACCAAACTAGATGATAGGGAAGCTTCACGTGAATATGGAGGAATGGAGGGGAAATCACGTGAAATACAAGACCTATGGAGAGTTCTTTTGTCGTGAGGACTTTTGTAGATTCAAGAAACAAGAAAGATTGATTCTTGAATAGGGAAAGAGGGAGGATGACGTCTGTATGAAGGGAGGGAGGGAGTATGGTGGCGTGAGGCCTTTTGTGAGAGAGAATAGAGTAGAAAGTTGTTGTGAAGAGAGAGAGGGAGTTTGTTATGGAGAGAGAGAGAGAGAGAGAGAGAGAGGGAGTGGACGAATTGAGAGAGAGAGAGAGAGGGGGACGTGATTTGTGAGGGAGGGAGACTAGGGTTTATCTTAACTATATTGATAGAAAAATAAAGAAAGAAATTATCTTAACTATATTGATAAAAAGATAAAACAAGATAGTTCAAGGGATCTCTCTTAATACAGAAACACCACAAGAAAGAAATCCTAGGGCTAACTTAACCTTCAACCTAGTTACAGAAACACCTTCTAGGTTTAGGATTAAGCTCCTCCTAACCACTTAGTTGCCAAACCGAGATACAATAGAAGAGATTGAACAAGGTTCTTCACGAAACACTCAAGAGGTAAGCTAAAAGCTTGATTCTATTCATGGTTGATAAACTGATTGTCTTTGAAAGGCTACAAGTCTAGCTACTTATACTAATATAGTCCTATATGGACTGGTACTCTAACTTGGCGTGCAAGCCAACCTAATATGACTAGGATTAGTGTTACTTGGCGTGCAAGCCAAGGTTTCCTAGTATTAGACGCCTAACTATACTACTCTCCCTTGGATTAGGGCTCCTTATCCTAAGGGTAGTTAGTTATAACAACCTTATCCTAATAGGACTTGGCTTTCCTAATCCAATATGGATTAGTTACAAAATAAGCCAACCTTATCTAGGATAATAGCAACCAATTAGGCACCAATTCTATCCTATCACTCGCCTAATCTCACACACACACCTTCTAGAATATTCTAGAACACTTTAGAACATTCTAGACTAATCTAGACTCCTACTAGACTTGATGCTCAAGTTTATAACTTGGCATCTTACATGACTCAAAATAATAAGAGAATAATATAAATCACACCAAAATTAATTAAAAAGTTACATCCTAAAGATCAAAACTGTGAAATTCAAATTGGACTTTGCTTCTGAGCCTTGGACGTGTGATGGGCCTATTTGGACGAGATTTTCGTGGGCTTTGATTCAGTTTAGGATGTTTGGACATCCTCTTGAAACAAGAAGCATACCATGTGAATGGGCATTTGGACTTCTGCCTTGTATCTTCTTTCTTTAGCCCACTTGATGTAAATGAACCAAATCTTCCTTATTGGGCCTGTACTGGATGAAGTCCTTTGATGAAGGACCCTATCTGTAGCTTGGAGTTTCCATTGGGCCTTCTTGATTGGGGGACTTAGCATGGGCTGATTTACATCATCCCCCCTTTGTTGAAAGAAGTTTGTCCTCAAACTTAGAGGTTCAAGTTCAAAGACTTCCGTTGACCCAACTGTAATAGTCGCATGGATCAGGACCTTCACAAGAATCAAGATCCCTTCAATAACTTCCACGTGAATCCGGACCTTTACGTGAATTGTGATCTCCTCAATGGTGTGAAAGATTCGATCTTTCTCACTCCTGCTGTGGATGAATGTGTCATGGACACACTTGTTGATGAAGGACTTCAGAACCTGATTCATAAGTCTCATAATAATAGAAAGTACATAGATTAGATCACAAGGTGTGACTAACCATACAAGGAGACTTCTTGGACTTTGAATAGCAGTAGTCCCGAACAGAATCTGAACCATGTTGGTTCTTTCCTTCTTTGCAATCACTGGGGCGTTTGATGCATGAGTTTCCTCCTTGATTGTGCCCTCGGCGTGATGATCTGATAAATTTCGAACCCTTAGATTAGTAGTATGGTTTACGTGATCCCTTGCAGCATAGGTTTCACGTTGAGTAGACCATGGTGAGCCCTCTTCAATTGAGCTCTCGTGATAGACGACAATAGGGAGCTCCTTTTCAGAATTATCGTGACTGGGACTCGTGGGAATGATCTTCTTTTTTTCACTAAACTCAGGCGTTCAGTGACCATGAAAGATATAAGCTTGGATTCGTTCCCAGTAGGCGTTGGTGATGTCTTTAGAGGAGCCAATGTAACCTTCTTGCCTTTTACCATCAGTGTGTAGGTATTGGCTCTTCCATCATGTATAACACTCCTGTCAAATAACCAAGGTCTTCCAAGTAGAATATGACAGGCTTCCATAGGTAGTATATCACACCAGATAGAATCTTGATAAAACTTTCCAATAGAAAAGCTTACCAAACATCGTTGAGTCACCTTTAAGCGTTTACCCTGGTTGAGCCATTGGATAGTGTAGAGCGTTGGGTGAGGGCTTGTAGGGAGTTGTAGTTTGTTCACCATAGTAATTGAAGCTGCGTTGGTACAACTTCCACCATCAACAATCAAAGAATAAACTTTCCCTTGCACAGTACAACGAGAATGGAAGATGGTTTCCCGTTGTTGCAGATCTTCAGGAACTGGGGAGCTATTCAGAACTCTCCTCATAACCAGTATCTCTCCTTGATATGGTTCTTCCACGACCTCTTCTTCAAATTCGTTATGAGTGGTGTGGGGTTCTCCTTCTACATCGTCCGGTTCAGATTCAAAGAGAGCATTTTGGAATTGCATGAGTATGATGGCTCTCTTGTTAGGGCATTCAGAAGTATAGTGATCGAGTCCTTGACACCTAAAGCACCTTCTCTTATCCGTGGGTGGAACTGGGACGAATTTGGACAGTTTGAGGAGTAGGGTTAGGCATTTTTGTGGCGGGCGGATGGGAATGGGTTTGGCTCTTTTGTAGAGTGTATGTTTGAGGCGAGTAGGCGGTTCTTTGGGAACTAGGGTTTCTGTTTGGCGTCTCCTTGCCTCTTCTTTTCTTTTGCTGTTCCACCTTGTTAGCTAAAGTACTTAATTCATCAAGAGTTTCATAAGGTTGAAGTTCCACCACATACCTTATATTTTCATTCAGACCAGCCAGATACCTCACAAGAGTTTGAGGTTCATCTTCTTTCAGATCACACCTCCAGAGTAGGTGTTCGAATTCCTTGGTGTATTCTTCAACACTCTTAGACCCTTGGGATAGTTGATGCAGTTTGAAGTAGTTATCCTTGAAATAACTCACAGGAAGAAACTTGGAGTGGAGTTTCTTCTTCATCTTTTCCCAAGAACGGATCTTTTCTTTCCCGGCATGTTGTCTCTTCTTCTGTAGGTTAGTCCACCAGATGCTAGCATGCTTTTGCAGTTTAAGAGCAATATACTTGACTTTCTTATCATCAGCAACATCTTTCAAATCAAAGACTCATTCGACAGCTTGAATCCAATCAAGAAAGATTTCAGGATCAAGATTACCGTCGAATTTAGGAATGTCAACTTTGAAGTCGAGTCTTTCTTCTCTGAGTGCACATCTAGGTTGACGTGATCTCCTTGAGGAGTTTGTTGATTTTTCAGCTTCGCTAGGACTGTTGTAGGAGCCCTCCTTAGATGATTCTCTGAGTTCATATTGTTGCAGAGGCATTTACCGCTTTAGTTGCTCAGAGAGATAAGCGACTCTTGCTTCTAATTCAGCCTTTTCTTGTTTCAATTGCTCATGAGAATCATCACCTTCGTTACTCTTGCTTCCAGACGCCATAAGGATGGAGTTTGGAATATTAGGTTGACACTTTGGATTTGAAGGTTAAGTGTTTGGTATTGCAGGTTTGGTGTTTGGACTTGAAGGTTTGAAGGTTATGTGTTTAGGTTAACTCTGTGGAGTTCAGGGTTGCACACAACAATAACCTAGAGCTCTGATACCACTTTTGATGTATTACAAGATCAAAAGAGAGATTCTTGATCCAGTAATAATCATTACATGTGCAACCAAACTAGATGACAGGGAAGCTTCACGTGAATATGGAGGAATAGAGAGGAAATCACGTGAAATACAGGATCTATGGAGGGTTCTTTTGTCGTGAGGACTTTTGTGGATTCAAGAAACGAGAAAGATTGATTCTTGAATAGGGAAAGAGGGAGGATGACGTGTGTATGAAGGGAGGGAGGGAGTATGGTGGCGTGAGGCCTTTTGTGAGAGAGAAGAGAGTAGAAAGTTGTTGTGAAGAGAGAGAGGGAGTTTGTTGGGAGTTTGTTATGGAGAGAGAGAGAGGGAGTGGACGAATTGAGAGAGAGAGAGAGAGAGAGAGAGAGAGAGAGACGTGATTTGTGATGGAGGGAGACTAGGGTTTATCTTAAATATATTGATAGAAAGATAAAGAAAGAAATTATCTTAATTATATTGATAGAAAGATAAAACAAGATAGTTCAAGGGATCTATGTTGATATAGAAACACCACAAGAAAGAAACCCTAGGGCTAACTTAACCTTCAACCTAGTTACAGAAACACCTTCTAGGTTTAGGATTAAGCTCCTCCTAACCACTTGGTTGCAAAACCAAGATACAATAGAAGAGATTGAACGAGGTTCCTCACGAAACACTCAAGGGGTAAGCTAAAAGCTTGATTTTATTCGTGGTTGATAAACTGATTGCCTTTGAAAGGCTACTAGCCTAACTATTTATACTAATAGAGTCCTATATTGACTGGTACTCTAACTTGGCGTGCAAGCCAACCTAATATGACTAGGATTAGTGTTACTTGGCGTGCAAGCCAAGGTTTCCTAGTATTAGACGCCTAACTATACTACTCTCCCTTGAATTAGGACTCCTTATCCTAAGGGGAGTTAGTTATAACAACCTTATCCTAATAGGACTTGGATTTCCTAATCCAATATGGATTAATTACAAAATAAGCCAACCTTATCTAGGATAATAACAACCAATTAGGCGCCAATTCTATCCTATCACACGCCTAATCTCACACACACACCTTCTAGAATATTCTAGAACACTTTAGAACATTCTAGACTAATTTAGACTCCTACTAGACTTGATGCTCAAGTTTATAACTTACTTGGCATCTTACATGACTCAATATAATAAGAGAATAATATAAATCACACCAAAATTACCTAAAAAGTTACATCCAAAAGATCAAAACTGTGAAATTCAAATTGGACTTTGCTTCTGAGCCTTAGACGTGTGATGGGCCTATTTGGACGAGATTTTCGTGGGCTTTGATTCACTTTAGGATGTTTGGACATCCTCTTGAAACAAGAAGCACGCCATGTGAATGGGCCTTTGGACTTCTGCATTGTATCTTCCTTCTTTAGCCCACTTGATGTAATGAACCAAATCTTCCTTATTGGGCCTATACTGGATGAAGTCTTTTGATGAAGGACCCTATCTGTAGCTTGGAGTTTCCATTGGGCCTTCTTGATTGGGCTTGGGGGACTTAGCGTGGGCTGATTTACATCATTTGAGATAATTTGGAGCTAGTTTGGCGATTAGAAATTGGTCATTGACCCACTCTTTTTTATCAGGTTTAAGCACATTGTTGTTTTGTTGGTTATTTAGTGAATTTCGTGCATGAAATTTATTGTTTCTAATTAGAAAATATTCATTTGGTATTAGAGCACGTGATATATTGCAAGTGCATGGGTGTAAGTGTAGCATAAATCAAGATGGTTCCCACAGGAACTTGCATCACGACACACCAAAGTAGCCCTCTAACTAATTGTTGAATAGATTAGGTTTTTGTGATTGATTTTTCCAACAAACTAATCGAACCATCAAAGGAGTAAATTCTAGGGTTTAATAAAAGTTATATAACATTCAAGGGGTAATTCTAAGTTGCTAACAAATCAAAGATTGTGGATTGAACATGAATTTCATCAATTTGAACAACTTTTAGGGTCGATAATAGCAGAAAACCTTTTGCAACGATCTTTTGAAAATGTAGGAATCGCCTAGGATAGCCAATCACCTACTGTTGTGGATATTTCAAAGTTAGCTAGGTTAATAATCAAATTATCAAATAACCCCTTACTCAAACCTCTATGTCTAGTTGATTTTTGAAGTTAGTTCAACTCAAGCTTTCCGATTATCAAATTTCTCCTGTTGGTGCTTCATTCAACATTCTATAACCATACTCTTGATGGGAAATCAAAAGCAATGATATACAAACCTGAAGACTAAATAGAGTGCATCTAAATAAAGTTCATAACATGTTCAATTCAACCAAAATCAATCCATTAGCAACTATGAAGTTTATCATCTAAACTAAGAAAAACTACTCACTAATCTTGTCCCTAATTATAAAGCAAGTTAGATATATGCTAAAAGCATGTAAATTCTATGAAGGTTGGCAAATAAATCAAAGTGTGAGGAAAATCTTGATGGAAATCTCAACAAGGAAGAGTTTTGCTTATCCCCACTTTACAACCAACTCGATCAACGTTCAACACTTCAATCTCTCTCAGTCTTCGATTAAGCGTAAATGCTGGAGTATGGAGTAAAGGTAGATGATGAATTTCTGAAATGGAGTGGTGGATGATGATGAAACATGTCTAAAGCCCCCTTGATTATATAACAAAAATGGCCTAAAGTCGGCAAAGAGCACAAAAATCACCCAGACATGGGGGTGTTGGAAAAGACTCAGACCCTGCCTTCCTAGACATGACTAGTGTCACCTGGAACACAGTATGTGTTAGATGTTTTCTTCACTTTCTTGGATTTTGGAGGGATGCACGACCATGTCAGGTCTTTAGCTGCCCATATCAACATAAATCCGGGCCAAATCTCTTCTTACGCCATGCTTTGGACTTCATGAGGGGGCAAACTTCGTTCTAAGCATCAAATTTGGCCATTGTCTTTCATTATTTTCCACAAAATTCCTACAACCAATTTCTAAACAAGACATAATAAAGAATTTTGGAAATAATATAACAGACTCACATCAAATATTTCCTAAATTCACATCAAAAGACCCAAATTATGATATATGCATTTTAGACTTAATTATCAAATGTCCCTATGTTTAGTCCTTATCCCCAAACAATTCAAAATTCAAAACAAAAAGAAAAGAAAAGAAAAATACTCAAGGATAACCAAAAGAGTCTAGGGAAAAAGAAAATGGCTCAGCTCTTTGATTTAGCTACTAGGATAAGCTATTTACGACAAAAGTATTTGGTAAAATTAGCTGTTTGTAAAAATGTAAATTGATGATTTTCCATTTATACCCTTAGCAATATGATTCTTTCCATTATAATTTTACAAATATTTTAAAATAGATTACAAACTTATAACTATAATATATTTTTTTCTTTAATATAAATTTTTGTTATTATTATTCAATACCAACTCGATTTTTATTTTAATAATTAGTAAATCGATTAAACCATTCATATGACTAGAGCAAACAAAATGAAGAATTTGTTAACTGTGCAAATATATTCAATTAATCATTAATTTTTTCTACCAAAACTACATTTATTTATTTTGGTAAAAATACAGTGAAGGTAACATACAATTTTAGTGTCATTTATTGTTAATAAAATCATTATATACCATCAAACATACCTCTTACCAAAGAATTATTAAAGCGTTAAGAAAATATTACTAAAATCATTGTTGTATGACATATGATGCAATTTTGGTGAAAATATGAGCGCAATTTATTAACTTTAAGAAAATGTTAAATTAGTCATTATTTTTTCTTCCAAAATTTTATTTATTTATTTCGGTAAAAATAATTAAATGAATGTATTAGACAACTCTAGTATCATTTATTAATAATAATAATTCATCATTAAATATCATTAAAACATGACAATTACCCAAATGAATGAAAATATAAATTTTATTTGATATGGTAAAAAAATTATAAAAAGCTTTAAATTTTTTTAATTAAAATCATTATTATATAATATAAGTAATTTGATGAAAATATGAGGCTAACATGGTAATTTTAGTCCAAAATAACTAATTAATGTTAATCCAAAAATATCATCAAAATAGCTTTTTGAAAAAGAGTCTTTAGGGGTCAAACCGATAATCCAAAAAGTTGTTTAACAAACACCACCTGAGTTGCTTTAACTTGATCAAAGAGGCTAAAATTGTGCCGAAAAAGCTATTTTGCCAAACAATGCCACTATGATAGTTACAATCTAGATAAATATCTAAATTTTTATTTTAATAAAAATTATCTTTTTTCTAAAGTATTCCTAGATATTTTTCATATAAAATAGGATTACAATGATTAAATATTGATTTCAAAACCGATATCCTACCGGCTTAAATCAAATAATGGTTAATTTCTAATCCAATATCATACCAGACCTAAATCAAATAGTTCTTCAATTTTTGCATTTCATCTAATTAAAACAGATTCAAAATTTTAAAATTATTTTAATTTTATTATTTAAATTAAGTTATGTATTTCTGCTTTTTTTCGATTATTGAAAGTCAAAGGAAGGTTTACAAAATACAGCAAAACAACATTGCAAAACAGTAAACAAGCCACTTCAAAAGATAAAGATCTATAATGAAAATTGCTAAACAACCTAAACATAAGTAATACAGTAAAGACTTGCATACCCACTAAAACCAAAAAAAATTTCTCATTTGACTGCGACCTCACAAAAAAATCAACAACTTCACTTGGGTGAGTCATCGAGGACTCTCACACCTATATCATTACCAATAATCACAACCCTGTGATCTATCTCAACATCAATATCATCAAGAATGTCCTCTTCGAAGATGTTCACGCGGACCTATTCTTCCTAGCCTTCTGTCCATTCTTTTGGCCAACAACAATTTTACAAGTTACTTCTCTGACAAGGTACCACTTAGATTTTATCAACGTGTTCTATTTTTGATTTTTTGCTCCCAGCTCTAGCTACGCTCCGTAACCTCAAGAATGTATTTCTACTTAATACGGCCCAACAGTAATAATGAAAAACTCTGCAAGTGAATCTCATTTTCACATGGTTTGAAAAATTCGATTATAAGTAGTCCTACATCGATCGACAAACTCCCAATATTGTGAAGGTACTTTAATTTTCAAGGTTAAAGTAACGAGGTACGTAGCTAGAGAACCATAGTCATTAGCCCATTTTGCAGCTTGATTGTGGGAGAGATCATAGGAGCCATGATTAATGATCGAGTATCATCCTAAGTCACCTACCTATAGCCTAAAGGCTAAAGCTAGTTAGTCTAAGCCATTCTAATTATATTGTTTTTGTAAACAAGCCGTTTTACTATTGGTGCAATGAGATCGTATGTGATCATTTGCAAACTGTCATCAACAAGGGCATGGACCATGGGGTTGCCTTAATTAAGGGTCTACAAAAAGTCTATAGAATTTCTTGTTAATTAGTTTAATCTTTAGTTAGTGGAGATCCATGGATTAATTAGTTGATTGAGACTAGAAACAACCCAACACCTACATCGATCCCTAGAAAAATCCCATAAATTTCTACATCAATCAGCTCAGCCACGTGAGTAGTTGAGTTTAAGTCAACACCCAAATATAGACACTAGAGTCACCTCCATAATATATATACATATATATATATATATATATATATATGAAAAGTTGGATTCTAATAATCCCTACTTTCATACTTGGTATGTCAATAATCCCTACTTTATTTGTATTTTGACGGTCTAAAATAAAATAAAATTATATTCTGGTGGTACGTCACCGAGTCAAATGGTGGTGACTCGGTGGTTTGCTAACGTATACCGGCGAGAGTGTATTTGACCGAGAATTAGGACCACCAAAACATAATCAACTATGAAATTGGACCACCAAAATACAATAAATATGTCAATTAAACTATTAGAATATAATGAC
This sequence comes from Portulaca oleracea, assembly GCA_029582165.1. Lineage (NCBI taxonomy): Eukaryota > Viridiplantae > Streptophyta > Magnoliopsida > Caryophyllales > Portulacaceae > Portulaca > Portulaca oleracea. The sequence goes on from CM055887.1 coordinate 13,362,025, forward strand.
AATTTAAATGAGACCACTAACAAACAAAATAATAATCTTTGGTCAAACACACTCTCACCGGTACACGTCAGCATACCACCTAGTCACCACCACTTGACTCGGTGGCATCTCACCAGAATAAAATTTTATTTTATTTTTTTAGTCGCTAGAATACAAAAACAAAGTAGAGATTATTGTTATACAAAAGGTAAAAGTAACGATTATTAGAATCCAATTTCATATATATATATATATATATATATATATACAAAAATTGGATTATAATAATCCCAACTTTTACAAATTGGACAGCGATAATCCCTACTTTCGGTTTGTATTCTAGTGGTCCAAAAAAAAATTGTATTGTGGTGGCACATCATCAACAGTATACACTAAATATCATAGATTTTGTGTTGCGTTTGATTCAAAACTTAGTATAACACTTTACCACGATTTTTATGAATTTACTACATTTCTCCCAATTTTTTCAATGTTTTTATTTTTTACGACTTTTTCACTTTTATTCCTTTTAAAAAAATCATAATAATTATTCGGAATTTCAAAAAAATAATTTAAAAAATGTTTTAGCAAGTACATTTCATTACCTTTCTGGCGGTAGGAACGAAAAAAACAAAAACAATATGGGGTAGGCATTAAAAAAATAAAAAGAATGTGAAGGGGATTTGGTACCACTACAATACAATTTTGTTTTTTCTTGAACCACCAGAATACAAACTGAAAGTAGAAATTATCGCTATCCAATTTATAAAGTTTGGATTATTATAATCCAATCCTCCTATATGTGTGTGTGTGTGTGTTGTATGTGTGTGTGTGTGTGTGAAAATTGGATTCTAATAATCCCTGCTTTTAGCTTTGACTAGTCAGAAGAAAACGCGCGTTGCACGCAATAAATATATTATGTGATAGAGTATTATTAGAGAAAGGTACTCCCTCCATTCCAAATTAATTGACACTTAAACTAACTTTGTTCCAAAATAATTGTCATTTTCCATTTTTCAATACCTAATTTAATTATTTTAACTTTAATAATTAGGTTAACTTTTTACTTTTTCTATTAATAAAAACTACTACTACTCACATTCTCTCACGGCCTACACATTGGTATTAGAAAAAGTACATTGAAAAAATAATGTTATTTAATTATGTGGGTAATTTTTTAGTTAAACCTTGGTATGTGAAATTTTTTTAAATATGTCAATTAATATGGAGTGGTGAGAGTAATAAAGAAAAAGAAAGTGGTCTTGCATTAACTTTAATATAAAAAAGTATAATTTTTTTTAAAGTTTTGGCAATTTGAGTAATGTGTAGTACGTGTATTTATTATATGTTTTGTAAAAATTTCTAAAATTTACACCTCCTCTCAGCAACTTGCCAACCAATATTGTGACAATAATTGCCAAACTTAATTAAATCAACCCTCCAAAGAACAAACAAAAGAAAATAATAAGGGTTTAGGATAAACTTTCAAGAAGCAAATATCTTGAATGTCATACGAACAATACTCGTAACAATGCTTGAAACAAAGTAAGTGCAAAGTTCTAACTTTGAAATTAGGAAACTAAAATAAAAGATAAATAAATACAATAATATTTAATACCCCTATTTGAAATTAAAATCATAGAATAATCTCCCTATTTAGGAGTATTTGCTAAATGTCATTTGGATAATACCGCGTGTATAATTTTGAATAGTAAAAGTGGATGTAGAATTTTAATATTTAATGATAAAAGCCTAGAATATAACCCCTTAAGTTAAGCAAAATTACCAAAATGCGATTGGAATAGTAAATGGGTGCATTCAAGGTTTTTAATATTTAAGGATATGTCAATAATCCTTACTTTACTTTTATATTCTGGTGAACCAAAAAAAAATTATATTTTAGTGGAACATCACCGAGTGTATACCCTAATTATCATAGATTTTGACTAGCATTTGATTCAAAACTTAACACAACATTTCCCCAATTTTGTAATGAATTTACAACATTTGTCCCTTTTTTTATTTTTACTTTTATTTCTTTAAAAATCATAATAATTGCTTGAATTTTCAAAGAGATAATTTAAAAATTCTTTTAGTAACAACACTTCATAACCTTTATGGGTGAATGAATGAAAAAAATAAAAACAATATTGGGCATGAATGGAAGAAGTAAATAAAAAAAACGTGGAGGGTAGATTTCATACCACATTAGTACAATTTCTATTTTTTTTTGGACCACCAAAATAAAAAAATTATTAGATTTTAAAGAGTTTTTTTGCTTTTTCTTGTTTCTTTTTCTTTTCTTATGTACGTTTGTCAGGGCTATATATATGCCCTTCTCTATTTGGTTCTAATTAAGAAAGGAAGTTACAGTTTCTCTACCTCAGTTCTTGCCCTTTCTTCTGTTTCCTTCATTCAGGTTATTTCCAGTCAAGAGAATACCAATTTAAAGGTTTTCTCATGGTATCAGAGCGGATCTGATCCAAATCACGCTCTTTGTTCCTTCTCTCAAAATACGCTGCCATTTTTCTCCTTCTTCGTTCTCCTCCTTCTTCTCTATTTTTTTCTTCTTCTTTCTCCTCTTCTTTCCTCAGAATGTCCGAAATCAAAGGAGACGCCAAGACACCCACCATCGATCCATCTGATCCCCTTTACATACACCCTTCTGATCACCCAGGCCAATCACTAGTTTCTGAAGTTTTCCAGGGAGATGAGTTTTAAAATTGGAAGAGATCTGCCAGCATCGCTCTTTCGGCCAAAAATAAGCTTGTGTTCGTCGATGGTTCCTATGAGCAACCTGTGAAGAGTTCTCCCCTTCTACCTCTTTGGAAAAGGTGCCAAGACTTGGTGATATCTTGGCTACTCAATTCGCTGAGCAAAGATATAAGAGAAAGCATCCTGTACTCAGAAACGCCCAATCAGATCTGGAAAGAGCTCACAGAGAGGTATGGTCAAACAAACAAGGCGAAGTAATTTCAACTCTAAAAGTCGGTCAGTGCCCTAGCCCAAGAAAATCTTGACATCGCTATGTACTTCAACAAATGCAAGAAGGTTTGGGACCAAGCCACCCTTGTTGGAGGATTGCCACGCTGTGGATGTGGGAAGTGTGCCTGTGATGTGAAAATCAACATTGCCCTGTTCAAGTATGCGGAAGACCAAAGATTCATTCAACTCCTTATGGGATTGAATGAAAGCTACACCAACCTACGGGGAAACATCCTTATTATGACACCCTTTCCCAACATAAGCCAGGTCTATGCCATGGCCTTGCAAGAGGAAAGACAACGTCAGGTCAGGCACATTTCCAATTTCTCTTCTGAGAGTGCATCTTTTCAGTCCTCTACTAACTACCAAAGGAAGCCAAAATCAAAGAAAGAGGTCGTTATCTGCACACACTGCAAGAAGCCTGGCCACCTAGTGGATAAATGTTACAAACTCCATGGGTACCCAAACAAAAATGAGAAGGGGAATGCACAATCTTCCAGGAATAGAGGAAGAAACGAGCAAGGAGCAAGATTTGCCAATGTAGCTCAGGGTACGGAATACGGATCTAGAAATCATTCTCCGGCCAATTCTTGAGAGTCCCGACTTCACTCTACCTGGGCTCGATCATGGGCAGTCCAAGCAAATGCTCCAATTTCTGAGGGAGCTTCAGAATGGAGCTAGAAAAGAAGCAATATACCAACATGATGAGTTGGCTCCGGCACATACGGCTGGTATTGTCTCTCTTCCCTCTGATAATACATGTCTTGTCTCCATTGTTGCAAATACAACTTGGATTATTGACTCTGGTGCTTCTGACCATATGATGCATGATAAAGAAATGTTAACTAATATGAAAATCTTAGATGTTCCAGTCACCATTGTCCTCCCAAATAAAGAAAAAATAAAGGTCACACAGTATGGCGACTTTAGGTTAAGTGATGACATGGTCCTTTCACATGTTCTCCTTGTTTCTAATTTCAGTTTCAATCTTATCTCTGTAAAGAGACTCAGTCAACAGTTGGGATGTAGTGTTGTCTTTATCCTCAAATCTGTACCTTGCAGGGCCCTTCTTTGAGGAGGCCTCTGGTTCTTGGTAAACCGTCCAATGGCCTGTACATTCTTGATACACAGCTAGCAGAAAGGTTGAGTAAAGACATAAAGAATAGTGTTGAATCTAGTAATAACAGTGGTACTGTGCGTAGAGACAAGTCTTGTAATAGTTTTTTTGTTGAAAGACAGTTTGGGCAGACCTGTAAATCTTGTGATTTGTGGCATAGAAGATTAGGACATATTTCTTTAAAGAAACTCAAGCAGTTGCATTTTGCTAAGTGTGTTGATAATAAAAGTTGTGATGTTGTTGTGACTAGTTGTGGTATTTGTCCCAAAGCCAAACAACATAGGCTACCTTTTCCTCACAGTAGAATTACCACCACCCAACCTTTTGATCTAATACATGTGGATGTTTGGGGACCATACTCCACTAAAACTTACACTGGACATAGGTATTTCCTTACTTTGGTTGATGATTTCAGCAAAAGCACCTGGACACATCTTACGGTTACCAAGGGTGAAGCTTTGTCTTTAATCAGGGCCTTTATTTTAATGATTAAGACTCAATTTGGTAAAGATGTTAAGATCATTCGTTCTGACAATGCCCTTGAGTTAGGCCTAAGTCATGCAACCAAAGATTTTTGTTGTAAAACATGGGATCATACATCAAAGTAGTTGTGTGCAAACACCACAACACTACAAGAAATATGGTTATTTGTGGCATTAAATTTTGCCACAAAATATACAAATATTGCTACAATAGGCTTTTGTAGCATTTTTTGGAAATGCCACAAGGATGCCACAAATACCTTGTTACAAAAGGCTTTTGTGGCATATTTTGAATTGCTACAAATGTTAAAATGCTACAATATCATATAATTTGTAGCAATTTCACTTTGCCACAAAACTAACTTTGCCACAAATATACATTATTTGTGGCATATATGATTTGCTACAAATAATATTTTAATTCTAAAGCAGCATTTGAGGCAATTTATATTTGCCACAATATGTATCTTTAATTATTGAACAATTGTAATATAATTTACAATATTGCTTGTAATAATGCATATATATATATATATATATATATATATATATATATATATATATATATATATAAAACAATGAACTCATATTAAGGTAAAAGTAATAGATTTCAATAATATATAAATATTCATGAAATATATCAGAGATAATGTATACTAAACATCGAAAGAAAACTTTTTTCATAAATCATAATTTCTACCTATCCAATTTCTAGAATAAACATAAACATCGTTCTAGTTTTGTTTCTTGGAGCGATAGGGGTAAGCACCTCTATTGTTCTAAACTAATTAAGAAAAATAAAAATAATATCGTGAATAGTCTAAACTGATATCTTCATGCTCGGGAGCCTCAAAGAACTTTGCATCTGCAACATCATCTTTGTTTGCATTACATATCATGCACGAAGTCCCTGATTGAATGTGTAACTGGAAAGAAAACACAATTTCATTAGAAGTGTTCTTAAAAATATACTACAAAAAATCCAGCAACATTTCCCCTAAAAATTGGTAATATCCTAGACAAAGTGCCTTACATATTAAACTCACATAAAAATAATAACCTCAACGGCCACACGCCGGAGTACATCACGAGCTACACGCTCGAAGTCCAACCAAATATATATATACATAAAAATAACACCACCTCAGAGTTTGACGTACACATGGATTACATATATAAAGAAAATACCTTAGAAAGATGAATCACCTCAGAGGGCTTAATGAGTGTGTCCGCACTTCCTGTTGCAGCAAACCTTCCATCATGACCAAATCTTGAGCTTCTTGCAATATTCAGATGCACTAATCAAATAATTTATGGGAAATCCCGCAATATGCACAAGTAATCTTATTTCTAGAGAGAGTTGAGAGCATACCGGAACAATATTAACTCTTTCTGTTGATCCCCTTTTAGCTAATAGAAATGATGTTGCTGCCATAACAATCCACTCAAGCTCCAGATTGCAGATACTTGAATGGTGAAAATCAAATTCCTTGTAGCTATATCCAGTAAAACATTCCCAATATGCCTTATTTAAACTTCCCAAAGTTTAATCCATCTTCTCAAAAAAAAAAAAAAAGAACCCTCCAAAGCTAATCACCAAATCACAGTCCAGAGTCATAGAATAAATTGTCTAAAATCAATATTCACGACAAATCAAATGCACAACAACGGCAACTAGCAATGACCGAAATTTCATAGATTCACCAAATTGGAACTAGAGACTTTTTCTAATCAATAATTCAAAGTAATTATGAAATATGTAAGCTTTAAAATTGAAATAATGAAACTATAGAGAAAAATAGAGAATTAGTATTAGAGTTAGACAAACGGAAAGTCACAGTACTCATATCACCGGCAGCGGGCGTTTGTTGAAGGCAAGCGCGATGGTCGGCTGGCAGCCTACAGTGCTTTGCTGCTGCTGATAAGGAAAACCAGGGGATTCTTACCGCTGGAAAAACAGGGGAATTAGGCAGTTAAGTAGGTGTAGGTTGTACGTTTAAATTAAGAGCCGTATAACTTAGTTATATTGCTCAACACATAGAGATGGACAGTGTTGTTAAGGTAGAAGTAGGTAATTAAATACTACCTCGGAACTGTGTAGAGGCGTGTGAAGTAGTAGTGCCTTACTGTCTTTCAAGTCATCATCATCATCAGCAGCATGGAGGTGGAATTTTGGTTGACTGTTAGCGACCATTTTATTGTTGTTTTTGTTGGGTGAGGAGGTGGTCAGAACACAATCACCATCAGCAGGTTTTCTGGGAAGGGAGAAGCCGCATCAGAAACCAAGGAAGAAGATCCTCTGTCATATTCTACTTCTTCTTCCTCTCTTGTTCTTCTCACATTATCACTTTGTGATGTCAAGTAATCTTCTCCAACTCCAAGGTAGAAAGTCGATTCACTCTCCTCACAACAATTGCAACTATCCCCCACTCCTCTTTGTCCCACCAGGGGATCTAATTGTAATTGGGACTGATTTCCCTGATGAATTATACAGCCAACTCTAGTACTAGCAAGTTTGAAAAGTGGCAATTAGAGCAATTTCTACCTCTTATATTTGGTTCAGGAAATTAAGCAGTGCACTTGATCTCTAGTATTCAGTTTTCAGTTCCAAATTACTAGAATTTCATGACCAAAGGTACCTACAAGAAAAAAAAAGAAAATATTCAAGTCAAAATTACACTTACAGTAAATTAAGCTCCTTGAAAAGCTGTATAAAATGGCCAAAAGGGGGAATAAAATCATTCAGCTCCTAAACTAAATAAAGCTACCTAAGTAAGAATACAACCCTTCTCCGTAGAAACCATTGCATGTGTTTATCTGTCACAATCAAAGTGAGCAGAGGCATAGCAAGAAAAGCCAAGTAAGGTGAGTGGAAAAATGCATGGAAAATGACATTGAAAGAAAACAAAGGAGAGATAACAAAAGCATTGCAAGCAAAAAGAGGGGCGACTTACAATAGGATCGGGGACATCATCTTGTTTGCCCATGACCCAGGGGACCCCTGCCTAACTAATCCACTCAAAATTACGCACAAAAAACTACCTGTATCAAACAAAACAAAGGACAAACAAGTGATGATCAAGAACATGTATCAATATCAATATGATGAACTGAATTTGGTAGAATAAAGAGAATTTACTTGACTAAATTTGAGAAGAAAGCGCTTCTCAGAAGCGATTAGTTCCACTTGCTCAAAGATGACGGCGTTTGAGCAGCACTTCCTTGTAAAGTATCCAAAATATCATACGCTTTAAAAAAAACATAGCTTAAATTGCATAAGAGACGATGAAATTGCAGAGATTCAATTGAAGAACCACCATTACTGCTTGAAGCTTTGCAGCCTTGTTAGGATATCATTCATTGCCAATTGTCCTCCCTCCATCCCCATAGCTTTGCAACCTGAAATTTTGAGTTTCAACCACTGACTTGAGATCTTCCTGTTTTTCACAATTTAGACAAAACTAGGTTAAAAATCTAGTATTTGACAATATGAGTGAGCATCTATTATGTTAATGGGTCAAATCAAGCAGGGTTTGCCGGGACTTGAAAAGAATAGCTTCAAAGGGTGTAGATTATGTTATTTATAAGCACCAATGAACCATTAATATCATTAATTTGTTGGCAACATATATACATCCAACGCATCAAAGATACATTTACCTAGTGACTGAATTACTTTCTTATGCAACAGAAGGTAAGCTTGCATACACTCATCCAAAATATACACACAACTGTAGCTTTAGATTAGGGTTTAAGAAAGTGTTTCGTTTCAATACTTAATCAATCCGACACAAAAAGTCTATCAACACAAAAATCAATCCAGAATATACACACAACTTGCATACACTCATCCACAATAAAACAATTGAAGAACATCAAACGCGAAAGTAAAGAAAAAAAACATGAATTCAATTCAAGAATTGAAGGCAATAAACTGCGAAAAGATACTGAATGAACATCTAAATCGGGAATGAGATTTAAATCGTTCTCTTGACAGATTGAGGACAGACAATCTACGCAAATAAGGGGAAAGAAATACCTCAGCGACAAGATACTGAATGAATATCACACAAATAAGGATTGAAGCTCAGCAACATAGGCATCTTGAGCCAAATTGATGATTGAATTCGCTAAATCCTTAACCAAGTCGCTCAAACTAACATCCGCTGTAGATCCTAACTTCAGGATTCGGGCCTTGGGGTGACATTGTAGTCATTTTCTAGGTCGAAACTCAGATCTTTAATGAACATAGGTGTAGACACTGGATTTTCGTACCATTATTAGTTTTAGTTATTTGTAAAAATAAGCTAGCCGAATAGTTTAGTAGCATGCAAACCCATCTCTTTTCTAGCCCGACAACGAGCATAATGGCCCAAATGTTACGGGCCTGAGCATAATAGCCGAAAATGAGCAGGAACCCATCTGGGTTCCTTGGGCTGGCATGGCTCGGCAGAACCCGTCTGGTTCTTTGGCCGAGATCCGTCGACGGCTAAACCTAAACCCTAGAACGCACCCCTTGCCTCCCCCATTCCACTATAAATTAAACCCTTTTTTCCCTTCCAAAAGGACACCGGGGTATGCTAGAGTATTGACACTAGCATATTCTCTCCATCTCTTCTCTCCCTTTGCATGCTGCTTCACTAAAAGGTTAGCCTAGTTGATGTAAAACATGTAGTCATCTATGGAACTCATTCTTTTTTATTTTCTTTGTTTTGCATGATTTTTAATGATAAAATTGTGAAATTCATATCTAATTCCTCCTTTTTGTTTCGTTTTACTTTAATTTAATTCTAGTAGAGTCTATTCGTTGAATAGGCGGATTTGATGGTTTTAATTGTCAAATTCGTAACCTTACCCCCGAATCCATCTCTGGATTCGCAGGCCGGAGTCCGTATTTAATGGTTTGTTGTTTTTCTCCTAAAATTTAACTGGCGACTCTATTTTCGTGTCTTGGTGTTTACCCTTTTTTATGATTTTTGTGACCTAATTTGTGATTAACGCCAAAGGTAATCCGACTTGGTTCAATCCATGAACCCAGGCGGGTTCCTGCCCTCTTTTCACTCTCTTTTGTTTCGTCTTTTATTCGGCGGAATTCGCAGGTGGCGCAAAGAAACCCGTCTTGGTTCACCATGAACTCAGACGGGTTCTTTTGTTGTTTCCCTTTCCTTTGTTTTGTCTCTTTCTTTCTTCTTTTTTTAAAAGGTGAATCTAGGGCCCGGGCGCATAAATCGTTTATCGTTTTTTTAACCTGTCAACAAATTTATTCTTAAAAGTTCAACCTTATTTAAGGCTAAGCAATCCTAGTCGGCTCCCAATCACTTTTAAGTAGCGCCGCGAAAAAGGTCATCGATCGATTTTTCGGGGTCTACAATAGGGAAAGACCCTTGAACGAAACTTGATAGGCAAGAAAAAAGGAGAGAACTGGATCAAGGGGTTTCGGTTTTAGTTGATTATCCGGCAACTGGAAATCGTTTCTGCGGCCACTGGAAATCATTACTCCGGCGAATTCCTTTCCTCCGAACTAAGGAGGGGAGAGAATTAGGGCATGCATTCTTTGTTTGGGGAGAAAGAGATACAATTGAGGAGGATGGAGATGAAGTAACGAAAGAAAGAATAACGAAAGTTAGAATGGAGAAAGAAGAAGAATGGGAGGAGAAACAGATGGAGCTGTGGGAACGAAAGAATGGAGAAAGGAGAAAGGGGAACGAAAGAAGGAGAAAGAGATGAAGTTGGGGGTACTGGAGAAAGGAATGAACAGACCAAAACCAAAAGCTTTGTGGCTGCCAAAAGAAATTCAAATTAGGTTTTTCCTTCCTAAAATTCAAAAAAGTTAATTGGAGGGAATATAAAATTGGGTTAGAAAAAATATGAAGGAATATATAATTAGCTGAAAAAAATTGGAGGGAATATATAATTTTGTTCAAATTTTTTATCTTTCCGCCTCTTTGAAAATTATTAAATGTCTTTTGTAGCATTTTAATCTATTTGCTACAACAGACCTTCCCTTTTGTGGCAAAATCATATATGCCACTATTGTTCTATAACGTTTTGCATATTGTGGCAATTATAGATTTGCTACTAATAAATTGCCACAAAACATAGATTTTCTTGTAGTGCAACAAAATGGGGTGGTTGAAAGAAAACACAAGCATTTACTTGAAGTTAGCCGATCTCTTCTTTTTCAATCCAAGTTACCTGAGAAATTATGGGGGGATTGTCTTATGACAGCCACATACCTCATAAACAGAATGCCTAGTGTTGTTTTGGATAACAAAACTCCTTTTGAGCTATTGTATGCAAAGTTACCTAACCTGGATCACTTAAAGGTTTTTGGATGTCTCTGTTACATTTCCACTCTAAAGCAAGGAAGATCCAAATTTCAGCCAAGAGCCATACCATGTGTTTTCCTAGGGTATCCCATAGGAAAAAAGGCATATAAGGTAATGAGCTTGGATACAAAAGAATTCTTCATTTCTAGGGATGTTATATTTCATGAAGATATCTACCCTTATACCTCTGAACAAGATCAAACCCACCTGTTTCCTCATAGAAATGAGAAGTATTTGGACACTGATTTTGATCCTAGTAATGCTAGAATAACACAATCTGATATGCCAAGACTGGACACAACCTTAGACCCTTCTAATGAGGAAAATAATGAGTCTGATGTTACTTTAGAGCCTACAGTTAGGAGGTCAACAAGGATTCATAACAAACCATCCTATTTGAATGACTACATTTTATTAGCAAAGAATGATATGGCTCATGCTCACTGTTTGTCGACAGTTACAAATTTGAGCCTTCAACCTCCTTTTTATGATTTCCATGCTTTACATGCTAACAGTCAGTCTCTGATAAGTGCTTCTTGTATATATGAATACTTGGTTGTTTTGATTGGAATTTGGGAAATATTTGATCTGATTGTGTTATTTTATACCCGAATTTCCCATATTACACTTGGTTTGGAGTTTGGTGAGTTTTGTAGGGAATTTGTGAAGAATCGATGTAAACCGAGCCCAAAAAGCAAGTGTAGATCCAAGTTATGAGCTTAAAGGACCAAGAAGTGAGGTGTTGGATCATCCAAGGCCCAAACAATGGCCCAAAGTACCCCTAGGCTCGAAACAAGCAGTGACACGGGTGCCCCAGGAAGAGCACGGGTCGTGTCTATGGCCAGAGAGTGAGAAAATTCAACAAGGAAGCTGACACGGCCCGTGTCACATGGAGCACGGTCCGTGCCTACCCTGGCACGGTCCGTGTCTCTCCTGTCTTTTCATTTTCGGTGGTTTTGAAGCGATGTTTGCCTATATTATGCGGATTTCTGGCCGAGTAGAAGAGGAGCATCCATCATTATCCCATTTTCATGCTCTAATCATATCATTCATCATCCATATTCCATTCCATCATTGAAGATTGAAGATTGAAGAGCAACTCGAACATACTTTGAAGTGGAGGAGCAAAAGTCCTCCATTGTTGATTCCTAGCAAGTTTGTTCTTCACTTGGGTTTATTTCTCATTCTCTCAATAGATTTTCATATGCTTTCTAGAATAGATTTCAATTGCTTTGTAGTTTCAAACATTAATAGTGAGTAGTTCTTTTTAGTTTAGGGGATGAACCTTTGAAGTTGCGTGATAAATTGACTTTGTTGGATTGAATTATCATGAATTTAGTTTGTTTCAATCTATTTGGTCTTTGAATTGAATTGTTATTGCTTTTGCTTGATCACCAATTGCATGTGAATAGGTTGTTGAATGAAGTACCGAAAGGAGAAGTTTGATTACCCGAAAACCTAGATTAAACTAGTTAAAATTATCTAGACATAGAAGTTTTAACTAGGGTTCTTGAGATAATTAGATCTTTAACCTTGACTAAATCGAAATAACCACGAAAGTAGGTGCTTGGTTAGTCTTGGCAATTCGCTCTAGTGACAAAATCTCATTGCGAAGTATTCTATGCGATTATCGAACCTTGATTGTGCAAACTAATGAAATGAAAGTTCAATCCACATCGTTGATTCGTTATTTGACTTAGGTTTCATCCCGTGAACGCCTTTTTCCCTTGATTTAATCAGAATAGTTTAGTGAATATTCGTTTGTTTAGACCTTGATTGTGATTAGAATTAGATTTAGTTGATTCAAAACAAAAACCGGATCGACTTAGCGATCAACTAGGAGGCTAGTTCAGTGCGTTGAAAGGAAAAGTCCCTGTGGGAACGACCTTGATTTATGCTACAATTTCACCCGTGCACTTGCGGCCTATCAGTCTCTCCTCAAGAATCTTGATTACACTGAACCCACATCTTATAATCAAGCTTCTACACACTCTGGATGGCAACAAGCTATGGACAATGAATTTGAAGCTCTTATTAGTAATCAAACATGGGAAATTGTGTCTCTTCCCCTTGGAAAGAAACCACTAGGTTGTAAGTTGGTCTACAAAGTTAAACATAGGGCAGATGGGACCATAGAAAGATTAAAAGCCAGACTTGTGGTTCAAGGTTTTACTCAAAGAGAAGGGATAGATTTTACTGAAACTTTCTCTCCTATTGTAAAGATGACAACTGTTAGAACCCTTATGGCTATTGCAGTTAAAAAGGAATGGATCATGAACCAACTTGATGTTAATAATGCCTTTTTGCATGGGGATTTGAATGAGGAAATATACATGAAGCTTCCACCTGGATTATCCAGTGACCTCCCTAATGCTGTATGCAAATTAACCAAATCCCTTTATGGTCTCAAGCATGCATCAAGACAATGGTATGCCAAGCTAGCTGAGATTTTATACAAAGAAGGATATTGTCATTCGGAAAATGATTATTCTCTTTTTTGGAAAAAGAGTGATTCCTTGGTTACTTTCCTTGCTATATATGTTGATGACTTTCTTTTAACTGGGAATGATGTTATTGAGATTGAAAGAATCAAGAAATATCTTGATAAGACTTTCAAGATCAAAGATTTGGGGCATGTTAACTTTTTTCTTGGAATTGAAGTCCTAAGATCTCCTAAAGGACTTATTCTAACACAACAGAAGTTTGTTAAAGAAATTATTCAAGGTTTTGGATGTGAGAATAGTACTCCAGTAGTCACACCATTGGAGCTCAACAGCAAATTGAGACCAGACAAAGGAGATTTGTTTGACAATCCAACTTTGTACAGACAATTAATTGGAAAGTTAAATTTTCTGACAAACACTAGACCTGATATAAGTTTTGCAGTGCAACATCTTAGCCAATTTATGCAGGCTCCAAGAGTACCACACTATCAAGCTGTTATTCATGTCATCAAATACTTAAAGGGAAGTTCCTCACTTAGCATTTTGTTGAATAAAGATCCAAATTGTGATTTAGAAACATATTGTGATTCTGACTGGGGTTCTTGTGTTCACACTTGCAGGTCAATTAGTAGTTTTGTTGTCTTCTTGGGAGGATCCTTGATTTCATGGAAATCTAAGAAGCAACAGTCCGTTAGCTTGTCTTCTGCAGAGGCTGAATACAGGAGCATACGAAGGCTAGTAGCTGAACTCGCATGGCTGAGTAGGCTTCTCTTCGAGCTTGGTGTGACAGATATTATACCTATACCAGTCAGATGTGACAGTCAAGTTGCTATATATATAGCAAGGAATCCAGTATATCATGACCGCACGAAACATATAGAGCTTGACTGTCATTTTGTGAGATCCAAACTGATGGAAGGTATGGTAACCTTGAAACATGTACCTACTAAGCTGCAACTGACGGATCTTCTCACAAAACCGTTAACTGGGATTCAACATAGGTTCATTCTGAATAGATTAGGAGTATCCCAACCTTCAAATTGAGGGGCGTATTAGGTTTTAAAGAGTTTGTTTGCTTTTTCTTGTTTCTTTTTCTTTTCTTCTGTACGTTTGTCAGGGCTATATATATGCCCTTATCTCTTTGGTTCTAATTAAGAAAGGAAGTTATAGTTTCTCTACCTCAGTTCTTCCCCTTTCTTCTGTTTCCTTCATTCAGGTTATTTCCAGTCAAGGGAATACCAATTTGAAGGTTTTCTCAAAAATAAAATAGGGATCATTAACATACAAAAGCTGAAATTAGGGATTATTAGAATTCGAAGACAACAACAAAAAAAAAACCCCAGAATATTCCCTCTATAGTTGAGTCACTACAAAAAAAGTGGCTTTTGCCAACAGGGCGTATCTGTTGGTAAAAGTATAATATCTGTTGGTAAAAGGTTTTACCAACAGATAATTATCTGTCACTAGCCTGTTGGAAATAAACCTGATTGTAAAAGTATTACCAACAGATATTGTGATCTGTTGGTATTGCTAACTAATACCATGATTTAGCTCATTGTTGTTGGGAATTTTATACCAACAGTTAATGTCTGTTGGAGATAAGTTGTCTATACCAACAAATGTAAATGTTGGGGAATGTATATCTAGATAGTAAGAATATTACCCACACACTTTATCTGTTGGTAATATATTTTGCGCTAAATTTCATAAATATGTCCAACAAATATATCTGTTGCTAATACAATTAATGCAATTTTAAAACATAAATATATGTTAAAAAAAGTGAAGATAGTCTAATGCACTTTATAAATGTGTCATTACAATATATTGTACCTGTTATACACAAACAATTAATTTAGTAACAATATCAGAAAATCTTTAAATTTCATTCATTGTATGTTCTAAATTGTAAAATAATACATAATATCTCAACTGAAATTTCACTTAATGAAGTGCAAAGTATCAAAACGACACCAAATAGTTTTTTGGATCGTAGTTGCTAATATTCAAGAGTAATATCATAAACAAAACATAAGTCTAAATCTAGTGTTCCTTGTTTACATTTTCTTGAACGATGTCTTCATAATCTGCATTGGCATCACCATCATCATCTTTAAATAAATTGCGAAGATCTTCCAATATCTCCTATGAATTTGCAAAAAATTAATTTCATAATCATAATACCCACCCATTTTTTGGTAAATATATTTGGCTGCCAGGTATACAATGTTGCTTTATAACTTGGATACCAAATATGCAATGGCTACAATATGTTTTAGGCTTGCGAGGCCATGCCCAGGAAAGAAAAGTGGAAAAGGGCAGAAGAAAAGTATTAACGAAGGCAACCCATTGTCCTACACAGATACAGTAGTAGAGAGGTACTTACAAAATGACTAAGCATTACTACCACCGTCTCCCTGTTGAACTTGATGACAGAACATCCTGCCTTGACCACATTCCATAGTAAATACAGTACCTGAACCAACAGAAACCTTCAGATATAATGTGTAAACAGGCATTTAATAGTCATGCAGACAACAACATTAAACAGAGGAAAATCACCCACGTAGTATTATTCTAAATATTTCATCCAGATTGTACTATTTTAAATAATTCATCCAGATCGTACTATTTTAATTGATACCTTCATCGTCGTGCTCATCATCGTCACACCTTATCATCTGAGCATTGTTACTGAATGAGCGAGTAAGATATGAAGTGACAGAAAGATATCAAAACGGACGAGAAAGGAGACTTGAGATAAGGCATCAGCCTCCAAAAATCCCTGAGAGTGCACATTCTCTATCCACAAAGCACGTCTTTTGGAGTTTGATCAATAAACTTTGACCCAGTACCATAAGAGTATTAAAAGAACCATATTTGTCGACTCCTAGAACCTTTGGTTTCCAATAATACTCTGCTAGTAGTTAATTCAATGTTTAAACAATAATTAGAGAGATAAATTGAAACATAAGCTTCAATAAGTTCCAAAAATAGCCAATAAAAACCCAATATCAGGTACAAGCTAGTGGAGTACTGATGTACTTTAAGTTCCCGATTAAGTAAGGCAAGCGAGATTTCTATGGGCTTAAAAGCTAACAAACCCGTACTTAAGTACCAAACAAGATCTTAGTCTCGATTCTGAGCATTGATAGTGAATATTCTGCCATTGATATTTCGGTAGAAGGAAGAAAAAGACTACCTTTTCCATGCTAGAGTAAACAATTTTATAACCTTTATGCTTTTCGTGGATCTTTCTAGAAATTAATAAACATACGAAGAGTGGATATTATACCGGAGTAGCTAATCACGAAAGGAACGTTAACTCAAATTACATGTCTGAAACTTGGCAGTTCAAAGAAGTGACATACAAGGTAGTGATCAAAGGAGTGACAACAACATGAAAAAGAGATCTTACCCGGGATAATAGGATCAGTGAACCCAGGGGAAGTACTAGCTTTGATGGGGGATTCTGGAAGTGGGAAGACTACTCTGCTGAATCTGCTTGGAGGCAGGTTAACAAACCCTGGAGTTGGCGGTTCAGTTACCTACAATGATAAACACTTCTCAAAGTTCCTCAAAAGCAGGTCAACAACTCAACATAATAATAATCCATGACAGAAGATGACCAATGTTTATGTTTGAAAGTGTACTGATAGAAAGAGTCACATGGGGGATAGGGTTCGTAACTCAAGATGATATTCTTTTCCTTCATCTCAATGTCAGGGAAACTTTAACGTATGTCGCATACTTACAACCACCAAAATCATTGAGTGTCCATAATCTAGGACGGTAACAAAAATGCTATAACTAATAAATGCAAAATGCAACTGACTTTTAATTACCTTTGTAACCGGCTAAAATGCAAGGGTTTCCAGAATCTTTAACGGTCTTCAATATCTCGGCAAGTGCTGCTAGCAAACCTTGATGCAAGTACCTGGAAAACAAGACATCTTGCACGAGCTTGTAACATACACATAGTAGGACTACCATTCTAGCTCTAGGATGAGGTTTTACAACCACAAAAAATGGAAAAAGGCAAAATTAACAAAACCAACATACAGTAGAATCATGTACAAGGAAGAATGAGATTAACCTGTGAACATATAGCTAATACTTATCACCCTTGAGACATGTTCCCCTCCCATATGCTTCCTCTCAACATATAGAATAACCTGTGAACATATAGGCATATGCCATTGGAAGAGATCCATCAAGGACAACCAATCCCAGTCTCCCACTATATTAACACAATGGGGAACACAAAGATATGCAACAAACATAAAGAAACACAACAAAACAACTACAAATGACTAACTAATTTTGATCTTGCAGAGGCTTTGTTGAATAGGTTCTAAAAGTACTATGCAAACTTTATATCGCTGACATGCAAAAATTTGATTCTGAGATGACGAACAACATCTTGGCTAGGTCATTCTCTGATTATAGAGGGCTACAAGTTGTTTTCACCCAGATATTACATGATTAAGACTGCAAAGATCAAGCACGATCTCCACTAAAGCATTCATATCAACCATGTCATCACTGAGCTACAATTGGTACTTTGGTAGAGATAATGCCGAAGCGGAAAGAAACACTTTTAATAAGACAAGGATGGTCAAAGGACAATCGTAAGAATTCAGTAGATATGTATAAGATATATGGATCTAAAGATGTCTATTTAAATCAGGAGTTTAATTCTACAAGAGATTATCTTGAGCTTAGTTAAGTCACACAAATTGACAAGGGATATTGTAACTGTTAGATAACCATCAAGACATCAGTGCACAGTTCAAAGCAAATACCTGAGAACATAGAGTTCAGTAGGGATAGCCTAGCAGATTCAATAGAATACAGAGTGTTTACCGGAAAACCTTAAATAAACAATGGAATTGGCAAAAAATGGAAAGTGAAGAAAAGCTAGGAAAAAGAAAAATGAAAGATATGATTACATCTCACCTTACTCAGATGCTTCAAACTGCTCACCCTTCACTCAATATTGCTCTTCTTGTCTTTGATTCAAACAAAAGACCCTAAAAACCACTCCTCCAATGACTCTAACTCATGGAAATATTACTGGGATACCATTGAATTGTTTGGCAAGTGCATTTGTTTTATAGTCAGTATGCTATTGTTCTGCCCTAATTGTATGAGCAACCACAGCTAAATCATTTTCAATCCCATCAAAACGTATTGTGTTTAATTCTATGTATCCAAAGTGTCCAAGTAACTCAACAAAACACCCAAGAGGAGAAGCAAAATTGATCCCAACAAAACCAACTATGGAGCGAATTTGCAAGGCAAAATAGAAGATGAATGACGAACAATCAAACATTGAATTCTTACACGAGCAACTAATCACAATCCATGATCAAACTTATCCACTCCAGGATCTAAGAAAATTATTAAATCATGAGATTCATTCTAGAAAACCCTACTTATATCTATGTAATTCAATAAAACACCCGGCACAGACAAACAAACCCAACTTCGGCATCCAAACCCTAGAAATTTTGATAGTCGGAAATCAAACTTGAGTACTTTTGAATTCAAACTATAGTCAGAGAGAGAGAGAGAGAAAGAGTACTTACTGATGTATCTTGCGTTTCGACGTCTGCGTCATCTCTCTCTATTCCCTATCGGTCGTCGCTCGTCCGTCGTTCATCCGTCGTTCGTCCGTTGTTCGTCTTTCTAACAATCCAGGCTGCCATGTTTCAGGCTTTCACTTTGATTCAGTATCATACTCATAGTAGATGTTCCTAAACCCTAATTTGCTGAAGTATGTATGAGACTGTGAGAAACTCATGGCGACATAACGAGAGTATTGCGAAATGAGGACATCTGATTAGGATCTAGAAACAACTTATTAGTGTTAAGAGGGAAACTAAAATTTTTAAGTAAAATTTTACTCCCTGCTTCAAAATTCCTCAATAAAATTTCCCTCCCATTTTAAAAATTCTAATTGAAATTTCTCTCATCAATAAATATTGGTAAAACAATTTATAATACCGACAAAAAAATTTAATTGTTGGTAAAAAAATATTAACACCAACAGATATGTTTTGGTCTGATGGTAGAATATTAACATTACCAACAGATTATGTAATTGTTGGTAATACAATAACAATACCAACATTTACTAAATTTGTTGGTAAAATGATAGTTTTACCAACAGAAAAAAATTCTGTTGCTGACAATCTGTTGGTAAAGTCCATTTTTTTGTAGTGAGTATGAAGTGATCTAGACGTAGATAATATTCCTCTCATGTAGTGAAATGCATGTAGAGGCTGATTCCAGCAAGGGATTATTAGAATCCAAATTTCATATATATATATATATATGTGTGTGTGTGTGTGTGTGTGTGTGTGTGTGACACTACAAAAGAAAAGTCCAATAGTTGCGTAGCTAGCCTTAGGGGGGCCTAAATATTAAATATTGATATGAAAAATTGTAAAATGTCGAAAATAAAATGTCTTTGATATTTAATATTACAAACTATAATGTAATTCTTAAATGACGGTATTTTATATTTCCTTAATTTTGTGAAAGAAAATGAAATATTTAATTCATTTTATTTCGCAATGAAAAAATATGAAGTTAAAATTAAAATACATGTAAAATTAATATTAAAACTGAAAGGAAAATAAGATTTTAAAATAAAAGTGAAACTAAAATTATAAAAGTTCGGATATATCGTAAAATTTTTGATCACATATTTAGTATTGTCATCAAATAACATAACTTCAGGTTGCCTTGGTTTGATTTATATGCCCGTTTGATAAAAACGACTAAAATTGTGTAGTAAACATGCCGCAACAATAAGTAATAACTTCAATCTATTGATCCAACTTGATTTGAGACATCCTATCATCTAATATCCTTTCATATTGCCTTTACAACTTCAAATGTTCATTTCACTGTTGTTCTTGAAGAAGAATTGTAATAGTTAAAATTTTCTTTAATCCTTTGTGGTAGATAACAACTCTTACTCTTTATAAGTTATCTTTTTTTAACTAAAGTTTATTTCTATAAAACACAAAAACCCACATAGATTTTAATATAGACAAATATTACTAAGTAAATTATATATAATAATTTTGATAAATTGTTTCTGTTGGAAGGAGTTGAAAGAAACCAATAATAGTTGGAAAGAGTTTGAAGGAGGTAATCAAAACAGGAAGAATTTAAAAGGATCATAAAGAAAATAGAATGAGTTGGAAATTAATAATTCCAACTCAAAAGAACAGTACTACCAACGAAAAAAATGAAAATACTGCATCTCTTTTTCTTTGTTAACAGCAAACAATTTTTGGACGCAGAATTAAAAAGAATGAACAGTACTTTCATTTTCAGGCGATTGATCTACAGATTTGAATGGGAATATGGGATGAAAAGAAGTACGAATACCAGAGCTTGTGTCATGGAATTGTAATTTCTCATTTGGAGGCTAATAATTACATTGATCAAACATTGACAAACATGCAGCGTCCAAAACAGCGACCGAATATTTGACAAGAATCAGTCAAGTTCTCACTACGTCGGAATGTGGGACTCTATGTTCCCGTCATGGGCCAATAGCTACGAATCAAACTTTTATGTTGCCAGAATGTAAGAGAAAGTTCAAATACTTTTATTCTTTAATTTTTTTAAAATAAAAATGATATGAGTATTAGAGCAAGGTATATTATTGTGATTCACTCATGAGTAAAAAAATGTCCCACATCGGAAAAATAAAGAGATAGGACATGATATATAAGTCAAGTGGTTGAAGTGGGCTTTGGTTGAAGTGGGCTTCCGCCTTGGATCTTCCCAACAAGTAGTATCAGAGTTGATGGTTCATTCGGTTGGGCACAAGATGCGGAAAGATCACCATGGACAAGAGGAATGACCATGGCGCGTGCGAGGCTGGCCGCTGGGTCTTCGGAATGCGCAGAGTGGTGACATGAGACTCAGGTGGAGTAGGATGCGGCTCTGTAGAGTAAGGTGCGACTATGATGGGCTCCTGATGGTGACTTGAAACATTGGCAAAAAATAGGTTTCTGATCAAGGGCAGAGAGACTCATGTGTGAAGGGGGAGATTGTTGGGATTCACCCATAAGTAAAAAATGTTCCACATCGGAAAAGTAAAGAGAAGGGGCATAGTATATAAGTCCAGTGGGCTACTCTTCTTAACACTAATTGGTTTTAAGATGGAACCTCACTTAAGTTGTGTACGCCTTGGTTGAAGTGGGCTCCCGCCTTGGATCTCCTCAACATATATTAAGGCTCCGTTATTTTGGTAATGGTGCAGTGCAATGGAATTTGAAAAAGTGTGGTGAATTGTGGTGAGTTATGGAGAGAGATATGGTAGGTGAGGTAGGTGAGGAGAGAAAATGTGAAAAGTAGAGGAGAAAAGTAAGAAGAGAGAAAAGTAAAGAGATATATTGGTAATGATTGTGGTGTTGTGTGGTGTTATGTGGTGTGGTGAAGTGTGGTATAAATTAAAGAATGTGGTGCGGTGTATCGCACCGCAATCTACCACATAAAAGAACGGAGTGTAAGTTGAAATAAAATGATATGATTGAAATTGGGTTATTGGATTCTAATAATATGAACTTTGGGCCATATAAGACTTAATAATATGAACTTTCGATTTGATTCTTAATAATACGAACTTTGACCCCCTGTTGGCTACAGTAACACGCCACCGAGTTAGGGATTATTTGACTCGCCGGAAACATGAGTTGGCAGGGCAGGCACGTAGTCTTTGCTCTCAGTCTTTGCCAGGTCATGAGTAAAAAAAAAAATGCCATGTCAGCATCTTAATTTCCCTCCTTCACTTATTTCAGTAACAACCATTTTACCTAAAATTAACTCCTGTCTCTTTCCTTCATCTCCATCTCCTTCCTTCATCTTAAACGTCAGTCTTCACAGCCTAGATCTGGGTTTGAATTTTTTTTTGCTCATCTTCTGCCAAGGTCCATCTTCGAATTTCGAATTTCGAAGTGATGAAGTCTGATGTAGTTTCGAGTGGGGCTTCCTCTGGGTGGACTGCGAACCATGGAAGGATAAAGTGTGAACACGGGATCCTGTATGCGTAAGATTTGTCGGGGAGAAAATCTTTGGGTTAGGGTTCTATGGTTGTCCATGTTGGTAGGTAAACCCTAAATTTGGTTGTTTTTGCGTGTGATTTTTCGCATCTGTGGGAGGGGGGTTGAAATTAGGGGTTTTTTTCGGGTTTGGGTTTTGGGATGGTTTTTCAGAAATTGAACTAACACAGTTCTCGTTTGATCGAAGCACCTTGGTACTGGATTCTTCAAATGGGAAAAGGATTTGGTTGGGAAGTTGAAATTGGGGTTGAAGGTTTGGTGGAGCAGAACAAGATGCTGAATGAGAGGATTGAACAATTGTTGTCAGAAATTGGAAGTGTTGCACACATGAAGGAGGTGAATCTGGGCTTGAAGAAGAAACTTGCAAAGGAAAAAGAAAAGAGAATCAAGGCAAAGGAAGAAATTGTCATGCTGAAGAAGAAGAAGGCCTTTAACAGGTCTTCAATGGAGGTTTTAGGCATAGTTTTTGGTATGTTACTGGTTGTCCTAGTTTCAAAGTGGATGTAAGATTTGGGTGGGTACAAAGTCAGGTTGTGCATCTGAACTATTTGGGGTAGTTTAGGGTGCGCAGTGATGAAATTTGTGGATGTAAGCATCTTGGGGTGGATAGGTGTTGTAATTTGGTGAACAACGAATGACAAATTGAATGAATGGATCAGTTGCATTAATTGTTGTCAGTTCATGAGTTGATGTAGTTCATATTTTGTGACAAACCCAATCAAAAAACAGTGCGTATTTCACATCAAATGGAATAATTCATGTTGATAAGACAAATATAGACAACAGTTCATATTATTGAAATTGACAGATTCGAAAGTTCATGTTACTAAAACATTGAAAACTAAAACTTTATATTATTAGTAGTTTCAAATGTGGAAGTCCAATTGAGACTTGTGTTATATAAACTTCATATTATTGAAACTGACGTATTTAAATTGAAAAACAGGTGTAGACAAAAACAGATGACAGATTTAGAACAAAAGAGATGACAAAAACATCTGATTAAATTGATTGAATAACATCATCCAAATTACAGCCAAAAGATTCCATGTGTTTCAATCACAAAATGGCATCAATTACTTGGATCGTTCATTGAACGGTCACAAAATTTGAGACCGTTCAGTGAACGATCACAAATTTTGCGACCGTTTAATTAAGGGTCACAAATTGAACGGTCGCAAATGAACGGTCGCCCGAAAAAAAGATGCGACCGTTCATTGAACGGTCACAACGGACGGTCGCGTCTGAGCGTTCATCTTGTAGTGTAATTTCAATGTTTTAGGGTAGACTAAATAATACATCACACTTTTCAACTATACTAGTTGAAAAGTTCCAATTATGATAGAATATCCTTAAGAATATTAAATTTTGTAAAAAAAATTGTATCTCAATCGACATCATTACTTATTATAGTAAGTCACTTTAATCGATATATATTAATTTTGTTTCTAAAGGTGAAATATGCCTTTTAAGTATCATAGTTGAAAAAAAAATCATCTTTAATAGAATCTCCCATCATATTTACAGTATTAAAAAAAATGAAAGTTGACATCTATCTGATCTAAAAATTAGCTAACTAAATAATTTTATAATTAGTTGAATTTATTTTCAACTATGGTAGTTGAAATGTATAATTTCCCTTAATTTTGCTATTAAAAATTAAAATTAATATATATATTCACCATAGGACTTGTTACAATAAGTAAATCTATATGTTAAGTTAAATTTTTTTACAAAATTGAATATTTTAAAGGAAATTCTACCATGATTGACTTTTTTTCAACTATCGTAGTTGAAAAGTGAAAAAACCATTAATTTTACCATAAAAATTCAAAATCAATGTAGGTTGATTAAAGTAACTTGATACAATAATTAACCATGCTTAGGAGGATACAAATGTTTTAAGAAATATGATTTATTTTTAATAAATTAATGGTAAAAAATTTTCAACTACCATAGTTGAAAATAAATTCAACTATGATAGAATTTTCAATTTTATAAAGGGTGATGATAGGAGTACGTCTTGGCCCAAGAGGCCAAGACACTTTTAAGTGTCTTACTTTTCTCTAATTTAGTATTTTTAATGATTTTTACACCATTTTTCTTAATAGTAATTAAGTACTACCTCCGTCCCTAAATAATTGTCTATTTGACTAAACTTTAACCATTGATTATTCACAAATTATAATGAGTTACAATATAAAATTAATATCATTGTAATTTTTAGTACAATATCTTTCTAATGATGATAATTTCATATTGTAACTCATTGCAATTTGTGAGTAATCAACGGTCAAAATTTAATCAAATGGACAATTATTTAGGTACGGAGGTAGTATTAATTATCGATTCTAAGAACCTTTGGATACGTTTGCTACGTCAATAAATACAAATCATACCTTAATCGAATCATCCACGTTCGTTAGGCTTATTTTTGGCGTTTTGTAAAACTATAAAAAATAATTGATAAAAGTGTAATTAATTTTACGAAATTAATATGTAATATTACATAATAAATTTCAATGGGTTATTGGGTTCTAATAATATAAACTTTGGGCCATATAAGACTTAATAATATGAACTTTCGATTTGATACTTAATAATACGAACTTTGACCCCCTGTTGGCTACAGTAACACGCCACCGAGTTAGGGATTATTTGACTCGCCGGAAACATGAGTTGGCAGGGCAGGCACGTGGTCTTTGCTCTTAGTCTTTGCCAGGTCAGATTATGAGTAAAAAAAATGCCATGTCAGCATCTTAATTTCCCTCCAGACCAATTGTACGTTAGGTATTTTTTTTTTTTGTTTTGAAAAAAAGGCCCCTCAACTACTATAACATTCATCCATCATCTTCATTCTATTCTCTCTCTATCATCTGCGACGAACAATTCTGGGTTTGGGAAAGGGTTTTGTGAAAGTGCTTGCAAATCTCCATCAATCGGCTGCTGAAGGTGACGTCTCCAGTAGTCATAGCAAGGTTCGATCGACACTGTGCAACGGTAAAAACAGAAGCAGAGGTTAGTAGTTTTCTTCCTTGCAATGGTGACAATATCGACCAAAACCCTAGCTTTGATAGGCCAGAAGATTATCTTTTTTCAGAGAAAAAAATTGGTTTAGGGGTAGGGAATCTAGTGGGGAATTTTACCATTTAAAGTTAGGGTTACTTGAAAGTGCGAATTTGGTTGTTTAAAATTGAACAAAATGGTAACATTTTTTCCTGTTTTTTGTCTTATGCAGAACGATGTCTTTTGATTTGGTGAATTTGACAATTTACTATGGGGTAAGTTTGTGGAGGACCCAGAATATAGATATGAGGGTGACATGGTGAGATATGAGGCTTATGATGTTGATAAACTCTGTTATTTGGAGATAGTAGGGCTTGTTAAGGATGAAGGGTATACTAATGTAGAAACTATGTACTATTCCATACCTGGTTTGGACTTGAAGTCGTCATTGAGGAGATGTTTCACACATTTTGAGAGCATTGATATGCTAAACTGTGCAATGACATATGGGGAGATAACTGTGTATGTTGTGCACACAGTGGATGAGGCCATATTAGATGATGTAGTTGGGTATTTGGGACTCCTCCCCCCCCCCCCCCCGGTGTCACCTTCTGGGAAATCAGGTAAGAGGTTTAAAAGAGGAGCATCAAAGACTCCCAAAAAAACTTCACTGCGTAGCAGCCCAAGCAGTTGTGGGGGAAAGAGAGTTAAATCTGTGATTCCCAAATCCCCTTTTAGGAGGGTGAAGTCCAAAACCAACCCTGCAAAAATGGATGATTCTGTTGCTGAGCAACCCACAACCTGAGCATCTACTCAAGTAGATGACATTGAGATGCAACCAAGCACCCATCCATCTTCCCAAGTGGATGACCCATTCAATGAACCAACCACCCAACATTCCCAAATTGATGAGCCTTTCAATCAACCAACCACCCAACAATCCCAAGTGGATGACCCTGAGATGCAACCATCCAACCAGCCTAACCACATTGTTGAGGAACCTGTGAATGTTGATGAGCCAGTCATTGAACCCTCTACTCATGCTGATGACCATGATCTGGGACAGAATGTTGAGGAGCCTGTGAATGACATTTCAGTTGGTAGGTCTTCAGAGAAGGTTGATAAAGGCAAGGAGAAGGTTGTCTTCTATGATGATTCAAGTAGTGATCCTGATGATCAGACTTGGTTGCCGGGAAGAAAGGATCTAAATGAGTCAGATGATGATGATGTGACTGTGAATGAAAAGGAATCAGGTGGTAGGAAGGCAAGAAGAAGATTAGATATGTATGGTGAGGATGGGTGTGATGATGATGATGATGAAGCAAGTGATAATGATGTTGAGGGTGAAAACTCTGTAAATAAAGAAGTTGATACCTCAGATGATGAATACAACACTGCCAAGGAGAAGGAGGCTGAGTTTAAGAAGAAACAGAGGGAGGAGGTGTTGAAAGATGATGGAAGTGTTAGGATAGACCCAACAGAACATCCTCATGGTATGTAAGTGACTACGATGACTCTGAGGCTGAGATGGAGACAGATGGAGAAAGTGGAGATGACATTCCAAGGATGTTGAGGAAAAGGACCAAGAGATGCAATGTTGATGACCTAACACAATTCAAGGATTTTGAGTGGCAAGTTGGTATGACTTTTGGGACTGCTAAAAGATTCAAAGAAGCAGTTGCAAGGTATGGTTTGTATGGAGGTTATAGTGTTAAAATAGGTGTGTCAGACAGCAAGGTTGGGAAATATGGGGCTGTTTGCCAACCAAGCTGTAAGTTCAAAGTATATGTTTCATGGGATAAGAGGCTGAGGACTTTTGTGGTGAGATCTGCTAACAACCATCATGCTTGCACTAGGAGCATGACAAAGAACTGTCAGTTGAAAGCCCCTTGGGTAGCACAACACTATCTTGCAAGGTATAAGGAAAGGCCTCATTGGCCTTCAAAAGAACTGAAAGCCCAAGTGATGCAGGAGTTTGGGTTGGAGATAGCAAGGTGGTTCTGTTATGATGTGAAAAGAAGAGCTCACAAGATGCTGCATGGTTCAATGAAGTCCCACTACTGCAAGATTGGGAGTTATTTGGAAGCACTCAAGGCTGCTGCACCTGACAGCAAATTCAAATTATGTACCAATCCAGATGGTGACAGTGATGTTCCTGAGTTCCACAGGCTGTTCTTGTGTTTTAGTGGGATGAAGGAAGGGTTTTTGAAGGGATGCAGACCTGTTATTTGCATCGATGGTGCTTTCCTGAAAACATTCCTTGGTGGGTGTCTGTTGGCTGCCATAGGAATAGATGGAAACAATCAAATGTTTCCCATTGCATGGGCTATAACAGAAGGGGAGAACAATGATAGTTGGGAATGGTTCCTGTTGAACTTGCAAGAAAGCCTAGGGGGATCTGATGGCTCTGGTTGGGTGATCATTTCTGATGAGCACAGGGTAAGTGTCTGTTTTGTCAGTTTGAATAATATGAAGTTTATTTTTTGTCAGTTTGAATAATATGAACTTCATTTTAAGATATTACTTCTGATAAATACAAACTTTAATGTATGTCACTTCCAATAATATGAACTTTTGCTCATGTAAGCTACAATAATATGATCTTAATTTTATGTCAATATGAATAATATGTACTTCATCTGAAGGTACTGACTAAACTAATATGATTATTTGCAGTCCATACTGTATGCAGTTCCAAAGTTCCCAAATATTGAGCATAGGCGTTGAGCTAGGCACAAGTACGCCAACTGGAAGAAAAATCATAAGGGTGAAGAATTGAAGTTACTATTTTGGAACTGTGTGAAGGCATACAATGAAGCAGACTTCAAGTATGCTGTTGATGCTCTTAAGGAAGAAGACCAGCAGGCAGCTGAAGATTTCCTTGCTGAGAATCCAAGCCAATTTTGTAGGGCTTTTTTCAGGACAGATAGCAAATGTGATGTTGTATGCAACAACATGGCTGAAACTTTCAACGCTTACATTGTACAAGCAAGGACTAAACACTGCATCTACATGCTGGAGGAAATCAGAGCATCACTTATGGAGAGGGCTGTAACTAAGAAGAAAATCATGGAGGAATCTGAGTATGAAATCTGCCCTAGGATCAGGACTAAATTAGAGAAATCTAAGCAGAGAGCAAGGAGTGCATATGTTCACCCAGCATTGAACAACCAATTTGAGGTGAACTTAACTGTGGACAAGTTTAATGTTGACATGACCAAAAGAACTTGCACTTGCAGAGAGTGGGATCTGACTGGCATACCTTGCTGTCATGCCATAGCATGTACTGTGTGGTTGAAGCACAATCCTGATGATTATGTGGACCCTTACTACAAGAAGGCCAAGTATTTGGATGCTTATCTTATTGGAATCCCACCTGTTGAGGGGGAGAGACACTGGCCACCAGTACAGCTACCTCTAGATCCACCACCAGTGCAAATTGGACCAGGTAGGCCAAAGAGGAACAGAAGAAGAGGCCCAACTGAAGACCCTAAGAGACCAGGGAAGCTCACAAGGCATGGAAGGGTGATGGTTTGTTCAATTTGCAATTCTCAAGGTCACACTAAAAGGAAGTGTCCCAACAAGGATGACCCCCGATACACCCAAGATCCTAACATCCAACCTCCAGCAAAGAGAGGAAGGGGAAGGCCAAGGAGGAATCCATTGCAACCTCGTGAGGTCCACGTGACGGCTCAACAATCATCACCGCGGAGGTGATACAGATGCGAGGTGATAACAGTGGCAGGGGTGATGGGATAACTGCTAGGGATGATGGGACACAAACCACTGGGAGGGGAGCTGCACAAGGCAGGGGAAGAGGTAGGCGGGCGGGCGAGGCGGCGAGGGCAACAACGTGATTGGAGTTGGGAGGATGTTTGAAGCAGAATATGACACAGGGTATGTTCCAAGAAGGGGATCTTATAGGGGTTAGGCCCGGTAGAAGAGGGTTTCTTAAGTACGGATCTGGATCTGGCCCAGTAGGGGAGGGGGTCATGGCAGAGGAGGGGCTGAAGGCAGAGGTAGAGGAAGAGGAATGATGGGCAACATTGGGGATTGGTTTAATTGTAGCAGTGGGAGAGGGGTAAGTTTTTATGGCTTCTCACCAAACTTATGTATTAAATTTCCCTTTATTTTTGTTTATGTTTTTTTTAGGGTTCAACAATTAAACTTGTTTCCACACTTTTTCCATTGGATAGGTGGTTGGTGATGTTGCTGGTGGAGGACCACAAAGTGAAGGGAATGGTCAACAAAGTGGGGCATCACATTCCTAAAGATTCTCCATGCCAGCACCCAATATTTTTTTTTTGTTGGAAGAAGATCCTGTTTTCAATGCTCAAAAGATGCTCCAAACTACGAAAAGAAGAAAAGAAAAACTACAAGCAAATCTAACTAATGCAGCTAGGTGGATGCAATTTATACAAGTGAAACTAAACTAGAAAAACTAAGAAAAACAAACAAAAAAACACACTCAAGACACTACTACACATATATACCATAATGGACAAAGACTACAAATATCAAAATTTTCACACAAATCCCCCCACGCTTGGACAACGCATTGTCCTCAATGCAAGCACAATCAAACAAATTGCAATTTACGACCGTTCAATTGAACCGTCTCAAATTTTGCGACCGTTCAATGAACGTTCAATGAACGGTCCCAAATTTTGCAATCGTTCAATTGAACGGTCACAAATTTTGCGACCGTTCAATTAAACAATCGCACGTTTGTTATTAAATGTCAGATCGAAACTCCCCCTTTCCTATTCCCTAATTTCCTAATCTCACTGATTCTCTCTCTTTCTCGATTCTTCCTCATCTCACTGATTCCCTCTCTTTCTCACTCTTCTCTTCTGCATTCCCCTAAACACTCAAACCGATCTCCATCACATTCTCTTTGTCGTCACATGAAGCCCGACATGCAACACAAAAGTAGCAAGATCGAGAGCCTCCATCTAAATGTTCAAGGAAAGAGATCGAATAGTCGAGCTTTGTGGATGAATTGAGCAATTCAAGTATAAAAAGGGAGTAGAGAAGCCGAAGAAGGTGTAGACGGTGTGAAAGATTTCGTTTTTAGGTTTAGGGTTTAGATTAAATTTAATTTCGTATGTTTAATTCAATTTTTTTGTTTAACATCTTGTAATCTCGGATCTTAAGTTCATGTAATCAGATCTGAATTTTGATACTTTCAAAAGTTTAATACATTATCCGGGTTGATTGTTCCTCGTTTCTTGTTTTTTATTTGTTCAATTTCTGGGTTTGTTTTGATTTTCTGCAGATGTTTTTTCGATTTTTTATGTTCATGTTCAAGTTTATGTGTTTAATATGTTGGGTTGCTTGATTCATGTTCATTTTTCCCTTCTCCCTTGTTCTGGATCTAGTTTCAATTTCTGGGTTGTATTGTAATTGGGTTATTTTTCCGAGTAATTTTGATTGAAAAAAAAAAATTCAAAAATTTTGTGACCGTTCAATTGAACGGTCGCAAATTTGTGACCGTTGAATTGAACGGTCGCAAATTTGGGATCATTCAATTGAACGATCACAAAATTTTGTGACCGTTCATGAACGGTATCTCCGCTTTGTGACCATTCATGAACAGTCGCAAATTAGCGACCGTTCATTTGAACGGTCGCCTAGCCCCTCAAACGACCCTTCAAACACGACCGTCATGAACTGTCGCAAATGAACGGTCGCGCGCCCTCTGGCGTGACCGTTCAAGCCTAACTAAGACCGTTCACAATAGTCTTATTTTTTAGACCTTCTTGTAGTGTTAATACATTCTGATCGAAATAACTTGTTACAATAGTTTGTTGTATATTGTATCCATTGACACATAAATATTTTTCAGACATGTGATTTATCTTAGTAAAATTATTAATATGGAACTTTCAACTACCATAGTTGAAAAAAAAATTCTAACTTTAATAAAATTTTCAAAATATGATTGTGGTCTCCGTTTAAGAAGATTATTTTTTTAAAATAAAACATAACGATTTCATTAATAGCAAGCCATACGGCACTTACAATGAAAATCGTGATTGAACAATTGTAGATCTAAAACATAGATACGAAATTCAAATTCCAAATAACTAATACTAATCTCACTGACTTTCGGCTCCGATTTCTTCGATGACTCTGCATCTTTCCTCGATAACTCTGCATCTTTACCATTAACGAAGAACCTCACAACCCGTGCTATAGCGATTTGAAAGTAGATCTTCATCCAACGTATTAGACCCCACCAACTGAACAACTCTAGAAAGAGGCTAAAAACCCTAAATAAGGGTACAATAAAACTATAGAAAGAGACTAAAAACCCTAAATAAGGGTACAATAAAAACTTTTACAAAAGAAGAGACTAACTTACTTTGCGTAAACGTAAAACCAAACTAACAATTGGAGTAGAAATCAATCAAATTGGGGGTTACCATCGACAAAAGAATCGATGACAACCCCTTCAAAGACGTGGAGGCTAGAGTTTTCTAGAGAGAAAAAGAGAGGAGGAGGCAAGGGTTTTGTATCGTTTAAGAAGATTATTGCTAAAGCTAAAATAACAGGAAATTGAAATATAAAGAATTGGAAATAGCTAGGGGAAAATCCGATCATTAATAGTCAATGGTTGAAAAGGCTACAAAAAGCCAAGATAAATAAACAATACTCACTCTTTTTATTTTATTTGTCATTTTGAATTACGTGTTAAGGTCCTCTTCTTCTCAAGGTTTGTTAAGTAGTTGTGCGGATATGTTGATAAAGTGTAGAAAGGGTGGAAAAAGTGGATAAATTGTTAGAATGATTGGTGGGTGCGGTGAGGTTTGAAATAACCCTAAAGAGAGGGTGAATAGGGTTAAAATAGAGTTCTTCACTTTGTAAGCACAAGGACATTAATAACACTTAATTAACTGAATAATATTTCTTTTATTATATAAGCTTTGAGGTATAGGAAAAATAGAGGAGGTTAGAGAACTCATCAGGTTCAAGACCATGAGGTCCTTCATGACTGCTTACAAACAACAGATGCCTGAACTCAGTTTCTGTTAAGAGGCCTCACAAATGAGGCGATGAACACTTCAAGATTCGCTAAGTGAGAACACACTCTCACTTTAGTTACACAGCTTCGAGGGTCTCACCAGAACTCTCTTTCTGGTTACACAACTCACTACTTCAAACACAAATGGCTACACTCAGAATTTTCTCTACAAAAATTCTTACACTTCCAATTACACTCGTTGGAATCTCCTAGCTTTGTGAGAGAGATAGTCGATCATTATATAGTCGTTTGATGATCCAATGCAACGACTCTTTTAAAGTTTCCTTAGTTCTTGATCCTTTCCATATATGCTTGATCTTGTATCTTTGTTCTTTTTTGGAAGCTCCAATCTTTGCTTAGTATGGCATATCCTATGAAGATATGTATCAGAATAAGTATATATGATCTTGAGGAATATTCTGATGGTAAGATGGAAGGTTTTGAGAACTTCCCTTATTTGATCTTTCAAACAAAACGTCTAGGCATGCTGGAGGTCCTTGGTGCGATTGTTATTGAGGGCATCACAATTTTTACAAGGGTGAAAAACATTTATAGTTTTACGGTTTTGCTAATTGTCGCCTTGAAGGTGATGAATAAATGTTATATATAAGGAAATTTATCTATTAAAATTTTGGAAATAATGTAAAACTTTATCTAATAGTTTCTTTCCAAATTTTGGAAATAATATATGAGGAAATTTATATATTTTGCAGTAAAATCTAATCTATTATCATCTAATTTTCCAAATTTGATCCTTGCTATATTAATTTCTTTTTGCAAAATTCACTTAACCATGATTCGTTCTTCAATTTCTCAACTTTTATTCCCCACCCTTCTCCTTCACATAGAAACTCTTTTTATTTGAAATACCCATTCAAACAGAGTACTAAAGACATCAAAGAGAAATGAGAACAAATTCCAAACAAAAAAAAATGAGAACAAGGGTTGGATAGAAGAAAGAACACATGCCCTAATTAGCAGTATTAATGTTGTTGGGGATGGAAGATAATATACAAGAATCAACACATTAATAAGACCGCTGCCTAGAAAGATTTGGATGGATTGAATTATTTTCATGTATTTTTTTTCAAATCTGTAAATTAATAAAACACATGCCCCTATCTGTAATTTTATTATTTTTTACAAAATCTCACTAGTGCCATAGGAGAAAACTTGGAGTTGGGAACATGGAATGATGGAAGTGAGGCATATTTCTTTCTGGATAAGAGGCGTAAGCCTCCATTTGTATTAAGGCTCCAAATAATCATTAAATATGTTGTATCATAACTGTCAAAAGCTTAACCATTAAAGCCAACGAGGGGGTGGAAAAATTTAACTAAAAAATAATAATTAGCAATTAGGCAAGTATTGGATTTTAGAAGATTAGCTATTGGATTATTTCGATTGTATTCGAAAGTAAAAGATATTTCAATTAAAAAAGAAATATCATATAAAATTTTATTTATTTGTAGAATTTTAATAGGTAAAATTTTCTATAAATAACATTTTATCCATTGCCCCAGGGCGATAATCTTAATAATTTTTAATGGGATGGTTCATCAATATATATTAACAAATGTTGAGAAACATTAATCAATTTTGATAAACTATGCATAATAAATTATAGTGATAAAGTGCACAATAAATTGAAAAGGACACCCTGTTATACAACTTCAACTTCAAACAAAAGTTCAATTATTCAATCAGGCCCGGTTCTTTTATATGGTTGGTTGCGGTGCGATAAACAATGGTGCGATACAGTGGAATTTGAAAAAGTGTGGTGAATTTTGGTGAGTCGTGGTGAATCGTGGTGAAAATTATAATAAGTGGAATAGGTGAGGAGAGAGAATATGAAAAGTAGAGGAGAAAAGTAAAGGAGGAGAAATATGAAGAGATATATTGATAATGATTATGGTGTGGCGTGGTGATATGTGGTAGAAATTAAAAAATTGCAGTACGACATGGTATTACATCGCAATCTATCACATAAAAGAGCGGGGCTAAGATAATCTGTTTTCACGCCTTAGTATGACCAATAGGTGTAATACCAATAATCGTAAACACTGTACAACCAACCAAAATCTAGCTTAATTAGGATAATACCAAGGACTCACGTTTTAAACCTGATTTTGAAAAATTTATAGCCGTAAAGGCGAAGCTATGTAGAGGGACTAATTATTCTCCTCTCAAATTATTAATAAATGATGCAAAAAGGCTTTATGAAGAGGAACAATCTATATTTTGGACAAAGTCTATTGAATCACATTACCTTTTTTTTAAAGAAGTTGGACAAAATTTCCTTGTGCCCGTTTGTTGGGATTGGATGATCCCGGCCTCATTCTCTTCACTTCTTTTCCCTCGCCTTTCTCCATCATATTTTCCCTGCAAGAGGCGGCTATCTTTTGCCTATTGTTGATTTTACTACACTTAATTAATTGCCTGCCCTTAATTAATTATTATCGTTGTAGACATGTTTTCCCTCCCTTGTCCTTAAATTGTAAGAGAACGTCTGGTTGAAAAATTTTTCAAGAAAAGTTAGTTAATTTTTCCATCTTAATAATTTTTTTTATATTTGGTTGTCCTAACTAGTAAAATTGATAAATCATGCAGTATGAGATTCATTATTTCACTCTCAAACTTAACAAACAGTTTTCCAAAAGGATCTAGAAAAAGTCTTGTCAAGAAAAAAATTTTTTCAAGAAAATCTCTCTAGCTAGAAAGCTATCAAACCCAAAAAATTCTAAAAATCTCATCCTCGTCTTGGTCCCAGTTAGGTTTAGTGTCACAGTTCTAGTCTCAATTAGACTGGGACCAAAAATGAGGCTCCGATGTTGACCGTAATTGGCAACCACCCCTTGCCCATATATATATATATATATATATATATATATATATATATTAGGTAAATGGATTGAACCATTGTTTATCTGGTAAATGAACAATGGAGCTAATCTAAAGTTAGAATCCTCCTATCTCACGATCAAAAAACTAACAAAAGAGGGACGGGACAAGAACTCAGAGAGAACAACTTAACTTACTACCATTCTAAAAAAAAAAATGAAAGAATGAAAGAACTAGCAACGCATCACCCGTATTTGTACTTATCTTTATATAATAAATTGTAGAATGTGACCTATTTAAAGAAATGTTGAATTTAGATTTTTTAAGACAAGAAATTAGTAATTTGAGATTTGTTGAGATCATTTGAGAAATTAGTAATTTGAGATTTTTACCCTTCTATAAACTTACAATTATATGATCTTTTTTATGAAAGGCAATACCTTAATTTTGACAACAAATATCTAGTACATAACCATAGAGAAACGTTGAACTTAGATTTTCTCTCTCTCTCTTACTTTTTTCTCATTCCTTTGATGAGTTCAAAGTTCCAGAACTCAAAGGAATGAGAAAAAAATAGGAGAATGAGAAAAAACTAGCAACACATCACGCGTATTTGTACTTATCTTTATATAATAAATTGTAGAATGTGACCTATTTAAAGAAATGTTGAATTTAGATTTTTAAGACATGAAATTAGTAATTTGAGATTTGTTGAGATCATTTGAGAAATTAGTAATTTGAGATTTTTACCCTTCTATAAACTTACAATTATATGATCTTTTTTATGAAAGGCAATACCTTAATTTTGACAACAAATATCCAGTACATAACATAGAGAAACGTTGAACTTAGATGTTCTCTCTCTCTCTTACTTTTTTCTCATTCCTTTGAGTTCAAAGTTTTAGAACTCAAAGGAATGAGAAAAAAATAGGAGAAAGAGAGTGACAACTGGGAGGGAGAGTATGACAACTGGGAGGGAGAAAATAAAAATTCCATTGATGGAATTCCACAATGCATATGCTCTTATACTTCAAATCGTGAGTATTTTACCTTTACCCTTCTCGAAGTTTGTTGTAATAGATATACTCTTTCAGATCCTTAACCTTTTCAAATTTTGGATGATAAAACATAATATAATTTTTGGGGTTCACCCATGAGTAAAAATGTCCCATATCGGAAAAGTAAAGAGAAAGGACATAATATATAAGTCAAGTGAGATACTCCTCTTAACACCAATTGGTTTTAAGATGGAACCTCACTTAACTAGTGTAACATGGGTCTTGGTTGAAGTGGGCTCCCGCCTTGGATCTCCCTAACTAGTGGTATCAGAGCCGATGGTTCGCTTGGCTTAGCGCAAGGTGCGGGAAAATCACCATGGACAGGAACAGAGACCATGGCAGTGTGGTGGCATGAGACTCAGGTGGAATAGGGTGCAGCTCTGTGGAGTAAGTTGCGACTATGATGGGCTCCTGATGGTGACTTGAAACCTTGGGCAAAAGAGGCTTCCGATCAAGGGGGAGAGACTCATGTGTGAAGGGGAAGATTGTTGGGATTCTCCCATGAGTAAAAATGTCCCACATCGGAAAAGCAAAGAGAAAGGACACGGTATATAAGTCAAGTGGGTTACCTCCCACCTTGGATCTCCCTAACAAGTGGTATCAGAGCCGATGGTTCGTTGGACTGGGCGCAAGGTGCGGAAAGATCACCATGGACTGGAGAAGGAACCATGGCTCGTGCGTGGCTGGTTCTCTTGAATGCGCAGTATGGTGGCATGAGACTCAAGTGGAGTAGGGTGCGGCTCTGTGGAGTAAGGTGCGGCTGGGACTCTTGAGGCAGAGTGGTGGCATGAGACTCAGTTTGAGTAGGGTGCGACTCTGTAGAGTAAGGTGCGGCTATGATGGGCTCCTGATGGTGACTTGAAACCTTGGGCAAAAGAGGCTTCCGATCAAGGGGGAGAGACTCATGTGTGAAGGGGGAGATTGTTGGGATTCACCCATGAGTAAAAAAATGTCTCACATCGGAAAAGTAAAGAGAAAAGACATGGTATATAAGCCAAGTGGGCTACTCCTCTTAACACCAATTGGTTTTAAGATAGAACCTCACTTAACTAGTGCACTACTAAAAATATGTGTATTACCAACCACTTTTTTCCAACCAATTTAAAATGGTTGGAAAAACCAATTATTTTAGCAACCATTTGATATTCTAACTATTTTTCAAAAAAATTAGTGGGAAAAATTGGTTGGAAATTTTTCCTACCATCCTTTTTCCTACTATTTGAAAATGGTTGGAAAAATGGTTGGATTACCAACTATTTTTCCAACCAATTCCAAATAGTAGGAAAAATGATGGTAGGAAAATTTTCCAACCATTTTAGCCAAATTGGTTGGAATTTCCAACCATTTTTCTTACTAAATTTTTCGAAAAATAGTTGAAATATCAAATGGTTGCTAAAATAGTTGGTTTTTCAAACCATTTTAAATTGGTTGGAAAAAAATAGTTGGTAATACACATATTTTTAGTAATGGTGTACCATGGCCTTTAATTGAAATGGATCTCCCTAACATAATTTTTAATTGAATACTCTAAACGTTGGAGTTGTGCTTCGTTGTGAAACATGTATATTTATTTAGATTCCCTGAAATCCTAGTATATTGTGTAGGGAAGTCCACTACTTTGATAAATGTGTGGCACGTAGAATATATTCTTTCCATTTCTTTTTATTTGTCACATTGTCAAATTTCTTTATCCTTAATTATTTATTAAATTATCTAAATTTATAATTTCAATAATGATAATATACATTTTATCTCTAATAAACAAAAAACAAACCAGGTCACAATTAATTTTAGGAAAATTTAATTGAGGAAAAGACAGGCAAAACTTCAAACCGATCTTTAGTTTTAGATTTAATATATATAAGATTAATTTTAGCCTCAGCTAAAAGTTTGAACAATGTGTAGCTGACAACACAAGACATTACTTATATGTGTACAATGCGTACTGACTTCTTGGTTCACACCTCAACTTCATTTGACCTTAGTGTTAATTAACTTGTGACCCTAATTC
Source organism: Portulaca oleracea (assembly GCA_029582165.1). Lineage (NCBI taxonomy): Eukaryota > Viridiplantae > Streptophyta > Magnoliopsida > Caryophyllales > Portulacaceae > Portulaca > Portulaca oleracea. The sequence goes on from CM055887.1 coordinate 13,400,393, forward strand.
TTCTTTATATGGTGGCATTTTCCTCTGTATATGTTTTTCAATTTTAGCCTAATTATAGATAAGTAACAAAAGGTTGGTATCAGCAGGCACTTCAATTCCTATGAATAATTGAATGTGATCCTCAAGTTACAATCAGATCCGATCATATTATTGATTGTATCCAGACAAATATTACTTATGAAAGTAGAAGTTGAAGGACGTCACTAGAGAACTCGTTAAAAGATTCAATGAATGTTAACGACGAGAAACAGTCACACGTACATGTACAGCTGATTGCACACTAGTTAGATGACTAAGCTCCATGTCATCAACCATCCCTACTCAACTCTCAAATAGTAATAATAATAATAATGTTGAATATGGAGGTATAGTAGTAATGGTTACTCAACTCTCTCGGAAAAGTCATCTTTTCAGTAAGTTTATATATCTCATTTTTCTTGGTGTTGGTGTATGGGCTTGAATGTGAGTTTTATGAAAGAAGGCTTGGTTTTGGCTTCCAGACACGCATGCATGATTTTTTGGACTTTTGTGTCGTTTTGTTTTTGTTCTGATTTTTTATGTTGACCAAAATAATTCTTTCTAATTGTTCATTTTAATTAATTCTCACAGATCTTCTACCTTTCTCTTTAATTGATGCATGATTCTTGCCTATCAGGATGATCCCTATCTCTTCAGTTTTGGTTCTCCAACAATCGTCTTTATCCTATATATTTGACTAATTTGCTGGATTGAAGAATACACAAAAAAATCACCATTATCTTCTCTCTTCTTCCCTTTTCCCTGGGCAAACATATTAATTTATATGCTCCAAGGAACTGGCCTTGAGTGTAGGTGTCTAGGGGCTAACTAAGTTAGCCTTGGTGAACGATCGACAATTTCATTCTCGCAACCTTGATGCTGGCCTCAATTGATAGTACCAAAGTTGAGTCGTAACCACTTTCAAAGCAATTGTTGGGATTCACCCATGAGTAAAAAATGTCTCACATCGGAAATGTAAATAGAAAGGATATGGCATATGTTGGGTTTTATGGCCCAAAATCTAGTTTGATCCCACAATTATTTGTTTCTTAATTGTATTAGGATATTATTTAGGTTTCCTTATTATGTTAGATTTCCTATATGTATTAGATTCTAAATCTAATTAGAGTGGGAGTCAAGTTAGGTTTATAGGGAGTGTTTCCTATAATTATAGGTTGTTATCAACCTATACACCTACGGCATACGAAAAACACACACACAGCATTCTTCACCTCTACCCATCCCTAGGTTGTGAGAGTCCTTCAGAGAGCTCGTTTGTCTTCAGTATATCCCGTTGCGCTATTAACCCCTTGTGATCTTGCCATCGATCCCCTTGCGTTATATAGCCCCTTGGGATCTCTCTTGTAATCTCTCCCCTTATACTAGTGGATTATTGCTCCGTTGCCGTCCGTGATTTTTTTCCCGACTTGGGTTTCCACGTAAATCGTGTGTCTTTATACTCTATATTTTAATTACTGATCTTGTTATATTTCTTCTAAATTTATACATCCTGATAATTTTATCTTCCGCTGCAAATACTAGGCTACCCTATATTTTAGCTCGATCCTAACGATCAGTATCGAGCCTCACAAGGTATCTGGCAGTCTAACAAGATATATGTCAAGTGAAATTCTTCTTAACACCAATTGGTTTTAAGATGGAGCATTTAACCTTGTGTCATTTGTACGCCAGTTGAAGCTGACTTCATGATCTCTCCAACTCCAACGGCTTGTCATCCCACAACTCAGTTTATGTCATTCTCACAACTTTGATCCTGATCACAAATAATAATAATAATAATAATAATAACAATAATAATGATAATAAATTAATAAATTAATAAATTAATAAATAAATAAACAAACAAATAAATAAATATACAAATAAGAAAACACATGCGAGAGAAGATTTTCTAAGCAAGTAATTAGCATATCCTTTATATTACCATTGGTCAATCTTGTCATGCCACCTCGTTTTCTACAATATATAATATTACATTTTTTTTATCTTCAAAGTGCGAAGAATTTTTTTTGTGTGGAAGACTCTGGCTAGGGTGCTAGACATGAATAAACCTCCATAAAATCAAACAAAGGGACGTCAACAGTCAACTGCATGGAATTTGGTGGCTATGCAAGCAAGGAATCAAATTAGGGCCAATTGACCATTCTCTGTTCAGATCTCATTCGGTCATAAGCTATAAATTTTAGATGAGGTCGTAGAAAAAAGAAAATTTAGAGGTGTCTCCTTTAAGTCGGTGATATTAATAAATGTTACCTTTATTTTTGGATTCAATATTTATCCATCACCTTTTTAATCAATACAATAATTTTAAAAAGATGCATTCAAGAAAATGAATTATAATATCTTGAAATGAACACTAGATTTGGAAAGTGAATATTTGAATTTCACAAAATGAGTTAGACTTGACAAAAAAATAATTAGTTCTGCATTGTCCAATTTAAATATCATTATTAAATAAAAATTAATATCTAAAAAATGAATGTTAATTTTCTACTAATATTTATTTTATTATACAAAATTTTACTTTATGAGGTCTGGTTTCATTTATTCACATCAATAACTATTAATTTTTTTTAAGAAAAAGTACTATGCACACACGTGTGTGTTCATAGTTTTGTTTGAAAAGTTGTCAAATATATTGGTTGAAAAGGCAAGAGTGGGTGAATATTAATTCCAAAATATCACGGTCAAATTTATTATTGTCGCTAATCTATAGGGTGTCTTGTAAATTATTGTTGAAATATTATCAGAAATTAAATACTTGTATGCATAGGATACCTTGGATATTGACTCCTAAATATAATTCGAAATATGCTTATTTAAGAGCCGATCACATAATTAAGCAAAAAATTGCTAGTAGGTGACATGGATTTTGGTGACAATCCGGCGATTTTGATTAATTTAAGCTTATTTCCCACAAAAGTTTGTGAAGAAGACAAAATTGCACTTATTTTTCCATTAAAATTTCGTTTCAATGCACATTTTTTTCTATCTCTGCCTGTCCACTCTCTCTCCTCTGAAACCTCTTCTTCTTCATTGCCTCATCCACACACCAATATTGCTATTACTCCATTTGCTTCTCCACTTCTCCCACTTTTTCAACCACTTTCCAAAATACTTAACATCGACATTTCCTCAGCATTACAAAACCACGCCCCCTTTCCGCTCATTCTCAGCATCTAAATGTATTATCGTCTCTTCTCATCATCTAATACCAAGTATAACTGGAAACTCATAAACTCGATTGTGTCAAAGTGTAGACACTGAGTTTAGCATAGTTTTTGTATATTTTAATGTAGTTTTTTACTATTTCTTTTTAAGTATTTTAGTTAGAAAATAAATAAATAAATAAAGAGAAGTCGAAGCCGAAGCCGAAGAACTCGCTCGCATGCACTCTACATGCACCAGTTCGCACTAGAACACATGCGTGTTGCACGCACAATATTTACGTAAGGAACAAGCTTCATGCACGCCATGCATAAATTATGTAAAGAACACATGCAAGAACCTCCAAGAAGTCTCAAGTTCGAAACCTCACAAGTGCATTCATATAAGCTCAAGTAAAGCTAGGAATTAATGGCAACAGGGCGGGCAAGTGCGGGGGGTATATTCCCCATCCCCATCCCCACACGGGCACCCCACCCCCATCCCCGCCCCATTACCCGTTGCCGGGGGGGGGGGGGAGGGATCTTCCCCCATCCCCATCCCTAGCAGGTACCCAAACCCAGAGGGGCCCCAACATGGATGAGATTAAAATCAAAAGTCAAAACTAAGATAATTATGGAGTGAGAATGAGGAATTATGGTTAGGGAAAATAAATTATTTATATACGCTTAGAGTTTATAATTTACTAAAATTATAAATTGTCGGAAGTAATACATATAAATTGGTGGGAATGTCCCGACAATGTTCGATATACATGGAGTTTAAATAAAATAATATAGTGATTATATGTCTTGCTACAGACCACTATAATTGGTAATTAGATATGTTTAATTACAACTTATATTACTAGTTTTTTTTCGTTCTTCCGAACGGGTGTTAAGTTAGGGAGACAAATACAAATATAAATAATATAGGAAAATAAATAAAAAATATGTCAAAAAATATGACTAATGTGAACGTGGAAGATTTTTTTTATGAAAGGTTAGATGAATGCAAACATGGGTGTATTAAGTCATGGAGACGAATATAAATATAAAATCATTATAGGAAAATAAATAATAAAAATGTCAAAAAATAAGACGAATATGAACGTGGAAAAATTTTATTTATTTTTTTAATGAAAGGTTAGAATTAAAATTAGGTAACTCTTCAAAGGTTAAATGTAATGAAAATATGACATAGAACTAATTGGGTTGTTGAGGGTGAAACTATTATACTTGAACTAAACTAATTAAGATGGAAGTCTGAATACCAAATCTATTAACGCAAGTTGATGTTAAATATGATTTCAAACAATATAAGAATTAATAATAACAAATAGCGAACAACCTAAAAGATAGAGGACAAATAATATGGAACGGATGTAGTAATAAAGATAAATATTCAACTTTAGGGGGTGTTTGGCAACCAGTTGCTGGCTGTTTTTTTTTTTTTTTTTTTTGCTGTTGGCTGATTTGTTATCTGTTTGACTTTTGGCTATTTGTGTTGGGTGTTTCTGTAAAAATTAAAGGTTGATATCTTAGATTCTCTATATACTTGGTCGTTATTTTAGAAAAATTAAAGGTTGAGATAAGTATATTATATAAAATAACTTTTTGAAAAAAATTAAAGGTTAATATCTTAGATTTTCTATAACTGTTTCACAGTTAATTTTAGAAAAATTAAAGGTTGAGATATGTATATTAAATAAAATATTTTTTAGATTAATGGTTGAGATTTAGAATCAAAAGAAATCAATGGTTGATAATTTTTATTTAATGAAATTCCAGGATTGGGGGAGGGAAATGAGAGCGGGGTACACATTGCTTTTTATCATATAGATATATAGATCATATTACAGAGATATTTACCGATCAAGGGATATGAAAAGTTATTGTCTAATGTATGAGATTTTAGGGATGGTGGAGGGAAAGCATTTGAGACACCCATTCCTATTTATAATATTTATAATATATAAATTTATCTGGAGATAAACTGACATAAATTTTAATTGAAATAGGAGTCTGTATAGAACAGGCATTAATGTTATGGTTATTTAAATAATTTACCTGGAGATAAACTGATAGTAATTTAAATTGGAATAGGATTCTTTTTATTTGGATTTTTAAAAAGATAAAAAAATAATAATTGGGTTGTTATTTTTTTTGAATGAATGGTGTGTGTAGATTTTATATTAGACAAAATCAATGGCCGATATTGTCTGATTAATGAGATTTAAGAGATGGGGGAGGGAAGCGATTTGAGGGGGTCCCATTGCAATTTAATATATATAGATTTGGTCCTACTTGTAGACACCAGGTTTTGTACCAACAGATTCCATTCAAAGGAATCGGACCCAAAACAGGCCACCAAGGCCAACGGGCCTAGGCCACCACCAAGAAGCGACCCCAAGACCCAGAAGAACTCAAAAGCCATTGGGCATTCCTCAATCAAAAGCTATCGAGCCAACCCACTACAAAGAACCTTCCTTTTCCGCCTTTTCCACATAACATGTGCCAACCATTTCGAATCTCATTTTCCCCACAAGTCTTATTGGCCCTATTTTTTTTTTTTTTTTTGATGAGAGTAAGCTTTCCGACGCCTTTTGAATCGTCTAAATCGGAGTTCGAATGAAGAAATTATGGCCGTTTGAAGTTGGCTTAGCAAAATAGCAAGGTCATGCGGCCTTGCTCAATTTCAAGGCCCAGAGATTGAAAAAGGAAGGTCGGCGACCTTCTTCTTGATCTCGGCTCGTTTCCGGATTGCCACGCTGGCAATCCGTGCGCAGTAAAATCAATGGCTGCGCGACCTTGCTCTGGAATTCAGATTTCGACGCCATTCTTTTTCCTCCTGCAGTCAACTGTGATCCCATAATCATAGCACCTTGATTGATTGACTTTTTCCCCAAGCAAGGTCGTGTGACCTTCTTATTATTTGGGTGATGTCTAATTTCAAACTACTCTATGTGTTTATTATCATATGATGAATGTATTCATTGTTACAGTTGTTCTTGCAAGATGCAAGAAACAATGGAAAGTAAAATGTTATACGTTTGAAGTAGTCTGTTACCGAACAACATAAGAGGAACAAGCCTAAAGAAAGACAAGTTTCTCGTAGTTTTGTTACGATATACTTATTTGAAACATTTTGTCTTCTTTGTATGTTGTGGACAATATGTAGAATGGAATTTGAGTATTGGTGTATTTCTTTATCAGGTTGGACCACATTCAGCTTAATTGACATGGTGGCGAAGGATTTTCAACCATCTATGGTCTCACCTAGTTGGGGCCTGAAAAATCTTCATTGGGAGATGTTTGTAGAAAAACTTAAATATACCAAATCTTGTTTTAAATGAACTTTAAGCCTTTATACGTACCAAACTATATATACTTGGTAATAATTTCCTAACCCAAATTTGTTATTTTGAATGTAAGACTTGAATTGTTATTATGTTGAGGATCAATCTTGACATTGTGTTTGGAATTTGGTTCGACATTTTCTAGTGTAAGGTTTTTATTTAAGAATATTTGGATATGATTCAAAATAGGTTAGAAAGAACAAATGGACTTGGAAAAGCAAGCTTCAAAGTGAATGGGTTGGTGAATGAAGATTTTGCTGAATGGCTTCATCGGAGTATTGTCTGCACATCGAACACAATCAGAGATTTGGATGCTTTAGCCTCTCTTATTAAAGACAATTTTGGGATGATGAGAGCCTTGATTCACACAAATGTTCTAAGACGAATTGAAGGGGAAGTCCTTCTGGACATCCAAAATTGTACTTTTCGAGTTTTCATCAGGGAAATAAACACTCACTTCATTCCCCCTTCAGTCCAAGATCTAAACTTTGAGATTGTCTCAGAGCATAGTGAATCAAGTGATGAGACTGACGAAAATAACACAATTGATGATGTCACGAATGAAGAAGGTCTCGAGGACAACAATGGTGATCTGAACAACACAGCTACGTCAAACAAGAGTCCATCCGGTCTGAAGGAACATGAACAGTCTCGATGCCATAATAGTCGTTCAAACGCTAAATCAAGTGAATTGATAAAGCAGTTGAGCAGGCAAGAAAATTTTGCAGAATTGGAAGAATTAAATGAGCCGTCTTTGGCCTCCGTGCCAATAGTTAATGACCAGCAACTAGTCATTGCTACAGCTGCATTGGGAAATAACTCTGCATTAGGTCTTGAAAAATCAGTGGAACTAGTAGAAGACTTTGAGGATCGTAATGGCTCTTCGATTGTAGCATCTCAAAGGGATGGCATCAGTGATGCTCAGTCAGTTTCCTCTGGAGATGAGTCCATCTTAAATGCAAGAATTTATATTGCTCAAAAGGCAATCGAGTTTGGAGAAAAAACTGGTTTCATGAAAGCCAGAAAAGGCAATATCCCTAGGAAAATAGATGGTGACAAGCTTGCTACAAAAATCAGGAAGAAGATCAAGGAAAGCCAGAGGAGAAAGAAATCACAGAAAATTCATCAGTCTTCGTCTACTGAAGGAAGCCTTCCTTTCTAGTGATGTTTAGAGTGTGGATTGAGTGGAGCAGTGGGGATATTCTTGAGTTTCTGCCAGGGTCTCTATGCCTGGGTTTAGTGCTGCTGTTGCTGTCATGCAATTTCAGGTTGGTCTGTTTGATGCTACTGTTCTAGTCTTGAGTTTCTGCCATTGTCTATCTGCCTGGGCTTTGTGCTGCTATTGCTGTCATGTATTCACAGGCTGATCCCTTTGGTGTTGTTGCTGCGGGTTTGGGCGTGTCTTTGTCTAATGGTGTGGCTGATTCTGTTTGAAGAGTTTAGTGTTGCTTTGTGGGGTAAGGCTGTGTAGGTGGATGTGGTGTGGTGTTTGCTATTTGTTACAAGGTGCAAGTTATAACAGCCTGTAAAGGGATCTTATCTCACAAGAATTGTAGCAAGTATCATTCCAATATCTCCTATTCTTTCTTAAGTTTGGGTGGAGTTGTTTGAATTAAAAAGGGGGGTTCTGTAAAGGGACTTCTAAAATGTGTATTGAGATGAGTACATTCAGACAAAGTGGAGGGTATCTAGGCTTCAATTATTCACAAAAGTTGATGTTTGTCAATTGTGGGGTCGTAAGCTGCTTGCAATGCTTATGGAGATCATGATGCAGAGGAAATAAAATTTCTTTAAGAAATGGCTGCAATGCATCATAGCTACAGTACATTCAGTGGGGAAAAAGTTGAAGGAATGGCTTTTTGGGTTCTCTTTTTTATGATTCAATTGGGTGCTTTGGTTTACCTAATCCTTTCACCTCTAAAGATTAAATTATGAATGTTGTTAGTTCTCTTCAGTTGGGAAGGTTTTTGGATTGTTGCTGCGGGTTCTCATCAGTTGAAATTATAATTTGGTGTATTGGCTTCAGTTGGGCTAAGCGTTTCCATTGTCAGGATCGACAACAAATCTCACTCGTTGTTATTCATGTTTCAAATTCAGCTGGGTTAGATTCTACTGTCAGTACTCTATGCAAAGAAATTATATGTATCATTTCTGGTTGGTTGTGGTAGGGTTGTTTTTTCAGTGTGATAGTTTTTTAATCCTTTGGGCCAACTGGCCTTTGTGCTCCTTGGCGCTTAAATAATAGGGCCGTGTGCCGCAACTTATCAAAAAAAAAAAAGTGGTAAGAGCTAGCTAGTATTCAATAAAAAAGGGAGAATTGATAAAATAAGAAGAGAAGAAAGATGAACATAGCGATGGACAACACTAATATGCAATGTATTCTCCAAACACTTGATTGCAGATTTTCATTTAGATCGAGATATATAAATGCCTTAAATAAATTTGAAGAGGGTCATGTGCATATTTTCCAAGCAAATATGAATATATGACTATAGACTCGCTATCAGGTCATTTCATAATATCAATGACATTTTCGTTTGGAAATATAGTTTAAATCATGATTTCAACCAAATTCTATTCATAAATAAAGTTTGTACTTTAATTTCTTGTCAATTAAACGACTCCTTTGTTAACACTTCAAAAATATTAGATAAATTGAAATAATCAAGTTCAAGAAAATTTAATAAAAGGAAGTTTTAGAAAATTTTTCCCACATCACAACGTACATTGCTCATTTTCCTATTACTTCTGCTGTTTTGAAGTAAATAATTGATACTCAAGTTTTAAAATGACTCCCTTTGTTCAATATTATTTGTAGCCATCGGAAATTATAAGGTCAAACTTTAAAATTGAACATGAATTTCTCAATAGATCCCATGTAATTTCTGAAATTTTTAGTTGAATAGAAGCTTTTTGTTAATAATAATTTGAAAAAAATGCTACTTCGTTCGTCAAAATTCTGGAATAAATAAATTGGTATTTATCTTTATATTTATATATGTAAATGCAATGTTATTGAATCTCAACATTGATAAAAGAAAGAAAGAATGGGTTTACTAAAAAGTATTGTATTAAAGCAAAATGAAAGTCCAATTATGGAAGAAAAATAGCTGAAAGACACAATCTATCTCAAAACTGATAAAAGAAAGAATGAAAAAAGAAAAAGAATATCTTGGTATATTGACGTGCTCTTCTCCTTCTTCCATGCATGGAGTTTGATGTAATAAAAGAAAGAATGAAAGAAAAAGAAAGCATATTTTTGTATTTTGACGTGCCTTTTTCTTCCACTTTTACTTATTCTTCAACTCACGCATGAACTCATTGCAGCAATAATCATCATCGGGTACCTTAGGTAGACCGCAATTGTTTAGACCCAATTTTATGTCTAAATAGCGCCTTAATAACCCATTTCGTGTTTTAATTTCATGACTTTTAATTCGTTTTTTGTTATTTTGTAGATTTTGGAGTTTTTACTCAAAATGTAGCGAAAAGGACCATTTTGCAGCTATTTTGGGAATCCCGAGATTCCCCGGGTCTTGACCGGGTCAAAGGTGAAGTAAAGAAGAATTTTTCACAATGAGAAGACCGCTGCGATCCTAAAGACGGCACTGTGGTGCCTTGACTTGAGCAGGGAGCCAGGTCCCCGAGAAGGACCGCACCTGCGGTCCAGAAGACCGCACCTGCTATCATGCGAAGGAGAAAACTGAAATCGCCTTGTGCCTCGTAAGACCGCACATGCGGTCTCCTACGGATTCAACAAATCAGTTATTTGAAGTGCTGCATTTTGAGTAACTACTTTGGCTTGTATATATTACCCTCTTGGACGATTAGAAAGGATGAGGCAGTTATCTTTGTATTTTCAACACATTAGCTATCAATTAGAGAGAGATCAGAGTGTTCTCTTAGTAATTAGTGGGTAATTAGAGTTGGTTTATTGCATTTGCACTGGATTTTATTGGAGTTCTATTGAAGTTATGAAGATTTCTACTTATTTTGGAGCTTGGATTCTTACCTACTCTTAATCATCCTTCCATTGTCATCATCTAATGAGCTTTTCTTAATCCCTACTCTCTTTAATTTGTTTATTTACATTTCAATCTCTGTTTTTGTTATTGGATTGCTTGGTGTTTGTTGCTTTTTGATTGTTGTTTTTTATTCTTAGATTCTCTGTTTTAATCATGAATGACGGAGTTGTTTATGTTGTTAGAATGTTAATTAAGATGATCAGAGGCTAAAACCCTTTTGGGTTAGGGAGAAATTAAGGATGTGAGTGGTTGATTTGGATTGGGTTAGCAAGTTTAGGAGTTAATTTGTAGTGGAATCAATTTCCCATTCTTATTCTTCCTTCAAGTGGGATGTATTCGAGATCGAAAGCTATTGAATACATCCAACACTTGCATTGGAAGATAGGAAATGGGATAGTTAATGCTCACCCACGAAAGTGGAAGGAGGTCAACTAGAGAGTCCTGTTTCTTTAACCCTCCGGGTCCGTGGTGGGCTTGTAGGAAGTTAATCCGGATTGTCCTTGAAAAAGGAAATCCGGTTGGTTTATTCTAACGGGATTGTCACTTGATTCTACTATTTTGTTACTTCCTGATTGCGAAACCCTTGTCCTCATTACCGTTTGCGTCCTGAAATCTCCCGACACCCATTTTTCCCATATCGACCGAACCTTAGTTGTGTTTGTGTTTCGGTTGCTCTGTCTATCACCAAAAACCCTCTTGTTATCCTGTGATCCTAAACCTCACCTAGAGTCAAGTTGTTCTAGCCAAGGCCCCTAGCTCCTCGAGAAGAACGATACAAAAACCGGGGTACAAAGACCACGTTACACAAAATGGCGCCGTTGCCGGGGAGCAAGCGCACCTACCTTAGCTCTTGGTCTTTAGGTTGTTTAAGATCATTTCATTTGCTAGAGATTTGGTATCCTTAGTTGTTAAGAATTTGATTCTTCTATTTGTTCTCTTTGTGCATGCAGACTCGATCTCGACGAGGCCGAACGCCTAAAACTCCACCGATTCCGAACCCGAAAGTATTATTCGCAAGGCAAACGCTAGCTCGAGACGAGAAAGGCAGCAAAGGGAGCAAGAGAGGGGTGTAATTCCAATGGCTGACGGAGATCAAAATCCACCACGTACCTTGGCTTCATATTCATTACCATCATCGAGTATGTGAGGCGACCCTATAGTATTACCTACATTACCACCAAATGCATCATTCGAATTTAAACCATATTTGCTTGAGATATTCGTGAATACTCCATACCATGGAGGTGAACATGAGAATCCCATTGATCACATCAATAGGTTCGAGCAACGTATCGGTTTCGTGCAAATGAACGGAGTTTCTGCTGAATATATGAAGTTGAAGTTTTTCCCTCTCACCTTGAAGGGGAAAACACTATTGTGGCTCAACACTTGTCCGCTGGGTACTTATTCTTCATGGGACGTCCTCAGTCGTGATTTTCTTCAAAGGTTTTTTCCCAATGATGAGACATGTCGTTTGAGGCAAGCCATTATGAGTTTTCAACAAGAGTCCGATGAGACTTTATTCGAAGCATGGGGGAGGTTCAAAGGTCTCCAACGGAGATGTCCTCACCACAATCTGGAAGATTGACTACTTTTACACAAGTTTTACTCGGGATTATGTAGTTCTTTGCGAGAATATATCGATCATGCCTCCGGTGGCATGTTTCTCAAGAAGACGGCGGATGAGGCAAACGTGTTTCTTCATGAGTTATCTCAAAACTCTCCACATTGGGGAGGTGGCCGTGGTCCAAGAGATGGAGGCGCTTCTTTAGAGAGTAACCCTACAATTAAATTTCTTATGAATGCTGTATTGGAGATGCAACAGAAGAAGGCCTTAGAAGAGACTACAAGGCAAGTAAAGGTAGCTCAAGAGGTATCGATGCTTATTCCGGATGTCAGAGTTGTGTGTGATTTTTTGTGGAGGACCACACCCTTTGCAACAATGTGGTGAATGCCAATCCGAGCAAGTTCAAGCAATTTATCCTAATAATAACCTTTCCTATTCCACTCAAAATCCAATCCGTCCTCGTGGAAATTATGCCTATAACCAACAAGTCCCACAAAACTGAAACCCACCCCCTGGATTCCAAAATCTGATTGAATTTTAGATTCTTTTAGTACAAAATTACTTGTACTGTATCTAAGTGAATGAGTCAAGTTTGTACTAATAAGGCATTCTAATATAACTTATTAATCATAATATATAACATATTAAGGTCACCCTGAAAAATATTTATCTAACAATATTTTACGTGAGATGATCTTATATTAGAATTTCTGAACTAAGTGACACATTTAAATAACTCTATATAAATAAATGGATTTAGGATTTTAATGAGTGTTTGATTATGCAATTTCCATGAAAAAATTTTAAGTGGTGGGTGACAGACGTGGTCAACAGGGACAAGCAATCCATGTCCTTATGCAACTTTGTTTTTAAGTAAAAGCATATGACTTGGTCCCACCTCTCCAAAAAAAACTTTTTAAAAAAGAAGGAAAATGAAAATGAAAAATGATGGACAATTTGAAAATAGTCAATGAGTCAACGTAATCAGTTGAAATTTGTTATCGTATTGTTGAAACTCTTGTTCTTCCTCAATTTGCTAACTTCCCTCCTCCTACTATTCCACCTCCTTTATATTCCCGTCATTTTTCTAACACAATCTTTTTTAGTACAGAGGATATTGTCTTAATCGTTCTCAAGTATTTGCAATTAATTGAATAATCAAATTTAATTCATGTTTGTTTTTTCAGGTGCTTAGATAAATTATTTCTGAACTTTTCTCAATAGTAAAAAATATCACTAAATTTAAAAACATTCACTAAGGGTCAGTTTGGACTGCAGAAAATTGGATGGGAAAAACATTATTTTGGAAAACTGAAATATTTTCCATGTTTAGACAGATGAAAATTGAAAGGAAAAAAAAGAGATGGTTAACTACATGGAAAATTATGGATAAAATAGAATAAAAAAAATTTCTCTCAAAACTGAGAGGAAAGTCACGGAAAAACAGTCGCTTTCATCTCCTTGCTGTCCTAATTCGGACTGAACCAAAAATTTTCGCTGCTCTCTCTGTCTCCCTCTCTCTCTCTCTGCGATTTGCATCCATCGCCAACATCTGCGATTTAGATCTGTGATTCGATTTGAATCTGTGATTTTCATTCATCATCTATGATTTCTGTTTTTCTGCGATTCGATCTGAATCTGTGATTTCTGTCTTTCTGCGATTTGAAACTGATCCATGTTCTGTGATTTCGATCCGATCCATCATCAGTGTGATCCATCTCCTACGATTTCGCCGGCAAAGTGAATTGAAGCAAGCTGGACGTATCTTGCTTTCCGCCATAGATGCGACTTTTGAGTAAGGTCGGGCATGGTGTATCTCTATGTATACTATTGAATTGGGTTTTCTTGTTCTTCATTTTCTGTTGCTTGGTACTAAATTTGATTTGCCCAGAAATTTCTGTGATTCAACAGTTTCTTTATGGCTCCAGTAATAATTCTTCATTTGCTTTTTCTGCTACTTTTGTTAACTTAAAAAATCAGATGTAATGAAGTGATAATAAAGAAATGTGGAGAAATGTAATGAAGTGATAATCGGGTTTTCTTGTTCTTCTGAGCAAGGCCTGATCAGAATGTTACTTGTTTATATGAAGTGATGTTTAGCTACTGTATAGCTAGCTAGCGTTCTTATCTTCAATCATATGTCCTTATTAATTATTATATCAATGTGTGGTTGCTAGTTGAGATGAAAGAAAAAGGATGTCTCATTAAGACATGAAAAGGTGAAATCAAGAGTATCTCTATGATGAGTTGATGACCATTTCATAGTAGGGGTTACAGTGGAGTTTAGAAAAATGCCTCACCAAAGCTGTCCCATCTATGTTTGTGCGGGTCTTCTATGATTTTGATCAGAATGTTACTTGTTGGTTATCTATTGTTACTTAAATACTGGGTTATAAAAGCCATGTTTCACATATGTATGTTTTCACATACGGCGAACAAACTCTCTAATGCCCAACTCTGTTTTTGTAGTGTTTGATTAAGTTGTTGTTGCAGTTGGTAAATGGCGTCCAACAAATCCAAGAGCAATTCGCTTTCTTCTGCGAGTCGCCCTAAGTTACCCTCTAACTCCTCTCTCAAGTGCTCAAGCTCAACTCAAGATGATCTATCCATAAGAAGAAATTTGAAGCGACCATCAATTGATTCATCTTAGATGAGGGATATGAGAGGCAACACTGAATATCATGATACAACTATCCGACTATGGTGAAGTTTATCTAATCCATCTAATCCATTGGAGAATGTTCATCAAAAATTGGAGGCGATATTCTTTCTTTTGGATCTTGGCTTGTTAACTTTGTTTATTATTGGAATGATGTTTATCTGATCCATCTAATCATGTTTCGGAGGAAAAAATGGAATAATGTTTGCTGTAGTAGTTGGAGTTGAGTAGTAGGATAATCATAAGTTGAATTTCCAAATTCAAATGCAATGTTTGTTTTTTTTTTTGGTTTATTTTTTTGCTGGATTTTGGAGATATAGCTTTTGACCATGGACTATACTCATTTATTAATTTTGTGAAAATTTTCCCTCAATTGGTGTTTTGATTCTATGTTTCTTTTTTTTTTTGCTTATTTATAGATGGATGAATGGGAGAAACTTAGAAAGTGGGTTACAGCAAGTGTTGTTGTTTGTGTTGCCTCTGCCGTGAGTCTAGTTGTGTCTCTTACATGTCTTAGTAGTCAAGTTGATAGGCCACTTCCAAAATCTAGTGAAGTGGATATCCGTCGTCAACTTCATTTGAGTAGGCTTACACAACAAAGTTAGGAAGACTTTCATAATGAGCTTCATATGGGGAAGGAAGCCTTTGCTAAGTTGGTTTGTATATTACGCAATTATGGTAGGTTGAGGAATAAGTTGCTAAGTTTTTTAATATAATTGGGCATAACAAGAGAAACTACTCAGTAATTTGGACTATTGGTGTTCTAAAGAAACAGTGAGTAGGCATTTTTATAATATCCTGAAAGCGATCATTTCCTTAGATGATTTTCTCTTGAAACAATCTGATGGACGTGAATGCCCTCTTGAAATTACCATGAATTCAAAGTTTTTTCCTTATTTTAAGGATTGTATAGGTGCACTTGATGGGTCACATTTTCGTGTTAAAGCCCCTAGTGATGTGGTTCAGAGATATCGAGGGCGAAAGCAATTCCCTACTATTAATGTACTTGCAACTTCTACTTTTGATATGAAATTTCACTTACATATTATCTGGTTGGGAGGGGTCGGCTTCTGATTCAAGGGTATTAAATAGTGCTCTTGAGAATAGGATCGATAGGCTTGAAGTTCCCGGTGCTAAATATTATCTTGTTGATGCGGGGTGTCAATTGATACAAGGATTTTTGCCTCCCTATCGAAAAACACGCTATCATTTGAAAGAATATGGTAGACTTGCTCCGCAAAATGCTAGAGTTGTTCAACCATAGGCACTCTTCTCTTCGAAATGCAATAGAGAGAGCTTTTGGCATTTTAAGGAAAAGGTTTGCTATGTTAAGTTGTGGAAATGAGCCGTTCTATTCGGTACAAACACAAGCTAATATTGTGTTAGCCCGATGCATTTTGCATAATTATTTGATAGGCGTTGATCCGGACTTTGAACTTATAGCAGAAGTGGATCGTGAATTTCATGAATCAAATGAGTTACATGAGAATTTTCCTTCAAACCCAACAAGTGATAATAAAGAGATGGAATCGTTCTGAGATAATTTAGCAAATGAAATGTGGAGAGATTACATTAATAACCGCAATAATAGGTATGCATGAAATTCTATGCTTATTTTATGTCATGTTGGTATTTCTTTTTCTTCTTTTAATGTTTAATGTTTGTTATATGATGAATGTTTAATACTTTCTAGCTGCTACAAGATGAATGCGAGATTCAGGAGGACGGAAGTCTAGCAAGTGAGAAGAAGAACTTTACTTGGTTTGACGAATTAGACATTCTTCTATTCGATGCACTACTTGAACAAGTAGAGAAAGGGCAACAGATTGGTAGCACATTCACAACTACAACTTTTTCTAATGTTGCTAACTTGGTGGGTTCAAAGATCAACAAAGTAGGATTTTCAGTTTTAAATGTGAAGAACATGTTAAAGACACTAAAAAAAAAAATAATGGTGATACTCAAAAGGTCTTGGGACAAAGTAAATTTGGTTACAATGAATCTACGCAAATGATAGAGGCGCATCCACAAGTCTGGGAATCATATATTTCGGTATTCTTCTTCTTTACATTACTATGAAATGATCATTGTTTTGATGCACCAATTGATTGAATAGTGGGATCTGGAAAATTAATCATAGCAATTTTTCAAATTTGGAGATTTCCAACGAAAGTGGTTGTTTGCAAAAGTAGACAAATGAATGAACTTGTGTTGACTTGCATTTCCATCAACTAAAGTGGAAAAAACTTTCGCCTGCCTACATGTATTCTTCCACCTCATACCAACATGTATATATATGGAGCGTTCCGTCGCGTGGGTTGGCATTGATATTAGCTTGAGTGGAACTTTGAATCAACAATCGACCAAAAGCTTGAAAACCCAAAGACACTTGGATATGATTTTGGATAAAAGATAATCCATCATTAAAACTTAGCACCCCACTATGACCATCATAAAGGAGAAATCCACCAAATGACCAATAAAGGAATGACTTATTAACACCACCATTATCAAATGGATAAAGTAAGAACAAGATTTTTGAGAGAGAAACTAGGGGAAAACCTTAACAATGCATTAGCATAACATTCATCAATATAATCTGCCTAGAAAAGTAAGTTAACCAAGTATTTATATAAGGGGAAAAAACATAACAAAACACAGTCGTTTAGTAGCCGCAAAACACGCGCACAGCCAGGCCTTTGCGGGCGCGACAGGCAGTGTCGCGGGTGCGACCGCCTACTGCCCCGAGCAATCCTACGCCCGCCGAAGTGTGTCATGGGCGTGATAGTTCTTGTCGTGGGCGCGAAGTCGTCCTGCTCCATTTCTTGATTAGGCCAATCAAAGCGTCGCGGGCGCGACGACAAAAGGCACGGGCGTGACAACCTTTTAGGAATGCTTTACGGGGGCTTGGGTGCCACTGTCGCGGGTGCCAGGTGTTTGTGGCGGGCGCGACAAGTCTTGCTGTGCATGCTCTTTTCCTCAGCTCTTCCTACCTTGCATATTATTATCTCGGGCCTCTTTTGATCCTCGACACTCTTCATTCCCGGGACGGCCCAGCCCTATCCCGATGTCTCTGGGGTCGGAAACAAGTCCCGAGCCTTTCCAAGCTCCGCCAATGAACGACTCGCCTAAGCCAGGCCAAAGTGATACTCACCACCCCACCTTTTACAAAGGTGTAACGGTTCGTGAAAGAGAGCGGTCAGGTGGTTTCGCGCGAGAATGTCGGGTCGGGATTTCCTCCTTCGTGTCACTTTTCACAAACCCGACTAAGGAAACTCGGGCCCGAACCCGACACGGTCCATACTCCCCATCTTGAAAAAGAGTTGCCCTCAACTCTTGGGAGTTAAAGTCGAGGCGCTCTCCATAACTTGGTTTCAAAGAACTTTGAACTTCCAGAACGCCACGATCATTCATGCTAGGGACCCAACAATCAACGAACCCCACAATATATTTATCATCCAAATGTAAGAAAGTGGTTGGGGGTTTGTTTTGTGGATGTAAGGGGTTAAGGGGCAGAAGAGGAAATTTTTGTGGTGCTTGGGAACTCTCAATCTCACTAGGTTTGCTACAAGGTAAAGACGAAGCAAGAGATAGCTCGTCCTCACCTAGAGCACACTCATCCAGAATCTCGCTCATCATGAGAAGGTTCCTCAACTCACTACCCATCCCGGCTTTTGAAGATTTGGGGAAAAATAGGAAGTAGTTTGATCTTCTTGCCTTTATGGGTGAATGTGTAAGTGTTTTCCAACCCATTGTGCACCGTTTGCTTGTCGTATTGCCATGGACGACCCAATAAAATGTGACAAGCACTCATAGGAACAACATCACAAACAATGGAATCATCGTAGTTAGTCCCAAAAGAAAAATTCACTAAGACTTGCTTAGTTACTTTGGCACTGTTAAGATCGTTGAGCAAATGGAGTGAATAAGGCCGAGGTTGCGGTAATAAAGGCAAGCCAAGCTTCTCGACCATATAGGTAGACGCAAAATTCGTGCAACTTCCTCCATCTATGACAAGATTACATACTTTTCCACCCACGAAGCACCG
Source organism: Portulaca oleracea (assembly GCA_029582165.1). NCBI lineage: Eukaryota > Viridiplantae > Streptophyta > Magnoliopsida > Caryophyllales > Portulacaceae > Portulaca > Portulaca oleracea. The sequence continues at coordinate 13,419,233 of CM055887.1, forward strand.
CGTTTGGAACAACATTTCCCTTTGGGCCTTGTCGAGAGGAGTCTCATGGGTATACGAAGCTCTCCTCAAAACAAGGGCACCTTCATGAACGGGCGGTATGGGAGCGGCATCCTCCTCTTCACTAGTAACCTCTTCCTCATCTTCTACTATTGGTTCATCCTGAGCCTTTCGAAGCTCATCATCAATCTCTTGCACTTCTTGAAGAGTTAAAGCATGACAGTTTCCATCATTTGAACCCATTTTAGATATTCGTCAGGGTCACTAGTACCATTGAACTGCGGAATGTCGATCTTAACATCTTGAAAATCATCACGAGGGGGCCTATCACGAACTTCCCGTCGAGGACGGTGTCGAGGGGAGCCTCCATCATCGCCATTCGACTCAATGATAGGAGGAGGACAGATAGGGCTTTGGGCGCGCCTCCGACGTTCATGTTGGGGTGGAGCTTGGCGTTGCGTGGCCATGTTGTCCATCCGTGCCACAATGGTGTCAAGGGTGCGCTCGATGGAGGAGAATCGATTGTCGATGGTGGCGAATTGATTCTCAATAGTTCGAATTAGAGGACTACCCCAGGGGTTTGATTCCTCTCGATCGGAATTAACTTCTCCGTCCATATCGAGGGAAAGGTAAAGGACGGTAAGTGTTTAGGATGTTTTTGTGGAGTTTAGGGGTTTTCTTGTAATTGGCTAGTGTTTTGCTAAGGGTTCTTTGTGTTTTTATCACTTAGACATTTCATTGAACACCTCCCGTGCACTAATTTCCAACTTCTCCTCAAAGCTCCAATATGCATCAAAATCAACAATCACAATAGCAATGACAACTTCTCCAACACACTTGGAAGCACAGGGAATGGGGAACACCAATATTCAATCAAATCCAACAAAAGACAACTCTACTAGTTATGAACAATAGAGAAATGAACACAAAACTCAAGCTAATACAAACCTTGAGCTCTGATACCAAATGGAGCGTTCCATCGCGTGGGTAGGCATTGATATTAGCTTGAGTGGAACTTTGAATAAACAATCGACCAAAAGCTTGAACACCCAAAGGCACTTGGAAATGATTTTAGATAAAGGATAATCTACCACCAAAACCTAGCACCCCACCATGACCATCATAAAGGAGAAATCCACCAAATGATCAATAAAGGAATGACTTGTTAACACCACCATTATCAAATGGATAAAGTAAGAAAAAGATTTTTGAGAGAGAAACTAGGGGAAAACCCTAACAATGTATTAGCATACATTCATCTACATAATCTACCTAGAAAAGTGTGTTAACCAAGTATTTATACAAGGGGAAAAACAGAACAAAACACAGTCGTTTAGTAGCCGCAAAACAAAACACAGGCAGTGTCGCGGGTGCGACCGCCTACTGCCCCGAGCAATCCTACGCCCGTCGAAGTGTGTCGCGGGCACGACAAGATGAGTCGCGGGTGTCGCGGGCACGACAAGATGTGTCGCGGGCGCGACAAGATGTGTCGCGGGCGCAACGTGCTGGTCAGCAACCTGTCACGGGCGTGACAGTTCTTGTCGTGGGCGCGAAGTCGTCCTGCTCTATTTCCTGACTGGGCCAATCAAAGCGTCGCGGGTGCGACAACAAAAGACGCGGGTGCCACAACCTTTTGTGAATGCTTTCAGGGGGATTGGGTGCCACTGTTGCGGACGCTAGGTGTTTGTGGCGGGCGCGACAAACCCTGCTGTGCATGCTGCTTTCCTCAGCTCTTCCTACCTTGCAGATTATTATCTCGAGCCTTTTCCGATCCTCGACACTCTTCATTACTTTGACGGCTCAGCCCGGTCTCAAGGTCTCTGGGGTCGGAAACCTTTTACAAAGCTCCTCCAATGAACGACTCGCCTAAGCTAATGAACGACTCACCTAAGCCAGGCCAACATGATACTCACCGTCCCACTTTTTACAAAGGCGTAACGGTTCGTGAAAGAGAGCGGTAGGGTGGGTTTCGCGCGAGAATGTTGGGTCGGGATTTCCTCCTTCGTGTCACTTTTCACAAACCCGGCTAAGGAAGCATGGGCCCGAACCCGACATGGTCCAATATACCAACATGCATGCATATTGAAAATTATATCATATTTTTTTTAAAAAAAATCCCATATTATTAAAAAGAAACTCTAGTTAGCCGTTCCTGGATTATATACCCAGAGAATAATAATTTGTGTTTGCTTCCTACCCATTTGGTAATTGCTTTAGTTGCTTCATATGAATTAGTTGATGACATCTAGGTTTTATAATTGGTAATATTTTAGACAAATCTAGAAGCAAAATCATTTCGGTACAGGGCTGTGAAGAACTACTACAAGTTAGACCTGTTGTTTGGCAAAGATAGAGCAACAGAAAAGGATGTTGTTGGGCCAAAAGAAAGACAACGACAGTGGGAAAAAGAAGTTGCTAGTGAGGGTGATCCCACCAATGATGAATCGTCATGTGCCTATTCACCTAAAGACAAAGGGGAACATAAGAAACCAAGAACTAAAGTCATCGATATCGTGTGTGAAGAGTTGAGGTCCTTGAAATCAGGGAGGGATGCCGTTGCGAGGGCGCTTGAGAGAGGCAATTCAAGAAACTACATTGAAGAACAACTTTTTGATGAAATTTCAAAGGCAACTCTTGATATGATTGCTTCTATTATTGGTTATTTTAGAAGTTCTATTGGGCTACCGTGCTAATTAGGGTGTTGGTGAGTTAGGGGGAAGATTTATTATTTTCCTTTTAAAATGTCATTCCGATGATTTACCAAATCTTTGTTTCATATCATAGATTGTAGATTTGAACGAGGTATCCGCAATGAAGGTCTATCAAGCTCTTTCTGCAGCTCCTGATTCAGCTTGTGCATTTTCAGCCTGTCCAAAGGAGCGTCGCAAGCTGTGGTTGACTGTCAAGTTTGGAGATGACTCTTTATAGTTTTTCTTGATAAGAAGAGAGTGAACAAGACTATGTTTGAACTATTTATGTGGTTTCTAGAGTGTAGCAATACTATTTCAAATATTGTTATTAGTTGTAAGATAGTTAGACAATGAGCAAGAATGCAGTTTTAATCCATACGAGTGGTTTCCAAAGTATAATATAGTTGCTAGTACTGTTACCTATCAATATAATTTCTTATGTTTTATGGCTTCCAGTACACTTACTTTCTAATTATTGGATCATTAATTTAAAAATGTTTCCATAAAACACAAAGTAGATGGTTCATGCACAAAATCATTTTTTTCTTCAGAGTTTTCCTTGAATCAAACAGGGGAAAAAATTGAATGGAAACTAGCTTTTTTTTTTTTGCTTTCAAAGTTTTCCTTGAACCAAATAAGGGAAAAAAAAAACAGAATTAAAAATCATTTGTTTCGTGAAAAGTTTCATTGGACCAAACAGGGGAAACAAATCACTTTCTACATATTTCTTTCCTCCTAATTTTTTTTCCACCCAGTTTTCTACAGTCCAAACGAACCCTAAATACCACCTAGTTTTCCAAAAACTCAAAAAAGTCATTTTAATTGGTTTAACCTGCTTTTCTATATGACATTTTTGAGTGGATGTTTGCGAATTTAATGACAAATATTTATTCAAAATTCCAAGTTGGAATTCCATCTATTGTATAGAACAAAAAAAACGAGTTCCAAAAATTTTAAAAATAAAATGATGTGTTAAGATGGGCCCCACCGATGATACAAAACAATGGAATGTCATTGTAAATGCTCTCATTAACACCTCTATGTTTAACCCTTTACTTCTATCGGTCAATCTTATCAAATTGTCAATCTCTATATTTTTACTTTAACTGGTAGCGTCTTGTTTTTAATATCTATCACTTATACTTTCAATAACTATTTTACTGACTTACCCTTAATAATTAGTTTATCTAATACTTTTTCATGCACTATTAATTCAGCTCACCTACCATCATTTATCTCTACTTACTCACTAAAAGTAAGGACAATATTTTCAAATTATTTACTTTGTTAATCTCTCTATATTTGTCTGTCTACTTGACAAATATTTTCTCCTACTTATTTAATTTATCATTTTACATTTTTATCGATTTTTTACCTGTAATACTTAACTCTATTTTCTATTATTATTCCAAATAGAAATTACAAGAACAATATTTTAAGGGAGAAAAGAGGTGATCTAATTGGTCCAAAGCCAAACAAGAGACGAAATGATGGAGTGGGAGATACACCCCAAGAGACACGATAGAACCATGCTGGAAAACTTCAATCTTCATCGAAAATTTGTTGGAGAACATTGACCTATATAGCTTGAGTGGTGTATTCAGAAGATTTGGGATTGTGGAACAAACTTACATCCCTAATAGGTGGGGAAGAGATGGAAGATCTGGGTTTGAACAATTTGCAAAAGAGGAGGATGCGAGAGAGGCCAAAGGCTTATGTACCAGTGTTGGGTTTTAGGTGATCTATTTCCTAAACAGACATATATATTTTTGGGGAATATTCATAACAATTACAAATTAAAACAATTAATCACCCAGGAAAGAGTATACCTGTAGAAGCTTGGTATTATACCTGATCGCTAATCCGGTTGATGAAGAGGTTGACCTTTGAGATTCTAATGGAAAAATCCTCTACTGTAGGTCCACGCAGTACTCCGGTAACTCGATTGCTAGATCTCAATCTAAGATGTATATTTTTACGGTATATTGTGAGTTGTTTCAGCAAACAATAACTGTAAAGTAGGAGAGAGAGGAACTCAGGAAATCACAGTGATATCTCTCTAGAAGTCTCAAACAGTTGATAATGAATCTCTTAGGGAGACACCCTTTTATAGTGTTGGGCGGCTTGGGGAAATGGTTATTAATAGGGATGACAACAGGGCGGGGCGAGTGCGACGGATATATTCCCCATCTCCATCCCCGCACGGACACCCTACCCCCATCTCGACCCCATTACCCGTTGCCGGGGGGGGGGGGGGAGGGATCTTCCCCCATCCCCATCCCCAGTGGGTACCCAAACCTAGCAGGGCCCCAGCAGGGATGAGATTAAGACCAAAAGTAAGACAATTATGGAGTGAGAATTAAGAATTATGGTTAGAGAGAATAAATTATTTATATACATTTAGAGTTTTTTATTAACTAAAATTACAAATTGCTCGAAATTATATATATAAATTTAATGTAGAAAGGGTATTTATGTATTTTTAGAGAAATTCAGGACGGGGATGGAGAATATGTGGTGGGTAATTTTCCTGACCGGGGAAATGGGGGCGGGGACGAGGAAAATTTTAGTCCACATCCCCGCCTTGTCCCCATGTGGGGATTTAATTCTTGGCCCTATTCCCATCCCCATCCCCATCCCCATCGGGAGCAGAGCTATTTCCCCAAAGTGGGGTTGGGCCCTGGCGGGTACAGGGATTCCCCGCCCACTGTCATCCCTATTTATTAAAAACCCTAATCAACAGAACGTGTTTCAAGTCGGTTGGAATAAACACGGTTCGTGTCATATTCAAACATGGTTCGTGTTGACCCCAACACGTTCCATATTGGCCTCAACATGGTCCGTATTGAGTTGATTTCTCCAAGAAGTCAACTCCCAACACTGTTAAATATAATATGATATTATTTTAGGCTACATACATTGTTTCAGGGCACTGACTTGTGTGACCTAGTAGGACCAAATAATATAGTTGTAATTAAACATATTCAATTACCGAATATAGAGGTCTCTAGCAAAACATATAATTACTTTATTATTTTGGCTTAAACTCTGAGTATATTGAACATTGTCGGGACATTCCCAACAATCTCCCACTTATCCCACAAGTGTTCGATTACATGAATTCCCTTGTCTCATGTTCGGATAAGGTTAAAGTTATCCTTATGTAAAACCCGAATGTTCCTCGATCTCCGAGTTAGACTCTAAAAAGCAGATGATCATTTATTAATTCATCTGAGCTCGACCAAGCATTTTCAGTCTAAGCTCATCGAGTGGCCAATGAGACAACTGTCCCTAATAGGGAGGACAATTCCATCTTATTCAACTACACATTCTCACATGATCCAATTGTAACCCCAGACATCGGCTTTATGGCCTCCTGTTACAAAAGGCGTTGGACGCGCTCCAAAGTTACAACAAACCATGTAGTTTATGTAAACAACTCATGATTTAGGAATTTTCCTTGGATAGCGAGAGCTCTTATGACATTCACGACTCAAAGAGCTCCCACTTCGGGTCAGTTCGATAATTGGTCTCAACATTATCCATATAATTGATTTTTGATGTCTCTACATCACCACGATCACGAAACTTGATCGTCACCTCAACTCTATATGCGAATTGTTATGATATTATCATTGTCCCTGTGCAATAATAGAATTAGGAACTAGGGCGACCATCGACCAGGATTAGCATTATCAAGTTCACTTAATGGGGTTTCAGAAATTAGACATCATCCAATTTCCCATTTTGAATTCAACCCTTTTGGACATTTACACAATTCTAAACCACAATTGATGTCAAGCTTGAATCTTATTCTTATTAATGAATCAATAAAGTCATAATCCATGAACAAATCATGTAAACTTAACTTGTTCGCATTCGGGAATACCTATTGTCGATGCATGACTATCATGCTCTAACTGCAGAGGGGTTTAGTCCACAATACTTACAATGAGCCTTGCACATTTTTATATCATCTCCACTAACGACCTTTCATATGGGGTTATATCTCCGGAACTCTTGTTTGGATTCGTAGTGAGCTTCATTTCCTTTGCTTGAATGATGGTACTACCGACAAAGGTTCATTCCTCTTGCAAGGCTATAAACAACACCTAGTTCTAAAACTAACTTCACAATCCTAACAATTTCTGTCGCAACTTCTAAAGTCGCACCATACTTGTCTTATTTGTTTAATCAAACTCGTGTCATATTAGGAACCTCTTCCAACTCACTTCAAAACCACTCACACAGATTGTACAATTTTCTCTGGCATTTCCGATAATCATGCCTTTCTGACATAGTTGTAGCATCAATGTTACTCTTCACACTTAGCTTTTATCAACTACTATAGACTGAGGACATATCTTCACTTTTGTTCATACATATACACAATTTATATGTTATGTTAGGCTTTGAACATCTCGTGGCATACATTAATCTCATGCCTGAAGCACGAGTTATATGTCTCATCCTTTTTAGGTCTCTTGATTGCTTCAAGAAAATGAGATTCGCCTAAAGATATGCCATGATTCATGGAAATTAATCCATTCTTGAAGCGCGTTGAACTATTCAACACCTTATCAACTTTGATTCAACCAATCAAAATCTTTTAATCTATCATTATAGATCTTGTCTCCAAGAAAATTTTTAGCCCTGCCAATCTTTCATTTTGAAAATTATTCCCAAGTCAACCACAGTAGATTGCAACATAAGAATCTTCTTCTCAATAGGTTGTTTGTCAATCACATACAACATCAGGAACACACTGCTCCCACTGAACTTCTTGTAATCACAAATTATTTTATCATTTCTTAGTACATCAAACCTTTTGATGCCCTGGTCAAAGTGATCGATGATTCCAACTCTCAAAAGCTTCCTTAAGACCACAGATGGTCTGTTGAAGTTTACAAGTATTTCAACCAAAACCTTTCAGTTGTGTCAAGTACGCATCCTCCTTTCAAATCTAATTTTGAAGGCGATCTTGATATCTATCTTAATGAACCCATGTTTTGCCTTAAAGGCCCTTTTATGCCTAATGGCTCACACCTTCAGGCAAGTCAACCAAGTTCTAAACTTGGTTTAATAGATGGAGCCCATCTTGGATTTCTTGAAATCATGGCTTGCTAAAGCTTCTTTGTTGTAGGTAGAGTCATTACTTTAAAAGTAACGACTCATGCTCATTCATAGGAGATCGATATCTCTGTGGTTGATGGAGTTGCTTACCTGGCCTCACTTAGAGTAGGGTCTATAGCACCTCTTCCTAAACATTTTGAGGAACTTCTACTACCTTAAGCTCGTTCCTAATTGCCTGACCAATAGGCAAATTTGACTAGGATCAGGTAGCGGACTTTTAGGTGATGATTATGGTGTTTATGTCTCTTAAACTTCGGTAAGTTCAAAACCTCTCCCACTCTTTCTCTTAGAGACTAACATACCTCTAATAAGAAAGCATTTTGAAATATAAACACTATGCTCTACAACAGTTTGTAGAAGTCATACCCCTTTCTTTAAGAAAACAGTTCAGGAACCTTTCCTCTCCATATCATATATGGTGTCTTCTCTGGTGCTTTAGATAATTCTTTTTCAGTATTTAGAGTTGTGGTTAATAGCGTGTGTCCCAAAAGGTAACTGATAATGTTGATTCAACCACCATCGATCGCAACATTTATAATAGGGTGTGATTCCTCATTTCAGACTCGCCATTGTGCCATGGTGTTCCCGGAGGAGAAAGTTGTTGAACAATTGTAAACTCTCTGGGATGGTTAGTGGAATCTTGGCTCAAATACTCACCTCCTCAATTTAATTGAAGGGTTTGGATTTTCTTGCCAAGTTGGTTTTGTACTTCACTTTGAAACTCTTTGAACATTTCGCAGGATTTGGACTTGTGGCATATTAAGTATACATATCCATATCTACTAAAATCGTCACTGAAAGTGATGAAATAGTATGATAAACCTTACTAACTAGTTCTCAAAGGCTCATCTACATCAGTATGTATGCATCTTGACCAGTCATTACACTATTAAAAATATGTGTATTACCAACTACTTTTTCCAACCAATTTTAAATGGTTGGAAAAACCAACTATTTTAGCAACTATTTAATATTCCAACTATTTTCCAAAAATTTTTGTTGGAAAAATGGTTGGAAATTCCAACCAATTTTGCTAAAATGGTTGGAAAATTTTCCTACCACCCTTTTTCCTACTATTTGAAGATGATTGGAAAAATGGTTGGATTAATAACCATTTTTCCAACCAATTACAAATAGTAGGAAAAAGAATGGTAGGAAAATTTTCCAACCAATTTTAGCAAAATTGGTTGGAAATTCCAACCATTTTTCCCACTAAAAAATAGTTGGAATATCAAATGGTTGCTAAAATAGTTGGTTTTTCCAACCATTTTAAATTGGTTGGAAAAAAGTGGTTGGTAATACACATATTTTTAGTAGTGTTAGCTTGTTCACCAATTTCAATAAGAGGTGATTCAGTCATCTTACCCATCAGGCATGCTATACAAACATCAAATTTTTCAAAGTTTAGGTTTTCCGAATGTCCTACACTATGCAGTTTTTGAATGCATTTATGATTAATATGACTAAGCTTATATTGTCAGAGTTATGTTTCATTTGAGTCATTAGTTCAAACTCTTGGCTCAACCATTAGCACCCTTTCGATCGTATCTAAGTGCTCTCACTATCTTGCCAAGACTACTTCATTCTAGAACTCTTTAAACTATTTTAACATTCCATCTCTAGATGCTTCTCATAGACATGAATCACCATGTCTTATTTTTGTTCATCTTTGAAAATTAAAGTAATTCATCCCTTGTACCTATGCTCAATGGACTACATACATCCATATGTAAGAATGTTTGTTGGTACGTTCACCCTTTCTTGTAAAAGGTACAGTCATGCTTCGCAGACATCATATGTTTCAAGGTGTGATTATTCGAAAGTCTATCGCTATGACGCTTCTGAATGCGCTCTGATCTGCATGACTTGATAAATAGTTCCAATGTTATGTTTGAACATGAGTTCTTCCTTTTAAACCTTTTGGTTTCGATGTATTAGATGTGTTTATCCGAGATCCTCTCTCTCTAATTGAGAGCTTGAAATCAAATTTCTACTTATAATAAGAACATAGAATCACCTATAAATTTCTGTAATAAGTCTTGAGGAAACGGAGAAATAAACAACTCTGCATGAGTAGCTACAACTATTTGTATGTTCCTATTTGTAGGCTGACTCTCATCCTTCCAAACACATCTACTTTGGTGTAGATCCTGCACATTTGCATAAATGCAAGTTTTACAGTCGGTATCTAATACCTAAAGTGGGTTTAATAAGGGTAGTGTGTATCATATACGGACTATCCTCGAAATGAAATCATATTATTACATCTCAAGTCTTCCTTATAGTTTGGACACTCACGCTTCCAGTTTCAAATATCTTTATAATAAAAGTATACATGATCTGGTTGTTAATCGATAGGTGTCATTTGGTTGGGTATGTACATCTGTTTGTCCTTACCTTTCCTTTGACTTCTTGTCTTTGATAGATTTCTTAAATCTTATTTCCTTTTTCACTACAAGCTTATCTCTGGTGACCAATCTTTTGGCTAAAAGGGGGATTTAATGTTTCTCATGCTTTAAAATAGTGAAATTATTTCAGAACATGAGCACCATCAATTGGTCCTTATCGAGCTTGATCGAGACTATTTGGTTATTGGTTTTATATTTACCAACTCTGACTGGTTAGTTGAATTTAATTTTGAGTTGGCAATGTTGAAATCCTTCCTCTAATCTTCAAACGTTTTGAAGTTAAAGTCGCATGAATTCTATGATATTACGTGTATCCATTTGGCTTGATTGACTTCTTAATATTGATGCCTAGCTCAATACTATATCAAAGACATATTCCTTTTATTCGTCTCCAAGACAATCTTGTGATGGCGATGCCAATTAAGGAATTGGTACAATTGTTCTTCTCTTTCTCAAGGAGAAAACAATATTTGATTAGTTGTGGATGATTGGGTGAAAAGACATAAATGATTCGACGAGACAAATTGGTTCATTTTATCGAAAGAAATTAAACTATTTTAATTTCAAATTAAAACACTTTATTAACTCTCATTTAGTGTTTTAATTTTAGCCAAGACCGACAAGACCCATGGAATCAAGTGGACTTTGGCCCAACAAAACTCGAGCCCATGTTGCCTTTGGTGGATCATCTTATGATCGATCATTCAAAATGACTCTTGGCAAGAGATTTGTATCGAATACAATATTTCTCTTCTTTGCACTTAGTCCAAAACTATTTTGATAGCTAATTTGAATTGACCAAACTTTCACCCTACTTATTAGTGACGGACAAAATAATTCATTTTGGTGATATTATTTGCCATTTAAGTGGTATTTCGATAGGTTGAGCAATAATTCAATTTTGAAAGTAAGTTTTATTAACCTAAGCATGCAATTCTTGGTGAACTCTTTAAAACATAAAAGGCGTAATAAAACAACATTCTATAACAAATTAAAGCATAAAAAAAACCCTCGTATGACCATCTATACTTAATCTAACTAACTTAACTATGCCTTGACAGTCTTCAAGAACCTCTTCTTAGATTTTGCAATTTCCTTTGACATGGCTCACTCTTAACTCGATGTCTCCAAGTACAACAAATTTACAAAGCGGTCATCTTACAAGGAGGCTTTACATGAATTAAAATAAACTCAACTGAAATTTAAATTTAAATAAGTCAATGACGGCACGTAGACTGTATTTCACCCAACCCGATACATAGACCAGTAAAACCGACTATCTATGGCCATACTAGAAGCACATGCAAACAAGCAATTATGCAATAATTATATCAAATATAACACATGCTTAAATAACAAATTATGAAGACATAGTTAATTGCAATATAGCACACACAAGGAAACAAATACTAAATAAAGTTTCCTAAACAGTTTGCATTATTGACAAAATAACAAAATTTCAAATTTTATCTTATTACCTAAACAAATTTAGGCTTTAGTGTACCTTTACATACAAGTTACTCAATTATCCTAAAATTAAGTGTTCCAAAAGATACTATTATCCTAAACAAATTTAGGCTTTAGTGTACCTTTACTATAACTATTGAAAATTACAAGTTTCCTAAACTGTACAAATTTTATAAGATTTTATGCCTAATATCTGATTTAGTAATACGATTTGATAATTAATTTCCAAAAACTAATTCCAAACCCTAAAGGCATGCATTCACCTACACTGCTGGCAATACAGTCTGTGTTGCCTCCTAGTGCGGGATATTTTGTGCATGAAAACGTAAATAAAATATCAACTGACTCCAAACCTTAACAACATAAAATTTATCATATCATAGTATAAAACCCCGAAAAATGCTAATGTGTTACTGTTAAATTACAGTGCGTTTTATCCTGTTAATTATTTATCTATTTTCACACGAAGCATTTAGAACCGCGAGTGAGTTCGTTGGAATTTTTAGAATCCTAAAAATATCAGTTAGAAATTTTTGGGCTTTGGGTAGAATTTATTTTGATCAGTGGTAGAAATTTTATCTTGGTTTTATTATATTTTCGGGTAATAAACTTTGGGAATGTTTTATTATGATGCTTTTCTTTTGGATGATGTCATGGGGATGACATCACCAACCCTCCTATCCGTTTCTTTCTCTTTTTCCTCCTAATTTATCAAAACCCTTCCCCAAGTTTGTGTTTTAACAGTTTTTTTTTTGTGCTGCAAATTTCTACCCCCACTACCCATGCAAACCCCCCTGTTGCCTATCCATAGCTCTACACATGTCTCTCCCTCTTTCTCTCTCTTTCTCTCTCTCGGATTCCCACTCTCTCTCTCTCTGTCTCTCTCTCTTCTCTCTTCTTTTTCTCTCTCTTCCTTCCTCCTTTTATTATAACTATGGCTGTTGCTGCTCGACATACACCGCAACACCAACCAACTCCAGCCACCACCATACACCACCACCACTCCACCTCCAACCACCTTCATTTCGACGCCGATCATCACCTCACCACATTTAGACCGCCGCTCCACCATTTCCGGCCACTATCGTCGCTAAACGCACCAACCGACCCCCCTCTGTTGCTCACCTTCAAGACTCGAGCCGCACCATACCACCACTCACGCAACCACCTCAAACCACCTCCTTCCTCCACCTCTGCATCGCCGACCACCTCCCCTCTCCTTTCCGACCAACAAACCACCAAGCGCCGACCACCATTGCCGGCCAAAACACCACCCGAGCTTTGTTTGATCACCCCCAAACCCTTTTGTTTTGCTCAACCGAACGCCACCACCACGCCGCCGCAGCACCACCCTCACCGACACTGGACCCCGACAACGACCCTAATTGCCGGAGACCCCGACCCGACGACCACTGAACTCCGGCGAGACAACCGACCCTTCTTCCCAGTTTTGCTACCGCTGCCGAACTTGTGCTGTTGCTGTCGCCGACGACCATTAGAGGACCATCCGACCACAGTTGTGACTCTGCCGCCGTTGTGAAGCTCCTCCGACCACCCACACCCTAGTGTCACCTACTATAGTATGATACTCCATAAACTCTAACCCTATTTTTTGTTTAGTTTTGTTCTTGTTTTTATTTTTATTACTATTACTATTATGATTATTAGAAATATTGATTATCTTAAGTCAAGTAATCTGATTTGTGTTGTGATAATATTATGTTATAAATTGGTGTTAATATTATTATTATTATTGTCATTATCTATGTGATTATTATTAATGTTATGGTGATCCTATGTTTTAAGTATTTTATTATGAACATATTTATGTTTGTAAAGATTGATATGTTGAATATGTCTTTGATATTTCATATTTTTTTTATTAAGTTTTCATATTATTACTACTAGTAAGTTATGCGATGGGGATGGGCATTAGAAGTGAGGACGTCGTAGTTAGACGTTTTGAGAATAAAGTTTAGTTTATGTTTATACTTGAAGTTTAGTTAATGTTGAGTTTCTATTGTCCTAGAATTTGACGTTCCTTTCGTTTGTTTAATTGAAGTAAACAGTTATCGCTTGTTAGTTTCTTTTCCTTCTTGCATTGTATTTTTTCGGGGATACGGCAGTAATGCCCAAGTTAATAAAGGGAATAAAAAAAAAGTCTTCCGCTGTTAACATTAGTTTGACTTTGACGTTTTCATAATTGAATTTTCGAGGCGTTACAAAATGGTATCAGAACTCAGGGTTTCGAACCTGGTAGCTCTTAAGTGTCTATTAGGTCTTTAGTTAGACTTTAGGATGCTACCTTCGGAGTGTGAGTGTAGGATGGGGATTGGGAAATATTTTCGCTCTCTAATTGTTTTTGAGTTTTAAGTGCTTATTTAATATGTTGTTATCAAGTAACCTTGTGAATGTTTTGTTATGATCGAATTACTTGGGGAGAAACTCATTAGTAATAGCTGGATAAGGGGGATTCTTTTGACTACAGGATGACTCAAGATGACGTGAGTAGATCTAATGGGGCTCCAGGTAGGCCTATACCAACTAGTGATGAGTTGAGACAACGGTTTGCAGAACTCCAAGAGACAGCAGCTGCACGAGCAGCACAGGCTGCTCAATCCGCTACGAATGGAGAGGACACCCCGCCAATAGTCCCCGAGATGGCACAACTTATGATGATGTAGATGATGACTCGGCAAGCCGAGCACCTTCAACGAATGTCGGAGCAAATAGGCGACCCGAGGAGGGACAACAATGCCTCTTTATTCAAGGAGTTCAACAGCCTCAACCCTCCCACCTACTCCGGGGAAGCTGGCCCCAAATTGTTTGAAGAGTGGATACGCAACATCGAAAAGAAATTCGACGCTCTTCCCTGCCCTGAGGAGCGGAAAGTTGGATTTGTGACCTACCACTTGAAGGGACAGGCTGACCTATGGTGGATGAGTGTGATGGAACGACAGACTGAACCAAGGTTCAACTGGAACCCGTTTAAGGAGATGTTGAAGAATCGCTTTTACCCTATGTCGCTCCAAAAGGCTAAGGAGAAAGAGTTTCTAGAATTGGAACAAGGAAAGAACAACGTGTTGGAATATGCTGCCAAGTTCTCGGAATTGTCCTGCTTCGCTGCAGCATACGTGGCTAATGAAGTTTTTGAAGATGAATCGTTTCAAGTATGGCCTGAATTTTGACATTCAAGATCGTATGTCAGTATGCACATTTACATCGTATCAGGAGATGTTGGACATACCATCAACATTGAGAGAGTGGCTATAGCCCGGGAGGGATATATGAACAAGCAAGGCAACAAGAGAAAGAAACCTCCCCGCTCTAACCATACTCCAATATACCCCGACAAGAGAAGCCATCACAACAACTGGCAGGGTAACCAAGCACCACAACCTGGGTTGTTTTGTAGAGCTTGTGGCAGGCCGGGCCATATTGCCAAGGAGTGCAGGACTAACCTGAGGGCAAGTTGTTACCGGTGTGGTAGCCCACATCATATGGTAAGAGACTGCCTCTTCCAACACCAGATGGATCCAACCATGGAAGGACCAACGATCGAGGACCCCACCCTCAACATATCAGGGTCGAGGAGGCTACAACAGGAACTCAAGGCAACAATACCTGAATCGGGATGGCACCAACGGCAACCAAGCTAATCGTGAAAGGCCACCTAATCAACACCCACCTCGTCATCAATACCAGGTACCTCGCAACCAGGGAGGCCGAGTGTACGTAATGCGGGGCAAGGAGGCAGAAAATTTGGATGATGATGTGACTGGTACTCATCTTTCTTTCCCTCGTAAGTTACAGTATGATTAAGTTTGGCTCCTATGCTTATGGCATGTTGAGTTTCGAGGACGAAACTCTTTTGAAGAAGTTAATGATGTAAAATCCCGAGTTTTGGGTTAAGGTAACTGTTAGTTCCGTATGAAGAATCATTAAGTATGAGTTTAAGTTTCGAGGACAAAACTTCTTTTAAGGGGGTAATGATGTAAAACCCCGAAAAATGCTATTGTGTTACCGTTAAATTACCTAACGTGCGTTTTATCCTGTTAATTATTTATCTGTTTTCACAAGGAGCTTTTAGGACCGTGAGTGAGTTCGTTGGAATTTTTAGAGTCCTAAAAATATCAGTTAGGGATTTTTGGGCTTTGGGTAGAATTTATTTTGATAAGTTATTAAGTTATTATTAAGTTTCCATGATAATATTAGGTTTCCATATTATTTTAAAGAGACATATTATTATTATTATTATAAGGTTTCGTGTTATTATTATTATTATTATTATTATAAGGTTTCCTGTTATTATTATTATTATAAAGTTTTGCATTATTATGATTATTATAAAGTTTCCTTAAAGTTTCATATTATTAGTATTAAAAGTTTCACATTATTAGTATCAAAGTTTCATATGTCTTAGTATTAAAGCTTCATATACTTTGGTATTAAAGTTTTTATAAAGTTTTCATGTTGTTATGTGGTAATACGAATATTATGTTCGGAAAATCCTACGTAATATTATTATTAAAGTATTAGTATCGGGTTATGGTTTTAAATGTTTTGTTCCGATTTTATAATTTTATCTTTAGAAAACGTGTGTTGTGATGTTCATGTTTTCTTAATAGTTACGCTCGACACATGGTTAACTTACTTATAAGAGAAGGTTAAGGTTGGGGTATGGTAGGATTTGTGCGTAACTGACTTCCGTGGAAGTCGAGTGTTAATTTTTAGAAATTTATATTCGAATCCTAGGTCCGAGCGAAACGGCGCGATAGTTAGCTCCCGTGTGTAAGTGTTGCAGTAAAGAGAAGCTGTTCAGGTAATGTCTATGTCCTCATCCCCTTTGGGATGCTCTTTTATCTGTTTTGTGATTTTAATTTGTTTTATGAAGCTTGCATCCCGCACGGGGATTTTCTGTGAAATTTGGACTGTCTGATTTGGATGTCTATGAGTTCTTTTCTGAGTTGAGTAAAATATGACAATCTTTTAAACTTTGAGTTTTATTCTGTCGGTTTTGTAAACTGGGTTGGGTTTCATTTGAAGTCTGACGTCTGATAATTCATAAGATACTAATAATCAAAGTGAAACCATAAGCGGGTTGCGGGTAACGACCCATAGACCAAGATCTGTTCCTGCAGAGGAGTTATCAAGAGATTGGGGAGTCTCGATATATTTCTGAGATTGTGCACACATCTGATTCTGTTTCTGGGACTGGCCATCCATTCTGATTCTGAGGATCTGAGATCCTATTCTGATTTTGAGTTCTGATATTCTGGGGATAGGCAAATCCCGCCGGCATAGTAAAATTCTGATTGTTTTCTGAGAAAAGATTTACTCTGTTTCTGATTTCTGATTTCTGATGTCTGATTCTAAGTTTGAAAAATCATTTGAGATTTCGAAACATTGTGTTTTTCTGAGTTTAAAGCTTGTACTGTTGGTTTTCAAGTTCTGTTATTTTCTGAACTCTAGGTTAGGTTTCAAATGGGTTGCGAAAAGGTTTGACTTGTTCCCCTCCCCTATATGATTTGAAATGATCTTTGAACTGTTTTGACAGTTAGGGGTAGACATTATTGAGGTTTTCCCCTCATGTTTGTAAATGTTTTGTTTTTAGGGGAAGATCAGTTATGCGATGGGGACGGGCATTAGAAGTGAGGACGTCGGAGTTGGACATTTTGAGAATAAAGTTTAGTTTATGTTTAGACTTGAAGTTTAGTTAATGTTGAGTTTACGTTGCTCTAGAATTCGACGTTCCTTTTGTTTGTTTAATTGAAGTAAACAGTTATCGCTTGTTAGTTTCTTTTCCTTCTTGCCTTATATTCCTTCGGGGATACGGCAATAACGCCCAAGTTAATAAAGGGAATAATAAAAATGAGTCTTCCGCTGTTTAACGTTAGTTTGTCTTTGACGTTTTCATAATTGAATTTCTGGGGCATTACATATAGAGTTATCTAATAATCTACGATGAAATTTTCCAGAATTTTATCAAATTTACACAAACTTGTAAAATTTAGGGAATTAAACTAATTTAATTCGCCGTATTAATTGAAAATAAAAAGAGAACAATCCAATAAGTTCAAAAATTAAATTTTACAATTTTTCCACATAGTCGAGTCATCTAATGAGCTACTGTAAATTTTCCAAAATTTTATCAAATTTCGTAAAATTTGAAAAAAAAATTCAGAAGAATAAACGATTATATTCCGCTACATATCTGAAAGTTCAAGGAAAAAGTAATTTAATGAAGTTGAAAATTCACGAAAAAAATTTCCCCTACAAGTATGCTCACGTAGTGACCTACTTTAAAGTTTTCAGGACTTTTACAAATTTCTATAATTTATAAAAATAAGAGAGGTAAATGAATTTATTTCTCTTCAGATCTGGAAAACCCAATTAAAAAATCTATTTTAATTGGGAAAATTCAACAAAAATTAGGGCAATTCTAGAACACTTCCAAATACCTCCAGTAATTTTTTTAGAATTGTTTGAATTTAATTGATATTTTATTTAGAATTTTAATTATATTTACCGTAAATAGTCTAAATCAAAAAATAATTCTACAAAAATTATATTATGTGAATTAAAATTATTCTGGGCATTGCCTACTGTTTAGCAACATTAAACATGACCATTTCTATGACAGTCTATAATTATGCCAAGTTGTTGCTAATTTTAACAATTACATAAACATTAGTCGCATAATTCAAGGCAACAAGGGAATAAATCTACCATCATATAAAATGAGTTATTATGGCTATGGATGTCACAAATTTTATTTTCCCAAAATGCCCCTATCAATTTTTAAAATTTACATTCCTACCCTTTTAAAATTTCCACTTCATCCAAAATCATTAATTATAATTATTATTATTATTATTATTATTATTATTATTATTATTACATATTTATCATCATACCTCTTTAAAAGAATCGATTTGACTTTTATTTTGTTGTTGTTGTTGTTGTTGTTGTTATTAGTACTATTATTTGCAATCCATATTTAAGAACTACTTTTTAATTTTTCCATCTATTAACGTAATATGTATCCTAATTATATAATGGTCATATTATTATTATTATTATTGTTATTATTACTATTGTTGTTGTTGTTGTTGTTGTTGTTGTTGTTGTTGTTGTTATTATTACTAGTACCAATCCATATTTATTATCCTACCTTATCAAAAGCTACATATTTCACTTTTGTTTTCTTGTTGTTGTTATTGTTGTTATTAGTAGTACTATTATTTGCAATCCATATTTGAAGATTTCAATCGAACTCATACCATGAGATCCAACGCGAACAATCATTCGAAGGAGCAGAGCTACTACCTTATTTCAATTTATTTCTTCTTTTAATTTTTAGCATTATATCCTAATTATATTGTGTTACCTAAATATTAAGTAGTCATATAGATATTATATGTAAATCCCTTAAGATTAATTGTATTTTATAAAGATGAAATTTTGCCATATGATGGCGATAATATGAATGAATATTAATTGTAAGTAACATTATTTTTCCAATAACGTATCAATATTCCTTAAACTTATAACTGTTTAATTTCATTTAACCTTTTAGATTCACAAAAGATGGTTTGTGTGTTATGTGACTTGATTACAAGGACGGTTTAGCCTTGCTTCTATAACATCCAAAGCTAAGCCATATAACTATGCCTTGCCATATTTGCAACATAGTTTCAATGTATATCATAACCCATTAGTCATTAAATGACAATGCTTTTAATTTGATACTTGTATTTATATGAAATATTTTAGGACAAGTCTAAACAAAATATTCATTTTATATACACGTTAATATATTGATTATATTCAATTAGTTTTGATTTCTATTGTATATTTTCATAAACAAATAATTGACCTTCGAATCAAATTAAATTATATTTAATTTTAATTAAATGAAAATTAAATTAAATGAAAATTAAATGAAAATGAAAATTGAAATTATATTTAATTTTTATATTATGGGTAGAATTTTTATTCAATATTAGTATATTAAAATTTATATTTATAATTGTCGGGTTAGCGGGTGCGAATCACGCACCGTCTAGGCTAGTAATAATAAAGCATGAAACTTTACAATAAAATTCCAAATTTAATGTTATGAGTAATAAAGACAAACTTTCATGAAGTTTCAAAATTTAGGCATAATCACTAATCCAGCAAATTCATAATTTAATTAAACTATTGACAAAATTATATATATACAAAAAATTACTTAGAGGTACCCTAGCTTTTGAAGAAACGATTTTTTGGTACCCTAACTTTTCAAAACTAATTTTGGGGTACCCTAACTTTTAGGATTAGAAATTACTAGGTGAATTTCTGGCGAAACTTCGATTGATTCAAATCATTTTCGTCCACAAAAACAAAGGGCATTTTCATCCACAAAAACACTTAATCAATTTCCCGCCTAAAACTCACCATTGAATTCAAATAATTGGCCGAAAATTCACCTAATTATTTCTAATTCTAAAAGTTAGGGTACCCCAAAATTAGTTTTTAAAAGTTGGGGTACCAGAAAAATATTTCACCAAAAGTTAGGGTACCCCTAAGTAATTTTTTGTATATATATGAGTTAAGGCATAAAACACCAGCATGCAATTAGTGGCTCTGATACCACTGTTGGGTTTTAGGTGATCTATTTCCTAAACAAATACAGATTAATTGGCAGAATATTCATAACAATTACAAAATAATTAATCACCTAGGAAAGAGTACAATAGCAGAGGGTTAATATTATAACTGATCGTTGTTCAGTCTCGTTCCGAGCCGAATTTTACAGCATTTATAGGGTATTTTGCTTGTTCTAACCCCAGAATTATATATTAGATATGACGATTTTGTGTTTTGTAGGAATATAAAGGGTTAGAAGGAAATTGGGCTTAAATGAGGCTTTTTAGGGAATCCCGAGTGATTTCCCGAGCCGACCAGAGTCAACCCGAGCCGAGAGTCGAGGCGAAACCAAACCGGGAACTCCATCTCCGTTTTTGGTGCAAAACAGGGCAAAGTAAGTAGTCGGGCGTTGCACCCGAGTCAGCAAGGGTCGCGCCCGTGACAGAGTTCTATGGCAGCAATGCATCGGCCCTAGCAGCGAATCAGATAGTCGTTGCACCCATGACTGGTATCGCACCGCTATCTGCCGCTTAGCGAGAAGGAAGGCTGCGGAAAGAGCGCGGTCACGCCCGCTGACAGCGCCGCGCTCGCGAGTTGGGTCGCGCCCGCGACGTGTTATGTAACGCCCACCACTAATGTGAACGAGTGACGGATGGAACGGGGAAGAGGTGGGTCAGGGTCGCGCCCGCGACAAGCAAATTCTGCGAAAAATTGCGTGCGACTGTTGTTGTTAGTTTTAGGGTTTTAGCTGTATTTCTTTCCTTCTATAAATACCCACATACATTCAACATTGTAATAATCTAGTTTTTAGCTAGTACCTTAGGTTTAGGAGTAGGATTAGAGTAGATTTACGTTTAATTACTTTCTTTAATCTTTCATTAAGCTTTAATTATTCTTCAAGCTTTCTTCAATTTCTCTTGCAATTTTGTATTCAACTCTTTCTTTCCAAGCAATTTCCATTGAAGCAATTTACAAAGCTCTCTCTCTCTCTCTCTCTCTCTCTCTCTCTCTCTCTCTCTCTCTAGTTTCCATTGATGCTTTGATTTCAAGCTTTCTAGTGCTAGTTCCATAAATCCAACTTTTAATGAGGAGGAGGGCTAAGAGTCACAAATTCTACTTTCAAATGAGGATTTGGGGATCCTTAGTAATCCAATTCACAATTTTCTTGTTTGTTCGGGGGAAAATTTGAGGTGAAGGATTCAAGTGAATATTAGTCATCGAAGGTATAATTTCTTGCTCCAATCTCATTGTGCATTCTAGTTTTCTCATTAATTTATTGCTTTCTAATTGCTTTCATCTTTCATGCTTTCCTGATTATTGTTATTCTTAATCCTTGCTTAGATTAGTTTAATTGCTTTCTTTACATAATTTACTGCTTTCCGCATTTGAGAAAACCCTTACGCAAACTAATTCCCTTATCAAGCCTAACACCCATCCCTATGGATTCGACAACTCTTACTTCCTAAAAACCCAAAAATACGCAACCGAACAATGGCGCCGTTGTCGGGGATGGCGTTATTTGGTAGATTAGGTCATTGGTTTGTGTGTAAACAGTTTATTGCTTTTTTAGTATCTTTTAAGAAAATGTAGTAAATAAAATTGAATATCGAAAAAAAAATAATATAAAAAAAGAGTTATGGATAGTCCCCAATTTCCCCAATTTGAGCATGAAATATTTTGGAGGTATTTTGCTAGATTACATGATTACTGTGCTCAATGTGAATTGTATGGTATCTTTTATGGTACATTAGATCTTTTAGGAATTGTGAATGAGGGTGTTAATTATGAGACCGGAAACCTCTTAGATTATTACGGGTTTTCCAATTTAGGGGAAGATAAAGCATGGGATTTACTTGAGTGGTTGTCTAGGAATTCTTATGAATTTGAGCAACAAAATGTTAGTCCTAGCTTCCAACCCCCTTATTATGCACCACCGTCTAGGACCGAAGCTGAACAGTCATGTGATTATCACATGTATTTTGATGATCAATCTTATGGTAGGGATTATGTAGAGAACTGTTATGATCCTCCCCAATATGATGTTGTTGAGTCTCATCCTTTGTGTTTGCATTGTGAATCTCCATATCATGATTCTGACTCTTGTGTGGAAGTTGAATTAGATAATATTCGTGCTGAAGTGGATAACTTTCGAGCTGAAATGTGTGTGAAAATGAATGAGTGCATGCAAGAATTTGAACATGTGCTTAAAATTGGGGTAGAAGCTTTTTCTTCACAAATGGTTGATTAGATAGTTGAGGTAGATCAGTCATCATCTTTGAGTCCTGAAATGCGTGTTGATTCTTCTTTATATGATTATGATGAGGATGATTACTATTATAATAGACCTAGTTTCGCATGCAGGCTTAGTGATTCCTTAGCTCTAGCTGCTTCTAGTGAGCATGAGAAACATGATGATCTTGTGTGTGATGATGTAGAAATTGATGAAAACATGCTTGATGATGAACCATTGTCCACACCATTGCCCATGCCTTTATGTGAAGAAAAGGTTGAGTTTATTGAATGCCATGATGCTTGTGATGCAATAGAACATAATCTCGTTGAATTGTGAAATTGAATCCTTTGTGATTGAATGTGTGGTTGATACTGAATTATTCACTTTCATTGAGGATCATTGTATTAGTGAGGCATTAGCTACCCTTTCTTGCGAATCCATGGATGTAGAATCTTGTGATGATGAGCTTGAGTCTTTGGGGAATGATCCTAATTGTTTGAATCTGAATTGTGACAATGATGCTTTTGATGATGATATGCTTTATGAGTCATTCACGATGGGTTATGACCCTGAGCCTTCCAATTTCACCTTTGTTGTTGTTTTG
The DNA here is from genome assembly GCA_029582165.1 of Portulaca oleracea. Taxonomy (NCBI): domain Eukaryota; kingdom Viridiplantae; phylum Streptophyta; class Magnoliopsida; order Caryophyllales; family Portulacaceae; genus Portulaca; species Portulaca oleracea. Next base: position 13,442,399 of record CM055887.1, read on the forward strand.
AATGATGCACCTTTGTCTTCTGATGTTGATAGTGCTTCTTATGAGTCTGAAATTGATGAAGATGAAGAGGTACCTTCTTGTAATGTCAAGAGTGTCATGATGTGGTCTCACCCTACTTTTTCCTTATCACCCATTGATGATTATGATGAATTTGATGAGAGTTGTGATTTGGAATCTGTGTTTGATAAAAATTGCATGGAAAATGAGTTTGAATCATTGCTTGCATCCAAGTCTTTGCATGAGCATGTTCAGGAATATGTTGTATTGCCCCCTCCCGTTGATTTGCATACTCAATTTCAATTTGTAAGTCAATGGGATGAATCAATTGTCATGTCTCCATTCACCATGCCTAGGACAGTTTTGTACATTCATGTAATCCGTCCTTTCTATGACTTTTCTAAGGCTTTTGATAAACTGTTAAGAACACTAATGTTTGTTGATGTAATTTTGAGAGTGTGCTCCTATGTTCACCATTCTGAGATGTATGAGAGAATGCATGACTTGTTACTACAGGCGTTGAATGGTTCTGATATGGTGCCCGGCATCTTGAGGTGAGAAGGAATTAGTCTTTTGCTAAGAAACCTTCCAGGTAATATCCTTCCTCACCTTTCTTGTATAATTAGTGAGTCGACTTTCTTTTCTTCTTTTGTTTTCTTTTTGTGTATTTTTTTTCTTTCCTTTTGGAGTGCTTACCTTTCTTCTTTTTCCATTGAGGACATCGCAACCATTTTGTGTGGGAGTGGGGAGTAGTATGCATTCCAGTTTTTGAGTCTAAGAAAAGAAAAGAAAAAGAGTGAGATTCATTTTGTAAATATTTTGTTTTTTTTTCTTTAGTTCTTTAGTTAGTAGTGTCTTGCATATATTTTTATTTTTCTTTTAATCTTGCATGCCAAGTTCTACGCATTGAGATAAGTTTAACTGTATATCCTAACCTTATGCTTGGTGCTTTTGGATCATGGATCGAGTTATCTTTAATTGAAGATCTTGAGGTAACTTCCTTCCACCCTCTCTTTGGGTGTATATATTCTTGATCCATGATGCATGCTTGATTTTTCGTTTGGGTGGTGAATCCCTTGAGTGTGAATGTTGGGATTATCTTGTTGTTGAAGTCGTGTGGGCTCGGGTCGCCACCACTTTTTATATGTGATAGGTGTTTTGTATATATTTGCTTTTCTTAGGTTCTCTACCTTACTTGTGACACCGTTCTCACAATGGGGACATTGTGAAGTTTTGTGTGGGAGTGGGGGAGACATTTTCATGTTTATGGGTAAATCACGTAGTCTTTTGTTTTTGTTTTCTTAGTTTTTGCTAAAATTTGAAAAATGTTGTGTGAAAAAGGAGAAAAAAGGGAGTGAAAAACCTTTTTAAGTTTTCATTTTCCTTTTGTTTTTGCTTTTGCTTTGTTTTTAGAGTTGTGTAGTCAATGCTTCGAGAACTTTATTAATCTCCTTGAAAGCAACTCGTATGAGCATTATCCACCTTAGTTCAAGTATTGTCATGACTCATTGGTGTAGATTCCCTTCGTTAAATGCTTAATAAGATCCTTGATTCTTTCACGTTCTTCTTGAAACTGTGAGACTTTAGTAGATCACATCCGAGCTTGTTGAAAAAGTGAAATCTAATTAAATTGGTTAAATGGTTATTTGTCGGCTAAACCAACAAGGGCCGGTGTGAGTGGGCGGCACTCACGCCCCTTAAGCACTTCGTTTGTGAATGGAGTAGCCTGAGTTGGGAGGGTGACCCCTTTTCGGAGGGACGTTCCAAGTCCCGAAAAAACCGGCATTAACCTTGAAAGTGTAATGTTAAGTTAGTATACCTACACGAGTCGGTATGAGCGATACGACGCTCTTACCCCTTAAGCACTTCGTTTGCGTATGGAGTAGCTCGTGTTGGGAGGGTAGACCCCATTTATGGGCCGTGCAATTCCCGAAAAGACTAACACCAAAAATTCCGTTGAGTTAAGTTGGAAAAGTTGAGCCATAAATTCTAAAACCCAACACCAAAAAGAATCGAATAAATGTGAAATCTTTCCTTCGTCTCCTGCGGCCCTCACCAAGCCAAGGGCGACACAAGCGAGGGAGGACGACACTTAAATAAACTTTTGCTTTGAAACAAGCTTGGATTGTGGTTTACTTTAGATCAATCGGAATCGAGTAGAATAACACTTGCATTTGAGCATATAGGATCTTGTTTTGTAGGAGATGTTTGAAAATCGAAAACTTAAAGATTGGCAATGTCTTGAATTAGGTGATTTTAGTATGCTCATAATGGTTCCTTTTGGCTGATTAGTATTGTTTTCTTGCAGCGATTGCAAGATTCTTAAAACAAGCAGTTTTTCTTTTCTTTCTTTTTAAACTTGTTTTGTTTTTCACTTGCCCTCTCTCCTTTTCTTTGGCTTTTGTGGGTATAGCTTCTATAAACCCTCACGAGACCTTCATCATCCACTTGGGCTGCCAAGGGGTTTAAAGGGCTCGACGCATGTGCTAAATGCATCCGCGATTCCTGCGAAAATGAGCTAGGGTAGTTAGTTTCTTTTCCCTTTCTTTATCTTTGTTTCTAGTTTGCTCGGGGAGAGCAAACCCTTGTGTGGGAGTGTTATTCGGTCTCGTTTCGAGCCGAATTTTATAAGTGGGTATTTTTGCTTGTTCTAACCCCGGAATTATATATTAGATATGACGATTTTGTGTTTTGTAGGAAAATAAAGAGTTAGAAGGAAATTGGGCTTAATTGAGGATTTTTAGGGAATCCTAAGTGATTTCCCGACCCGACCCGAGTCAACCCGAGCTAACCCAAGCCAAGAGTCGAGGGAAACCAAACCGGGAACTCCATCTCCATTTTTGGGGCAAAACATGGCAAAGTAGGCAACCGGGCGTCACACCCAAGTCAGCAAGGGTCGCGCTCGTGACAGAGTTCTATCGCAGCAATGCATCGGCCCAAGCGAACGAGCCGCCACACCGCGACTGGTATCGCGCCCTTCTGTATTCTTGGCGAAGGAAAGGCCTGCGGACAGAGCAGTGTCACGCCCGCTACAGCCAGGCGTCGCGCCCGCGACGTGTTATGTAACGCCTGCGACTAATGTGAACGAGTGACGGATGGAACAGGGCAGAGGTGGGTCGCGCCCGCGACCCTGGTTGTCGCGCCCGCGACAAGCGAATTCTGCGGAAAATTGCACGCGACTGCTGTAGTTAGTTTTAAGGTTTTGGCTGTATTTCTTTCCTTCTATAAATACCCACATACATTCAACATTGTAATAATCTAGTTTTTAGCTAGTACCTTAGTTTTAGGAGTAGGATTAGAGTAGATTTAGGTTTAATTGCCTTCTTTAATCTTTCATTAAGCTTTAATTGTTCTTCAAGCTTTTTTCAATTTCTCTTGCAATTTGTATTCAACTCTTTCTTTCCAAGCAATTTCCATTGAAGCAATTTACAAAGCTTTCTCTCTCTCTCTCTCTCTGGTTTCCATTGATGCTTTGATTTCAAGCTTTCTAGTGCTAGTTCCACAAATCCAACTTTTAGTAAGGAGGAGGGCTAAGGGTCATAAATTCTACTCTCAAGTGAGGATTTGGGGATCCTTAGTAATCCAATTCACAATTTTCTTGTTTGTTCGGGGGAAAATTCGAGGTGAAGGATTCAAGTGAAGATTAGTCATCGAAGGTATAATTTCTTGCTCCAATCTCATTGTGCATTCTAGTTTTCTCATTTATTGCTTTCTAATTGCTTTCATCTTTCATGTTTTCTTGATTATTGTTATTCGTAATCCTTGCTTAGATTAGTTTAATCACTTTCTTTACATAATTTACTGCTTTCCGCATTTGAGAAAACCCTTACGCAAATCGATTCCCTTATACGCAACCGAACAATCGCTAATACGTCTGATGAAAAGGTTGACCTTTGAGATTGCAATGGAGAATTCCTCCACTGTAGGTCCACGCAGTACTCCAAGAACTTGATTGCTAGATTGACCTGATCAATACTAATCTCAATCTAAGATGTATGAGTTTACGGTATATTGTGAGTTGTTTCAGGAAACAATAACTATAAACTAGAAGAGAGAGAGGAACTCAGAAAATCACCCTGGTATCTCTATAGAAGTCTCAAACAGTTGATAATAAATCTCTTAGGGAGAGAGGGAGACACCCTTTTATAGTGTTGGGCAACTTGGAGAAGGGTTATTAAAAACCCTAATCAACCGACTTACGCATAAAACGCAGTCTAAGGTCCAACATGGTCCATGTTGGCCCTAACACGGTCCGTGTTGAGTTGATTCTCCAAGAAATCAACTCCCAACACTCTTAAATATAATATGATATTATTTTAGGCTACATACACTGTTCCAGGGCACTGACTTGTGTGACTCAGTAGGACCAAATAATATAGTTGTAATTAAACATATTCAATTGCCGAATATAGAGGTCTCTATAAAGACATATAATCACTATATTATTTTGGCTTAAACTCTAAGTATATCGAACATTGTCGGGACATTCTCAACAACCAGAAACTAATTATAGGAGTAAGAGTGATTGTCAAGTCTAGGAGACCACAAGAAGGAAGAAGAAGAAAAATCAAGCAAATTCTAGTGAAGAAAAAAAGAGAGAAGGAGAAGCAAAACAACCATAGTATGGGTAAGATAGGAGAAGCAGACCTCAGTGAGCTAGGAAATAATCGAGCCCGAGAGGGAAAAATCCTGAATCCAAAGTGCATAAGATGACAAATCTTAAAGTAAAGGTCACAGGTCTAGGAGGAACAAAGATTTTCCTCACTCTACCCTCAAATCAAGGTATGGATCAATTACTGCCCAAAGAGCTCCCACATGGCTTCATGGTAGTTAGAAGATTGTCCATATATGAAGTATGTGAAGACCAGAAAGAATAGGTAGATCTGGTAGGTCCCCCCCCTCCCCACACACACACATGGTTGGATGAGAGAAAATTTCAAAAAATGTATCTCTCTACGGGGGAAGCTGTTGGAAGTTGGACAAAGTTTGGAAGATCAAAGCCAAGTTGGGTTAGCAAAAGCGATCATCATGATAAGAATCATGGGGAGGATACATGGAGAAGTCATTGTATTCATCTAGGATTATGCATACAAGGTGTACGTCCATGAAATTGGGCAAATTCAGATCATACCACCCGAGGATACAAATTCCAGTGAAAGCAGTATGATTGAGGGTAGTGCATTAGATAACCAAGGTGAATTATAATTGTCGGATGGTAGGGAAGATCGAGAAGTGGACATAATTCATGAATGTTCAAGGAAGAAAACGCTAATGGAGCAGGGGAAGACCATTCGACAATACAATCGGGTGGAACCTAGGTTCAAGATGATGATTTGAGGCCATGCAATAAGACTAGACCTAGGCATTGAGCAGGTCAAGCCGGGCCGCGGGCCGGATCAGGCGAAATAGAAATTTACGACCCGCAAACTCGAGCCCGCCCGGCCCGTCCATCGGGTAGGCAGTGTCGGCCCGAGCCTTGACCCGATGGGCCGCGAGCTGAGTCAGTGGATCAACGAGTGTGCAACCTGGAATTTTTTTTATAACAAAAACCTTGCATACTCCATGCATTTTAGACCTAGGCATTGAGCAGGTTGGGCCGGACCGCGGGTCGGGTCAGGCAGGTCAGGCGGCCCTTATTTCTGGGTTTTGTTTTTGCATATATATTAGCGTATCGGCGGGCCAAGCCGGGTCACAGACCCTTGGCCCGAGCCCGGTCCGTCCATTCTCCGGGGCCTTTGTCTTTTCAGGCCGGGCCGGGTCGCCTTCAAAAAAGTGGCCCTGACCCGCAATTTTTCGGGCCGGGCCGGGCGGGTCTCCGGCCCATTGCCCAGGTCTAAATAAAACACATGGTGGAAATGAGAGAGGTAGTTGGACAGTTGGAAAATCTTAGAAGAGAATTGTCAACGACTTTGGGATTGATGATGAGGCGAATATCCAAATGGACATTGAAGAACCTATAAGTCACATGAAAAATATAAACAACAACTATGAGAGAAGCATGGAAGACTCTTCGGGTGTAGTAGGGATACAAATTGAAATTGATGAGAACTTGGAAATACAAATGGGGAATAACCAAGGAGGTAGCACAAATGCAGAAGTTCAAGAATTGTCCCCTGTGAGCCTTAAGAGAAAGCAAGAAAACAATAGCCAAAAAAGCAGTTATTATTGGCAATGACTGTGGAGTGACAGTAGTTAGTGACAACCAAGGAAGCAGATAAATACTATAAGAGAAAACTCAAGGATTGGGAAAAGGAGAGGAGGACAAAAGAGAAAGCTATAAATAAGGCAAGAAAATAATAGGACCATGAGAATAGCATGTTGGAACACCAAGAGATTCAGATCATTTGACCAGAAAAGACCTGCAAAAATCATCGCAAAAGAGCATGTCAACATACTTGAAATGGTTGAAACAAAGTAATATTCTTTTGATTATTCATTGGGTCATGAAATACTGGGGAAAGGCAAGAAGTTAGGTACATGGATATATAGGTGGAAGGGGGTATAGGGGGCTAATTCTAGTGTAGGCAAAGGAAGAACTTACGTGTGAGTAGCAGAGTGGGGTGGCTCACTGCTAATTTTGATGTTATACCTCCAATTTTCCGATGATGTGCTTGAAAGGAGAAAGCAAATTGGACTGATCAATGAACAAGGAAGGGTAGGCATTCGAGTAGTCTGAAAAAGCAAATGGTAGGGAATGTAGGGGTTAAAATATTTACTAACTAACATAGCACCCATGGATATCAAATTTTCCCCTGTTGGTAATTAGCGGCCACTAATTATTCGTTAATTAAAATAATCCTAATTTAACTTGAATTTGGTTACTAGATAAATTAGGAGATATTATTTGATAAGGAATCTGACTCCTAATCTGAGTTGTGTCGGAATACAACTCTGCATGCTAAAGTATAAATAGATCCCTCTATGGGAGATATCAAAATACTGAAAATACAACAAGTATTTTTATTCTCTCTTTTTCTCTGGAAAACTTCCATTAGGGTTTTGGGTTTCGGGTGTTATTAATTTCAGCAACTCTATTCTAGTAGTTGCTAGTAATCGATATTATTCCGATGACGATCAGGAACTGTGACGTGCTATTCGTGGAACAAGATTCGACAATTCGATCTCGCTTCCGCACTTAAGGTATTATTTGATTCCACTCTACAGTGGTATCAGAGCCTAAATTGTCTGACTTGCTCTCGAATCTGTATCAACTAATTCGTTTAGGCTAATTTTTGCGGCAAAATAATAGACTAAGTACTCTGTTATGTTTCTGCTCAATTGCTTGTTCTCACGCCTCACATTGAAACCCAAGAATAACAATCTTATTGCAAGTTTGTTCCATGAATCGTATTCTTGCATCAGTAGTTAACATATGCATGTTTAATATGATTTTCTTTTCGTATGTTCAATCCCAGAATAACAAGAAATTTCTAATGCACTGACTTAAATTGTGTTCTTGAGTCATATGCATGCTTTAATAATTAAAATATGGATAGTCCCTGTTTTACCGACCTAGAACTTTTTTTTTCGACCTTTTTACCAACCCAGTTTTTTTTTCTTTATGTTAAGAAAAGAGAGGGTAGGAGATGAAGTTTTTGCAAAAGGAACAAGAATCGGAAAAAGGTTTGAGAAATTTTAGTGGGTTTCGAAATCTTACCCATCAGAACCGCCGAGGAAGTGTGGCGCGTGCAGGTTACACTCCGTCGACGAATGCCCAAGGGGTGTCCTTCTTCATCTTTTAGACCGACCAAGACCCGATCCATGAGAAACCAACCGGAAACGAGCGAAATCGACAGTACACGGAGGCACGTGTGGGTCACGCGCTGCGCCTAGGTGGCGCGTTGGCTTCACCGCCGACACTCTCGCATTCGTCAGACCCCGATCTACGCGATGGCGTTGGTCGTTTCACGCGAATCCATGCCGACGGAGCAGATCGAAGGCCTAGGGTTTAGCGGTGGTGGTTTTGCATCATTTGGGTTGTTGTCTTGGGATTCCGACGGCGGCCATGGGCCACCAAAGCCGGAAAAGGAACCAAAAGGGGCGGCGTAGACGGTGGCGGAATCAGGCTTCGTGCCGGTTTCCATGGCCGACCGAATAAAAAGGGGCATTTATTTTCTGGGTTGAGGGAGTCTTAGAGAGAGAGGAGACCAAAGAGAGAGTGAAGGAAGGAAATTGATTAGCAAAAGGATATGGAAAGCATCGAAGCAGCGAGACTTTCTTTTATTTTCCGTATCTTTTTTTCCTTTTTGACTCTTTTATTTTGCCTTTCCCAGTACTAAAATTGAACATGCGTGTTTTCATGCACTCAGTTTTTATTTATTAATTTTTTTTGGGTACTAACATTACTAACCGTATATTAATTAATACAGATATAATTTGTCTATTCTGAATTAATGAGTGCAGGTATAATTCGTTTTATACTAACCATATTTATTAATCTTTGTGATTATATTCTGAGCTATGAATTATATTTTACTATTAGGTTGATGTGAATTGATTAACCTTATATTATAAATTAGTAGTAGCTCTTCATGTGTTGAAATAAAAAATTCGTTTTATTTTCTTCCTATTAGATTTAGGTTTACATAGATTTCACATGTTAGCATGAATTATGTGTATTATTTTATATGCAACGAATATGAATAAGTTTTATATGTAATCACAGTTAAATTAGTTTTATTGTGATATTTTCATACGACGTTCTACTTTGTTTAGAATTTAAATTGAATTTCTTTTCATGATGTCGTATTCAAAATTCGCTTTTGAGAAATACTTTGTATTTAATTTGTTTGTATAAAGTATTGAATGTCTATGTGATGTCTCTTTGGAAGTTGATATGTTTAAACTTTCGCATTCATATGAATATGTTTCTGTGAATAATACGTAATTAAATTTTCTAGAAATTTCTAATTCATTATTATATGAGATGATTATGAGCCAAGCGAATTTTTCGATCGTATGATATGAATGATGTTTTTTTCTTGTTGGAAATTTAATTTACAAACAATGTGCCTAAATGTCCAATTTGTTTTTGTCTTGTAGATATGACCACTTCTAAGGCCCCAATCGTGAACTCTGCTAGTTTGAATGTGACTGAAAAGTTGGATGGGTCCAACTATGACATCTGGCATCGGAGGGTTAAGTACCATCTGAACGATCGTGGGCATAGTTTAGACTTTCTCACTGCCAAGTTGTCTCCCCCTGCCACTAAGGATCCTGTTACCAAGGCAGATGTTGACACTACTTCTGCTCAGTATAAGAAGGAGATGGAGACATACCAAGAGTGGTTCAAGAAGGATCGCTCAGTGCGATACACTTTGCTGAACCTCATGCATGACGATCTTATTGGAGAATTTGAGACTTATCCCACGGCTAAGGACCTATGGGATCAGCTTAAGATTCAATTTGGTCAAACTTCGGCGACCAAACTTTGATTACTGCAGATTAAGTATATGCAGTACGAAATTGATCACCCAAAACGAAGCATAATAGAGAATATGCGAACGCTAAGTGCGATGGTCCGTGACCTAAAGGCTGGAGGAATATTTACTTCCAAGCGTGATCAAGTCACGAACGTGATTCGAGCCATTCCGGCTAGTGAGGATTGGAAGTCTTTTAAGACTTTGATGCTTCATAGTGACCACATTGCTACTGTGGCGGAAATCACGCGACACCTCGAATTAGAAGAGGAACGCCTCAAATCATGTACTCTTGCCCCTACAGCATTTGTTGCTAGAGGGAACATGCCTCCTAAAGGCAAAGGTTTCAAGAAAGGGAAGAAGAAAAGTCATCATCTCTCTAAGAAATCTGGGCCTAATGGTAACAATGCCAAGAAACAGCATAAGGCTAAAGGCGACAAAGAGAAGAATATGGCGCGTGTGTAGACACCGGATTTTGTACCGTTATTAGTTTTAGTTATTTGTAAAAATAAGCTAGCCGAATAGTTTAATGGCATGCAAACCCATTTCTTTTCTAGCCCGAAAACGAGCATAAAGGCCCAAATGTTACGGGTCAAACCCGTCTGGTTTCGTTGGGCCTGAGCATAGCTCAGCTCGGCAGGAACCCGTCTGGGTTCTCTGGGCCTGAGCATAGCTCAGCTCGGCAGGAACCCGTCTGGGTAGTTGGGCCAAGCACAGCTCGGTCCAAAGCCGAACTCGGGTGAGTTTTGACGCGGCGGCTAAAACCTAAACCCTAGAACGCACCCCCTACTCCCCCTACTCCACTATAAATTAAACCCTTTTTTCCCTTCCATAGACACCATGGTATGCTAGAGTATTGACACTAGCATATTCTCTCTACCTCTTCTCTCCCTTTTGCATGCTGCTTCACTAAAGGTTAGCATAGTTGATGTAAAACATGTAGTAATCTATTGAATTCTTTTGTTTTTTGTTTTCAATATTTTGCATGATTTCAATGATGAATTTGTGAAATTTATGTCTAATTCCTCCCTCTTAATTTTTGTTTTGCTTTAATTTAATTCTAGTAGAGTCTATTCGTTGAATAGGCGGATTTGATGATTTTAATTGTCAAATTCGTAACCTTACCCCCGAATCCATCTTTGGATTCGCAGGCCGGAGTCTATGTTTTAATGGTTTGTTGTTTTTCTCCTAAAATTCAACTGGCGACTCTATTTCTGCACTTTGTTTTCTTTTTTTTCTTTTTTTGGTTTTTATGACCTATTTTACGTTTAGCGCAAGGAGTAACCCGGCTTGGTTCAGTCATTGAACCCAGACGGGTTTATCACCTTTTTACCTTTTTTTTCTTTTTTTTTCTTTTCTCACGGAGTCTGCAGCGGCGGAAACTGTCTCGGCTCCAGCAGGAACCAGACGGGTTCTTCGTGCTTTCTCCTTCTTTTTTGTCTCTTTCTTTCTTTTTTTTTTTCTCTTTAAAGGTAAACCTCGGGCGCATAAATCGTTTTTAATCTGTTAACGAAAACATTCTTGAAAGTTCAACCTTATTTAAGGTTAAGTAATCCTAGTCGGCTCCCAAATCACTCTTTAAGTAGCGCCGCGAAAAAAGGTCATCGATCGATTTTTTCGGGGTCTACAGATTGGCGACTCCACTGGGGACTTAAACTTAAAAAGAGGGTAAAACTTGAAAGAATTGAATTTTAGTGTTTTTTTTAAAAAGGGAGGAATTAATTTATTTCACATTTTTATCATTTTTTAGGCATATTGCATACCAGGCTACTCTTGGGCCTTTATGGCTGGGGAGCACAAAAGCGTTGATTTAGGTTGTAAAACTAGGAATCAACCCCGAGAGCGGGAGGTCACTACTTGTGGGATGCACTTACATCGCCAAGCATTTGATCTCTCCTCTCCCCGTGTTACACTCTAAAGGTTTCCTTGAAACCCAAAGAGCAACACCCCACACATTCTTCCTTGAATTCCATATAAGGAAAATGCACCGGGGCGAGAACATGTGGTACCCTATTCATCTCCCTAAACCTAGAAAAACCCTGAATCTAAAGCCATGGTTAGGCTCATCCCGCATCTGTATGTCATGTGTTTTAATCCTGTAAAAGTTGAGTCCAAGCGTCTAGCCCAAACATGAGTAGGACGTCATTCTAGCCCGCGTAGGATCAAAAGAGAGATGGACTGGTCCAAACCCAGACGGGTTTGCCGTGCCTGGCCTAGTTGGACTCACTGTGGAATCCTGTCTGTGCCTATTTGAAAGGGAGGAATTGCAGTCCGAACCCAGACGGGTTTTGGGCCTGTTTTTCTTCTCCTTCCACTTCAGGCCAAACTGTTCGATACTGTAGTCAGCCCAATCCACTTACTATTGATCCTATTCGGCCCTTTATGACGCTCCTTGAGTCAGTGTCAGTCCTATCAGTCATCATGCTAGGTCCATATAGAGTTAGGACATGCACTCCCATAAAAGTGGGTGAGTCATCCTTGTGTCAGCATATAGGCGTCATGTCCATGTCCTAGGTTCATATAGGTCCACTAAGTCATGCATGCATTGGACGGGTGGCGTAAAAGTTCTTTCGAGCACTAATCAGTCTCCATGCAGGCAAGATAGCAGACCATCTTCGAGCCCGCATCCGTGACCCACGAACCGGCAGACTCATTCACAATCCCAACTACAGACCGCTTGCCCAATCCAGTGAATCCAGTGAATCCACCATGGCCAGTAGCGTGCCTAGCCCCCCTCAGAAAACTGTTGAGACTAATTCCATCCAACGGAGGCCGTAAACCTTTCTTACTTTCAGTTTAACTTACTTCACTTAGAAAAATCAGGACGAGATCTCAAAAGTTTTTAAAACCTTTTCCTTCAAACCTTCTGATTTTGAGACAAGTTATGAAAGTTGTATTTGACTGCTTTGACTATCTTAGAAAGTATAAATGTGCGTGCCGCAAATCTTTGGGCTAAGTTTAGTTGATTGAGCCCCATCCCGTGAGTCCACATTGCCTAAATTTTGAATTGATCACTTTTATCAATTCCATGATCCCTTGAGTGACTCACCCATTAGTTGCATCTCTAGAACTTGTTTTGCATCTTGCTTGAGACTACACATTTGCATTGCACGCTGTGACAAAGTGATTAAGGCATTCGATTTTATTTTGATAAGCTACATAGCTAAATAGCCTTCCTTACATTATATTTACCGTTCTTTTTGCCCCGCCTAGCCTTTGTTTATCTTTTTTTTTCATGATTGAACCCTGACAATACGAGCCTTGGCCTCTGATATCCAGTATCCCTTTGCCTTGCTTGGTTAGATGAGAGTTTGTCTTTTTTTGGAAGTTTGGGGAGAATCTGAAAGTCTCATATCTTGAGCGATTGGTATTTGGTTATATTGTTCATATATTATATCAAAGTCGAAGATTCCATAGATATTCTTCTCCCCGATCACCCACAAAAAAAAAACAAAAAAAAAGAGAAGTAAAAAAAAGAGTAAAAAAAAGGGAAAAGAGTTTCAAAAATAAAAGGGTGATTAGGGAGATTCAATTTAAAGTTCAGAAAACTTTGACCCGGTTGTATTCAGTTGAGATGTTTCAGGGTGAAAGGTGAGATGTCTTGCATACATTAAGCAAGAAGGAGAGTTTAGAGTGTTTTATTCGTTGAAGATCAATCCAAGCATGGCTCTTAACTCCTCATTCCCAAATTTTACCGCTCCTTACCCTAACCTAAGCCCCGTTGCAACCCGAAAAAGTCTTTTTGATTGTCACTTGTGCATTGCATACCAGTAGTGGAGAGCGAGGTTCTTACCAAGCTTATGGTAGTTTGTTTCTATTGGTTTGAGTATGAGAAAACACACATACATTTTCAAAATTGAGGGTTTGAGTGTTTGTTCTTTCCTATGAGAGGTTTGCTCTTTTTAACTGACCTACGTCCATAACTAACTGCGCACATTTGCATTATTCTTAAGACTGTTGGCAGATTTATCCCTCTGAAGTACTTGTTCTCTCCTTTGGGATTCGAAAATTTCTTCCTATCTCTTTCGAACTGAGTTTTGATCTTGTCCAGATTAATCTTTGTGCTTGCTTGTTGAACTGATTTTGTTTCGACCGAAAATTCCTTATCCCAGAATGTTTCAGCAGCACATAGAAAATCCCAATATCAAATGTCTTCGCCGGCCCCGAAACTGTAGCTCGAACGTACTTGTAGCGTTTAATTCTCATCTTTTTATTATTTTGGTCTTTCGTTTGGGGAAGTGGGAGTAATCCCACCATGTAGATTGCATATCGCATTGCATTATTGTGCATAAGGGTGCATGAAATAAAAGAAGTGCATTACATAGCATCGTTACTGTATAAGCGTCACAACAGTAGTTCGCACTAGTACAAAAAAAAAGAAAAAAAAAAGAGGAGAAAAAGCCAAAAAAAGACGTTGTTTCATCATTGCATTGCATCGTCCTAAGTGCATAATAAAGAGTCATACATAGCATTACATAGGTTCGTTGCATAAAGACCCTGCATCCTCATCAGGCCAGACCTCCGCCACCACCACTGGCGCTATCAGCCCCATGGGCTCCGCTTCCACCAGCTCCAAAGTAAGTGTCCCATTGATAGTAGGAGGAGTCTACCACCTCTGTATCACCGCCTGAGCCAGACAGGTGTAACACTTCGGTACTGCCTGCGTTAAGCCAAGAGTGTTCTGGAACCTGCCACTCTTGATTACCTCCAGGCCACCCCTGTGGAGCAGGCCAAGAAGTTCTTACTACAGGCTCTGGGACGGGCCATCCCGACCATTCCTGAGCTTGCGTTCCCCATCCAGACGATCGAGGCTGCTCCAAACCCCCTTGCGAAGGAGTAATGGGAACAACTGGTTGAGACGGAAGCACTGATGAGGCGTCATCTGCGAGGGCACGGTTATACCCCACAGATGCACCCGAATCACTGCGAAGCACCACAGTAGGATCGACCGCCGCAAAGGAAGTGCCAAAACCCAAATCCACAGTCGGTGCAGGAGACGCAGGAATATACCCGGGCATTCCATAAGGGTACTGAGGCGAAGGATGAGAGGGTTGGCGCCTGGACCCCGAATGATGAGATTCTGAAGGAGTACCTAAATGCAGTGAAATGCCTTCTTGCTCACCGCACACAGCTCCACCAACAGCGCTAGACTCGGAACACGTCTCCACCACGAAGCTGGGGGTGCCACGCCGAGAGCCGTGGCTCCGGCTAGAATTCCCATGATCATGAGACCGCATCTGATGCCCCTGGTCACCTAAAGACATGGAGGATATGCTGTTCTCCATAGACCGCTGAAAGTCGTGGCCAAAATCCGTGTCTCCGTAGTGGGAACTGGTTGAATGACTATACTCAAGTAAAATGCCTTTCCCACGGTCATCGTGAGCCGGCGCGCCCGTGCTCCGCCTACTCCTCTCCCCGTGCCTCCGGAGAGCAGCATCACCCCCATAAGACCGCCTCGCGTCGGCCATGAAGGAAGAATGTCGAGGAGGGTCCCTCTGCTCCGACCGGCCACGAGGCACGTGCGCATATGAACGGCGAGGAGGATCCACAGGACGAGACTGTGCATCATCATCCACGTCTGCGTCCCCAACCACAGAACCTGCAAGGTCTTTCTCGCGAGCCCATTTAAGTGTGAAGTAATTTTTGAGAAAGCCTTTCGCTTGTTTCCATCGCCACTGCACAGAATGAGGAAAATTGGTCAAAGTTTGAGCAAATTACAACTAAGCAAGGAAAAAAGGGGAATCACCTACCGGCTTTCCCAGGATCTTCTCTAGTTCCGGTTTGATGTCCTCACTAGTCGCCCTTGGGTAGCCGCATGGTATGTCCCCCGAGTTACTCGCTCTTCTCTCATCCTTGCAATAGGGCCCCAATCGCAACAAACAAAGAATTGGTCGTGTTAGGCGATAATAGAAGGGATATGAAAAGAATAAATGGAGTTCTTCTTCTACCTTTCTAAAGGCCGAGCGGTCCGATATTGTTCCCATTCCTCCCGATTGGTCGAGCGATGCCATCGATGCATGGTTAGTATACCAAGAACCCCTCTTAGCTGCTACAAACGCCTCGGCATGCAAGGCTCGCGGATCGTTCATGGTCTCAGGAGGGTCTGATGGTATTATCCACCTTTCATGGCCCAGGGTTTGCCTCGTAAACCTCTCACCAAGACTCCAGACCCAACCGGACGGGCTCTCCATCACCAAGCGCAGGGTACTATCCCTATGCGCCGCATTTCGTGAGGGGATAAAATCTTGTGGAATCGCAAAGCCAACCCAGGCATTCCAATTAACATCATCCTGCACAAGTAGAGGAAACATAAGCATCAAAGAAATGCAAGAGAGATTACATGAAAAATGTACCTCTTCAAGATGATCCAAGATGCGCAGCTCATCCAAGCTCCCAAATGGCTTCTTTTTTTGCTCGAGGTAGTTTTGTGCCACCGCTGCACTGCACCGTGCAGGCGTGTCGGGTAGGGATAGTGAATCCCTTAATATACTGGTACCCCCATACCTGCAAGTACGTCAATACCAGGACTCACGATATAGGAAAAGAGAGAAAAACATGTAAGAGAAGCGTCAAGGTTACCTCGAGCACCTTCCACATGCTCGCCCGCCATCTCCCGCGGACTCTCTGGCGCGAAGAACGGGTCCACATCGATCACGTGCCGTACACCAATGAAGTTAGCATAAGCAGCTTTAGCCCAGTTCCGATGAATGACCTGCTCTAGATCAAGGAGGTTTTTCATCCAGGTCAAGTAAACATCGTCTCCTCGGTTGGCAAACATCGTGGCAGAGATGAAGTATGCCAGGAAAATGAAGCGACGCTGAAACTCATCCATATGAGTGAAGTCGGCGGAAGTGATGACAGCCTCGAAGGAACCATAAGAAAGCTTCATCTTTCGACCAAATCGGCGCCATTCGAGCACAGGCTCTAATAATTCCATCACCTGGTCCGACACAACAGGGTCGAATTCGACATCTTGACCACCCCAGCGTAGCCCGGTAATCATCACAAAGTCAACAGGGGTTATGGCCATTTCTCCTACCGGGAGGTGGAAGGTGTTGGTGGAATCCCAGAATCTTTCCGCGAGCGCACGCCCCATCACCCGCGGTGTACAAGGTTCCCAGGCCTTGACGCATTTCCAGAAGAGGTCGAATCCTGACTCTTCTAAAAGTGTAAGCGCCCAATTATCCTCTACAAAATGCTCCACCACTTTGATCGGTTTCCGCATATTGCCCCCGGTTCTAAGGGAGTCCTCCTGAGGATCCACCATAAAAATTAAAAAAAAAGGAGACAGGTCCCTACGGCAACCTATCAGGTGATCCCTAATTTAGCAAAAGCTAAATTGAGCTTCCACTAAATTAGGGGGCTAAAAAAAAATCAGTCATTCGGCCCACCCAAGAAAAGAGGGTTGGGCCTCGCTGGTTTCGGCCCGGAAACACAGACGGGTTCCTCTTTCGGCCTCGCTGCTTGGGCCTCTCTTTTTGGCCCAGGAAAAATGGGCCGCTCACTTATACAACCCAGACGGGTTCTTGCAAGGAGAAAGAGGGTTGGGCCTCGCTGTTTTCGGCCCACCCATTTAAAGCACAGACGGGTTCTTACGCCGAACTTTGGGCCGCATCAGCCCAACTCAAAAAAAGGGCGAGCTGGGCCGTTCAGGATCCCAGACGGGTTCTTGCGCCGAGACTTTGGGCCGCATCAGCCCAAGCAAAAAACTCAGACGAGTTTTAAAAAAAAAGCTGGGCCTCGCTTTTGGGCCCACACCTAGTAACTCAGACGGGTTCCTTGGAAGTTGGGCCTCACCTTTCGGCCCACCCAAGACAATTGGGCCTCGCTGTTTTCGGCCCAACCATCAGGAAACTCAGACGGGTTCTCCTACAGAGGAAGGGGGCTGGGCCTTGTTTTCTTCCGGCCCACTCAAGAGAAGTGGGTTGGGCCTCGCTGTTTTCGGCCCACCCAAACAAAACGCAGACGGGTTGCAGAAGGGTTGGGCTGAGCCGTGGATTGGGCCGCATCAGCCCAACACAACAAAAATAGGCTGGAACGCAGACGGTTTCTCGCGTAGAAACCTTGGGCCGCATCAGCCCAACTCAAAAAAGACGCAACGAGCTCATTTCAACATACCAGACGGGTTCTATTCGCCAAAATTTGGGCCTTTTCGTCTAATTGCAGCCTATCATCTAATTAAGGGATGGATTTGGGCAGAAAACTGAGATGGGTTTACTGATTGCAGCCTATTATCTAATTAAGAGATGGATTTGGGCCAAAAACTGAGACGAGTATTTACTATACGTTCATTAATATTAGCTAAATCAACAAGCTAGAATTAAACATTTCTACTTGCAAATTTATGCTACGATTAAAGAGCAAAGTCAGGAAGAAGACATTACCCGGACATGTGAATGCTTGTGCCATACGTGATTCCACGGTTCAGGCACCAATATCGACGGTTCCCAACCCGGCCTAGGAGTCCATGCTCGCCGGGAGGACATTTCATGTGCCCAGTTTGTTGCATGGGGTTGAACGGGCGGATCTCTAACTTTCCTAACCATTGCTTCTTAACTAGTGAATGAAGGATTTCTTTGAGTAAGAAATGGAAGTGAGTGAGATGTGTGATTGAGGGTGTGAAGAGGCCCCTTTTTATAAGGGAATTGGATGCATGCACACCACACAAGTGGCCAAGCGGCGGGTCCCAGCAGCAAGATCATGGAGAGCATGCATTGGCCAAAATCTATCCTAAAATCTATCCATGCATTGGCCGAAAAAAAAAAGGAGAAAAGAGAAAGAGTTAGGCCAGACGGGTTGCTGCGCAATATACCGGCCGAAGAAGCGGGCCTCGCATTTGCAGGCCCAACACAGGAAGAAGCGAACTCAGGCGGGTTCCTGCGATCAAACCGGCCCAGATGCAGGCCCAAATGCAGACAAGTTCTTGGGCTTTGCAGATATCAGACGGGTTCCCGTCGCAAAATACCGGCCCAAGAAGCGGGCCTCGCGTTTGCAGGCCCAACGAAGAAAGAGGGGACCCCAGACGGGTTCCTGCGCTCAAACCAGCCCAGATGCATTGGCCCAGTTGAGTTTGCAGCAAAATTGGGCCTTGCAGAAAAAAAAAAAAAAGAAAGAGAAAGGATAGTAAACGCAGACGGGTTCTTTTGTTTGCATTGGCCCATCCTCATTTCGCAGACGGGTTCAAGCCCAAATCGCCCCAAACTCAAGCCCAGTAACTCAGGCCCAATGCAGGATGAAGGAACCTCAGACGGGTTCGCTGCGCAAAAATACCGACCCAAGAAGTGGGCCTCGCGTTTGCAAGCCCAATGCAGGACGAAGGAATCTCAGACGGGTTCCCTGCGCAAAAGTACCGACCCAAGCCCATCGCAGTTAAAGCGGGCCTTGCAATTGCAAGCCCAATTCGGGAACTCAGGCGGGTTCACAAAGCCAAAATGGGCCCAAGTTCGTCGCTCCAATTCAAGCCCAAAACAATGGCAAACTTAAGCCCATTTCCGAGAGCTAAAACGCAATTGATAGGTAAGTTCTCTGACTAGCTCTGATTTTCAGATAAACTGATGCTCTCCTGCTCTGTTTTGCAGGATAATGCACGAGATACGTCGGTTGTCAGGCGGTTACAAAAAGACGAACTCATCTTCGATGGCCGTCATCGGGCCTTCACAATGCGATGACACCCTTTTCAGCATAAAGGCACAGGTCTTTCACTCCACGGCGAAATGAAGTGCATGATCTTGATCCACCTCACGGCGAAATGAGGCAGATCAATTCGGTCAGCTTTACGGAAGAAACTAAGCAGGCCAACCAACATCGGCGCAGGACCAAGCTTCCAAGCGTCACCCAGATCCGCCTCACGGCGAAATGAAGCGGATCAACCCCGACCGGCTTTACGGAAGAAACTAAGCAGGTCAACCCATTCGATCAGCTTTACGGAAGAAACTAAGCAGGCCAACCAACATCGGCGCAGGACCAAGCTTCCAAGCGTCACCTCGGTCCGCCTCACGGCGAAATGAAGTGGATCAACCCCGACCGGCTTTACGGAAGAAACTAAGCAGGTCAACCCATTCGGTCAGCTTTACGGAAGAAACTAAGCAGGCCAACCAACATCGGCGCAGGACCAAGCTTCCAAGCGTCACCTAGATCCGCCTCACGGGGAAATGAAGCGGATCAACCCCGACCGGCTTTACGGAAGAAACTAAGCAGGTCAACCCATTCGGTCAGCTTTACGGAAGAAACTAAGCTGGCCAACCAACATCGGCGCAGGACCAAGCTTCCAAGCGTCACCTCGGTCCGCCTCACGGCGAAATGAAGCGGATCAACCCCGACCGGCTTTACGGAAGAAACAGGTCAACCCATTCAGACACGGGTCTTGCACTCCACGGCGAAATGAAGTGCACGACCTTGATCAACCTCACGGGGAAATGAGGCGGATCAATTCGGTCAGCTTTACGGAAGAAACTAAGCAGGCCAACCAACATCGGCGCAGGACCAAGCTTCCAAGCGTCACTTCGGTCCGCCACACGGCGAAATGAAGCGGATCAACCCCGACCGGCTTTACGGAAGAAACTAAGCAGGTCAACCAATTCAGACACGGGTCTTGCACTCCACGGAGAAATGAAGTGCACGACCTTGATCTACCTCATGGCGAAATGAGGCGGATCAATTCGGTCAGCTTTACGGAAGAAACTAAGCAGGCCAACCAACATCGGCGCAGGACCAAGCTTCCAAGCGTCACCTCGGTCCGCCTCACGGCGAAATGAAGCGGATCAACCCCGACCGGCTTTACGGAAGAAACTAAGCAGGTCAACCCGTTCAGACACGGGTCTTGCACTCCACGGCGAAATGAAGTGCACGACCTTGATCTACCTCACGGCGAAATGAGGCGGATCAATTCGGTCAGCTTTACGGAAGAAACTAAGCAGGCCAACCAACATCGGCGCAGGACCAAGCTTCCAAGCGTCAACCAGCTTCAGAACAGGCTTCTGATTCATATCCAAGATCATCAAGACTACTTTAATCATCGTTTTACTCAAACTCGATCAAAGTGGGGGCTATCTGTAGACACCGGATTTTGTACCGTTATTAGTTTTAGTTATTTGTAAAAATAAGCTGGCCGAATAGTTTAGTGGCATGCAAACCCATTTCTTTTCTAGCCCGAAAACGAGCATAAAGGCCCAAATGTTACGGGTCAAACCCGTCTGGTTTCGTTGGGCCTGAGCATAGCTCAGCTCGGCACGAACCCGTCTGGGTTCTCTGGGCCTGAGCATAGCTCAGCTCGGCAGGAACCCGTCTGGGTAGTTGGGCCAAGCACAGCTCGGTCCAAAGCCGAACTCGGGTGAGTTTTGACGCGGCGACTAAAACCTAAACCCTAGAACGCACCCCCTACTCCCCCTACTCCACTATAAATTAAACCATTTTTTCCCTTCCATAGACACCATGGTATGCTAGAGTATTGACACTAGCATATTCTCTCTACCTCTTCTCTCCCTTTTGCATGCTGCTTCACTAAAGGTTAGCATAGTTGATGTGAAACATGTAGTAATCTATTGAATTCTTTTGTTTTTTGTTTTCAATATTTTGCATGATTTCAATGATGAATTTGTGAAATTTATGTCTAATTCCTCCCTCTTAATTTTTGTTTTGCTTTAATTTAATTCTAGTAGAGTCTATTCGTTGAATAGGCGGATTTGATGATTTTAATTGTCAAATTCGTTACCTTACCCCCGAATCCATCTTTGGATTCGTAGGCCGGAGTCTATGTTTTAATGGTTTGTTGTTTTTCTCCTAAAATTCAACTGGCGACTCTATTGCTGCACTTTGTTTTCTTTTTTTTCTTTTTTTGGTTTTTATGACCTATTTTACGTTTAGCGCAAGGAGTAACCCGGCTTGGTTCAGTCAATGAACCCAGACGGGTTTATCACCTTTTTACCTTTTTTTTCTTTTTTTTTCTTTTCTCGCGGAGTCTGCAGCGGCGGAAACTGTCTCGGCTCCAGCAGGAACCCAGACGGGTTCTTCGTGCTTTCTCCTTCTTTTTTGTCTCTTTCTTTCTTTTTTTTTCTCTTTAAAGGTAAACCTCGGGCGCATAAATCGTTTTTAATCTATTAACGAAAACATTCTTGAAAGTTCAACCTTATTTAAGGTTAAGCAATCCTAGTCGGCTCCCAAATCACTCTATAACTGTGGAAAGAAGGGCCATTATGCTAGGGATTGTCCCGAGCCTCCTAAGGTACCTCTTTCCAAAAGTGTCTCTACTATATTTGTTTGCTCCCATGCATTTGTTGCTAACTCCTTTCCTAATTGGATTGTAGACTCGGGAGCGAGCAAGCACATAGTGCAAGACCAAGCTAGCTTTGTAGATTTTCACCCTTACCCGGTAGGTCTACAAAGTGTGACGTTGGGAAATGGCACAAAGGAAGACGTTCTCGGTGTGGGAACGTACCAGCTTAGGCTACGAGGAGGAAATCAGTTACTACTCCTAGACACTCTCTACGCACTTGGGGTGCACTGTTCCCTAGTTTCTTTTGTTTCCTTTGTTAAAGTAGGTTTTCAGTTTGTTTCTAGAGTTGATGGTTTAGACATTATGTTTGACGGTAATTTGTTTGGCACTGCATCTTTTGTGAATGATTTTCCTGTGTTGGATTTAGACATTTGCAATAATAATACTGCTTTTGTTTCATTGGTTGATCTTAACTCTGAATCTGTTAAGTGGCATGCTAGATTAGGACATATTGGTCAAGATAGAATGACTAGACTAGCTAAAGAAGGTCTTTTAGACCGACTCACTAAGGTTAAGTTGCCTAGATGTGAGCCATGTTTAGCTGGTAAGGCGACCAAGAATCCTTTCGGTAAGGCTTCTAGGGCGTCAAGTCCCTTAGAACTTATTCACTCCGACATATGTGGACCTATGACCATTAAAGCACGTCATGGTGCTTGGTATTTTCTCACTTTGATAGATGACTTTTCACGATATGGGTATGTGTACCTATTATCACACTGCTATGAAGCATTGGATGTGTTCAAACGCTTTGTAGCGGAAGTTGAAACTATGTTAGAATGAAGGGTCAAGACTCTTCGCACTGATCGTGGTCGTGAATATCTTTCTGATATGTTCAAAAGTTTTTGTGAGGAAAAGGGCATACGTAGGCAACTCACGATTCCTCAAACTCCGCAGCAGAATGGTGTTGCAGAACGGAGGAACCGTACATTACTTGACATGGTCAGGTCAATGATGGCCCAAGCGAATCTTCCGATTAGCTTTTGGGGGGATGCGTTGCTTACAGCAACCTATATCCTAAATCGAGTGCCTAGTAAAAGTATTTCTACTACTCCATATGAGTTATGGAATGGTAGAAAGCCTGTTCTAGACCATCTACGACCATGGGGTTCGGCTGGCTATGTACACAACCCAACTCATAAACATGGAAAACTTGGTCCAAGAGCTACCAAAATGGTGTTTATTAGGTATCCAGACAATTCAAAAGGATATGTCATGTATGGAGATCATCCAAACAGTAGCATGAAGGAATTTGAGTCCCGAAATGTCGAATTTCTTGAGGATGAGTTCCCAAGCATTGGTGAAACTAAACAGGACACTGAGTTGTATGAGTTACAACAACCATCTCTCGGTGAGGGGGAGGATTTGTACACTCGCCGTGACACCGAGGATGGTGGTTTCCCACCTAATGACGGAGATAGTGGGAATGATCCTACAAACTCTAATGGTGGAAACATGTCTAATTAGGGGAATCAACAAGAGAATGAGGAAAGACCTCAAACTCTTCCTGAAAATGAAAATGAAGATTGTCCTCGATCTCCAGCTTCTAATTAGGAACCCACAATCCAATGGGAAAGTGGGAGTAATTCTCTTGGCGTGCAGAATCCCATACCTCAAAGGAAAAGGGGGAGGGATTCTAACTCACAACAGACAAGTGAACCGAGTCCTAAAATTATTCGAAGGAGCGAGCAAGGAAGAGTTCCCCGTCGATTTTTCCAAATCGAAGGGGAGATCTTTTTTTGCACTCCCTTAGAAATAGAAGAACCAACCTCTTATGTGGAGGCTATAGATTCACCAAATAGTAAGGAATGGATAGATGCCATGAGAGATGAGTTGGACTCAATGGCAAAGAATAAAGTGTGGGAACTAGTTGATCTCCCTCCTCGACGTAGGGCCATTGGAAACAAGTGGGTTTTCAAAGTTAAACGTCGGGCTGATGGGTCTATTGATAAGTTCAAAGCACGACTAGTGGCGAAAGGGTTTACACAAGTTGAGGGTGTAGACTATGAAGAGACTTTATCTCCTGTGGTGAAAATGACCTCTATTCGCCTACTTCTAGCATTGATTGCCCATTTGGACTTAGAGTAGTACCAAATGGACGTAAGATTGCTTTCCTCAATGGTAACCTTGAGGAAGAGATATATATGGAACAACCTATTGGTTTTGTATCGACGGGGAATGAGGATAAAGTTTGTCTACTCAAAAGATCCATATATGGTCTCAAACAGTCTTCCAGATCATGGTACCTTAGATTCCATGAAGCCATTACTTCGTTTGGCTTCTCCATGGTTTCTGAAGACCATTGTGTGTATGTCAGAAGAACAACACTGGGGATATTGTTCCTCACATTGTATGTTGATGACATACTATTGGCTGGAAACAACTTGGAGATAATCAATGAAACCAAACATTGGTTGTCCTCTATCTTTGAGATGAAGGACATGGGTGAAGCTAGGTATGTCCCGGGTGTGGAAATTGTTAGGGATCATTCCAAGAAACTCCTTGGTTTATGCCAAAGGGCATACATCGAGAAGGTTTTGGAACGATTTCAAATGAGTCATTCCAAACCCGTTGATACTCCAGTTGAAAAAGGTCTTGCCTTGAGTCTTGAACAGTGTCCTAAGACAGATGATGAGAAGCAGAAAATGAGCAGAGTCCCTTATTCTAGTGCCATAGGAAGCTTAATGTATGCCATGTTGTGTACGCGGCCTGACATTTGCTTCGCAGTTGGATTGGTGAGTCGTTACCAAAACAACCCTGGGCTTGCTCACTAGCAGGCCGTCAAAAGAATAATGCGCTATCTTCGTGGAACTAAAGACTTGGTATTGTGTTATCAAGGTGGAGACCTAAAGTTGAGGGGATATTCGGACGCAGACTTGGGTGGTGACCTTGATGAGTCGAGGTCTACCTCAGGGTATGTTTTCACTCTTGGTGGAGGAGCGATATCTTGGTGTAGTAATAAGCAAGACTGCATATCTTTATGAACCATGGAAGCCGAGTATGTCTCTTGCTGCGTTGCCACCCAAGAGGGAATTTGGCTTAGGAGCCTTCTCCAGGATCTCAACCTCACTCCGAGAGTTGATGATCCAGTGGAGATGTGGTGCGACAATACTGCTGCGATTCAGTACGCTAAAGATCCTAACTTTCACAGGAAAGCTAAGCATATCAAGAGGCGTTACCACTTTGTGAGGGACGCGATGAAGCAAAAGGAAGTTGTTGTGAGATACTTATCTACAAACAAGATGATTGCTGACCCTCTAACTAAGCCTACTCCTAGAGATGTGTTCAAAACTCACATGATGAGTCTAGGTCTACAAAGAGTTTAGATGTGTGATCTATCTTGTTTATGTTTGGACAAATTTTCACAGTGAACATTTCAGTGTAATAAAGATTGGTGTTTCTTAATCACTTGAATTTTATTGTGTTTTTTTCCTTTGGCTGCTCGAATAGGCACATGTGTTAGTCACTAGGCTTCTGGTAACCTAATCACACAGGTTACCAACCCTAAGCGCTTGAGTAGTGGTTAGGATGAGACTTAAACCTTCTTAACACTATGTGTGCTATGTAGGTCATTTTATATTTGCATGATATAAATAAAAATATTAGATAGGCTCCTTAGTAAGTCTAAGATGAGATTCCCTTGAATCGAATATAAAACAACCTTATATTAAAGCCTCAGGCCGGATATAAAATGACTAAGCTCTGTTACGTATGTCGCTTAGGTCAATCAAGTTGGTTTAAAGTGGAACTAGACTTGTAATCCGCATGGTATAAAGAAAAGTGACGACCTTACCTTAGTGGGAGTTATACCATGACACACAATTCATACTGTGTGTGCTTTAAGTCGATCTAATGGAGTGACAGTTAGTTCCCTACCTTGTTATTGTGTGATCCTAGTATGACTCAGTCATCTACATTATACAATCCCCTTTAGACTTAGTACTATAGCATGAAATCTAAGTGAGATGTTTGCTACTTTAGTGTGCACTCCAAGAGCTATATATGTATACAGTTCAGCGGCACACATTAGGAAAGCAGTCTCACTAAAACATAATGTTGTGAGTAGCTAAGAAAAAACTTTCCTTATTCACCGTATCAGCCCGGGCGATTATATTAGAAATATAATCAATGATATATCAATTGGCATAAAAAGGGACAGTGTATGCCATATGGTGATGTTATGGATGGTTGAGGGCGTTGTCCGTTCCTTTTGATAGTGTTATGTTGGTCAGATGGTGATTTGATTTAACACTACTTTGTTCTTATCGATCGCACACCCGATTCCTGTATGAAACGAGAAGAGAACTACGAGATTAGTTTTTTCCTGATCGGTCTACATGGCCGAGTGGGAGCTGTTGGTAATTAGCGGCCACTAATTATTTGTTAATTAAAATAATCCTAATTTAACTAGAATTTGGTTTCTAAATAAATTAGAAGATATTATTTGATAAGGAATATGACTCCTAATCTGAGTTGTATTGGAATACAACTCCACATGCTAAAGTATAAATAGATCCCTCTGTAGGAGATATCAAAATACTGAAAATACAGCAAGTATTTTTATTCTCTCTTTTTCTCTGGAAAACTTCCATCAGGGTTTTGGGTTTCGGGTGTGATTAATTTCAGCAACTCTATTCTAGTAGTTGCTGGTAATCGATATTATTCCGGTGACGATCCGGAACTGTGACGTGTTATTCGTGGAACAAGATTCGGCAATTCGATCTCGCTTCCGCACTAAAGGTATTATTCGATTACACTCTACAGCCCCAATATTTTGTCCAATGTGTTGGACATTGGACTTTGGACATTAAGGAGTTATGTAGAGCTTGGAAAAGATAAGAGATGGAGCAACCAATGGCAGCCAGTTTTCACGGGATTTAGGAGTTGCAAAGGTTTTCTACACCTTTTGTAATGATATTTGTTATTCTATTGAACTTTTCATTAGATTTTATCCATTATGTAGGTTTCGGATATCTAGCCCTCATGTAAATGTTGCAATTGTGTAGATCCAGACTTGTAGGCCGATATGTAATTGTGCTGTATGACACTATGAACTTGAATTGATAAATAAAATGGATTTTGCTTCACCCCCCCACCCCCCTAATTTTGATAACTATCCTCGTAATTTATTCATCGCCAAAGGTAACTCTGAAATAGCGAAATAGGAAAGTAGTAATTCTAATATCTTCCCAAAACCTTTAAAAAAATAAATAATATAGAATTAATTGAACAGATGGAGTGATTAACTTTTTCTTCTGTTAATTTCTTTTCTCAAACTTTCAAATCCTTCTGGTAATTAACAAGTATTTTGAATTTAGGGCTCATGAGGTACCATACATAAAGAATTGTCTAACATTTGAAATTATTTTCTAAAAAATAAAAAAGAAGTAAAAGCTAGACTGATACCTATTTGTCAACCAACTGTCTGTTGAATAGTTAGTAAAATTTAATAAGAAAATAAATATATTGGTTCTATCTAATGTCTCACGTGGATAGAATAGTGTTGTCTCTAGGTCATAGAGCTATAAATATGTTTTCATAATTAATGTCCCACATGGATAAAGTAAGATAACCTATAGTTTTTATAAGCAAAAGACTCATATGAGTTTATAAATAAATAAACTATGGACTTGGCTAATCTGTCCTTGGGTTAAGGTTCAATGCTTCACATTGAATCACACATGCACACGCGCGTGCGCCGTGGACTGTAGGGCGCTAGAGGCGCTTATTAGTCACACTTGGCACTTAGCACATGATCTTGGAGCCTAGGAGCAGACAACATCATAACATTTATTTATTATTATCATTTTTCCTTTTATACAGTTGAATACAGTTGGATAGAATTAACTGTCAACTGTCAATTCTATCCAACTACATGTGTTGTCATCTTTATCGAGACAGAAGATCATCAGGGGGATTGATTATATAAGAGTCAATCCAAGAAGCTTTGTTTTATTCTGGAGACACGAATTTGCATGAGGGGTGAATCTTGACTTAAAGATAGTGATCTAATCACGCCTCAAAGCCTTAATCCATCCCAGTTTTCCTAACAATTTTGAGAGTATCAATGGTTGATTTAGACACCACACTAAGAATTATGAATAAGGATCTCATAAGGTTGGAAAAATTCGATGGCACAAACTTCATGCGATGGAAGGACAAGATCCTGTTCCTGTTGACAACATTGAAGATTGCATATGTCCTTGATGCAAACTTGAAGGATCTGTCGAATCCATCAAAGGAGAAACTAGCAAAAATTAATCTTGCGGAGGTTCAAAAATTGAATGAAGCAAAGAAGAAATGTGAGGAGGATAATTTCTATGCAGAGGACACATTCTGCAAACCCTATTTGAACGTTTGTACGAGTTGTACGTTTCATGGAAGTCGCCAAAGGATATATGGAAAGCTCTCAAACAAAAGTACAACAGAGAAAGACAAGGTACTGATTATAATGAAGTACTTTGATTTTCAAATGCTAGATGACATACCCATTCTGGACTAAGTGCATGAGTTGCAGGTTCTTGTCAATATACGTCATGATCTTCAGGTCACGATATCTGAGTTACTTCAAGTGGTTGCGATTATTGCAAAATTGCCACCCACTTGGAATCACTACAGGAAGAAACTTCTACACATGTAAGAAGATTTCACTATTGGAAAAAATACTCAGACATCTCAAGATTGAGGAGGAAAATCGGAAAAGAGATGTTCATTATTTAGCAAACAGTTCAATGTTAATGTTGTGACTGAAGAAAAGTCTAAGATAAAGAAAGACAATTCCCTTAATGCAAAGAAAGGCAAGTCCAATTTCAAAGGCAAGGGTACCAAGGGTACTAAGAAGCAGAATAGTCACTATTACTATTGTAAGGGCTAGGGACATTATATTAAGGATTGTAAGAAAATGATGACTGATTTAGCAGCCAAGAATGGAGATTCTTCCAAGGCTAACATGATAGAGGAGAACATGAACTACTTGATTGTCATGGTATCTGATCTTTATTTAAATATGATTACTGAGATACATACAGCTAATGTAGGCAAGCCTTCTGGTTGGTGGTATGATACATGTGCCTCTATTCATGTTTGTTATGATAGGTCACAATTTAAAACCTATGAAGTTATGGCAAATCATGAGGTACTCATGGAGAACAACACTCCGACTAAGGTCCTTGGACTAGGAACGGTAGAGTTAAACTTCACATCAGGGAGGAAACTCACATTGATGAATGTCTTTCATGTTCCAAACATGATGAAGAATTTAGTTTTTGACAATATTTTATGTAAGAAGTGATTTGCAGTTGTAATTTGTTCAAGTCAAATTGTTATTTCTAAGAACACTATGTTTGTTGGCAAGGGTTATGATTGTGAGGGTATGTTTAAACTAAGTCTGGATGAAATAAATGAAGTTCCTAGTTCTTCTTACAAAAAATTACTTAGAGGTACCCTAACTTTTGAAGAAACAATTTTTTGGTACCCTAACTTTCCAAAACTAATTTTGGGGTACCCTAACTTTTAGGATTAGAAATTACTAGGTGAATTTCCGGCGAAACTCCGATTGATTCAAATCATTTTTGTCCATGAAAACAAAGGGCATTTTCATCCACAAAAACACTTAATCAATTTCCCGCCTAAAACTCACCGTTGAATTCAAATAATTGGCCGAAAATTCACCTAATTATTTCTAATTTTAAAAGTTAGGGTACCCCAAAATTAGTTTTTAAAAGTTGGGGTACCAGAAAAACATTTCACCAAAAGTTAGGGTACCCCTAAGTAATTTTTTGTTCTTCTTATATTGTTGATTAATATTATGTTTGGCATGCTATTAAGTCATTTAAATTTCAATTCATTGAAGTTTATGATTAAGGATGGATATTTCTCTAGTAAAACAGATTTAAATGATTATAAGTGTGAAATCTGTATTAAGGCCAAAATCACTAAGAAACCATTCCCTAAGGTAGAGAGAAATACACATGCTTTAGACTTAGTTCATTATGACATTTGTGAAATTAATGGAATGTTAACCAAGGGCGGTAAAAGATATTTTATCACTTTCATTGATGATAGTTCGAGATATACTTATGTATATTTTATTATGAACTAAGGATGAAGCGTTTGACATGTTCAAACGGTATAAGGCTGAAGTTGAGACAAAAGGAAAAGAAAATTAAAATTCTAAGGAGTGATAGGGGAGGGAAGCATTTCCCAATTGAATTTGACGAATTCGGTGAAAACCATGGTATCATTCATAAAAATCAAACCCTAGAACACCTCAACAAAATCGCCTTGCAGAAAGAAAAAATTAAACTTTATGTAATATGGTTAATGTCATGTTATTAAATGCTGATTTGCCAACAAATTTGTTGGGAGAGGCACTCTTAATTATAACTGCATGCTATATCCATAATCGAATTCCTCCTAATAAAACAAAGGTATCTCCATATGAAATATGGAAAGGAAGAAAGTATAACATTAGATACTTCAAAGTGTGGGGGTGTATTGCCTATTAAAGAGTCTCTAATCAAAAGAGGACCAAGTTAGCCCAAGGGCAATTAAGAGTATCTTTGTAGGTTATGCTGAAAATTTCAAAGCATATAGGTTGTTGGACTCAAAATCTAATGTGATTGTAGAGACTAGAAATGCAGTATATTGTGAAAATGTTTTTATGAAATATCCAGGTCATCAAATTACCAAATAAGTACCTGTCATCAATAGTGCTCCCTGATATCAATGGAGGCTACTAGAAAATAATCACATAACTAGACTACTTGAGTTGAACCCCAACACCCCACGAATCAGCCAAAAAAACGTTGACTCCTTTACCGCCCCTTTATTTCATAACGAGGGAGATCACTCAGTGACATGTCAAAAGATATGGAATTTCCGACCAAGATAGGACGAAGATGTGACCAGAGAATGAGATGGGAGGCGTGACTATCATGCAACACTTCTAAGTTCTGGCCTTTTTCTTTTCCTGTATATTAGGCTTCGGGTAAAGAGAGGAAAAAATGATACTACTCCAGCTGGCACCTGCTATCCAAACACCCCCTATAAATTGACTCAGACAACCCAACCTTCGCCAAAGACAAGAACAAGCCCCAAATAGTGAAAACCGCTAAAGGATAAAGCATGATACTTATAATCTAGGCTAACGCTTCGAGCAGGAGGTTTGATATACCCGACACCGAAATAAACACCACAGTTAGGCGTCAATGTGAAACCAAAAACACTAAAGAAAAGAGATAACAGAGATGGAAAGATTGGAAGGAGATAGCTTCTTCGGTGCCGGCAACGACGCGAATGAGTCGATGTCGACATCAATCAAAGGTCTAAAAGCGTGAACTAAAACTTGATGCCTAGTATTGACAGACCCTCTGCCTTTAGTTTCTCTCAAAAATTTGGTTGTGTACAACCAAATTGAAAGGGAGATTCACTAGAAGAAATGGAGAGATCTTTGCTACCCCAAGTGTTTCGGTGGGCTCAGTTTCAGAAATCTGGTTGTGTACAACAAAACTTTATTGGTTAAATAGGCTTAGAGGCTTCACAACGGACCGGAATTCCTCCTGGCTAGAAATCTCCGAGCTAGGCACTTTTCCAATAAGGATTTTCTTGATGCTCTGTTGTGGTATAAGTGTAACCCAAGCTACTCGTGGAAATGCATATGGGGTGTAAAGGCCCTTATTAAAGAGAGCCTCATCTGGAGAGTCGGGACTGGAGATAGAATTCATGACTGGGATTAGGGGTGGACAATGGGCCAGGTCGGGCTAGGTCAGGGTCGACCTATTAGTCATGTAGGGTCGAGTCGGGTTAAGGTCAACCCTTTATAGTGATGGGCCGGGTCAGAGTATTCTAGTAAAAATAAGGGTCGACCCATAGGTTAGCCCGTTTGACCCTAAAGTTAAAATTAAGTATATTGCACCAAATAAGTAATTATGCTAATTATTATTTAATATGACGTATCAATAATATATTTAAGTAAGGTTAGCATTTGAAATAATAGGAAAAATAATTTATTTTGGGTACGTTATTGATAGGCCGACCCTGTTCGTTGATTCATCGACCCTTCATCTACCCGACCCTTTGACAATCCTTATTTTTTAGGGTCTGATCCTCTTTACCTTATGGGGACCCATCCCATTGCCCACCCCTAACTAGGATGATAATTTGATAATCAAAGGTTCGAGCATGAGGGTTTCTTCAGCCCCCCACCCCATCATGTTAGGTCGAAGTTGTCTCTGGCTTGATAAACCATTAAAGAAGAGGCTGAGATCTAGATCAGAATTAATTTTATCCCTATTTAATAAAAAGGATCAACACATTATCTTAGCTACCCCCTTAGTGAACGTCATGTGCAAGATTAGCATACATGGGTCTTCTCAGATGATGGGAGCTACGTACGGTAAAATCGGCCTATATGTTAGGAATGTTGGTGAACTTTAACCTCGTTGACAAGTCTTGTGTTCCATTTGGAATGTTAAGGTGATTCCAAAGATTAATCACTTTCTTTAGAGGATTCTTTCGAATATATCACCGAAAAATACCAGACTCCATCACTGATACATAAGGTCTAACCCATTTTGTTGCAGGTGTGAAAAAAAAGTGGAAGATGTCAGACATGTTGTTGGGGAGATCCAAGGCTGGAGCCCACTTCAACCAAGGCCCATGGTACACAAGTTAAGTGAGGTTCCATATTAAAACCAATTGATGTTAAGAGGAGTAGCCTACTTGACTTATATACCATGTCCTATCTCTTTACTTTTTTGATGTGGGACATTTTTACTCATGGGTGAATCTTTACAATTTTCCCCTTAACACATGAGTTTCTCCCCCTTGATCGGAGGCCTCTTTTTGCCAAGGGTTCAAGTCACCATCAGGACCCCATCATAGCCGAACCTTACTCCACATAGTCGCACCCTACTCCACCTGAGTCTCATGCCACCACTTTGCCTCAAGATTCCCAGTCGCACCAAATACTCCACAAAGCCACACCCTACACCACTTGAGTCTCATGCCACCACTCTGCACATTTAGGAGACCCAACGGCGCACGCGCTATGGTCCCTGCTCCTATCCATGGTCATTTTTTATGGGACCACAATCCCTCACCTTGCGCCTAGCCAAACGAACCATCGGCTCTGATACACTTGCTGGGGAGATCCAAGGCGGGAGCCTACTTCAACCAAGGCCTATGGTATACAAGTTAAGTTAGGTTCTATATTAAAACCAATTGGTGTTAAGAGGAGTAGCCTACTTGACTTATACACCATGTCCTTTCTCTTTACTTTTTCGATGTGGGACATTTTTACACATGGGTGAATCTTAACAATCTCCCCCTTCACACATGAGTCTCTCTCCCTTGATCGGAGGCCTCTTTTTGCCAAGGTTTCAAGTCATCATCAGGACCTCATCTTAGCTGAACCTTACTCCACAAAGCCGCACCCTACTCCACCTGAGTCTCATGCCACCACTCTGCCTCAAGAGTCCTAGCCTTACTCCACAGAGCCACACCTTACTCCACTTGAGTCTCATGCCACCACTCTGCGCATTCAGGAGGCCCAGCCGCGCACACGCCATTGTCCCTACTCTTATCCATGGTGATTTTTTTATAGGACCACCTTTCCACACCTTGCGCCCAGCCGAACGAACCATCGGCTCTGATACCACTTGTTGGGGAGATCTAGGGCGGGAGCTTACTTTAACCAAGACCTATGGTACACAAGTTAAGTGAGGTTCCATATTAAAACCAATTGTTGTTAAGAGGAGTACCCCACTTGACTTATACACCATGTCCTTTCTCATTACTTTTTCGATGTGGGACATTTTTACACATGGGTGAATCTCAACACATGCCTTGGTTACCTGTGTTAAGTTTCAAAACGTGTGGGAGTCGGGAGGCCATAGCTAGCACTAGCGAATTCGGCCGATACTAATGTAGAGATGGTGAAATTGTGGCTTCCAGACTTGGACCAAAATTTGTTGGCTCGGGTTGCTACTCTTGTGTGGTATATGTGAGGTGCTAGGAACACATTAATTTTCAACAAAATTTCTACCCCTGTCCTGATTGTGTTTGAGAGAGCGAGGAAGCTTTGCGAAGATGTGAGAAGGCTCAAGCTGTTGGAAGAAGTCTAACGCCCACTGTAACTTCTACTACCCATAAGCGCTGGAAGAGACCCACGTTTAATTGGCACAAAATTAATGTGGATGCAGCTCTAAATGAGAAAGGCATAGTTTCTGCACCGAAAGTAAGGTGTATCATGACAAGGTAGGCCCCCAAGGTGGCGGAGTGTACGGTTGGGTGTTTCGACAGTAAAATTGAACATAAATTGGGGGTTAACAAATGTGATGTTGGAATCTAATAGTGCCATTGTGATTTCTAGAGCTGAAACTAGGTCTACTGGTTTGTCAGAATAAGATCTGATCCCTAGAGACCTGATTGAGGCTTTTACGCCATTTCACTCTTGTATTTGGTCTCACACTTTGAAGGAAGGGAATCAGGTTGCCCACCACTTGGCAAAGGTGGACCCTGGACAGGGGAATAACATTTGGGTTAGGTTGTGCCTTTTTGAGATTCATCCTTATGTACTATTTGTTTGTATTGTTTCTGCGTGATTAATGCAATTTTTCCTTCTCTAGGTTTCAAAAAAAATAATAAAATTGAAAAGTTTATTGAAAAATAGTAGTTAATAAAAAATACTTGAATTTTCACAAGAAGAATTAAAACTAAGGTCATGTTGGTTTTGGATATTAGTAAAATTTAACATAACTTACTAATTGTAGTTACTTTTACTTGTTCTCAAACTACTTTAATTACCTTATATGATATATATTTAAAAATTCATACTTTAATAAGTAACATGACTGATGTGACTCACACTACTCATGCTACCTTATGTGAAAATTCATATATGATAATTGATGATGATGCGATCTACTTTACCAAGTTACACAACCTTACTAACTTCCCTCCTTTGTTTACTCTACTTTACTTATTTACCTACGTTGGCTACGTACATTCTAAACGAACATGACCTATTTGTGACTATATTGTATATAAACAAAAAATTGACAATCTAATGAGACATACATACATACATACATACATACATACATACATACATACATACATACATACAGACAGACATGTTAGGATCGAAGAGTACTCAAACCACCACAAACAATGTAAGATAAGAGCGGAAAAGAAAATAAGAAATTTGGCACAGGAGGTTTAACATGGAAAAAACCTAAAACAAGAAAAAAAAAACAACAGAATCGATGTACTAGTAATATGATGATTACAATACAATGGTTGTGTTTCTCTCTGTCTCACTTGATCCCAATTCTCTCTGAAATACACTCTGGGATGCTCTGGGATTCTTATTGGGATACATAATAGGGAGAACTTGAACCCCAATATATACTAGGGGTACAAGGGAAAACCTAGGTTACAATATGACAGTAACCTAAAATATGGAAATCTCCAGCAAAAGGAAACACCTGGAGAAAGGAAACAACTGAAAAAGGAAACAAGATCTTTGTGTTGGCACCGACACAAAGCAATCACGGCACAACCTGTGCATCGGCGGGAAAGACACACGCGGCTCTGGAGCGGACCCAGTAGCGTCGGCATCGTGTTGGTAGTGCACGAACCGCGAAGGCGTTCGACTTCCTCGGCGGTAGCTGCAGCTAGCGTCTCCTTGCCTCTCCTTCTTCCACCTTTCTACTCCTCCTTCTTCCTCCCTTCTTCCTTTTTCCTTCTCCCATTTGATCTCCACACCTAACAATCTCCCACTTGGAGACCAAATCTCAACCATCCTCAAATTTCTCCACAAGTTCCCCTAGTGCATCGACCGACCTCTTCATCAGTCCTAGAGGCCTCTTGAGACTGCATCGGGCCTCAATTTCCCAATATCCACTGACTTACCCTTGATCCTGTAGACCTACTTTTTCCATGCAGACAATCTCACCGGCTTCCGGGTTCTCTCAAGTGACGCAATCTCATCAACCATTACGAGCTCCCACTTGAACCGAGCCTCCGCCTGCATAGCCTTAGTGTAGGTCTTTGGCTCCATAACATCTCTGGTAGCCTTCATGGATCTCCTCACAGTGGATGGTGCGTTGGAGCTTTCACCTAGCTCCTGTGGTTAAGGTCCTTCAGCAGCCTAATCTGCAATCTATGGAGCTTCTTGTGGTTCCTCTGTTTCCTCCCTAGGCACACCAAGCCTAATATAAACCTTGACCGCCTCAGCTTCTAGTAGTTTCTTATCACCTGAGTCACTCCATGTCTCCTCAGGTTCCCTGTCAGTTTTGGCGAAACTGACCATCTTCTCATTCCTGCAAAGCCATAAGCTTGAACAAGAAGCATTAGAAATCATGTTGGTGCTATCCCTGATGGAGTACAAAGTATCGGACCTAAATCCTCTCGCCACTACCACAGCACCCTTCACGATCTTCGACATCCCATTCCCGAAGTCTGTAGTGTAGCCTATCTCATCTAGTTGATTCACTGAAATTAAATTCCTCTTAATTTCAGGAATATACCTCACATCCTCCAACTTCCAAAGACTACCATTAGCAGTCTAATCGTCACGTCTTCTGTACCTGTTATCTCATAACACTTGTCATTGGCAAGATACACCTTGCCAAAATTCCCACTCCTGAAATTATGAAATAACTCCCTATCGGAGGAAACATGAAAGGATACACCCGAGTCAACTATCCATGACTCTTCAGGACTAGACACACTCAAAATTAGGGCTTCACAAAGGTCTTCCGCAGAGTTGACATAGTCCCGGTCATCATTACCCTTCCCCTTCCTAGGTTTAGGGCAATCCCTCTTAAAGTGACCTGTATCCACACAACCATAACACACAACATTGCTCATGTCCCTAGGCTTGCGCCCCCTGGACTTCGGCTGTCCCCTGAAATTATTCGAATTCCTATTGTCCTGCCTACCCCTGACACTTAACGCATTTCCCGAAGATTCACCACTAGAGTTCTTCCTACGAAGGTCCTCATTAAGCATTATAGACTTGACCTCATAAAATTTCATCTCGTCAGTACTCTTAGCACTACTAACAACAGTTACAAGGGTTTCCCAAGAATCAGGCATAGAAGACAACAATATGCAAGCTTTAACATTCTCAGCAAAAATCATCTTTACTGAAGCAAATTGTGATAAAATTTTAGTAACCTCATTAATATGCTCAGCCACATCACCACCCTCAGCCATCTTACAGCTGGTTAATTTGGTGAACATATATACCTGATTTGCTGTGTTGGGCTTCTCATACATCTCCTCTAGTGGTTTCAGCAATTCCTTCGTTGTCTTTTTCTCCATGACGTTAAACCCGACTGTAATAACCCCACCCTAACCTAACGTAATTAAGTTAAGTAATGAGATTAATCAATCAAAATCGTGCATTTCACTTCAATTATTTGTTTGTGTTTTTGCAGGACTCGAACGGAGCAACGACCGTCATCAGCTTAGTACTATATATCAATTAGTTATTTGACTATTTTCAGCTTTCCGAAGTGATCTCGAAATATTCGGGTTATTTACTTGGCCAAACTTTATCAAGTCGACCGATTCGTCGGTATTATTAATAGTAATAATAATAATATTACTATGTCTTTTTATTCCTTAATGTATTTAAATTTCACCTTATTTCACCTCCCCACTTTATTTCAAGTCTTCCTCTCATTATTTTTTTTTTCTAAATTATTATCCCGAGACTTTACCTTAGTATTATTGGGGTTTTAGTGGGATTAAAATTAGAATTTTAATATTGAGAAGGGAGGAGCTAATATGGTTATATTTAGAGTCTTAAGCCTTAATAATTTGAAACACCCAATTCCCCATTTCCATTTTCTCTTTCACGCATGAAACAAGAGGGAGAAGCTCATCTCTTTCTCTCTCTACTCCTTACACTGCCCTTCCTCACTGCCCCCG
Source organism: Portulaca oleracea (assembly GCA_029582165.1). Classification (NCBI taxonomy): domain Eukaryota; kingdom Viridiplantae; phylum Streptophyta; class Magnoliopsida; order Caryophyllales; family Portulacaceae; genus Portulaca; species Portulaca oleracea. Next base: position 13,480,028 of record CM055887.1, read on the forward strand.
TGTCTCACACCACCGCATTCTCTGCCGCCTGTCCTTGCTGTCGACCGCCAAGACTTCGACCGATGCCCTGCTGCCCGAAGACGCCGCCAGTGCTCCCTCACCATCTCAACCATCACCTTTTCACTCTTTCCTCCCTTGTTCTTGTAATTAATTCGGTGTATTTCTTAATTCACTTGAAGGTAACCCCAAATTCCACTCTTTAAATCTGAATTTCAAGTTTAAATTTGGATTTTTGTTGATTGCCTTTGGACAATTTCGTTGTTAATGGTAATCCCCACCTTGGTTGTTGTTTGGGTTTGGAATTGGTAATGAAAAGGTGTATATGTGAAGGGGGAGTATGGATTCTTGTTTAATGATGTCAGATTGCTCATACATGTTAATTTTAGCACTTAAAATCATCATAAATGAGGTTGTAGCTGCTGTCCTGAATTTGTATGATGACTATTTATTGTTTTAAGTAGCTAAATCGGAGAAATTAAGGTGTTGAAGGGGTGTTTGTTGACTGATTTTGGTTGCATGTGATATTGACCATGATCCTAGTGATGATTGTATTGAACCTTAATCATTTTATGCGTCTTTTTGGTGAAATTGGCTATGACAATGAAAACTTGAGTAAATTTGGTTGTGCATGTGGTTTCTAATTGACTTATAGTGGGTAAATAGTAGTGTATGCTGCTGTATTGATGAATGTTCTGCCAAAGGAATCAAGCAAAGGAATGGTTTTGGGTAGTAGAAAATCACAATCTGACAAAAAGGGGTCTTAATTAATCATTTGGATCAAGTGAGTAATAGCTTTCACCCGGTTTTTGAATTTCGGGATTTCGATGTGTATAACTCAAGTTACGACGAATTAAATATGGGGTTTTTGTTGTATTCAAGTTTGGGGACAGTAGGTTTAGAGACATTTTTAGGTGTCAAGGAGAATTTATTAGCTTAAGTGTTCCACAAGAAAGTGGTAGTACGCTTTGCAAGCTTTTCGGAATGGGGTTTTATGCGTCCATCGGATATCAGGATAATAAGTTATAGCCCGTCGAAATAAGCTCTATGATCATGTCAAACCAGAATTTTAATTCACCGAGCCTTTTTCAAAGCCGATTTCCGGTGGCTTCCAAACCTTTTCTGAAGTTGTGGTCAACATAAAAGTTGTAATATATGATTCAAGCTTTCCTTAAACTATTAGCACATGTTCATACGATGTATATTCTTTAAGTTATTACTTCTCAAAGTTCCCTTCTGCACTAAGAATTACTGCAGGCCAGCCTACTTCTTTGTTCATTTTTCAAGCTTTTACACTTGTTTTTGGCCTTAACTGTTAATTAGAAAGTTGTAGTGCTTATTTTTAGCTTTCCGAAAACTCCTCCTTCGATTTTTTTTAGAAGTTTATAGAGAAAGTTGCGCCTTCCGCAATTTTACTGCAAAGTCCCAAAATTCTCCAATCTTTTCATTAAAAGTATAACTCTCATTAAATTACTAGGAGAATTCCTCCTTACTAAGAATCCAACTTAATTCACTTTATTATTCTTATCTCAAGTATGATCCAAGAGGTCGTTGCTGCTCTCTGTTCGAGTCCAGTCAAAGTTTCAAGTCACTTTAAGGGCAGGTTCAACTATTAAGGCACGCATATTGCCTGTACTTTACCCAAACTCTTTTATTTGAGTTCAAGTGAGTAAGCTTAATAATTGTAATGTGAATGGTTAAAGTTTATTTGTTTTATCACGTAACCATGGCCCCGACCCATTGTTATATGTGCCTTGAGCACTCCCACAGTAAATACCTGACCTTGTGTCAACCCATCCAGATCTCCTGATCGGTCCGGGTATGCGCATACGGAGGCTTAGACCGATGATCGCAAAGCAGGGGACCATTAAAGATAATAATACGGCAAGCATGTCTATTGTTGTTCATTGTTTTTTATTGTTTTATGGTTTTATTGTTTTATTATTTGCAAAATGAATTCAAATGCACGAAATAAAATAAATTGCGTAAGTTTATTTTACTATCCAGGGGTATGCGTATTGAGTTTCGACTCATTTGCAAATTGTTTTATGTTTTGTTTTAGGTGGTGCCTCTAAGATTAAGGCGAATAAGGCAAGCTCCGATAAAGAAGTCAGTTAAGCAATAAAAGGGATATGGTTGACATACTTATTTATGAGAGTTTGAGGTGGAGGTGATTCCTCTATTTGCTTGTGTAAATTATAAGTGATTTAAGGTTTTGTATGGAAAGTTAAGATTATGTATGTTGCTCAAAACTCCTTTTTGGGATTGTTGTGTATTGTTTAGAGTCATACATATATGGTTGGTGTTTAGTTGTGATCTATAAGCCTTGTCCATATTTGTGGACGGCGGTAATACCTCCGGAATATATTTCCGCTGTGCTAATCATTGGGTTATGAGTTGTTTAGTGATTATGAATCTGGGGTTGTTACACTGACGTTCCGAGACAACGACATCCAGATCAGGGACACCGCCTACGGATCCAGCAGATCGTACTCGGCCTACTTCATCTCATCTGGCTTCTTCTCCAGCAGTGGAACATGCAGCGACTTTGAGTACAACAGATCCTCAATCTGTAGCTTCCAGTAGGTGAAGTCAGATCCATCAAATTTCTCGATTTCATACTTATCTCCTGCCTTTGTTTGAAAGCGAGTTCTCTTTCACCAACCTTGCAGGCTCTGATACCAGTTGTTAGGATCGAAGAGTACTCAAACTACCACAAACAATGTAAGATAAGAGCAGAAAAGAAAATAAAAAATTTGACACCGGAGGTTTAACGTGGAAAACACCAAAGCGAGAAAAAAAAATCACGGAATCGATGCACTAATAATATGAGGATTACAATACAATGGTTGTGTTTCACTCTGTCTTACTTGATCCCAATTCTCTCTGAAATACACTCTGGGATGCTCTGGGATTCTTATTAGGATACACAATAGGGAGAACCTGAGCCCCAATATATACTAGGGGTACAAGGGAAAACCTAGGTTATAATATGACATTAACCTAAAATATGAAAATCTCCAGCAAAAGGAAACACCTGGAAAAAGGAAACAACTGAAAAAGGAAACAAGATCTTTGTGCTGACACCGGCCTAAAGCAATCACGGCACAACCTAGGCGCTGGCGGGGGAAAAACACACGCCGGTAGCGTGCGCCAACTTGCAGCTCCTGGAACGGACGCTGGTAGCGTCGGCATCGGCGCTGGTAGTGCCTGAACTTCGCGAAACAGCGTTCGACTTCCTCGAGCGCTGGTAACTGCTGGCTAGCGTCTCCTTGCCTCTCCTTCTTCCACCTTTCTACTCCTCCTTCTTCCTCCCTTCTTCCTTCTTCCTTCTTCGATTTGGTCTCCACACCAACAATACATACATACATACATACATACATACATACATACATACATACATACATACATACATACATACATACATACCTCCTTTGCTTATTTACCTATGTGCATTCTAAAAGAACATGACTTAATTGCGACTTTATTATATATAAGTAAAAAATTGACAATTTAACAACACACACACACACACACACACACACACATATATATATATATATATATATATATATATATATATATATATGAAAATTATATTTTAATAATCTCTACTTTCACCAATTGTATAGCAATAATCTTATCCATATTTTCATTTTGGATTATGGCGGTCCAGAAAGAAATAAAATTCAATGCTTGTGAGACACCACCGACAGTATACCCTAGATGTCGTGTATTTTGAGTCTTTTACTTACATTTGATTCAAAACTTAGTATAACACTTTACCACGATTTTGAATGGGTTTACGACGTTTCTCCCAATTTTTTACATTTTTAATGATTTTTTTATTATGTTTTCACTTTTATTCCTTTTCAAAAATCATAATAATTGTTCGAATTTTCAAAAAAATAAATTGAAAATTCTTTTAATAACTACACTTCATTACTTTTTTGAGGCAGAAATAAAAAAAATAATATGAAATATGGATGAAAAAAAATTCAAAAGAATGTTGAGGTGAGTTTTGTACCACTATTATCCAATTTGATTTTTTTTTGGATCATCAAAATTCCAAATGAAAGTAAAGATTATTGCTATACAATTGGTGAAAGTAGAGATTATGTGAATCAAATTTTCTTATATATATATATATATATATATATATATATATATATATATATATATATATATATATATATATATATATATATATATATATATATATATATATATATATATATATACTGTGTGTGTGTGAGAATCAAATTTTCTTATATATATATATATATATATATATATATATATATATATATATATATATATATAATAACCATCTTGATGCAAGATGGTTCTTGCATCTCACCAAATCATTTATAAAGTTAAATGTAAGTATATTTAAATCATTATAAATGTATGTTTGATTACTTCGAGGGTTATTATAACTTATAAACAATATAAAAATATTTAATTATTTATATTTTTTCATAAATATAAACCTATGCATAAAATGTGCATTTTCTATTATGATTGATAAAATTAGCTATTATTTATATTTTTTTGACATAACTAGTAAGTATTATACTCTTGTAGTTAATATATATATATATATATAATTATTAGAGAAAATATTATTAAAAGTTAACAAAATGTAAAATATAGATAATTCAATATGATTATTATCCATCTTGAGTCAAGATGTATATTATATATGGTCCATATATATATATATATATACAAAATTAAATTTTATGTATATGTATGTTTTTAGTCTACATACTAACGTATTGGAGAATTTTTTTCAAATTTTCAAATTTCATATATAAGAATGGAGTTAAGGGGAAGTTTGGGTGGGAGCGGAGAGGGGAGATAGGTTGAATGAAATAGCGTGACATGGAAGGCGCCACAACCCACGGAGCGGTGGTTTTCGTTTTTGTGAAGAAACATCCAAGTCCAGTCGACCCTTTTTTTGACCAATTTTAGACCCTCCTCTCTCTCATTTCTTTCTATCGTACGCTTAGTCTGACCTCAAATTTTTAGTATTTTATTATTTATTTCAGTCTACTAATTTTCCAAATATTTTTAAATCTAAAATGTGAAAAAGTAATTTGATTTGTGGAGAAAAAGAATTTGGTCTACGTTCCAAACCCTTTTTATAGGCGAGCTCTGTGTTCAGTTAAAAGACTTCAGAGACTTCCTCCCTTCTTCCCCTACTCTTTCTGACTTCCCCTCTCTCTCTCTTTCTCTCTCTACCCCTTCCCCTTTCATATTTGAATGGAGACAAGAGGATGGGGACTAACCCTTGAATCTGATCATCATCATCAACATCACAATCTTCTTCATCATCCTCATCATCCTTATCAAAATATTGTCCTTGATATGAAACCAGGTGGAGGAGGAACCAATAATGATAAAAACAATCAGCTGTTCCCAGGTGTAGACTTCCCCATGAATCTCAACCGTCGAGATAATCATGATCATGATGATGATGACGACGTCGGCAGCCATAAGGTGGTTGTCGGTGAAGTTGATTTCTTCTCTGATCAAAAGACTGCAAATAGGTCGTCTCCCCGCGCTAGTTATCATGTCAAGGAGGAGAGTTATCCTCGGGACCACCATCATCATCCTGCTACTGCTGCAGCTGATCCAACCCCTGACCTGCTTCATGTAAATGTAAGTTTCTTTTTTATTTCTCTTTTTTTCAGTTAATTTTTAATTTTCTTTCAAATTCAGATAATTCGTGGTAGATAATGTTCATTTTAATTGAGTCAACTTTTATTTTTATTTTTAGATAATTAGTCCTACCTTCGTTAGATCCTTCCTAAATTTTAGTATCGAATAACAAAGTAAAAATGGGTGAAAAAAATCGAGAGAGAAATCAGTATGTTCACACTACTTCAGATCCTGTTTCTTCTAGCTGGATCCGTCTGCACCATATACATCATTTTCTTTTATTATCTTTTTCTTCCAAAAATTCTCTCTCTTTTTTATTTATTGAGGGCGTAGTTTTTTTGACTATTTGCATTAATAAAATATTTACTTTTACTGCAAGTGAATTGTTTTTCTCATTATAATGAAATTCTTTTGATTTTTTTTTGGAGTAGGTCAATCATGTTACGGTTTTGACGAAATTAATCAGTGAAAGAAATTTCTACCTAAACAAATAATAGGAAATTGTAACACGATAAGTATCACAATAAGTAACACGTTGCTACAATTAATTCTTATAGTAGCTAGTAGTCTAATAAAGGAAAGGAGGAGTTTGATCATTTTATTACTATTATTATTATTATTATTATTATTATTATTATTATTATTATTATTATTATTAATTTGCTTTTTCTCAATTCAACATAAGTCAAAACAGGAGGTCAATATATTAACGAATTAATTTACGTATCAAGATTGTTCTTGAAAGGAAATGATAGTCATCAATTGAGCAGTACTTGCTTAGTCTAAAGGGAGGGGGAAAAAAAGAGGCCACATACGTTGTATCATGCAATAAAAACGAGTACAACTTCACCTTGTTGAGACTTTCTTTTTTTAAGATAAAGTACTGTTTTCCTCCGTTTCTTATTATTTATCATTAGGAATATTTGTTGTTAATTTTTTTAAATTTTTAACCATATTTTTTTAAAAATTAAATATTAAATTTATATATCTAAAATTTTATCAGTTAAAAATGATATCTGCAAATTTTCATCAGTTATATATATATATATATATATATATATATATTCTTTATGAAAAATGGAATGACAGCAATGCTCTGCTAATTGATCTGATATTCATTAGCGATCTTTCAAAAAATATTTAAAATTTTGGATGGTGATATATATTTAGGGCAAAACATTTTTTAAGTACGTTGATTTTGATCAAATTAATATGTTTCATGGTTTTTCAAACTAATTAGTAATTATGCAGACCTATATGATTATATTAACCGGAAGGAGCTTAGCATTTGTTGACAATACCAACAAATACAAATGACACCTAATCATATCAACGTAATTCATTAGACATATTTTACACATCTTTTATATACTATTGTTATAAAATTTAATTATATCGTTTACTTTTACTTTAATATATAATATTCTATTTAATGCTAATGTAAAATTGTTCATTATTGTATTTTCAATGTTCATATCATTTACATTGAAATTTTTTAAGAGGATCTATTAGTCAATTTTCGGTGAAACATATTAGTTGTAAGTTGTAACCTACAAAGACAAAGTGAATCGTGCAATGTTATGGTATACCACAAAAACATAACCACTCACCGAAATATATAGACCTATAGGTGAGCCATATTTCCGTTGATTATAATGGTATGTTTTTTAAATTTTTTGGGATTTTAAATGGAACTACTTATAGTCATTTTCTTATTAAAAAAATTATTGTTGAGAACTTATGCATATGCGTAACACAGTAATTGTTTTTAGTTATTTATTGATTCGAATTTGGATACGCAGACTGGACTACATCTTCTGACGACAAACACGGGGAGTGATCAGTCCACTATAGATGACAGTGCTTCTTCAGATGCAGAGGACAAGAAAGCCAAAAATGAGGTAATTCTTCATTTTAAAAAACCTAAAATTTTTACTCATTTGAAATGTATTCCCTAATTTTCTATATTTGTTTTTTTTTCTCAACAAGTAAATATTCATTATTTACAAACAAAATACAACTCAAGATTAGGGATATCGAGAATCTTTTTTTTTTTCAGAAAATTTTGCTCAACTCAAAATTGATTATTTCCAATGACAATTCATTTTTGATCAATTTTTTGAACTAAGTTTGAATTTTTAAAGCGGTTCGTAATGTATCTATGTTTGTATATTTGATTAGTTAGCCGTACTTCAAGCCGAGGTAGACCGAATGAACACGGAAAACCAGAAGTTAAAGAGCATGCTGTCTCAAGTTAGCCACGACTACAGTACACTTCAAATGCATTTTGTGTCTTTGATGCAACAACAACAACATCATAAGGGAGAAAACACTCCATCACATGAGGTATATACCATCACTCATCACTAGTGTTAAAATTGGTCAATTAACACATCCATTTCATCAATTTGATTCATGATATTTCAAATGTAGGTGACGCAAGGGAGGGCGGAAGAGAGAAAGAGCATAGTGCCTCGGCAATTCTTTGACTTAGGTCCAAGCTCAAACAACGAGACCGATGAGATAACCACATCTCAAACCATGTCGGACGATGAGCGAACCGTAGATGGTTCGCCTCGAAACAAAGAGGGAAGCCGCGGACGAGAAGATAGTCCGGAAGATGCGGACTGGGTCCCAAATAAGGCTGCTAAGTTCAACCCACCGCCCAAAGGCAATAATAGCCCTCCTGTTGATCAAGCGGCCGCTGAAGCCACCATGAGGAAGGCTCGTGTTTCAGTTCGAGCTCGATCTGAGGCTCCCATGGTAATTGTTGTTTTATATGTGGTGTATAATATATATGTATGAGATTGAGGCATCTGTGTTATATATGTTGATGTGTATTTGATTTGACTGTAGATAAGTGATGGATGCCAATGGAGAAAATATGGACAGAAGATGGCAAAGGGAAACCCTTGCCCTCGAGCCTACTATCGTTGCACCATGGCTGTTGGTTGCCCCGTCCGTAAACAAGTATGTCCCACTTTCTCTTTTGTCCAATATCAAACTTCAGTTGAAAATATACCAACTTTGACCTAATTGATGGCCTACATCTATAGAAATAGATGATGATATCCTTTTTAATTGAGATATTTCTTAAATATGTTGAATTGTTTATAGTTTATATTTTTTTATAATGTTAAATGATATTGTTTCTATGATTAAAAACCTACTTATTAATTATAAGTACATAATATTATCATTTGTGAAGGTTGTTATCACTCATAAGCTATATAAAATTTATTTATTTATTTACAATTTTTAATACTAATATAGTTATATTAACCATGTCAAAAACATTTTTGTAGGTTCAAAGGTGCGCGGAGGACAGGTCAATACTAATCACAACTTACGAAGGGAACCATAACCATCCATTGCCGCCAGCAGCTATGGCGATGGCGTCAACGACATCCGCGGCTGCTAGCATGCTCCTGTCGGGCTCGATGCCAAGCGGTGACGGGCTAATGAACCCTAACTTCCTAGCAAGAACAATCCTGCCATGCTCATCAAGCATGGCCACAATATCAGCCTCTGCCCCATTCCCAACAGTAACCCTAGACCTAACCCACTCTCCAAACCCTCTCCAAGTCCAAAGGCAACCTAATCTGCCCCAACAAACAGCCCCTTTCCAAGTCCCCTTCCCCACACAAAACGCACAATTGCCCTCCAATTTCATGGCCTCCCTCCCCCAAATATTCGGCCAAGTCTTGAACAGTGCGGCTAATAGCAACCAGTCAAAGTTCTCAGGCCTACATACCTCTTCCTCCTCGGCCTCTTCACAAGGGTTAGACGCTGCGCATTTGCAACTACCAAATCAAAATGCTGCGTTTAGTGACACTCTTAGTGCTGCCACTGCTGCCATCGCATCCGACCCCAATTTCACTGCCGCCCTTGCTGCCGCCATCTCGTCCATCATCGGTGGCGGGGCCCGCTCGGGTGATAATAATGCCCCTGGGAACTCCCCTAGTGGTGGTGGTACTAGTGGGAATAATGTCAATTCAAGTAGCTAGTGGCGTGCATGCATGCAACCAAGAGCAGTACGTAAGAAGGCACAGAAGGGCAAGGATTTATGCTAAATTTTTTCATGCAACTGTTGATGCTTTTGGTTAATTATTAGTTGTGCCTTCTCTTCTTTGTTTTTCTGTTAGTATAATTTTAATTGTAGGAGAGTTAGAAAGAGAGATAAGAAGTTACAAATGTTCATACTTCATAGTCTATTTTTTGTGTTTTTTTGGAGGGAGGGGGTGTTCGTTGGAGGAGAGTTATAGAAGATCGATAGCTTCATTCTTTCTTCACATCATAGTTTCCTTTTCAAATAATTCCAGTTGAATTTCCCTAAATACACTCTGCATTGCAATCGACATAATCCTGAGCTTTCTCCAAAACGTTTCACTTGCCATCCTACTACATAGAAGGATTAATTTTTATATTTTCAAAAAAAAAAAACCTGATTTAAGTTAATATCTTGACCGAGACAAGCCTACCAAACAATATAAAAATCTCTAAAAAACTAGTCAAAAGGACAAAATAGCTTAGGAATGAAACATTGACAATTTGACATATACTCTCCTCTAGCCAAAAGGACACAATAGCTAAAGAGTGAAACGTTGACAATTTGACATATACTCTCCTTGAATAGTACACCTCGTGTGTCATTAGCTTGGTTTTTTTTGCATTATTTTCTTAATTATTTTCCAATTTCATGTCAAGTGATTTAAAACAATAATCCAAAGTATTCATACAGCAGCTGACAATGAACGATTTAATGGCCAATTAATTTTAGTTACCAGTGTTAGTTATTATTTGATTATTGACAACAACATTGTTAGAATCGTAATCCTATTTATTGATAGAGTAATTAGATTTGAAATCGTAGCATCAGATTGAGTTTCATAAGATTCGAATAAAATAGACTAATAGTAAAAAAGTTTATCATAGTAAAAATCTTAACAAACAATAACTAAAAATAAAACAATATGTTCAATTATGTTTTAGAGGATAATTTTAATATATAACTTACATTGTAATGCAAAAATTTTAAAGCTAATAGAATCATATATAGGATCGTAGAATTGGAATACGATTCTAACATGTAATATTCAAACTAAATCAGGATTGTAAGCTCCTAACTCCCTTAAATTTATTATAAGAGTTTGATTGATAGAGAATTGTAGGATCGTAGATCTAGATCGTGATTTCATTAATTATGCTAATAACTACTTATAATATTTTACAACTATCTAGGGTTTACCAAAAAGAAAACATGTGTTGAAATAGGAACGAGATTAGTTACAAAATTGGAGACAATAGGTGCTTACTAAATTAAGATAACTAGATGAAATGTAAAATTAAAAGCATTGAATATGTTAAACAGTGCAGTCTAAATGGTATCTTTTGAATACGAAATATTCAAATTCCATTAACTTTTCATAAACAATTTTCTCAACACTTGAATACTTAGTAGCTATTCAAGGTATATAGAATACTGATTATGTGCTCATAATTACATCATGGCCTACGTATATATAACAATTATACATCCTTCACGTTGTTGCACGACATTAGATTCAAAGATAATTTAATTCCCTTGAAACATACGTGTTATCCAAATTCAACATGATAAAATTTTAAATATCTCATTACATGTTTGGCTTAGATAGGACCGTAACCAAAGTTGATCTTATTTCAACGTTTACTAGTTTACTCATCAATTGTGTGGTCCCAAACAGTCCCCATCGAAGACCAAAGAAGAAAGACAGTAGACGTTTGAAACAAGAAAAAGAAAAAAGTGACAACTACTATTTAATTAATTAGTAGTACTAATAGTAAATTAAGCAAAGTGAGAAAAGGGGAATTAGATATAGTCTAGGGTATGAGATATTGTTGAGAGTCAAGGTCAACAAATCCAGCTAATACGGCTTGGACACGTAATGAGTTGGAGGTTTCCTTGGAAGCTTGAATTTAATAATTGAGAAAAAGGGTAATTGATTCGGTGGAGTATTTTATTGGAGGAGGGGTAGGTTATCAATGAATGAAGTGTTGACTTGATCGGTGTAAAATGACGGCAAAAATCACCTGCTCACCCTAATCGAGATGGGAATTCAAGAAATGAATTACTCCCTCCGTTATATATTAATTGTCATAATTTTGACTTTCACGGTCTCTAATGTCACTTTTTGATTGATTATTCCTTACATAATATGTTATTAACAATTGCAATATTATATTTTTATGATAGTATTTTTCGTTACGAATCTAATGGTGTTAATTTTATATAGCAACTCATTGTATATATTAAGAAATTTATGGTCAAAATTTTTGAAATTTAACTGCACAATTTCCAAAGATGAAAGTTAATATGGAACGGACGGAGTAGTTTAGCACTAGTAGTGGTAGGTCTATGCAAAAGGAAAACTTGCCCTGAAATTGCTAAAATCATTCCATAGGTTCTTTTCCGGTTGTTATATAGTATTTCCTAAAACATTTATTTAGGTGCACCGAGATGTTACATTTTTATAAAAAAATTAATCAATTAATTATAAAATTGATCATAAATTTATCAATATTATTGTAAAATTTATTAATTTTTTAAATTTTCATCACTTTAAAAATTAACTTATTTTGATATATATGGTCGACCTGAATAAATCCACCATAATTTATGGTATAGTACTATTGTTTGCATTTTCCCCATACCAATAAGCCATTAAATTAGTGAATTTCCAAACACCCGGATATGTTCACTTTTCATATTCGTTAACTACTTTCAGTTTGTATCAACTTTTTTGTCCCTACTTCTCTAATTTTTTTTACTTGTTACTTTCATCTTATTCCAACTTTTAATATTTTTTCGACTCATTTCAATAAGTACAAATGATTGGAATATTAAATAGTTTAGCTAGTAAGATTGTCCCATGTTTAAAAAAAAAATTAAATATGCAATTGCATGTGATTGATAAAAAATAATTTTTTTGTTACAGAAGGTAAATATTAAAATTTATTCGCAATATCAATATTATATTGTTTTTAATATGTAGATAATTAATTTTAACTTTTATTTAATTAAGTTTCTCTATAGTCAAGTAATAGAGAAAAAAGAGTAGAAGAAAGCAAATGAAATAAGAATATACAACACCTGCGTTATTGACAGATGAATCCTACAAATCAGTATAGAATGTTTACATATATGAGACCTATTTGGGCCATATAGGCAACCCATCCGCTATAACAACCCATTAGAGAAATAACAACCCAACAACATAAAGAATAACAATAACCTTGATAACAATAACAATAACAATAAACTTGATAACCCATTAGAGTAATAACAACCTATTAGAATCACATAAATAGGTTAGACTCTGATGCCAATTGAAGAATAAGATTACATTAAAGGAGGTGAATCGGGTGATCACAAAAATATGAAATAAAGAGCGGAAAAAAATAAAACTGTAGAAATAAAGAGCATAACAAAAAAAGAGATATTCAAAATATGATAGTTATTTACGATGTTCAATGGAACTCAAAATTGGAAGTACGTCACCGCCTAGAGTTCTCCAACTCTAGGATTTAACCTCAAATTATTATTAGGATGGACTTCTCACAATATTAGAGTCTCCTCTACTCTCAAGATCTCACCACTTAATATCACCTCTCAATTAAGAGTGGGGGAGTTGACCTCTCAATTCCTAAATCCACTCCCTAACAATAATTATCTCAATAACTCAACTCAATAACAATAGTTCAATACAATTTTCTTTGGGAAATTGGATTTAAATAATATGAACTTTGGCCTATTATAGACTTAATAATCTAAGCTTTAAATTTGTTTCTCAATAATCTGAACTTTGAACTTCTTAGATTCTAGTAGTAGGCCACCGAGTTCTGATTTGTTCTTTCTTTCTCTTATCCTTTGTCATCTCCTCTTTCTAATTCATCCTAACTGCCTCTCTCACCTCTCCACATTCTGATTCTACAAAATATGAAACCCCTTCATACTCTCTCTCTTCTCTACATTCGTTCATTCGAGTTCTGGGTTCCTCGTTGATTGTTGTTGATCTGGGTTAGTTGATTTGATGTGGTTATGCGAGTTATGGTTGCAATTTGTTCTATTGTCGTTGATTTCGTACGATTCTAGGTGGTTAGTTCTTGACACATGATTCTGGGTTTAGGGGCGAAGCTATTAAGGGTCAAGGGTGGTCAATTGACCTCCCACCTTTTTTGAAAAAAAAAATTAGTTTAGAGCTGTTTTAGAGTTAAAAATAATATATATATATATATATAATAATAATAATAATAATAATAATAATAATAATAATTTGTGGGAAATAGATACAACCTTGATCACGTAGCCGTATGGTAAATCTGTGGAAGTCTACTAGCGCGCCTTGATACCCTTAAGGTCAGTGGTTTCAATTCCGCTGAATTTTAAGTTGGAGCATTTTCCTGCTGCATCGTGCGCACTATTCATTGAGGTCTGGGGTTCGACGCCGCCTAAAGCCCAACTTCAGAAAATTTCTTTTAACCCTAATTTTTAATCCAACACCTACTCCAGCCGTCTCCTCTAGTTCTACCACTTTTTATGCACAAATTGATCAAATACGTTTTTTTGTTCGTACAAATTGATCTAATACTTGAATTGAGGTATGTTATTTTATAAGTTATTATGTTTAATTTATTAATTTTAGTTAAATTTGTGTTGAACAATTAATAAATTTGTGAATTTTGTGATGAAATAGCAATCTATGAATAGAACGATTAGGGTTCTTGGTTTTATTTTGTTCAAAATATTCATAATTCAAACTATGTAGTTTATTTGTTTGATTCATTGACGACAAATTAAAATATTCTTGTGAGATGGTGATTTTGTTATTGTTTATGGTTGGTTCTAATAATTAAATTTGTATTGAACAATTAATAAATTTACGTATTTTGTGATGAAATAGCAATTTATTGAATAGAACGATTAGAGTTCTTAGTTTTATTCTGTTCAAATATTCATGATTTTGATTGTTTTGAATTGAGGTATGTTATTTTATAAGTTATTATGTTTAATTTATTAATTTTAGTTAAATTTGTGTTGAACAATTAATAAATTTGTGAATTTTGTGATGAAATAGCAATCTATGAATAGAACGATTAGGGTTCTTGGTTTTATTTTGTTCAAAATATTCATAATTCAAACTATGTAGTTTATTTGTTTGATTCATTGACGTCAAATTAAAATATTCTTGTGAGATGGTGATTCTGTTATTGTTTATTGTTGGTTCTAATAATTAAATTTGTATTGAACAATTAATAAATTTGCGTATTTTGTGATGAAATAGCAATTTATTGAATAGAGCGATTAGGGTTCTTAGTTTTATTTTGTTCAAATATTCATGATTTTGATTTTTTAAATTTATAAAGTTAATTCAAACTATGGAGAAATTTTTGATTGTTGATTTCTATAATGATCAAACTTTTCAGTAATAATCAAATATGAATATGTTTTGGCGGATGTTTTGAGTTTGGTTGATACTAAAAAGCACTTGAGCTTTCCTCACCTATATCGACTTATGTCTTTAGCATTGGTTTTACCTGTTTCTACAGCAAGCGTTTAAAGAGTCTTCGCTACAATGAAATTCATAAAGATTGCACTGCACGACAAAATATCATATGATTTTTTAAGTGACAATGTTGTTACTTATTTTGAAGATGATTTTTTTGATGAAGTAACCAATGAGGAAATCATGCTTTACTATCAAAACATGACTACTCGTCGAGGGCAACTTTAGATTTAAGGTATATATTTTTATTTTCCAAACTATGTCATTAAACTTTATGTTATTTGAATATTAATTTTTTAGAATTTGCTTCAATATAATTTGTATTTTTTTATTATATTTTATCTTGACACCCCTGCCTTTAAATCCTGGCTTCGCCACTGTCTGGGTTGGTGAATCTCTTCAATTTCGATTTTTCCTGTGGTTTGATTGGTCACTTTTATGGGTTCTTGATGCTCGATCTACTAGTTGTTCCCTGATGAGGGCATATAATGACCAAATATTTGGAGCATTTTGATAGTGAAATTTGGAGATTAATGTGCTTAATTGATCTTTTATGATCTTATTTCGTTATCTTAAATGAGTTCTAGGTGTTTTAATCAATTTGTACAGATTAGTGATATGAACTCCAATGCTCGCATCCATTACTTGAAGCATCATTAAAAGAGCTTTCGGACGATATGTTATAAGGTCAATTGCGAGTTGAGATGAAGGAGTTATGATTAAGATATATATCCACTCTTTTGGTCACCATCTTTTCCACAAGTACGGTAAGGCTATAAGGCTCGTGCTAATGAAAAGTAGACTCCTAGAGCTTTCCAAAAAGTCAAGAACCAGGTTAATCGGATGTCGGACGAAGGAGATATGACCGAAACGATGACCCAGAAAATTTCAGACCCAACACGACCTGTGTTGACCACAACACGGTCCGTGTTCATGTCCAGAAAGCTCAATTTCCCCAGAAACCATCAACACGGTCCGTGTTGAGGTTCACACGGACTGTGTTGCCCCATGTTTATTGCATTTTGCCGTTTCAAGTACCATAATTGCTATATAATCAATGGATTCGGCTGTTTCATTCATCATCCACCTTCATCCATCATCATCCACATTCATCCACCATCATTCATCTTCTTCCACCATCATTCACCACCATCAAATCCTTCTATACCATTCCCCTCCATCTCTACCATCATCCATCTCCCATAATCTCATATTAATCAAGAGTTTGAAAGCGAATTAAAGATTGAAGATTACTCAAGATCGATACGGTGTTGGAGGAGCAAAAGTCCACAATTGCAAAATTTTTTCAAGGGTTTTCTGCATATTTTTGGTTGTTTCTTCATTCTCTTTAGATTCATATGCTTCCTAGAGTAAAATTTGTGTGTGACATGATTAGTGAGTAGTTTTATTAGTTTAGGGGATAAACCTATTTAGTTGCTTTCATGGATTGAATTTTGTTAGTATGTTAATCTAGTTTGAATGCATTTTACTTATCTTATGATTATGTTTGTCATTGTTTTTGATTGGCCATCAAGAATATATTAGATTGTTGAGTGAAGTACCGAATGGAAAAATTCGATAATCGGAACCCTTAGGATTAAACTAATTTTAAAATGAACTAGATATAGAGGATTTTGTTATTAGGGTTATTGTTATAATTCGATCTTTAACTTAGATAAAATTGAAACAACCACAAAAGTAGGTGATTAATTTTACTAAGCAATTCGTTTTATTGTCAAAAGCTCGCTACTAAAGACATTGTGCGATTATCGACGCTAAAATGTATCAAATTAGTGACATACATGTTCAATCCACTTGTTTAATTCATAGAGTGACTTAGGTTTTATCTCCTGAACGTCTTTTTTCATTGATTAATTAATCTCGGCATTTGTGTGAATAATTGTTTGTTTGCCTTTTTGTAGTGAATAACAATATAATTAGTTTGATCCAAAAACAAAAACTGATCGACTTAGCAATCAATTAGAGGGCGTTTGGTGTGTTGTTGAGAAAGTCCTTGTGGGAATGACTTTGATACATGCTACACCTACACCCATGCATTTGCAGCCTATCATTCCCCTCTCTTTGATTGGGATTTGAGATGGTTGAGGGAGAAAAGGGTGGAAGAATTGGGTGTTTTGGTGGATGTGGTGGCATCAATAAGGGTGGTTGGGTGGTGGTTCTAGGTGGTGATTGGCTTGGTGGTGGTAGTGGAGGTGGGCTGCTGTGGAACAGAAGAAGAAGAAAGGGGTGAAGTGGGTGCTTACAGATGAATTTTATAGCCTTTGGAATTGATTTGAATCCCCTTTACAATATGGCCCTAAAAAATCAAAAATCAAACTAGAGGAATGTTTTAGAGATGGGGGATGAGATGAGAGAGAGAGAGAGAGAGAGAGAGAGAGAGAGAGGATGTTTTACAGAGAAAAAAAAAAGAAAGAGAAGAGGGAGAAGCCATGGCTACGGCCATGGCCTGCTAGATGGAAGAATAGGAGAGTAAAAGGGGTTGGAGGAGAGAGAATAGAAAGGAGAAGGGTGAGGTGAACTAGTCAAAACTGTCTAGACACATAATAAAAGTCAACACACGCTCCTCCACGGCCACGTCAGCGCGCCACCGAGTTATTCAGTGGCGTACTACTAGAATCCAAGAGGCTCTAAGTTCAGATTATTGAGAAACAAATCTAAAGTTCAGATTATTAAATTTATTATAGGCCAAAGTTCAGATTATTTAAATCCAATTTCTCATTTTCTTTTTATCTCATATTCAACAATAGTAAGAAAGAATGATGCTCAAGTGATTTGTTTGCTTCCGTGCCTTGTTCTCTTAAAAAGCCAATGACTCATTGTATTTATAGTGCAACTAGTTGAAGTAGTAAAGGCTTAATTTGGACAATACTCAAACAATCATGATATGATCTTCATACATTGAACATAATCCTTTTGATCATGATATAATCTTCTTCCTAGTTTTGCATGATAAAATCTTTAATTTAGCCACAACCAAATCGATTGGACTTGCTGGACATACATAGCACTATAAAGCAAGGAAGTAATATTAAGAGATAATGCATACTCATGATATATTTCACGGTAAGAACTTGATAATATAAACCAGTTATGATTTCCATCTTTTCAATTGTGATAATATCCTCATTTATTTGATATGTTTAGCTATTATCCACTAAGCAAGAGTTAGAGGTGTAGAGAGAGCTTAGAGAGAGAGAGGGGCTGAGTTCCTCCCCCCTCTCCCCCCCCCCCCCCCAATTTTCTTCTTTCTTTCTACTCTGCATCTCTAAACCTTCTAACCTTGGCCATTGCCTTACCCCTCTTTTACAGCAACCATGGTTGCCTTTCTGTAGTTGAGTTTTCCTCCTCACCTCAAGTACTCTTGTTGGATGAGTTGCCTAGTTTCACTACAACTTGAAACGCTTGCGGCGACCGAACTAGGTGACCGATACGTATCTGTCGCTCCTATCGACACGGGCGACCGATAGCGACCGATACCATATCGGTCGCTGTTTAAATTTTGGTTGCTGAGTATCGGTCATTGGGCTCTTTTAATGACACAACGGAAAAATACAATTCGAACGTCTGTTGTTTCTATCTCTCTCTCGCTACTCTCTCTCTCACCGATGCCAACCACCGCCCCAACCACCACCCACTCCGGCCACCACCGACAACTCCGGCCGACATTTTGCGGAAACCGGTGACCACCGTGCATACATCTCCGGTAACCACCGACGCCAACATCTCCGGCAACCATTAATGTGAGTCCCCTAATTTATTTTTGTAGTTAAATTGTTGATTTTTAATTGTAAAATTCATATATGTTGTTGAATTTGAGTAATTGATGTGAGTAATTTCTGTGTGGTTATCATTTGAAATTCAAATTTAGGGTAGTGTTTAGTGATAGTCAAGTTTAGGGTTTGAAATTCAATTTAGAATAGTGTTTTGAATGTATTATAGTATTAGGATGTTAGGGTTTGAAGTTAAAGTTAGATTATTGTTGTTTAGTAAAGAGTATATGTTGTTGAATTTTTTAATTTTTAATTGTAAAATTCATATATGTTGTTGAATTTGAGTAATTTATTTGAGTAATTTCAGTGTGGTTATGGTTTGAAATTCAAATTTAGGGTAGTGTTTAGTGTTAGTCAAGTTTAGGGTTTGAAATTTAATTTAGAATAGTGTTTTGAATGTAAATTTTTAGGGTGAATTATGAATGTTTAGAGTTTATTATAGTATTAGGGTGTTAGGGCTTGAAATTAAAGTTAGAATATTGTTGTGTAGTAAAGTAATATGTTGTTGAATTTGTTGATTTTTAATTGTAAAATTCATATATATTGTTGAATTTGATTAATTTATTTGAGTAATTTAGGGTTTATGGTTGATGAAAACCTTATGCAAGGGAAGCTACTAGGATTAGTTGATGAACAAAACATAGAAAAAAAAGTACGTTTTATTAAAGTTTAGGAGAGCAACGACATTATAGAGAATATCATCCCAACTGCCCGCAGCGACCGATATAAACGATCGCCGCAGGCCTGTTCTGTTGTAGTGTTTCCCAATAGGGAAACCCCAAGACCAGCGGCCCACCCGGGCCTCATACCCCTGTTCTCAAGGTCTCAAACGGAACCTCGGGCGCCACCAACTAAATCCAGACATCGATCCGAACAGCAGCAGCCTTCACCGCCGGAGAAGACTTGCTCCAGATCCCGCCGGGGTTCGAAGAAGCTTCGAGGGGCTCGGGCTCAACACGCCTTCATCGCCACCATGGGTACCACCAACCAGTTCTGGGCCGTGAGCTCCACCGACGACGATGTCCTGCTCTAAACCCAGTGGGAGGTCCGACCTATGGAGGGGCTCAAGAGTCGTACCTATTTGGTTTTTAGTTTTTTTGCTTCTTGTTTGGGGTTTTTTTTTTTTTTTTTGGCTCTGGTTTGGGGTTTTTTTTTTTTTGCTTCTTATTTTTTTGGTTGTTTTTCATGTAGGTAGTAGCTTTGTTCTCTTCTTTTGGTTAGTTGTTTATCCTGAGATAGGAAACTTCTAACCTCGGATTGATCCTTCCTTATCAAAAGAAATGGTTAATCCAACTCCATTTACCCCAGTTGAAAAAAAAATTTAAAAAAATAAGCAAGAGATACTAAGCCCAAGAAGCAAGTATAGTATGAATCACATGAATTTTTGTCAACATTGCATAGTATTGGCATCAATCAATTAAAATATATTGTATCAACAATTATATCAGTTTGATATCAATTATAATCTTGACGTACGTATTTAAAAAAAGGGAAATTCCAAATGGTAGGCCTGAACTATTGGGTATTCCAAATGGTAGACACCCTTTTTCTCTTTTCCAAATGGTAGGCTTAAATTCCAAAAATTTTCCATCCCGTAGACAAATACCAACCTGCCGTTAGAAATTATTTAAAAAAAAAAAGAAAACAAAAATATAAAAAAATTGAATTAGTCGAAAGCAACCGATGCTCGACAAGATCCCAACGCCCCATCTCCCAACACCCGCAGATGCCGCCGTGCGCGTGGAGGGTCGCCGACCGCTTGATTGGCTGCAATGCGTGTTTTGGAAAGAAGAGGATGGTTGGGAAGCTTCCCAGTTGCAATTCGCTCTTGGCGAATGTCTTCTGGTCACCATCTGCCCTAAACTTCGCAACCTTGACACCGCTGCCAGCCAACTTATCAGCGAGCTCTAAGTAGGACGACTCCATTCCCTGTTCAGATAACAAGGACACACACTTAGCTTCATGCAGAACGACTCATTTGTGAAAGACTTGCGTCGGAAAATGGTGATTTTAAAGGAGTATACTGATGTAACTTGCACCATGGTGCGTGAGGACGACAATCCACGGCTCTCTCGGTTCTCGAGCCTCAACAAGTTCTCAATGCCCGTCTACTCAACTCCACCAAGTTTTGAGATTCAAAATGTCGCAAGAATCTGGCCAAGCCATTGGTGGTTTGGCGAGCCATTCGTTGAACCGAACCATCATGCTTGATATTACCCTTGTGTAGGCCACACTCCTTGGCCTTGGCATCTTCCCACCACCACCTTCCTTCCTCTCGTCTTTGCGGGAGGACCGGCCTCATGCACGGCTCGCACCCAATCGAAACATAGCCCTGGGAGTGCAGTGAGTTAACCGGCACATTCATTGCCCGAAGGAAGTTCCAAATGTCGTTGCCATCGACATTAGCCACCGGGTTCCACTTCACCATAAAAATCGAAACCTATAAAAATCGAAACCCTAAAAATCAAATACCTGAATCGACTTGAATCGACGACCGCTTCTGGGCGTC
This sequence comes from Portulaca oleracea, assembly GCA_029582165.1. Taxonomy (NCBI): domain Eukaryota; kingdom Viridiplantae; phylum Streptophyta; class Magnoliopsida; order Caryophyllales; family Portulacaceae; genus Portulaca; species Portulaca oleracea. Next base: position 13,501,537 of record CM055887.1, read on the forward strand.
AGTGACAACGAGCTTACGGGCGTCGTGGCAACGCCGGCGACCCTCACGCGGCGGCGGCAGCTCGGGTGTTGGGAGATGGTGTTGAGCGTTAGGCGTTAGGCGTTGGGGATCTTGTGGTATCGAGCAGTGGTTGCTTTCCAGTTCTGTTCGGCTAATTCAATTTTTTTTTATTTTTGTTTTTTTTTTTATAAAAAAATTTCTAACGGCATGTTGGTATTTGTCTACGGGATGGAAAATTTTTGGAATGTAAGCCTACCATTTGGAAAAGAGAAAAAGGGTGTCTACCATTTGGAATACTCAATAGTTCAGGCCTACCATTTGGAATTTCCCTTAAAAAAATCATAACAATCAAGTTTATTTTGTCTTAATCACTTGATGTGTATTTTTGTCTTACATCAAAATAATATCACTTATAGACAAAACCCAATAAAGTTCTCATAATTATTTTACCTTTGAACTATGGATTTTATATTTCTCCCCATTTTTGTATTACATCAAAAAGATAACATTGTCATATAATTAATATAGCAAGTTATATTTTTTGAGACCAACAATAGGGGGTAGTGAGAGAGGCTCTGCCTTCTCTCTAAACTCCTTACCCCTTAAGTTTTCTCTAATAAGAGAGAAAGATTCGAGAGAGAGAGAGAGAGAGAGAGAGAGAGAGAGAGAGAGAGAGAGAGAGAGAGGAGGCGTAGCTTTTCGTTTTTCTTTGGTTTCATTTCTTGCTCTCTCTGTTTTGATCCTTCAACTACAAACTTGTGTGGATGTTGTTCTCCTTTGTTGGTGGTTTTTCACATCATTTCTCAGCTTAGCTTCCCTCCTCTGTCACGCCCTGGAGAAAGTGATGGATTTATGGGTTACCTAAACCCATTGGCTAGTTTGAGCAAGACTCACAAGAATGTTCCTCTCCTTCAGGAGGAAATTGACAAAGTTAGCTACCTCAGTTCAAATCCCTCTTGGTGGTTTGTAGATTGAAGTCTCAGATCAAATCAAGAATCAGTCTAGTTGTATCATGGGTTGCCTCTCGTTGATTTTGCTTGGGGTTTCTTGTCTGGTTTTCTTCCAATCTTTCTATTCTTTCAATAGATCGGAGTGTTCTGGGTTCTTTTGCCCAGATTTGATGGCTGCTTGGGTGGTCACGGTAGCGGGTGAATGATGCTCTAGCAGTGTGATGGGGGATCACAGGGGACGACGTCAAGGAGGCACGGTCATCGACTGTAAACCATCAGTCATGAAAGCTTTGGTTGTGCAGTTTGCATAATTCGGTCGTGTATCAAAGAAGACCGAAAAGGGAGAGAAGTTGGCCAGGCTGATTTCATCAATTGTTGTGAATATGCGTTCTTCCTTATATGTCCTTCGTCGAGCGGTGGCTGACTCTGGCGAAGGGGTTAGACTGTTGTGGGTCTTTGGTTTTGCTTTGGGTCTTGGGATCAGTCAATACCTTCATTGACAAGGATGGCTCTTTGTCTTGTAAATTGGGATGAGTGTTTTGTCACCATCATGTCAGTAATGCCTTGAAACTGGTTCCAGTTTTTTTTTTTTTTTTTTTTTTTTTTTTTTTTTGTAGATAGTTGTGTGTTGTCTTTTAGTTTTTGTAGTTTAGTTTTTGGCCCACCTGGTTAGTCACTTGATCCTGGAGAGGAGGTGTCTAACCATAGGTTGGTCCCCCATTTACCCTGTAGAGGGTGGACCTTCCTATTTACCCGAATTGAAAAAAAAAATATAGCAAGTTATAACACATTAAAAAAAATTCAGTTCAAATGGCAAAATTAAGAGAGAGATCATGTAGATATGAAAGGAGTTCGGTAGCAATTTAAATTTGAATTTACGATAAGCTCTTATTAACTAATAGACTTTTATTCAACAAACTCGATTAATGTGTGCAATACTCCCAAATGTAAGGTCTTGAAAATGAATTTTTCAAGCATTAATAAAAGATTTGAGATATTCTAGACAAAACTCCCCCTCAATAAGTGCACCCATATTAATACTACCTCCGTTTTTATTTAATTGTCACATAGGTAATTATGTCAAAAATGTTGACCATTAATATCTTAATTTGTATAATGATTTATCAAATAAAATTGATACCATTAGATTCGTAATAAAAAATAATATTAAAAAAGTATAATATTATATTTTTTATAAAAATATTGTAACACCCCCAGATTCATAACCACCGGATTATCACTAAACATTTCATAACCCAATGATTAGTGCAGCAAATTAAGAAACTCAAGGGCATTACTGCCATCTATGATCATGGACAAAGCTAACAATCACTAAACATTTCATAAGCCAATGATTAGCGTAGCGGATTAAGAAACCCAATGGCATTACCGCCATCCATGATCATGGATGGCGGTAATGCCCTTGGGTTTCTTAATCCGCTGCGCTAATCATTGGGTTATGAAATATTTAATGATAATCCGGTATGAATTTGGGGGTGTTACCAATATTATGTGAGAAATAATTGATTAAAAATGGACCTCAAAAAGAATGAATGACAGATAAAAAAATGGAGGGAGTATATAAAAAAAAACTTCAAACATCGTGAGAAATCATATTAGGAGGTCTAGTTCTTTTTGGAATTCAAATTTGAACAATTCTAATTGTTAAATTTTTATTACGACAATAATATACATGATACTTATTTCTTAAACAATATTTGCATTTGCTTGAACTTGATTTATGTGATGTCATTTTAAAGAAATTGTTGTAAACTTTCTTTTTGTTAGATGTATTGTATCGAACACCTTCTTTATTAAAGGATGCTTTTTGAGTACAAAGTAGTCTACCTAAATTTTCTTGTCCTCTTGAAATTTAAAAATTATTTTCTATCGTCATCACATTCATTTTGTAAATCATGTTTTTCTTTTTCAAGCTCTTCTAATTTGTTGAGACAATCAATATTTCCTTTTCTAAGGTGGAACCTTTTTTATTCAACTCTTGTCACTACAACATGAAACGTTTATAGCGACCGACGTCGGGTATCGACACAGGCGACCGATACACATAGACTGATACGGTATCGGTCACTAATCAGTGACCGATACCATATCGGTCGATAAGCATCAGTTAACGGTCGCTAATTAGCGACCGATACGCTATCGGTCGCGGCATATCGGTCGCTGAGGCCTTTTAATGACAAAACAGACATTCAATTCCACATATCCATCTACCTTCTCCTTTCTCTCTCTCTCTCTCTATACTCGAAACGCTTCCACCCACCTCTCTTACTCACGTTCTCCGTCAACAACCCCGACGCCAACAACCGCCACCACCACCAATGTGAGTCCCCTAATTTATTTTTGTAGTTAAATTGTTGATGTTTAATTGTAAAATTCATATATGTTGTTGTATTTGAGTAACTGATTTGAGTAATTTTAGTGTGGTTATGGTTTGAAATTCAAATTGAGGGTAGTATTTAGTGTTAGTAAAATTAGGGCTTAAAATTCAATTTAGAAGAGTGTTATTTGATAAAGGTTTAGGTTGAATTATGGGTATTTAGGGTTTATTATAGTATTAGTAAACTTATGGCTTAAACTTCAAGTTAGAATAATGTTTGATACATATTTAGGTTGAATTATAGATGTTTAGGGCTTGAAATTCAAGTTAGTATAGTGTTTTTTGATAAAATAGTTGTTAACATTAAATAAATTATGTCCATTAAATAGTTAGTATATTTGAAATTCAATGAAACCTAAGCCTTAAAGTTCGAGTATACTTAAAGTTTTAATTGATAGCCTTAAAGTTTTAGTATACCTTAAATTCAATAAAATTTAAAATAGTTGTTAACATTAAATAATTATATAATAAAAAATATTATTGAGTTAAATTTAGTTATTTATTTATTTTTCTCTTCCTTTCATTGAATATAACATGAAATTTGGAGCATTCAAATGAAGATATTATTGGATGTTATTAGGAAAAAAAAAACTAATACTTTAGAGCCTGTTTGGAGTGATAAAAAAGAATGGAATAAGAACGGAATGAGTTCTAATTCCTTTTCTTCTTGTTTGGAGAGTATGTTATGAAATGAAATTATGATTCCAGAGGGTTTCTTATCACTGCCAAATGAGGGGAATTTGATACCTCCCAATTATGGGAGGGATGGGTTTGTATCCCTGAGGGATAGAGAGAGGGGTAGATAGAGAGGCTCCATCTCCATAGCTGGCAAGCCTGCCATGGCACACTACCGACACGGTCACTGTTGCCGACACACTAGTAGCCACCGCAACACCACCATCCACCACAAGGTCGACGCTGCCGACACATCGGGAAGCACCAACAGATCCATGACCCAACAAGAGCTTGTTCAACTGATTTTTTTTTTCTTCTATTCTGAATTTTTCACCTCTTTCACTCTAATTTGTGAGTTTTGTGGGATAAATTCTGAAATAGAACTCAATTTTGTGAAGTAGATTTATGTGCACCGTCAGATTGGGGAAGGATGGGATGAAAAAAAAATTTGGTATAAACAGACGCACAAGCCATTTTTGACAAAGGAGGAGCTTTTTTCAATTGGGATGGAAGATGGATGGAAAGAATGCCAAATTGCTTCAGTCCACTGTATTGGCACTCCACATTAAAAAAAAAAAATTTAAAAACTATTTTGGCACTACAAAGATAAATTATTAAACAAAGAAAAAAGAAAAGTTGAAAACAAAGATTAATTATTAATCAATTTAAAAATAATTAAACAAATAAATATTACAATAACTAATTATTAAGTTGAAAAGATTAATTATAACTAATAAAAATATCAATATTTTTATCACAATAATATATCCTAAAATGCATACAATGAATCAAAAATAAAAACAAATTTGATTTCATTCCATAATTTCTCACCAAACACTAGTATTGGAATTCGATTCCATTTCAGTTTTTCTCCAAACAACTTAAGTTATGGATTCTAATTTCATACCCAACACTTCACGTTTTTAATTTCATACTCATTTCATTCCTGAAATCTCTCCAAACAGGCGCTCAGTCATTTATATATATATATATATATATATATATATATATATATATATATATATGTTAGGAAAGTATCCTAAAATCACCAAATCTCTTGATCTCATAATTATTTGTTTCCTAATTGTATTAGGATATTATTTAGATTTCCTTATTGTGTTGGGTTTCCTAATTGTATTAGATTCTAAATCTATTTGGAGTGGGAGTCAAGTTAGGTTATAGGGAGTTCTCCCTATAAATAGGGTGCATGTTTCTCCACCAAAAACACATCGGCAAACACAGAGAGCTAGAGAGAGAAAATATTGAGAGAGAAAGGGTCTCACCAATATTTTCCCAGTGTATCTGAGAGATTGTGAGTTGAGTGTTGAGAGATTGTTATTGTAATCTCCTTTGTGGATCGTATCACACCGTGATAGTGATCGAGTTGTACTCCTCCTTTCTCATAGTGGATTATTTTCTGGTCGCCGTCCGTGGGTTTTTCTCAGTTCTTCGGTTTCCCACGTAATTCAGTGTTTGATTTTATCGCTTATTTTTCGTTCCTAAATTTTGTCGTAATATCCATCATCGTTTGATTCTATTATTCGCTCACGTTACCTTGCTACTCACTTTTCTCTAACAAGTGGTATCGAGCAAGGTGGAGATGGCTTCAATCATGAAGTGCGATATTCCCAAAATTTGATGGAACGAGGAGTTTGACTATGTGGAGATCGCGGATGAAGGCGGTCCCGATTCAAGATCGGGTTATGGGATGTAATTGAGTATCCGGACACGGCGATCGATGCGACAATGGCGATGATGAATTCAAAACTCGAGAAGGATATCAAGAATCGACTCAAGGAGTGGAAGAAGCTTGAAGATAAGACTCTGGCAGGATTCACCTTTGTGGCGAGCACATTCAGAGAGAGGTGATGCATATCGAGAAACCTCGGGTGCTTTGGACTAAATGGAAGAGTCAGACATGTCGAAGAGTCGTGCAAACAAGTACCGAATGAAGGAGAAATTCTACAGTTGAAGATGCCCCAAGGTACTTCTATTCAGCACATCTTAGTGAATTTGATTATATTATTAAATTGGAATCAATGGATATAAAACACCTGATGAGGATAAGGCTTTTCATTTAATTGCCTCACTGCATCACATAAACAATTTAAGGAAATCATGTTGTATGGGAATCGTGGTGACCTTAACCTTAGTGAAGTAAAGGCTAGTTTACTGTCTAAGGAGAAACTTGATACCGATGGTGATGACCAGGGTGGTGATGCTATGGTTGTAAGGGGTAGAAATACTGAACGTAAGGGAAACGAGTCTAGAGGGAGGTCTAAACACCGTTCAAAGTCTAGGAATCCTCACAAGAATAAGAAGTGTAATTACTGTAGTAAGATGGGACATATAGAGAGAGACTGTTGGGCAAAACAGAGAGACCAGAAGCAGGAGGGTAAGGATAATCACACCAAACGTGGTACCTCAAACTGCGTAGAGTCCGAGTCAGATGGTGATGGGTTTGTAGTTACGGATGATGCCGTGGCTACCACATCGAGTAGGATAGCTAGAGATGAGTGGGTTCTTGACACGGGGTGCACCTATCATATGTGTCCTCATAAGGACTGGTTCGAGTCTTATGAGAGTGTTGACACCGGGGTCGTAGTCATGGGTAACGACACAGCCTGCAAGGTTGCAGGAATCGGTAGCATCAAAATCAAGACTCATGATGGCATCGTTAGAACTCTCAAGGAGGTTCGTCATATCCCTAACATGACTCGAAATTTAATTTCTTTGGGTACTCTTGAAGCTAACGGCTGCAGGTACAAAGGAGAAGATGGTGTTTTGAAAGTGTGTAGGGTTCCATGGTTCTTATGAAGGGAATCAGGAAGGCGATCTATACATCCTGCAGGGTCTCTGATGGCAGGATCTGCAGTGGCGACCCTAAATCTTGATGAGTCCGAAACAGAAAAGCGTGGCACATGAGACTAGGCCATGGGCGAGAAGAGAATGTCAATGTTGAGCAAGAAGGGATACCTTGAAGGCGCAAAGATCGGCAAGTTGGAGTTTTGCGATCACTGTGTCTACGGGAAACAGAAGAGGGTTAGCTTTTCAAGGGCTAAACATACAACAGCAGGGATCCTTGATTATATTCATTCAGATTTGTGGGGTCCTGCTAGAGTGCCATCACTGGGTGGCAAGCTACATGTTGACATTCGTGGATGACTTCTCGAGGAAGACTTGGGTTTATTTCCTGCGGCACAAGAATGAGGCATTCTCATATTTCAAGAAGTTCAAAGCTTTGGTGGAGAACCAGACAGGCAGGAAAATCAAGAAACTCAGGACTGACAATGGGTTGGAGTTTGTTGATTCTGAATTTACTGAATTCTGCGAGGAGCATGGGATTGCGAGGCATCGAACCTTGGTGGGTAAGCCTCAGCAAAACGGGGTAGCCGAGAGAATCAACAGGACACTATTGGAGAAAGCCCGTTGCATGCTCTCGAATGCAGGGCTTTGGAAGAACAAATCGTTCGCGCAGGTGATATCTCATCGTCACTACTGTGAACATATCACCTCATGCCTCTATCGAATACCGATTCTAGAGGAATTATGGGACAGTAATCCAGATTAATTATTCTAATTTGAGAATTTTTGGATGTCCTGTATATGTCCATGTGAATGATGGGAAGTCGTCTCCCGAGTATTAAATGCATGTTTCTAGGTTACTGTCCGAGTCTAAGGGATATAGAATGTGGTGTCTGATTTGATGAAAGTTATTCATCTAGAGATGTAACCTTTAATGAAACTACTATGTTATCCGGAATGGAATCTACCGGTACTTGATGATGCAGAAATCGGAGAAGGATGCAGAAGAATGGTGTTCGAGATCCAAAATCACCAAATCTCTTGATCTCACAATTATTTGTTTCCTAATTGTATTAGGATATTATTTAGGTTTCCTTATTGTGTTGGGTTTCCTAATTGTATTAGATTCTAAATCTATTTGGAGTGGGAGTCAAGTTAGGTTATAGGGAGTTCTCCTATAAATAGGTGCATGTTTCTCCACCAAAAACACATCGGCAACACAGAGAGCTAGAGAGAGAGAAAATATTGAGAGAGAAGGGGTCTCACCAATATTTTCCCAGTGTATCTGAGAGATTGTGAGTTGAGTGTTGAGAGATTGTTATTAATCTCCTTTGTGGATCGTATCACACCTGTGATAGTGATCGAGTTGTACTCCTCCTTTCTCATAGTGGATTATTTTACTGGTCGCCCGTCCGTGGGTTTTTCTCCGAGTTCTTGGTTTCCCACGTAATTCAGTGTTTGATTTTATCGCTTATTTTTCGTTCCTAAATTTTGTCGTAATATCCGTCATCTCGTTTTCGATTCTATTATTCGCTCATTGTTACCTTGCTACTCACTTTTCTAACAAGTGGTATCAGAGCAAGGTGGAGATGGCTTCAATCATGAAGTGCGATATTCCCAAAATTTGATGGAACGAGGAGTTTGACTATGTGGAGACTGCAGATGAAGGCGGTCCTGATTCAGTACGGGTTATGGGATGTAATTGAGTATCCGGACACGAAGACTGATGCGACAATGAGCGATGATGAATTCCAAAAACTCCAGAAGGATATCAAGGGGAATCTGACTCCAAGGGAGTGGAAGAAGCTTGAAGATAAGACTCTGGCAGGGATTCAGCTGTGCTTGGCAGGGCACATTCAGAGAGAGGTGATGCATATCGAGAAACCTCGGGTGCTTTGGACCAAACTGGAAGAGCTGTACATGTCGAAGAGTCGTGCAAACAAGTACCGAATGAAGGAGAAATTCTACAGGTTGAAGATGCCCCAAGGTACTTCTATTCGACATCTTAGTGAATTTGATTATATTATTACCGAATTGGAATCAATGGATATAAAACACCTTGATGAGGATAAGGCTTTTCATTTAATTACGTCCCTACCGCATCACATAAACAATTTAAGGAAATCATGTTGTATGGGAATCGTGGTGACCTTAACCTTAGTGAAGTAAAGGCTAGTTCTTGTCTAAGGAGAAACTTGATACCGATGGTGATGACCGAGTGGTGATGCTATGGTTGTAAGGGGTAGAAATCGAACGTAAGGGAAACGGGTCTAGAGGGAGGTCTAAACACCGTTCAAAGTCTAGGAATCCTCACAAGAATAAGAAGTGTAATTACTGTAGTAAGATGGGACATATAGAGAGAGACTGTTGGGCAAAACAGAGAGACCGAGCGGGAGGGTAAGGATAATCACACCAAACCTCGCACCTCAACCTGCGTAGAGTCCGAGTCCGATGGTGATGGGTTTGTAGGTACGGATGATGCCGTGGCTACCACATCGAGTAGGATAGCTAGAGATGAGGGGGTTCTTGACACGGGGTGCACCTATTATATGTGTCCTCATGGGGTGGTTCGAGTCTTATGAGAGTGTTGACACCGGGTCGTAGTCATGGGTAACGACACGGCTGCAAGGTCAGCAGGAATCGGTAGCATCAAAATCAAGACTCATGATGGCATCGTTAGAACTCTCAAGGAGGTTCGTCATATCCCTAACATGACTCGAAATTTAATTTCTTTGGGTACTCTTGAAGCTAACCCGCAGTACAAAGGAGAAGATGGTGTTTTGAAAGTGTGGGGGTTCCATGGTTCTTATGAAGGGAATCGGGAAGGCGGTCTATACATCCCGCAGGGTCTACAGGATGGATCTGCAGCGCACCCTAAATCTTGATGAGTCCGACAAACATGAAAATGGCACATGAGACTAGGCCACATGGCGCGAAGAGAATGTCAATGTTGAGCAAGAAGGATACCTTGAAGGCGCAAAGATCGGCAAGTTGGAGTTTTGCGATCACCGTCTACGGAAAAAGCGAAGAGGTTAGCTTTTCAAGGGCTAAACATACAAGAGGGATCCTTGATTATATTCATTCGATTTGTGGGTCTGCTAGAGTGCCATCATGGGTGGCAAGCGCTACATGTTGACATTCGTGGATGACTTCTCGAGGAAGACTTGGGTTTATTTCTGCACAAGAATGAGGCATTCTCATATTTCAAGAAGTTCAAAGCTTTGGTGGAGAACCAGACAGCAGAAAATCAAGAAACTCAGGGTGACGATAATGGGTTGGAGTTTGTTGATTCTAATTTCTTGAATCTGCGAGGAGCGTGGGATTGGGAGGCATCGAACCTTGGTGGGTAAGCCTCAAAGCAGGGGTAGCGAGAGAATCAACAGACACTATTGGAGAAAGCCCGCGTTGCATGCTCGAATGCGGGGCTTTGGAAGAACAAATCGTTCGCGCGAGGTGATATCTACCGCTACTGCCGAACATATCACCTCATGCCTCTATCGAATACCGATTCTAGAGGAATTATGGGCGATGTAATCCATTAATTATTCTAATTTGAGAATTTTTGGATGTCTGTATATGTCCATGTGAATGATGGGAAGTCGTCTCCCGTACGTTAAATGCATGTTTCTAGGTTACAGTCCGAGTCTAAGGGATATAGAATGTGGTGTCTGATTTGATGAAAGTTATTCATCTAGAGATGTAACCTTTAATGAAACCGCTATGTTATCCGGAATGGAATCTCTGCATTTACGATGATGCAGAAATCGTGAGAAGGATGCAGAAGAATGGTGTTCGAGATCCTAAAATCACCAAATCTCTTGATCTCACAATTATTTGTTTCCTAATTGTATTAGGATATTATTTAGGTTTCCTTATTGTGTTGGGTTTCCTAATTGTATTAGATTCTAAATCTATTTGGAGTGGGAGTCAAGTTAGGTTATAGGGAGTTCTCCCTATAAATAGGGTGCATGTTTCTCCACCAAAAACACATCGGCAAACACAGAGAGCTAGAGAGAGAAAATATTGAGAGAGAAAGGGGTCTCACCAATATTTTCCCCAGTGTATCCTGAGAGATTGTGAGTTGAGTGTTGAGAGATTGTTATTGTAATCTCCTTTGTGGATCGTATCACACCCTGTGATAGTGATCAGGTTGTACTCCTCCTTTCTCATAGTGGATTATTTTCTGGCTGTCGCCGTCCGTGGGTTTTTCTCCGAGTTCTTCGGTTTCCCACGTAATTCTGGTGTTTGATTTTATCGCTTATTTTTCGTTCCTAAATTTTGTCGTAATATCCGTCATCTCGTTTTCGATTCTATTATTCGCTTCCGCTGTTACCTTGCTACTCACTTTTCTCTAACAAGTGGTATCAGAGCAAGGTGGAGATGGCTTCAATCATGAAGTGCGATATTCCCAAAATTTGATGGAACGAGGAGTTTGACTATGTGGAGACTGCAGATGAAGGCGGTCCTGATTCAGCACGGGTTATGGGATGTAATTGAGTATCCGGACACGAAGACTGATGCGACAATGAGCGATGATGAATTCCAAAAACTCCAGAAGGATATCAAGGGGAATCTGACTCCAAGGGAGTGGAAGAAGCTTGAAGATAAGACTCTGGCAGGGATTCAGCTGTGCTTGGCAGGGCACATTCAGAGAGAGGTGATGCATATCGAGAAACCTCGGGTGCTTTGGACCAAACTGGAAGAGCTGTACATGTCGAAGAGTCGTGCAAACAAGTACCGAATGAAGGAGAAATTCTACAGGTTGAAGATGCCCCAAGGTACTTCTATTCAGGCACATCTTAGTGAATTTGATTATATTATTACTGAATTGGAATCAATGGATATAAAACACACTGATGAGGATAAGGCTTTTCATTTAATTCTGTCCCTACCTGCATCACATAAACAATTTAAGGAAATCATGTTGTATGGGAATCGTGGTGACCTTAACCTTAGTGAAGTAAAGGCTAGTTTACTGTCTAAGGAGAAACTTGATACCGATGGTGATGACCAGGGTGGTGATGCTATGGTTGTAAGGGGTAGAAATACTGAACGTAAGGGAAACGGGTCTAGAGGGAGGTCTAAACACCGTTCAAAGTCTAGGAATCCTCACAAGAATAAGAAGTGTAATTACTGTAGTAAGATGGGACATATAGAGAGAGACTGTTGGGCAAAACAGAGAGACCAGAAGCAGGAGGGTAAGGATAATCACACCAAACCTGGTACCTCAAACTGCGTAGAGTCCGAGTCAGATGGTGATGGGTTTGTAGTTACGGATGATGCCGTGGCTACCACATCGAGTAGGATAGCTAGAGATGAGTGGGTTCTTGACACGGGGTGCACCTATTATATGTGTCCTCATAAGGACTGGTTCGAGTCTTATGAGAGTGTTGACACCGGGGTCGTAGTCATGGGTAACGACACAGCCTGCAAGGTTGCAGGAATCGGTAGCATCAAAATCAAGACTCATGATGGCATCGTTAGAACTCTCAAGGAGGTTCGTCATATCCCTAACATGACTCGAAATTTAATTTCTTTGGGTACTCTTGAAGCTACAGTGCAGTACAAAGGAGAAGATGGTGTTTTGAAAGTGTGCGGGGTTCCATGGTTCTTATGAAGGGAATCGGGAAGGCGGTCTATACATCCTGCAGGGTCTACAGTGATGGATCTGCAATGGCACCCTAAATCTTGATGAGTCCGACAAGAAAACCGTGGCACATGAGACTAGGCCACATGGGCGAGAAGAGAATGTCAATGTTGAGCGAAGGGATACCTTGAAGCGCAAAGATCGCAAGTTGGAGTTTTGCGATCACCGTGTCTACGAAAATGTAAGAGGGTTAGCTTTTCAAGGGCTAAACATACAACAGTAGGGATCCTTGATTATATTCATTCGATTTGTGGGGTCTGCTAGAGTGCCATCATCGGGTGTGGCTACATGTTGACATTCGTGGATGACTTCTCGAGGAAGACTTGGGTTTATTTCTGCGGCACAAGAATGAGGCATTCTCATATTTCAAGAAGTTCAAAGCTTTGGTGGAGAACGACAGCGGGAAAATCAAGAAACTCAGGACTGACAATGGGTTGGAGTTTGTTGATTCTGAATTTACTGAATTCTGCGAGGAGCATGGGATTGGGAGGCATCGAACCTTGGTGGGTAAGCCTCAGCAAAACGGGGTAGCCGAGAGAATCAACAGGACACTATTGGAGAAAGCCCGTTGCATGCTCTCGAATGCAGGGCTTTGGAAGAACAAATCGTTCTGGGCAGAGGTGATATCTACTGCCTGCTACCTGCTGAACATATCACCTCATGCCTCTATCGAATACCAGATTCCAGAGGAAGTATGGACAGGTAATCCAGTTAATTATTCTAATTTGAGAATTTTTGGATGTCCTGTATATGTCCATGTGAATGATGGGAAGCTGTCTCCCAGGGCTGTTAAATGCATGTTTCTAGGTTACGGGTCTGAGTCTAAGGGATATAGAATGTGGTGTCCTGATTTGATGAAAGTTATTCAGTCTAGAGATGTAACCTTTAATGAAACTGCTATGTTATCTGGAATGGAATCTACCGGTACTTCTGATGATGCAGGAAATCAGGAGAAGGATGCAGGAAGAATGGTGTTCGAGATCCTAAAATCACCAAATCTCTTGATCTCACAATTATTTGTTTCCTAATTGTATTAGGATATTATTTAGGTTTCCTTATTGTGTTGGGTTTCCTAATTGTATTAGATTCTAAATCTATTTGGAGTGGGAGTCAAGTTAGGTTATAGGGAGTTCTCCCTATAAATAGGGTGCATGTTTCTCCACCAAAAAACACATCGGCAAACACAGAGAGCTAGAGAGAGAGAAAATATTGAGAGAGAAAGGGGTCTCACCAATATTTTCCCCAGTGTATCCTGAGAGATTGTGAGTTGAGTGTTGAGAGATTGTTATTGTAATCTCCTTTGTGGATCGTATCACACCCTGTGATAGTGATCAGGTTGTACTCCTCCTTTCTCATAGTGGATTATTTTCTGTCGTCCAGTGGGTTTTTCTCCGAGTTCTTCGGTTTCCCACGTAATTCTGGTGTTTGATTTTATCGCTTATTTTTCGTTCCTAAATTTTGTCGTAATATCCGTCATCTCGTTTTCGATTCTATTATTCGCTTCCGCTGTTACCTTGCTACTCACTTTTCTCTAACAATATATATATATATATATATATATATATATATATATATAGTTTCAATAAATTTCACATCTCTACTTTCAAAAAAATCTTGAGTCTCCAAGTAATATAATTTCCATCCTTTATTTCCAAAAGGATAACCAACAAAAACACATTTACGACTGCGAGAATCAAATTTATCGGTCGTCCTATTTTCGGCAAAACACAAGCACCCAAAGACTTTAATGTGATCATAATTAGGGTTTTCATTAAAGATGACCTCATATGGTGTTTTCCAGTTTAGTAACTTGCTGGGAGTTCGATTTATCAGATAGGCAGCAGTTTTGACACATTCCCCCCAAAATTCTAGAGGCAGGTTTGCTTGAAATCTCAAGGCTCATGCAACATTTAAGATATGTCTGTGTTTCCTTTCGACCCTACCATTTTGCTGAGGTGTATTCACACAACTAGTTTGGTGCAAAATTCCATTGTTAGCATAAAACTCCTTCATGGTCCTAGATTGAAACTCAGACCCATTATCACTTCTGACAACCTTAACATGTCTCCCAAATTGATTTGATCGTCTACGACAGTGAGAAAATAGCATGCACCACACGAGGTAGAGGCTCTGTACGGGCCCCATATGTCAACATGAATGATATCAAATAATCCTTTTGCTTTATTTTCACTAGCAACAAAAACATTCCTTGTTTGTTTTGATCTATAACACACCTCGCAAAACTCATCAATTTTACCACAAGAACTAGTACCTCGTAAAGACTTATTTAAAAATTGCACTATTTCTGTTGACGGGTGCCCCAGTCTTTGATGCCATAGACTTCCAAGCTGCGTTGCGTGAACCCTGGTTGCTCCTCTTTGCTGATTATAGAAAAAGACCCTGTCATGCTGCTTACCCGTACCAATCAAAGTCCCCGAGGTGCGGTCCTGCAAAATGCATGAATTTTTGTCGAATGAGACTGTGCAATTTAAATCCTTACATAATTGGTAAACTGAAACAAGATTACAGTTCAAGGAGGGTCCAAATAGGACTCGATTTAAAGTCAAATTTTCTATCAGAACAACTTTTCCTTGTTTGTTGGCAACAGTTCTTGTACCATCGGGCAAATCTACTACCACAGACTGAATATTTTCAACATCCTTTAGAACAGTTCCATTACCGGTCATGTGAGAAGAAGCTCCACTATCGATTAACCAAAGTGGTTCTAGATTACCTATTAGAGTTTCCCCAGTTTTGGACCGCTCTATTAAACTCATGATTTTCACTAACTGATCTTGAGTGAAAGGTGATGACGAGGAAGACCCATTGACACTAGGCCCAAAAGATGCAGTGTTTGGGAATTCTTGGATGTTGCCCTGTATTTTCGCCGCCTGTACACTACCATCAGAAGTGGAGGATCCAATCGGTGTTGCACCCTCTAAGGAGGTGTAGTCGGCGCTAACAGCGGCAACGATACCCCGTTGTTGCTTGTACCGGTCAGATCCTCTTCCTGCTCCAGTTCTGCCGCCCCTTCCTCTTTCATTCTGGGAACGACCTCCACGAGATCCGCCACGGGTACCCCAATTAGGTGGATATCCGATTATTTCGAAGCATCCGGTTATGTCATGTCTGAACTTTCCACAATGACTGCAGGTTGGCCTTTCACCGTTCAACTTCTCCGGTTGTGAACCAACAGAGAATGCCGCCGCGCCGCCATGTTCTTCATGTCCTCTAAGAATCTTCTGATGTTCTTCCTCCTGCTGTACGAAATTGAAAATTTTATCCAGATGAGGGAGTGGATCCATGGCAAGTATTTGGCTCCTTAGATTTGAGTATCTCGAGTCATTAAGACCCATCAAAAACTGGTGAGTTTCTCTCTCTTTCTAGTAAAGCATCCAGTCGAGATTCAAGACCACAAGTGCATCCCCCCACAAGTGCACTTAGCTATGTCTTCGTAATTTCCGAGTTTCATCCACATACTTCGTAGTTTGGCATAAAACTCTCCCACATCTAGTGTTCCTTGTTTGCACGAGGAGATTTCTTCCTTAAGTTGATAAATTCTCGGAGTATTGGCAGTTGAGTACCTTCGGTTCATATCGTCCCACAGAACCTTTGCCGAGTCAGTATATGGAAGCGTAGAATGCAACCTTGGGTCTATTGAATTTTGCATCCATATATACATCATTGAATTCACTCGCTCCCATGCATCGAATTCATCACCTTTCTCAGTTGGTTTCCCAATTCTTCCATCGATGAACTTAATTTTGTTTTTCGCCTTCAAGGTGGTCTGTACAGACCTTCTCCAAAATTTTTCCCATTGAAAATAACTGAAGTTATTGATGCCCCCGAGCTCTTAGAGGGATGAATGTCATAGGGTGAGTCTGGATGGATAATGAATGGTTTTGGCTGAGGTTTTTCTTCTCTCTTTTTCAATTCCCCTTCTCCATCTTTGGGTTCTTATCATCACTCATGATTGTGGATTTTGAAATTGGATCAATGCTCTGATACCATGACAAAATTAAAGGGGGAGGAGTGGTATTTTGTGTGTCAGAGAGGTTAATGCCTCTGTAGTTCTCATTGCCTTCTCTCAGGAAACATGATGCGTTTATATACATAAATATTGCTAGACTCCTAGTTTGACTAAAACAAGGACACATAGCAAACCTAGATTCCTGGTTTGACTAAGACAAGGACACAAAGCAATCCTAAATGAATACAAATTTGCAAAGAGACTAGGACTCTTGTTAACCTTGTTAACTACTTTGCTAATAAATACTCCAGCAACGCTTCGTATTTGACCAACTTCTTCTTATTCTTCTTCATCATCTTCATCTAATCCTACTGCTTCTTTTTCTCTTTCATCGCTGAATCACCTCGGCGCCCTCCTCCATTGATGACTTGGTCAAGATCCCTCTCTCTCTTCTTACTCCTGCCTCTCCTATTCATTTCTGATCCTTCCCTAGCAGCCTACTTCGATCGGCGATTCATCGACCTCTGGTGAGTTCCACCAGAATGCGAGAATTAGAGCAAATCAGATCCTAAGAGAGTGGGTGTAAAATTGTGAATTAGGGTTTTGCTTGAGAAAGTTGAGGCATGGACGAAGGCACGCAGTAGTTCATATTTTGAGCAGTGTCTGGCGCTTAATGTCGATTTAGACTAAAGATGCATTTTCTTTTAATATTAATTATCAAGAAAAAAAGCTACAAACACCAACATATATTTTAATTGTTGGTATTGTAAAAATAATACCAACAACTAAATTTGTATTTGATGGTATTAAATTTTATTTACCAACAGATAATATAAGTGTTGGTAAACTATTAATAATACCAACATATATTTAATATGTTGGTAAATATGTACTTATACCAACAAATAATATATCTGTTGGTAAAAGCCACCTTTTTTGGAGTGATCCATAGAGGTCAAAGACAGCTATAAGGACATCACTCAATTATCCAATGAGGGAAATTACAAATTCTCATCCATACCAGAGGAAACACATCCTTCCCACACCCAATACACCACTTCTCAAAAACTATCGGTCCAAAAGTCCTCCTTACCAACAAAGGACCTTTCCTTCCTATACCAAATGTTTCGCCTCTTAGAGAAAGCTATCATAGAGGACCTCCAACAGAAAATAAAATAAGGACCTCACCAACTCTCCTGTCTAAAGGAACTAGACCTCCGTGCATTACTAAAATTTGGGTCCCAAAGACCTCATTGCAACGATCTCATCCTTTGTCAGAGACCAAGAAAGGTATGGTTTCCTCTACTGCAGGTATGCCTCAGATACATTACCAGAGATCCAACCAAGTTCTGCAAATTGAAAATCAACAAGATTGGAAGAGTGACCTTAGGAGATAAAAGCCAAGACAAAATCCTAGACATTGGGAAGGTTGCGAAACAACGCTACCCGCACCATCTGAGGGGGAGCCTTCTATCATGAGGACCTCAACCTATGCACAAGCTCTCAAATTGAGGGGGAGTCCTATCATCCCTCGTCCCTACATGTGGTCTCTCTCCTTTTCTCAGGTTCGTCAACTCACTGCATGCCTGGACCTCTGATGTCCTCACCAACATGTCCTCTCGGGCACCTCAAAATTTAAACTAGGCCCGGTTAAGACGTCTGACTACCTTTTCCATAGGTAATTCAGATTCTTGCTCTTTTAAAATCTGCGCAAAATCATTTCTCCTATCTCTCCTCCTCCCTCTCTCTATTTTGGACACACTCTTTAGTGCTTGTACTCTCCTGTTTCCTCTTTGTATGAAAGACAAAAAGGGAGCTTCCATGGCATGTATCCAACTCTTAAGGGTGTTTTTTTTTAATTACTTACTCACATTTGCTATGAACTATGAGTTGCTCTATTGTATGTCCTATATACATATGCTACTACTTGGTTAGATGCCATCCATGCAATTTTGTCTTTCAAACAAAAAGGGGGAGATTGAAGAAACACAGCTCAGCTCTAAGGACCTCTACGACCACATCACTGAGGACCTCTACAGCGGCCGCAATACTTTTGATTGAAAGACAAAAGTTGAACATATAATTCAGGGAAGTTTTCAAAATATAAATATCTCATATGCTCCCTATCATTATATATTCCCTATGATCTCTAATTGATTTTATCACCTTGCAGAATTCGAATCAAAAAGAGAAGGAGATAGCTGCCAAATTAATCCTGATGATTGAAGATCAACCTCTAGAAGGAAAGTATCTACGCAAAAGGAAAGAAGCAAGAGAGGACCGTTTGAATCTCCAAGGATAAATAGAAGAGCCATCCTCTCCATTCGACTAACAAATTCCAAGCAAGAAAATCGAATGTAGGAATTTTGGTTATAAAATTCCGAGTTGTAAGAATATTGTGTGAAAGTATTCTGAGTTGTAACCACTAGGGTATTAGTGGTGAGTTGTGTAACCAGTTGGTTGATAACTGTTGAGGACCTCAGGGTCGTGTAGCTAAAGTGAGTGAGTGACCTCGATCACTTTAGCGAGTTCAAGCCATTCTTCCTACCTCAGTTGTGAGGCCACTACTGCAGAAGTTCATTCTGAATCTTCTGCCTTTGTAAGCATTTGTTGAGGACCTCACAGTCCTTGACAGTGCCGAGTTTGTAACCTCCTCTCTTTTCTAGCACTTTAAGTTTATCAATAAAGAAGTATTATTCAGATATATAAGTGCTATTAACGTCCTTGTGTTGATTAAGTGTAGAATTATTTATACAACCCTATTCACCCCCCTATAGGGTTATTTCAGGAATGATTCTAGTATCGAAGTGCAGTATTACAAAAAGATACGCGTGCAATTCATATTTATCTTAAAGGGAAAAATTCGAATATTGAGACTATTGTCTTGGGGATTTATGCTCCCGCTCAAGAAAGAGATAAACCTGGTTTTTGGGAACACTTAAAGCTTTTAAACCAAGTCTTTCATTTGCCATGGTGTATTATTGGTGACTATAACGAGCTCCTCTATCCTACTGATAAGAAAGGAGGGGTTATGGCCCAACAATCAAGAATAACTCGATTGACTAGGTTCTTTCAAGACATTAATGCGTCAGATATCACCCCTGTGGGAAGAATATTTACATGGAAAAAGAAGATCTATGGTCATTCTGTTTATGAGAGATTAGATAGACCAATTGCTTGAAATGAGTGGTGTAGCGTGTATACTAAGGCTTTTATTACACACATGCCTTTTTCTTACTCGGATCATAGTTATATTCTTCTCGACACCAACCCAAAATTGAGAGTTAAAAAGAATAGATATTTTCGCTTCAGTCAAAACTGGACTAATTATTTTCAAGTTAATAATATTGTCAAATCTGGTTGGAGAGAACACTTCCAAGGCCATTCTATGTTTAGACTTACTAGAAAACTTAAAAATATTAAAAATGATCTGAAATCATGGAGTAGAACTTTCTTTCGAAACTTCAATATGAAGATGGAACAAAATGAGAAAACTCCTCATGATAGAGGATAAACTTATTAATGATCCTCATAATATAATTCTTAACCAATGGCATAATAGACTAATTGGTCAACGAGAAAAAAATGTTATTGTTCAACCAAAAATATTGGACAAAATTTTCAAGAAAAAAAATGGTTAACTGAAGGAGAAAGAAATTCTTCCTTTTTTTTTATAGGGCGGTTACTTACCGTAAACGAAAGTTTACAATCTTAAGATTTAAAGATCCGCTAGCAGTGTGGACTGAAGATGAAAAGAACATACTAGATAAGTTTATACAAGAATTTGAAAGTAGATTTACATCTGGAAGAGACAATCCTTGTTGGGAAAGAATTAACCTTCCTAAACATCAGGCTAACTTGCTCATTGTTAATGTTACAAAGGAAGAAATTAAAGAAGCTCTATTTCAAATGGATCCATCTAAAGCTCCTGGACCTTATGGGTTTGGAGACGTGTTCTTCCAAAATTATTGGGATCTGATTACAAATGATTTGTAATCGGCCATCCAAGATTTTTCCAGGAATGGTAAAATCCTTAAGGAAGTAAATCACACCTTTATCGCCCTTATCCCCTAGGTGGAAGATCCAACCTTGCCTAATCAATTTAGACCAATCAGCCTCTGTAATACTGTTTATAAAATCATAGCCAAGATAATGGTAAACAGATTGAGGCATCTTCTAGACTCCTTAATCAGCCCAACTCAAAGTGCCTTTGTTCCTAATAGACACATTCATGATAATGTTCTCCTGACACATGAAATTATCCATAAGTTCGAAAAGTCTAATAGCAAGACACCATGGGTAGCTCTAAAACTTGATACGAAAAAAGCATATGATAGAGTTGAATGGAACTTCTTAACAGATGTTCTTAAATTAATGAGTTTTCCCATTAAGTGGATCAATTGGGTTTATGAATGTATATCGACCATTTCTTATTCTGTTTTGGTTAATGACCAACCGCATGGTTTGATAAAACCCTCTAGAGGACTCAGGCAGGGAGATCCGTTATCTCCGTACTTGTTCCTTCTATGTATGGAAGTGCTTTCCAAACAACTTCATGATCTAAGCAAGATTAAAAAGAATGGAGTAGGAATTAAAATTTGTAAAGAAGCAACAACCATTCCGAGTTTATTTTTTGCTGATGGTAGTCTTCTTTTCTACAAAGTAAAGAAAGTGCATGCAAATTGCTTAAAAAAACTTTGGATAATTTCAGTCATTCTTCAGGCCAACTTATAAATTTTCATAAGTTAGTCATGATCTTTTCTTCCAAAACTACCAGTAAGAAAAAAGATATAGCTCAAGGAATATTTAATATTCCTATTAGACAATCGTTGGGCAAATATCTAGGTTGTCCAGCGGTTAGTGGGAAAAAAAGGTTGAGTTGTTCTTGCCAATTATTGAAAATGCAGATAGAAAACTTTCTAATTGGAAAGTAAACACGTTATCAAAAGCGGGGAGAACAATATTAATTCAGACTAATTTAGAATCTTTACCTGTACATACTATGCAATGCTTCCTAATGCCAAAGAAAACAGCAGAGCAACTAGATAGTATAAATATGAACTTTTTCTGGAAAAATTCTGGTAAAGGGATGCCAATGATAGCTTGGGAAAAAATTTGTAAGCCAAAAGACCAGGGAGGGCTTGCTCTTAGGAAATCTCATGACGTCAACCTAGCCTTTCAATCAAGGTTGTTAGAATCGGGATCCTAGTTAATTAGGATCGATAAATGTTGTTAGGATTAGAATCATAGAATCGGATCGAGGATCGTAAGATTCTACTACCATAGGAAAATATCAAATAAAGTTCTACGATAGTTAAAATCTTAACATTTTATTCACTAGTAATGAAACAATATGTTAAATTGTATATCAATTGATCACTCCAATAAAAAAATTTAAATTGTTATGACAAAAATAAAAAGATGATATTGAGCACAAACATTATCAGATTCTGGTAGGATCGTGGATCGAATCGCAGGATCGTAGAATTGTATTGCGACTCTAACATATAATATTCAGGTAAAACCAAGATCGTACGTTCCTAACTACTTTAAGATCTTAGTAAGAGTTGGATCGATGAAGGATTTTTGGATCGTAAACTCGTAGAATCGTTGATCCAGATCGGGATTTTAATAACAATGCTTTCAATGTAAATTGATTTGGAAAATTCTTCATGATGATAATAGTTTATGGGCAGAACAAATGAGACTAAAATATATTAAGGATGAAAATTCTTTCAGTAATCAACTAAGCCTTCAGACTCTTGGGTATGGAAGAATTTGCGTAAAGAATTGAATTTTTATAAGTTAGGTATTCGTAGGAAAATTGGGAATGGAACCAGAGTTAAGTTCTGGACGGATAGTTGATGCCATCAAAATCCCTTTATTGACATTTGTAATTTGAGTGGTGAAGACATTGATATGACTCTTCTTGTTAGTGATTTCATAATTGATAAACAGTGGGATATCTCTAAGGTTAAAGATGTCCTTGATCCTAATATTGCTAACCTTATTTTTTCTACACCTATCCCTTCTTTTGATCAAGAGGACGAGATGTGTTGGGGTCTTACAAGTGATGGTATTTTTTCTGTTAAGTCTGCCCCTTGGATTTGCCATGGTATTAGTCAAAGAAACAATTGGGAGGGCAGGTGGATTTGGAAATTGGACGTCCAGCCTAAACTAAAAGCTTTTCTTTGGCAAACTTTTCAAAATGGTCTTCCTCTTAAAGGTAACTTAGCCCGACGAGGTGTCAACTTGGATCCTACCTGTGCCATGTGTTTGGAACACATCAAAACTGATCAACATTTGATCCATCAGTGCCACTTTACGGAGAAAGTTTGGAAAACAACTAAAGATCAAAATTGGTTAATCTCCACAATTGACTGACCATCTAATTATAGTATAGTGGCAAAGATATCCTTTTAAATCTTCATTCTTCTCTCCCTCCAAGTGATTTCAAACGAGCTACCTACCTTCTTTGGAGCATTTGAAGGGAGCAAAATGACTGCACCTACAACAATTCCATCTTCAATCAAGTCTGAGTTATGATCCGGGCGAAAAAGAGTTTTGCGGAATGACAAGCTAGAAGTTCCTTCATTGCGCCCCCTTCTTCTTCTCTGTTTCGATGGGCTACTACCTCTCTGTCCTGTCACACGATGTACTTTGGTTGGGATCGCCCTAACCCTGAGTGGGTTAAACTCAACTGTGATGGCTCAGTTAATCAACTTGGGGCAGCAACTGGGTTCATCATACGTGACTATCTGGGCTGATTTCTTCAATGGGGGTCTCTCAAACTCCATTTAGAGCCTATTCTCCTAGCTGAAGCCTTAACTCTCAAAATTGGGGTTCAACAGGCTCTACAAGCAGGTTTCAGGAAAGTCCAAGTTGAAAGTGACAACTTGTGTCTTATTCAGGCAATAAATGGGGTGTTTAAAGTACCGTGGCGGATTGATAGGACTGTTAGAGATATAAAGTTGTATTTACAACTATTTGAAGATTATTCGATTAAATATAGTTTAAGAGAAGCCAATATGGCGGCAAATTGGTTAGCTAACAGGGGTTCTCCACTTAAAACCTAAATGTTTGGAGTCTTAGCCCGTCTTCTGATCTTTGTTTTATTTTACTTCATGATAACTTATGAAGACACCTTACGAGAAGGGTCTCCTAAGTACCCTTCTATCACTCTTTTACCTGGATTCAAAAAAAAAAAAAGATTAGAAGATATAGATTTATCATCGTGGTCCTTCCTTGCTTTAGCAATATTTGACTATACGTGTTCAAATGTGTCGGGTATTTTGTTGTTGGGCTTTATTAAAAATAAATAGGAAAACAGAACAGCGGCAAAACAATTACAGAAGGTAAGGACGGACTACAGCGGAGAAATTTACCAACTAGCCCTTGGAGTTCGACTGAAGAAAAAGCCAGCCGAATAAAGATTGATCCGAGTGTGTTGAAGCGGCGTTAACTGTAAAGTGAATGCTCTTGAAGGCCGTGTCTTGGCATTTCTCGCTCTCCCTCTCGCTCTCCCCTGTAACCGGTGAGCACTGTTCTTGTTCATGCAGCAACCTATTTAACCTTAATTGCTTTTATTTCTTTGTTGATTGTGCTTTAACGTGTAATTGCCTTGTATTTTCAGCCGTTTTCAACTTCTGTTTGTTCATTTTATAGTTTTTTTCCCCTGCTCCAAGAGTTTCTGGGTTTTCATTTGTGCTTTGCTCTATCTTTCTATCTTTACATTTCAATTTTCAGTTTCATTTGTGGGTCTGTCTAATTTTCCCTCGTTCATTTACCTATACTCCATTTTTCAGGTGGTGGGGGTTAACTGCTCTATTTTGTGCATTATGTTGGTTTATAAATGTCATGCTCGTGGTATTTGGTGAAAGTTACCGGCAGTTTTATGATTGCATGCGTTTTGGGTTTATTTATTCGAGCTGTTTCTGGGAAATATTTGCAAAGGTGTCTTCTTTTTGCACTGGTACTCTGCTTTTGAAGTTAATCAAGGTGTTGTGAAGTGTTTGAGTTTAGTTCGTGTTTAAGGAGACATTTTCATATGTGTCCCCATCAAAACATTTTTTTAGAATTGTTTATGCGTTTAATTTTACTATAATTCCAAATGGGGCAGTAGAGTAATGTCTGTCTGAGTTTACTTGCTCCCATTCCTTGTCATTTGTCAAAATCCTTCCCAGGATCATCCATGTTTCAATTCTGGGCCCCTCTTTTTCCTTGTATTTTTAAAAAAATTGTTTACTGTTAAGCACGAAATTTACTGGTGTTGGGTCTTGATATGCACTTCTTTAAGAGGCTTCTGTCTGATCAAGTTTGGAGTGACCAAAGCTTAGTTACGGATTGTTTGTGAAGGGCCGCATATAGATGATTAAAAGAAGAGGTAATCAGCATTCAGCAGGCTTGATGTTCCAACCAAAAATTACTACTGTCATGGTCCATTACTGGGTGCTCTATTGTGACATCAATGTATCCTATGTTATTGTTTCTTTTTTATTATTTATATTTATTAATTTATAGTTTTTATTTTTATTATGAAGTAGTGATTTGTTTTACTTGCATGTGTCCTGCATGGTATTTTAAATGGGAGTTCATCAGTTCATGGGTTTAGCTATAGGTGGCTTGTTTGTGCCGTGGCCTCTTAGGGTGTGATTGAGCAGTCTGTTCTTTTCTATTAAGCAGTTCTGTGTCATAGGTTAGCATTTTTTTTCCTGGCCTAATCACTACATTTGTTGTAATATTGACAGGTCAAGATGGTTAAAGCCAAGTCTGTGGTGATCCCACTGCTGCTTTCTTTTGTTTTGCTTCCACTTGTTCTTTGTGCATCCAATGATGGGCTACTCAGAGTTGGTCTGAAGAAGAAGAAACTTGATGAAAGCATCAGGGGTGTTGTGCAGCTCGGTACCAAAGAAAGGGAAGCACTGAAGTCATCTTTCGAGCAATATCTCCAGGGTAACTCTGGGGACCTTGCAGATGCTGACATCGTTGCACTTAAGAACTACATGGATGCTCAGTATTTTGGTGAGATTGGCATTGGCACACCCCCTCAGAAGTTTACTGTTATTTTTGACACTGGTAGCTCTAATTTGTGGGTGCCATCATCAAAGTGCTACTTCTCGGTTAGTTCTTGGTTATGGAATTTTACGTGTACTACTTTGCAAACTGTTCTGTTCTTGTATGTCTTATGCTGTAGATTTTGGTTGCAGGTTGCTTGTTTCTTCCATGGCAAGTTCAAGTCTGCCTCATCCAGTACGTACAAGAAGAATGGTATGCTACTAGGCTTACTCTCCGTATCAGTTCCACCTGGGCTAGTCCTTTCTACTGGATCATTTGATCACAGGCGATTTATTCAGAAAACATTATTAAATTTTATACACGTACAAAATTCAATCGCTGGTTTGCCTCAGTTGGCAGCTATTACATGATTTGTTGATGTATGATATATGCTTGACTGACAGGATTGTTTATGTTTATTATTGTTCGTGTCTCTTTCTGGTCTGTCAAGAGCTGTCTGTATTGATGGAGTTTGATACAACATACCTGTACTCACCTGCAATCCACACAGCCCAATTCTTGGTCTAATGCAAACCCAAAATAGACCAACTCTATTTGTTCTGGACCTAAACTCGAAATTATCTGAATGTTGACACCTGTGTGGGATACGAACTAAAGCTGAGCCAACTCCTGTTGACCTGCTTGAATATAGCCAAACACCATTTGCTAGGTGCACACTGGTGCTTTTTATTTGCTGAAGATGCCTTCCATTATGCCTGGGGAAATGCGCGGGTGCCCGATGGGCCTTCGTGGACGGGCTTGAGAAAAGAGGGTTGAAGCCCCCCCTCAATCGCTATATGGGTCGGACCCTTTACGGGCTTGTCCAATTGACAGTTTTTGGGCCTTGCCTAGCTTATTTTAAACGGGCCTCACATGATTATCTTTAGTACAATCATGTGACGCCTTTGAATTTTTTATTACTCTCCTGAGAGCACATAAAGCATTTGGCACATCGCAAGCTCAGGCGGTGTTGCAAATGGCCCCAATACCAGATCATGATCGAGTCCTAACTCAATCAGCCTGATCTCAACTACTTCAAGAAAGTTGACAAATGACAATTAGTCATCCATCTGTATGGTTTTGTCCAAATCAAAGGTCATATACTCAAATATATGAGCAACTCTGTCATACTATTTAACTATTCAGAGTAATTGTACAGGAAATGAGTCGAACTGTTTCCATAATCAAGCCCTCAAGGGCGGGGACGCTTTGTGCATTGGGTTGCCTAGTCTAGCCCGCAAGGCCCAAATCCAACCCAGCCCGTAAAAGTAACTATATTGACCTACAAGGCCCGAACCTGGCCCGGTCTTATGGGACAACCTTTTGATGTCTAGCCTGGCCTGGACCTATTTTAGAGTAGGTTGGACCCACCCCAAACCTCCCCATTGCGGAGCTCTACCTGCCATATATGTGTGTGCTATGTGATTATGTCAAGACTTGCATGGGGGTGGCAGTCTAGGGGAGGACTGCTTTGCATCTCTGGTTTTATTCTTCTGGATGTGGGAATGGGAGTTTGATATGATTCATCTCTTGTAATTAAACTGAAGGTTTATTCTTGCTTCCTTTTCTCCATGCTCCCTTTTCACGAGGACTAAAATCACATGTTATTGAGAATATTTTGCATACCCATAGATATGGGTTGACCCAAATTCTCACCTAGGGTTTTTCATTAATCCATTTAACTAGTTATCATTTTCTGTGATTTGTGATTTGAACCTGATACATAAGGAACCAGAAACTCCTTTCAATGTTCAATTTTTATATTTCAATTCTTTCTATAGTTTGGAGCAAATGGCCTGTAAGCTTTATTAGCTCACTGAATTCTTCAGCATTATTCCTGGAATATTAATGACAGTAATGTTAGTGTAATTATGATCAAATTATGGGGAAAAAAGATGATATACTTAGGCAACTGCTGGTTTGTTCCATCCCCCCCCCCCTTTTTTTTCTTCCTCATAAGTTGTTTTTTTTTCTGCTTATTCCTGTTATTACACGTGCTCATGCAGACCAGTGAACTGTGGGCGTTTCTGGTGAAGGGTGTTACTATGTCTTACATGGTCAGTGTTTATATATTTATGATCCTGTTGATCATGCAGGAACATCTGCTTCAATTCATTATGGTACTGGAGCGATGTCTGGATTTTTCAGTGAAGATAATGTGAAAGTTGGTGATCTCGTAGTAGAGCATCAGGTAAGCAGTTTACATCTCGGGGTCTGGTAGTGTTCGAATAATTTATAGATAGTGCTCGGCAGCTTATTTTGTTTCTGTCTTTCAGTCGTTCATTGAGGCAACTCGAGAGCCTAGTCTCACATTCATAGTTGCCAAGTTTGATGGTATACTTGGACTTGGGTTTCAAGAGATAGCTGCTGGGAATGCTATTCCAGTATGGTATGTGCTACTTTTTCCTATAGGTCCTTTTACGATGAATTTCTTTCAAATTGGGGAGTCTGATGGATATTGTAATTAGTTAATATGATGCACTAAGCAGCCATTAAAAACCAATAATTCTAGGGCATATCATACTCAAAAGGATGGCCTTATTTATATGTAATTATTTTCTCCTTAGCCCAGGAGCCGCGGAAAAGGGGGGGGGGGGGGTTATGGGGGATGGTCTCTTCGTAGACTGGGAGATTAGTCAAATGTGGAGAAAGGTTAACTCCTTGAATGTGACATTTTGTGCTTGTGTTAAGGTACAACATGGTTGAGCAAGGACTGGTCAATGAGCCCGTGTTTTCATTTTGGCTCAACCGTAATGCAAAAGATGAAGAGGGTGGTGAACTTGTGTTTGGTGGTGTTGACCCAAACCATTATCTAGGCAAGCACACATATGTCCCTGTGAGAAGGAAGGGTTACTGGCAGGTATCCATCTAAATCTTAAATAGCACATATGACAATTTGAACCATATAACCCGTAATGTCACTGAAAACGCCTTTTTTCGCAGTTTGATATGGGTGATGTTCTTATTGACGGCCAAACAACAGGTATCACTTCTTGATAACTAGTGGGGTAACTTGGGTAAATTTTGTTGCCTTTGATCATGGGATCAGTGGGAAAAATGTTCAAGTGATACTTCAGAACAAACTTTTACCTCTAGAAATTGATTGGAAGTTAATAATGTTTTGGTTCCTCTACTATCAAAGTTTTGATGCTGACATTGACGTGACTGTACTTCCGTGCAATCAGGGTACTGTACTGGTGGATGTGCTGCCATTGCAGATTCTGGAACTTCGTTACTGGCTGGTCCTACGGTTAGCCCTAAATTCTGTGTCATAAATACATCCTGATAGTGCTATTTCCTAGCATTGATAATGTGAATAATCCAATACCGTTCCTGTTTCAAGATTTCTGTGCATATTTATCGTCTGTCTAGTTACCCCTGGAGTTAGGTCAGGTCATTTATCGATCCCATTTACTGGAAATCTGATTATTTTGGACTTGGAATGAGTCACAGGCAACTTGCGCATGTTCCTGTATTGTATTTTACTTGATATATGAAAATCGGTGTGCAAACCACTGGCTGCTTTTTGTTCGCTCTCATGGTCTTTGAATTATGGTTTCCACATGCATTTTGTAGCTCTGATGATGTTACAATCTATTGTTTGGCGATTAGAGCTTCTGCTCATGTTTTTTTGCTTATAACTTGCTATTGTGAGTTGTGACAGCTAATTTTAATCTAATGTGCTTCAGACAATCATTGCTCAAATAAATCATGCGATTGGAGCTACTGGTGTTGTCAGTCAGGAATGCAAGGCTGTAGTTGAGCAGTACGGTCAGATAATCATGGATTTGCTGTTTGCAGAGGCAAGTTTTGTTTTTGGAGATGTCCTCTTCTTCTGTCTTTCATAACCGGGATAATGACTTGTGTGAATTTCTGATCGATGATGTTATGTTATTGCTTGTCATTTTGTGCTTGCAAATATATTGTATTGATCTCCATATTTTCTCTTTATGAAATCATGAAGAAAGAAAATACGAGAGCATATTGATAAGGGAAGTCTCAATGGTGGCAATGAAAATTCTCAGCTGACTCTCATCTGGATTTTATTGGGTTTACTGTGTTGTGTTGGTTTCCATAGGGATCTCCGAAGCGGCTTTGCTCTCAAATTGGTCTCTGCACCTTTGATGGTACCCGTGATGTTAGGTAAGCTGAACTGTTATTGCTTTGAGCCATTGACAAGTAATTTTACTGGGGCTTTATTAATTTCCGATATTATGAATCGCAGACACTTAAATACTTATGACAGTTCATTGTGACAAGTGCTTTTGTTCATTTTTACTTTTTTACAGCATGGGAATTGAGAGTGTGGTGGATAGGGAAAGCTCTCAAAAGTCATCCGGTGGATTGCATGATGGTATGTGTTCTGCTTGTGAGATGACTGTTGTGTGGATGCAGAATCAACTCAAGCAAAATGTGACCGTTGATCGCATAATGAGCTATGTTAATGAGGTAGGCGATCTCACCTGATATCAAAGCTACCCAAAATCTCTATTGATTTCTCATCTATTCAGACTGTCACGGACTTTGCAGCTGTGTGATCGACTCCCAAGTCCAATGGGAGAATCATCTGTTGACTGTAGCCGCCTTTCTTCCATGCCTTCTGTTTCTTTTACCATTGGTGGCAAAGAATTTGAACTTACACCTGAGGAGGTAATCCCTGTGTCACTACATTTTGTTTCCTTGCATTGAATTTCAACCTAATTATGGTCTGGAAAAATACTTGATGTTTTATTCTCTACATTTTTCATGCATTTGTCGTACTAAGTAATTTGTTGGGTTTGTTCTCTCAAATTTCAGTACATACTGAAGGTCGGCAAGGGACCTGCAGCTCAGTGCATAAGTGGCTTTACTGCTCTGGACGTTCCACCTCCTCGTGGACCTATTTGGTATATTTTTCATCTCCCACTTTTTTTTTTCATTAAGTTTCGGAACAAGAAAAAGATATTAATGATCACTTGCCCCTTGGGGTAAAAATGGCAGGATCTTGGGAGATGTCTTCATGGGTCGTTATCACACTGTGTTCGACTTTGGACAACTCAGGGTTGGGTTCGCAGAAGCAGCTTAAATATTGGTCTCAACCCCTGATCTTTTATCGTCTGTTTCTTTAAAGTGAGGTGTTTTTTCTCGTTTTCGGAAGCTATTAGCTGCTTGTCTAGAACTTTTATGTCAGTCATCGTTTGAACGGCCCTGTAAATATTTGTAAGCATGTAGGCATGTTCTGTTACTTCGGACAACTGTTCCTGTGCTTATGTATGGTTTGTGGTTGTGTTAGTTTTGCTTTTTGGTGTAGTATTTGCATGTGGAATCATGTTAACCAAAAGCTAAGTTGAAGGCTATGTTATCAAAATTGTACTACCCAGTCTGGTCGCACTAGTTCAACTGGTGACTAGTCGGCCCCAGTTCGGTTATTTGACTCGGATGAAACTGGTTGGAAGCAATGCCGAACTGAACACAGTTCAACTCGGGTAATGCCGGCTGGAAGTACTACTGAACTGGACATGGTTCAATCCGGCTGGGTTCCGGTTGAACCAGTTTATCTCTTTAAGGCAGTAACATGCAAAGAATTAACTAAGGGAAAAGAAAGCATTCCATTGAGGTTGTATATAGCCCGTATAATATGCGCCTGTGCCCAAGAAAGGCATTGAAGATGGTGCAATGATTCAAGTCATGATGCAATGATGACAATGTTAGGCTATAATGTATGATGATGCGAATGCATAATTGTTGGTAACTTGATGATGAATCGGAGACATAATGGGCATGTTAGTAGTGGAGGTGGAGCCAGAGAGAGTTGGCTTGGGTTGAGAAAGAGACAAGAGACCTAAGCCGCGTACGCGTTCCATGCAAAGTAAGAGCAAATACAATGTGGAATTTTTGTTCGGAATTTTGATATCTTCTCTCTCTTACTCTCTCTCCTCTTATCTTTATCTCTCTCAAGAGATGGAATGCTTTTGTTAAAATAAGTGGTGGGTAGGAGAAAGATAGAAATAAGAGGAGAGAGAGGGAGAATATACTAAAATTCCAAACAAAAATTTCACATTGCACACTCTCTAAGGCCGCCTTAGCGGTTGTGGGCATAGGGTTTTAGGATTAAATAAGGGTTTGTGAATTCTATGGTGAGTAAAGTTAAATTTTGGTTAATTTTAAAAAATCTGGGTAAGTTTGGATAATGGTTATATTTGGATAAATTTTAATATAGCTAAATTTTGGTTACATTTTTTTTTATAATTACGGTCAAAAGACCCTTTTATTTAAAAGACACAAAGTGTCATTAAATAAAGCATACATGGAAATATGATCTCAAATACAACAGATGACTTCAAAGTATGCTTGAGCTTATTCCAAAAGCCAACACCACCACCATCATAATACTGTAATGAATGCTGAGAATTATGAAAACATCCACCAACATTGAGCGTGAAGACAAGATTGAGACCTTCCAAACCGCCAATTGCAACTCTAAACTGATTTTCAAACACCATTAGAACCCCATCAAAGAATCTAACCCAATCCAACATAATTTTGAAACAAACCCTAACAATGCTGCTGCTACAGCACCAAGAACACCATACAAGTAGAACTGCCAGCTGCTTCATGAGAATGTTGATGGAACAACACTGAGAAAATCAGACCCAATAACCAACCCCCTATATCACTTAAAGACATTAGTAGCAGCAGTATAGAATTGTCTAACAGAGCATAACTTCAGACTCTGGAAGCAAATTAGAGCACTGAAGCAGAGAGAACCAAAATTCACATCAAAGGACCATGACTCCATTAAACAACTTGGCTCCCTGTGCAATTTGCTTTCATCAAAAAGAGCATGACCTAGCATAGCAATTATCCTCAGATCAACCAAAGACCAAAGACCAAATTTTGAGGACCCAGATTCCACTACAGAATATATGTCTCCATCAAATGCTTAATGAGCATCCCATAAGACTTTCACATCTTATTGAATGATGCAGAAAGCACACCACCAAATAACTTGAACCACTTACTATTAAAACTTAGAATCCTTAAAACACCCACCAACCAAAAAATCACGCACTCAGCTTGAACTTATCATCATTATTGCTGTTAATTCCCAGAAGCTGAAGAAGAAACACTAAAGAACAGATACCCCAAAAAAGAGAGAAGGAAGCAGCCCACAATCAACAAACACGAGGACTTAAAAACGGCAACCACAGAGCAGATGAATTCACCACAGATCAATGCATAACAAAAGCCGACCAGAAGTAAACTTGTAGCACCAAAGCTCCAGTCATGGTACAAACCATACTTCATCAATGAAGAGCTTCACTTTCAGAAGGACAGTCAAGTGGAAGAAATTGAGATTGACTTTTTTCTCCTTTGACTTTCTTTTGCCTTCCTTCTTCTTGGGGAGAACTTGTTTTTTAGATACTTTCCGAGATTGGTATTCCTCTTTGTTCTCATAAACCCACTGTCTTCACCAAACCTGATTGTTTTTCCTATAATGAATGCTCTAGCATTCACAGCCGAGTCACAATCAGATGAGATCGAACGATCACCATCTGAATTCTGGTCACTGGGAAAGAACAATATGATTAGACGATTCCGGTTCCTGGTGATGATTGGAATCATTCAAAACCTCAACAGATTTTTCAACTCCCATAGCAGCATCAGGAAGTAAACTTTACATACCTATCATTCACTCACGAAATTGACGGACAAAGTTATTTTTTATTTAATATTTTATTTTTTGTTTATCTTGTAAAGTTGCAACCTTAACAATTTAATGTTTTATTTATTTTTTAATTTTATTCAAATTTGAAGTTAAATGAGCCTCATATATAACATTAATGTATGGAACCCCTTTTTGTAGACAAATTGGTAGACAAAAAAATTTTCCCTTTTTGGTTTTTCTGTATACCTGCCTCATATATAATATTAATGTATGGAATATAGATAATTTTCTAAGTTTAACTAGGTTTTTTTAATTTTATTTTACATGGTTAAATTGATATCGAATCACCTATGTCATAAAGTAGATGTAGGAGACCCGGTACAATTGATATGTACTGACTTACCTAAATCTACTCCAACACTTCATCTTAGGTTGGAATTTTTTTACGAAGTATATGGATTTTTTTTTCTACTTATGGTAAAGTAATTAATGTCAATTTCAACTAGTTCAACTGGTGTCATGAGTTAACGATTCTAATACAGCCAAACACCTCCGAGCTGTTGACTCATAAACTAATTACTTGATCAATCGAGTTGATGACCGGTTTAGGTCTGACAATATAGGTTGAAGAACTAGTGATATAGTACTGTGACATGCCCTTGCGGTAGGGGTGTTCATATTTTGGTTTAGACCGGGAAAACTCGTGACCCTGATTGGCTCAGAGTTGGTTCGGACCAACTCGGTTATGTTCAATCAGATGTCCGATCTATAATATTTATAATTTTAGGTTTACGAATCGGTCTGGTCCAAACCCTAAAAAAGTATGGTTGGATGAAACCTTGTGTGTCTAAATTTTCTTCAACATCACCAAGAATATTCATCAAAGCGGTCCATAATATTCATCAAAATTAATTTCATTAGTCGTGATGCTAAACCACCTGTGGGAATTATCAAAGGCTTTACATGAATGCCCTTAGCCTTGAAGCATGGATGGTGGAGAAACTCTTGTATCCTTGTGCATTTAACATGGGGCTATTGAGATTTTGGATTTGAGATCTCACAATCAGTCTAATTCTAATATTATGTGAAATTATTTTAGTGAGAAGCCTAAACTAATGTTGGAAGAAATGATGACAGTCTTATATTCTAGCAGTGTAATTTGTTTAGGCTATGTTCGGCAATCGTTTTTGACACAACGTTTAGCGTTTGTACAAGTTAAAACTCAAATTAGAAAAAAGGTTAATAAAGTAATAATTTTGGGGTGATGTACAATATTTCAACTAGCAATTTTCAAAACATTAATAAAGTTAAGGGTTTAGGGTTTGGAGTAGCATTTTACACTTTTTGGTAAAAAAAGATCATTTGAAAATTTTAGCTTTGGAAATTATTCATATTCTTTTATGTTAATTTACGTTTATAAGCTAATTCAACCACTAAATTTACCAAATATAAATTTTATTTGGACAAATATTCATTATTTGCTTAATCATTATCTCACTAGACCATTACCTGAATCGCTATGCTATGTAAAAATCAATATACGCTATCTAAAGTGTTAATTTGGCGGAGCAAGGCTTAGATGTAGAAAACTTTAACTACATGGTGACATTTGAATTGATGAGCAGGAAGGTGTGGGTCCCTACACATTTTGGGGATCTATGTTGGCCAAGGAATAAAGGATCTATGTTATACATGAACTTCGATAGCTAAAAGAATAGGGTAATTGCCTTTAATATTTAATTACTTTGGTTGCTTTCACAATGAAGCAATTAACTAAAGTTGTGTGATAACTTGCTCGTTAAGCATCGAGTTCCACTGTTGTTCAGCTGCAGTTGTTAGCGGTCAGAAGATGAAGAGCTCAATGGCAAAATTAACTTTGCTTCATTTGTACACAATCCTAAACCTCCTTAATCACTTATAAGCCCTTACCGTTTTCACTTTTGTTGTCTATTTCAATTTTCAAACCATCCACTTTAGCTTTCTAATTTAAATGTCACTTTGTGCATCATTATCTCTGTTGATGGTTCACATAGTTTAATTTTAGCTATGGTATTATATATATCTATCTATGAAATGTTCGGTAATAAAATAGTTAGACAATCCTTTTTTTAAACGATCTGTCTAAGTTGCCATTTATAAATAAAAAAGACTTACAATAAATAAAATTCCATAGCCCATAGGAAGGAAAAGAAATAGAAAGACCTAACTTAGTAATTTAATCTGCCGCTTGATTTCCTTCATGATAAATATGATTAATGACAACTTGGTTGTAAGAACTGAAGAAAAATTTGGGAATCACTACCAAAGTTTGAGCGTGCATGAATTTGTCATTTTAAAGCTTGGATAAGCATAAGATCATCAACTTCAATCAGAATGACTAGAATTCTAAATTAATTACAACACAAACTCCATTTGTCATAGCTAATGTCTTTGCCGCTAAACTGAAATTGCTCCTAGATTGGCAGAACCAACTTGAATATGTCTCCTATCCCAACTTCTAATTACAAACCCTCATGTTGATGTTTAAGACGACTTAGACCCGTCGAAATTAACTTTGAAGAATCCCCCACGTAATTTAGCCCAACTAAGAAAGTTTGCGGGCTTGCGCCTTGGATGAAAAGAATGATGCTGAAAGGAAGATGCATCCATATTGAAAGGTTGTCTATTCTTCCATCCAATCCAATTTCTTTTAGTACGAATAATTATTCCGGTAGAATTATATATTTCATTTTTGAATACAACTGAATTCCGACTTTTCCATATACTTCGTAGGAGATAAATAATACAAGCAATATGAGAAGAGTTAGAATGCTTCTTGGGACACCCAAAAAAATCTAGGATTGGAGAAATTTCAAAAGTAGAAAAGTTTGAATCAAACCACTTTATATGCTGAAATGCCCAATCTCAAGTAAATTTGGTAATAGAACATTGTGTAAAGAGATGACTCTTAGACTCCAATTCAGAGTGGCAAATGGAACATATAGGATCTAGATTCAATGACCCTCTTCTAAGCAAATTGGCACGAGTAGCTAGATTATTATGACATATTTACCACAAGAAAAATTTTAACCTCACGCATAATATCCAAATTTCAAATCTATGTGAATTCCGGAGGTTGATGATCATGCATGTTTTGGATTACCATGCTTCCCAAGTTGCGGGTTTCGTTGTAAATAACCCACTACTTGAAAGATCCCAACAAAAAGAATCATCCTTATCATGCAACGAGATCCGAATACTCGTAATCGGATCACAAATCTCCATAGATAAGGATATAAGCAAAGGGCAATTCCATTCCCTACCTAACATAATAAAATCACTTATTGAAGCATCCTTCTAAAGCATTTCCTGATTTTCTAAAGTGCAGTAGGTTGATAAGGTTATCCCACTACAGCAATAGATAATTGATAAACTTAATATATAGATTGATAAACTTCGGTTTTACCAACTTAAACCTCGGTTTTCGAGCTTTGTTTCTGGGGTGTTTACCTACTTTGGAACAAATTTGACTTGGTTTAGCTCATTGTCGCTTGTTGTAGCTAAAATACTTATGTTTGTCAATTGTAGGTGAATTTTGGGTGATTCGCGACGCATTAATTATTGTTGGGTGAAAGATCAGGAAACTGTGGAGAGGCGGGATGAAAAGAGTGTGTGAAGGATCCCAAATGACAATTTCCCAGACCCGCACACCCAAGCTAGCGCTTGCACTAGCCCAGAATTTCCATAATAGGCGCACACTCAGGCGCACACTCAGGCGCACACCCAGGCGTGCACGTTATCCAAAATTCAGTTTTTAGCATTTTAATTGGAAAACATCGGTAGTTATCATGATCTTATTATTCAACAAACTTTCTAGGTTTTGAGAGAGTTCTCTCTAGCATCTCTAGAGGCTTTTAAGGTAGATTCTAGGTTTAATTTGTCTTTTGTTGATGGATTGCACTTCGTTCTTCACATCTAATTCAATACTAAGTTTCTCTAACCTTCTCTCTTTATCTTCATGTTTTTATGTTTGTTTGTTGCATTGATTTTATCTTTGATTTTCATTGTTATGTTAATTAATTCATAGTTTGGGTTGTGATTGAATTGTTTGATGGCTAATTGATATTGTTTAGGCCTAATCTATCCAAATTCATGCTTGTAGTTAGAGGTTTTCTCATGCCCATCATTTGTTCGATGAAATGCTCGAGAGAGTGTTCATCTATATTTCTTTAGCCAATTTATGTATGATGAGAGCTAAGGTTAATTTGCTAGTGTGGTACAGAAAATAGTTATAGTTTTTGATATGAGAATAATCAAATTCTAACTAGGTCTAAGGTTGCCATTCTTGTAGTTTAATTAGACCAACTCCATGAGAATAGGTAGTTGCAATAGTTAGATTAGCCCTTGACCCTCGAGAGAGGACTTTGGCGAGCTTTGATGGTGCAACAGATCACTCTGAATAGTCTGTTTACAATTGGTGGATTAGGTTATTCATATTGATTATTTGTTGAATATTTATATTGTAACCCGAGTTTTTTTCACTATTTTCATAGTTCATTAGTTTCCCTTGATCACCATCATAATCACCTATTTATTCACGTAACTTGAAACACTTGAGTTTTTTCTGACTGGCTAGAACACAACTCCCCATGGATATAATAACCGTACACCCAAAAGTACGACAACATAAATCTTCCATTTTCAAGTTTCTAACAGATATCCTTACTGAAAACCTTTCTAATATGAAGTACGTACTTCCAAACCCAAAAATCATCGTTTTTAGTAGTCCTTAAATTAATAGAAATCAATGTCCAAAGGATACTCGATACGCATAATTTTAACCCAAAAATTATTTGAATTAGTAAGGTATTTCCAAGAAAGCGCACATAGGAAGACTTTATTGACCATTCATGTTTTACAAAGTCCAAGGCCACCAAAATTTTTTAGATCAACACATCTTATCCCAAGAAACCATGAAATCCAAGGTCTTTCGAACTGAAGACAAACCCTCATTTAATCCTTTCATCGACTTTTTCCACATCAAACTTGACTGCTACATAGGTCTGTTTCCCTTTCATATTATTGAATTTGTTCATCACTTCATGGTCACAAGAATATTACCATGTGATAAGTGTATTTTATATATATGTGATCTTGGGTAATTTAGAGCTAATTTGAGTGATTATTAATATGAATGTATTATTTTTATACTCGAATTCTCTATTTTATGCTTGGTTGGAGTTTGGTATAATTTTATAGGAAATTGGTGTTTAAGTGAAGAAATCAAGCTTAAAATCAAGTGTATGGAGTCCAAGAGGATCACAATTGAAGAATAAATCCACCCCAAGGCCCAAGCTCAAGCCCAAGAACACATTGGATACCAGAAGATACCAACACGGGTGAGAAAAGACCCAAAACGGGTCGTTTCAGCCTCCAGAAAGTCCAGAATTTGATTCCAGTGACCAGCACGGTCCGTGTCCGTTCAACACGACCCGTGTTGACCCTAGCACGGTCCGTGTTGACCTGGAACCACCCGTGTTGCCTCTGTTTAATGCAAAAATGGCGTTTCGGTTGCTCTTAATGCTATATAATTGATGTATCCGGTGGTTTTTGCTGGCATTGACTCCTACTCATCATCATATTCATCCATATTTCCATCCACATTCATCCATTGTGAAGATAGAGAGATTGGTTGAGTTTTGGAAGATTGGTTCTCAAGAATTGGAGAGAAGTGGAGGAGCAAAAGTCCCCGCGGATCGACATTCAAGCAAGGATTGAAATCCAACTCGATTTATTTCTCTTTCTTATAGTTTCCATGCTTTCTAGAGTAGAATTTGTTATGTTTAGTGAATCGAACATGAGTAGTGAGTAGTTTCATAAGTTTAGGGGATAAACCCTTATTAGTTTCTCTTATGGATTAAGTTTTGTTGGATTGAACAAGTTTGTTTATCTAGTTTGAATGCATTTTATTTAACCTTTGATTATGTTTGTCATTGTTTTTGACTGGCCATCAAGAATATGGAATTAGATTGTTGAATGAAGTACCGAACGAAGAAATTCGATAATCGGAACCCTTAGGATTAAACTAGTTTATGAAGTGAACTAGAGATAGAAGACTTTGTAACTAGGGGTCATTGGATAATTTGATATTTAACTTAGATAAAATTGACACAATAAATAGTCCAATAGATCAATTTTACTAAGCAGTCCATTTCATTGCCAAAAGCTCGCTACGGAATACATTATGCGATTATCGACCCTAAAACGTACCAAATTAGTGACATACATGTTCAATCCACTTGTTTGATTCATAGAGTTACTTAGGTTTTATCCCCTGAATGCTTTTCTCATATTGATAATCCAAGTAAATTGTGTGAATATTTGTTGGTTTTGCCCTTTTTAGTGATTAGAAATAGAAATAGTTATTCTCAATCAAAAACCCGACCGATTTAACAATCACATAGGAAGCTAGTTTGGTGTGTAGTTAGCAAAGTCCCTGTGGGATCGACCTTGATATTTGCTACACGTACACCCGT
This sequence comes from Portulaca oleracea, assembly GCA_029582165.1. Lineage (NCBI taxonomy): Eukaryota > Viridiplantae > Streptophyta > Magnoliopsida > Caryophyllales > Portulacaceae > Portulaca > Portulaca oleracea. Next base: position 13,541,199 of record CM055887.1, read on the forward strand.
GCACTTGCGGCGTATCACCATGTATAACCTTTTTTGGTTTACAAGTACTTTGTACATGACTAGTACTGATACGTTCCAAAATTGGTCTCACTCTATTAACTAGAAATTTAGAAATAATTTTATAAAAGTATTGCATAGACTAATTGGTTGAACATGACTTCTCAAATTAGGATTTTCAACTTTTAAAACATAACGCAACCAAAGTATAATTGACTTCTTTTAATTAACAATTTACCATTTAAAAAAAGGTTAGTAATATGATTATGTGCCAATAATAATGTAAAAACCTGCCCCAAAACAATTAGACCTCAATGTTTTTGAAGAATCCATTTGAAAAGTTGCATCCTTTTTTTATCGGATGTCTCATCCTTAACCTCTTGAGGGTGATAGGAGTAGTAGGGGTTTTTCCTCTAAGGAACTCGTTCAAGGCGTATTCGTGATTATTGGTTGACTTTCATTATAAACTTCAGACTTAAAACAAGAAGAATAATTCGAGATGAAGATTTTTCCTCCAATCAAAAATGTGTTTCATCTTTAATATGAGAAATAGTGCTTTCATGCTTCGTGGTTATACACATTAATGAAAAGAATTTCAAATTTCTATCACCTTAAATGAGTCTTTCCTTTCTATAGAACTTCGCTTAATATTTTTTATTAGACAAAAGCAAACACTCTCTTCATTGATGATTATAAAATAATATACATAGATTTTAGTAGGCGTTTACAACTTCTATGATTCAAATTAATATTAGAAATTATTTACATTGAGAAAATACAAGAATTATGATGGTACATATTATGGTCAACAACACTAATCATAAAATTTGGATTGATAATAATTATAATTTAATCATAAGAATAAATTAGGTATATTAATAAAAAAATACATCATGTATCATATGGGTTATTAAAATCTAGTTTTTGAATAAAGTGCCTAATTCAATTAGGTGATAGAACAAGCTCAACAACTTTTTTTTTTGGTGATTTGGTCAATGTCACTGTTAATTAGACCTATTTAGAGTTCGAGTCAAGTTGGGTAGGTCGGGTCGGAAGTTACATGACCCTTGAGTCAGGTTGGACCGGTTGGGTTCCATGACCCTGATCCGACATGATTAATGCCACTGTCAAATCACTGAGTCACTCGTTCCTAAAATTAGAAATATTAATTTTTTTATCGTTTTATCCATTTCCATTGGGATAATCATAAATTTTATGTTTTCAACACATACATTTACGAATAAAATTCCAAATTATGAATTTCAAATTGGTAACATAAAAATCAATATCAAGTATCCAAGCTAACAAAAATACCAAAGATTTCAATTGGTTTCTTTAATGAAAATTATGTTATATATAATTATTTATTGGGTCATCGGGTTGGGCTGGGTCAAGGCACCTCTGACTCAAACCATACTCTGGTAAGGTACGTACACAACATTTTCGAGTCGGAAGATTTACCCTAATTCGTGAAATTTCGGGTCGGGTAGGGTGGGTCCACGACCTGAATGATAGGTCTATACTATTAGTATACTAGAAAAACAAGAAGAGGACTCTTTTCTATTAAGTTAACGTTAATCAGTATATTAATAGATTTGTCATGGTGTTAATATAAACTTTAAAACGCCATGAAATATACGAGTAGATGATTAACATAGTTAATCAACGTCTAGATACATAGCACCGTTAATCTATATATAAACATAGTTTCTAATCATTAGGACCACAATAATTTAGATTATCTCTTTAGACTTTGGCATATAATCCTCACCAATAGCAGCAGCTAAATGCCCTTCTTTAAGTCGATCCAAGGGTCAGCCTTCCAAGAATATACCAAATTATGTACTAATGATATCCACTAAATCTAATTAGACCCGAGTGATTAGGGTCACCTTCCCTTTCCTTCAGCATGTGATCACGTGCCCCCATGTGAGCTCCTTGCGATTAGTATCATCACTTCCAATTAGCCAACCCTCTAAGTACGCCACCCTAAGATAACTGTGCTTAATAAACTGCTTGTGTTTGATTATCTTATCTGAATGATTAATGAAATTTTTATATAATTTGTAATTTCTATCAAAGTCTACGGTAAATATGAAGTTAAGGATAAACAAAATGTCATATTCGCTAATTAGTGTACCTATTTAAATACATCATATTTTTTTTTTTAAATTTTGGTAAGATAGATACATCATATGTATTGAAATATATCAAATTTTTATGTGATGATATTTTGTAAAAATTTTATAAATTTAAAAAAAATTGATGAATTTTATAAAAATATTGATAAATTAATGATGCATTTCATAATTAATAATTGCTAAATTTATTCGAAAATTTAATATAAATAATGCATCTAAATAGGTATGCCACAGTGGACCATATAATGATACCTTATATTTTCGATATGAATCAAATATATTTTAAAATATTACTCCAACTATTTAAGCATAGATCAACTAAAAATGAGCCTAACTCGAACATAAATTGATGGCTCTTTTATTATACATTTTTTGGTAGAATTTTCAATATTCGATAGTTTCTATATATAATACGAACCTAGCCCTTTTTCCTTTCATTTAATAGATTTTCTGTTTCATTTTGGTTTTGATCCTTTGGTTTAATCATGTGGAGATGGGATCTCTCTCACTTATGTTTAAAGCCAAGGGAGCCGCAAGATTCTGTAGTGTGAAATGAAGGCACCAAAAGACGCCGCCCATTGGAGGACAAAACTAAATTAAAGAATAAAACAGAGGTTTTCTTTTCTCCTTTTCTTTTTCCCCTCGTCCAAACACACCATATAAAATTTGGTGCATCAGTTGCATGCAATTCAATCTGGCTCCTTCCAAACAACCCTCTCTCTCACTCTCTCTGTAGCTGGCAATAATGAGCTGGAGGAGAGGCCAGCTCATTGGGCAGGGCTCCTCAGCAGCGGTGTCCTTAGGAAGGGCACACCCTACTGGTGACATTTTTGCCGTCAAGTCGATCGAATTTTCGAGGTCTAGTTCCCTTCAAAGGGAGAATGACATTCATTCCACCCTGAATTGTGACCGAATTATGGGGTACAAGGGTTGCGACGTAACATTTGAGAATGGTAAGCTCCTTTTCAATATTTTTACCGAATATGCTCCCGGTGGTTCCATTAATGATGAAATTAGAAGACAAGGCAGTGGCCTAAGTCAGTCCCAAGTAAGAAAATATACTAGAGATATTCTCATTGGTTTGGAGTACCTACACTCTAAGGGCATAGTACATTGTGACATCAAAGGTGCCAACATTTTGGTCTCAACTGATGGGGCCAAAATTGGGGACTTTGGGTGCTCTAAGCGGGTCCATGACTTGGCAAGTCCTCATTGGTCGTTGGGACCGATCACTGGGACCCCAATGTACATGGCTCCGGAGGTGGCACGTGGCGAATACCAAGGGTTCCCGGCTGATGTTTGGGCCTTGGGCTGCACAGTGCTGGAGATGGCTACTGGGATGGATCCATGGCCCAATATTGGGAATGACCCAGTTTCAGCCTTATATAAAATTGGGTTTTCGGGCCAAATGCCCGATATTCCGAACTTCTTATCGGGCCGGGTCCGAGACTTTCTTTTCAAATGCTTCAAGAGCAACCCAAAGGAAAGATTCTCAGTGGCTGAGCTTCTCCAGCACCCTTTTGTCTGTGAAGATCATGGGTTGGCTGAATTGGTGGTGAAGGAGGTCTTTCAACATAGTTCTGATACACCAACAAGTATATTGGATCAAGGCTTGTGGGAGTTCCCACAGGAATTGGATGTGGCCCAAAATGATTTTAATCCAGAGTCCCTTGGTGAAAGAATGGGGGAATTGTCATCTTTAGACGAACTTCCTAATTGGGAAGAGGAACAAAATTGGATCACTGTCAGAAACAACATACGTGATGAAGCAGAAGAAGGTTTCCATATTAATTTGGGCCAGTATTGGGCCTACATTGTGGACCATAATGTCACAAGTTCGATTGAGTTTTGTGCTGTCATTGGTGAGCTTGATTTTGCATTTCTTGTTGCTCACTTGTTGGGCTGTAATTCATGTGGCATTTTTAATTGTATATGTTATCATTCATGTGAAATATATGGGTATTTTTATTGGCCAAAGGATCTTGCATTTAATCTGATGCTTTTATCATCGCAGTATTTTATATAAGGACAGAAATTTCAGTTAGTAAAAGATCCATAACAACAGCTTAAAATTTTCTAATCGATTTATAACGACAAAAGAAGAGTATGACTTAATATAAAAAAGAACACATTTTACTTCGATTGTCAGGATCTAGCATATCTGCATATGGCTGTCCAAATAATTTGCCCCTCGTTTTCATGTGTACACAATGACTATATACCACGCCGGACCATGATAACCATCTTGGCTTAAAATGTTTATCATTTTCGATACCACGTAACAAGTTAAATTTTGAACTAATACATATTTGAATTTGTAGTATATAGCCGTTGATATAAACTACCTACTGATCCCGAACTTTATAAAGTAGTGGCTGATCAAAATTAAAGAAACATACTTCTCAAAGTGTGTGTGTATATATATATATATATATATATATATATATATATATATATATATATATATATATATATATATATATATATATATATATATATATAAAAGATTTCGATTAAAGTTAAGTTTTATATTGAAGTCAAACTTCATAGACAGCTTGTATTACTTATACAAGTATCATACTAAATCCAATTTTTTTAAAGAAGTATGCTTAATTTCTACCAACCCCATTCCCTAAATTTTGTCAGCAATAGTTTCTATCGAGAAAGGGTACATAAAACAAGGTATATACACGAACCTAGTTGACAGATGACAAATTATTATTGCGTAAGGTACCATCGAGGTCAATGAAGAAGTACATGAAAAAAAAAAAGAAAAGAGAAAATTAAATAACGAAATGAAAAATAATCATGGATTAACAACATGCATAGCTTCAAAGCAGCAATTTAAGATGAAATCACAAAGGAAGAAAAAAAGTTGCAATTAATTGCCATGCGGGCGGGGCTTATTGCAGTGGCAAACCCTTATTCTAACAACATAGACGACGATGGATCGATGTTGATGAAGAAGCAACTAGCTAGCTAGAATAGTAATAGATCTACTCAGTAATGATCTCAACCTTGACATTAGTAACGGTGACCGCAGCATTTCCTGACTTGGGAACAATTAAGACCTCCAGTTCATCATCATCATTCGCCCCGAGAGCATCAATCACTGCATCCGCAGAAAACTGGAGTGTCCTCTTCATCTTGCCTGTGTTACCTTTACCTCCATGAGGCAACATTGTGAAGCTTCCCAGATACTGAGTTGCAGTGGCGTCCGTCCTGTCTTTCGGCTGGTGTCCGTGCTCGTCATTCAGGTATACGTCGAACTTGATGAACTCGTCACTGTGATCCAACTCAACCTCAATGGTCACCACCTCCTCTGTCTCCTCCTTCTCCTTCTCAGTCCTTCCCTTCTTTGGTCTAGCCACCACTGTCCTTATCTCCTTGTCTAGTTTCTTCGGGAATGTCACCGGAGGAACTGGCGGCTTCACGGGTTTGTCTTTCCCATCGTCTGCTGGCTTGGGTGGCGGCGGGTAGTTTAGCCATTGCAGCTCAGAGTCTTTGTACTTGTACCCTAACTTCTCGTTATCCAAGCTGTCTTTAACGTAAACCTTGATAGGGTTAGCATGTTCATCGTACAAAATGAACCATGAATTCAAGAAGTCCTCCTTGTCAATATCCTTCCTTGTATCTCCATTGAGGGTCTTCCACACGGTCCACAGCCTATCCACGTTGGCATGGTGGCAGTAGAAGAGAGGATCTCGGCCTGCAGACCAGAAGGCACCCATGTCCTGGTTCCCCCTCACGCCAGGGTCCCCAACCCATCGATGGATATTGTTGTGGGGAGAACTCTCAAGAGCCCCGGCACCTTTAGGGGCCTCCCCGGCATGGTACTCCTTTCCAAAGAACATTTCTGGGAGCTTATTGTTTACCATTTGAGTATACATTAGCCTTAAGTTGTTCACCTTGAGGTCTTCATTTGAGGTCGGAGGCCTTTCCACCCCTGCGTACGTCAAATCTACCATAACATCCAAGTGAGCCGGATTCCTGTTCGGGTCGAATAGGGCAGAATCAGGATCCTTGAACAACTCTGGCATAAACATGCCATCTGGATGGTCCCAGTTCCAGTAGGGCAAAGCAAAGTCGGGTTTGTTGATAAGCTTGGCTAGGATCCTCTCAAAGAAGTAGAGGTACCACCTATGAAAAGGGGCGAAGATCCAGCTGTCATGGACGGCGAGCCGAACACCGGGGAAACCATCTTGGTAGTAAGATCCATCACAATAAGCACAATGGACCTGGGCTTGGTTGAAGAAGTTACGTGGGTCAGATGCAGGGAGAGACTTCATAAGCTTAATTGCCCTGTTATAGTCTTTGACATATTGAGGGTCCTTGAAGGCCTCATGTGCGGGTCGTCGGACCTTCATGGCTGGGTTTGGGAAGTTCTTAAAGTCAAACTCAGCCACCGTTTCAAGAGTAGCCCTAGGAGGACAGCAGTAGTCACCTACTGATCCATCATCGACACTTTCGGTCAGACCACATTTGTTGATGTCTGGTGCGACCGGTGCAGCCCAGGTCAGGCCTGGGTTCCCGGCTAGGGAGGCGGCTGCGCCATAGAAACTACCGAGCCCAAGAAGCATGTTTCTTCTGTCAATAAGGGCAGGGGAGTCAGGCTTGGGTTGGGCTGTGTCATCCTGTTTGGCCGCTTTGCATGGACCAAAAACACGGCTGCGAGGGACGTTTTTGGGCCTTGAGAGGGAGATTTGGTGGGGTGGTTTGGGGCAGAGTTGCTTCGGAAGAGAGGTGGATGGAGTCGTCGTGGAATTATGAGGAGAAAGAGATGCCATATTGCTAAGTGATGAGTAGTGGGAGTGATGAGTTTTGATGAAAACTCCATGGTATTTATAACCAGCTTTGGGGCTCAATCTTTTCTTTTTTTAATTGATTACCAGATGATTGCCAGATACCGGTGTGATTTACTCAATCGTTATTTCATTAGTTTATTTATTAAATATTAAACAATATGGAAATTGTCGTGGGCTGGCATTTAATTCAACATGTGTTCTTGGTTCTTACTTCTTAGGGCGCATATATACATGATAATTAAGGATCCACGATTCTCGTAGATTTTATATGTATATATATTCCACCACAAGGGCACATGATGTATATATACTACCTCGTTTTTTTAATTGTCACTTTAGTAACTGTGTCAGAAATTTTGACCGTTAATATCTTAATTTGTATAATGATTCACTAAATAAAATTGATATCGTTAAGTTCGTAACAAAAAAATCCTATTGAAAAAGTATAATATTATTATTTTTTATGAAAATATTATCTGAAAAATTATTGATCAAAAATGAATCTCAAAAAGTGTGATGACAAAAAAAAAATACGAAGAGAGTTTATGTTTTGAATATGACATGATAATTAAGGATCCATGATTCCCGGAGATTATATATATATATATATATATATAAATATATATATTCCACCACAAGGGCACATGATGTATAGTTTGAATTGGGTTCGATGTATAGTTTGAATTGGGTTCATGCTAATATGAGTTAACTCTCACTTTTAAATGATTAGTATGTGTTTATATGGCATATGATGCATGAATGTGATAACTATAGTTAAGTGGAAATATGGCGGTCGCAATGCTCCGGTGTGTCCATTCATATCGGTTCATATGTCTATTTATTTTTATTTTATTATTTTATTTATTTTATTTTTGGTACAATATCTATATATTTGAGTCATTTTTAAATTTTTTTTCTCAAGCACAATAGGTGTTTTCAATTCACAATAGCGTTGAAAAAAATTTAGGTTCGAGTAGATTGGGGTTGGTCAAATTTGGTCAATATTAAAACTCGGACGAGAAATTCACGTTTGGACTCGGTTTTTTTTGGTCAAACCGGGTTAGACAATTTGAACGGAACTAAATTCGATCAAAATTGGGTCCAGACAATAAAAAACGATGAATATTTTGTCTGAATATTTGAGTCAATTCTGTCGAAATCGAGTTCGGACATAACCAAGTTTTTCTCGAGTTGGACAAATTCAAGTATTTGGATCGGAAAATTTTTTTAACGCTAACTTACAACATCCATTTCAACATGAACATAGCGGTATATATTTCTGAACATCCATATTTAAAATTATGAATATCATTAATGAGTATTTTTATTAGACATTATATATGAACATCCATCTTAAAAATTATGAACATTATAGTATATCTTTCTGAACATTCAAATTAGAAATTATGAACATCATTATTTAGTGAGTATTTTTTATTAATGCATTATGAACATCTATCCTAAAATTATGAATATTATAGTGTATCTTTCTAAACATCCGTATTAAAAATTCTAAAAACCATAGTATAACTGTATAAACATGCTATACAGTGAGTATCTTTCTTAGATATTAGGAAATACATTTTAAATATCATAATCATTGTAATATATCTATATGAACATTCATCTTCTATCTTTATAAAGTTTTTATAAGTTTTGTATTGTAGTTTTACGAATTTTATGAGTAATATTAAAATAAAGCTAAAAAACATTTCATGGTCTGCTTATGAACATAATTTATAATTTTTTATGAGTATTTTATAATGGTTCCATTATAAAAAATAATCTAACAATACTCTAACTAAAAAAATTGAAAATTAAAAAAATAGGGTGCATGCATCGGAACTATGTGCTCCCATCGTGACCATGGGCGGATCCCCATAGTCATTGAGGGTGGCCATGGCCACAAATAAAAAAATATTTTAGTGAAATTAAAGGCAAAAATTAGGAATTTAGTTTTTTCATGTGAGTGTAGTTAGAGGTGGACAAAAAATCCGTAATCCGTGATCCGATCAAAAAATTCGATTATCCGATCCGAACGAATGGATAATTAGCGGATAATTTTTGAAGTTGGCGGATCAGTTAACCGATCCAAATTTTTCCCTGGATCACGGATCGGATATGGATCGGGGGTTGAAAAATCCGAATAATCTATCGGTTATCCGGAAATCTGAAAATAATTAATTTTCAACTTTGAATCCTTCAAATGTAATTTTTTGGTGGTAAATTAGTAGTCATTAGGGTAGAAATGTAACACAATACATAAAGTTTACCATTTTGAACCCGTTAAGGTAAGAAGGACAATGATTATTATTGTACGAGTGTTTTATAATCCATAGATATACGGTGATTGCTAATTTTATTATCCGACAATTCGGTTAACCGAAACTTTCGGATCGGATACGGATCATGATTTTAACTATCCGAATATACAGTTAACTGATCCGAATTTATGTTCGGATCGATTAACCGATCCATGCCCAACCCTAACTGATCGTTGGTCTCCTAATTAAGGGCCCATGATGCGGTTTGATTAATGAAATATTATTTACCACGTTGTTGCTTATTCTCATTTTCATTTTAATTTCTTTTGTTTTTTATTTTTTTTTTTGCAATAGCGACAAAAAGTATGTACAAAACTAAAACATCGAGCCAGTATCAGTGCTTTTCCATTTGACAATGACTTATATACTGGATTGATGGTACTATGCCAAATTTCTAGGAAAGAATACAAATTAAAATAATTAAAAACACTACTACAATTCAGGAGTACTATAGTTAAAGGATACAATAACTAGTGATAGCATGTAGTCTCTTGATCTTTAGACCTCTTCTTTTTTGGTGATTGGTACTCCTCGAAGGTGACCAACATAGGTCTATGCTTTCTGGAGCTTAAAATGTTATCATCATTAATCTTGGTTGCAATCAGTCAATGCTTACCCTAGTAGACTCGCGTCTGTCCTGAATGCTTAGTGTTACCAAACCTACCATAATGTTATGAAGGTAATTTCCTACGTAGTTTTCTTTGTTGGGATGTAAACCGGGTTGGTGCGTTGAATTGTAGACTTTCTCTGGCTAATTCGAGTGCGTGGACCTTCTCTTCTTGCATGTCCCCTTGTTGGACATCGACGTCAAGGTTGTTAGAATCGGGATCCTAACTCGGATTCATGGGGTAGTTAGGATCGAAATTAACCCACGTAGGATTGTGAATCGGAATGTAAATCGTAGAATCGCATCAAGGAGATTTTGGATCATAAAATTATAGAATCATAAATTAGGAGCGAGATTTTAATATCATAATGACGGACCTTTCTTGTTTTGAAAGACGGGTGTATATTTCTCATTCTACTTGGATTTTCATGTAGCTCATGCTTGTAGGGTTACCATTTTCACAAATCTATTTCCGTTTAATTGACACTGTATCTGTGTTGGCTTAAGAATCCTCCCTTCCATGTAACTTATAGCTTAATCATATCCCTTCCTTGCTTAGTGAACTTGAATTTCTAAGACAAATCTAGCATAACCTTCATGTTAGATATAAATATTAGAGATTATATGTAACGACCCGCCCTAAACCCGTGTTAATTAAGGCCTTAATATCGATAATTATTAAAAGTACGCTATTAAATTTTTTTTTTCCTTTTCTCCTTTTCCGTTATTACAGAAGTTATTATTATTATTCATTCTTTTTATGTGCGACAGGTCTCGAGCAAGGCGATGGTTAAACGGGTTGATTTCTATGTTATCTCGGATTTAAAGTTATAAATATTATTACGAGTTTATGAATATTTTTGCGATAAGTTATAAAATTTATTTTATCGTTCTCAATTTTACGTTCGTAACCGAAGAAGGTTATATTAATTTTAATTTCCGTTTCCGTTACGATTTATATTATCCAACCTTTCTAAGTACATTCTATCGCCCGAGTTATTTTATTAGGGTTATCCTACCAATTTATTTTATGTGGTTTAATACTAGTTAATTTTACCCAATTTATTTTCAAGTAATTTTATTTAATCATTTGCTAAACTATTTTGTCAAGTCTCATATCAATTAATTATTTTACCTAGTTAATTTATATTACTAATTGTCTAAGTTAATTTCTAATCTAGAGAGTTGTTTATTTTAAGGGGTTTTATTTAGTTAAGAGGGGGAGGAGACTAAGTCTTTTAATTCATTTCATAAATCAAATTTTACACAACACCTCATCCCTCCTCCTCTCTCCACGGCAGGCAGCCAAGCCCCCCCCCCTGTCCCTCTGTTCCGGCGCCGGTAGGCTCACCGGCGACCACCAGGTGGTGGCCGAGCCACCCCCTCCATCTCTTCTCTTGTTTTCTCCTCCAAGTTCTTCTCCAAGTGGTATAATTCTCAAACCCTAATTCTTTTCTTTATGCTCAAATCTGAAATCTCACTTCTAATTTGTGTTTTCTGGATGTTTTTCCATCTCCTTTATGACTTCTAAGCATGAATTTAGGTTGTGGTTAAGTTGGATTAATTAGGGTTTGAGTTGGAGAAGGATGCATGTATAGTTTGATTGGATTTTGGATGAGTTCTTGCTAAGTTCTTGTTGAATGTTGAAATTCTTGCTTGCATGTGGTTTTTGGATGAGAGATATGATGATTAAGGGACTGATTTGGGTTGTTTATTATATTAATTAAGTTATTATATACATGGATGATATGAATTTAGTGTGGAAATGGGTGAAAGAGTGTTAATTCAAGTGTCATTTGAATTACTTATGTTAGCTATGGTTGCATGTGAATTTTTATAGAAGAAAATGGATATTTTCTGGGTTTATATTATAGAAAATCAAGAGTAATGTTCAATTTGGACTTTAGGTTTGGATTAGTATAGGTTTAATGGCCAAAAAGATGCATTTAAGGAGAAATCCAGAGTTGGTTTGCTGCTGGTTGTAATCTGAAAATTCCAGGAGACTTAAAATTTGAGTTTAGCTTTGTTTCATACTTTAAAAAATAGCCAAGGTTGTTAGCTAACCCTCGGCTTTTGAATTTCGGGATTCGGATATGTATAGCCCGGGATAGGACCAAAACCGTGAAGGTTTGTTTTTATATACGTTTTCTGGAGTCGGTAGCTAAATGCTACTTTTTCGTTCGTGTAGAGACTTTGTTGGCTTTAGTGATAAACATAAAAGTTTTAGGTCGTTCTTCAAGCTTTCCGGAAACATAAAGTTTGCGTCCATACGGTATCGGGTGAGTGAGGTATGAGGCTAAGAAGGAGGGTCGTCAGCAAAGGCGCTGCCCAGAATTTTAATAGTTAATTCTAACTTTAAGGTTGCAATTTGATTTCCTAGGAGGCTGTAATGAGATGTCGACCTTTGTGTCATTGATTAAGATGGATTGAGTAGATCTTCTAAGTTGATTTAAGCTATTTTAATGTTTGGGATTACCTCCTAAAGGTTTATGGGAAATACTAGCAAACCATGGGGTAAAGTGACGAGGTTTTAAGTTCGTATAAGTGGTGTGGATGGCTAAGTGGTACCTTGACTTCCTAACAAGTTTATGGGCTTCCTCGATGTCTAAATAGTCTAAGGACCTTTCCTTCTATGTTTTCAAATCACCGGTCATCGGTTCGTAAACGTTCCGAAATTCATAATCATATCCTTATCTAATTTCCTCGCTTGACAACGTTTGTTTCATGTTTTCGATGACCGAACATCTTCTCTTCTTAAGCCTTCAAGGACTCCAATTCTATGCTCATCGAAGCTGGTTATTAAGGATGCTTTTTACATCTTAAGCCTCTTTGACCCTATTCAAGTTTCACCATAGGTTTCGCTTTAATTTTCCAAGCTGCATGATTAATTCCAAATGTTCTGTTTCTGTCCGGGCTATTTTCCGAGCCCTTCCCTTCATTTTTAGCCTTCGGGCCAGTTGACAAAGTTGTAGGGCGTGATTTTCCCTTTCCGAAAAGTACTTGCTTGCAAAAGTCCGAGTTTCCTAGCTCAAGTTATCATCAAATCATCGATTTATCCAAAAACTGGAATTTCTATTCTCATCCCTTTAAAGTTATCAAGTTTTAATTACTTTAATCCCAGCTTGTAAATTTCAAGGACTTTATTAAAGTTCTCAATTTTCTTATGCTCTTATTATAGTTTCCAAGTCGCCCAAACCGTCCCAAGCTCGAGGCACATCGCTAGATCTTTCTTCTACCCAAGGTACGCGAGTTGTCCAACTTTTCGCTCCTTATTATCATCTAATGTTTCATTGTTATTTTAAGTTGTGCTTTGATGTTTATGTTACGGTTTTAAAAGGTCCCATTTTATGTTTTCTTTGTGCTAGTTACTTTTAGGTGCTAGCTCTCTTTTTATGTATGATACTCCTGATCAGAGTGTCCAGACCTGGCCAGTGTCGACTGTTCGACAGTCACCCATTCCAAACTCCGATCGGTTTGGGCATGCGCATGTGTGAGATGCTTTGCATCGATCGTAAGGGACCAAATGCTTACGTTTTAGTACCTATCTTACCTTTCTTGTACTTTACCTTTTTGTTGATGAATCCAGTTATGTTATTCTTGTTTACCCCTTTCCCCATTTCAAAAATGAATTTAAATGCCGGCACTACAACCGTTTTCGAACGGTTTGACGTGTTGGAGGTTTGTGTACTGAGTGTTTCCCCACTCACTTTTCGTTGTTTTAATGTTTTGTTTTAGGCGGTCCGAGCTCGCAAGGTAAAGGCAAGGATAAGCAGAAGTAAGAGTTTTCTCGACCAAGGTAGTCAGGAATGTCGTTGTTGGCCGACTCCGGTGGTCTTTATGGGTTTGAAGGCCAGCTTGTTTATGGAGAGGGGTTGTTATACATATATATATATATATATCTTTGATGGTTGTGTAAATTCTAATTCTCATGTTTTGGTGATTCCTAAGTTTGGAGTGTTTGTTGTATGTTAAATTGGTGATTTAAGTGTTCTGTAATGGTGTGTTTGGGTTTGTAGCCTTGTCCCGAGTGGGGACGGCGGTAATACCTCCACCCTAGGTGTTCCGCTGCGCAAATCACAAGTTTAGTGTATGATTAATGTTAATCTTGTGATTAAGGGTGTTGGGGTGTTACAGTTGTGGTATCAGAGCGGAGTTATAAGAAGATTTTGAGGAATTAGCGTCTCTTAGGGAGTATGACATGTATGTGTGAAGTTTAGGTGTAAATATGTGGTATGTGTGTGCTTTATGGATGGAAATTGGGAGCGTGTGAATTGGCTGGTTAGGTGTTGAGCATGAAGCTCGAAGTGTATACGTTTTCTTGCAGGTATGAAGTTATGTAAAATTTGGGATAGTCCAGTTTATAGGGGAAGTGCTGCCGAAATTTCCCCAGAAATTAGAAAGTTTAGTAGCAAGTTTAAGAAAGCTTAAATGCAAATGGGGAATAAACTAAAGGTTTGGTACAAGCGAAGTACGATAAGTGTTTTTGAGAATGTGAGGTATGTTGAAGTAGTCCTTAAAGGAGGAGTTAAGTGCCTTATCATGGTGTATAGTGAAGTTTTTCTTAAAGGTGTTTATATGATACAAATGATTAGTACGTTCTAAAGATAGTAAGTAAGGTCACAATAATCATGAGAAAGAACAGGAGTCTCCCTTTGAGCTAAGTGAGGTTTAAGTTGGTGGAGACTCGGACCTTGCCTTGTTTTCTTTTATTTACTTTAACAAGCTTATAATTTGTTAAGTTTATTAAAATTTCACTTTTATGTTATATGTATAATGTAGATGGATACTGATGGTAATCCCCTACCCAATCCTTTCGCAATATTCATGGAACCTTCAACAAATATTCAAGCTCACCTCCAAGCGTTGCAAGATGCCTTTGATGCTCATTGTACTGCTAATTCAAAATCGGAATATCATGATGACATATGCCGAGCTCGATGCTTGCTAGCTACTCTTCCTCACGAGAGTCCGTGGGACGACATTAGGGATAGATACCGTCAGTTACTTCTCCGAGGTGAACCCGGTCGTCACGCCTGGTGCCTCAACTATGTCGGGGCCTGGAACCAAATTGCTATGGAAGCAGTCATCACGCAAACCGCTTAATCTTTGAGTTTACACGTCAGCAAGCTAGGGCCGTTCTTACATGAGATGCTCGCATTGCCCGCTCCCCCTAACGCAGGAATAACTCCACCTCATGTTTTCTCTCCACCGGCGGACGAAGTACGACTCCACTTTACGCCTCTTATCACGGGACGTTCTATCGTGCCGATTTCGCCATCCCGCCGTGAGTCTACGCCCTCGGAGCAAGAGCCCGAGGAAGAAGAAGTCCCAAGTATGGACCTGGATGAGGAGGAGATGGGCCAAGGGCCTGATCATGATAGAGACTGCGACAGGGAGACACCTTCCCATGTGGTTCCAATAGCGAGGAACCTTGAGAGGGCAAATTCGGGGCCCAGAATCCGCCGAATAAAGCGCAAGAGTACTCGCCCTTTGAGGCTATGTCACGTAGAGGAGCCAAGGGAGCAGGAGGGGTCTAACTCCCGTGTTTGAAGAAATACTAACCGATTTTTGTGCAGGGATAGCTAGGAAGCTAACCTTATTTTAGCTAGTTGACAAAATTAGTTGTGATTGGCCATATCTTTTGTCTTAAGGTCATCAAGTGTTCTTAGTCAAACTATGCTAATTTTTGGGACCCTCCCTATGTTATTGGGTGAAGGGAGGCAGTGTATGTATTTTGAATTGTTAATTTGCGTACTTGTTGGGACATACTTCGATAATGATTGTAACAGGGATACCCGTGAAGAAAGAAAAGGGATCCAAATTTTCTTTAATGTCTATCGATGGGTATGCTAGTATTATTGTTTAAGGTTTGAGGCCCTAAGTATTTGGGAAGTCTTGTGAAGCGATGTTATCTTTGTTTATATGAGCATGTGCATGTGCGAAAATGTATGTTGGGGTTTTTGTGGCAATAAAATCATTGGGACTGTATGCATGAGTAAAACAAAACCTGTTGCAAGAGGTTAATGGCTATGAATTGTGTTGATTATTGAATTATTCTTTATAAAATGTGTAGCATGTCTCAAACATCGGGGAATTCACCACAAGACATGAAGCAATGGAGCCAACTAGAGTTGCAGGGACCCCAGCTTACCCCAGGAATAATATCCCAACCGGAGTCATCTTTAGGATCAGTCCCTCCTAATCCATCACTATACCCCGACCATTTTGGGTTTTTGGTCCAGGAGTTGCTAAGACGGATACCTATCCCATCTATGGCCCAACCAAGTAACCCTAAGGAGGAAAACTACGCTGATAGGGTGGCAAAGCGTAACCCCACCACCTATGCGGGAGGGTATGACCCCGTAGTTTTGGAAGATTGGATTAGGGATCTGGAAAAGATCTTCGAAGTAGTAGAGGTGCCTGAAGAAAAGAAACTGACAATAGGGAGCTAAAAATTCTGGGTCTAAAAATTGGGGCTTTCTTCTTTCTTCTTAATTTCAGACCCGAAAAACCTTCATTCCAAGCCAAATTCAATACCTCTAAATTCAATACCTCCATTCACCCATTCGTCTGATGAATTTAGGAGCAGCAGTGATAGATGAAGGAGCAGCAGATTGAATTTAGGGTTGAATTTAGGGTTTAATGGAGGTATTGAATTTAGGGTTGAATTTAGGGCTCTTTTAGGTTAGCTTGAATTTACTCAGATGAAGGACATAAAACTTTTCGTGGCCATTTACAGAGGATGCCGAACTTCAGCACCATCAATACCTCCAAATTCACTTCCCCGAGGTGCGATTTTGGAGCCTGATGTTGACTTTAGGGTTTAATTTCTGCAAGATTGTGAAAACAGGGGGTGAAAGTTTAAGATGAAGATGAAGAATGAAGAGGAAGAAGAAGAACGTTGTAGGGGGTTGCTGGGTTTTTCCAAATTGAGGGAAATAATGAGGGACCAGTGAAAATTAATTGAGGGATTAGTTAATTAGGGCTTTTTTTATTCAATTATGTTATTATTTTACTTAATCAAAAATTACTATTGTCATTAACCTGCTACTTTAGGTGAGATGAATGTCTCAGTCGATTAAGTGGCAAAATTGTCCTAATTACAATAGTTTAATGGCATTTTGATGACATTTTTTTCGGGTGGTAAAATTGTAACTTTTGTATAGTTTAGTGGCAATTTTATCCAAGAACTCCACAACAATTACCACAAATAATGAGTGTTGGAAATATCCCTTTTCCTTCTTCCAGAATGCAGGTTTCCCCCCCACCACCATAGATGGTTAGATCTGCGCTGGAAATTATGAAGATTTGATTGGAGTTCCTTTCTAACTGCTCACATGTATATAGTGTGCTTCCCTTCCAAACGCTAGCCCACCTTGCAACTCATCTTTTATTAGCTCCAAACCCATAATTAGATATGGTTATTGTCTGTTAGGCTTAGATACCCTTGTGAGGCTCTGATAAGTGCTTCTTGTATATATGAGAACTTGGTTGTTTTGATGAGAATTTGGGGAATATTTGATTTGATTATATTATTTTATACCCAAATTTCCCATATTACACTTGGTTTGGAGTTTGGTGAGTTTCGTAGGGAATTTGTGAAGAATCGATGTAAACCGAGCCCAAAAAGCAAGTGTAGATCCAAGTTATGAGCTTAAAGGACCAAGAAGTGAGATGTTGGATCAACCAAGGCCCAAACAATGGCCCAAAGTACTCCTAGGCCTAAAAAAGACAGTGGCACGGGTGGTGTCTGCAGTGGCACGGGTAGTGCCTATGACCAGAACGTGAAGAATTATGAGCAGTGAAGCGACACGGGTAGTGCCTAGGGGGGCACGGTCCGTGTCACTATGGCGAGCACGTGTCCGCTACTGGCACGGTCCGTGCCTCTCCTGTCTTTTCATTTTCGGCGGTTTTGAGTTGATATTTGCCTATATTATGCTTATTTCCGGCGTAGTTTGAGAGAATCATCCACCATCATCCATTTTCATGCCCTAATCATATCATTCATTATCCATATTCCATTCCATCATTGAAGATTGAGAGAAGATTGAAGATTGAAGAGCAACTCGAACATACTTTGAAGTGGAGGAGCAAAAGTCCTCCATTGTTGATTCCTAGCAAGTTTGTTCTTCACTTGGGTTTATTTCTCAATCTCTCATAGATTTCCATATGCTTTCTAGACTAGATTTCAATTGCTTTGTAGTTTTAAACATGAATTGTGAGTAGTTCTTTTAGTTTAGGGGATGAACCTTTGAAGTTGCTTGATGAATTGACTTTGTTGGATTGAATTATCATGAATTTAGTTTTTTTCAATCTATTTGGTCTTTGAATTGAATTGTTATTGCTTTTGCTTGATCACCAATTGCATGTTAATAGGTTGTTGAATGAAGTACCGAAAAGAGAAGTTTGATTACCCGAAAACCTAGATTAAACTAGTTAAAATTGTCTAGACATAGAAGTTTTAATTAGGGTTCTTGAGATAATTAGATCTTCAACCTTGACTAAATCGAAATAACCACGAAAGTAGGTGCTTGGTTAGTCTTGGCAATTCGCTCTAGTGACAAAATCTCATTGCGAAGTGTTTTATGCTATTATCGAACCTTGATTGTGCAAATTAATGAAATGAAAGTTCAATCCACATCGTTGATTCGTTATTTGACTTAGGTTTCATCCCCTGAACGCCTTTTTACCTTGATTAAATTCGAAAAGTTTGTGTGAATAACCCTTTGTTAGGTTCTTGATTGTGATTAGATTTAGAATTAGTTATTTCAAACCAAAAACGGATCGACTTAGCGATAAATTAGGAGGCTAGTTCAGTGCGTTGAAAGGAAAAGTCCTTGTGGGAACGACCTTGATTTATGCTACAATTTCACCCGTGCACTTGCGGCCTATCAAGTTTTTGGCGCCGTTGCCGGGGACTTTGTCCCTAGCCAGCCACTGAACGAATACCCTATGGTTGCCTAAGTCATTTATTTTCTATTTTGATTTTTCTTGGTGTTTTGGTTTTGTCTTGCGAGGGCTACTCTACGTGCATGCAAAAAGCTCCACTCTTTGAGCTTGATCCTGAAATCGAAAGAACCTTTCGCTCCCGGCGAAAGAAGCAAAAGTTAGAGCACGCCCGGAGAAGACAAGAAGAGAACTCCAAGCGAAAGAACACCATGTCCGGTGGAGGCGGCGGTGGAGAGCCTAGAATCACGCTTGGCTCCTATGTGATGCCGAATGTCACAAATCAACCCTCCGCCATTCATCCTCCAAGAGTGGCCTCTGACGATTTCGAGCTGAGGAGTTCACTCATCAATTTGGTGAAGGCCAACCCATTCCATGGCCTCCCCAATGAAGATCCCAATCGGCACCTTCGCCTATTCAACCAAGCATGTGAGACCTTTAAGGCAAATGGTGCAACGCCCGATGCAATCAAGATGCGATTGTTTCCCTTCTCACTTGAAGGGAAGGCTTGGGAGTGGTTGGATGCTCTTCCATCAAGCTCTGCCATCACCACTTTTGACCAACTTGCTAGCTTATTCTTGGCGAAGTACTTTCCTCCTAGCAAGTTGACCAGCCTCCGGAATCAAATCTCAACATTTTTCCAAGAGCCGGATGAGTCCCTCTATGAAGCGTGGGAGAGGTTCAAGGACCTCTTACGTCAATGCCCCCACCATGGTTTAGAACCATGGGTCCCGATACAAGCCTTCTACAACGGGGTGGATGACAACTTGAGGGCCAACATCTTGGCGGCGGCGGGAGGCAACATCATGTCCAAAACAGTGGCGGAACTTCAAACTTTGATTGAGGAGATGGCAATCAATAGCTACTGGTCAAAGCCCGTTCAAGAGGACGGGAGGTAAGTATGAAGTTGATGCTATTTCTATGTTGAATGCTAAGTTGGATGCCATGACTAAGAAGATGGATTTGTTGAATGTGAATGCTCCCCCTCCCCAACCATGTGCGTCGTGTCAATCATATGAGCATGAGACCTTGAATTGTCCTAGTGGGTTGGTTAGCAATGAATCGACCGAAGTGGTTAACTATGTTGGTAACCCTTCTAATAGGCAAAACTTTGACCCTTTTTCCAATACTTACAATCCCGGTTTTAGGTTCCACCCGAACTTTTCTTACCGGAATAATAACCAAATGGGTCAACCCCAAGGACAAAGACAACCCCAACCACCTCCACCACAAGCTCCCCAAAAGCCTAACCTAGAGTCCATGATACA
Source organism: Portulaca oleracea (assembly GCA_029582165.1). NCBI lineage: Eukaryota > Viridiplantae > Streptophyta > Magnoliopsida > Caryophyllales > Portulacaceae > Portulaca > Portulaca oleracea. Next base: position 13,561,287 of record CM055887.1, read on the forward strand.
AGCTTTGATGTTGTCTCAACAACAACATCAACAACGGCAACTTGAGCATCAACAAAGACAAGATGAGGTGATTAAGGCCCTAGCTACTAAAGTTGACCTTATGAGCACCCACACTCAAATGCTTGAGAATCAAATTGTCATTCAAGCTGGTACCTCCACTACCCCTCCGGGAATGCTTCCCGGAAAGCCCGAACCTAACCCTAAGGAACAATGTAATGCCATTGTTTTGAGGAGTGGGACACAATATGAGGGACCTAGCATGCCAAATACCAAGCATGGGGGAGTAGTGATTGAGAAGCCTAGTGAGAATGTTGTTAGTTTTGAAAGAGAGAAAGACCTTGAGAGTGAGCATTCAAAAGAGAACACCGAAACCCGACCTTCATCTCCACCTAGAGTTTACAAACCACCGTTACCCTTTCCTCAAAGATATGCTAAGGCTAAATTTGATGCAAAATTCGGCAAGTTCTTTAATATGTTAAAGCAATTGAATGTGAATGTGCCGATTTTGGATGTTTTATCTCAAATGCCTTTGTATGCTAAGTTTTTGAAAGAAATCCTCTCTAAAAAGAGGAAAATTGATGAAATTGAGGAAGTCGCTTTGACTGAAGAATGTAGTTCCGTGGTTCTTAACAAGCTTACTCCTAAGCTTAAGGACCCGGGAAGCTTGAGTATTCCATGTGGCCTAGGTAGCTTAACCGTTGATCGAGCTTTGTGTGATGTGGGTTCTAGTGTAAGCTTAATGCCCTATTCTTTGTATGAACGGTTGAACCTAGGAGAGTTGAGACCAACTACCATGTCATTGCAAATGGCGGATCGTTCTATCAAGTACCCTAAGGGTATTTTGGAGGATTTTCCCCTTAAGGTGGGTGATTGCTATGTGCCGATTGATTTTGTCATCATTGATAGGCCCGAAGATTCCCGTACCCAAATCATTTTGGGGAGACCTTTTCTTGCTACCGTAGGGTGTGTCATAGATGTACAATGTGGAAAGATGAAGTTTAGGATAGGGGAACATGAATTTGAGTTTGATTTATTCCGTGATGTTTTGCCACGTGGCGTTTCCCCTTGTTTTGGTGTTGATGTGTTTGGTTAGAAGGATAAGAATGTTGATGGTTTGATTTGTGAAAAGAAAGATGATTGTGTGCATGTAGTGGAGAGTGAAAAACTTGAGAAGTTTCATGATAATTTTGTTGAACATCCTCGTGGTTTATTTATTGATAAAGGCCATGAACTTGGCGATGCAAGAGTGGGAATAAAAGAAATTTTGCTCCCACCTAACATCATCAAGAACGTGCCTTATGCTATTAACAAGGGTACGTTGGATGAGATTTTCAGGTTTGATGATGGAGATCCCTCCATTTTTGACGGAGGTGATGAGTTTGACCCAAGCTGTGGGGTCAATTTGAAGATGTTTGGAGGTACTATGCAATGTGAAGCTCCAAAAGCCCTTGGCTATGGAGTTATGGACTATTCACCGGGTTGAGAGGTACCTTGTCCAGCTTAGGACATTAAACAAGCGCTTCTTGGGAGGCAACCCAAGCTTTTTCGATTTTATTTTATTTTTTTTTAGGATTTTCTAAAATTTTTTCTTATTTTTCTTCTTTTTATTTTTGATTTTTCTAGATTTGTGTTTTCTTCCTTTGCTTCTCGGGTGATGTTTCGCACTGCGGACAATGCTCGGTTCAAGCATGGGGGGATTTGTGTAAACTTTTTGTGGATATGTGTGTTTTGAGTCGTTTTTATTTTTGATTTTTAACTTGTTTTGAGTCTTTTTCTTTTGTTGTTTTGATTTTATTTCTTTTGTTTTCTAGATTTTCTTGTAGTTTTTAATTTCTTCTTTCGTAGGTTGTTTTCGTTTTCTTATTTTCTTATTTTCATTTTGAGTCTTGTAAAAAGTTTTTGAGAAAAAATAAAAGAAAAAAAATTGGAAAATAGAAAAAATTAAAAAAAAAACTGTTTGATATAAGATTTGGCGTGATAATTTTCTTTTGACTTGATTTGATCCTGTATAGCCCGTTTGTGAAAGACTGTGAATTGACATGAGTTGTGAAGCTAATTGTTGTGAGAATTGTGCTAGGATAGTAAGACCGGTTGCCTTTGTTTCTATTGTAAGAGTGAGTTGTGCATATGCATATCTTTTTAAACTAGGTAATGATTGTTGAGCGCTACCCGTGAGTCCACATAAGCCTAAAAGAAAAGACTAATCATTTTTATTAGTCTAATTTCCATGAGTGACTCACCATTGTTGCATCCTCCATCATTTGCTTTGCATCTCCTTGAAAAATCTATGCGTTGTACATTGACAAGATGATAGAGGCATTAGGATTTGAACCCGCAAGCCTTGACCACCCGTTTACATCATAATATCCTTAGTTAGCCCTTTCTAGCCTTGACTTTTTCTCTTCTTGAACCCACATTATGAGCCTTGGCCGATTATATATTTCCTACCCTTAAGCCATTGCTTGAAATGTGTTGAGTATGAAGTTGGGTTGATTGTGGTTACTTTGGTGGTTTGGTTTGTGATGGGGATTGGGTTGAGTTGTAAATATTGATTTGATTCCCCCAATTATGTGCATTGAGGTTGTTGGTTGGAATTGGTAACTTGCCTAGTGAGGTGTATATAAGTGTGAGTTTGTTTGTTTGTGTGTTTTATTCAAAGAAAAAAAGGAAAAAAGAAAAAAAACAAAACAAAAGAAAAAAGAAAAAGCAGAAAAAAAGGGAAAAAAAATCGGAGAATTCCGGAAAAAAATGAAAAAAAAGTGAATAAAGTGTTTGACATTGTGTTTCTTTTGTTTAGAGGCAAGTTTCCAATTGTTTGTGGGGTTGATTTGGATTGATTTTAAGTGGTGAGAGTGTATGTATGTTGAATTGGTGCAACATAATTTCAAGCTTTGGCTTTTAGCTCCACAATTCCCAAATATTTTCCACTCCTTAACCTTAACCTTAGCCCCGTTACAACCCTTGAAAGTCCTCTTGATTGTCATTGTTGCTTTGCAAATTGCGGTGGAGAGTTGAGATTCTTAGCAAATACGTGGTTGGTTGTGGCTTTGGTTTGAGTATTTGAGCGAACTTTCAATGATTTTTCATCTTTAAACACATGAGAGGAGTGTTTCCACATTCCCAGAAAGTGAGTTTGCTCTTCATTCTTACCTAGTTTCATGCTTAACATGTGCCTTCTTATCTCATTCGGTGATTAAGGGTGATTGGTTGAACTTGATGAGTACCATTCTTGAATAATTTGTCTTCATTCACTTGTGTAAATTGGCTTCTTTGTCACTCTTGGGTTGTACTTTAGATTAGATTGGGTTGATTGAATGTTCTATCATTGCCATCCTGCAGATTTGTAATTAAATAAAAAATTTTCGTTTTCGTTAATTTTTACTTTTGAGTCTTTTTGTTTTTGCTTTGAGTTCTTTGAGTCTTTTTGTCCCGTTTTCTTTAATTTTCTTTAATTTTCTTTCGTTGCCTTTTCTTTTGAGTTTGGACTTGCTTAGGGACAAGCAAGGACTAAGCATGGGGGATTTTGATAAGTGCTTCTTGTATATATGAGAACTTGGTTGTTTTGATGAGAATTTGGGGAATATTTGATTTGATTATGTTATTTTATACCCGAATTTCCCATATTACACTTGGTTTGGAGTTTGGTGAGTTTTGTAAGGAATTTGTGAAGAATCGATGTAAACCGAGCCCAAAAAGCAAGTGTAGATCCAAGTTATGAGCTTAAAGGACCAAGAAGTGAGATGTTGGATCACCCAAAGCCAAAACAATGGCCCAAAGTACTCCTAGGCCTGAAAAAGACAGTGGCACGGGTGGTGTCTGCAGTGGCACGGGTAGTGCCTATGACCAGAACGTGAAGAATTATGAGCAGTGAAGCGACACGGGTAGTGCCTAGGGGGCACGGTCCGTGTCACTATGAGCACGGTCCGTGTCACCTGGCCTCTTTTCATTTTCGGCGGTTTTGAGTTGATATTTGCCTATATTATGCTTATTTCCGGCGTAGTTTGAGAGAATCATCCACCATCATCCATTTTCATGCCCTAATCATATCATTCATTATCCATATTCCATTCCATCATTGAAGATTGAGAGAAGATTGAAGATTGAGGAGCAACTCGAACATACTTTGAAGTGGAGGAGCAAAAGTCCTCCATTGTTGATTCCTAGCAAGTTTGTTCTTCACTTGGGTTTATTTCTCAATCTCTCATAGATTTCCATATGCTTTCTAGACTAGATTTCAATTGCTTTGTAGTTTTAAACATGAATTGTGAGTAGTTCTTTTAGTTTAGGGGATGAACCTTTGAAGTTGCTTGATGAATTGACTTTGTTGGATTGAATTGTCATGAATTTAGTTTGTTTCAATCTATTTGGTCTTTGAATTGAATTGTTATTGCTTTTGCTTGATCACCAATTGCATGTTAATAGGTTGTTGAATGAACTACCGAAAGGAGAAGTTTGATTACCCGAAAACCTAGATTAAACTAGTTAAAATTGTCTAGACATAGAAGTTTTAATCAGGGTTCTTGAGATAATTAGATCTTCAACCTTGACTAAATCGAAATAACCACGAAAGTAGGTGCTTGGTTAGTCTTGGCAATTCGCTCTAGTGACAAAATCTCATTGCGGAGTGTTTTATGCTATTATCGAACCTTGATTGTGCAAATTAATGAAATGAAAGTTCAATCCACATCGTTGATTCGTTATTTGACTTAGGTTTCATCCCCTGAACGCCTTTTTACCTTGATTAAATTCGAAAAGTTTGTGTGAATAACCCTTTGTTAGGTTCTTGATTGTGATTAGATTTAGAATTAGTTATTTCAAACCAAAAACGGATCGACTTAGCGATAAATTAGGAGGCTAGTTCAGTGCGTTGAAAGGAAAAGTCCCTGTGGGAAGGACCTTGATTTATGCTACAATTTCACCCGTGCACTTGCGGCCTATCAGGCTCTGATACCACTTGTTAGGATCGAGGTAAAATAAAGGGCCTAGTATTTGTTGCGGAAGAGGAAATTAACAGGATGTATAAATTGAGAACAAATATATAACAAGATAAGTAATTAAAATAGAGAGTCTAAAGACACACGATTTACGTGGAAACCCAAATCGGGAAAAAACCACGGACGGCAACAGAGCAATAATCCACTAGTATAAGGGGAGAGATTACAAGAGAGATCTCAAATGAATATATAACACAACGAGATCGACGACAAGATTTCAAGGGGTTAATCGCACAACGAGAATATACTGAAGACAAAATAATAACTCTCTAAAAAAGTACTCTCACAACCTAGGGATGGGTAGAGGTGAAAAATGTTCTGCGTGTATCTGAATAGGTGAATAAAACCCTCTATTTATAGGAAAAACTCCCTATAAACCTAACTTGACTCCCACTCCAATTGGATTTAGAATATAATACAAAAAGGAAACATAACATAATAAAGAAACCTAAATAATATCTTAATACAATTTGGAAACAAATAGTTGTGAGATCAAGAGACTGGGTGATTTTATGACACTTTCCTAACAATCTCCACCTTGGACTATAATCTCCGGTACCATCATAGAGCCCAGAAGGGCGATAAGATGTGATGAGCATCAACTGAATTCAAGTCACCCCTGAACTCAGTAAGAGATGAGGTTGTAGAAACGGCTGTAGACCCTGTAATAGTAGAACACTGTTGAATATAAAGACCGCCTTTCCTGGAATCTTTGAATAAAGTTAAACCGTTAGATATGATCAAAACTCCACCTTCAGCTGAATACCTACAACCCTCAGATTCGAGAGTCCTTAGAGAGATGAGATTACACTTTAAGTCAGGAATATGGCGAACATTTGTAAGAGTCCTGATAACTCCGTCATGAGTCTTGATATCAACTGTACCAATCCCAAGAACATTTGTAAGAGCACTGTTGGCCATATGAACAACATCCAAACCAATAGAATAATATGCAGAACGCCAATCCTTGTGAGGACACATATGATAAGTATAACCGCTATCAAGAACCCAATTAAACTTATTACCCTCTTCAGGAGGAGAAACAAGAAAACCTTCAGCATCATCTTCATCTACAACAATATCAGCTTCAGCCTTGTGCTGAGCTTCTTTTTGAATTTGTTCCTTCTCCAACTTTCTTTTCAAGTTATAACACTCAGATACATGATGACCAGGCTTACGACAGTAGCGACAGGTAGTGTTGGAACACCCTTTAGACTTTGACCTGGCTTTATCACTAGAACCCCCATTATTAGTAGTTTCACCTCTAACAATCAAGCCTTCAGCTTTTTCAGAACGAACTTCAAGATCTAATTTTTCCTTAGACATCACATTAGATTTGACATCCTCGAAAGACAGGGTTTCATTGTTAGAATATAATATGATTTCTTTAAAGTGCTTGTATGAATGGCGCAAAGAGAGAACCAACAAAATAGCCTTCATCATTAATTTCAACCTCCAAATTTGCCAGATCAATAATAATGGAGTTGAATTCATCAAGATGTTTTTGAATAGGAGTACCTTCAGCCATGGAGAACGTATATAAAAGTTCTTTGACACGGATTTTGTTGGCGAGGCTTTTAGTCATGTAGAGAGACTCCAAGGCCAACCAGAGATCTGCAGTAGTGGTTTTGTTCATTACCTCACGGAGAGGTGCTAGACACAACTGGATTGCCGTAAGAGCCCTTTCATCGAGATCCTCCCAAACATCGTCACTCATATTTTCAGGCTTTTTGGACTTCCCATCCAATGCTTTCTTCAATTCATTCTGAGTAAGAATGGCCTTCATCTGGACTCTCCAATTAATACTGAAACTGATCACACCGTCGAACTTCTCAATATCAAACATAACAGTAGGCATCCTGAACTAGACAGAAAAAATTAGATTAAACCTCGCTCAGATACCACTTGTTAGGCTCAGATACCACTTGTTAGGATCGAGGTAAAATAAAAGGCCTAGTATTTTCATCGGAAGAGGAAATTATCAGGATGTATAAATTGAAAAGAAATATATAACAAGATCAGTAATTAAAATAGGGAGTATAAAGACACATGATTTACGTGGAAACCCAAATCGGGAAAAAACCACGGACGGCAACGGAGCAATAATCCACTAGTATAAGGGGAGAGATTACAAGAGAGATCCCAAACGACTATATAACACAACGAGATCGACGGCAAGATCTCAAGGGGTTAATAGCACAACGGGAATATACTGATCGAAGGTAAAATAATAACTCTTTAAAAAAAGACTTTCACAACCTAGGAATGGGTAGAGGTGAAGAATGCTCTGTGTGTTTGAATAGGTGAATAAGACCTTCTATTTATAGGAAAAACTCCCTATAAACCTAACTTGACTCCCACTCTAATTAGATTTAGAATCTAATACAATTAAGAAACTTAACATAATAAGGAAACCTAAATAATATCCTAATATAATTAGGAAACAAATAATTGTGAGATCAACAGACTGGATGATTTTAAGACACTTTCCTACCAGTGTCCAAACAGCAGCAAGCTAATCCAAATCCGCTTTTTGATTTTGTTTGATATTCTTGCATTCAACCATTGCTTGAACCACCGCTTGAGTGATCTAGCCTGAATCAAAGTATAACCTAGATTTTGCATAATCCTCTTTGTTCACATTGCCTCTCTGAGATATTTATTTTTCCGGCTGATCTGATGCCTCACACGTTCATGTCCTAACCTCATTTTAGCACCTTTTCTTCCGGCCGTTGTTCTTGCTCTTTTTTGTCTTCCTCTTGCTTGCACTCTTCCATCTTATGCTTCTAAGACTTAATTCTTCTAAGAAGTCTGGGTCTTCGCTTTCATCATCGAGGATTCTAAATCAAATATCATTTCCAGCAATGACCATTCTGGGCTCAATCGTTTTGTTAATCTCTTCTGAATTGATGTCTTTTGTGTATTGTGTTTCCAACTCAAACTGACCAATCTACTTTGCATTGACTAAATTCTCACTTTCCTCTATGCTAATTGAGTGTAGATCTAGGCCTTCACAGTTTACAAGAGCTGCCTCTTCATTTTTGTCTGATGGGTTCTCGGGAATGTCAACTTCTATAAGAATCCAATCTTGAGCAGTTACCCCTTCATCACAGTTATTCATTCTCAAAGCAACATTTTGTCTTCCTTCCATGTTCTCCACTGAGCTGCCAACTGTCTAATTCCTTCATCTTGTACAATGCCATCTAATCGTGGCATTAATTCACTAACATTACTTCTTGGTGAGTTCGAGATGTTGTGATTTGAGGCGGTCTCTTCTTCTTCCCTAGAAGGTTCTGACACTTGTTCAACTTCTTTAGTTTCCTGTACATTCTCTGTGCTAGCTAGCAATGCACTGTTACGCTCCTTCATTGTGAGTCACGGAGAATGTACAAACGAACTAGATTCTTTGACAAAGACCTTAAATGAACAATCATCAATGGTTAATAGAATCACTCCTTCAATTCTTGAGAACACCTTTGTCGCAATTTGTACTCGCATGTTTTCAAAGTGTTCCATTTGCTTGATGTCTTGACTCACACATATGATTTTTCCCCAAGGATGAATGCACTTCTCAAAGTTCTCCATTTTCCAGCCATGAAGAGGAACTCTATGTATGTTCACCCAAACCCTTCTTTCTTTGCACGTTTTGTATTTTGATCACATTCTAATGTCTTTGAACCAGGCAGCTAGGTCTCCAAGCCTATTGACAAGCTCAACTGCTTCTTCCTCTGATGGCATTGTTATTATGTATTTTGAATCACTAATTGCAGTTACCTTCGAGTATATCGTGAACCGTATGGGGATTGATTCACTTTTGGTTCGCCTTTATCGAACCATTCCTGAGCCTTCTAAGGGGCTTCGGAACCATCGGCAAGAATAAACACATGGTGGTGAAGGCGTTCAAAGGCTAGAAATGCACGTGCCTTAACTCTTTCGACCATAACTCCTTCAATACAATTACGATAGACTTGAAATTTTGGGAGCTTAAAGAAGACACCGAGAGCTTTTCATCGATACATTATGAGCCTAAAACGAAGTCCGGATGAAGAAGTTATGCGCGTTTGAAGTCGGCAGAAAAATTGCCTAGAAGGTCGCGCCCACGACCTCCGGTGTAGCGCCCGCGACGGTTGGGCAGAAGGCCTTCGCGCCCGCAACTCCATGATGGCCAAGTCAGGGAAATTGGACAGAATGACGTAGCGCTCGCGACGACCCTGTCCGGAACAGAATTTCGCTATTTTTTCCCCCTTCCTATATATACCCCAATGTTATAGTGTTGTTGGGACTTTTGATGAATGTTTAAGAATTAGATTCAAGAAAATTTCTCTCAATTGGAGAGTTGTAATTGTGGTTTTTTCAAACTCTAATCAATGAAGCTAATCCTTTGGTGGAAATTGCTTGGTGATTTCTCTTCTTTGTGAGTGGGTGTTTTTTCTTCACTCTTTGTGAGATTTCTTGGGTGCTTCAAGGCTCAAGTGCTTGTGGAAGGTCCTTGTGCAAGAGATTGAACATTTTAGATCAACTTGGTGAGATTTCTCTCTTTAGAATTGTCCATATCTTTTAATTTCATGTTTATCTCCATTAATCCAAAAACCCTAAAAATTTAGTTTGGTGTTCTTATGAGTTCTATGGGTGGATTTCCATCAGCCACATGGTTTGTTTAGACCTTAGGTTCCGCATTCTTTTCATTTGGTATCAGAGCTAGGCATAGAACTCATAGTTTGTTGGAGATTTCTTGTTTGTGCCCGGAATTGTTCTTGTTATTGTTTGGTCGTGATTTTTGGTGTAGGTGTTGTGGATTTGTTGCAATATCGGTGTTCCTCATTCCCTATGCCTCCAAGTGTGTTGGAGTATATTGTATTGTGTTTGTGTTTGTTGATTTTGATGCCTATTGGAACTTTGAGGTGAGTTAGAAAATGGTGCACGGAAGGTGTTCGATGAAATGTCTATGAGAACTGTTGAAGACAAGGTCAAGGTCCTTCACCGTGCATCCGCGAAGGACCTTAGGTTTTGATGAAAGCCAAAATCCGGAAAAGGGAAGTTGCCTTATATTATATAATTTGATTATATATTATGATTATATAATATATATTATGATTGTGTGATTTATTTGCAGATATAAATCATAAGGAAAGTATAAGGAAACAAATCATCAAGAAAAATGGAAAGAAAATCAGCAACAAATAAGGAAGGTGAAGCAGTGAGCAAACAAGGAAATAATCTTGTTTCCAACGGCTACCATCCTAAACAACTATCAAGCCTCTAATATAAATAGGAGACTTGAAGATTGAAGAATTAGGCGATTCCACGGAAGTAATCGCAGAGTAAGAAATCCGGTGGGATTTCTCCGAGTGTGTAACCAATGGTTCGATGGTGAAGGTAGCCAGTAAAGGACCTCTGGTGAAGGTATAGCCAAGGACCTTGGTGAGCATTCGTTGTGTCCACATGTGGTGGAGAGATGGTGTGTAGCAGAGCCTTGACGGACTAAGGTTGTGTGATTGTGTGCTTCAATGTAATCCATCATGTTCCAAATCGCCGCTAGGGTTCTTCCTACGACGATCCTTACTTGTAGCTGTCTCAAGGACCTTTGGTCTTGGTCAGTGAATCTATCAATAACTGCCTTCGGGCTGTTACATCTTGTTTTGTTTTGTAAGTGTAACTTGTTCTTTGATTGTTATAAATCTAATGATGTATTTCAGTTACATTGTGTTTTGATCCTTGGTTTGAAACCAAGGAAGTTTGCTCTAACGTCATTACCTAGTGTGTCGATCTTAATTGTGAACTTCACCCCCCTCTTGGGCTCCAACAAGTGGTATCAAAGCAGGTCCACACAAGAAGAGACTAACCGCTCTGTGGAAAAGATCACAGGGGATAGTGAAAATAAAAAGGTAAGTCATGGACATAGATGCATTCTGCTATAAGGACATTGATAAGAAAAAAAAAAGGTTAAATTAGAATCTTGTCCTTCATCGGGCACAAAATTTGAGGTATGTCAAATGTAAACCATTCATTGAACAAATTGAATTATGGCATGAATTGAGGGGGAGGACCCTCTCTTAGTACTGACAAGTTCATCAAGCATTGCAGATTTCTAGACAACCTCTAAAACATACTAGATGTTATATCAAAGGAGAGATTCCCCGTTGACCTTGTGATAATCCAAAAAGAGGAAAAGGATTTATTGTCGCTGAATTTCATGTGTTATCAAAAAGGGGGAGATTGTTGAAGACAGGGTCAAGGTCCTTCACCGCGCATCCGCGAAGGACCTTAGGTTTTGATGAAAGCCAAAATCCGGAAAAGGGAAGTTGCCTTATATTATATAATCTGATTATATATTCTGATTATATAATATATATTCTGATTGTGTGATTTATTTGCAGATATAAATCATAAGGAAAGTATAAGGAAACAAATCAACAAGAAAAATGGAAGGAAGAGAAGATTGGGAAATCTCCAAGAAGAAGGAAAGAAAATCAGCAACAAAGAAGGAAGGTGAAGCAGTAAGCAAACAAGGAAATAATCTTGTTTCCAAGGCTACCATCCTAAACAACTATCAAGCCTCTAATATAAATAGGAGACTTGAAGATTGAAGAATTAGGCGATTCCACGGAAGTAATCGCGTAGTAAGAAATCCGGTTGGATTTCTCCGAGTGTGTAACCAATGGTTCAGTGGTGAAGGTAGCCAGTAAAGAACCTCTGGTGAAGGTATAGCCAAGGACCTTGGTGAGCATTCGTTGTGTCCATATGTGGTGGAGAGATGGTGTGTAGCAGAGCCTTGACGGACTAAGGTTGTGTGATTGTGTGCTTTAATGTAATCCATCATGTTCCAAATCGCCGCTAGGGTTCTTCCTACGACGATCCTTGTAGCTATCTCAAGGACCTTCGGTTTTGGTCAGTGAATCTATCAATAATTGCCTTCGGGCTGTTACTTCTTCTTTTGTTTTGTAAGTGTAACTTGTTCTTTGATTGTTATAAATCTAATGAGGTATTTTAGTTACACTGTGTTTTGATCCTTGGTTTGAAACCAAGGAAGTTTGCTCTAACGTCATTACCTAGTGTGTAGATCTTAATTGTGAACTTCACCCCCCCTCTTGGGCTCTAATAAGAACTAAACACAAAGAACCCTAAGTCAAACACTAGCCAACTACAAAAAACCCCCCTTATCTCCACAAATTTTCCCCAAGCACAATTCGTCACTTCGTCCCCTTTTGTTGGGTGTTATTGTTGTTCTTGATTGTTGATTGAATGGTTGAAAGTAGTATTGGGTTGTGTTGAAATTCATTGGTGGTTGTGTTAGTGGTTGTTTTGTTGGTGGATGTTGTTGGTGGTGGTTGTGTGCCCATCCGGGTTTGTTCTTCTTGGTGCATTCGCTTTGCCGGTTTCACTCCATTTTTCCCACAAAAAATTAGCCTCGCAAAAACCCCCTCAAAATTTCCTAGCTACAAAAAAACCCAAACCTCCATCCGCTCAAATTGTACACCCCACAAAAAAAAACCAAGCTCCACAAATGGCCTTCATGTCCTATGCTTTGGGCAAACATGATGTCCATTTTTTCCCTATACCCAAACCCAAACCCAAACCAACCTTCGAGGAGACTCTTCAACGTATCAAACAGAAGGTTCGAGAAGTTCAACGTCGAATGGGTTACTTACTCCGCGCTACGACCCCTACGCAACTAGAGTCATTGAAAAAGGATCGTGGTATTTCCACTCGATCTCCTAGAACTCACCATAGAGGCTATTCGAGGTATTTTGATGATTATCGACATGGTGGTTCTCAAAGTAGGAGAATGGAGAAGAAGGTTACTTCATGGCCTTCTAGGAAGAGAAGTGCTCACTCTTGGAGAACGGCTTCATCCAAGGGAAGTCGAACATCCAAGATATCCAAACCATCTTCCCGAGCTCATAAGGAAAGTGCGGAATATCTTCGGAAGCTCAAGGGTAGACAATGCTTCACATGTCGGGTTTATCGCCATTACCAATGCCCTATGAAGATGGTTGAAAGCTCCAAAGCAAGTGAGATAGCCACACCAGAGGCTCCAAATACTAGTGTTGAGGTTCGCGCGCAAGAAGGGGAGAGTTCGACTCCTAGGTGATCCTTTATCTTGACCAAGGATTCTCGGGATAATTCTCAACGGGAGAATATCTTCCAAACTCGGTTCATCATCAGCGAGAAGGCAGCCAAGGTCATCATCGACGGTGGGAGTTGCACCAACTTGGCCTCTACCTACATGTTTGAGAAACTCCAATTGTCGGTCTCGGCTCATCCTTAACCGTATAGCTTGCAAGGGCTAAAAGATGGTAGCGACTTCGAGGTAACCCAACAAGTCTTTGTTTCTTTCTCCGCTTGGTCTTATGAGGATAGTGTTCTTTGTGATGTTGTCCCCATGGATGTTTTCCATTTACTACTTGGTAGACCTTGGCAATTTGATCGGCATGCTATCCACGACGACCAGAAGAACACCTACACCTTCTCAATGGGAGAAAGGAAAATCAAACTCATTCCTTTACCCCCTTTCGAAACCGATATACCACAAGCCGGGGTGGGAAGTGAGAAGAGAAACCTCCAAAAGAGTGAAAAACGGGATGAGAGTGCTTCGAGCAAAAGAAGCCACATCGGGCTCTACTTTTGCAAAAAGGTGGCCCTAGTGAGGTTGAGCGATCCTTGCCCACAACTCCTATCAAGCTCCGCATAGAGTCTCCAAGTGTTGAGTCTGCTCAATTGCTCCCGAGCCTCGCCATGGAGTTGAGTTGCATGAGGACACGTCCTTGACTAATCCCTCGAGCTCCATTATTTCCACATCGAGATTGAACGAGGAAAAGGTTGTTTCCATTAGCCTTGACCCCGAACTCTCATGTGACGAATTCCTTGTTGCTTTCAACAAGTTGATGGGTGCTAGACGTGTTCGGGTCCTTCGTGATGTTAACTTTGCCCCTCCTTTCCGCCGGAATTGCTACACTTTTGAGAAGGACGGGTTGATGAGCGTCACTCTACTTCGATTGTTGGAGTACATGCTTTTGGGTCTACATGGGTATGGAATAATTTTGAACCTCCAAGAGTTGACGACAACTTTTTTCGAAGAAGGGGAGTATGAACCGTATGGGGATCGGTTCACTTTTGGTTCGTCTCTATTAGACCATTCCTGAGCCTTCTATGTAACACCCCCAGGTTACTAATCACCAGATTAAGCTAATTCACTACTTAACCCAATGATCAGCAGCATATAATTACCTGAGAGCACTACTGCCGTCCATGATCATGGACTAGGCTAGGATCCCAATACACACCACACCAAAAGGCTTCACCCAACACCATAATTAGACCACCATACAAGACATCACAACCATCGAGTTCTAACTCCTAAAAATTATACAACTCGAGGAAGTGTAAACAACTTAACATATAAGTCTTTCTTAACACATGCCACAAGACCAAAATAACAACAATTTCTCATTAATCCTATCGCTTCCACTAACCAAGGCTCCTATAAACTTCAAAAAGGAGCTCTAAGATAACCTGAGTACCACCTAGGTTGCTTTTGGGTTCCGCCCTTCGATGACTTTGCCCTTTCCTTTCCCTTGCGGCCCTAAAAGTAACAAACAACTTGAAGAGGTGAGTTTTACTCAGTACGTATACTAAAAGAATGGAATAAAACAAGCAAAAGTAAGACTTAGACTTTATTAACCCTAGGCGCACGACTCCGTTTAATAAAACATTAAAGTGAAGATTGAAAGAGAAGAGTCAGTAAACCAACTTACAAGAACTCCAAATTTTAGGTAACTTCCTAACTTCTCAACACAAATGTCAACTTAACAGTGTTCCCACCACAGGGTAATTAGACATGTAAAGGCAACAAATGCTTTTCCATAATAAACTTGCAAGGTTAGGAATACAACCACAATTTATAAATAAGCATAAATTCATACGGAACTGTAGATTTATTTGAAATTAAAACAACTTATAAACGCAAAAGTTTACGAAAAGAAGATAACGTGATATGGTAGAACTTAACATGGATGCCCCTACTTGCGATCATCGGCTAAGCCTCCGTAAGCGCATACCCGGACCGATCGGGAGGTCCGGATGGTGGATGTCTATCCTACTGGCCAGATTTTCTTGGTGTGCATCTAAGGCACAAAATAAATTCTCATGGGTTGCTCAAGGCACGTGAACATGGTGTGTATTTAACACTATTCCTTGGTGTGCTTTTACGCACATAAATCATGGGCGGAGCTTTATTACTTAAAACACTTGCTAATACCTTGAAAAACTTTAAGCCGAAAGATAATCTTTAATTAAAACTCGACAACAAGCATGAAGAGGACTTTCCTCAAGTAAAGTTAGCTTAAAGAAAAGTTCGATTGAAATCTAGCTACTTACAAAATAAAGGAAATTTTCCTTTTTAATTTCATAAAACCACACTAGTTCTTTGAAGCTCACCTCTAAGATCCAAAATTTTACCTATAAAAGAGCATCTTCCTTGTGGGAAAAAATAATTCGGCATGTAAGCATATATATAAGGACCATTTCGGCGCATAATTACAAGAATACATGAGTAAATAGTTTTAGTACATGTATGGCATAAAGACTAAGTAGTATACGTACCTGACAACGAAAATTACCAACGAGCAAGGACTTGAACAGTGCACGGGCAACGATCACTTGAGCGAAACTTAGAGAGGAAGAGAAATTAGAGTTAGACCTTCTTGTCTAAATAGGAGAAAGGCGAGGAATTTTTAAAGGACAAAATCGGTTCGTAAACTAAAAGAATTTTCCTAGTTTTACAAAGAGGAAGGTAATTATTGCTATAGACATCGGATTGCCACTTAAGAGTACTTTCCGGAAAGCTCAGGTTACGCTCTACAACTTTATAGTTAACTCTGGAGGCTAAAGACATGATTAGAGGGGTTAAAATGCTTAATTACACAATCTGCCCAGAATTTGTACAAGCCGGGTAACGTTTTTCGGAACGCGATATCTTGAGCTATACTACTCAGTTTTGGGCCTATAAGATGTCTATGGAAAGCTTAAGAATCAAACTTTAACTTATCTTTTAACCCCACACGATTTAAGCTTGGGAAAATGCCTAATTTTAACCTCTAATTCTGGAAAAATTCCAGAACCTTTGTCCTTCAAACAAACACCTATAACTTGCTCATCCGACGTCGTATGAACGCAAACCATACCATTCCGGAAAGCTTAAACAGTCCTCTAAAACTTTCATGTTCAGAACCGATGCTATATCAAACTTTAACTAGACGAAGACAAGCAATTTTCATTATGCCGTTACTTACATTCCAGATTCGCATCATTTTACGGTTTTGGTCATAACTTCTGAAATACACATCGAAAAGTCGATCTGTAAAAACCGGGTGTTAGCTAACACTCTTGTCCACCTAATTAAACCCTAGTATCACCAAAAATCCTCTTCTTCATTTCCTGGAAAACACGAATCCAACCAGAATGCAAATATAGGTTCAAAACTCACATGCATGCCTAAATCTTTGTGATTTAGCCAAGGATCCTTCACAAGCCATCATGTTATCACCATATATTCCGAAACTCAGCCTTAAATAGTCCAAAGAACATCAAATACCTCTCTTTTAAACCCATACATCCTCAAATCCATATTCACTTTCACTATCTAGCATAAATTTCCACATGCAACTTCCTAATATTCCTTTAAATCCCCATTTACACCTAATTTATGAACATGAAACTTGAACACTTCGACCTTTCCACACTTCCACAGAAAACTACAACACTAATACAACATGCATGCTTATTTTCACAAAAAGATTACTTGAAAAAAACAAAATAACAAGGATCTAACATAACTCACCACTTCCTTTCTTCCAATTTGAAGATCTCCTTTCTTTCTTTGAAGAACTCAAGGTTTCCCACACTATATTCTGAAATTAATCCCAATTAAAACATGGAAAATCAGATTTGATTTATAAGAATTCTAAAGATTTGAAGAGGAGAAATTAGATGGATGGATTTACACTTGAATGGGAGACGAACAAAAGCAACAAGGGAGCAAAGGGGGGGGGGGGAAACGGCCGGCCGTCGGTGGTCGGAGGTGGCGCCGGCGACGCCTGGTGGCGGCGGTGGTCACGGCTGACGGTTGTGGCTGGCGGTTGTGGGGGAGGAAGGCAAGGGGACACACACTTGAGTGAGGACAATGGAGAGAGAGTTTGAAATGTTTTTAAAACTTAACACTCCCTCTTCCTTCCTAATATATATAATATCACTCTAAAAAAAAACCCAAATACTTTCCCCCTCCTTCTCTTGGCCGAAAAGTAAAGGTCCAAGGCCCAACTATTTTCTTCAATTTAATCTCCCCTACTTAACTTATAATTTTCCCAAAGTATAAAACCCATAAAAGAAATTATCTATGGTGACTAAAAGTAATCATAGTTCTTGTTTTATTTCTCATGAATAACACCATAAGACATCTAATAGGATCACTCTAAAAGGAGGGTTGAGTTTGATGAGAGTATTTTTAATCTGATCAAGAAGGGGCACTATTAACGGAAGGAAGATTCGTAAGAGATTATAGAAGAGAAACGCGTTGCACTGTTCAAGCCCTGCAAAAACGTACACTGGTTATAAAAATAAAATAAATAACGTATAATCATAAAATAAGGAGCACGCGCTTTATTTTATCTATAAGTTAATTCTTTCCTAATTTTTGATTACGGCTTAATCATACGTATAATAAAAGGGGTTTTTTTTTCTTGGGTTGTCACATCTTACTCCCCTTAAAAGAAGTTTCGTCCCCGAAACTTGAAGTTACTACCCTCATATTCTCGTTGATTTACCTTAAAACAAATGGGGATACTTATTCCGCATGTCTTCTTCGGTTTCCCAGGTGGCCTCCGAGGAAGAATGATTAGTCCACAATACTTTTACTAGTGGGATCTCCT
Source organism: Portulaca oleracea (assembly GCA_029582165.1). NCBI lineage: Eukaryota > Viridiplantae > Streptophyta > Magnoliopsida > Caryophyllales > Portulacaceae > Portulaca > Portulaca oleracea. The sequence goes on from CM055887.1 coordinate 13,579,207, forward strand.
TAGAGCGCAACTGCTTTACCCTTCGATCCAGGATTTGCACCGGCACTTCTTCGTAGGACAGGTTCTCGGTGAGAGCTATCGGTTCAGGCTCAATCACATGACTCGGGTCGGGCACATATTTACGCAATTGTGATATTTGAAACACGTCATGAATATGCTCCAAGTCCGTCGGTAATTCCAATCTATAAGCTACCGGGTTAACTTTTTCGATAACCGAATAGGGCCCGATGTATCTAGGACTTAACTTTCCCTTGATGTTGAACCTCCGCACCCCTTTAGAGGGTGAGACTTTGAGGAAAACCTTGTCGCCTACCTGAAATTCTAAGGGTCTTCTTCTCTTGTCGGCATAACTTTTCTGTCGGCTTTGAGCCGTTTTGATGTGCTGTTGGATCACTCGTACCTTATCCGTCATATCCTGTACTAGTTCAGGCCCCACTATCAGGGTTTCATCCATCTCACTCCAGCATAAGGGGGACCTGCACTTTCGCCCATATAGAGCCTCGAATGGCGCCATTTGGATCGTGGCTTGGTAACTATTGTTGTAGGAGAACTCCACTAAGGGTAAAAAGTCCTCTCAGCTTCCGTGGAAATCCAGCACACAAGCTCGTATCATGTCTTCTATGATCTGATTCACACGCTCCGTTTGGCCATCCGTTTCCGGGTGATAGGAACTGCTGAAATTCAATTTGGTGCCGAACGCTTTTTGTAAGGCTGCCCAAAATCGGGATTTGAATCTAGCATCACAATCGGAGATGATGTCTTTCGGAATACCATGCAGCATTACTATCTCTTTTACATAAATGTCGGCTAACTTATCCACCTTCCAACTGTCATGTATTGGAATGAAATGGGCGGACTTGGTCAATCTATCCACAACGACCCATATGGCATTCTTCCTGGCAGTTGTTAAGGGTAAACCCATGATAAAGTCCATTGACACGGAATCCCACTTCCAGGTGGGTATTTTTAAAGGTTTTAGCTCCCCTGAGGGTCGTTGATGCTCAATTTTCACCTTTTGGCAGGTAAGACATTTGTCCACAAAGGTCGCTATGTCCTTCTTCATATTAGGCCACCAAAACTCCTCTCGTATGTCTCGATACATCTTTGTGCCCTCTGGGTGTACCGAGTATGGAGCGTCATGTCCTTCTTGCATGATCTTTTCTCAGAAATTTTGAACCGCTGGTACACATATTCGGTTTTGGAATCTCAGGGTTCCATCCTCGTGAACCACAAATCCCGGCATCTTTCCCTTTTCTACTCCCGCACGTATATACTGTAGGTGCTCATCATTCATCTGCTCCCTTTTGATTTCCTCTAGGATGGAAGGCTGCACTTGAAGTTCTGCTAGTCGTGCTTGTACATAGCCCAGTGGCACCATCTCTATCTCTGCCTTGCGGATTTCTTGTCGAAGCTTTGGATGTGCCTCCTTCGATGTCCCATCCTCATGTTGACTCTTTCTACTTAAAGCATCAGCCACTGAGTTTGCCTTTCCGGGGTGATATTGGATATCCAAATCGTAATCTTTAAGGAGCTCCAACCATCTACGTTGCCTCAAGTTCAACTCTTTTTGAGTGAAGATGTACTTAAGACTTTGGTGATCGGTGAATATCTTGGTGTGAGCGCCATACAGATAGTGCCTCCATATCTTTAAGGCGAAGACTACCGCTGCCAATTCTAGATCGTGGGTCGGGTAATTTGATTCATATGGTTTTAGTTGCCTGGAGGCATAGGCTATAACTTTATTATTCTACATCAGAACACAACCCAACCCTCGTTTGGAGGCATCACTATATATAACATACACTTCTGCTTCCACCGGCAAGGTTAAAATAGGCGCGGTGGTGAGCCTCCTCTTGAGCTCTTGGAACGTTTTTTCGCACTTCTCTGACCATTCAAACTTGGTCGTCTTCTTTAGCAAGTTAGTTAAGGGTAGCGCGATCTTTGAAAAATCTTGTATGAAGCGCCTGTAATATCCGGCCATCCCCAAAAAGCTTCTTACCTCCGTGATAGTTGTGGGCCTGTTCCAATTTGTGACCGCTTCAACCTTCTGCGGGTCCACTTTGATTCCGTCCTTGGTCACTATGTGCCCTAAAAAGGCCACTTCCTCAAGCCAAAACTCGCACTTTTTGAACTTGGCATATAGGTGCTGGTCCCTTAAGGTCTGCAATACCGTTCTGAGATGCCTCTCGTGCCCTTCTCGGGTTTTCGAATAGATTAATATGTCGTCGATAAAGACTACCACAAACTTATCCAAGTATGGCCGGAAAACTCGATTCATGAGATCCATAAAGACTGTCGGGGCATTGGTGAGGCCAAAAGGCATTACTATGAACTCGAAATGTCCATAACGGGTTCTAAAGGCTGTCTTGGGAATATCCTCAGGCTTGATTCTCAACTGGTGATAACCAGACCTCAAATCGATTTTGGAGAAAATGCCAGCTCCTTGCAATTGATCGAACAAGTCAATTCGCGGTAACGGGTACTTATTCTTGATGGTGACCTTGTTTAACTCTCGATAATCAATACACAGCCTTAAGCTCCCATCTTTCTTTTTAACAAACAGCACCGGGGCTCCCCATGGCGGCACACTCGGTCGGATAAAGCCTAACTGGAGTAGCTCGTCCAGTTGGGCTCTGAGCTCCTTCAACTCTGCAGGGGCCATGCGGTAGGGTGCCTTGGAAATTGGTTGTGTCCCTGGGACCAACTCTATCTCAAAGTCAATCTCCCTCCTCGGGGGTTAGTCAGTTAATTCCTCAGGAAAAACATCCAGGAACTCTCGTACCACCGGTATGTCCTCCATCTTTAACTCCGTTATTGGGTCTCCTGATACATAGCATAAATAAGCCTCCGTGCCTTGGCGTATGAGCTTTTTTGCTTTCATCATTGATATAGTCCTACAGCTAGTTTTTCCTGACTCACCCTTATAATGGATCTTGCCTCCCATCTGGCTTTTCAACACTACTACCCCCTCATCACACTTGATCCTTGCCCCGTGCTTAGCTAACCAATCCATACCCAAGATGACTTCAAACTCATCCATATTTAAGACAATAAGATCGACGGAAAAACACTCATTTGAAATGTTAAGGGGGACTTGTTCAAATGCCTTATCACATATCACGACCTGACCGTTTGGTAATCTTATTTGGTATGCTACCGCAATTTCATGACTTTGTAAACCTAGCTTTGAACTAGCATGTATATATATAAATGAATGCGAAGCACCCGAATCAAATAAAACATATACAGGCTTGGAATTGATGAAAAGGGTTCCGGCAACTACTGTACCCGAAGTAGTTGCTTCCTTTCTCCCCATCGAGTATGCTCTTCCCACATTGGCCTGTGTTGGTGGAGGAGGTGCTGGCCGTGGCGCTTGCATTGGTCGGGAATTAGCCGCGCTTGGGTTTGCTTGTCGCTTCGGGCATGCCATTGCCCGATGGTCGCTGCTTCCACACCATAAGCACTTATCTGTCCCCACCCGACATTGATCGTGGAATGGTTGGTTCTTCCACATTTCCTGTAAGGCTTAGCGATGGCACGACTACGGGTTGGGGGTGGATTGATCCTTCGTGGGGGACCTACTTCACTCGGTGCCCTGTTGTCGTTCCACTTTCTCTTTGGTCTAGTTAGGGTTTCCCTTTCTTGATATGCACCCCGTAGTTCCCTTTTTACCCTTTCTACTTCCGCGGCACGTTCGTAGAGTTCCTGCATAGTCTTGAAGGGCTGCCCTGCCAAATGACTTCGCAAGTACGGTGCCAAGCCTTCTTCAAACCTAGAGATCTTCATGGATTCCGTGGTCATGTGATCAGGTGCGAAACGTGCCAACTCATTGAACTTGGCCGCATATTGCATTACAGTCATGTCCGGCCCCGTCATCTTCAACTCCAGAAATTCCTTTTCTTTTTGTCGTTGCAGGGAGAGGGGATAAAACTTCGCCCTCAAATCTCCCAAGAATCCTTCCCATGGTAACTCCACTTGCTTATACTTGTCCCTCATAGTGCTCCACCACAAGTCTGCTTCCTTAACCAAGTAGAACGTGCCAATAGCGACCCACTTCTCCTTGGGTACCTCAAGTATCTCAAATATCTTTTCCATTCCCCTTAACCAGTCTTCCAGCTCTACGGGTTTGAAGCCTCCTGCATAAGTCCGAGGGTTCCTTCTAGCCACTTTATCAGCATAGTCCTCCCCCTTTACTCCACTACTTCCTCCATCATTCGTATTAGGGATCCTTCGAAGGAGTTCTTGGATAACTTGCCCTAAAACCTCGGGGTTATAATTATTAGGAGAAAGGGTCCGGTTAACGGATGATGCCAGTTCGGCATGCGAGGCCCCTTGATATCCCTGAAGTTGCAGGTTAGTCTCGCGATTATCAGCCGAGTCTTCTCCATGTTCACTTTGAGGTTGCCCGTTGTTAGAAGCGTTAGACATTCTACATGATAAAGATCAACAATTCAGGTTTTACGCCCTTCTTAATAAAGTTGTCGTGCTTCCCATAGTAACACAAGATCATCATTATGCATGCATATATGTATATACTATCATTCATTCACAACACTGTGTGTGCATTGTCGGATGACCAGCGCCTTAATCACCTGTGAATGAGTCATACCTTATAACACAAAATAATTTAACCCTTCATGAAAATCCACAATACATACATGGTTCACAACCACCATACGTTCATACCACAAAATAATTTCCAAACCATCAATGGCACAACCTAAAGGTCAATTGTTTGCAATCCAACCTACATCATTGTTACACAAAGCATAACAAGGTTCAACGTCCACAAAATATCCCTAAACCCCATTCGTGGTCCCTACTGAACCTAAGCTCCCTAAGAGGAGTGGTAGTCGGAGTCATCAGCATCGTCGTTGTCCTCGGTGGCATCGCTCTTCTCAGTCTTAGGGTTGGTCGCGGGTTAACTTGGCTCCCCACTATGGTCTGAGCTAATCTCCACAACCATGGGCTCGGGTGCAGGGGGAACAGGAAGGACCTCCACCTCGTTAGAGGCATGGGACGGGTTGTTGGAAGGTTGCGCTCCCTCCTCCTCTTCGTCCTCCATGGGCTCTTCTTCTTCTTCTCCTTCCTCCTCCTGGACCGGCTGAGGTGCGGGGTTGGCAGGTGGGGGAGGTGTTACCGCTTCCGCTTGGATGTGATGCGGCCCAAACATATCCACAAAGTAATACGGGATCTCCCAAGGCTCCATATCCCAGCGGATCGCCCGGTCTTGTAAGGTCAGCTCGAAGGTCACCACGGACCATGCTCCCAAAATACCAAAACGCTCAGCATGCGTTTCCTGATCATAATATTAAATGAACGAATGGTACCTCTCTCGAAACCTCCTCCATGGAGGGACATAGGGAAGGGTGCTCAGCAGACAGTGCGCCCTTCGCACTGGATCATGGTAGATGGAATCCTGATTCTCTCGCCGTATGTCGAATTGGGCCACCAACTCATTAATATGGTCAATCACACTGCCTCCGGGAGGCATGAACGTCGCGTAGGGGTTAGGGAGTTCGTCGGCCATCTACATGTTACATAAGATAATTTGAAAGAAAGAAAGATAAAGATAAAGATAACTACTAACGCACCCCAAGACCTTATTTCACTAGTCTTTCAGCCCGGGCAGACCCTCTTTCCTTAGGAACTACCACACCCCAACTCACTTAACCTTAAGATGCTTCCTAAGATTCACACATATTCACATGCCCTTTTTTTTTTTTTGGAGGAAAGAAAATTTCACTAAGGACTTATGAGTTACCAACCAAATCAAGACCTTTACACATCAAACATACCTAACTTCTAATTTCTTTGATTCAACTCCCACATGTCATCCTCGAGCCAATTAATAAGACTCCCTATTTTTCATTATGTTGATCACTTAACTCCTTCATGTCGCACCCTTTTCTTCCTATAGGTTCTTCTCTTTTCCTAACTTAACTCAAGTTCTACAAGGGTAACTAAGGTTCTACAACCAAATTTTTGTTTTGCTCTGATACCACAACTGTAACACCCCCAGGTTACTCATCACCAGATTAAGCTAATTCACTACTTAACCCAATGATCAGCAGCGGATAATTACCTGAGAGCACTACCGCCGTCCATGATCATGGACTAGGCTAGGACCCCAACACACACCACACCAAAAGGCTTCACCCAACCACATAATTAGACCACCATACAAGACATCACAACCATCGAGTTCTAACTCCTAAAAATTATACAACCCGAGGAAGTGTAAACAACTTAACATATAAGTCTTTCTTAACACATGCCACAAGACCAAAATAACAACAATTTCTCATTAATCCTATCTCTTCTACTAACCAAGGCTCCTATAAACTTCAAAAAGGAGCTCCAAGATAACCTGAGTACCACCTAGGTTGCTTTTGGGTTCCGCCCTTCGATGACTTTGCCCTTGCCTTTCCCTTGCGGCCTTAAAAGTAACAAACAACTTGAAGAGGTGAGTTTTACTCAGTACGTAGACTAAAAGAATGGAATAAAACAAGCAAAAGTAAGACTTAGACTTTATTAACCCTAGGTGCATGGCTCCGTTCAATAAAACGTTGAAGTGAAGATTGAAAGAGAAGAGTCAGTAAACCAACTTACAAGAACTCCAAATTTTAGGTAATTTCCTGACTTCTCAACACAAATGTCAACTTAACAGTGTTCCCACCACAGGGTAATTAGACATGTAAAGGCAACAAATGCTTTTCCATAATAAACTTGCAAGGTTAGGAATACAACCACAATTTATAAATAAGCATAAATTCTTGCGGAACTGTGGAGTTATTTGAAATTAAAACAACTTATAAACACAAAAGTTTAAGAAAAGAAGATAACGTGATATGGTAGAACTTAACATGGATGCCCCTACTTGCGATCATCGGCTAAGCCTCCGTATGCGCATACCCGGACCGATCGGGAGGTCCGGATGGTGGATGTCTATCCTACTGGCCAGATTTTCTTGGTGTGCATCTAAGGCACGAAATAAATTCTCATGGGTTGCTCAAGGCACGTGAACATGGTGTGTATTTAACACTATTCCTTGGTGTGCTTTTACGCACATAAATCATGGGCGGAGCTTTATTACTTAAAACACTTGCTAGTACCTTGAAAAACTTTAAGCCGAAAGGTAATCTTTTATTAAAACTCAACAACAAGCATGAAGAGGACTTTCCTCAAGTAAAGTTAGCTTAAAGAAAAGTTCGATTGAAATCTAGCTACTTACAAAATAAAGGAAATTTTCCTCTTTAATTTCATAAAACCACACTAGTTCTTAGAGCATGAAGCTCACCTCTAAGATCCAAAATTTTACCTATAAAAGAGCATCTTCCTTGTGGAAAAAAATAATTCGGCATGTAAGCATATATATAAGGACCATTTCGGCGCATAATTACAAGAATACAGGAGTAAATAATTTTAGTATATGTATGGCATAAAGACTAAGTAGTATACGTACCTGACAACGAAAATTACCAACGAGCAAGGACTTGAACAGTGCACGAGCAACGATCACTTGAGCGAAACTTAGAGAGGAAGAGAAATTAGAGTTAGACCTTCTTGTCTAAATAGGAGAAAGGCGAGGAATTTTTAAAGGGCAAAACCGGTTCGTAAACTAAAAGAATTTTCCTAGTTTTACAAAGAGGAAGGTAATTATTGCTATAGACATCGGATTGCCACTTAAGAGTACTTTCCGGAAAGCTTAGGTTACACTCTACAACTTTAAAGTTAACTCTGGAGGCTAAAGACATGATTATAGGGGTTAAAACGCTTAATTACACAATCTGTCCAGAATTTTTACAAGCCGGGTAACGTTTTTGGAACGCGATATCTTGAGCTATACTACTCGGTTTTGGGCATATAAGCTGTCTATGGAAAGCTAAAGAATCAAACTTTAACTTATCTTTTAACCCCATACGATTTAAGCTTGGGAAAAGGTCTAATTTTAACCCAACTCAAGAGCAGTCACTAACCTCTAATTCAGGAAAAATTCCAGAACCTTTGTCCTTCAAACAAACACCTATAACTTGCTCATCCGACGTCATATGAACGCAAATTCTGGAAAGCTTAAACAATCCTTTAAAACTTTCATGTTCAGACCCGACGCTATATCAAACTTTAACTAGACGAAAACTAGCCATTTTCATTCTGCCGTTACTTACATTCCAGATTTGCATCATTTTACGGTTTTGGTCATGACTTCTAAAATACACATCGAAAAGTTGATCCATAAAAACTGGGTGTTAGCTAACACTCTTGTCCACCTAATTAAACCCAAGTATCACCAAAAATCCTCTTCTTCATTTCCTGGAAAACACGAATCCAACCAGAATGCAAATATAGGTTCAAAACTCACATGCATGCCTAAATCTTTGTGATTTAGCCATGGATCCTTCACAAGCCATCATGTTATCACCATATATTCAGAAACTCAGCCTTAAATAGTCCAAAGAACATCAAATACCTCTCTTTTAAACCCATACATCCTCAAATCCATATTCACTTTCACTATCTAGCATAAATTTCCACATGCAACTTCCTAATATTCCTTTAAATCCCCATTTACACCTAATTTATGAACATGCAACTTGAACACTTCGGCCTTTCCACAGTTCCACAGAAAACTACAACACTAATACTACATGCATGCTTATTTTCACAAAAAGATTACTTGAAACAAACAAAATAACAAGGATCTAACATAACTCACCACTTCCTTTCTTCCAATTTGAAGATCTCCTTTCTTTCTTTGAAGAACTCAAGGTTTCCCACACTATATTCTGAAATTAATCCCAATTAAAACAAGGAAAATCAGATTTGATTTATAAGAATTGTAAAGATTTTAAGAGAAGAAATTAGATGGATGGATTTACACTTGAATGGGAGACGAACAAAAGCAACAAGGGAGCAGGGGGGGAAACGGCCGGCTGTCAGTGGTCGAAGGTGGCGCCGGTGACGCCTGGCGGCGGCGGTGGTCACTGCTGACGGTGGTGGTCGGCGGTTGTGGGGGAGGAAGGCAAGGGGACACACACTTGAGTGAGGACAATGGAGAGAGAGTTTGAAATGTTTTTAAAACTTAACACTCCCTCTTCCTTCCTAATATATATAATATCACTCTAAAAAAAAACCCAAATCCTTTCCCCTCCTTCTCTTGGCCGAAAAGTAAGGGTCCAAGGCCCAACTATTTTCTTCAATTTAATCTCCCCTACTTAACTTATAATTTTCCCAAAGTATAAAACCCATAAAAGAAATTATCTATGGTGACTAAAAGTAATCATAGTTCTTGTTTTATTTCTCATGAATAACACCATAAGACATCTAATAGGATCACCCTAAAAGGAGGGTTGAGTTTGATGAGAGTATTTTTAATCTGATCAAGAAGGGGCACTATTAACGGAAGGAAGATTCGTAAGAGATTATAGAAGAGAAACTTGTTGCACTGTTCAAGCCCTGCAAAAACGTACACTGGTTATAAAAATAAAATAAATAACGTAAAATCATAAAATAAGGAGCACGCGCTTTATTTAATCTATAAGTTAATTCTCTCCTAATTTTTGATTACGGCTTAATCATACGTATAATAAAAGGGGGTTTTTTTCTTGGGTTGTCACATTCTAAGGGGCTTCGGAACCATCGGCAAGAATAAACACATGGTGGTGAAGGCGTTCAAAGGCTAGAAATGTGCGTGCCTTCAATCTTTCGTACATAACTCCTTCAATACAACTTTGATGGACTTGAAATTTTGGGAGCTTAAAGTAACACCGAGAGCTTTCCATCGATACCTTATGGGCTTAAAACGGAGTTCAGATGAAGAAGTTATGCGTGTTTGAAGTCGACAGAAAAACTGCCCAGAAGGCCGCGCCCGCGACCTCTGGTGTAGCGCCCGCGACGGTTGGGCAGAAGGCCTTCGCGCCCGCAACGCTTTTGGTAGCGCCCGTGACTCCATGATGGCCAAGTCAGGGAAATTGGACAGAATGACGTAGCGCCCACGACGGCCCTGTCCGGAACTGAATTTCGCTATTTTCCCTCCTTCCTATATATACCCTAATGTTATATTTTTGTAGGGACTTTTGATGAATGTTTAAGAATTAGACTCAAGAAAATTCCTCTCAATTGGAGAGTCGTAATAGTGGTTTTTTCAAACTCTAATCAATGAAGCTAATCCTTTGGTGGAAATTACTAGGTAATTTCTCTTCTTTGTGAGTGGGTGTTTTTTCTTCACTCTTTGTGAGATTTCTTGGGTGCTTCAAGACTCCTTGCTTGTGGAAGGTCCTTGTGCTAGAGATTGAACATCTTAGTTCAATTTGGTGAGATTTCTCTCTTTAGAATTGTCCATATCTTTTAATTTCATGTTTATCTCCATTAATCCAAAAACCCTAAAAATTTATTTTGGTGTTCTTATGAGTTCTATGGGTGGATTTTCATCATCCACATGGTCTGTTTAGACCCTAGGTTCCGCATTCTCTCCAGATGGCCAACGACATGTATGATTGTTGAGGTTGTTGACTGTAAGTCTCTTTGGTATGAGCAATTGCAGTTGATGATCCTTGATAGGCCCTCCAGTATCTCTAGATTAGGTTCACCTTCAACTCTATCAACTAGTTCCTCCATCTGCTGTGTTCCTTCAGGTTCTGCATTTAGCCTCTTCTTTTTATTCAACCAAATCTGCTTCATCTGCCTTTTCTTCGACTGTATTGTCCTTTGAGCTCTCTGAACTACTATTTTGTGGCCTCTTATCACTTTCTGATCCGTTCTCCTTATGCTTTCCACAACCTCTTTGCCGTTCCAAAAATGAATAATCCTGTACCTCCTCTTCGTATTTTTTTCTCCATGGTATGAAAGCGTCCTTTACTCTGCCTATTCTCCTGAAAATTCCTCTTAATCCATATCTGTCAAGCTCCAATGGCAAATTTCCAATGCAAACGGCATGTTCCTTTCTCCTGCTGAAGAATCTCTGCTGCCCCTGTTTTGTGTTACCATAGCTTGCTTGATTGCTTTTACTTACCGCAAGATAGAGTTGATGGGAAGCAACTCTTACCTTGTCTATATAATAGTTGCAACAATTTTTCCACCAATTCTCTAACTCAATTTGTATTTCTAAGTTCTTTGATTCAAGTTTAGTGGGTGATCTCCATTGGAAATATCCTGACAATGTTTAGTTTATTTGGAATAATTTAACCAAGTTAATACAAAAATTACATGTCTTGCTAGACGCATCTATAACAAGTGATTAAACATATTTAATTACAACTATATTATTTAATTCTATCGGGTCACATATGTCAAAACCTTGGAACAATATATGTATAGTTCAAAATAATATGATATTACTTTTAAAAGTGTAGTTGAAGTTGATTTTTGGTGAAAAATCAAGTTAGGAAAGGTCATGTCTAGGCTGACACGGGCAATGAAATACTTCGACCCAAAGAAAAAAGTCGTATTAGTGTTGTTACCTATTTATTAAGCCCAATTATAATTTTTAGGGAGTCAAACACTAAACTTAGAACCTCATATTTATTTAAATCTCTCGTTAACCAATAGGGGACCTCAATTGTTGGCCAAAGAAGGAGAGGGAAACAAAATTCACTAGCGAATAGCCTTAAGGTTAATGTCATCTCTCTTGTTTTATTTTGGCAATCAACCATATATGCATCTATCAATATGATGCTCATCAAATTTAATTATTTCACCCATCATGGTTTTGGTTTCATTAATATGTTCTCTAGTTGCTATTTCGAATCTCCTCTTGTTGTATTAATCAATTCCATGAACAAATTAATTTAATGTGTCTATTCAAGACACCTGATTGTTAAGGACTTTCAATTTTTCCTTTTGATGTTCCTTTACATTTTAGCGCTTTATAACCCACTGCAAATTGATTTCCGCTAAAATTCAGTTCAATACAAATTTGTTGATATACATGCTCTAATTATTTTAATTACTTAACTTGATTTCTTTAAATTTAGCTTTGGAACTACCTTATTTTAATAGCCAGAAGACTTCTACTAAGTCTACTTTACCTTAATTAATTAACAATGATTCCTTTTGTAAATTAAAGTTTGGTTTCATTTGTTAGATTTGATGTATTGAGAAATAATGACTAACTTATTAAAACTATTAGGTTTGATAATTATATTTTTACACAACTTCTTAATCTGCGAAAGTTAAGAAACCTAACGTTCTTTATCTTAAGTGCGTATAAGTTTTATAACCCTACTCACCCTCCCTTTAAGATTCTTTCATGATTGTCACTTATAAATACTAAATATATATAAATATTTTAACTATCATTAAGATGACAATAAATAAATTATATATCCACTACGATAAACTTAAAATTTTCCAGCTTTTTCCAACAATTTTGAATATTTTCAAGTCTTTCTAGTTTGCTTTAGCTATTTCCAGTTTTATGTAATTTTTATAAACTCTTTTCAATTTGTCCCAACTTTATTTATCCAATTAAAAAAAATGCCCTTAGTATAGGGTTTTTGGCTCATAATAATCTGAAGTCGGAGGTCATTGGATGAAAATAATTCAAACTCACTTTTTGGCTGAAAATAATCCAAACTTTTAACCTATTTACTCGGACTAAACCGAAATCGATTTCCGGCATCGGAATGCTGACTGGGTCTACAGAAGATAACGAAGAAGGAGAGAGTAGACTGAAAGGAATTAGAAAAAAGGCAAACAGTTAGGCTTGGGTCAAATTTTAAATTTTTGGAGTTGGAATACTGAATGTATTATGTTAAAGTATTTTTATTTTTAATCCATTGTCATGTCATTATAAGTTTAAGTGAGTTGGGGTCTACATAAGCTTAAAAAAAAATTCAAAACCAAAATCAATTAAAGAAAACACGTGCTCAGGCTACCCAGTCAGCATTCCGATGCCGGAAATAAATTTCGGTTTAGTCTGAGTAAATAGGTTAAAAATTTGGATTATTTTCAGCCAAAAAGTGAGTTTGGATTATTTTCAGACAATCGCCACTGACTTCGGATTATTTTGAGCCACAAACTTTTCAATTTAATCAAAATTGCCACTATACTTTAAAAATTGTCAAAATTGCCACTTAATTTTCCATATTTAATTAAAAGTACCCCTCTATCCTTATTTTAACCTGCTACAGCAGGTAAACCTAATTTCTTACCCCAATTTTCCAGTCACTTCTTCTTCATCTTCTCCATCGATTCTCCGTCATCTTCAAGCTGGGTAGACTCAAAATCACCGTGGGAAACCTGCCAGCAAAGCGATTGTTTCTTACATCTAGCTCGAACAATAGCTTCAGGTGGTTGAATTTATGTGGGATGGTTCTGCAGAAGCGGTTGGAGTTTGTGAGAAAGAAAGTCATATATAGGTCTCGAAGAAGGCCGAGCTCCTCGGGAGGTATCCGGCGATGTTACCGTGATTGAGATCGATGCCAGCTACGGTTTTGATGTAAGGATCGTTCGGCGGCGGAGCACATACGCCAATATAATCGCACTCATTGGGTCCGACCTAGTTGGCCATGAGGTTCAATGGGTCAGAAAGAATGGTTTTCTTCCATGCTTGAAGAGGGCGGAGTATAGAACACTTTCGTTTGAAAATTGAGGGTTGTTTGATGGGAAAAACCTGTATTTACGAAGACATTTTTTTACATAGACAATTTTTTGTCCTACAGTAGTTGAAAGCAACCCTATTCATATTGGACTTCTCAAATTAGGTAAATGGACAAATATAATAGGACGAAGGTATTATAATTAAGACTTTAATGAATCAATCATAGCAATAAAGACATTTATTACACACTATTTTGTAATTGCTCTATACAACTTAATAGTTTGTAGAAAACTATATAATTTTTTTGAGATCACATTATATAATTTATATATGGTATTATATTTATACAATTGAATTATACATATTTTTCAAATTATATATGTGAATCTATATATTATAATAGAAATCATTGTGGGTCCCACGAAATAAAACTATGGGAGTCATAGTAGGGGAATTGGCCAATCACAACGCAGAAAATTATTATTTTTTCTATTTTCATATTTTTTATTTTCAATCTGGATTTTATTTTAAAATTAAAAAACCTAGAAAGTGTCACTAATCCTTGACTGCTTTGGACTCTGAATTAAATTATTTGGGTGCAAATAACAAAAATTATTTTGATGTGACCTATAATAATAATAATAATAATCTATATATTATAATAAAAATTATTGTGGGTCCGAGGAAATAGAGCTATGGGAGTGATTGTAGGGGAATTGACCAATCACAACGCATAAATTTTTTTTTTCTATTTTTCATTTTTTTCATTTTCAATACGGATTTTATTTTAAAATTAAAAACTTAGAAAGTATCACTAATCCTTGACTGCTTTGGACTCTTAATTAAATATTTTTGGTGCAAATAAAAATAATTATTTTGGTATTGCCTATAATAATAATAATAATAATAATCTATATATTATAATAGAAATCAATGTAGGTCTCACGAAATAGAGCTACGCGAGTGATTGTAGGAGAATTGGCCAATTACAACGCAGAAAATTATTATTTTCTTCTATTTTCATTTTTTTATTTTCAATCCGGATTTTATTGTAAAATTAAAAACTTAGAAAGTATCACTAATCCTTGACTACTTTGGACTCTGAATTAAATTATTTTGGTGCAAATAACAATAATTATTTTGGTGTTTCCTATAATCTATATATTATAATAGAAATAATTGTGGGTCCTACAAAATAGAGCCACGGGAGTGACTGTAGGGGAACTGGTCAATCACAATGTAGAAAATTATTTTATTTTTTCCATTTTCAATTTTTTTTTATTTTCAATCCAGATTTTATTTTAAAATTAAAAATCCAGAAAGTATCAGTAATCCTTGTCTGCTTTGGACTATTAATTAAATTATTTTGGTGCATATAACAGTAATTATTTTGGTGTTGCCTATAATAATAATAATCTATATATTATAATAGAAATTATTGTGGGTCCCACGAAATAGAGTCAGAGGAGTGACTGTAGAGGAGTAATCCTTGACTTCTTTGGACTCTGAATTAAATAATTTTGGTGCATATAACAGTAATTATTTTGGTGTTGCCTATAATAATAATAATAATAATAATAATAATAATAATAATAATAATAATAAATAATCTATATATTATAATAGAAATCATTATGGGTCCTACGAAATAGAGTCACGAGAGTGACTATAGGTGAATTGACCAATCACAATGTAGAAAATCATTGTGTTTTTCATTTATATCTATATCTATATAATATATTTGCAATAATGTTGAATTTTGAAATATTCACATGAGTGAATATAGGATTATAGCCGAAATAATATCTACAAGGCATTTATATTTTATACTCGAATTTTTCTATCTAAATTGATAAGTAAAGATAGAATTGTTGGCTCCGTGTATTTTTTTTATTTTATTTTATTGATTCCTTATATGAAGGATTTATTATGGTATCTTTTCATTTGATATTATGATTAATGCTTTTTTATTTGTAATTTGTATCTACATTTAGCATTTAATTTTCTAAATTAAATTAACTATTTAATTAGGCTCCGTGCATCGCACGGGCTGAAGACTAGTTCTCTCTAATAACAAGCTAGCTAATACTTTTTTGCAATAAATTAAACCTTATTAAACAGATCTCTCTTCTTTCCATTCTATCTATCACCAAGTAGGTTGAGGAGCAAAAGGAAGAGTCCGCCCCTTTTTTAAATGAGAATTTTTCATGTAAATTTTTATCTATAACATCCTATTGTATAAATAGAAAAATTGATGGTTAAAATTTTCAAAATTTACTTGACACATAAATTGAGTAACAAATTGAAAGATTTGGAGTATTTTTTTTTTTTGTTAATCTTATTAAATCTGATTGAATATTGTATTTGGCATATGGAGCTATCAGATTAAACAAAGATTCTTTCTTATAACGTGCTAAGTGCATATTTCAGAAAAATCAGTTTTTGTAAAATATAAAATACATACAGCTATCAAAAAAAGAAGATTCTCTTATACAGTGTGCTAACCGCTAAGTGGACATTTCAGAAAAATCAAATTTTAATTTTAAAAAATCTATTAAAATATACTATGTGGATCTAATCCTCGCTCTTAATGTGCCAAGTGCATCGGGCCAAGTGGACATTAGAAAAATCTAATATTTTTTTTCAATCAAAAATCCAGAGAAACGTTTTTAAAATACTGTCATGTTTATTTTCTAGTTGGGAGCTATTACGGAAGATTCTCTTCTCACATGCTACAATGGTGATTTTAGAAAATTCAGGCGTCAATCTTTTCGATGTTCTAAAGAAAGAGCTGAGAGACATAAAATATAATGATTCGTTGGACGATAATTGTTTGTCTATGAGATGCCACATACGGGTTTTTTGGATTTTGGACCCTCAACTTTGGAGGTATTTATTATTTGATACCACACTTTTCAAAGTTTATTATTTGGACCTTGTACTTTGTCTCCGATGACATTGTGGACATTAATATAGCAGTCCGGTCAAAAAAAGCCCTTAACTAAGTTTGACTATTTTTTCCTTCCAACTTTGCCCTTTAATTAATGATCTTTCAAGTTTGCCATTGATTTATTAATTCTTTATTTTCCCTTCACTTATTTATTACTACCAAAATTCTCACAATTTAAATTTTTTAATTTAAAAATTGTTAAGAACTTCAAAATTTTAAAAATTATAAATTAAAAATTAAAATAATAAAACATTTAAATAGTTAAAAAAGTTTAAAAATAAAAAATTAAATATAAACTTAAAATTTAAAATGTTAAAATTTTAAGATTTTAAAAATTTGAAATTTAGAAAAATTTAAAATGTTATAATTTTAAAATTTTAAAATTAAAAAAATTAAAAATAAAAAAATCAAAAATTAAAAAATTGAAAATTTTCAAAAATTAAAATAAAAAAATCAAAAATCAAAAATTTTAAAAATTAAAAGATTAAAAAACTTTAAAAATTTTATAATTTTACAATTTTAAAAATTAATAATTTGGAAATTAAAAATTAAAAATTAAAATCAAAATGAAAATGATAATGATAATTAAAACTTAAAATTAAAAAAATTAAAAATTAAAAAATAAAAATCAAAATCAAAATCAAAAATTTAAAATTTAAAATTTAAAATTTAAAATTTAAAATTTAAAATTTAAAATTTAAAATTTAAAATTTAAAATTTAAAATTTAAAATTTAAAATTTAAAATTTAAAATTTAAAATTTAAAATTTTTTAATTTAAAATTTTAAAATTTAAAATTTAAAATTTAAAATTAACAAAAGCCAAAAACCTTTAAAAATTGATTAGGGCAAATCGAAAATTTTATGTGTCTTTTGTCCCTTTGTTGGAGTAAAACTTAAGATTTGGCTAGATTTTTTGGGTACCCAAAGTACAGGGTCCAAAAAATAAATTTTGAAAAGTGTGGTACCAAATAATAAATACCCCAAAGTTGAGGGTCCAAAAACCAAAAAACCCTGCCACATACTGACATATACAATTGTGTATGTATATTAACAATAATAATAATAATAACTCTTTAGATTAGTTTCCAATGTTTTAGGAGATATTAATATTTAGATATAGACAACTTTTTCTTGATATACAGTAGTTCGTCAAGACTATTCAGAGGACAAAAACAATATTTTGAAAACCATTTTAAAAACTAAAAGGAAAATCGCAAGGCAAATCAAGCGAACGAAAGCATCATCGAGAAATAAATCTCATACACTTGTGTTCTATGCAATAATAGTTAAACACGTTTACTAGATATACTTGAAAAACACGAATACCGCAAAGCACAACAGATTAAACAAAGCAAAACATGACATTTTACTGGCAGCTACTCACCCCTTACGTGATGAGAGGCTACATAATTGGTTGTTAAATAAGATTGAGTTCATTCTTAAATTATTCAACTTATGAAGCAAGACAATATTTGAATTTTGTCATTGTCTTCTATATCAAATACTTTCGTGAAACAATCTACAATTAAAGCTCTTTGGGATTTTCAATAATATTCAAATCATCAATATAAATAACTTTTGGATCCAGGTAATTTAGTAATTTTCTTTATTTGCTGTTGACTTGAGAAATTTGGTGGGACAAAAGCTTAATCTGTCTTCAAATCATTCATCTGTGATTGAATAGGCAACAAAATGGAGAAATGTGAAGGGTTCTCAAGCTTGGAGGACTATTATTGCTGCTGCGTTTAATGCTTTGATATAACATATTTGGGAGGCTCGGAACTATTTTAGAGCTCGTGCGCAAGTTCCGGATGTGAATAGAAGTGCAAGGAGGATCTTTCAAGAAATTATTGGTCGTGCTTTGGAGGCGGCTAGGAGATCTTCAAGATACAAGAAGAGTATAGATAAATTACTTGGTTAGGGACGTTGAAGTTATTTTTATACATCCTGTTTTTGGTGTTAATTTCCCAAGATTGGGTTTATAGTAATAAAAGCTCGCTTCTTTTCTTTGCCAAAAAAAAAATTAGTAATTTTCTTTGATTATACAATATGAGTTTATATTGTTGATCACATAGATATCTATCCGATTTCATTGAGTGAAATTCTTAAGTATTTTTATTGTGTACTTTTGACACTTTCAATCCTTCAAGGAGTTTTATTTGAACGCCGTTTTTGAGTTTCTCATGCGTTATAATGAAATTTGTGAGATACAAGCAGAGCTTTTCATGTACAAGAGTTAATCGGTATTATAATGTAGTAACATAAATTATAAAGCAGTACATTTCTTCATACTGAATACTAGGTCTTTGCGAAAACCAATTTCTTCAAATATTCAAAATCTTCTATCATATGGATTTTCAGTTGGGAAGCAAGGCTTCTTTAAGGCCATGAATGAAGATAGTGATCGAGCTGAAGCTCCATTGGGATGTTTTCCACTACCTAGGACAACTTTGCATGCCACTTATCATAGTAGTCAAGAAACGGTTCATCTTCCAACACTTAAGGGATGTTAACTCAGATAAAGATGTGCATGTGTTTCTTCTTAGTATGACTATAATGTTAGATGGAGGCCTTGTATAAGGTAGTCCAACTATTTTGCACTTCTTAACGACATTGGACATAACAATTCTTTCATGTGGTATGTAGGATTCTCTAAGGTCATCAATTTCTTATTAGGAACTTCACACTTTCTTGGGAGCTTATTCACATGCTTGGTTGGAGTTTTAAATCTACATATTGGTCAACAGGTATTGGGACATTGCTTAGCATCCTCGTGAACCCATCTAGTTGGGCACTCATGTCTTTTAGCTGAACACTTTACCCCCTGGATCCTCCTAGTCTTGGCTCCTCTTCAATTCTGGGACTTTTTTCTCTTATTGAGGGTTCTTCCAGGAGGTTTCTCATCTTAACTAATTAAATGTAATCCTAGTAGTGAATTAGATCAGGTACTACTCTACCACACACAACACTCTCTTTCCTTAATAAAAATCCTTAATGACCAGTCTTCAATCACTAGGAAGAGCTCTTCCTCAATTCTCCCTCATGATTTTAGTGACGATCATGATTTTCATCACTTCAAAATCAACAACTTCCTCAAGACGTACTAGGCCTGTTGTTAACTAGACTACCCATGGTTCTACAATTTTCTGAAAATTTTCCTTAACCACCCATGAGGTGGAAGTCCATAGACATTAAGGTAAACCTTCCTGTGTTCGATCACTAGTTTCACAGACAATTATCCATTTTCTCACTTCTCCAAAACGATCTTGAGTTTCATATATGTCCTTTATGAACTCTTCCAATTCTTCAACGGATTGCAATGTTATTATAAACTTAACATTTCCATATATTGTTGTGACTTTCTATACTTTCCATTGTTTGAACTCTAGTGACCTGATATCAACCAAATGTTACAAAGTTGAGAAGAAAAGGCTTGGACGTGATTGAAAAATCACTGTCTTTAAGGAATTATTTCCCCTCTATTCACTTAGATGTTCAGAAAATCGGCAAATATCCCTCCAGGATTAATCAAGCCTTGTGAGTTCATAGATGAGCAAAACTATGAACTCCCTGTTGTATATATGAATTAATAACGTAAAGGAAGAGAGAGAGAGGAGCATGAACATGCTTGTTAGAATTATCATTGGTAGTATATAGTTTCCGCTCCTTCCTACAATTTACAATTACCAGAGATCCTTTCGTTACCTTCCAATAACCATCATCAAATCTTGTAGTGAACCCCTCCGCATCCAGTTGACCCATAGATACATGGATCTTGGTCAGACTTGGGATGTACCGAACATTCTTCAACCTCCAAGTCCCACCCTTAGAAGTTTTAATGTTCACATCACCTCTTCCTAGTACTACTAGATTGTGACCGTTTGCAAGCCTAACCCTGCTAAACCTCCCACTCACAAAGTTACTAGAGGACTCCTTGGTAGATGAAGAGTGAAATGATGTACCCGAATCTATCACCCAACTTCTTTCTGACTCGTCCACACTAATAGTGAGGGGATTAGCCAAATCCTCAATAGAATTTACCAAGTCATGGTCATTATAACTACTCTTCATAGGTTTAGAACAATCCCTACAAAAATGGCCTCTATCACCATAGTTCCAATACAATACGTGCTCTATACTTTGGCCTCTAGATTTAGATCAACCCCGACCGAAGCTCCAACTATTCCTCCTACCCTTGACAACCAAAGCATTTCCTACAGACTCAAACATATTAGAATCTCTCCTATGGGTGCTTTCATTCAGGATATTCCTCAAACTTTAATATCTCATCTTTCTTAACCGAAAATGTTACAGAAGTCACAAAACTATCCCAATACATAAGTAGGACATCCAACAGTATATTAGCATTTATCTCGTCATAAAAAACTAAATCCCACAGAGATCAATGTTGATAGTATCCTGTTCAACTGATTCATACAGTCATTTATATCACCAGACTCATGTATCTTAAATTCAAACAAACGACGCAACACATATACCTTGTCCATCACCAAAAGGTTTCTCATATGTGTTTCGCAAGGCCTCCAGTAGACCTTTCGTCGTTTTATAATCTTTGACATTGAAAGCCATGTTCCGAGCTGACGTCAACCTCACCGTACTGAATGCTTGACCATCAAGCTCATCCTAATCCTTCGGTTCCATCTATTCCGACTTTTCACCCATTGCAAGATGTAACTTTTATTGGCGGAGCATATCCTTAACGCGCATCCTCCATCATGCGTAGTCTTTCCCATCGAACACCATAATCTTCTCAATTGTGCTCGCCATTGCATCTCAGTTTGTACACCAACAACGCTCCAACCAAAGCTCTGATACCAGTTGTTAGGATTCTCAGGGCATTGTTAGCAGACAAACAATAATAAAGGGTGAAAAATAATAAAGATTCAATGCAAGGAATTAACATGAAAAACTCAAATTAAACCAGGAAAAACCATAAATGATTCACTACTAGATTACAACAGTGTTTCAGAGATTCTCAGACCTCCACAATCTCTCACAACTCTCTAGAATTACAACCTAAGAACTCAACACTCACAGATGAGCCTCACATAGTTCCCTCAGAGACACAGAGATTATATGTCAATATCTTGTGATCAGATTAAACACTCTTAATTGGAATACCAATAAGCCTAACACTTAGATTCTATTTATAGTATAAGTCTAACACAATTAGTTATGGTTAATAGAGTCCTTGACAATAACTTAGGAATTTCAAAAAGAGGCCGCTAACAAATCACAAATTTGATTCCTACTCAAACTCTTCTACCTTACTTCCCAAGCCACAGAGAAAAACTCAAAATTAGTCTCCACATTTAACCCAACACAACATCACCCTTCGACACAAATAACCACCAAGTTACTACCATCGACAAACCAGAACATCCAATTCGCCGCCATCACTCACCACAGTAATTAATCACAACCAAGTAGGACATCCACGATGACACATACTAATAGTAAAAGTGTTTCATAAAACGTGATAGTTGTCAATGTAAAAAGTTAACTAATATATTAATATTGACATTATGAATAATTAAATTAATTGGAAAAACGGAACTAAAGGAAAACATTTTAATAAATAAATAAAATGATAACAATAAAGATAAAACTTAACATTACTAAATAAAATAACATACATAGGAATAAAAGAAAAAAATATTAAATGAACAAATGAACAAAACATAAGGACACATGTAACAGTTCTCATTAGTAAGCAAAGTTCTTTTTATGTATATGTTCATATGATTAAATAAATAAATAAACTATAATAACACCGAATCAATGTAATGTATTTGGTATATTTTTGACATTTTTAAAATATAAAAATTAATATAATTTTATAAAAAATATTATATTATAAAATTATATTATATTATTTTTTATTTAAAATATAATATGGCTTTTATATCATTCACATGACAGAAAAGAATGTTGTTCTTCTGTGTTGTGAATGTTGCTTGTTTAACTGTCTGCTAGATTGTGTTCATACAAAAAATTATTCTTTTGTCCTTGAATATAATAATATAATCAGTAGCTTACTTGTCTTTTAGCTTGTGTTCGCACATATATTTACTTTTTTGCCTTGATGAAGAACCCCTCCCTATGCAAGACGAAGGATGTTGACTCAACCACAGCAAAGGACATTTACTCTGGAAGAAGAGTTTTAATATGAAAGACAAAGTAGCAGTTTAAAAGGGAAATTAATTGCCAATATTGATAATAGCACCGATTATTCCCTTCCATTCATAGCCTGTGCATTATTGATTGCATCCTCCATATTGTTGGAAACAATCACCGAAGAAAGGAAACTCAGAGGAAAGAAAGAAGATCGTGACTGAAAGGAAAGTTCAAAAGAAGGAAAGAAGATCGTGGAGTAAGAAAGGAAATCATTACAAACGGCCAACAAAGCTGCAAGTATAAATATGTTGAATTAGAGATTGAAGAAACCAACGATTCCAAGAAAGAAAGCGAGTGCTAAAAAATTGGTTGAGAATTTCCTAAGTGTTTATCTTTGTGAGAGGTGTGTTTGAATTCTGTTTTAAGCTAAGAAGTTGGCAAGCTGAGTGTTAGATCCTAAAGGAAATTAGGATCTGGAAGTGTGTGCTGCACCAAATCTGTGTTGGTGCGTTTCTATCTAAACCATCTCTGAAAGAAGGACCTTTGTTCCTTGAGTGACCAGGTTACCCTCATTTTGTACTTTGCTTAGTATTTGATTAAATAAAGAAAGTTTTTCATACATATTCTGTTACTTCTTGATCTGTGAAGTTACATCTTAATCTATAAAAGACTAAGAAACCTAACGTTCTTTATTATAAGTGTACAGATTTTTTTATAACCCTATTCACTCCCCTCTAGGGCTCTTTCACTTGAATATAATCATTAGTCGGCAACTTGCCTTGTACCTTGTGTTCATATACAAATTTACTATATTGCCCTCAAATACATATATGAGTGATATAGGTAAGTCGCAAAAAGTTTCACCTCAATTTCAAGAAATATTGCATGACAATCAAATTGGGACAAAAATAGTATCTATAGTCCATATTTGTTAACTTTAACTACAAATTATGCAATATACATAATAATTCAAAATATAACATCAATCTTATTTGTCACCATATTTCATCTATGATTAATTTTAAAAATTCAAATACTTATTTATGGATATACTTAATATATATATATGATACAAGCTATTATTATTTAGGGTGATGATATGTGTCTTGCCCCAAGACACTACTTAAGTGTCTTTCTTTTTATACAACTAATATGTATTATCATTTTTAACCTCAAATTTTTTGACATATACTATTAATTATCAATTATAAGAAGCTTGGAACGTGTTGGCTATGCCAACAATTAAAATTGACACCCTAACGAATGAACCCCGTCCGTTGGGCATATTCTAGACGCATTTTATAAATTTTAAAAAATACATATAAAAGTGTGGTTTTATACCATTTATATATATTATTATAGTTATAAAAACCAATTATGTAATTTTTTTTCAATTAAATTTACAAATATATATGTTTTATATCATGACAAGACACTTAGGCTGTGTTCGGCAGTAGCGTTTGGCGTCTTGACCAAATCAAAACTCTAATTGCATAAATACTAGCATTCGGTAAACTAGCGTTTTGAGGAGCGTTTAGCGTTTTAAGGAGCGTTTTGCAAAACGTTAATAAAGTTAACGTTTAGCGTTTAGAGTAGCGTTTCATATTTTTTAGTCAAAAAATACCCTTTGAAAATTTTATCTTTGAGAATTATTGATATCCTTTTATGTCAATTCACATTGATCTGCTAATTCAACCGCTAAATTTACCGAACACAATTTTCTTTTGACCAGTCATCCGCTATCTGCTACTTAAACCGCTATCTGCTACCTAAACCGCTATCCACTACCTAAACCGCTATCCGCTATCTAAAACGCTAATTTTGCCGAACAGGGCCTTAATATGTGTCTTGCCCAAAAAATTTATCATTTCCGTATTATTAAATATGCGAATGCAACCAAAAATTCAGTCACGAGCTACTATCTAGTCTAAAGGACGGAGATCATTTTCAAAATTGAAAATTATCATACCATGTGCCGTAATATTTAGTAATGAAAACGATAACACATGTTGAATTAAAAACTCGCCAACTCCATTCCTATTTTTTTTAAGTTACAATCCTGATATATAAATAAATCGATATTGTTTTGTATTTAATAAATTAAACATAAATTAATTACGGAAATAATAATTTAGTACATTATACTGCAATCTTACAACCATCATGTGGTAATCTATTAAAAATGATAGAATGAGACAAAATCATTCCCTATAAATACGAAGGAATTTTGATCAACTGTGGATCATCACTTCGGCCAGATAACACTTAACCAATATGGCATCTCTTTCTCCCCATCCTTCCACCACCACTCCTTCCACTTCTCTTCCGAAGCAACTCTGCCCCAAACCACCCCACCAAATCTCCCTCTCAAGGCCCAAAAACGTCCCTCGCAGCCGTGTTTTTGGTCCATGCAAAGCGGCCCAACAGGATGACACAGCCCAACCAAGCCTGACTCCCCTGCCCTTATTGACAGAAGAAACATGCTTCTTGGGCTCGGTAGTTTCTATGGCGCAGCCGCCTCCCTAGCCGGGAACCCAGGCCTGACCTGGGCTGCACCGGTCGCACCAGACATCAACAAATGTGGTCTGACCGAAAGTGCCGATGACGGATCAGTAGGTGACTACTGCTGTCCTCCTAGGGCTACTCTTGAAACAGTGGCTGAGTTCGACTTTAAGAACTTCCCAAACCCAGCCATGAAGGTCCGACGACCCGCACATGAGGCCTTCAAGGACCCTCAATATGTCAAAGACTATAACAGGGCAATTAAGCTTATGAAGTCTCTCCCTGCATCCGACCCACGTAACTTCTTCAACCAAGCCCAGGTCCATTGTGCTTATTGTGATGGATCCTACTACCAAGACGGTTTCCCCCGTGTTCGGCTCGCCGTCCATGACAGCTGGATCTTCGCCCCTTTTCATAGGTGGTACCTCTACTTCTTCGAGAGGATCCTAGCCAAGCTTATCAACAAACCCGACTTTGCTTTGCCCTACTGGAACTGGGACCATCCAGATGGCATGTTTATGCCAGAGTTGTTCAAGGATCCTGATTCTGCCCTATTCGACCCGAACAGGAATCCGGCTCACTTGGATGTTATGGTAGATTTGACGTACGCAGGGGTGGAAAGGCCTCCGACCTCAAATGAAGACCTCAAGGTGAACAACTTAAGGCTAATGTATACTCAAATGGTAAACAATAAGCTCCCAGAAATGTTCTTTGGGAAGGAGTACCATGCCGGGGAGGCCCCTAAAGGTGCCGGGGCTCTTGAGAGTTCTCCCCACAACAATATCCATCGATGGGTTGGGGACCCTGGCGTGAGGGGGAACCAGGACATGGGTGCCTTCTGGTCTGCAGGCCGAGATCCTCTCTTCTACTGCCACCATGCCAACGTGGATAGGCTGTGGACCATGTGGAAGACCCTCAATGGAGATACAAGGAAGGATATTGACAAGGAGGACTTCTTGAATTCATGGTTCATTTTGTACGATGAACATGCTAACCCTATCAAGGTTTACGTTAAAGACAGCTTGGATAACGAGAAGTTAGGGTACAAGTACAAAGACTCTGAGCTGCAATGGCTAAACTACCCGCCGCCACCCAAGCCAGCAGACGATGGGAAAGACAAACCCGTGAAGCCACCAGTTCCTCCGGTGACATTCCCGAAGAAACTAGACAAGGAGATAAGGACAGTGGTGGCTAGACCAAAGAAGGGAAGGACTGAGAAGGAGAAGGAGGAGACAGAGGAGGTGGTGACCATTGAGGTTGAGTTGGATCACAGTGACGAGTTCATCAAGTTCGACGTATACCTGAATGACGAGCACGGACACCAGCCGAAAGACAGGACGGACGCCACTGCAACTCAGTATCTGGGAAGCTTCACAATGTTGCCTCATGGAGGTAAAGGTAATACAGGCAAGATGAAGAGGACACTCCAGTTTTCTGCGGATGCAGTGATTGATGCTCTCGGGGCAAACGATGATGATGAACTGGAGGTCTTAATTGTTCCCAAGTCAGGAAATGCTGCGGTCACCGTTACTAATGTCAAGGTTGAGATTATTACTGAGTAGATGCATTGCTCTCATAGCTAACTATTTCATCATCAACAATGATCGATCGTCGTCTATATTTTTAGAATAAGGGTTGCCACTACATTAGCCTGTATGGCCTATATATATCCCCCATGCAATTGTTTTCCTTCCATTTTAATTTCATCTTAGTTTGCTGTTTTTGAAGCAATTGCATGTTGGTAATTAAGCTATTCATATGATTATTTTGAGTTTTCTTTTCTTTTTTCTTGTATTAATGGAGTTCAGTGACCTCGATCGTTACGCAAGAATAATTTGTCACCTTCAAAATATGTCGGCTTATACATCTTGTTTTATGTCCATTTCTCAATTAAAAACTCTTGCTGATAGCGTTTAAAGGACAAATTATTAGATCTTAATCTATTGTAAGAGTGAATAATTATAGTTTTTACTTTTGTGTTTTAAACTCCACTATTTTTCCGTTATATATTTGATGGCACTGTATTGCAGGTAAGTCTAACTCAATATTCTCACAGTGAGGGTAGTTAGGAAAATATTTTATTAAAGGCCTGCTTGGGAGAAGGGTTAAAAATAAGGGTAGGAGTTCATAAAAGTAGAGAAAGGTGAGGATATGGGAGTGCTTGTACAGGTAAACTATTTACTCTGTTTAGGAGATTAATTGAGAGAATTCTTAAGTGAGTTTTTAATTAACATATTTGTCATTTCGTATTATATATATATATATATATATAGAGAGAGAGAGAGAGAGAATGTATCCATTGAGAACTCCCCTTATAATAAGAACTAAGGAACTATTAACTGTAACCGTTGGATTAAAAATATGGGGCTAAGATTAGATTGGATCATTAAATAAGGTCTTCACATAAAAAAACCTATAAAAGTATTGTTATAATCGCTCTCCTCATCAAACGAAACGTTGCTTGGTATTATTCCAGAAATATTGATATTACAGTAGCTAGGAAATCTTCATCTGAGATTATCTATTCCAGTCATCCACTTAGCAAAGTATAATCTTCAATTGTGAATTTTATGCTTTTAGTAAATTCTTCTATGACAAACAAAAGCAATTAATGTTCTTTACTGCCCATGTACGTACGTGAAAACTCAACTGATGTTTGCAATCTAATATTCTAATGTTGTATCAAATAGCAAACAAAAGGCAATCTTGTACTTGATTCTGATTAATTCTTGCGTAACTGTGTGATGATTTATGTGATATCATATTAATCCCTTAAACTGTTTCCCCCAATTTGCGTGATATCAATTATTGAGACCAAGAAACTTGAAAATTTTGCATGGCCGACCCGCAATTCGCCGCCATCTGAGGACCGCTGCTCAACAATGGCAGCAGGGGAAGGATCGAAACCCAGAAAACCAACATTGAGACCCAAAAACCGACAAACAAGGATTTCGACGGTGACACCTGACGATGGCCATATCCAGGTCGGCGTTCGTGCAGTCGGCAGAGGACATGACGAGGCTGAAGATTCCAACGAGGGTGGAGGGACGACCGGAAAATTGGAGAGAGAAATAGAGAGAGAGAGAGAGTGAATCGACGAGGGTCGAGGCTGAAGATTACAATCAGTTTGCCCCAACTTTTTTTAAAGAAAAATAAATATAAAAGAAAAAAATGAAATCTAATCTTAGCCCCATATTTTTAGTCCAACGGTTACAGTTAATAGTTCCTTAGTTCTTACTATAAAGGGAATTCTCAATGGATACATTCTCTCTCTCTCTCTCTATATATATATATATATATATATATATATTTCTGGGTACAAAGGGTGAAAATCGAAATTTGTGAATTTTAATAAGGGTAGTTTTGGAAAGTTACAATTGGTTGATTTTTCTTTTTTATGTTTAAAATTACTATATAGGAATTAAATGATGGGCAAGGATTGCAATTTATAAGTTTTAATGATGGCATTTTGGGAAAGGTACAATTGGATTATTTTTCTTTTTTAAATTACTTTATACAAATTAAATTATATGATAAGTTAATTTAACAACAACAGTAATAATAATAATAATAATAATAATAATAATAATAATAATAATAATAATAATAATGATTAAATAATCACAAAAATCAATAATATCAATATAAAACAAATCAGGATTACCTTAAAAAATCAAGTGACACACAACCATTTATGTTGCATGTAAAATAATTTTGTAATGATCTTAAAGAAAAAATAAATTAATAATGATGAAAAAATTAATTTACTATAAGAAAAATATTTATCAAAATAATATTTTTACCATAAAAAGACAATTAATTAAAAATATATATAATAAAAACGCAATTCTATATCTAATATTACAAATATTTTTTATATTTGATAAAATATTATGTATTTGCGTATATATATTATGTAATATTACAAATCTTGTACTTTCAATTTCTGGTTGCATGCTTAATGATGTTTGACAATCAACCAAAGATACTCCTTTCTCCTTAGGACATGCACTTTCAACATGATCAAAACTTTGGCAACATAGACATGTACTTGGGACAATGAGAGTGGGGAGGTTTATAGGCTGTTTTGAGGAGCTTTGGATAGTAGGTGTGGGGAGGTTTAGGGGCTGTTTTGTGGAGTGATGGGCAATAGGTTGTAGGGGCTGCTTTGAAGGCGTTTGGACGAGAGATTTAGGAGCGTTTTGGGACAGATTTGTAGGCTTTTGAACGAGAGGTCTGGGACGAGTTTGTGGCTTAGTTTGAAGGTCCTTGGCGTGGGATTGTTGGGATGGTTTGTGAGGTCTTTGTTGTATATGGGTTTTATACCAAAGTTCTTTACTCTTTACTTGTATTTCAACATAAAAGGCTGAAGAACTTAACTCCTCCAAGTTTGTGTAAGATTGATATATAACAATACGCCGAATGTAATCATTAAGACCAAGAGAGTAACATACCAAAACTCGTGGATCATTCTCCTTAAGAGCATATGTCCATAGTTGCTGCCTGAATTCTATTGTATATTATACCATGTCCTTGCTCCCTTGCTCCATTCTTTCAAGTTTGTTGATGAAGTCTCCTTTGTAATTGAATGGCAAAAGCTCTTCTTGAACATTTTTTCCATTCTTCTTGCTGGAACGTTTACTCCATTCATAAGGTGCTTCATATTCAACCTCATAAGGATGTACCTCACGTGAATTTGCGCTTCTTGATCCCTTCTGAAGGATCCCAAGTTCTCCCATTTGTTTGGTGAGATCATGAATTTGTTGCTCCAAATGTTGTAAATCACTTTGTGAATTCATGCTAGATCTTTTGCAAGCCATAGAATATGAATCTTGATGAAGAAAGATTCAAACAAGACTCACGGTTTTGGTGTGGGGATGTGGAGGACGAAATGGGGAATGTGTTTAGGCTAGGTTTGATGGGTTTGTATTTAGGTAAGGGGGTTCTTTGTGGGTTTCTTGATGGACAATTTGGAGATTTGATGGGGGACGTGAAATGGAGATGGTGGGGGATGGATTTGTGATAGAAAGATTGTAAAAGATGATATCAAGAACCACAAGAATCAATCTCCTAGGCTCTGATACCAATTTTGATGTATAATGGGATCAAAGAGATCTCATTACACAACATTCTACAGGATCTTTAAACTTGAGAGTTGGATAGATTGATTCTTGATCACAAGAATGAATGAATAATGATGGAATTAATGTGTATAAGGATGAATGAACGAATGGAATGGATGAATGAACGAATGAGATGGTTGAATGGAATGAATGGAATGTAAGTTTCTTGGATGTTTGGGATGGGATTCGAATGCAATTGTAATTGAAACAATGTAGAAACAAAAACAAGATCAAATGAATCAAGAATGAAACTCACGAATGGAATGAATGATAATGGCCTTGGATTCTTCAATGGAGATATAGGCACACCACTTCAATGTTTCCTCCAATTCTACCTTTCAGCATCTAAGGATACCAACCTTAGAATAGAAGTAGAGATTTCGTAATCCTCCCTTAAGAGAACTACAATTCTAGTTTTGAAACTAGAGAGAAAAACAACACATGTGTTTTAATTTGTATTTGATTTATATTCAATATGAAGTGATTACAAAGGCCTCCCAAGGGGTCTATTTATAGTATAATAGAACCTCTAGGTGTGCCTTACATCAAGAATAGAAGGGATTTCTAGCTTACATCATCTATTACAAGTATGACATCATAATAGACTAAAAGTACATAGCTAGAAAGAAACAATGATAACTTGCTCATTTCTTCTCCAAACTTCAAGATTCAAAAACCATTGGAAAGCTCTTTGAATGGTCTATCTTTGACTCTAGGATGACTTTCTCAATAGCTTCATAGATCTTGGAATATAGAGCAAAGTAGCTGATTACACTTGGTAGAATCTTCCATTTGTGAGAGAGATGTGAGTGAATGAAGCTCCTTTTCAATGTAAGCTTGTATTTGGTTCACATGATGTGTATTTGGGACCAAATATACATCACATGGACAACTCATTTTCCTTAAGAACTCTTTACTATAGTGTAAAGGTTCAAACCAATAAAAGTTGAGTCTAACTTGTAGCACGATTTGGATTTGTGTCTCATTTATACAAAGAGTACTTCCCTACAGTATTGTGTGCATCAATTCTAGAGAGAAAGATGTGTTTGATGTGTCTTGATACTACTTGGAATTCTTGGTCCGTGTATATAGTTGGTGAGTATTGCAAATGACTAGAACACTCTTATTTATTGGAGAAGGTGAGAGGAGTAACAAACTAATAACATCCTCACTTTAAGACACTTAATGAGGGACCTTAAAGATGATCAAGACTTTGACCAAATCAATTACCGACATACTTTAATTAGAAATATAGTCTTCGGAGTCAAAAATTACATATTATTAATCACCAAATCGAAAGTTTGTATTATTGGGGGCGACAGGGGGTCAAAGTTCATATTATTAATCACCAAAGTTCGTATGATTAAGTCTTATATCGCCAAAAATTCATATTATTAGAATCCAATTTCCCTTTATTTTTTATATAAAGTCTTATGTGAAGAATTATTCAATGAAGATTGACATCAAAAAATGAGAATGACGGATAGAAAAAATGGAGGGAGTATATTCATTTTCAATATAGTGATGAAATGTATTTTACCTCAAGACACTCTTTTTAACTGTCTTATTTTCTATAAAATTTACATTTAGTGGGTTTTTGACATTAACTTTTTAATAAGAAGTCTAGGAAATGTTATCTTATTACACTACAACAAATCATGTTTTTGGTGGCATTTATCTAACAACATTTATTATTGATCAATTTTTCTAAACAGGTATGCTTATTTGTTAATTGATCAATTTTTCGTTGATTACATTTGAAATTGCTGATTTTAACTATTGATTTTTGTTGTGGGATAGTCTCTGATGTCTTTGATGGTTCTGTTCAAATTAGGTTTATGAAGTTTTGAGAAAGCAAGAACAAAATCGTTTAGCTAAGATTAAAATGGAAGCAACTCAGCTCCAACTTGATATTGTGCGTGTTTTGAGTACTCTAATTAAGTTTTCATTTTGACCTTTTGTTCAGTACCTGAAATTTTGAATGTGGTCTTTGTTGTCCTTTTCATGTCTGAAGGACAACCTTACTTCATACATTTCTAGTTTTGCAGTTATAATCATAACAGTTCTTGTGAATCATTGTTGGGACCCGAAATTCCACACAGTGAATAATTGTTGTAATCCAAGTAATCTTTCCAGAGAGAATCAGGGATGGTGCTAAATTCAACTCTTCTTCCATCACTCAAGATGTGATCCACATGTTGACTTTTGTATCTAGTTCTTGTGATCATTTTTTTTACTTCATGCGGTCCACAGGGACAGGAATACTGGCTTTTAGGTTTCATAGTTGTTGGAAGAAAACATGCCATCTGATGGTTCACTGAGTGCAAAGCTGTCACAAAGGACAACTGTTGGTCTTAATTTATGGGTTTTAATTGGGTTTTGTGTTGGTGTCTTTATAGTCTTAATTCTATGTTTACTATCCATATGACTCACATTTCGTAGAAAATCTAGAAGAAACAACTCTCATTTCTAGTGAAATACTTATGTCTGAGTCTTTGTGCTAAGTCCTGACCTAAACAACTTTGGTATATGCCTTAGCAATCAAGAAACGATTATTGTCTTTGTAAGTGCGGGATTGTCATTGAGATTTGTTGTTGTTGTCATTACTTGTTGGTTTGAATTCATCCTGAGTTTTGATTTATTGTTGAAGGTGGAAATGACATTGTTTGACATGATGTTTGTGTTTTGCGGAGTTTTTGTTACAACTTTTCACTTATGTATAAGATCTGATTGTGACTGAGATCTGTTGGACAATTTTTCCCAGTAGTTAGCATGCTTGCTTGGTTCTTTTATACTCGTCAAATTCATTTGTTGCGTGTCTATTATAAATGCAAATTGTGTAGTCCATCAATAGAGTCTAAATTAACTATTTGAACAATTGCAATAAACTGACTCTAGTTGGGTCTGATCTTTTCACGAGCAAGGTTGTGTTCGCTAATATAAACTTCGTAAATTTGGACATGTTTGTTTCAGTTTAGTAGTGGAATAATTTCCAACAAGGATGCAAAATTAGTAATGTCGCTTTGGCCGAGTGGTTAAGGCGTGTGCCTGCTAAGTACATGGGGTTTCCCCGCGAGAGTTCGAATCTCTCAGGCGACGTTATTTGTTTTCCTTTTATTTTATATTTTAAAGCCCACTAAAACTTGCTACTTCTCACCCGCCAAAATCCCTGTACAACAAATGTCAAGACCCCACTAGAATGTTATTTCTTTGATAGAATTAATCTTAAGTCTTTGTGCTAAGTCCTGACATAAACTCACCTTTGTTTCCTACTAGTCAGGATTAAGAGAGTGGTTGTTGGAATGAGACATCCTATTGGGCAATATCCTAATTCCATTCACACTCAAGTTTGGAAATAAATAATTATTTTTCTTATTGATACTGCTTGGGCTCCAAGCAGTTGATTTCGATTAGAAGTCTATTCTAGGGCTACTTGTGAGATCTCCTTTTATCTATTCTACTTTAAGATTTTTATTATGAGATTGTAATCTCTCTTATATCTCGTTACCCTTTCTTTAAGATATGTCTACTGTCGTTGTGTTTTAATCGTTTGAGATCTTTCCTTCTTGGTTTCATTGTGTTATATAGCCGTTTGGGATACCCTTTGTAATCTCTCTTTTATAATGGATTTTATCTTGCTTCCCATGGTTTTTTGCCACTTTGGGTTTCCACGTAAAAATTTTGTCTTCATCACCATTGCGTTGATCTTGTTTATTTTCTCAATACCTTCATCCCTAAATTAATTATCTTGGTTGTTTCCACTGTCATATTTGATTCGTTCGATCTGGATCTAATTCCTAACAAGAGGTTTCATATCCGAATATCGATCTTAACAATTGGTATCAGAGTCGGGTTCAACCAAATTTACCAGATTCGGAGACAACCAGGTTCAATCAGGCTCAAATTCAGATTCCTACAAAGTTGGGTTCAAATCAAGAGCCTGTTTTGGGATGTTTTCTGCAAGATCAATCTTTCAAGGTTGTTCCTACACCTGACGCTTTGATTGCCATTCAAGGAAATTTTGATGATGTCGTATCTTCATGAAATTTTGGCCAAGGTGGAGTTTGTTGGGCAGTGTCTCAATTCCATTCAGACTCAAGTTAGAAAATAAATAATTTTTTTTTCCTTCTTGATACTGCTTGGGCTCCAAGTAGTTGATTTCAACTAGAAGTCTATTCTAGGGCTACTTGGGTTTGCTATAAGTACTAGGGTGTTCAACCTAGTTTTGTGCGGCCAAATTATGTGCCTCAATGGCACCCTTGTGAGATTTCCTTTTATCTATTCCACTTTAAGAGTTTTATTATGAGATTTTAATCTCTCTTATATCTCGTTACCCTTCCTTTGAGGTATGTCTACTCCCGTCGTGCTATAAGCGTTTGAGATCTTTCCTTCTTGATCTCGTTGTGTTATACAGTCGTTTGGGATACCCTTTATAATCTCTCCATTATAGTGGATTTTATCTTGCCTCCAGTGGTTGTTTCCGCTTTGGATTTCCACGTAAAAATCTTGTCTTTATCACCATTACATTGATCTTGTTTATTTTCTCAATACTTACATCCCTAAATTAATTATCTCGTTCGCTTTCCCTACAATGTTATATTCGTTCGATCTGGATCTATTCCTAACAGGATGTCTCATATCTAAATCTCGTCCTAACGTACATTGCATGTTAGCTATTTTTGGTTGTCTTATTGGCTTGTAGACGATCTTGATGTGTAAGGCTGTAAACTGATAAAAAAACGCCTTATTTTTTGTTGGATTGAAGTATTTGGAAATGCAATTTATGGGAAATTTCAAGTTATTTTGGAGAATTTTGCATTTTGCATTTTTTATAATTTGTTTAGTTTTGAATTTATATTAATTATTGAATAAATGTATGATAATTAGTGTTGTTGAAATGAAAGACTTCTATAGCATTTAATTAGGATTTATCCCAACAAATGTAATAAATGTTGTCAAGATTATGACGACACTGCCCCTATCGACATTTATTTACTTACTGTTGTAGACTATTACAGCATTTATAAATGCTGCTAAAAGTAAACATAATTGTTATCAGAACCTTGTTTTGTTGTAATGGTAAAATTTCATGGTATCATTCTTTTAAAAAAATGGCATATAATTTAATTTTTATATTAAAATAAGATATCTAAAAATATCCTGATCCACAACTCATATAATTTGCGATCATTTGTATCACTGTTATATTGGTAAGCATCTTGACAGGGCAGATTTAAGGTATAATGAAGGCAATGGGTGAAGAGATGCTCATGATTATTGCACGAAGAGAAAAGTAGGATCGGTTTTACACACTTTATTGTTTAATTATCTAATTAATTAACTGAAGGACTTATGAACTTTTGTCTCGAATATTCCACTTTATTCATATTCCTAGGAGGGATAGACAATGGCACAAATTGTACTACACTTTATAGAGCACTTATTTAGTTCCTCTACATGTAAATTGAACAAGTTAAACTATAATAAATAAATTTTACAATAAATATTATTGACACTTTAAAAGTATTTTAACTCCTTAAAAGATCCCCGTAGTCATTCCAAGAAGCACCATATATGAGAAAATGGGTCGTCATGACCACAACCAATTCATTTGGAGTTATTGTTATTGCTTATTGGATATTCATCGTATTACATCGCTAAATAGCATTTCTCACATTGTGAGATAAATATCAGGGACTATGATACGAGTGAGGCATGTGTGTTAGGATAACATATTTTTTGGGTGTCTTATTTTTAATAAAATTAATATTTATTATGATTTTTAATTTTAATTTTCTTATAGTTACTATGATTTATAAATTATATGAAGGTGGGGATGCATTGACTATGCCAACAATTAGAAATGACATCCTAATTAAATGAATTAATTTGTTGGACATATTTTAAATAAGTTTTTTGTAAAACTTTAAAAATTATAAATAAAAAATATGTGAATTATAGAAGTAAATGTCATTTTTTTTTTCAATTAATATGTGAACAGACAAATTTTATACAAACTCAACACATTTAAAAAATATATTGTCATAGACTCGTATCTTTTTCATTTTCGTATATCTAATAGTTTATCCTTAACATTCCCCGCTGAGGCCCACATTGCAAATGAGTTTTTTACATTTTGGACCCCGAACTTCAGGGGTATTTATTTTCTGAACCCTTAGTTTTTAACATTAATTTTTTAGACCCTAAAATTTGGAGGCTGAATAAAAAAGGATCTTAAAATTTGTGGGCAGAAGAAAAAGACCCTTGTTTTATTATTTGTTTTCCTCCCATGTTTGAATTTATCTCTCGATTGACGTCAAACTTCAGGACTATAGCTAAAACTGATATTGAAGCTATAATACACCTCTCTTATTTATGTCGAGGCTACTTAGACCCCTGAGTACATAAGTTTAAGTAACTCCAACATAAATA
The DNA here is from genome assembly GCA_029582165.1 of Portulaca oleracea. Lineage (NCBI taxonomy): Eukaryota > Viridiplantae > Streptophyta > Magnoliopsida > Caryophyllales > Portulacaceae > Portulaca > Portulaca oleracea. The sequence goes on from CM055887.1 coordinate 13,615,893, forward strand.
AGAGAGGTTTATTATAACTTTAATATCAGTTTTAACCTTAGTTTTGAAGTTTGACACCAATCGAGATATAAATTCAAACATGGAAGGCAAAAGAAAAACGGAAAACATGCTTTTTTTCAACTCACAAACTTTAGGGTCTTTTTTTCAACCTATAAACTTTAGGGTTCAAAAAATTATAGCTGAAAAATAAAGGTTTAGAAAATAAATATCCGTAAAGTTTGAGGTCCAAAATGTAAAAAGCCCCATTGCAAACCAGTCACCTTGATCTTGCAGTCAAGAGTCAGATGCAATAAAACCAAAAGTTATCTATCTAACATTATTCTATAATAATTGATAAAGTATAAAAAGATCGACAAATAATTAATTGTGACACAACGAGCTCACTGAGGAAATACATGTAATAATGGGAAAAAAGGCAGAACACTCATAGGCAGGTTGCCAACCCTAACTTACATTTACGTAGTTTAAGGTTAGCTAGATCAAATCAAACCAAAAAAAAAAAAAAAAAAAAAAAAGGTGACAGAAATGGCATTAGCGGAAGAGGGGTACCACAACAATGCCATGCATATGATGGCATATACTGTCATACTGTGGCACCCATTATTACTGCAACAACACAGAATCCTACATGACGATGTCCTCGACCATGAATGAGACGAAATGGATCTGATCTACTCGGAAACAATCTCAACCTTGACGTCGGTAATGGTAACTGCGTTCTTTCCTGACTTGGGCACGATGACGATCTCTAGTTCATCATCATCGTTGGCACCAAGAGCATCAATCACAGCATCCAACGCCAACTGAATAGTCCTCTTCATCTTAGCCTGACCACCTTGCACGTCTGCTTTCTCATCACCTCTGTGGGGCAACATTGTGAAGCTTCCCGCATATTGAGTAGTGTTGGCTTTGGTCCTCTCCGTAGGGTGGTGATCATGCTCGTCGTTCAGGTATACGTCGAACTTGATGAACTCATCGCTGTGATCCAGCTCAACCTCAATGGTGACCACCTCCTCTGTCTCCTCCTTCTCCTTCTCAGTCCTCCCCTTCTTTGGTCTAGCCACCAGTGTCCTTATCACCTTGTCCAGCTTCTTCGGGAACGTCACGTGCTCAGCTGGTGGGGCCTGCCGGATGGACCGTTTGGTTTTCCCCTTGGCTGGCTTTGGTGGGGGGTAGTTCAGCCAGAGTAGCTCAGATTCCTTGTACTTGTACCCTAACTTCTCGTTATCTAAGCTGTCTCGAACGTAAACCCTAATAGGGTTAGCATGTTCATCATAGAAGATGAACCAGGAATCTAAGTAGTCCTTCTCCTGAATATCATTCCTTTTACCTCTCTTGAGGTTTTTCCAAACTGTCCACATCCTGTCCACGTTGGCATGGTGGCAATAGAATAGGGGATCCCGGCCTGCAGACCAGAAGGCCCCCATGTCCTGGTTCCCCCTCACGCCGGGATCACCTACCCAGATGTGGATGTTGTTGTGAGGGGACTTCTCGAGGTACCCGGAGCCCTGAGGCTTTCCCCCTGCGTGGTATGACTTCCCAAAGAACATTGCGGGAAGCTTAGGGTTAACCATTTGAACATACATGTGCCTCAGGTTTTGCACCTTAAGCTCCTCGTTAGTGATGGGACCCTTAACAGTCTTCCCATCATAGGTCAAATCCATCATGGTTGACAAGTGATCCGCATTCCTATTCGGGTCAAATAGGGCAGAATCTGGATTCTTGAACAACTCAGGCATGAACATGCCATCAGGATGGTCCCAGTTCCAGTAGGGCAAAGCAAAGTCGGGCTTGTTGATGAGCTTGGCTAGGATCCTCTCAAAGAAGTAGAGGTACCACCTATGAAAAGGGGCAAAGATCCAGCTGTCATGGACCTCGAGCCGAACATTGCTATGACCTTTCTGGAAGTAAGAGCCATCACAATAAGCACAATGGACCTTAGCTTGTTGGAACAAGCTACGTGGGTCAGATAAAGGAAGGGACCTCATGAGGCCAATGGCCCTGTTATAGTCTTTGACATACTCCGGATCCTTGGCTGCCTCATGGGCCGGGCGCCGGATCTTGGTAAGCGGGTTTGGGTAGTTCTTGAAATCAAAGTCGACCACCTTTTTGAGGTCGATCTTAGGGGGACAGCAATAGTCACCCACTGATCCATCGGAAGGGGAGGCAGTCAGCCGGCATTTACTTACGTTGGGTGCAACGGGCTCGGCCAATGATAGCCCCGGGTTCCCGGTGAGGCTTACGGCAGCCCCGTAGAAACCTCCGAGACCAAGAAGCATGTTTCTTCTGTCAATGATGACAGGAGAATCGGGTTTGGGCTGGGTCGGGTCATCCTGCTGGGTGGCTTTGCATGGGCGGATGACACGGCGGCAAGGAAGTTTTTTGGGTCTTGAGAGGGAGATTTGGTTGGGGAGTTTAGGGCAGAGTTGCTTGGGAAGAGGCGTGGAAGGAGTGGTGAGCGAGGAAGGATGAGGAGAAAGAGATGCCATTGTTATTGTTAAGACACAAGTGGAAGTGATGAGGATTGATCAACATTTTCTTGGTATTTATAGGGAGGTTCTGAAATTAACTATCATTTGTTTATCAGGAGTAGCACATGGCTGCCAAATTATCGTGTAATTTATATGAAAAGGATGATAACTAAAGTGACTTTGATAACAAAATACTGGTATAATCTATCTTGCCACACCACAACCCACTTGCCATATACTATTTTTCGCTTTTTGATTTTCCGGTGTTTTGATCCAATATGATTAGTAACATTTTAAATTTTATATTAATTGCACAAAAAATTAAATATAAACATATCTAATTATTATAAATATATATTTTATTACATTGATGAATTTGGTAATTTATAAATTAGATAAGATAATTACTTATTTATATGTTTTCATAAATGTAAAACATACTATGCATAAAATATACATTCTCTACAATGGCTATTAAAATTAGGCTACCATTTATATTTATTGACGTAATCAATAAATGTTATACTTTTATAGTTGATACATATATATATATATATATATATATATATATATATATAATTACTAGAGGAAATTTTATTCAAAGTTACAAAAATATAAATTATTGACAATTCAAGATAGTTAAATTTACCATCTTGATTCAAGGCGTGTATCATTAACCGTTTTACCCTATAAGGTTAAGATATTGTTTCTGCTCATTGACATAGCCAGTGAAACTTCTTATAATTACCCATCGTGAGACTACTCCTAACCAAACACACTTTAACCATATATCTGAGGTGTTACAGTAACGTTCGTGAGAATGAAAATTGGGCGAAATATGTTATGTTTGATAATCCAAATTCCAAAACAAAATTAATTTATTCACATAATTGGAACATGTGCTTTTTATAGAGCTTATTTTTATGTGTTGTAAATCTACAATCATAAATTATTTTCATTATCGCTATAAAAATACTTTATTTTACTTTTTATAATTGTTATATTAAATTAATTAATTTTCAATCTTATATCTTTATTTAACTTTGTTATAAATGCTCATTTTTTTACTATTTTCTATTTTAAGAGATACCCTTTATAATATTATCACTTTGTAGGTTAACAAAACAAATGACAATGAACAAGGATTGACTAGTCAAAGCTCCTGAGGCTCGCGAGCCTAGCCATGAGCCTCACTTTTCAGGCTCGCCAAGCTCGCGTGTCAAGCTAAGCCTACAATATAGCTCACGGGCCAAGCCATGAATATGCCAAGCTCGAGCTCGGGGTCGGCTCGGCTCAGCTTATTACCAGCCCTACCTACACAACATCCACAAGTTCGTTTGAGTCTTCGATGAGGGTCTTTTTCAGGCTTCCGTGGTGTCTCGGGCCATCCTGAAAGACGCTTGAAGGCCTCAAGCCAAGTCAACATCGACACCAATAATCCCTGGTTCGAGTTCGGGTCCGTTTTCAGCTACAGGGCTTGGGTATTGTGTATGGAAGAAGGTTAGGAGAAGAAATTCCAAGGGTAAGAATGAAAATGGAAGAGGCGTTGGCCGCTTCTCCTTTTCTTTCTCTTCGTAGAAGCTCCCTAGGATAGGTGTTGGCCACGCCTAACCCTGTTTTCACTGCTATCGAGGTCATTCAGCCTTTTTCTTTCTCCCCAGTATTCCTTTATATTTGTATTGGCTTTCCAATAGAACTCAGATATTTTGAACGAAAAACGTTGGGTATTTGCAAAATCTATTCCTCAAATCTCTCTGTAACAACAAATTTTCAAGTCTAAAGTTAATTAAGACAATAAAGATGAACAAATTTAATTTGTATTGAATTTGGGTACAATCTCTATCAATTTTTATTACAAGATGAACAAATAAATAATCCTCTTATTCGATCTCTGTAGTCTTTTTGAAGGAGGGTGATGTATTTCGACCCACGCCTGAAATACATCTGTCTAACCTAGGTCTCACTTTTGGGGACCCTATGTTCATGGAAGGAAATGGAGGCTCACATAGCCATGGGCTTACCTTTGGAGACTCAAGATTCATAGAGAATGATGGAAATCCATCAAGGCCTTTCACGCCAAGCCCAACAACTAAGGAAGCCCAACTCATCTACAAGGAGGAGGAACGGGCTATAGAGGAAAAGATGAGCATAGAGGCCCAAAGGCTCATTCATATGGTATGCTCTTTATGGCAAGATGATGTCCAAACATCCTAGAACATGCAAGATCACGCCAACCAGCCCAAGAACAAGGCCCAAGTTCACGTCCAAGATGATATCCATTTTTTATTTTAATCTTTTGGATGTAACTTTATCTTTATTAGCTTTATTTAACTTATTATTATTTTGGTGTGATTTAATTAGCTTTTAGTTTTATTTTATATAATGTAAGATGCCAAGTATATTATAAACTTGAGCATCAAGTCATAGGAAGTCCAATAGGAGTCTAAATAAGTCTAGAATATTCTAAGTTGTTCTAGAATATTCTAGAAGTGTGTGTGTGCTATTAGGCGTGTGATAGAGTAAGAGTAGGCGCCAATTTTGATCAAAATTATCCTAGATAAGGTTGGCTATCTTGTAACTAGTCCATATTGGATTAGGAAGCCAATTGCAATTAGGATAAGGTTGTTGTAACCAACTCCCCTTTGGATAAGGAGTCCTAATCCAAGAGGAAGTTGGGATAGTAGGTGTGTGGTGCTAGAAGTCATGGCTTGTACGCCAAGCTAGGGTTTACTAGAAGCCCTAGGTTTGAGTCTAGTATAAATATCTTAGGCTTGTAATCATTTGAAACACAATCCAGTTGAGAAATATGAATCAAGCTTTGAGCTTACCCCCTAGAGTGTTTGGATAAACCTCTCCCCTTTTCTTCTATTGTATCTTGGCATGGCACCCAAATGGTTGGGAAGAGCTTGATCCTAGGTTGCGGTCTAGATCAAGTTAGCCCTAGGTTGTCTAACTTGTGGATTCAAGTTAGAAGCTTAGTCTATCCGATTTTATCTTTCTGTCAATACAGTTAAGATAATTTCCCTCTTATCTTTCTATCAATATAGAAGATAAGCCCTTTGATTACCCCCTCCACCCAAACGTCTCTCTCCCTTCCTCCCTCTCAATCGTTCACTCGTCTCTCTCTCACAAAAGCCTCCACAAACTCCCTCTCTCTCCATAACAACCTTCCAACAACCTTTTCTCTCTCCTCCAACAAATTCGTCCATCAATACTCTCACCACCTCACAAAATACCTCACGCCATCCCTCCATACTCCCTTAATTATCCGTCCCCCACTTTCCTACAAGCCCCCATCAAGAATCCATCTTCCCTATTCAAGATTCAATTCTTATTGTTTCTTGAATCCACAAAAGTCCTCACGAAAAAATAACTTGTTTTCCCTCCACTTTCTCTCTCCTATTCACGTGAACCATCCCTTCTTCTACCCTAATTCACGTGAAGTGTCCCATGTTGAGATTGGTTGCACGTCTCCCTTGATGTGTAATTGATCAAGATACAATCTTTGATCCCATTATACATCAGAGGGCAGATGGTGCTTAAATCTCGATCAAGTTGGTGTTAAATCTCTGGAATAAACAACACATATTGAAGTGCTTGTTGTTTATTCTAGAGAGAGTCTTCTTCCGAGTTCAATTTTTTTTTCTATCCCCTTCAATGAGAAGAGGTAGAGTCATATTTATAGAGAAGGGACTCCCTCTTTTGGGCTTATAACTTGCTAGCCATTTTGGGCTGTTGTCCGAGCCTTTGGCTTCGGTTGACTTGACATTCCATTTGACTTTGACTTTGTAGTCGGTTTGACTCTAGCTTGACATTTGTCCGAGCTTTGATTTGGTAGTCAACTTGAACCAATTTTAATTAAATAAACTAAATTAATTTACTTGGACCGACCAAACTAATTAGCTTAATTTATTTTCTAATTTGACTCCATTTGGATTTTTTTAGTGTCTACAAATTGCCCCCTCGAGACACGGTCACGTGTTTGAGCGTGACTGACATCTCGAAACATTTTTTTGCTAGTCTTGACAGACTATTGACTTGATCTATCATGTCATCACTTTGCCTTCTTTGAGCTGCTCCCATATGCCCCTTCATCCTTCTTTGTTTTTTTATTGTGATAGGTATCAAGATCCATGAACCGCTATACACAAGGATAATGAGCTCTGCTTTGGCGTAGAGGAGTTTATCATTGTTGAGGTGACGACTCAGATGACTTTGATGGCGAGTACTGCCATAGATAAGGATAATGGGCTCCACCTTTGCGTAGAGGAGTTTATCCATGTTGAGGTGACGACTCGGATGACTTTGAAGACCGATCCTTCCATAAACAGGGATTACAGGCTCCGCTTTTGCGTAGAGGTGTTTATCCTTGTTGAGGCGACTACTCGGATGACTTTGAAGACCGATCCTTGACGAACAATAATCGGCACTAACTTGACGAGGGACGTCCATAGTCATGGTGGCGCATGTATTGGCGTTGACACTATGGTCATTAATGACTCAAAGAGTCTAGAATTCGGATAAATTGAGAGTTTCATATCTTGGTCAATCATGACGACTTGGAAAGTCTTTTGACTCAAGTGTTCCTTTGTAGCAACTCGAAAGTCTTTGATGATGACTTGAGAATCTTTTAATACTTGAAAGTCTTTGGTCAGTTGATAAACTTGTGAGTCTTGTGCGTTAACTTGGGAGTCTCTTGATTATGTTGACTTGGGAGTTGGTGGTGGTGACTTGGAAGTCCTTGTGTACTTGGGAGGTTTTTTTTTTTTATTTTTATGATGACTTGGAAGTCTTGTGTGACTTGAAAGTCTGTGACGATCACTTGAAATTTTTTGTTGCTTGAGTCCCTTTTTTTTTTAGGGGACTGCCATTTGCCCCCTAGATTGTTCCTTCACCTTAGCTGTGTCGCATCTAGTCAGACTCGTCTGTGTCTTCTCCATCTAGTACGATTTTTCTATTCCTTCACTAGTTGCATGACTTGCTCTTTGAATGCTCTACATTTCTCTAATGGGTGGCTGACAATCCTGTGGTACTTACAATACTTAGGATTGCTCACTCTTCCTAGTTCTTCAGGGCACTTTGGGTTAGGAAGTTCAATGAGTCCCTTTTCGAGCAATTTGTCCAACATTTCTAGTGCATCAAAGTCAGAAAAACAATAGTTATTTGCTTCAATCATAGGGTCTCTTCTTGACATGTCTTCATAAGCAGTTGTGGACACTTTATTGTTAGAATGTTTTCCATGGTTGGCAATTGCAAACTCCATGTCATGATCTTGTCTCACCAAGTCTCAAAAACTCTTAGGCTTGTTTACTTGCAAGGTGTAGAGTATGTTCCAATCCATTCCTCGAGTGCACATGTCGAGTGCAGAGATTTCTAACAGATGATCCTTGCACATTAGGGACAGAGCACGCCAGCGGTTGATGTAGTCAACAACTGGCTCGTCACCCCATTGTTTAGCGTTAGTCAATTCTGTCATGCTAACGACATGACTCGTGTTGTACAAACGATTTAAAAATTCCTCCTCCATTTTCCCCCAACTATCGATGGACTCAGATACAAGGTTGATATACCAGTCAAATATGGTTCCTTTCAAGGAGCGTATAAATTGCTTGGCTAAGAGATCTATGTTTGTGCCAACATTGTTGCATGTCTCCATAAAGTGCGCGACATGCTGCTTTGGATTACCATATCCATCGAATTGATGAAATTTAGGAGGTTGGTAACCATGTGGCATACGAAGAGTGCTGATTCTCTTAGCGTATGACCCGATGTACCTATCAGTTCTTTGTGAATCATGTCCTAGCTAATTGATCCTTGAGTGCCTTTGTGATCAAATTTTGGATTTGTTTCTACAGTCATTGAGCCTGTCGATGATGATGGCTTGTTGCCTTCTTAGACATGTCACTCTAAGCCTCACTTTCGCTAGATTCGTTTTCTTCCATTGCGTCTGAATATTTATTGAGGGATTTTGCTGGTCATTGCTTTAACTTCTTCTACAACTTAGCTATCTTTTCATCTTGACGCTCGATTTGTGCATCCTTCTCTTTGCTCTCTTGAGTAAGTTTCTGTAATGTGGCTTTTATGTTAGCCATTTTTTCTTCTATAGTCACAACTTCAGTAACCATGACTAACATGGTAACAAGTAACAACACCAGATGACCTTGTTCTACCTTTAATTTCCATTGCCATGTCAATAACCTTGTGTTCATCTTCACATATGTTGCGAGCTCTTCCTTAGGAGGAAGATTGGTTGAAGTCTTCGTAGTCATGTCTTATTCATGGAGAGGTTTTTGAAAGTCTTGATTTCTGAGATGGAGATGAAAGGTGCCTAAATTTGTACAATCTCTATCAACATTTGATACAAATTTTCGAGTCTAAAATTAATTAAGATAAGAAAGATGGACAAATTTAATTTGTTTTGATTTCAAAGAATTTGGTTACAATCTCTATCAATATTTGTTACGAGATGAACAAATAAATAATCATCTGATTCGATCTCTGTAGTCTTCTTGAAGGAGGGCCGATGGGGCTTAAACCTCGATCAAGTTGGCGTTGAATCTCTAGAACAAACGACACATATTGAAGTGTTTGTTGTTTATTCTAGGGAAAGTCTTCTTTCGAGTTCAATTTTTTTCTATCCCCTTCATAGAGAGGAGGTAGAGTCCTATTTATAGAGAACGGACTCCCTCTTTTGGGCTTATGACTTGCTAGCCATTTTCCAAAGATAAAATTTTCAAAGGGTATTTTTTGATAAAAAAATATGGAACGCTACTCCAAACGTTAAACGTTAACTTTGTTAACATTTCACAAAACATTCTTTAAAACGCTACACGCTCCTCAAAACGCTAGCTTACCGAACGTTAATATTTATGCAATTAGAGTTTTGACTTGGTCAAGATACTAAACGCTACCCCAAACACTACTGCCGAACACAGCCGTAATGAAAATATGACATAGAACTAATTAAGTAGTTGATGACGAAACTGTTGTACTTGAACCAAACTAATTAATTAAGATGGAAGTCTGAAATCTATTGACGCAAGTTGATGTTAAATATGAGTTCAAACATTATAAGAATTAATAATAACAAATAGTGAACAACCCTAAAAGATAGAGGAATTAAAAATGGTGAGAGAACTATCATTCGAATGGGACCTTAAGCAAATAAATAAATGGAAAATTGGATTCGAATGATATTTAGAGTATATAGTCAATGATATCCCATCAGAATACAGTTTTCTTTCTTTTTTTTTTTGACAACCACAATCTATATGATGTATCTGACAATTAATTTTTGCAACAGTAGAGATTACCGACATACAAAAGCTCAAAGTAGGAATTATTATTATCCAATTTTTCTAAATAAATTTTTTATGAAAGAAATGTATATGACAATTAATTATTGCAACAATTATAAAATTGACAATTATTACTACATCTCTGTAACTTGAGTACCATGACATTGTTCTTTAGTTGGGTTAAACCTAACTAATTTTACCTAACTTAAGTTAACTTAATTTATCCTTAGCTAACATAATCCAGCTCCCTAAAAAACATGCATCCAAACCAAAACAACTTTTTTAATCAAAAAGAAATTCAAATAATATTATTTTAATACCAAATCAATCCACTTTTTCCAACACCTATATAACTTTTTCATTTATTTTCCCCAAAATATTCAAATTTTATTAATAAAATATTTCTACCCAACAACTAACTTAACTCAAACTTATCATATCCTAACTTATCATAACTTATCTAACCTAACCTAAACCTAACCTGAATCTAACTTGACAAAAAAACAGCGCCTATGATTACTACTTAATTTTCATCACACAAATTGGTTTATGCCAGTATATGATATATGGAATGTCATAAATGAAAAAAGGTAATTGGTATACGAATGAAAATCTATATAATAAAGATAAAGATCCGACTTTAATCACAAAAATAAATAATTAAGGATCGATAAATAATATACTCTTTAAATTTTCGAGCAACTACTATAAAAAAAAAAAGTAGATTAATTGAACGGGGTACACATTTCCACATTCAATGGATATTTATTTTTTTGATAATTAACGGCTTCAAACTAGATTTTATTCAACCAAATTAAAGTGCCAAAAAGCACTGGTCTTCAATGGATATTTGTTTAGGCTCCATTCTTTTATATGGTTGGTGTGGTGTAGTAATGGTGTGGTGCGGTGGAATTTGAAAAATTATAGTCAAGTGTGGTGGGTTGTGGTGAGAGTTGTGGTAAGTGGGGTAGGTAAGGTGTGAAATGAACAAGAAAGAAAGAAGAGGAAAGAAGAAGAAACGAGAGGAAGAAGATAGATCTGATTGAAAATGATTCTCAAAAAATGAATAATAAAAGCATACCCAAAAGAAATAAATACTGTCAAGACACGACACCTAACAAAACCTTGAACCGGCCCAAAAGCCCAAACAAAAAATTACAAGCAACCCATAAATACAACAATAAAATGAAACAGTAGCAACATCCTAACACCCCCCCTCAAATTGGAGGCTCTGAGACTCCCAATTTGCCCAGGATGGCAGAATGTTGTATGCCTGTGAGAGGTTTAGTCATGAGGTCTGCCAGCTGCATTTTAGTAGGAACATGACTCAAAGTTATGAATCCCTCTAACAATTTTGCCCGCACAAAATGGCAGTCTAATTCAATGTGTTTTGTGCGATCATGGTAGACTGGATTTTTAGCGATATAGATCGCTGCTTGGCTATCGCATTTCACCGGAATTGGGATGATATCTGGAACTGTCAGCTCGTGTAACAGCCTACTTAACCATGCCAATTCTGCTACTAGCCTACAAGTACTCCTATATTCAGCCTCTGTTGACGATAAACTCACAGACTGTTGTTTCTTGGATTTCCAAGAAATCAAAGTTTTCCCAGAAAAACAACAAACCCACTCACAGACCTGCGAGTATAAAGACAAGAGGCCCAATCAGAATCACAATATGCTAATAAATCAGTAGCATGATCATTATGCAACACAATACCAAGCGAAGAACTTCCCTTTAGATATTTGAGCACATTTAGAGCAGCCTGAAAATGTGGAACTCTAGGCCTTTGCATGTACTGACTCAAATGTTGAACTGCAAAACAAATATCAGGTCTAGTATGAGTCAAGAAATTCAGTTTCCCAATCAATTGTCTATACAAAGTTGGATTTTCAAATAACTCCCCTGAAATAGAAGACAGTTTTGTGTTGAGATCGAAAGGAGTCACCACTGACTTTACAGCATTACATCCAAAATCATTTATGAGGTTCTTGGTGAACTTCTGTTGTGTTATCAACAGACCTCGTGAACACCTAAGAACTTCAATCCCCAAAAAATAACTCACTTCACCCAAATCCTTGATCTTGAAAGTCTTGTCCAAATGTTCCTTGATACTTTGTATTTCATTCATATCATTTCCAGTTAAGAGAATGTCATCTACATATACTGCAAGAAAAACAACCAAAGAACCTTCTTTCTTCCAGAATAGTGAGTAATCATTCTCAGAATGGTGATATTCTCTAGCATAAAGAGTTTCAGCCAGTTTAGCATACCACTGTGTGGATGCTTGTTTTAAACCATAAAGAGATTTGGTTAATTTACAGACAGGATTTTTAACATCAGTAAACAGCCTTAGGGATCAAGAACAAGAACAAGAAGGGTCCCATTCTCATGTTTAGCAGTAGTCGTCGGTATTTGACTTTTGTGCAGGTTTAGCAAGGAGCTGACCATAGGTGTAGGCTAGATGACTGTAAGTATATTGTGGGTGACTAGGTTTTTGCTTTTGAGTCACCAATGTAACTAATCAGACTATGCTTATTTTTGTAATCTCCCTACGATTATTTTGTGGAAGGGAGCCTGGGTTTGTAATTCAAGGGGGAATGGAGTACATGATGTTTTGGAATTTTTCTCATGTATTGGGATTGGAAATGGAGATGAAAACTCTATGACAACAAAAAGGGGAATCGTTTTCTTTATTTATGAATATGGATGGATGTTGTGGTATTTGTGGATTTATACGTATTGTGGATTCTGCAATTTACAATATATTGGGATTATGAGAATTGTTTTGAGATTTTAATTATGCATGTATATATGTCTATGGATGATACCTAGGATTTGACCAAGGAATCAAGGTTCTAAGAGGGAGCATTTGACTAAAATCTGAGTTTTTTTTTCAAAAAAGGGTTGTAAAAGGGGGGATAATGTTAAGCTGTGTGGGTAATATGACTTCACAAAGAAACAAAGGCCCTATGAAGGAACACCGGATCAGAATTTGAACTTCTATGAAAAAGAATTATAAAGGAGGAAACAGTGATGAGTTGTAGAGAATGATAATATGTTTTTGTTGTAATATCTTGGCGTGCCGCAAGCTCCGAGAATTCACCACCACAAGAAGAGCCCCTGGATGGGGGCTTCAAGGGAAAATTAGCTTGAAGTGATAAGGGAAAGAAATACTTTATACTTACCCGAATTGTTCAGTAGTGGTCAATAAGATAAACTAGGGCTTCATGAACGCAGTACTTGTAATGGGGGCTTTAGTGCGAACACAAGGATTTAGACCTTGGTTATGGAGTTAATAATAGTCATTTCTAATCCTGTATAAGGAACAATGTTAGCGGGGAAACAAAAAGGGAGGCAATAGAATCATGATGAGATTAGGAGGTTCATACGGGAGTAAGAGATTTATGATTAAGATTGAGATTAAGGGGGAAATGCCGATTTGAGGAATAAACTTGCGAAGTATATGGGTTCCTTAGAGACATCCAGCAAGATTGCGAGGTTTTAGGAGTTCTAATCTCCTTTACCCGTATACATGTATCGTAATCCACCTAGCCTTCTCTTGTAATGAACAACCGTTGTAAGTTTCAACCCTCCTCCGTATGGCTATCTTACCTCTAGTCCATCATTTGAATCAAGCTTTATCTCACACTCATATGGTACATTCCCCTCCTAAATTCACCTTTATCATCACAAGATGGCAATCAACTTTGTCGATTTTTAATCATTGTTTGTTTTCAAGAATTTTTAGGAGAGCCTGTAATCGTATCAACCAATCATTTTAGCTCCTTAATGTTATATCCACACCTTATTGGCACCTCTAGTCATAGGTCCAGAATTGATCGGAGACACCACGGATAAAATCAGGGTCATTTAGCAACATATCAAGGCCGCCCAGAGTAGGCAAAAGAGCTATGCGGATAACAGGCGGAGATCGTCCGAATTTCAAGACGGAGACCAAGTTTTTCTTAAGGTTTCTCCAACTAAAGGGGTTCGGAGATTTAACATCAAAGGGAAATTGAGCCCTTGCTATATCGGACCATATTCCATTGTGAAAAGATCAATCCAGTGGCATATCGGTTAGAGTTACCCTCTAGCTTAGGGAAGACACATGACGTTTTTCACGTTTCCCAACTCTGGAAATACGTGCCGGACCCGACGCATATTCTTAAAGAAGAACCTCCGCTGTTAACTGAAGATCTAACTTTCGAGCAGCAGCCCATTTCAGATTTTAGATCAGAGGACTAAACGACTACGTTCAAGGGAAGTTCCCTTAGTCAAAGTGATATGGGCAAATCAAGATACCTCGGAAGTCGCGTGGGAAACCGAGGAAGAAATGAAGGAAGGCCACCCACATCTTTTCTAAGGTATTTCGTTCGCGATCAATCCAACCGCAAGTTTCGGGGACGAAACTTTCTTTTAGGGGGGGGAGGGTGTAACAACCCGCCCCAAAATCACGATTAATTAAGTACTAATTACCGTAATTACTTAAATTGCGTATAAATTTTTCGCGTTTACTTCTAATTATTTATTTTATCGGTGTCAAGTCTCGTGCAGGAGATGGCAAAGAATATCAAGTTACGGGTTTATAAACCTTTAAGTTACTCTATTTACTCGTTAAAGTGATTTATATCGAGTTTTACCGTTTACGTTATTTCTTTAACCGGAAATAGTTTAATTATTTCACTTCTTAATGTTTATATTTTATTATCCAAACTTTAATTTATTTTATTTGGACTATGTTTATTTTATTTTAGTACAAGTAATATTTATATTCCATTCATTTAATTTTATTAGTTCAAGTCCTATTTTATTTTAACCCAATTGCTACCGATTAATTTTATTCCGCACAACTAATTATTATTTGAACCTAGCACTTCTCTAATTATGTTACTAAAGTAAAGTTTCAGATTTCATTTGAGTTTAATTAGTGGTTAATTAAGGGGAGGGAGTATATATTATGTTATATGGGTATTAGTGAACCCATTTTTATCAATTCAAATCAAACCCACACCCAAACCTTTTCTCTCTCTACACTCCTTCACCCCCCTGCTGTCCCTGTTTCTGCCGTGAACCACCAGCAGCCGCGCCATTTTCCGGCCGCCGAGCACGCCGCCGCCAGAGGTCGCCGCCGCCACCCTCCTTCCTCCTCTCTTGTGTTTTCATCAATTTTTAACCCCAAGGGTAATCTCTCAAAACCCCCAATTTCAAATTCTCTAAACCCTAATCTGAAAATCTATGTTTTATATATGTTTCTTCTATAAATTCCATCTCTTTTACTCTCTTTATTCACGAATTCAAGTATATAATTGTATTGGTTAAGTTAGGGTTAAGTTTTGAAGTACATGCATGTTAATTTCTAAGTGTTTATGAGGTTTTATGGTTGAATTCATGGTAGATGGTGAATATATGTTAATGCATGTGAAGTTCTTGAGAGATTCTAAGTGTATAAGGGCTGAGTTATGTTTTAAGATTATGAACTAAGGGTTATTATGTTTAATTTGAGTAAATTAAAGAGATTTTAGGGAGAGAGTATCAAGACATGTTGTTGGGATGAATTGCATGTTTAATCCATGGATGCATGTGGTTTTTAAGGCCTTTGATGAGTTGATTTTTCAAGGTTTATATTCTGGAAATATAGTGGATTAAAGTTTAAGTGAGATTTGGTTATGTTTGGTATAATTAAGGGAGAAAAATCCAATTAAAAACTGAATTATGGGTGATTAAAGTTTCTGTTTAGTTTCTGGAAATTTACAGAGGTATGAAAGTGGGATTTTTGCCCAAAATTCTACTCCATTGGATAGCTTAAGGTGTTAGCAAACCATAGGCTTTGGAATTTCAAATTTCCGACATGTATAGCCCGAGTTACGACCAAAACCGTAACCTCACGATTTTATATACGAATTTCTGAGTCAGTGTTTTGAGGGCTGTTTTTCGTCCCTTTGGAGACCTCTTTGGTTTTTGTGGTAAACATGAAAGATTTAGGCCTCATTGCAAGCTTTTCGGAAAGGTATGGTTCATCGTCATACGATATCGGGAGTGTGAGTTACGATCCCGGGAAACCGGGCTGTCCAGAACACCATTCTGCTCAAGTTAACCTTTGAAATTAATGTCTTTTGGGCCTCAAATCAACCCAATAAGGGGTTCTAGGTATAAATGGGTCGTGGTTATAAATTGTCATTATAGAGTTATGTGTTTGAGGCTAAGAGTACCAATTTGGAGTCCTAAGTAAGTCTTGAGAATACCTTTCAAGAGCTAGTATGTTTAAGTAATGTATCGTGACTCCCTTCGTTCTTTAAGTCTAATGTTCAATATCTTTACTCTAGCTAAAAGTTCCTTCTAGCTTGATAACCTCCAATGTCTAATTCAATTCATTCCTCATTTCATAATTCATTAATCCAAGCTTGCTTTTATTCACATTTGGACGTGTATATCTTGCTCCATTTCGCCATTTCACTCGATATCGTATTATCAAACCATATTTGAACTCGTTATCTCGCATCCTAGCTTCCAATTTATAATTACCCTATTCATCATCAATTCAAGCTAATTGTCCTAAGTTCAAGCCCTTTTATTTGAATTACCTTCTACGTCATATTTCTCGTGATTTTCCGACCCGAAAACTCCAAAGTTTTATGTGCACAGCTTCTGTCCGGGCCCATTTTGGGGACCTTCCATTCATTTTTAGCTTCTGGTTCTGTTGACAAAGTTGTAGATCATGATTTTCCCTATTTCGAAATGTACTCTTTTACTTCGTTTCAATTTTCCTAACTCAAGTTATACTTTAAACTCTATTTTACTAAACCTGAATTTTTATCCCTAAAGTTATTTCATGGATATTACTAAGTTTCTAAACTTATGAATCTAATTTAGAACCTGATTCGGTTCTTCATTTTTATTTATTCTTATCTTAGTTGACAAGTTTTGAAAGCCATCTCCAAGCCGAGCTGCGCCGCCAAGGTCTTAGCGTTCCAAGGTACGCAAATTGTCCAGCTTTTACGATCTAAGTTATATTCATGATTCATTCAATTTATGACATGTCAAGCTTTATGTTTTATGATATCATTATGTTCGAAAGTGGACCCATTTTATGTATTCTATGTTTATGTTTTAGCTAGTTACGTGAAGTGCTAGCCTTTTAGATGCTCCTGATCAGAGTGTCCTAGACCTGGCCAGTGTCGACCGCGTAGCGGTCACCCAATCCAAATCTAGATCGATTTGGGCATGCGCGTGTGTGAGGTGCTTCCACCGATCATAAGGGTTCCACGTATTTTCTATATACCTCTATTCTATGTTATTCATGTTTATGTTTTATGCACATCACTGCAAGTTATCGTTTTATCCCCTTTTCCCGTTTTCAAAATGAATTTAAATGCCGGCACTAAAACCGTTTTCGAACGGTTTACGTGCTGGAGGTTTACGTGCTGAGTGTTTCCCCACTCACTTTTGCGATGTTTTATGGTTTTGTTTTTAGGAGGCTCGAGCTCCCAAGGAAAGGACAAGTCGGTTCCAAAGTAATTCAAGGCTCTCGAGGTAGTTCTCTAAGGAAATCATTGGTTAGCAAGGGCGAGCAGGATTTTGGAAGTTGTTTTAGTATTTAAGCTATGTTTAAGTTTATATACTTTATCCAAGGGTTGTATAAGTTTTATATGTGAAGGTTCTTAAGTTAGTAAGTTATCTTGTGGTTTTGGAAGTTTCTTTGATGTTGTTGTCTTGTCTCTTTTGGGAGACGGCGGTAATGCCTCGACCTAAGGTGTTCCGCTGCGCTAATCACAAGTTTGGGATTCTAAGTATAGTCTTAATCTTGTGATTAAGGTTGGGGCGTTACATTTCCTCATGAAGTTCACCATGTAAAAAGGCGTTATTAACATCTAATTGATGTGAATACCAACCATTCTTTACTGCTACAACCATAAGAGTCCTAATGGTTGTCATTTTGACAACTGGGGAAAAAGTCTTAGTATAGTCCACTCCTTCTTTCTGTGTGAAACCTTGAACAACAAGTTTGGCCTTAAACCTTTCTATAGTTCCATCCGCTCTATGTTTGACTTTATAAACCCACTTACAACCTATTGGTTTCTTTCCTGGAGGTAAAGAAACAACCTCCCAAGTATTATTAGTTATAAGAGCTTGAAACTCCTTTTCCATTGCTTCTTGCCAACTAGGGTGCTGAGAGGCTTGAAAATAAGAAATTGGCTCTTTGTAATCAAGATTTCCTGGAAGAGGCTGACTAGCAACACTCAAATCATGATAATCAAAAGAAGAAGTCTGCAAAGTAAGGTTAGTGCAAGTAGCCAAGCAAACACTGGATGATTCTTCATTTTTGGCCAAACAAGAAAAATCCTTTAAATAAGAAGGTGGTTTGTAGGTCCTAGTGGACCTTCTAACAGCAGGTATATTTTCATATTCATCTTCCTGAATAATACCCTCATGAAGATCAATATTATGATTATTAGCAAAAGATTGAGGCACTACAATTTCATTTTCAAGGTCTTCAACCTCAGGATTAGAAAACTGTCCATGGTCTTGAACAAAAACATCAACCTCCCCATAAACTTTCCCATGTTGCTGATAAATTTCAGAACCTGAATCATATGTTTGTTGCCTTTCAATGACATAAGGCTGAATAGTGTTATTTTTCTCTGAAAAAAGGAAAAATGTTTTCACAAAATCTCACATCCCTTGATAGGAAGAACTCTCTAGACTCCAAACTCATGACCTTATATGCTTTCTTACCCATGGGATATCCTAGGAAGATGCAAGGCACAGCCCTAGGCTGAAATTTTGTTCTGCCATGTTTTAAAGTTGAGACATAACATAGACATCCAAAAGTCCTCAAGTTGTTGAGGTCCGGTGTTTTGTGATGCAGGACTTCAAAAGGAGACTTGTTACCTAGCACAGAACTAGGCATTATTATATACGTGGTTGTCATCAAGCAATCTCCCCAAAATTTAATAGGCAAATTAGACTGAAATAATAGAGAACGGCTGACTTCCAAAAGGTGTTTATGTTTTCTCTCAACAGCCCCATTTTGCTGGGGTGTTTGAACACAACAGGTCTGGTGGATAATGCCATGGTCAGCAAAAAACTCTTTGGCAGCATGGTTAAGACCCAATTCAAGGGCATTATCAGTCCTAATGACTTTAATGTCCTTAGCAAACTGAGTCTTGATCATTAAAACAAAAGACCTTATTAAAGATAGAGGCTCATTCTTAGTCACCATCAAATGAGTCCAAGTACTTCGTGAAAAATCGTCAACAAGTGTAAGAAAGTACCTATGACCAGTGTAAGTTTTTACATTATAAGGGCCCCAAACATCAATATGCACAAGATCAAAAATTTGAGTACTAGAAATTTTGCTATGTGGGAAAGGCAACCTATGTTGTCTTGCCCTAGGACAAATATCACATAGTAACTGAGTATTATTGTTGCAACCTGCAATACAATTCGTCAATTGTAACATCCTCAATTTATTGAAGGGAATATGCCCCAATCGAGCATGCCATAGAAAACAAGATTCACACGTTCTGTCATTATGAGTCTTAACAAGA
Source organism: Portulaca oleracea (assembly GCA_029582165.1). Taxonomy (NCBI): domain Eukaryota; kingdom Viridiplantae; phylum Streptophyta; class Magnoliopsida; order Caryophyllales; family Portulacaceae; genus Portulaca; species Portulaca oleracea. Next base: position 13,635,216 of record CM055887.1, read on the forward strand.
AAACCAGTACAACAGTTTGAATTAGAAACATTATCAGAAACCCTTTTTCTTTCAGCAGAACTCACATCTCTCTGATTTCCCAAAAGCTTCCCAAAATCTTCATTGAGAACATACAGACCCCGAGAGGATTTAACAAGCACCAGAGGCCTCCTCAGAGAAGGGCCCTGCAAAGTGCAGGTTTCAGGTGTAAAGACAACACTACGTACAGTTGAGCTGCTGGCTAAGTTTCTTGATAGATATGAGATTGAAAGAAAAATAAGGAACAAACAACACATCTTTTAGCACAAGTTCGTCTCCTAATTAGTAATCACCAAGAAGAGTAACCTCTACCTTTTGACTATTGGGTAAGACAATAGAAATAGGTCTACTTAAAAGTTTCAAGTTACTGAGGCAATGATTATCATTTACCATGTGGTCATATACACTGGAGTCTATAACCCAAACCCGATTATGAACAGCAGACGACAAATAAGCATAATCAGGAGGGATAGTGATCATACCTGCCATGAAAGAAGAACTAATCTCAGATTCTTGGAGAGATCTTTCCTTCTTCGAACCAGCCTGAAGCTCAGCAAGGAAATTAATCATCTGTTTGGTCTAATTATGATCCAAACCAGGTAAAGTAAACCCAGAAGATTCCAGAATCGGTAACTGTGACCCGTTGGGAGCTTCCTCACCTTGCGCAGCATTGGTGAAGCTGGGATTCTAACCACCCTTGTTTTTACTGCGATTAGACTGACCTCCTTTGTCATTTTTGTTGGGGTACCCAATGATCTTGTAGCACCTCTCTTTCGGATGCCCAGGCCTCTTGCAATGACAACAAACCACGATCTCCTTCTTGGGTTCTTGTTTTCTCTGAAAACCGTTATTCTGAGAGGAAGAGGCTTGAAAAGAAGCACTCTCTAACAGGAAATTGGCAGTTTGCCTGACCTGTCTTTGTCATTCCTCTTGCAACAGAATGGCATATACTTGACTGATCTTGGGACAAGGTTTCATAATAAGAATGTTTCCTCTCAAGGCGGTGTAACTCTCATTGACACCCATTAGGAATTGAATGACCTTTTGGTCTTCGGCGTAATTTTGCAAGGCATCATTGATCTTCACCGGATCGCAGGTACACTTTCTACATCCACACCGAGGAAGGGCTCCAAGCCTCCAACCAACGCCACTTCATCCCAAATTTTCTTACACTTGTTGAAATACCCAGCGATGTCAAGATTATCTTGTGCAATGCCGCTAACAGATTGTTGAAGTTGGAACAACTTTGCTTTGTCAGATTGACCATATCGCTCAATTAGCTCCTTCCACATCGAGCTGGGAGTCTCAGAATACAGGACACTTTCCCTGATGTTTTTGTCGAGAGAATTGAGAAGCCAAGATATCACCATATCTTGACATCTCTTCCAGTGGGGCCACAATGGTGAGTCCTTCTTCGGTTGCGGGTAAGATCCGTCGACAAAGACCAATTTGTTTTTGACGGAAAGGGCAATGGTCACAGACTTTTTCCAATTCTCGAACTCTTCCCCACTGAAAAGCTCTGAGACAAGGGATTGGCCGGGATGGTCGGAGGGGTGGATGAACAACGGATCGGATGGATCCAGAACCACAGGAGCCTTAGATTCTCCCCTTGTTGAAGAAGAAAGAAAGAAAGAAACGAAAAAAAAACGGAACAGAAAGAGGAAGAATCACAGAAGCGTGTATCAGCTCTGCTCTGATACCATGAAATGAACAAGAAAGAAAGAAGAGGAAAGAAGAAGAAACGAGAGGAAGAAGATAGATCTGATTGAAAATGATTCTCAAAAAATGAATAATAAAAGCATACCCAAAAGAAATAAATACTGTCAAGGCACGACACCTAACAAAACCTTGAACCGGCCCAAAAGCCCAAATAAAAAATTACAAGCAGCCCATAAATACAGCAATAAAATGAAACAATAGCAACATCCTAACAAGGTGTAAAACTCCGGAAATTTTGAATGTGTTTATCGTTACGTCGTTAATACTTTAATTAAATTCTAGTTTCATTTGGTGGAATTTATCGATTAGCACTTGAGCTCATAGGACCGTAGAGGGACTAACAAGGGTAAAATAGTGATTTTCGTGTATGGGAATGTTGCACGAGTATAGAGGTAGTATGGTAGATTTTAATGTCAGATACTACGTATTATTATTTTGTATATGTGATAATTTTATTAACTAGTTTTGCGAGTATTTTAGAAATTTCAAAACATAATTAGTATTACTAATATTAGCTATTTTAAGATAAACTATACATATATGTATTTTATTTTTTTCAGCTACTTATTTCCATTTTGTTTTAAATACCTCAATTGTTAGTAAACCCTAACTCTAATCCGAATACTCCTCTCAACTCCTTTTCTCTTAACGTGCTCACTGCTACTGCTGTTGGCTGCCAACCCCTGGCCACCAGAACCGCCGCCGGAGAGCCTCCCAGTCACCGGAAACCACCACCCTCAATCTCACACATCTTCACACTCTCAAACTCTTCCCCTCTCTTTTTCTCTGGGCGCGACGTCCCACAACACCGCCAACCACCACCTACAGACGCGCCGCCATCGAAACCGTTGCCAGGTTCGCCGCCGCCGTTGACCAGAAGCCCCGGTGACCTTTGCTGTTTTGTGGGACTCACACACTCTTTCTTTCTCTCTCTCTCTCGTTTTGCGCGATCAGCCGGCGTCAGCGCCGCCGACCACCGCTACAAGTGTCTTCGTCCAGTTGACCACCGTACCCCGAGCACGACCGCCGCTCACAATCGTCGGGAAACGCTGCCTTCCCCAGTTCCCTCTTCACTCTTCTCTCTCTCTCTCTCTCTCTCTCTCTGTTTGGTACCAGACACGGTTCTGCTCAGCACCGCCTCCGACAACCACCACCGGCCACCTGCTCCGCCGCCAACGACGACCCTACACACCCGCCGTCGCTGCCAGCCGCGCCCAGTAGTCCTCTGTCTTCCTCTTTTTGGGTATAAAACCCAAACCTTAACCCTAGTTTATGTTTTTAGTTTCTTCAACCTAAGAAATGTTTTATTGCTAAAATGATTATTTTAATTCTGATTGTAAATTATTTACTGAGTTATAATGAGTAATTTTGTAAACTGCAGATTTTAATTGATTTTATGAAAAAGAAAAATAATTGTAGTATGATTTGTTTTTATAGAAAAGTTTATTTCCTTGTTGTTATTATGGTTGTTATTAATCTAGGATTTTAATGTTATTGTTTTATTATTGACTATATCCTTGGGCAGTGGCGAAGTCAGTAAGGGTCAAGGGGGGTCAGTTGACCCCAGCTTTTTTGAAAAAAAAGGGTTAATTTTGAAGCTTTTCTGATAATTAAAATAAATATGTAGTATATTGTTGGTGAAGATGCAACAAGAATTAAGATAGCTAGATGGTTTAGTCCTTGGTTGTTTAAATACGCGCATTAGTGCTTGATGTCCCGGGTTTGAGGATATTTCAAACCATTCAGCTAATTACTCCCCCTTATGGATGTTTTAACGCTTGCTGCTGCCCCACCTTCTCCCATCCTTTTTTTTTTTGTTTTCCCTAATTTATCAAATTTTCTTAAATATATATTGAGTAATTAGTAAATTTGCTAATTTTATGATGAAATCATAATTTATGAATAAAACTATTAGGGTTCTTAATTTTATTTTGTTCAAATATTCATAATTAAGATTATCTAGATTACTTATTGGATTAATTGGTTACAAACTAAAATATTGTTATGAGATGGTGATTGTTTTATTATTAATTGTTGATTTTTTATTTTTGATAAGGAGATTCTACCATAATTGATGACATGTTATCAATTATTTTAAAGATAGTCTTTTTTTGTAAAGTGACAAGTTCAACGATCATGCTTTACTATCAAAATACGACTACTCGTAAAAGAAAATGTTAGGTGTAAGATATGTATTTTTATTTTCAAAACTATGTCATTGACCTTTTGTGTTATTTAAGTATATATATTAAATTTTCAGAACTTGTTCCAATATTATTTATAGTTTTTATATAAAGTTTTATTTTGACACCCCTTATTTCGAATTCTGGCTTCGCCACTGTCCTTGGGTGTATAGTAGTGAATGTGTTAGGGTTTGGAGACAAATAAAGAGTCACTAGTGTAAATTGGGTAAAGTTGGTGGCTTTAGTTAATGATGAATTATTGAGTTATTTGGGATAGGATTTGTCAAGTGTGAATTTTGGAAATTTAGCATAAATTGTAGAGGTAGAGTTAAATCAAAGTACCTGGGTACTGGGTACCTTGAAGAGTTAACTTTAATAAAAACTTGGAATTTTGGGTGTTCGAAGAATATGGAATCAGTGATAAGTATCTTACTACAGCCGTGCAAATTTTGAACCAATTGTCGTCTTTATTATTTTGGATACTTTTGAGTATGTTCTAGATTTTGTGATCGAAGTAGAAACTTTAGAGAGGTCTTTGAAGTTTCAAGACAGGTATAGATCATTTGTATACGATGTCGGGAGACAAATGATGATTTATGAAGTTGGGATGAGAATCTATCCAGTTTTGGGAGAAGTAAAAGTATAGAGTTTGGTATTGATTATTTATGGAAAAACTTGATGGAAGTTAGGTCGTTCTATATTTGGAAGTGAAGGGTTAGTTGTTGTCCTTTTTGGAAAGTTTAAGGTGAGAAGTTTGTGTTACTAACTTTCTTTAGTAAGTTTTAATTAGAAATTATTCATTTATAGGTTCGGATTAGGCCGCTTCGTTTAGTGAGCTCAAGTGTAATTGCCGAAGTGAAGTGAATGTGTTGAAGTGAAGTGAAGTGAAGACCTCCAGGTAATGTCTATGTCCTAAATCCCACTAGGGTGCACTTTAATTGTGTTTGATTGATTTTAAGTTATTTTGCATGTTTGTATCCCGAAGGGATTTTATGGTGAAATTTGGCTGTCTAATTTGGATGTTGATTATATTCTTTCAGTTGGAAAATGTGGACAGTCTTTTAGTGTGTGTGTTTAGAAATGGTTTTGGAAATTTGGGATTAGATTGGATTGGATTGATTGAGTTTGGAATGGTGTGATATTAAACATGATTAATAATTCAAATGTGACGTAAATGCGAGTTCGGGCAACGCTTCCGAAGACCAGGATGTGGTATCCTGCAGGGTGGTTGTCAAGAGATCAAGGATGCTTGATAAGTGCTACTTCCCCGGCGTTAGTTTTATGCACGTGTGTGAAATGGATGGTCATCCGTATGATTGTGATTGTGAACAATTGAGATTGGTATTGAGATTGAGAATGTGATATTGAGATATGATTATAGCGAGGTCATTTGATCTCGAGGGCCAAATAAGCAAGGTCCGCCCGCTTAATAACTCTGTGAAAGTTGGGTATGGTTGGTTGGGAAAGAAAATTGTTTGTCAAAAGATTTGACTTGTTCACTTCTCCCCCAAAAATGAATTAAAATGGATTTTTAAATTGTTTTGACGGTTAGGAATAAACATTATTGAGTCCTCGTGTTTTTAAATGTTTTCTTTTCAGGTGAAGAGTTTTGTGATGGGGATGGGAACTAGCAGTGAGGACGACAAAGCTAGTCTTGAGAATAAGTTTAGTTTATGTTTAAAGTTACATTCGTAATGTTAGTTTATGTTGTTCTCGAATTTGAAAGTTTTTTTGCTTATTAAATTGAAGTAAATAATGATTAGTTAGTTTTTCCCTTCTTGCCTTGTATTCCTTCGGGGATATGACAGTAACGCCCAATAAAAAGAAAAAAAGAAATGAGACTTCCGCTGTTAACGTTAGTCAACGTTTGACTTTGATCGTTAACTTTAGAATTGAATTTCCAGGGCGTTACATAAGTAGAGAGAATGTGAAAAGTACATGAGAAAAGTGAGGAAATATATTGGTAATGATTGTGGTGTGGTGTAGTGAAGTGCAGTGTAGTAGAAATTAAAGAGATGTGGTGCGGTGTGGTACCACATGATGTATAATGAGACCAAGGATGATCAAATTATACAAAAGACTAGGATCTTTACGTGGTTCTTTAAGTTTGAATGAATGAATGAATGAATGAATGAATGAATGGAATGGTTTGGATGAATGAAATGGACGAACGAATGAATGGATATGAATGTAGGAATGGATGGAATGTAAGTTTCTTGAATGATTGAATGATATTCAAATGAATCTTGAGATTGAAACAATGTAGAAACAAAACAAGATCAATGAAACAAGAATAGAACCTCACACTTGGAATGATGAACGAATGGAACTTTGATAATGGCGAGAAGAATCTTCAAGGATATAGTCACACCACCTTCAAGAACTCTTCACTTCTACCTATCACCACCAAGGATGCCAACCCAAGGCTAGAAGTAGACGAATCTCCCTCAAGAGAAACAAAACTAGCACAAAAGCTAGAGAGAAAACAACATCATGTTGAATTTGATTTGTATTTGTATTGAATGAATTGTGTGATTACAAGGCACCCAAGGGGTTTATTTATACTAAATGGAAGCCCCCCTTGGCGTGTACAATCAAGAAAATAGGGTGCATCTAGCTTACATCATTCTAAACAAGTATGACATCATCAAGATACAAATGTACATAAGCTAAATTAAAACTATGATAACTTGCTCATTTCTTCTCCAAATTCCAAGATTCAAAAGCCACTGTGAAGCTCCTTTGATGTAGGTCATTTGGTACTAGGATGACTTTCACAACATCTTCACGGATCTTGAGTTATAGAGCAAATTACCAAATCACCCTTGATGAAGCTACTTGGACGTGTGATAAGCATGAGTGATTGAAGCTCCTTTTGTATGAAATCAATCATTTGGCTCCAATGATGTATATTTGGGACCAAATCTACATCATTCCCCCTAGTTGAAAAGAGTTTGTCCTCAAACTAGGAAGTTCTTCTTTATCTCCATAGTAGGGCTTGAGATCACTCACATTGAAAGTACAACTCCCTTCATAGTCTTCACCAAGTTGTAACTTATAAGCATTGTCACCAATCCTTTCCAAAACTTCATAAGGACCATCTCCTCTTGGTGCAAGCTTACCTTTCCTCTTAGAAAGAAATCTTTCTTTCTTCAAGTGAATCCAAACAAGGTCTCCTGGTTTAAATACAACCTTCTTCCTTGATTTATTCACTCTACTAGCTACATCTTGCGTATACTTCAAGATTTTCTCACGAACTTCTTCATGTAGCTTCTTAATCTCTTCCACTCTTTTGTTAGCTTCAAAGCTAAACTTTGTCGAAGTAGAAATAGGTGTAAGATCCATAGGTTGGAGAGGGTTCCTTCCATAAACCACTTGAAAAGGTGACAACCCCGTGGCTTTACTTGGACTTCTATTGAAAGCAAATTCAACATGACATAGAAGAGTATCCCACCCTTTCTTGTCTCTGCTTACCAAGATTCGAAGTAGATCTCCCAAAGTACGATTGGTTACTTCGGTTTGTCCATCCGTTTGTGGATGACAAGCGGTGCTAAACTTCAATTTTGTACCAAGCTTCTTCCACAATGTTAGCCAAAAATGACTAAGGAACTTTGAATCTTTATCACTTACCATGGTCTTGGGGATACCATGTAACTTCACTACTTCTTCAAAATATAGATTTGCAACTTTAGTAGCATCATAGGTGGTATGGCATGGAATGAAATGAGCCATCTTTGAAAACCTATCAACGACCACCATAATAGAATCTTTGCCTCTTTGAGTTCTTGGTAGACCAACAACGAAATCTAAACTCACATCTTCCCATGGACTATGTGGAATAGGCAAAGGAGTATATAAACCTTGTGGTAAAGCATGTGCCTTTGAAATATTGCAAGTATTACACCTTTTTACCATATGCTCAACATCTTTGATCATGCTAGGCCAAAAATAATGCTCCTTCATCATAAGATATGTCTTCTCAATGCCAAAATGACCCGCCAAAGATCCTCCATGGACCTCCATGATCAATAATTCACGAATGCTACTCTTTGGAATACAAAGTTGATTTCCTTTAAAAAGAAATCCATGCTCAATATGAAAGAGTTGGTGAGGATGCTTCTTGCAATACTCATAAACCTCCTTGAAATCCTCATCATTTTCATACAACTCTTTAATATGCTCAAAACCCAGGACTCTTGAATCAAGAATATGAGTGAGTAAGTACCTTCTTGATAAAGCATCCGCTCCTTTGTTAAGATGTCTCGCCTTGTGCTTTATCATGAAATGAAATGCTTGCATGTACTCTACCCATTTAGCATGCCTTGGATTCAACTTATGTTGCCCTTGAATGAACTTGAGAGCTTCATGATCACTATGTAGAATGAATTCACCACTTAGAAGATAGTGTCGCCAATGTTCAAGAGCTCTTATAATTGCATAGAACTCTTTATCATATGTACTATACTTCCTCTTAGCTTCATTCAACTTCTCACTAAAGAAAGCAATTGGACGGCCTTCTTGAGATAGAACGGCTCCAATTCCAACTCCACTTGCATCAACTTCAACTTCAAACACTTTATTAAAACAAGGTAATGCAAGAATAGGTGCATGACATAATTTCTCCTTAATCAACTCAAAAGCTTCATTAGCACCTTTACTCCATGAAAACTCCTTCCTTTTCAACAACTCGGTCATAGGTCCTAGAATGGAACTAAAATTCCTTATAAATTTTCTATAAAACAAAGCTAGACCATGAAAACTTCGTACCTCATGAATAGATGTAGGTTCGGGCCATTCTTGAATAGCTTTCACCTTCTCCTTATCAACTTGAATGCCATCTTTTGAAAGAACATATCCAAGGAACACGATCTTGGATGAGAAAAAGTGGCACTTCTCCATGTTGGCGTAGAGTTGCTCCTTTTCTAGGATGTACATAACCAACTCTAGATGGTTTACATGCTCATGCTCACTTCTACTATACACAAGAATATCATCAAAGTAAACTACAACACATTTTCCAATAAGAGGCTTCAATACATGATTCATTAAACGCATGAAAGTAGATGGTGCATTTGTAAGACCAAATGGCATCACAAGCCATTCATATAGCCCTTCCTTGGTCTTGAATGTCGTTTTCCACTCATCTCCTTCATGAATCCTTATTTGATGATATTCACTTCTCAAATCAACTTTGGAGAACACAACACTCCCATTTAACTCATCAAGTAGATCCTCAAGGCGTGGAATTGGGAATCTATACTTGATTGTGATCTTGTTTATAGCTCGACAATCCATACACATTCTTTGAGATCCATCTTTCTTTGGAACAAGTAAAACGGGAACGGCACATGGACTCAAACTTTCACGTACCAAGCCTTTGGATAAAAGATCATCCACTTGCCTTTGAACTTCTTGAGCATCTTTTGGATTCATACGATAGGCCAGTTTGTTGGGGAACATAGAACCCGGAACTATATCAATCTTGTGCTCAATTTCTCTTCTTGGTGGCAATCCTTTTGGCATCTCTTTTGGGAACAAATGTTTCAAACGTTCCAAAAGAGGTTGGAGTCGTGAATGCTCCATTGTTGGGGACGCTTTCTCCTCTTCCAAGTTAGCTAGAATAAGATCTTTATGCTCTTGGAATTCATGATATTCGGCCTTCATGAATGTCACAATGTTAGTCTCCTCCTTTTATGGTTGTTGTTGGGGACGTATGATCAATGATTGTGAGAGAGGAGCCAATGTGATCTTCTTTTTGTTGAGAACGAACGTGTAGGTGTTCATTCTTCCATCATGCGTGACATGCCTATCAAAAAGCCAAGGTCTCCCAAGCAAAATATGGCAAGCATCCATTGGAATTACATCACACCAAATAGAATCTTTGTAGTTTTTACCAATGGAATGACTTACAAGTACACGCTGAACCACAAGAATTCCCTTCCCATGACTTAGCCATTGAATTGTGTAGGGGGATGGGTGTGGACTAACCTCCAATTGTAGCTTATTCACCATGGTTGTTGAAGCGGCGTTTGTGCAACTTCCTTCATCAATGATTAGAGAACACACCTTGCCTTGAATGATACACCTTGTATGAAAGATGTTCTCCCTTTGTTCTTGCTCGTTTGGAATACAAGCAACACTTAAGGCCCTTCTTACTACTAACATTTCACCTTCATCCGCCTCCTCTACTTCTTCCTCATTCATGCCAATAGTGCCATTAACCTCCTCTTCTTGTTCACTTTCATCAGACTCCGGCTCAACATATAAAGCACTTTGATATTCAACCAAAGACACTACTCTTTTGTTAGGACACTCCGAAGCATAGTGACCTAATCCTTGACAACGAAAACACCTTCTTGGGGCTAAGGGTTTTGGTTCTTGGACGTGGGGTTTGGGAATGGATGGGGGTTGATTTTGTGGTGCTTTTGTGTTTGGTTGTTTTGTGGGGAATGTTGGTTTTTGTGGTGGAATGTAGGATCGTGTGTTTTGTGGAGGTTTATAGGATGTTTGGTACTTTATGGTCTCTTTTCCTCTTTCTTTTCTTTGCCTTTCTACTTTTAAGGCCAAAGAACTCAACTCATCCAAAGATTGGTAAGAATGTAACTCAACAATATTACGAATCCAATCATTAAGACCATATAAGAAACGTACCAAAGTTTGTGGTTCATCTTCTTGGAGATCACAACGCCAAAGGAGATGTTCAAATTCCTTTGTGTACTCCTCAACACTTTTGCTTCCTTGAACCAAACGTTGCAATTTGTAGTAGTTATCTTGGAGGTAACTTGGTGGTAGGAACTTTTCTTGCAACTTTTTCTTCATCTTAATCCACGTTTTGATCTTGTCCTTCCCTTTGGTTTGCCTCTTCTTTTGCAAATTAGTCCACCAAATGGACGCATGTTTTCGCAACTTAAGAGCCCCATACTTCACTTTCTTCTCATCATGAACTTCCTTAAGATCAAAAACACGTTCAACAGTTTGAATCCAATCTAAGAAGTTTTCGGGATCAAGATTACCATCAAATTCGGGGATTTCCACTTTGAAGTCAAAACGTTCCTCCCTCCTTGGACGTCCATTCTTTTCACTTTGGACCTCCTCATCATCACTTTCTCCACGATTTATTCTATGTTGTAGATGCATGTACTTCTTCAATTGATCGGTGAGGTAAACGATCTTTTGTTTCATGAAATCTACATTTTCTTGGGAAGTCGTGGGTGGATCCGTTGGAGTACTTCCACTTTCCATCAATCTTGTTTCAAAAGATCACAAGAAACTCACGGTTTTGGGTTAGGGTGTAGGGACGAGAGTTTGGATGTGTCTAGGCTAGATTGTGTTTGGGTTTAGGGGGTTCTTTGTGGAGCTAATGATGGACGAGTAATGGAGATGATGGGGGATGGATTTGTGATGAAAAAGATTGTAAAAGATGATATCAAGAACCACAAGATTCAATATCCTAGGCTCTGATACCAATTTTGATGTATAATGAGACCAAGGATGATCAAATTATACAAAAGACTAGGATCTTTACGTGGTTCTTTAAGTTTGAATGAATGAATGAATGAATGGAATGGTTTGGATGAATGAAATGGACGAACGAATGAATGGATATGAATGTAGGAATGGATGGAATATAAGTTTCTTGAATGATTGAATGATATTCAAATGAATCTTGAGATTGAAACAATGTAGAAACAAAACAAGATCAATGAAACAAGAATAGAACCTCACACTTGGAATGATGAACGAATGGAACATTGATAATGGCGAGAAGAATCTTCAAGGATATAGTCACACCACCTTCAAGAACTCTTCACTTCTACCTATCACCACCAAGGATGCCGACCCAAGGCTAGAAGTAGACTAATCTCCCTCAAGAGAAACAAAACTAGCACAAAAGCTAGAGAGAAAACAACATCATGTTGAATTTGATTTGTATTTGTATTGAATGAATTATGTGATTACAAGGCACCCAAGGGGTCTATTTATACTAAATGGAAGCCCCCCTTGGCGTGTACAATCAAGAAAATAGGGTGCATCTAGCTTACATCATTCTAAACAAGTATGACATCATCAAGATACAAATGTACATAAGCTAGATTAAAACTATGATAACTTGCTCATTTCTTCTCCAAATTCCAAGATTCAAAAGCCATTGTGAAGCTCCTTTGATGTAGATCATTTGGTACTAGGATGACTTTCACAACATCTTCACGAATCTTGAGTTATAGAGCAAATTACCAAATCACCCTTGATGAAGCTACTTGGACGTGTGATAAGCATGAGTGATTGAAGCTCATTTTGTATGAAATCAATCATTTGGCTCCCATGATGTATATTTGGGACCAAATCTACATCACCACACCACAACCTACTGCATAAAAGAATGGAGCCTTAGTGACTTTCTAATAGTTAGAGCTCAATGGATAAAAGTTTACAAAGGCCAATCAAACCTATCCAATTAAAAGAAAAAAGTTTCAGCCATTAATAACAATTCAATCTGGCATTAATCTCTCTCCATCGTCTCTATAATCTGTGTTGTCGCCCTTACGGTCTCACCCTCCAAGAAAATAATTTTCCGCTTCGTGAAATCCCTACGCGTGCAACAACAAAAAGATGAGGAAGAAATTGACTTCCAATTAAATATTAACTCAACCTAATAAACCCCCCAAAAAAATCATGATTTCTCATTTTATAGATAAGGAAAAGAATGAATTAAAAACGAAAGATTTCCTATGGATTCATCCTTGTATTTCTTAGATATATTTCTCAACGTCTCATCATAGTTTGTTTGTTTTCTCTCTCTTAAACTCAACTCCATCATAAAAAAATATACTCGATCAAACGATAAGAAAAAACGTATAATTGAAATGACGATTAAACGAACTTATAGGGTTGCAAAAAATGATAAATTTTTCCCATCGAAATGGAATAACATAGATTGAGATTAATATATTAGAGAGAATTACAGAGTGATTGGAAGAAGAATGAAAAAGAAGGAAGAGAGAAAAGGACCTTGAAGATGTGGTGGAAATGATGGTGGCGTATATCATCCAAAATTTATGAGTCTCTTTCTTCAAGGCAATGTTGATAGAGATGTATATTAAATAAAATATTTTTTAGATTAATGGTTGAGATTTCAAATCAAAAGAAATTAATAGTTGATAATTTTTATTTCATGAGATTCAAAGATTGGGGAGGGAAAGAAGGAGAGTAGGGGACCCATTGCTTTTTATTATATAGATTCTTAGACATGTCCAATATTACATTTATACAGTTATGTATCATCGGATTTGTTTTTTAAAATATAATTAGTTTACAATTCGCTTATGTAGCATAGGGCAGAAGAAAATGCCTTATGTGTAATCAAATTGTTCAAGTATTGGAACATAAAATGTGTGTGGAGAAGATTGTAGGTAGCCATACTATTTCTTTTATTTTTTGAAGGGGTAACAATATATTATTGGATATGAGTAAAAGCAAATAGATTCTGCTTAATGTTTTTTAAGTCATGAAAGGGGCTGGCCACTTTTACGAGAAACATAATACTAGAATATACTTAATTCCAATACTTGCAATCTGATCTTACTTTTCTCTTTAGGTGTCATATTATAGTTTATTTTCCTGCTCTCTTTGCTAAAATTAACTGCAATATTTTTTCATCTATAAAGTTGTCTGTCAACTGATTTTCTATTTTAAGTGGAATTATTTGTATACTTTATATATCGAAGAACAAACAATCGGTACCAAAACTCTCTACTTATGAATATTGTTTTCTTTTTTACTTTTAAAAATTAAATCCTGATGAAATTTTATGAGATAGTGATAATTTACAGCTCATAATTAAATATACATGCAAAGAATAGTAATTTTAATTAATTTTCTTAGCCTCTTGGAAATCTAGACGTGTTTATATTTCCTTTCTCGTTGTCTTTTGTTTATTCTGCTCTCTTTGCTATAATTAATTGTATTTTTTTTAAAACTATTAAACTAGATCTATCTACAGAGCCTTAAATATAACTATAAGTAAACTTTATATACCAAATTACCAAGGACCAAATGGTATAGGTATTGAGCTGTCTATTTGTAAATCTATTTTTTAAAGCTACTAGAAGTTAAATTTTGGTAAGTACTTTAAAAGATAGGGCACGTGATTCATAACTTGAAGATAAGTGCAAAGAAGAGTGATTTTGATCAAGTTTCTTAGTCTCTTGGAAATCTTAAAATACTCATGCTTACATAAAAGAATTAGTAAGTCTCATGTGAGATTTTCTCACCCTAAATTTAGTGTCAGACATATAAATTTGTGGTATCACCTTGATCTAACATCAATCAAATCTTAAAAACTTTTACCATTAATTTATGAATATATACAATGTTCTATTTTATGAAAAAAATATCATTGAATTAGTTTAGAAAAATACCATCATAATAGTGTAATATTATAATTTTCTAATAAAATATCATATGAGAAACTTTTAGTCAAATAAAAATATTAAAGACCATGGAACATTTATTAATTGACAAATAAATAGAAAAGAGGGAGTAATGGTTGTATCAAAACGATGAGTATGTTATTGGTAACATTAAAGAAGTATTGATAAACTTTAATATGATTTTAGCTTACTAGTTATATTAAGGGTAACAGTGTGCTGAGTAAATTATTTTTAGCATATTTGATGCTTCTTGTAATAATTTTTATACATCTCACCTTTATAAAATGATCGTTACCTTACTTCATCAGAGTCTTTTTCCCCTCCAAATTTTTCTGTAATTATTTTTCTATAACTAACTTCAATGCTCCCATGGCTTTGCCCTTTTCATTGGCAAACTACCAACATTTTACATTTATAAATTGTACATGTGTCTACATCAATTACATAAATTATTTAAACTATCTACATCTACCAAAACTTATCCACCATTTTTAAAAAAAATTAAATAAATTCAAATAATTTTATAAACTGTGTAATTGTTTTGAATGGCATTTTTTATCACACTGTTTTAAAAATCTAATAGAAATAAATTTTAAAAATTCAAAATTACAAATAAAAAAATAATTTGAAAAAATGAAAATTTTTCTATCAAAATAATTTGTAATTAAAAATTTTTATTTTGTATTTTTGTATTTTTAATTTTTAATTGTTTACTTGTTAATATTTTTTCTTCTTCTTTTTTTTAATTTTATTCATTTTGAATTATTTAATATTTTTACTTCCTAAATTTTAATTTAATTTTTTAATCTAAATAAAAATAAATAATAAATTTATAAGAAAAATTAAAAAATTAATTGAAAAAATAAAAATAAAAATTAAAATTCATAAAATAAAATAAAATATAAAATATAAAATATAAAATATAAAATATAAAATAAAAGATATAAAAAAATAATTTTAAAAAAACAAATTTAAGAAAAGAAATATAAAAACAGTTAAAAACAAATTAAAATTTAAAGAAATAAACAAAATAAGAAACAAACCAATAAGAAAACTCAAAAATTCAAAATAATTGAAAATTAAAAAAATAAAAATAACATGTTTCTACCCACATATACTGATTAACGTCATCTACAAATTCTACTTATACCTACGAATCCAATCATTTAAACAAAAGATAAAAATGTTAATTTAAATTGAAAATTAATTTTTAGCCAGAAACTCCAAACAAAAAAATTATAGAAAAACCTAGAGGGCCGAGGTAAAAAAAGCAAAAAAATTATTTCATAAATTTGGAGTGTCTAAAAGTTATTACTATCAAACCACATATAGAGTAAATGTAATTTGCTCCTAAATAGTGTGGTTGAAGGGGTTCAGGATCCTTTTACCAATCTTCTCACCTTAGCAAAGAGGTCGCATCTTGCATCAACTTGGATGTCTAATTTAGTTACAACTCTGACCCTTCTATGTTGGTCTCTGCCCTTCTTAAATTAGAGTACTGGCCAACAGCCCACAACAAGAAAAATTACTTTGGGCAACAAAAAAATTTGTTGCCATAGTCCAATTTTTGTAGCCCTTTAACGTGGTGCTACAAAAATAAATTGTCACGATTTGGTAGTTTTATCCTCGAAGCACAAAATTCGAACTACAAATTAGTAAAAATGGTAGCATAAGTTAATTGTGGTGGACAACCAAATTTTTTTGTTGCCTTAGTACCTTTTGGCAACCATTTTTCTTTAAATTGTTACTCAATTTATATCAATTGCAAAAAAAAAAAAAATTTGTTGCTAAATATAATGTATTTAACTACAAAACTATATATCTGGTTGCTCTATTTTAAATTAATGCAATAATAATTTTTTGTTGCCCAAACTAATATAAATTTGCTGCCCAAACATACTTTTCTTGTTGTGGCCTCTGTAGATGGTTCTCGAAATCGGCAAGAATAAGAAGGTCATATCCAACTTTCTATCAGTTTTATCCCTTATAGGAAGTTGGTACAAGCATGAGTTCAAGCATGAGAAAGGAGTTATGAACGAAAGAAGAAGGAACTTACAGCAGATGACATGATGTGTCCTACTACGCCATGCAAGATCGTACGCTTCACAAGTTTGCTCAAGACTTAGAAGTGACATCGAGCCACGACCGTGTGTCAACCTATCACACAGCCATGTCACCCCTTCCAGGCAGGGGGTCATATATGTACGACCGTGTCATGGGGAGGACATGGGCGTGCCCCTCAAGGACGTTGATAGCTCAGGCTCAAGGACTTGGCACTGAATCAGTTTTTAGTGAAAGCCAAAATTCGAATAGCTAGAAAAGATATGATGCGCAAGGAAAGAAATCTCAAAGCAGGCACAAGGACATTCACCTAGGGCATCATAAGGACGTTTACTCACAGCATCACAAGGACATTCACCCCAGACGAGAAGCTTCGTCGTGAAAGATTGAGAAAAATATCAAGGAAGTTTGTGGAATATATTCTGGAAAGATTTGGATTTTATTCTTTTCCTAACTAGATTAATTAATTGTTTCCTTTCTTATTTCAGGAAACAACTAATCAACAACTTGGAAGAGAGATATGATTTCCAGAATCAACGCCAATATGGAAACTGCCATCTAAGGAAGTTATCAAGGATGGAAGGAAGAAAAGCATTAGATTTGGACAATTCTTCAACGGCTCCTTGCGACCAAACAACAACATAAATAGAAGACTTTGAAGATGAAAGAGATCAACGATTCCATGGAAGAAATCGGATGTTCAAAACAAGAAGAGTGTTCTTCGTTTTGATTGAGTTTTCGTTTGAGTGAGAAAACCGAGTTTGAGTGTAATCAATTCCTTAACGGAATTAGGATTTGGTTGATACTCTTGTAATCGATTCCTAGAAGGACTTAGGATCGATCAGTGATTACATCAAAGTTGAGTTTGGTGGGTGTTTTCCGGAAAATAAGAAGCGTCCATCGAAAGGCGCTAGGTTCTGCTGTAAACCCTAAGGTCCTTCACCTTGGGTTATTCTGTGTTCCAGTTCAGTAAGATAAAGGAGGTTATTCAGTTTACTTTTGTTGTTCCTCGCTTTAAAGCTTAAACTGTCTTTATCATTTATTGAATCTTAATCTAGAAGGATTAAGATCCTAACGTCCTTTACCAAGTTGCTATTTTGTGCAGAAAATTTCATAACCCTATTCACCCCCCCCCCCCCCTTCTAGGGTTCTTTCAGGTTCTTGAAGGAGGATCAACGTCCAGCTGAGGATACAATTATGTCATCTAGAGACACAATCGTGTGATCCTCAATCTTTTTTAGCTTTTGTAAGTTTTCTTCTTCTCCTAATTACCTATTAATTACCCTTTTAATCATCCCCTCTTTATGTAATGTCATATCCCCTTTTTCTAAATCATTTGTCTAGATCAAATCCTAGCGTTAGAATGTAATCTTTTGGATTATTTTTGGCCCTTGGTATCTAGGGGGAGGTTCTATCTCCTTTGCCTTTTAATCTAGGCAATTGGGGAGAAAGAACACAACTTTGGTTGATTAATGAATATGGCATTTTTGAGATCAACCTTAAACTCTTTCTAAATCTTATTTCTTTGTCCAAATTACATGATTTCGTGATGTTTTAAGTCATTCCTTTATTGATTTGTGGTGATTAAACCTTTAGCATATCATGGTGGGTTATTAGTTCTTGGATGGTGATCAATATTTATTCCAAGACGCTAAGATCATATCATTCACTGTTCCATTGGCTTTGTTGCTATTTTTTTGATCAACTTTATCAACTTTCTTCAAGTTCTACATCAACAATTGTTTGGCTCTTCATCACAATCATCAGGTGCTCAATCAATCATCAATCAAAGCAATACTCAAGGGTTCTCCCCATCATCACATATGCTCCAGTTGTCCTACTCTTTGTTAGATCAGGAAAATTTGGCATGTTTACTAGGTCCTATATCTAGTGTAACCACCATGTACCAACAAACTTAATAGGCATGGGAAGTAAGGGATAACAGCCAAACTTCTTATGATAAGCATGACCAAGCAACCCTACAATCTCTATCTAAAGAAATATTTTGCTTTCACCAAAACTTAAACTTTGGTAGGGAGTATCGAAGATGTGGATCATTGCCAATTAACTACTACCTCTTAGGTTTCGAGTTAATTATGCATTCGCTACAAGGATAATGAATGTCATTTAATTTGCCTTGAATTAAGATGCTCATGTGACACATTGAAATGTCTATAACTTACTCATTTTAAGATTTTAAAAATAAAGTTTTAGTTATGATAAATCTATATATTATAATAGAAATCATTGTGGGCCCCACGAAATAGAGCCACGCGAGTGATTGTAGGGGAATTGGCCAATCACAACGTAGAAAATTATATTTTTTTCTATTTTCAATTTTTTTATTTTCAATCCGGATTTTATTTTAAAATAAAAAAACACCAGAAAATATCACTAATCCTTGACTGCTTTGGACTCTGAATTAAATTATTTTTGTGCAAATAACAGTAATTATTTGGTGTTGACAATAACAATAATAATAATAATAATAATAATTATAATTATAATTATAATAATAATAATAATCTATATAATATTAATAGTAAAGTTTTTGGGTCTCGTTGAATGGAGAAAGAAGATTAATTGTAGAGATTTCGACCAATCAGAAGATAGATAAATACTGAATTAAATTATTTTGGTCCAAATATCAGTAATTATTTTGACAAAATAATAATAATAATAATAATAATAATAATAATATGGTACACCATGTAATACCTACTTATGTTTACCAAAGTGTTAAAATTTTCTTAATAAATTTATCAATAATTATTATAAAATTCCATGTAAATTTGTCAACATTATTTTAAAATTCATCGATATTTTTTACTTAAACTCTTGACCTACATGTATTTTGATTGTTGTAGTTAGAATCTTGATTGTTATTGTACGTTTTTTTACTTAAACTCTTGATCTACATGTATTTTTAATTTTATATATTTTCATTTGAATAACTTTTCGTATTTTTATTTTAATTATATAATTTATGTTGTGGTCGTTTTAATTTATATGTACAATAATAATTTAGGTTCTTTTTTGTTAAAAATAATATTTATTTTATCATACACCGTGCATCGCACGGATTTAAGACTAGTATTTATTAATTATAAGCATATATAATAGTCTTATGCTAATGAAATTTGTCTTTTAACAATGTAAATATACACGAGCAAAAATTTTAAAAATAATTTCATGGGTATTTTAAGATGGTTATTTAAAATGTTTGTTATTTTTATTGGTGTGATAATGCTTTGTTGAAACTTTTAAATTTAAAAATAATACATAATAAATAAACAACAAAAGATGGCAAAATTGAATCTCTTCAGGCAACATCTTCCAACTTTTCATTATTAATAGTTTTAACATGCCTGTGGCCAGATTATGGATCTGCTTTGATCTTGTAAACATTAAGAAATCCAATAATACTATCAAGATTTCCCCTTCTCCCGTCAATAAAGAAAAGGAAAAAAAAGACAGAAAAGCTTTCCCGCTCGTTTCGTCGTAGCTTTTGGTTGTAAAGGAGGGGAGAAACCTAATCCCTTCATGATATGGGAAGGTTGTTCGTTTATGTATGATATCTGGGACATTTATTTTATCTTTATCAATTTTTTTAATAATTTATATTTACAATAAATCTATATACTTATAATGACAATCTATGTGAGACCTAGCAAATACTGCAACGAAAGCGTTTCAAGGAGTTTCAACCAATCACAATTAAGAAAAATACAATTTTTAGAAATTTTTTACTAATTTCAGAAAATCATAATAATAATCGATGAAAATCAAAACTTAGGCTGCATTAGACTCTGACCCCATTTTCAATAATTTTTTATTTTATTTTGAACCAGATTTTATTTGAAACCTTGGCTGCTTGGGACTCTGACCCCATTTTACAGCTGTTACATAACTGTTTCGGATTTAATTTTATTTTAGAATTGAAAAAAAACTTTTACGAATCCCATATGGCTTTGGAGTTTGATCACGTTTACAACTGTTAAAATATCTGGTGCAACTGCAGCTAGGTTACGTTCATTACTTTTTCCAAAATATATAAATACAATACTTTCATATACCAGCCAGAATCACAATTGATCTTCGCCGTATTCGTCTCAATTGATTATTGACATTCCCAATCCATACTCTCATTAAGGTAAGTTTCAAGTCATTATTATATAGACATTCAAACCTATCGGGTTCTACATTGATTGCATTCATTGTAATTGATATATTCAAAAACTACTTTGGATTCTGCAGATTCAATTCACATCACCATTCTTGATATAATTTATATATTATAATAGAAATCATTGTGGGTCCCACGAAATAGAGCTACAGGAGTAACTGTAGGGGAATTGGCCAATCACAGCATAGAAATTTTTTTTTTCTATTTTCAATTGTTTTTAATTTTCTATCCGGATTTTATTTTAAAATTAAAAAACAGAAAGGATCACTAATCCTTGACTCCTTTGAACTCTGAATTAAATTATTTTGGTTCAAATAATATTAATTATTTTGGTGTTGCCAATAATAATAATAATAAGAAGAATAATAATCTATATACTTATAATGACAATCCATGTGGGGCCCAGCAAATACTGCAACAAGAGCGTTTCAAGGAGTTTCAGCCAATCACAATTAAGAAAAATTCAATTTTTAGAAATTTTTTAATAATATCAGAAAATCATAATAATAATAGATGAAAATCAAAACTTAGGCTACATTGGACTCTGACCCCATTTTCAATAATTTTTTATTTTATTTTGAACCGGATTTTATTTGAAACCTTGGCTGCTTTGGACTCTGACCCCATTTACAGACATAATTGTTTCGTATTTAATTTTATTTTAGAATTTAAAAAAACTTTTACGAATCTCATATGCCTTTGGAGTTTGATCACGTTTATAACTGTTAAAATATCCGGCGCAACTGCAGCTAGGTTACGTTCATTACTTTTTCCAAAATATATAAATACAATACTTTCACATACCAGCCAGAATCACAATTGATCTTCGCCGTATTCGTCTCAATTGATTATTGACATTCCTAATTCATACTCTCATTAAGGTAAGTTTCAAGTCATTATTATATAGATATTCAAACCTATCGGGTTCTACATTGATTGCATTCATTGTAATTGATATATTCAAAAACTACTTTGGATTCTGCATATTCAATTCACATCACCATTCTTGATATAATCTATATATTATAATAGAAATCATTGTGGGTCCTACGAAATAGAGCTACTGGAGTGACTATAGGGGAATTGGCCAATCACAACATAGAAAATTATTTTTTTCTATTTTCAATTGTTTTTAATTTTCTATCCGGATTTTATTTTAAAATTAAAAAACAGAAAGGATCACTAATCCTTGACTCCTTTGGACTCTGAATTAAATTATTTTGGTTCAAATAATATTAATTATTTTGGTGTTGCCAATAATAATAATAATAATAATAATAATAATTTATATAATATTAATAGTACAGTATTTGGGTCCTGTTAAATGGAGAAAGGATATTAATTATAGGGATTTCGACTAATCAGAATATAGATAAATACTGAATTAAATTATTTTGGTCCAAATATCAGTAATTATTTTGGCATAATAATAATAATAATAATAATAATCTATATATTATAATAGAAATTATACTGAGCCCCACGAAATAAAGTCACGGGAGCGTTTCTCGGAATCTAAACCAATCACAGCATAGTAAATTGTATTTTATTTTCAATTTCTTTCCAGATTTTATTTACAATTAAATAAATTAAAAAATAACTAATTAGGTTTTTACCTATTGAGGTTTCATGAAAGTAGGATTTTACCTCCAAGGTTTTAAATATTAGTTTTATCATACCTTAAGTTTGAATCAACTAATAATTAACCCACCTAACCTTTGTAGTAAATATTAAATACTATCTTCGTTTTTATTTATCCGTCGCCTAGAAAATTGTGTTAAAAACTTTGACCATTAATATCTTAATTTGTATAATGATTCATCATACAAATTTGATGTCACTAGATTGGTATTGAAGAACGCTATTTAAAAAGTATAATCTTATATTTTTTTGTAAAAGTTTTATATTAGAAATTATTGATTAAAGATTGACATTGAAAACCGTAAATGACAGATAGAAAAGAACGGAGGGAGTACCTTTTCATATCAAATTATTAATAAAATTATGTTAATTGACAAAATTGCCCTTAACATACAATTTTACAGCAGGGAAAACGTAACTTGAACATGAAGGAGGCAACAACACACAGTGAAATTAACTGATTAATTTTTTGGAGGGATAAAGTTGTCTTTTCATATTTTTAATTAGGGTTATTTTAGACTTTCCATACCATCCTACAGGGGTAAAATTGTCATTTACCGGAAAAAGAGTAAAATAATAAAAGGTTCAAACTTCAAGTAAGATAAACCTAATTTCCCAAACCTTGGGGTAAAATTCTACTTTCACTAAACCTCAATGGTAAAATACTAATTTGCTCAATTAAAAAATATATCATTAATCCACGTCTGCTTGACAGCAGTTACATTCAAAACGAGTCCTACTAAGTCTCAAACGGTAGTGTTCAATTTTAATTTAATCTGATTAGAATTCTTATTTATTTATTTTTCAAATCGATTTTTGTATTATTATTTCATGGGCGGGAATTTTTTACTGTATTTTTAAATCAATTTTTTTTCTGTAATATGATTGGTCAATAACCCCTACAATTACTCTGAATTGAGTATTTCGAATTTTGAATATATTACTTTTATATTATTATAGATTGTATTTTATTTTCTATATATTTCTTACCAGATTTATTTTTACAATTAAAGAAATTAAAAAATATATCCTTAATCCACGTATGCTTGACAACAATTACATTCAAAATAAGTCATACTAAGTCTCAAACAGTAGTGTTCAATTTTAATTTAAATTGTATTTTATTTTCTATTTCTTTTCAGATTTTATTTACAATTCAAGAAATTAAAAAATATATCCTTAAACGAGTTCTACGAAATCTCAAACAGTAGTATTCAATTTTAATTTAATTACACCACTAAAACAAAACCGTCCATAACTAATGACCTTAATATCCGAAACACTTCAAAACCACTACCAATTAGATTATTAATATGACCCTTGGAGTTAGGTCAATGAGATTCATGAGTTTTTGTAGATATCTATATAAATATAACACATATGTTAGAGGTTATATCTATTTCCCATATATTAACTTATTATTATGCATCTACTTTCACAAACAACATACTAAATACCCAAATTAAACCTCTATTCATCTACAGTCAGGAGCAAGCAAGATCAATTTTATCGCACTTCAGAATCATATAGACATAATCCTTCACCTTCCTCATCAATAAGCTTCACATTCATAAACATTTTCCTCAATATTCATCAGTAAGTTTCACATAAATGACTTCTATAAATTTTCACATGTAACTAATTGAGTTCACTCCGTGCATCGCACGGGTTGAGATCTTAGTTGTGTTTAATTAAGATTTAGCTTAAAAATTGATATATTTTTTTTTTATAAATTTTAATTGTTGCTGCAGAAGCCAACCATTACCTATTTAATCTCTCACATAAAACAACCATTTAACGATTAATCCTTACACATTGATCGATCCTCACACATTATAGTGGCTACTAGCAATTCAAACGGATAATCCAACTAGAATAATTAAACATCATAAAATGGATCAATTTAACAATATAACCGAGCCACAACAAGGGGCAGTACCGGGTTGATTTTATTTTCATATTCATAATAATATTTAAATAACTAAATTGAAAAATTAATTATTAAATTAATACTTTCAAATATATTATCTATACGTGTGTGAAAAATATATATTTAGATTTTAATAAGCTTAACACATATACTTATCGATAATTTATTAATTGGCAATCTCACATGAGATATATATGGCTAGTTATAATTTATAAGCTTTAACTTTGTAAGTTTTGATTGAGATATTCCATGCTTAGCATTCTGATCTTATATTCTGTCAAAAATTAAGTTTTGTTAAGTTAATTTACTAATCGTAAAGGTAACTTAAAAGTAATTGCTTTTAGTTTGGATAGTCTTATGACATTCTTTTCAGAATAGTAAATGTCTTCTGAGCTAAGAAAATTATTAGAAAGTATTTCAGGTGATCACGTGGTAATAAACTATTACATTAATAAAGCCTACTTTTCGAACGAACATGGATCACTTTCTTGTGAAATCACTTTTAATGTCCTCTAATATTAATATATACTGGTTTAAACTCATGTAATGCACGTTATATAATAAATAAGTATTATTTTTAATAAAAATTAATCTAAATTATTAATTTATATATAAATAAAAAAAGCCACAACATATATTATATAATTTAAAAGTCGTTCAAATAAAAATATATAATATATTAAAAATATATGTAGTTCAAGAATTTAAGTGATAAAAATACATACCCTATTCTAATTCATGGTACCTAAGTTTATTAGACATTATAATTATAATAATGCATATATATATATATATATATATATATATATATATATATATATATATATATATATATATATATATATATATATATATATATATATATATATATTTTCTTTGGACTATAATTATGCGAATACATTTTTATTTTTGTAATTACAATTGATATAATTATGAAAATGCATTTTTATTTGTGTTAATAATAATATCAGCAAGGCAAATCGATCACAATCTTCTACTTATATAGTTATATATGTGTTCATTAGAGTTCTAGCAAAGTTGTTACTACGGTAGAGTTAGTTAGAATTTTGGTGGATCTAATGTTATAATACGATATGAAAACATTAATAGTGTGCTTATAAATTGGTGATGGTAATAAAGAAATTTGAAAAGAATTTAGTTGGATTTTTAAAATAAAACCTTTTTATGGTTAAATTTGATAAATAAAACTGAATGGACGATGTGTTAGGATCGAAATTCGGATATGGAACCTCCTGTTAGGGATTAGATCCAGATTGAACGGGATCTAATATTGTAGCGGAAGCAATAGAAGATAATTAATTTAGGGATGTAGGTATTGAGAGAAAAGAACAAGAACGATATAGGGGTGATGAAGAGAAGATTTTTACGTGGAAACCCAAAACAGGAAAAAACAACGGGAGGCAAGCTAAAATCCATTATAATGGAGAGATTATGAAGGGTATCCCAAATGGCTGTATAACACAACGAGATAAAAAAGGAAATATCTCAAACGGTTATAACACAACGGGAGTAGATATATCTCAAAGTAAGGGTAACGAGATATAAGTGAGATTACAATCTCATAATAAAAATTCTCAAAGTGAAATAGTTAAAAGGAATATCTCACAAGTGTGTCGAGGCACATAATTTAGTCATACCAAACTAGGTTGAACAACCTAGTATTTATAACAAACCCAAGTAGACCTAGAATAAACTTCTAGTCGAAATCAACTACTTGGAGCTCAAGCTGTATCAATAAAGAAAATAATTATTTATTTTCAAACTTCAGTTTGAATGGAATCATTACAAGAAGAAAGGTTATGTGCGACGTAAAATATCGACGCCCTTGTCACTAGGTTCGTCGTCCTAAACGTAGGGCGTCAAAACTGTTTTCGCCGCAAAATTCGTCGTCGTTTCCTCGACACCCTCTCGTAGGGCGTCAAAATTTCAAACTTCGTCCTAAAGTACTCCTTAGTGCGTCAAAAATTTTGACGCCCTACTACTGCATAAAGACTGTGATTTTTTTTGACGCCCTGTGTCTCCATATGGTGACGTTAATTTGGACGCCCTTATTGCAATTAATGCTACGGTTTTATTTTTGACGCGCTATGCGTACATGAAAGACGACGAAAGTTTGACGCCCTTAAGTAGAAGAGAAGGCGTGACCTGCTTATTTTGTCGCCCTGTTCTGTAAAGCATATGATTAGCACACCCCCATTTTCTTCTGGAGTAATTTCCACTTGTTACCCAATGTATGGTAACTATTTGATTGATTTTGATGTTAATTTGGTTCTTATATGGATGTTTCAAATGTTATTTTTATTTTAACTAGTAACTACAAACAATTAATTGCAATAAAACATTAAATAGTTGAATATGTATATATATATATATATATATATATATATATATATATATATATATTCTCCAACCAATTGGAATGGATGCAATAAGGAGTATGTTGAGCAAAGTTACAAATTAGAAGTAGAGTGACAAGTAAATAAAGAAAAGTTCAGCATATATATGCTACTACATGCATTTAACATATGGGCAAAATACTTCACTTGTCAAACCTTCTCATTTGCCTTCATCCATTCCTTCACGAGGAATACTATAAAATATGTGATCATGCTCCCTTCCATCCTCCCAAAATGTATTGTTATCCACAATTATGTATCTACACATAAAACCAAAAGACATCATATAATTAGAAAATTGCATAAAAAAAATAAATCACACGAAAAATGTCCTTAAGATATACAAAACATATAAGATAAATACAAAATAATACCTTACCAAAAGTAAAAGTTAGCTTCACCAGAACCAGAAGTTACAATTAAGATAAGTCAAGTTCAATGAAGAGCTCCTGCACCTCTCCCTATAAAATAAAAATATTGAATTTTATTAATGTTTACGTACTAGTTAGTCCGTGCAACACCTCGCAGTC
Source organism: Portulaca oleracea (assembly GCA_029582165.1). Classification (NCBI taxonomy): domain Eukaryota; kingdom Viridiplantae; phylum Streptophyta; class Magnoliopsida; order Caryophyllales; family Portulacaceae; genus Portulaca; species Portulaca oleracea. Next base: position 13,662,331 of record CM055887.1, read on the forward strand.
TATGTTTTGGCCAGATAAAGAATGTATAACGGTGAATAGAACTTATTTACAACAATTTCACATCGATAACTTAAATTCGACAGCAAAATAGTCAATAAAGGCTGCACTTGAGGGGCACCTGTAAGCAGGACATTCCATGTGGTATACAAAGATCAAACCAGAGAAGGAATGAATATGAATAGGGTAAGTGAAGTATTTTGCTGTTTTGAAGATAGAATGAATCAAAAGCAAATTTGGGGTACAATCCATCCAAACGCTTCCCATGATGAAGTCTTTCATAACATGTGTCTTTATGACAATTAGGGCAAGCAAGAAAGCCTTTTGTACTCCAACCAGATACATTAGCATAGGCTAGAAAGTCTTGCATTGTCCATATCAGTGCAGCAAACATATCAAACATTTGTCCACTATGGGCATCATATGTTTTAACCCCCACATCCCATAATACTTTAAGTTCATCAATCAATGGTTGTAAAAACACATCAATATCATTTCCAGGGGATTTAGGATCATGAATTAGCAAAGAAAGTACAAAGTTAGTACTATTCATGCACATCCAAGGAGGCAAATTGTATGGAACCAACATTACCGGCCATATACTGTACCGGCTGCTAATCTGTGCCCCAGGATTAAACCCATCTGTTGTCAAAGCCAGTCTCACATTCCGAGGATCAGAAGCAAATTTGGGGTACAATCCATCCACATGCTTCCAAGCCTTAGAATCAGCTGGATGTCTCAATTTACCATCATCAACACGCTTCTCCTTATGCCATCTCATATGGCCAGCAAGCTTTGAAGACATAAACATCCTTTGCAATCTAGGGATTAATGGAAAATGCCTAAGGACTAATTGTGGAACTCTCCTCACCTTTGCACTCCCTTCATCATCTATGTCTGTGTCATAATCATCTTGCCTTTGAGCTTGCTCTTTCGATCTAGAGGCATGACACTTAGGACATTTATCTAAGTCTTCACTCTCCTTTCACTACAACATACAATGATTTACACATGCATCAATTTTCACATAGCCTAATCCCAAAGCTCTTGTGTACTTTTTGGCCTCATAAGAATTTTTAGGGAATTTCTCATCATAGTTGAATGCCCTTTGGAGAGACTCAAGTAACATAGAAAATGATTTATCACTCCATTTACAACTCACTTTAATATGAAACAATGTCACAATGAACTCCAACCTAGTAAATGTCGTACATCCAGGATACAACTCTGCCTCAGCATCTTCTAGAAGCCTATAAAACTCCTTAGGCACCTCACTTTGAACACCATGGTTCTCTTCATTCTCCTCTATGGACTGGAGTTCCCAAAGTTCATCGCATTTGTCATGTCTTGCAATAATGGCCTCATATCATCACGTGTCCCAAAGCTGTCACTCCTTTCTGGGTATTCTCCTTCCAACTTCTCATCACAACAATCTATCTCATCTTCACATTCCCCATGATGTATCCAAGGATTATAATTTCTCAACATGCCCCGAACTATTAGGTGATTATGAATAATTTTTTATTGTGGAACAATAACAAATTACATTGTACACATGGACATCTCATCTCCGCACCCTCTTCTTTACCTCAATACCTCTAAAAACCCATTAACACCCGCTATATATTCAAGTTTTCTCCTATCATTGAATCCTTCATGATTCATCCAACTTCGATCTTTATCCATTCCTCAGGCCACTGGATACATCGGAACACATCAGCACATAACATGACAAGATAATTCTTATAGATAAATTAAGGGAATACTAATGTTAATACACGATGATACTTCATAAGTAATAAATTGAGCAGGATAATGACATTGGTTATGTACTAACCATATTAAACTCGAAGAAGATTGTTGCAAAGTAGTCATATGGGGGGCTTAATGAGGAAATAGAAATAAAAAATACATTTTAACCACATGTCAAGAACAAGAGTTACTATTTAATAAAGACTAACCTAAAAAACAATCTACACAAATCCAAAAACTTCCCAACTAAATTAAATGCAATAAAGTCAACAATTTGCTCATATAGAAGTAAGGTTTAAGAGATAATAAAGATAAGAAAGGGGCAACATATCACCAATTACAATGTTTTAAAATAAAGTTTATGGGGAAAAGAGAACATTACCGTTGTACTTAAAGAAACAGGTTATGTGTCTTCTCTGGACTTGAGAACAACTTCTAGTATTTGTCCAAACAACTGAAATATTCACCTAGGTTGCTTGAGACATGAAACACGAAGGTCAGCAAGACCCATTAGACGAAACAAGTTCAAGCAGCAAATACACAAGTAATAAGAATAAGTTGCACTAGCAGCAACAATACTAAACTCACATTAGCACTTGTCCCAAGTATGCTACATAAGATATCAATTTCAATATAAAAACTTGATTCAGCAAATTTTGAGATATATTAAAGTGTAACATGGGATATACAACTCTAGTGGGGTGGATGAGGCAAAAACACTTGCGGGGTAGGAATGAATAAAAGTGGGTATTGGGGTGGGAAATTTTCAGTATCGTGTGGTGGGAAAAAATTTTCCTTTAAGTTTTCATCTGGCGGTGCGTGTAATTGCAGAGGCCAAGACGACGATAATTACATTTTAATTTGACGCCGAGTCCAAAGTCCATATGACAGAATTGATTTTTTTTACGTCCTAATTTCAACAAAGGGCGTCAAAAAAATATTGATGCCCAATATGTGCTCAAACGATGTCAAAATGATAATGTAGTCCTATAATTGATGAAATACGACAAAATAATTTTTGACGCCCTTCGGTTAAAATTTTGACGCCCTCCGCCGATTTTCATGTAGTGGAAATCAATAGAAAACAGAGAAGGCTTCTAGGTACCATTGTAATTAGTCAAGTAATTGCAAATTTTGAACAGGGTTCAATTACTGTACAGAATTCATACCATAGTGTTTGAGAAAATCAATAGAAAAAAAAGAAAGAAAGAAAGAAAGAAAGGCTTCAACAAATCAAACATTTGACATATCATGTAGTAAGGTTATTGTGTATGTTTGGAGGATGAGTAATGGATGATTTTCAAACTTTAGGTATAGTGATACACAATGTTAAAGAGACTTTCCTTCTATACACAGTTACAAATTCATATGTACTTGCAAAACAATTAAATGCAAATTATAGACTACCAGATATGCCCCCCATTTTCCAAAAATATTTGACTTCCAATGGCAAATCATACCCATATCATACTCCATATATTGAAGTTGAAGTCAATCTAAGTGAACCCCTAATTCATGACCAAGCTGTACAATAGTTCGAAGGCATGGTTTCAAATCAAGTTGTCCATTAAACAAGCAGATCGATCTCAATATAACTGAATTTCGAAATAAGAACCACAACTCGGACCAAACCCATAGATTCATAACAATGAAACGAAGATGAAAAACAGCAGCCTAACTCACAAGTTCAAAACAATCACAAAAGAGGCAAAATTCAATTAATTTGGCACTAGAGCCTCCCAAAATCATCGAAAAACAAGTGCAAATCAACATTCAATCACCTCATATCTCACAACTCTCATGGACATGAAAATCCGCACGCCGAACCATAGCTAATCCAAAACATCTAAACTTAAATTTAACACACAATTAGTCAAAATCTAACACCAGATACTCAACTCACTTCAATGTTTAATATCTATTAGAAACAAAGGTGGAAAATGGCAGTGTGTGCAAGGATTTACATGGACAAAGAGCTCCTGACAAGCAAGATGAATCAAAGAAGAAAGTTAGGTTAGATTGCCCAAGCAATCTGAGTATGTCTTTTTTTTTCTGTAGAGTATGTCTTTGCACAGAAAAGGCTAAATAAAGGGCATAGAAGTTGACCTCAATTGGTGTGACTCACTATAAACACACACACACACACATATATCACTGATAAACTCAGAACATATCTGAAGAATATCAATCAAATCTGAGGACCTCATCACAGCCAGCGACGAGGACCTCCAAGCGCCAGCAATATTTTGTTTGAAAGAGTGGTCAAAATTATTTAAGGGAAGTATCTTCTAAATCCTAAATATTATTCCATCATGCCTTTTCTGGATTGATGCAATGATGGATGATATCCTTATTTTCAGATATCCAATCAAAGGAAGGAAATAATGGAAATCACAATCATATAGAAGATTAAAGAATAATCCAAGAAAGGCAACAATCCCCTCCAAAGGAAAGAGAACGTTGCTGCCTCAAGTTCTCACGTATATATTCTGCCAAGCTCTCTCAAGAACGGTGTGGATTTCCAAGTAACCGAGTAGGAGCTTTGGCTAAGAAAGTTTTGAGTGTAGGAATATTGAGTGATAATATTCTGAGTTGTAGCCACTTTGTGAGTGGTGAGTTTTTGTAACCAGTGAGTGTACTGGTGAGAGCCTCTAAGGTCGAGTGTTTGAAGTGAGAAAGCAGTCTCGCTTTAAAGTTTGTTCCATTGTCTGTAATCGCCTCTTCTGTGAGACCTCAAGTGTAGAAGACAACTGCAAGGTCTTCTATTCCAGTAAGCCAATTGAGGACCTCACGGTATTCAACTGAGCTGAGTTGTAACCTCATTTGTTTTAAGCACTTTTGTTTAATTAATAAAGAAGTATTTTTCATCTTATAAAAGTGCTATTAACCAAGTTGTGTTGATCAAAGTGCAGAATTTCTATACAACCCTATTCACCCCTCCAATAGGGTTATTTCAATTGGTATCAGAGCAGGTCCACAGATCTAAAGAGTTTAACAACTCGTGGTAAAGATCATGGTCGGCCTCAACACAACTGAAGCTCCTCAAGGACGCTCGTGAACAAGAGCTCCACTCCTCACTGGTGAAAATTACAGAATGTGGAAGAGGTAGATGGAAATATTCCTCAGAGATCAGGATGAGGACCTCTAGGTCGTAGTCATTGAGGGAGATTTTCCTACTCCCACAAAGAAGAACAGTGAAAATCAAGATGTCCCAAAGAAGAGATCTGAAATGACAAATAAAGAGCTAGAAACATTGAGAAAAGATACTCGTACTCTAAACTTGATCTATTGCAGTTTAAATTCAAATGATTTTAAACATGTATCTAACTGTGAAACTGCGAAACAGGTTTGTGATTATTTGAAAACCTCATATGAAGGCACATGTCAAGTCAAGGACATCAAAGTAGATATCCTTGACCAAAAGTATGAGGCCTTCAGAATGGAAGAAAATGAGACTATTGAATAGATGTTCAAAAGATTCAGCAGCATCACCAACCACCTCATATCACTGGGAAAAACCTACCCAAATGAGGAACAAGTTAGAAAGGTCCTCCAATGCCTGCCTAGAAGAAAATGAGGTCTAAAAGTCACAGCCATTGAAGAAGTTCAAGATCTCAAGGTCCTCAAGCTGGAGTAACTCATTGGAAAACTATTGGCCTATGAGATCCAATTGAATGACCTCTCAGAACCCAAGAGAATTGCCCTCAAGACAGTACATGAATCTAACATTAAGTCAGATAATGATGAGGAATATGCAATGGCAATGATAGCTAGAGGGTTCAGAAGATTATACAAGAAAAATCCGACCTTTCGAGAATACATCAAGGATGGACAAAACAGAAAGGCAACCTCAAAAGGTAAGGACTTAATAAAAGAAGAATCTGACTCATTTATTTGTTTTAGTTGTGGCAGCTCAAAACACCTTGTGAAGGACTGTCCTCACGTGAGAAGAAACAAAGACAAGAGAAACAGCCGGCCTCAACGGCAAAACCATAAGGCAATGGTGGCAACATGGAGTGATAGTGATTCCAGTGAATGCCACAGTGAGGCAGAAGAAATAACGAATGTTTGTCTGATGACTCAACTGAATGAGGAACCAGAAACGTCCTCACCCCAAGATGAGGTAAACATTGATGACCTCCTCAATCTTTCACCATTACATCTTGCTCATAAATGCATGCATCTGTTTAAATATTCCAAGTCCTTAATAGAAAGAATCAAATACCTTACCAAGCATGTTCAAAGTCTTAGTGAGGTCATAGAAAGCCTGAACTCTCAAAATGACCTCCTCTTCACAGAAAACAATAGAATATCTCTTGAGGTCAAAGACTGCTATAAAACCATCACTCAATTAACCAATGAGGCAGTCACCAATTCCCACCCTTACCAAAGCAAACTAGTTTCCACAACCCCCTCTTATCAACCTCGAACCAAAGCTCCTACAAGTCATCCTCCCAGAGGACCTCTCCTTCCCACACCCAATACACCACCTCTCAAAAACTATCGGTCTAAAATTCTTCCCTTCCATACCAACAAAGGACATCTCCTTCCTATCCCAAACATTCTGCCTCTTAGAGAAAGTCATCATAGAGGACCTCCAACAGAAATTAAAATAAGGACCTCATCAAATCCCCTGTCTAAAGGAACTAGACCTCCGTGCATTACTAAAATTTGGGTCCCAAAGACCTCATTGCAACGATCTCATCCTTGGTCAGAGACCAAGAAAGGTATGATGTCCTCTACTGCAGGTATGCCTCAGATACATTACCAGAGATCCAACCAAGTTCTACAAACTGAAGATCAAAAAGATTTGAAGAGTGCACTTTGGAGACAAAAGCCAAGACAAGATCCTAGACATTGGGAAGGTTGCGAAACAACGCCACCCACACCATCTGAGGGGGATGCTTCTAGCATGAGGACCTCAACCTATGCACAAGCTGTCAAATTGAGGGGGAGTCCTATCATTCATCCTCCCGACATGTGGACTCTCTCCTCCTCCCAGGTTCGTCAACTCACTTCATGCTTGGACCTCTGATATCCTCATCAGCATGTCCTCTTGGGTACCTCAAAACTTAATCAGTGTACTCTCCTCCTTCTCCCTCTCTCTCTTCCTCTCTTTATTTTGGCCACACAATTTAGTGTGTGTACTCTCCTGTTTCCTTTATGTCCGAAAGACAAAAAGGGGGAGAATTAAGTTTGTTGCATTACTCTGCTATATACTGTGTATCTATGCAAAAGGACCGCAAAGAAAATTTTGTCTTTCAAACAAAAAGGGGGAGATTGAAGAATCTCAGTCAAATATGAGGATCTCATCACAGCCAACGACGAGGACCTCCAAGCGCCAACAATATTTTGTTTGAAAGAGTGGTCAAAATTATTTAAGGGAAGTATCTTCTAAATCCTAAATATTATTCCCTCATGCCTTTTCTGGATTGATGCAATAACGGATAATATCCTTATTTTCAGATATCCAATGAAAGGAAGGAAATAATGGAAATCACAATCACATAGAAGATTAAAGAATAATCCAAGAAAGGCAACAATCCCCTCCAAAGGAAAGAGAACGTTGCTGCCTCAAGTTCTCACGTATATATTCTGCCAAGCTCTCTCAAGAACGGTGTGGATTTCCAAGCAAGTAAATCTGAGTAGGAGCTTTGGCTAAGAAAGTTCTGAGTGTAGGAATATTGAGTGATAATATTCTGAGTTGTAGCCACTTTGTGAGTGGTGAGTTTTTGTAACCAGTGAGTGTACTGGTGAGAGCCTCTAAGGTCGAGTGTTTGAAGTGAGAAAGCAGTCTCGCTTTAAAGTTTGTTCCACTGTCTGTAATCGCGTCTTCTGTGAGGCCTCAAGTGCAGAAGACAACTGCAAGGTCTTCTGTTCTAGTAAGCCAATTGAGGACCTCACGATTTTCAACTGAGCTGAGTTGTAACCTCATTTGTTTTAATCACTTTTGTTTGATTAATAAAGAGGTATTTTTCATCTTATAAAAGTGCTATTAACCAAGTTGTGTTGATCAAAGTGCAGAATTTATATACAACCCTATTCGCCCCCTCTAGGGTTATTTCAATATCTTTGCACAGAAACGTATTATTTATGTAATATCATGGTGGTATCTTTTTCCCTATTTTTTTTTCAAGTCCCCCCCCCCCATTTATGTAATATTTGCTTTTGTTTGGGGGATTTGCTTTCGAATTTCAACAACTTTTGCTTGGGTGTTCATGTTGTGATTAAAATAAGATGAAGATGTTTCCTTTCCATGCAGACAAGGCATAAAGGGAGCAAATACTAGTAGTATATATATTATAAATAAACAAAACGCGATTGAAAGAAGTGATACATCAGGAGTGCGCCTAACCTTCCCAGCACAAAAGACACAGTCGACCAAAATCTAACAACAACAAAGAAGTGACTCAATTTACCATCTGAATTCACTATCCCGATAAAACAAATTATCAGAATAAATCAACATTGGTTTCTTTTGGATTTTGCAATCGAAAATCACCAGACCTAGAAACACAAATGACCTAAATTTGATGAAATTTTGGTTTGAATTTATTGTAGAATATTCATAGAAATGAACTGGGACAAACACCCAACTTACACAGCGATCGAATTGAAGACAACGAACGACAGATTTCCAGAATGACCAGAAAGAAGACGGAGGGTTTTCGCTGTAATAGTACCCAGGTAATTAGGGCAAACGACGATGAATTAGAAAGAAGATGACAATGAGAAGGTAATAAGGTGAAAACTGACTGAGAATCAGGGAATTGTTTCAACCATTTTTAGAGAGAGGAGGGTTTTCGCTATAGCATGGTGAAGGAAGCGGTAGAAATAAAAATACAGGGGTCATATTTCTCCAAAAAATTGCTGGGGGGTGTCACACATCTTTTTTAACTGACTCGTGGGTCACAACTTTTTTTTAATGCATTCCTGAGTGACATTAAACTTACTTAAGTGGCTGGGGGGTGACATTCCGACTATTTTGACTGAAATCTGATGAGTTATGTTAAAAAAGACGAAAATGCCCTTATTTTTCTATCTAATTTAACTTTGTCTACCCTTCTCCCTCTTCCTCTCTTTCCCCCACCCTTCTTTCGTTTCAATTCAACGAGAGACTTGAAGACAGCGTCGACGGAGAGGATGCAGGCGAGGAAGGCGGAGATGGAGTCGGAGGAGAGAGTGCGAGCGATGGAGTCGAGCTCGGAGGAGGCGGCGGCGAAGGTGGCTCTGTAGGAGAGCTTGTTTGGCTGCCCTGTTTTGTTTTTGTTTCTTTGCTAGGGTAAAACTAGCAATTCTCAGCTCCAAATGCCCCCTTTTTCAAGCAATCGTTTTCGTATCCAAATCTTTTATCTCATTCCGGGGGTCAAGACTTGATTTTTCCTCCAATTCTGTGGCTGAATTCATCTGGGTTTCTTGTCTTGGAGCAGAAAGATTGGATTTTTCTTATCAGAAATCAAGTAATCTGTGATGGGTATTGAGTATTGATTAATAAGGGTCCTTGTTTTTTCTAATGTTCTTCTTCTGGGAAACCACCATTGATGAACGAAGATGTCACTGGGGCAATCTTCAACTCACTGTGACTTGTTTCAGAGATATACAATCTCACAATCACAATCTTCAGGTGGTGGGAAAATTAGCCCTGCAATTTTGTTCATCATATATTGGCTGTAATATTCTTCATATCTAGTCTTCTGCACTTGCTAGTTAGATTTCTTATAAAGCATAGATCTTCTTCCTCATCTTTATCCCATTCTGATAGTGTGACTGCCCTGTTTTGTGGAAGGGGTCAGATTTGACTTGGAATTTGGAAAGCTTCTTCTTCTTGTTGTTGTTGTTGGGATGATTTGAAGATTAAGAATAGAGTAGGAATATGAAGAGGATGACTGGGAGGGAGTGTAGTTGTAGTTGATTCAACCTCTGCAAGTCGTGGGTGGCACAATTTGATCTTTTTTAGTTCTTCTCTGAAACTTCGGGACCCAGATGCCGGAAAAGGGCGTCGGAGAGTCGCCGATGGACGGCGGAGGTGGCCAAGCGAGCAATCTGGAGGAGGTGGGAAAGGGACTGGGAGAATGAAGAGGAGAGAGAAACTGAGGTAGTGTTTTCAGCTAGAAGGGTAAAAAGAACACTTCACTCAATTTTTCAAGGGCAAATAAGACTTTTCCATGATTCCGGCTAAAACAGGTCGGAATATCACCCCCCAGCCACTTAAGTAAGTTTAATGTCACCCGGGAATGCATTAAAAAAAAGTTGTGACCCGCGAGTCAGTTAAAAAGGATGTGTGGCACCCCCCAGCAATTTTTTGCATATTTCTCTATGACTCAATTAGGGTGGGAAAGTGAAATTTTTGCTGTAGAATGGTTGGAAAAATTGTCCCTGAAATTTTCATTTGGCGCTTGTGAAGCTGACAATCACGACACTAAGTGTTTGTTTGGCCTAACTTCTAAGAAAGTGTTTTTGCTTCTCACAAACAGTTTTTATAAAAACTATTTTTGGAGAGGTATTGAAGTGTTTGGCCTAACTTATGAAATAAGTGATTTTACTAAATTAAAGTGTTTGACCTAACTTATGATATAGTGATTTTACTAAATTCAATTGTTACCCTAACTTTTAAAAATTATCATTTGTTTTTTGGGAGCCAAATTGTCATATGATTTACGTTTTTCTCTTTTTATTAATTTTTAAACAGATTATTAGATTTTAATTTTAATAATAATTATATTCGTATAGTTATAGTTATAGTTATAATAATTATTATAACTATATATGGTCTCACTTAACTATACAATTCTTTAAATTAAATATTTATATATCAAAAATTTACTAAATATCATATTTGTAAATGAATTTGATAATAAAAATGTCGAACATAATATTAAAGGTTCTAACATAATATTAAAAACATTTAAATGCTATCTTTATAAGAATTAGAATATTTATTTGAAATTATGGAAACTAATCACTAAAGAATCTCATAGATTGAGTAGTGATTAGTTTGTAAGAAGCAGAAGCAACAATTTACTGCTTCTGCTTTTGGAGCTATTTTTGGCCAAAACTGTTTTTGAAAAACAATTATTAGCTTCTAAAAAAAGCACTGTTTGGCCTAGTTTATGCTTTTCAACTCCAAAAACACTCTCAAAAACTAGGCCAAACAACCACTAAATAAGTTTGACGCCAGTACATAGTTCACAGGACTACAAAATGGAAATTGTGTCGTCCTATTTCCAATGCTGGGCGTCAATAACAATTTTTGACGCACAATATCCGCTCAAAATATGTCACAATAATTATGTCGTCATATGATTTACAAAATACGACAAAAAAATTTTTGACATCCTTTTTTTAAAATTTTGACACACTCCGCATCTTTTCTTGTAGTGAATCGAGACGCTACCCAACATGATGCTTTAAATATCAAAAGACACAAAAAAAATATAAATAAAAAGATTTCTCTATGCCATAATCACAAATTGTAGTGGTATCATGGTGGACGTACCTAGATCCACCACATGTACTAAAATATGTGAACTTTAAGTGATGAACTTTCCTAAAGAAAAGATTGATAATATTGATGAATTTTACAATAATATTAACAAACTTACTTGAGTTTTATAATAATTATTGATGAATTTATTTTGAAAATTTTAACACTTTGGTAGATCTATGTAAGGCATCGTTCTTTTATGCGTTAACGCACCCAAACGCAACGCAACATAACGCAAATTATCATCACTTTTTAACCATTTCCAACGCAACTAAACGTAACGCAACGCAAACGCAACGCACAAAAGAACGATGCCTAAATATTACATTGTGTACCATATAACAATCAATGCTTTGATTGATGGTAGTCTGTGGATTACTCTTTGTGTAATTAGGAGTCTAGTGTCGTACCAATTACGAAACTATACTTCACTTATACTAGATGAGGATTCCAATTTGGGAACCCTTCCAATTTCCAATTCAATTTTAGACGATTTCACTTACAATGTGTCAGAGATTCGATTAGAATATGTAAGTTTTATTAGGAAAATAATTTTTTAAATAAACCACGATGTCCATTTCTCTTATAACATGACGTTCATTACCATATACGATCTTCTTATTACCGTATATATATATATATATATATATATATATATATATATATATATATATATATATATCTGTGTGTGTGTGTGTGTGTGTGTGTGTGTGTGTGTGTGTGTGTGTGGGAATGGATCCAATAGGAAGAGAATTTAGATAAGAAAGTGTGAAGAGTGAATTTTGACCGTTGATTTTACATTTGACGATGTTTGGTCATGAATTTTAAGGAGTGTGGTCATAGATATTAGGAAGTGTGGTCATTAAATCCATGACCACACACCCTAATATCCATGACCACACCATCAAATTTAAAATCAATGGCTTAGATTTGTTCTTCTCATCTTCCTACCTAAACTCTTTTCCTACCGGATTCGTTCCCATATATTTGATTTCTAACCTAGCTAAATTTTGTCAAATTATCCGATTTATTATTATTATTATTATTATTATTATTATTATTACTACTATTATTATTTATTATTATTATTTATTATTATTATTATTATTATTGTTATTATTATTATTATTACCATCATATGTCTTATTCCTTAATTTATTTAAATATCAAATTTATTCTACCTTTCCATTTTATTTCAAGTATTCCTCTTATTATTTTGGTGTCTTGTTTAGGTTGGTTAGCCAAGTCCTCTATTTGGACAATGGTAATGCTCTAAGATTTATTTAGTCTATTGTGCTAATATTTGTGTTAAGGGATCTTTAACTTTAACCAATAAATGGTTTAATCTGAGGACGTTACATATGACAAAAAAGTACATCAAGTCATCCAACAATGAGTATAATTTCAAACTTTAACACTTTTTGAACTTCAAATGGGCAACGCTTCATATGTAGATGATAGGCCGCAAGCGCACGAGTGTACGTGTAGCAAATATCAAGGTCGATCCCACAGGGACTTTTCCTTTCAACGCACTGAACTAGCCTCCTAGCTGATCGCTAAGCCGATCGGGTTCTTGTTTTGAAATAACTAATTCTAACTCTAATCACAATCAAGGTCTAAACAAACGAATATTCACACAAACTTTTCTGATTTAATCAAGGTAAAAAGGCGTTCAGGGGATGAAACCTAAGTCAAATAACGAATCAACGATGTGGATTGAACTCTCTTTTCATTAATTTCCACAATCAAGGTTCGATAATCGCATAGAGTACTTCGCAATGAGATTTTGCCACTAGAGCGAATTGCCAAGACTAACCAAGCACCTACTTTCGTGGTTATTTCGATTTAGTCAAGGTTAAAGATCAAATTATCTCAAGAACCCTAGTTAAAACTTCTATGTCTAGATAATTTTAACTAGTTTAATCTAGGTTTTCGGGTAATCAAACTTCTCCTTTCGGTACTTCATTCAACAACCTATTAACATGCAATTGGTGATCAAGCAAAAGCAAGAACGATTCAATTCAAAGACCAAATAGATTGAAACAAACTAAATTCATGATTATTCAATCCAACAAAGTTAATTCATCAAGCAACTTCAAAGGTTCATCCCCTAAACTAAAAGAACTACTCACAATTCATGTTTAAAACTACAAAGCGATTAAAATCTAGTCTAGAAAGCATATGAAAATCTATTGAGAGAATGAGAAAATAAACCCAAGTGAAGAACGAACTTGCTAGGGATCAACAATGGAGGACTTTTGCTCCTCCACTTAAAAGTATGTTCAAGATGTTCTTCGATCTTCAATCTTCTCTCAATCTTCAATGGTGGATGGAATATGGATGATGAATAATATGATTAGGGCATGAAAATGGATGATGATGGATGATTGATTCCCCCTCTACTCGGCCGAAAATCAGCATAATATAGGCAAATATCAACTCAAAACCGCCGAAAATGAAAAGATAGGAGAGACACGGACCGCTGTAGGTACCTGACCGCTACTGACACGGATCACTGTGACACGGACCGTGTCAGCTTCCTTGTTGAATTTTCTCGCTCTCTGGCCACAGACACGACCCGTGCTCTTCCTGGGGGCACCCGTGTCACTGCTTTCTCGAGCCTAGGGGTACTTTGGGCCATTGTTTGGGCCTTGGATGATCCAACACCTCACTTCTTGGTCCTTTAAGCTCATAACTTGGATCTACACTTGGTTTTTGGGCTCGGTTTACATCGATTCTTCACAAATTCCCTACAAAACTCACCAAACTCCAAACCAAGTGTAATATGGGAAATTCAGGTATAAAATAACACAATCAAATCAAATATTACCCAAATTCCAATCAAAACAACCAAGTATTCATATATACAAGAAGCACTTATCAAAATCCCACATGCTTAGTCCTTGCTTGTCCCTAAGCAAGTCCAAACTCAAAAGAAAAGGCAAAGAAAGAAAATAAAAGAAAGTGAAAGAAACCGGGACAAAAAGACTCAAAGAACTCAAAGCAAAAACAAAAAGACTAAAAAGTAAAAATAACAAAAACGAAAATCTTATTTAATTACAATTCCTAAGGATGGCAATGATAAAACATTCAATCAACCCAATCTAATCTAAAGTACAGCCCGAGAGTGAAAAAGAAGCCAATTTACACAAGTAAATGAAGACAAATTACTCAAGAATGGTACTCATCAAGTTCAACCAATCACCCTTAATCACCGAATGAGATAAGAAGGCACATGTTAAGCATGAAACTAGGTATGAATGAAGAGCAAACTCACTTTCTGGGAATGTGGAAACACTCCTCTCATGTGTTTAAATATATAAAAAAAAATCATTGAAAGTTCGCTCAAACACTCAAACCAAAGTCACAACCAACCACGTACTTGCTAAGAATCTCAACTCTCCACCGCAATTTGCAAAGAAACAATGACAATCAAGAGGACTTTCAAGGGTTGTAACGGGGCTAGGGTTAAGGGTAAGGAGTGGGAAATATTTGGGAATTGTGGAGCTAAAAGCCAAAGCTTGAAATTATGTCGCACCAATTCAACATACATACACTCTTACCACTTAAAATCAATCCAAATCAACCCCATAATCAATTGGAAACTTGCCTCAAAACAAAAGAAACACAATGTCAAACACTTTATTCTCTTTTTTTCTTCTTTTTTCCGGAATTCTCCGATTTTTTCGCTTTTTTCTGTTTTTTTTTCTTCTGATTTTTTTCTTTTTTTCTTTTTTTTTCTCTTTCTTCTTGAATGAAACATACACACTTATAAACAACACACACTAGGCAAGCTACCAATTCCAACCAACAACCTCAATGCACATAATTGGGGAATCAAATCAATATTTACAACTCAACCCAATCCCCATCACAAACCAAACCACCAAAGTAACCATAATCAACCCAACTTCATACTCAACACATTTCAAGCAATGGCTTAAGGGTAGGAAATATATAATCGGCCAAGGCTCATAACATGGGTTCAAGAAAAGAAAAAGTCAAGGCAAGAAAGGGCTAACTAAGGATTATTCTGATGTAAACGGGTGGTCAAGGCTTGCGGGTTCAAATCCTAATGCCTCTATCATCTTGTCAATGTACAACGCATAGCAATTTCAAGGAGATGCAAAGCAAATGAAGGAGGATGCAACAATGGTGAGTCACTCATGGAAATTAGACTAATAAAAATGATTAGTCTTTTCTTTTAGGCTTATGTGGACTCACGGGTAGCGCTCAACAATCATTACCTAGTTTAAAAAGATATGCATATGCACAACTCACTCTTACAATAGAAACAAAGGCAATCGGTCTTACAATCCTAGCACAATTCTCACAACAATTAGCTTCACAACTCATGTCAATTCACAGTCTTTCACAGACGGGCTATACAAGATCAAATCAAGTCAAAAGAAAACTATCACGCCAAATCTTATATCAATCAGTTTTTTTTTTAAATTTTCTGATTTTTCAAATTTTTTTTTTAAAAAACTTTTTACAAGACTAAAGATAAATGAAAATAAGAAAATAAGAAAACGAAAACGAACTACGAAAAGAGGAAATTAAAACTACAAGCAAATCTAGAAAACAAAGAAAATAAAATCAAAACAAAAGAAAAAGACTCAAAACAAGTTAAAAATAAAAAATAAACAAAAAAAAACGACTCAAAACACACATATCCACAAAAAGTTACAGAAATCCCCCCCATGCTTGAACCGAGCATTGTCCGCAATGCGAAACGTCACCCGAGAAGCAAAGGAAGAAAACACAAAGAGGTCACAAAGAGGTAATCATGGAGGTGGAGGAGGGGGTGGGTTGCATGTATGGTTAAGCTGCCAATCACGAACGGATCGCATCAAGGCAAGCATCTCATCTTGACTGCGCTCAATCCTACCCTGAGAGTCTCGAAGGGCTTGAAACTCAAGCTCACAATAAATTTGGAGGTCATTAAGCCTCTCTTCAAGGGTAGGCTCACCATCACCCTCATCACTTTGCGCATCACTGCTACTGTCACCACTTTCTCCACCCTCTCGGATGGCTAGTGGGGCCTCAAAATCGGGCTGGTTTGGGTCCATGGGAGGGAGGAAGAGGATGTTAGGGACATGTTGGATGGACACATGATCATGGGGAAGCCGCATCTTCTCATTGTTAGGGTACCGCCACAAAACAGCAGCCCCGTCCAATGTACACATTTTCATAGAACAAAAGGTCTTAGCATCCAGAAACAAAGGTCCACCAACTAAATCTCGCTGATGGCGAGCAGGGTCCCAACCAAAATGTCTTGCTAATACAGTTAGCAGACCCCCCATAACAATATCCCCCTTCCCCAAGCTAGCATGTCGCTCTAAGTGAAGAGCAAAGAGGGCAGCGGGGTTAACATCAGGCTGGGCATAATACATCCCCCATATCACAAAAAATTCAGCTTTAGATGCAACATTCATGCTATCACCACGACCAAACATACCACATGATAGAATCCGCTTAACAACTCGAAAAGTCCAAACATCATCATCAGGCATCTCTCGCCTCCCTCGATCAGTTATGACAGGCAGTTGAAAAATCGAAGCAAATTCAGTCAAAGTGAGGGAATGGGTCTCCTCATCGATGTTAAAGCTAATCAAACCCTCCCTAGTGGTCAAATCTACTTCGAAGGTGCTAAGCACCTCCAAGGTCAGATTGCGAAAGGTAGGTTCTCTCATCGGGGCAAAACGCAACAAACCACATCGATTTAATAACCATTCAACATCAGTTAACATACCAGTCGCAGCCAAGAAGGGTTCATGCATAAATCTAGTTGCTACGACCTTCCTCTTGCTCAAGGCAAGGTAACGGTCATACATTTCACCTTCAAGGTTGAATGGATTGTTACCTCGATTGGGTCGTGACGAGCGCGCACCTTTGTCCTTCCCTTTTCCTCCATCAGCCTTCCGCCTCTTAGAAGACGGCTCCTCTTGAACTGGACCTTTACCCATAGCCATCCTTCGATAACAAAAGGGGTACACATTGTTAGTTATTTACAAAAGTGCAAAAGACTCAAATTGGACGGAGTTAGTTTGTACGAACCATCATTAACTCAAAACGAAACAAAGAAACACGAAACGTAGACTCCTAAGACAAAAATCGAACAAAGAGGTAGGCTAAAACAATATGTACATCCTAGCAAACCAAACAAACCAAACTCAAAATCAACACTACTTAAAAACACTACTATGGTGGAACCAAGTATATACAAATCACTACCATGACTAAACTAAGCTAAAACTAAAGCAAGAAACAAGTGAACTATACACAATGACTAAATTACTACCACCAAAACGCAATGTATATACATCCAACCAAGTATACATACTAATTCTTGAGATAAACCACACCAAATACACAACCAAACCAAACCCAAACCCAAAGCATAGCAAATTAGTTCTTCAAACAATTCAACCAAGACAAGAGAAATCAAAGTTGAACAATTGAAACAAAATTAGCAATAGGGTTCGAATTAACCTCAAGAATTGAATAGGGCATCAACCAAATCAAATCAAACCAATTAAGCACAAGAAACCCTAAATTCAAAAACCAAAACAAAACATCTCAAAAATTAGCAAATTAAGCAAAGAAGACTAAAAATAAACAAGAATCAAACCTTGTTACAAGAGAAAGTGAGAAGAAAATGGAGTGGAGTTGGGAGAAATTAGGGTTTGGGCGGAAATGTGGGCTGTGGCGTGCGTTGGTGTGCGAGGGCTGGCGAGCAAGAGGGAGAAGCGTGTGTGCGAGTGGAGTGTGGTGTTGGGCGGGGGTTGTGGTGAGTGCTGCTGTGCGGTGCTGGGCAAAGGCGTTGGGCGAAAGGGCTAGGCGAGAGAAACGAGTGACGAGGGAGAAGGCTGGGCGAGCGATTGAGTGTGGCGAGGGCGAACAGAGGGCACGGACCGATTCAAGTAAAGCAAGCAGTAGTTTTTTTTTTTTTGGAATTTCGAGGGAGACACGGACCGTGCTACCCAAGGCACGGACCGTGCCTCGTTACCTGAAAATTTTGTTGAAATTCGGAGGCGCACGACTGGTGCCTCATCTGGCACTACCCGTGCCTCCTCCCCTTCACCTTGTAGGTCTTGAGATCGAACCCCACAACTCTCCCGACTCTCAATTATGCATTTTTTTCTTGAATTTCTCTTATTTTTCAATCCATCCTTCTCCACACAAACTCATTTATTTTTCAACTCTCTCACTTTTATTTTTCCACTCACTCTCAATCTCTTTTTATTATGATTTTTTTCTTCTTTTCTCTTTTCTCTCTTTTTTTTTCCTTCCTTTTTTTTTCTTTTATTTCCCTAAAACTAATACCTCGAAAAGGCCAAAAATGAAATAGAAACCCTAGAAAAATCCTAGAAAAAATAAAATTAAAAAGAGAGAAATGTCTAATAACCCTAGAAAAATCAAAATAAATTAAAGAAAAATCCTAAAAGTTCTAGAAAAATAGAGTGAACTCTAGAAAAATCAAAATAAAAAGAAGAAAAATGAGGAAAAAAGTTTTAGAAAATCCTAAAAAATGAAAATAAAATCTAAAAAGCTTGGGTTGCCTCCCAAGAAGCGCTTATTTAACGTCCTAAGCTTGACCAAGTACCTTTCAAACCGCACCGGGGGCGGTGAGGTTGAAATGTTGGCGATCTTCAAGAGGTTGACCAACCAAGTAGGGCTTAAGTCTATGCCCATTGACCGTGAATGGCTCGGAATCGTCCCCACAAATCTCAATCGCACCATGGGGGAAAAACTTCAAAACTCGGAAAGGACCCGACCATCGGGACTTAAGCTTGCCCGGAAAGAATTTCAACCTTGAGTTGAACAACAACACTTGGTCTCCTTCTTCAAATCTCTTCTTGAAAATATGCTTGTCATGCCATCTCTTAGTCCTTTCCTTGTACAACTTGGCACTATCATAAGCCTCCAACCTCAATTCATCAAGTTCTTGAAGTTGTAACATCCTCTTTTCTCCAACCTTTGCAAGATCAAAGTTAAGAGTTTGAACGGCCCAAAAAGCTTTGTGTTCCAACTCAACCGGCAAATGACATGCTTTTCCATAAACTAACCGGTACAGAGTGGTTCCTAATGGGGTTTTGTATGCGGTCCGGTAGGCCCACAATGCATCATCTAGCTTAAGAGACCAATCCTTCCTTGAACGGTTGACCGTCTTCTCCAAAATGCTCTTGATTTCCCGATTAGAAAGCTCCACTTGGCCACTAGTTTGGGGATGATATGGTGTAGCAACTCGATGTGTCACCCCATACTTGGCTAGAAGAGCATCAAGAGGCCGATTGCAAAAATGAGTGCCATTGTCACTCAATAAGGCCCTGGGAGTTCCAAATCTTGCAAAGATCTTCTTGAGGAACTTAATCACCACCTTGGAATCATTGGTGGGTGTTGCAATTGCTTCAACCCACTTCGAAACATAATCGACCGCCACCAAGATGTAGAGGTTGTTGTGAGAAGGAGGGAAGGGACCCATGAAGTCTATCCCCCACACATCAAAGAGTTCCACCTCTAAAATGTAATGTTGGGGCATCTCATTCCTCTTGGAAATACTCCCGGTTCTTTGGCACTTGTCACATGAGAGCACAAAACTTCTCACATCCTTGGAGAGTGTAGGCCAATAAAACCCGGCTTGGAGCACCTTCGCAACGGTCTTGTCGGTGCTAAAATGACCACCACAAGTAGTGGCATGACAATGGTTGAGCACACTTTGAATTTCATCTTCCGGCAAGCATCTTCTATACACTCCATCCCCACAAAGCTTGTAAAGTAGAGGCTCCTCCCAAACATATCTCCTCAACTCGGAAAGAAACCTCTTCTTTTGTTGCCATGACATCTCCGGGGGAAGTACACCACTAACAATGAAGTTCACTATATCCGCATACCAAGGGGTGACTTGATGAGCAACAACAAAGAGTTGTTCATGTGGGAAGGAATCATCAATGGGGATATCATCGTCACTTTGAGCCTCAAGTTGCAATCTCGAAAGATGATCGGCCACCACATTTTGCAATCCCGGTTTGTCTCGGATTTCGAGGTCAAACTCTTGGAGTAAGAGGACCCATCGAATGAGGCGAGGCTTAGAGTCCACCTTAGTCAAGAGGTGCCGTAGAGCGGCATGATCCGTGAAGACTATCACCTTGGAATTGATCAAATAGGAGCGGAATTTGTCCAAAGCGAAGACAACCGCTAAGAACTCTTTCTCGGTGGTGGCATAATTAACTTGAGCTCCATCCAACGTCTTGCTTGCATAGTAAATCACATAGGGCTTGTTTTCCTTCCTTTGCCCCAAAACAGCCCCCACCGCATGATCGCTTGCGTCGCACATCACTTCAAAGGGCAAATCCCAATCCGGTGCTTGTACGATGGGAGCAGTGACCAAAGCTTCCTTCAACCTGAGAAAAGCACTCAAACACTCTTCATTAAAGTCAAAGGGCACATCCTTGATGAGCAATTGGGTGAGAGGTTTTGCAATCTTTGAAAAATCTTTTATGAACCGCCGGTAAAAACCAACATGTCCAAGAAAACTCCTTACACCCTTTACAGTATTTGGTGGCGGTAATTTTTCAATCACCTCCACCTTTGCTCTATCAACTTCAATGCCCTTAGATGAAACAACATGCCCAAGAACTACCCCCTCTTGCACCATAAAATGGCACTTTTCCCAATTCAAGACCAAGTTAACTTCTTCACATCGATTTAGCACCTTTTTCAGATTATTTAAACAATGTTCAAATGAGGTGCCATAAACTGAAAAATCATCCATAAAAACTTCCATTATGTCCTCGATAAATTGGGAGAATATAGCCATCATGCATCTTTGAAAGGTAGCGGGTGCATTACACAACCCGAATGGCATTCTCCGATATGCAAAAGTTCCATAAGGACAAGTAAAAATGGTTTTCTCTTGGTCTTTTGGGTGAATCGGGATTTGGAAAAACCCAGAATAGCCATCTAGATAGCAAAAATGGGAGTTCTTGGCAAGTCTCTCTAGCATTTGGTCTACAAAAGGAAGAGGAAAGTGGTCTTTCCGAGTGGCTTTGTTCAATTTCCTATAGTCAATGCACATTCGCCAACCCGTTACCGTTCTAGTGGGGATCAATTCATTTTTATCATTTTTCACAACAGTCATTCCCCCCTTTTTAGGCACAACATGGACCGGGCTTACCCACTCACTATCGGAGATAGGGTAGATAATACCTTCAAGCTTTCAAAACCTCTTTTTCACGACTTCTTTCATGGTGGGTTAAGCCTCCTTTGATGCTCAATGGATGGCTTATGGTTTTCCTCCATGAGGATGCGATGCATGCAAAACGAAGGGTGAATTCCCTTTAGGTCATCAAGAGTGTATCCTATAGCATTGCGATGCAATCTTAAACTTCCAACAAAGCAGAATTTTCAGATTTGTTTAAGTTTGCATTCACAATGACGGGATATGTAGAATTAGGACCTAGAAACTCATACCTCAAAGAAGATGGAAGAGGCTTCAATTCCACTTCCGGAGCCTTTTCACAAAGATGCGTGCTCTTCTTCCTCCTCCAACTTCTCAATCTTGGCAAACCCCGGTGGAAATGGTGGGGATGCTTCCATCAACTCAGCACAAATTGCGACCTCGGGGTTGTCGTCCTGCAATTAGTCACAAAATAGCAAACATAGCTCAAGTGGATCATCACTTGGCCAATGGTTAGTCTCATGTTCCCTAACTATTCCCTCAATCGAATCAATGAAGTTACAATCATCGGAAATAGAAGGAAATTTGGAAGCTTTATTCACATTAAACTCAATCTTATCACTTCCCACATCAAAAGTCATCTTGCCATTTTTCACATCAACACAACACTGGCGGCCAAGAAAGGCCTTCCAAGAATGATTGGGGTGCGCAAATCCTCATGCATATCAAGTATCACAAAGTCAACAGGCACAAAGATGACACCCACCTTGATAGGGACATCCTCAAGTATACCCAGGGTATTTCACAGAACGGTCAGCAAGTTGTAGGGACATGGTAGTGGGTTTCAGCCCATACCAAGTTTTTGAGACAAAGAAAGGGGCATCAAGTTCACACTTGACCCCAAATCACACAAAGCACGATCAATGAAAATGTTCCCTACAACACATGGAATGGTGAAGCTACCGGGATCCTTAAGCTTAGGAGGAAGCTTGTTTTGGATCGCAGCGCTACAATGGTCAGTCAAAGCCATGGTCTCATGCTCTTCTAGCTTTCTCTTGTTGCTTAAAATTTCTTTCAAAAATTTAGCATAGGCGGGCATTTGAGACAAGGCCTCGGTGAATGGAATGCTAATCTCGAGCTTCTTGATGACCTCCAAGAACTTCCCAAATTGTTTGTCAAGCTTAGCCCTAGCCAATCTTTGAGGGAAAGGCACGGGCGGAGTAAAAATCCTTTGGGGAGTTTTCAGTGGGTCATTAAGAGGCTCTCTCTCTTTTTGCACATCAACATCAATCACAGAATCTTTGGAGGGCGGAGATTCCTCCTCATCAACCACAACATTCTCAGCATCAATCACATCATTTTCAACATCTTTAGGCACATCAATCACCACATGCTCAATCCTAGGATCCTTAGGTCCCTCCACTTGTGTCCCACTCCTTAAGGTTATGGCTTGGCAGTGATCCTTAGGGTTAGGTTCGGGCTTTCCGGGAGGGGTAGTGGAGGTACTAGCTTGAATGGCAATTTGATTCTCAAGCATTTGAGTGTGGGTGCTCATAAGGTCAACTTTAGTAGCTAAGGCCTTAATCACCTCATCTTGTCTTTGTTGATGCTCAAGTTGCCGTTGTTGGTGTTGTTGTTGAGACAACATCAAAGCTTGTATCATGGACTCCAGGTTAGGCTTTTGGGGAGCTTGTGGTGGAGGTGGTTGGGGTTGCCTTTGTCCTTGGGGTTGACCCATTTGGTTATTGTTCCGGTAAGAAAAGTTCGGGTGTAACCTAAAACCAGGATTATAAGTATTGGAAAAAGGGTCAAAGTTTTGCCTATTACCAACATAGTTAACCACTTCGGTCGATTCATTACTAACCAACCCACTAGGACAATTCAAGGTCTCATGCTCATATGATTGACACGACGCACATGGTTGGGGAGGGGGAGCATTCACATTTAACATATCCATCTTCTTAGTCATGGCATCCAACTTAGCATTCAACATAGAAATGGCATCAACTTCATACTTACCTCCTGTCCTCTTGGAACGGGGCTTTGACCACTGGTAGTTATTGATCGCCATCTCCTCAATCAAAGTTTGG
This sequence comes from Portulaca oleracea, assembly GCA_029582165.1. Taxonomy (NCBI): domain Eukaryota; kingdom Viridiplantae; phylum Streptophyta; class Magnoliopsida; order Caryophyllales; family Portulacaceae; genus Portulaca; species Portulaca oleracea. Next base: position 13,685,837 of record CM055887.1, read on the forward strand.
AGTTCCGCCACTGTCTTGGAAATGATGTTGCCTCCTGCCGCCGCCAAGATGTTGGCCCTCAAGTTGTCATCCACCCCATTGTAGAAAGCTTGGATCAGGACCCATGGTTCTAAACCATGGTGGGGGCATTGACGTAAGAGGTCCTTGAACCTCTCCCATGCTTCATAGAGGGACTCATCCGGCTCTTGGACAAATGTTGAGATTTGATTCCGGAGGCTCGTCAACTTGCTAGGAGGAAAGTACTTCGCCAAGAACAAGCTAGCAAGTTGGTCAAAAGTAGTGATGGCAGAGCTTGATGGAAGAGCATCCAACCACTCCCAAGCCTTCCCTTCTAGTGAGAAGGGAAACAATCGCAGCTTGATTGCATCGAGCGTTGCACCATTTGCCTTAAAGGTCTCACGCTTGGTTGAATAGGCGAAGGTGCCGGTTGGGATCTTCATTGGGGAGGCCATGGAATGGGTTGGCCTTCACCAAATTGATGAGTGAACTCCTCAGCTCGAAATCGTCAGCGGCCACTCTTGGAGGATTAATGGCGGAGGGTTGATTTGTGACATTTGGCATCACATAGGAGCCAAGCGTGATTCTAGGCTCTCCACCACCGCCGCCACCACCGGACATGGTGTTCTTTCGCTTGGAGTTCTCTTCTTGTCTTCTCCGGGCGTGCTCTAACTTTTGCTTCTTTCGCCGGGAGCGAAAGGTTCTTTCGATTTCAGGATCAAGCTCAAAGAGTGGAGCCTTTTGCATGCACGTAGAGTAAACCTGGCAAGACAAAAATCAAAACACCAAGGAAAATCAAAACAGAAAATAAATGACTTAGGCAACCTTAGGGTATTCGTTCAGTGGCTGGCTAGGGACAAAGTCCCCGGCAACGGCGCCAAAAACTTGATAGGCCGCAAGCGCACGGGTGTACGTGTAGAAAATATCAAGGTCGATCCCACAGGGACTTTTCCTTTCAACGCACTGAACTAGCCTCCTAGCTGATCGCTAAGCCGATCGGGTTCTTGTTTTGAAATAACTAATTCTAACTCTAATCACAATCAAGGTCTAAACAAACGAATATTCACACAAACTTTTCTGATTTAATCAAGGTAAAAAGGCGTTCAGGGGATGAAACCTAAGTCAAATAACGAATCAACGATGTGGATTGAACTCTCATTTCATTAATTTCCACAATCAAGGTTCGATAATCGCATAGAGTACTTCGCAATGAGATTTTGCCACTAGAGCGAATTGCCAAGACTAACCAAGCACCTACTTTCGTGGTTATTTCGATTTAGTCAAGGTTAAAGATCAAATTATCTCAAGAACCCTAGTTAAAACTTCTATGTCTAGATAATTTTAACTAGTTTAATCTAGGTTTTCGGGTAATCAAACTTCTCCTTTCGGTACTTCATTCAACAACCTATTAACATGCAATTGGTGATCAACCAAAGCAATAACGATTCAATTCAAAGACCAACTAGATTGAAACAAACTAAATTCATGATTATTCAATCCAACAAAGTTAATTCATCAAGCAACTTCAAAGGTTCATCCCCTAAACTAAAAGAACTACTCACAATTCATGTTTAAAACTACAAAGCGATTAAAATCTAGTCTAGAAAGCATATGAAAATCTATTGAGAGAATGAGAAAATAAACCCAAGTGAAGAACGAACTTGCTAGGGATCAACAATGGAGGACTTTTGCTCCTCCACTTCAAAGTATGTTCAAGATGCTCTTCGATCTTCAATCTTCTCTCAATCTTCAATGGTGGATGGAATATGGATGATGAATAATATGATTAGGGCATGAAAATGGATGCTGATGGATGATTTATTCCCCCTCTACTCGGCCGAAAATCAGCATAATATAGGCAAATATCAACTCAAAACCGCCGAAAATGAAAAGACAGGAGAGACACAGACCGTGCCAGGGTAGGCACGGACCGTGCCCCATGTGACACGGACCGTGCTCCCTGTGACACGGACCGTGTCAGCTTCCTTGTTGAATTTTCTCGCTCTCACACACGACACGACCGCGTGCTCTTCCCGGGGCACCGCGTCCGCTTTCTCGAGCCTAGGGGTACTTTGGGCCATTGTTTGGGCCTTGGATGATCCAACACCTCACTTCTTGGTCCTTTAAGCTCATAACTTGGATCTACACTTGCTTTTTGGGCTCGGTTTACATCGATTCTTCACAAATTCCCTACAAAACTCACCAAACTCCAAACCAAGTGTAATATGGGAAATTCAGGTATAAAATAACACAATCAAATCAAATATTACCCAAATTCCAATCAAAACAACCAAGTATTCATATATACAAGAAGCACTTATCAGTAGATGAACAATGGGTATGACTAAAAAGTACATCAAGGCATCCTAGAATGAGCATCAGTTATAATAAATGTGGACATCAAAATTTTGAAATGCTCTGTTACACTCACTTCCCCCATCGCAACTCGTCCACCAATATCCATGGCTGACTATGGATGAATGCTCAATTTTTTCATCAAAAGGTTGTGAACTAACCTTCCAATTTCAAAACCCTGACCGAAATTAATCAATCACTAACAATTGATTGGAAAAAAGAGTCGAATGATCGACCAATTTAATTGAAACATTACGACGTTAATCGTTGCCATCAAAGATCTATGAATAGCCGAGTCCGACTACAACTCACCAGTTTCGCTGGCGGTGTCCCTTCAGGATGATGTTCTTCATTGTGACGCAACATTCCTAACGAGGGAAGGACTTGAAGCCCCAAAGATGATTGAAATCCCCAAAGCTTCACGAGTATATGATGGTCAGAATAACATGCGTTCGTATGGAGACTCAGAATCAATTCAATGTCAACAGATAACGTTTTCCCTCTTTTCCTTCCTCCAACCCTCAATGTTACGTGCCATCATTTTCTATGCCCCAAAAAAAAGAACAAATGTTGGATTAATCACACCCCTTGGATTTTGATCGACCGGTTGAGATGGGCCCTGCTTACTTGCTCATTATTAATCACACCCCAAAAAAAAGAACAAATGTTGGATTAATAATCCCGACTTTTACGAATTGGACAACAATAATCCCTACTTTCGATTTGTATTCTGGTGGTCCAAAAAAAATAAAATTGTATTGAAGCGGTACCAAATCCACATCCACATTCTTTTTATTTTTTTCATTCCTACCCTATATTGTTTTTTTTTTCATATATGCCCCCAAAAAGGTAATGAAATATAGCTACTAAAACATTTTTTAAATTATTTTTTTGAGACTCTGAGCAATTATTATAATTTTTTAAAAGAAATAAAAGTGAAGAAATCGAAAAAAAAGAAAACAATTTTAAAAAAATTGGGAGAAATGCTGTAAATTCATTAAAAATCGTGGTAAAGTGTTATACTAAGTTTTGAATCATATGCAACACAAAATCTATGATATTTAGGGTATACTCTCGATGATGTCCCACTACAATCCAATTTTTTTTTTTTGGACCACCAGAATCCAAATTGATAGTAGGGATTATTGTTATCCAATCGTAAAAGTAGAGATTATTAAAATCCAACTCTCCTATATATATGTGTGTGTGTGTGTGTGTGTGTGTATGTGTGTGTGTGTGTGTGTATATATATATATATATATATATATATATATATATATATATATATATATATATATATATATATATATATATATATATATATATATATAAGGGATCCAGTAAGAAGAAAGTACAATAGGAAGAAGCAGTATAAGGCGTACAAATCTTATCCGATGGTTGATAATAAAACCACCTTTCTTCCTCAGAAATCATCTAGTGGTTTTGGAGAAAATAAAATAAAATCAATTAGGTATATATGATTTGCGAGAATCTGTGCACGAAACGAGAGAGAGAGAGAGAGAGAGAGAGAGAGAGAGAGAAATTCAATTCCCTAAATTATAAGGATTGAGTTATTCAAATTTAACTCCGTTATTATCAAAAGCTAAAAAAACAGAAGTCAACACTTTATTAGGATTATATTGTGGGTGTGTCTTGTCCAACATCATCGTTGTTTCTCATAATTCAAGACCACACTTCCTAATATCCATGATTACACACCCATAAATCAAAATTATATCAATGTTAACAAATCATATCTATGACCACACTCCATAATATACATAACTACACTTCTTTAAATCAAAATATGGCTTTGTTATCACATTATATCCATGACCACAGTCCCTAATATCCATGACCACACATTGCATAAATATGTTCCATAAATTTGTCGACACCCTGAACCCACCATCTTTGTAACTTACACTTAGATATACTCAACACACTGCAAAAATTTGTCCACACTCTTTATAAATTTGTCCACACTCTGAAGCCTGAACACATTGTTGTCATATTCAATTGATAGTATGGTCATAGATATTAGGGAACTTATACTTTTCCATGACCTAAAAAAGTTAACTACTTGTACAGAAATACACATATCATATCTATATAGTGGAGTATGGTCATGAATATTAGGGAGTGTGGTCACGGATATAATATGATAATATTGATTATTTTTATTTATGAGAGTGTGATCATAGATATTAGGGAGTGTTGTCATGGATATTAGGGTGTGTGTTCATGAAGTGTGAGAAGCAACGATGTTATCGGACGAAACATACCCATGATTGAACGCTTATAGAGTGTTGACTTCATTTTTTTTTTTTTTTTGGTTACTTTTGATAAAAATGGTGTTAAAATGGATAACTCAAACCCTACAATTTAGGGAAGTAAAATTCTCCCCTTCTCTCCCCCTAATAGATTTTATTTATTTTGTTCGAAAACCACTAACTGATTTGTAGGAAGAGAAGGTGGTTTTGTTATCAGCCATCATATTAGATTTGTACGCACTAGATCGCTTCTTCTCACATTCCTACCGTATCTTTTTTCCTATTGGATCCATTCATATATATATATATAATATAATATATATATTATATATATTATATTATATATATTATATATATATATATTATATATATAATATATATTTTTTTTTGATAGAATATATATATAATATATATATATATGTTGGTGCGATTTTGGGATGCTTTGCGAAATTTATGCAATCATAGTTTTTTCTTTTTTTAGTTTATAGATCATAAATAAAAGTATTATTTAATAAAATATTGTTTTTGTTTTTTTTATTTAACGATCATTATTACGTAATAGTCTTAATTAATAAAGTATAATATTTAGTTGAGCAATATCAAAAGTCCCCTTAAGATTTTATAAAAACAAAAATATTATATATATTTTCTTATAATATATATATAATATTATATATATATATATATATATATATATATATATATATATATGTTGGTGCGATTTTGGGATGCTTTGCGAAATTTATGCAATCATAGTTTTTTCTTTTTTTAGTTCATAGATCTTAAATAAAAGTATTATTTAATAAAATATTGTTTTTATTTTTTTTAACGATCATTAGTACGTAATAGTCTTAATTAATAAAGTATTATATTTAGTTGAGCAATATCAAAAGTCCCCTTAAGATTTTATAAAAACAAAAATATTATATATATTTTCTTAAGATGATTGATAATAGTGTTGACTAATAAAATACAATATTTCCCATCAAAAAAAATAAAATACAATATTTAAATAAGGAAAATCAAAAGTCTCTTTTAGACTCACAGTCAAAACATATTTTCATTTATTCATTTGTTATTAGTTATTCATCCATTCGTTTATTATTGCATGTCATCATATTGATTATAATAATATCTTTTTATTCTTTCTTTCATTATTATATCATATTGTTAAATAAATTACTAACATTATAAAAGTCACATTTTGAAAAATTATTATTATTATGATGATGATTATTATTATTAATTCATTCTTTCTTTCTTTCTTTCTTCTTAATTGCATTCCAATCACATTTTTTTAACAAGGTAAACAAAAAATTATGCTACAACATCCATCTCTCAATGGCTATTCATATGACATGCATCCTCAAAAATTACAGAAGACAACTCTCTATGAAAACTCGAGTTACAAATTATAGTTCTATGAATAGTATGACCAAAGTTTGCTAGTCAATCTACTGCACTGTTAGTTTAACGAAAAATATGTGATATGTGAATTTCAATGCACCTCTCCAAAAGCTTTCAAATTTCTTAAACCAGCATACTAATCTCCCAGGCACCTGATCTATGCCCTTAACCGCATAGAAATTGCATTCCAACTAATTACATATATTTGCATATTGTTATTAAATAATAATAATAATAATAATAATAATAATTTATCCATCTATTCATATATGAACTCAAGAGGCACGTATATTTGTATATTCTTATTATAATAATATTACTTATCATAAATAAATAATAAATTTACTATACATTGTAACTGCATGTTACACAGCCTAATGACTCGCTTGAAGAAAGTAGCGCCCGGAGCCTAGTGACCAGGCTCGGTTGGCGCTGCTGGCCCATTCTTTTTCCCTCTTTCTCCCTCTAACTAATTTCCTAATTCAGAATTGGTTTACTTCCTTAGTTTTCTGTACTTGGCAATTGATATGTGATTTATATCCTCGAACAAAGGAGACTTCATTTGAGTGTAATTGCTTGATTATAATTTATAATAACATGGCAATTATAGTTGAATAGAAAAGAATATTGTCCTGAAGATAATAGACTTAAGTCTCGAGAAACTACTGTATTTGTAACTATCCATATATCGAACTCCATTGCACGACTTCAATGTCACTTTTTGGAGTTTAAATCGAAAGCCAAAGAACAAATGACATCACAAGCTTAGGATGGTAACAAGAGTGAACTGGCAAACTGTTAACGAAAGCCCCTTGAGTTGTGAGTATTATACGAGCTATTGATTGCAAATTTTTGGGTTACAAGAACGTTCTGACCTGACACTGAAAACAACCTCTACAGTTTCTCTACCATCTTAATAAAGAAAAGCGCCTTGTTTTCTATGTCTTTGCTCTCAAGTTGTATCAGTTCTAGCTCCATGTTGGCAGCCATGATTTCAGGTGCTTCTTTCCTCAACCTGTGGATATCTTCCACAGTCTGCAGTAGTTCCTCAAAATTCTGCTTGGACGCTTGTAATTTCGCGATTTTTTCCTCAATTTCAGTAATGGAAGCAGTGGTTGTAGAGATTACTTGGTTGAGATCAGCCTCTGAGTCATCAGCATTTAGTTTTCCCTTGGTGTGAGATTCCAGTTTAGACTTGAGTTGTTGGATCTGTGACAAGTTCGTTGAGGCACCCATAATTTTGTCCAGGGCATGATCGCGTCTTTCTTTAAGTGACTTTGTGTTCTCAATGAAAGGGATGAGGAACTTCTCTATGGAGTGTATTCCTTCAATGGTACACAGTGTCCGTGTCTCATCTAGGATGGCACTGGGCTCATCAATGTCAAGCAGATTTGTGCTGAGAGACTTTAATAGTGTCAAGAGTCTTTCCTTCGCCTGAGTCCTGGCCGCCCAAGGCTTAGGTTGAGGCAGGATCATTTGGAGCTGGCATACCACTTCTTGCTGAGGGCTAATGGGAGAATTTTCATTCTGGGCCTCCACAAGTTGAGTAGATTCATCCTTGAAAAGGTCATGTTTGGTGAGCACATTGCCATAGAATTAATAAAACAAAATCAATCATCGATCATCAATCGTCAAGTTTCAAGCACAATACCTCAACAAAAGTTGATTTCCTTTCGGTTTTGAATAAAGAATATAAACGACTATGTTAGAATCGACTCATATTCAAGAACTGATCATACCTAGGATTACCAGAAAAATCAACTGTACAATCAATCACAAGTATTAGGCTAATGGTCCCGTACATGGTATATACATATATGCCTGAGAGGATATAAACTTGCAAGATATTATAGTGAAAGAAAATCAGCATTTCCGTATTGTCTCAATAAAGACCCATGGACAACCAATTTAAAAGATATTCCCTCCAAAACCCACAAGAAAAACATTTAATCTTGTAGGAGAAAGACAAATAAGACAGAGTAATTAATGAAGCAAACATTAAAAGGTCCTAAAATTGACTTGTAAAGAAGTGACGTATTCCCAAATAAAAGAAAATTGAATAGAAGGGTAAAGGCATATTGAAGTATACCGTAGGAGGAGTTTGATTGTGGTTTTGGGTGGTGGTGTTGAGTATGAGGCGTCGCAACTTCTGCTCGTTCAACTCCTGCTGCTTCTTCTTTGAACGGTAGCTGGAACGCCCCATTCTCCTGTGAATTCAGCTTTAAGAATTCTTCTTCGCACCCAAGGCCAGGCTAAAACCAGGCGGTTAGTTAGTTACTACCTTCAGTCCTTTCCACTTCTCCCTTTTTAAATCTTGCTTAGGCTATTTATTCAATTCACGTTTCGCTCTTCTTCCAAAACTGCCCCTGTAGCTCCTTTCATCTTTCCCTCCCTAGGCATTGTTCCACTATATGACTATCTTGATTAGTTACACTTTTCAAATTACAATGTATTGTCAATCATGACAATTATAGTAAGTGAAATAAATTTTATTTATACATGTGTCAAGTTTTGTCTTGATTGTTAGCTTTTCTTATTTAATATAAATTGTAAAATATATTTTTTATATATTTTAGTTTATTTTAAAAAATTTTAAAATAAATATTTTTCGAAATATGCTTATTTACTAGGTAAAAATATAGAGTTAAGATATTTGAATTATAAAAAATTTCGTAAAAAGCTTTTTAATCAGAAAATATATTTTATAATGTTATACAAAATAAAAAAAATAAATGGCCAAAATAAAAGTTAAGATATACATAAATAAATATTGTTTTCATTTTAGTGGTTGTCAACTGTAATAACCATTATAAGTTTTTCCTTTCAAATTATTATTTTTAAAAATATTAACAACATTGGTATTTTTTCCTTTCTTCTAAAACTACAAAGACGCAATGCATTCAATTACATTTTATAAAGAAAATCAATTCTTATGGCATCAACTTTCAATATTAATCAAGTGTTTTCAATTTTTGTACATGTTTATTTTCTTTTTCTAATTCTTTTCAATTTGTCCAAACACCTTCCAACTCTTTTTAACTTTTATCATTTTTTTCCAACTCCTTGCAACATGTGTAAATGATTATCTTAGTAAAAAATTTAGATGTTCTATATTGATTAAAACAAACAAGAGATGGTATGTCACTGATAAATGACAAAATTATGGTTAAAAATAAGATAAATAGTAAAACTTGATTCCTAATACCAACCACTAGGTGTAGGGGTAAGAAATGATTGAGTTGAGTCTATAGCCAGAGCTTTATAAGCTCAAAGCTCAGTTTGTGAGTTATTTAGTTTTGTGAGCTCATTTCAACTCACAAGTTTGATGAGCCAGAAAGGTTAGGCTCGTAGTTTTTGAATCACCAATGCTCCCAAACTCTTGCAGGTTTTGAATGAGTCCATACTTTATTATTCGTGCACTTATTTTTTCAACCTACAATGTGAATACATAAATGTACATCTCGAAGTAAAACTAAATAAATATTAGAAATTTTATAGTGAAGTCATTGAATGACACAAAATTGAAAATTAACTAAAGTGAAAGCATGTTTGTAGGATAAAAAGAAACATGTTATACACCAAATAAAATTGATCCATAGTTGTGAGTTGTATATGTATAACACATATTTTGCCAAACAAACATCGTCCTTGTTTATGTCATTGAAGTAATTTAATTTTTAAAATTATATTTTCAAACTTAACATAAGGTACTCACATTCCTTGCAAGCAAGCCTCACGAGTCAAGCGTCCTAAGACTCAAGTCCCTAAGATCTGCCGCTATTTAAAGGTTGTGGACAATTGTAACACCCCGAAAAATTCCAATCCTATCAAGAGTGATCTTTTCATTGTTCTATTTTGAATGATAGTCAAACAAGGTTGCCTAATGATTAAGTTATGATCCAACCATTAATTTTTTTCAAATCTTAAAAACCTACCCTAATTTCCAAAATAATTAGAAATTAAGTTGACATTAACTATAGTGAACTTTTAAATAGGTTAATAATTCGAAAAGTGACAAGAACCAAAATTGATTTCTGAACAGAAGTTGTAACTGGCAGGTTACTGCTTCGGGCCAGAGACCTCGTTTGTCTTATGGCTCAAATAGACACCCAACCTAGTAAACTAATCGGTCGGTTATTCTATTGTACCTTGGCTTCTGCTTTGGTTTCAAATAATTGGACCTCAACCCAATATGCTAACCGGTCGGTCAGCAGACTGTTCCTTGGGTCGTGTATTAAACAAAAAGCGCATTATTCCTTAAGAAAATTTCAATCAAATTAATTAGGAATTTTTTAGATTATTTTGGAGAAGAAAGGGTGGAAAGAAAGAGTCGCCATTTAATCTTTAGGTGAATTAACAAACTGAAAATTAGACTCCAGCATTGGCAGAATATCATAGAAAGCTCAAGGGAAGAAAATGCTTCAAATGTAGAGAGTATGGTCATTACCAAGCTCAATGCCCGACTAAGAAATACTCCAATCAAGTGTGGTAGTCGTACGGGAAACTTCAAAGGCTATTGTTGAGGATCGTAATCAAAGAGGAGATGTTTTGATTCCTAGGAGATCTTTGGTCCTGAACAATGATCCCAAGGATAACTCTCAAAGGGAGATGTTTTTCAAACTAAGTGCATCATCCATGGTAAAGTGTGTAAAGTTGTAGAAATCCTTGTGAACAGATTTAACGCCCTCAATGAAAGCCTGAGCAAGGACATTCTCCGTTTGGCTGTCAAGGAGACCACATGTACTAGGAAGATGCTTTGTTATAAAAATCAAAATTATCTCCCTCAAACCCTTGAAAACCCATTCACTGATTGAGCAAAAGCAGCACACATCGAGAAAATGGAAAGGAAAAATCCTTGCCTTAAGCTCTCTAATTTAGTTTTCCTAAATTATGTACATTGATCCCATGTATATTCCTTGTAGAAGATAATTAACGGTAGACTATTCAAGGAAAGATTGTGATGATTGAAGGAAGATCGCAAACAATGCGAGATATCGTTGACAACTTAAAATCAAGAAAGTTGAAGATGAATTGAAGATTGAAGATAAAAGGAAAGGGGAAGTATTATAATGGTTACAAAAATGGATACCTACATGCTAAAGAAAATAATCGATTTGGATCAATTAAAATTGAGAAACTTAATTTGATATTCTGCAATACCTTATAGGAGATCTATTTGATCCGTCTCTGAGTTGAGTGTTTATAGCCAATAGGGATTATTGGTGAATGGTGAGTGTTGTAACCAGTAAGGAATTACTGGTGAGCTGTGTAGCCAAGGAGGCTTCTTGAGAAAGAACTATTGTGTTTAGTCTCTATGAGGTATCGTTGTGCCAACAAGGTTGGTGTGAGGATTGTGTTGTAACCGATCTAAGGAGGTTGTAGCTTTGATTGTGAGTTTGTGGTTTAACCATGTTTTTCTGTAGTCCTTCAGTTTAATTATTAATAAAGTAATTCTTGTTCATTATATTTGATCTACCTTAAAGGAGTTTAAGGCAAGTGTAGACTAATGTCCTTGGTTGAGTGTGTAGAAATTTAATAACCTTATTCACCCACTCCCCCTCTAGGGTTCTTTAAAAAGTGATCATTGATAATCAGAGTTGTATGAATATGACCTCTAGTACTTTGGTAGAGAAGCTCCAATTGCTCATCTTAGCTTGTCTATCACCCTATAACTTGCTAGGACTCAATGATGGTGGTGACCTTAAGGTACCTCAACAAGCCTTAATCTCTTTTTATATTGTTCCTTACATAAATAGTGTTCGTTGCGATATCGTTCCCATGAATGCTTTTAGTTTATTACTCGGTTGACCGTGGCTATATGATCGGTAAGTTGTCTATGATGGTCATAAGAACACCTATACTTTCTTTGTGAGGAAAACAAAGATCCTACCTTTACCTCCTTCCCTAACCTACATTACCTACCCAGGACGAAAAGTAAGAAGAAAGGCCATCTCCATATAAGTGAAACACGGGATGAGAGTGCTTCGAGCCTTTGCGCAATGGGAAATAACCTTTGGTTTTGATGTTGAGAAAGAGCAATTCTTGTAAGGTTTAGAGATCTTTAGCTCCACAAAATTATCCTATCACTACCCCTTGTCCCTCGCTCAGTTATACGGAAGAAGCCTTTTACCTTAAGAGCTACTCACAAGAGGACTCATGTTCCCCTCCCTCTCCCAAATATTGACAACATCTGTCTTGAACTATAAATTGAAATTGTTATACAATGACTCCATACAGAGTATATAATACATGAGCTTAAGTAGGGGCAATGGGCGGCTAATGATTCATCCCTAGAAAAGCTCTTATTGCATGAGGAGGGTGGCATCCAACAAGGGGAGTGTGAGGAGACATCCAAATTCTTGAGTGAACTTGGGAAGATGTCCAATTAGAGGCTCTAGAAGATGAATTGGCTTTTCAAGATACCAAGGCTTCGCCAAAAGGGAGTAATGAATCTATTATGGAGTAAGATCACACCGTACATCTCACTCCTTTCCATGAAGGGTGTGATGAGATTCCAATGTCTCATGAGATCACTACTCTTCTTGAAGCTTCATTAGAGGAAGAAACAGACAATGGTTGTTTCTCCCTAACTTTGGATTATGTTCTTAGTGTGCATATCAGTTCGAAAGGAGATCACCATTTGATTCCTACGGAGCCTACCCTATTCCAAGAAGAGCATGAGGAAACCACATGTTCTCTTCAGTTGCCTACAAGCCTTGAAGCCACAATGGCGATAAAAGAGATTGATGATTGTTTCCCTCTACCCTTGGTGAGTGTTCAAAGTGTTTTAGTCCGTGAAGAACAAGGCAGACAAAAAGCTCTATCGATCATTTCGGGACCACTGCTGGAGGGGCCAAGCACTACGTAGATGACTCTCTCACTATTCAAAATGTGGGATTTTTTTTTTTTATCTTCTCTATGAAAACAACGAGGTATATAAAGACCCTTTGCTTAAATTTCTTGAATTGCATTTGGATGTTGGATGGTGTGGTGTGGAATTTTTGAATGAGTCATTTTTGCTATTAGGGAGATATTGGTTGTTTGATAGTGTTTGTTGACGTGATAATTTCTATTATGATCATTTGGTGTTAAGGCTTCATGACCCTTTTTGTTTGGGGTAGTATGCTAAGAATTTTGATGATCAATTGATGTATAGTGAGAAAGTTGAGATTCATGTCACCTCGATTCTTGTACATACATTAGTTATGGTCTAGAACTCACCAATAGTGTTGGAACTCATTGAGCACAACTTGCATGACTATTGGAGTGCCATGAATTCATTAAGGGTGTGTTTGGTGAACTAAAAAGGAATGGAATGGGTATAGGATGGATTCTAATTCCACAAATTTTTGTTTGAAGAACACAAAGTGGAATGGAATTATAATTCCTTGGAATTCCCTATCCCACCCAAATGAGGGGAATTGGATACCTCCCAATTATGGGGGGAATCAGTTTCCTGTGGGATTGTCTATATATTTTTTTTAAAAAAAGGAAAAATTCAAATCATCCAATTCATGGTAGCGGATTCTGCATCAAATTGGCCTAAACCCTAACCAGAAGGTTCCTGTCGGCGTCGAGCCACTCACCGGCGTCGAGTCTAAAGACGTCGGCGTTCCGCCGGACGAGCATGTTTGTATGTCTGTACAAGCCACTTGGCCTAAACCCTAACTAGAAGGTTCCATTGCTTGTCTTACACTTTCATGGCAGCGGATTCTGCATCAAATTGGCCTTCTTGAAGACACAGATGCAGAAGCAATGCTAATTTCAAGCTTTCTTCATTTGTTTCATAAGGAACATATTGAAGACTTATTGAACTTTTCTATGATTTTCATATAATAGCGGCATGGAGGAGGTGAGATTTGTTACTCCGATGGAGAGGGAACTATGTGGGTTTGAGTTTGCAATTCAAGAAAGGAAGGGAGATGGAGAAGGTGAGATTGCTCACTTGCTGGAAATGAATGGAATCAAATTTCCAGAAGTTCACTTTCTTTGGTTTCTGGAAATTGGGATGAGGAAGGAGGAAAAGGTAAATGGAGGAGGTGAAATGGGAAAACGTAAATGGAGGAAGATCGGAGACCCATTATTATTATTATTATTATTATTATTATTATTATTATTATAATGTAATAAATTTGATTTCATTCCATTCCAATTGCTCACCAAACACTTTGTATTTTGGAATCTAATTCCATACCCAACCCTCTAGGATTCTAATTCCATTCTTATTCCATTCCAGAATTCTCACCAAACAGGCCCTAAATGTTCCATATATACTATTAGGTAGATAATGGTTGTTTGAGGAGATTGTGGACACGTTGATTGGTCGTTTTGTGAACTTTCGAGAATCATGGTTGTGGTGTGTTGTGCGGAATGTGAATTGCCTTTGATTACATTAGTCCTGGTGGGGAGAATATTGAAAGAAAAGCTAAGGATGAAAGTATGAATGTGAGCCAAGAGGTGGATGATCTTGATGGGATTAGTTGCAGGGTTATGTTTGAATTGCCAATTTCCGTTGCAATAATAACTGTATCTATTGACACACAAATAATTTCACTGGATGAAATTTATTTTAGTCAAATTAATAACAAGGAATTTTAAATTCTACCACCGTAGAATTTTCAAATTTTGTAATACTCTTATACAATGTAATTAGTAAACAGATAATAAGTTAGAACTCATCCAAAAGTTTAGAACCAAAAGAAGACTTTCAATGAAATGAAAATAGCCAAAATGCAAAAGCAAAGATCCTTTCCTCACGACATAACTTCGAAACCAACCATGAAACAATCTCTTATAAAACAGAGCTGCTTGAACTCAACTGTATATTTTCCACCCAAAAAAGGAAAGAACAAAAACAGGAAACTTAAGGAGGAAAAAGGTGTTAAAAAAAAAGGATACAGGATACAAATAAAGAAAATTCCAGTACTAAACAAAGCCCTCTATGAACCCCTTTTTCTGAACTTCTCTAATACTAACAATTTCCCTTGCCCAAAATCTCTTTGATAAACTGCTGAATTGACAAAGCATGTATGGTTGAGATTACCAAACAGAACAATTTTGCAGGAGAAGTGGAACCTTAAGAATCCTTCTTGACAGCTGAATTTGAGAAGGCTTGATCAGCAGACTGCACTTGATTTCTAAGGGATTGGTTTTCGGCCACCAAACGGTCATATTCTACAAGGAGGCCTTCAGTTTGCCTTCTGAGAGCCTGAACAGTGGCTTCTGACGAGTGCGCTTCCTTGGTCTTGCCGTCGAGTTCAGCCTCAAGTTGTCTGATCATTTCCTTGAATGTCTCTACCTGCTGCTCCTGAGCTTTAACCTCCTCTGGTCCAGCAAGTCTCACACCGTTCTTCTTTGCAGCCTCCATTGTCTTCCTCCTTAGACCCAGTTCCCTTATGTAGTGGTGTAACCGGTCAATCATCAAGGCAAGGAACAGAATGAACCCTTAAGAAACAAACCCAAAATATGTTAATTTGGAAAAGAAAAATCCCCGTTCCACAAATTGGCTTCAATCACATTTACCTCAACAATATGTAAATGGTGGCAAATTAATACTGTACTGTCATGTACCAAGTAGGGATGAATAAGCACACCAATCAATTAGTAACAAGTTAAAACATATTCAGATTTTGATTAACCAACAGATGATCATTCTTATGATTTTGAAGCACATTTACCAAATGAGAAACGGGCTCAAAGAATTGAAACAATCAGCCTAACCTATGCTGCTATGCATCCTCAGCTCAATCACTAGAGATCTGAGGGTTGGCATTTCCTGTTTCTTGTACATTCATCCAAATTGTTGGCCTATTTTTCAGGTGTCCAACATTCAAGTCAGACTACGTAACGATTCAAACTTCTCACTTGTAGTCCTGAAAAGACCTTCCTCTGATTGCCGTCGCCTGTCACATTCGCTTAAGTATCTCCCTCCCCTTGCTCACCAATCACACTTTGGATCCCTTTGCATGGCCCCTTTCCAGTCATCAATATCACAAATTCACAAAATTCACGACGTGTTTGTTGGGCCTATCATAAAGGATTAGAAACTAAAGAATAGCCTCTTGCTTACAAAGCAATAGCTATTGCAATTTATTATACAAAGATAAGAGTCAAACCTTAACTTTTTCCTACACCATTAAGCCATATCATTGTCCCTCGCGCTATAAAACTTGGCTGAAAGATGAAGATACAAGTGGATGCAGGACATAAATACTGCTAAACCCACGGTTGTTCACATCTGAGGATATCTCTCTTTCAGTGCACTATAAATGTAATTCTACAAATAAGGCAATTCTGATGCCCTTCTTCAAATTTGCCAATTTTCATAGCAGGACACCCTTTTCAAATTAAAACCGTATTAGTGCATTGTGACCCTACATGGCATTGTATGTTTAAGTCAAATCAATGCGGGTGTAGGATTTTATCCTTAAAAAACAATTAGTTTCCTAAACGTTTGATTTACCATGTATACGATTTTTTCCCTTTCAAATGGCTAACTTATAAGCATTTAACAGTCCAACAGCTAACAATTAACAACTAATTAAGGTCCATGCCCTCAAAGTCAATAAGGAAGCATGATCTAATTAACCTTAGCTGCAACCAAGGCTAGCATCTGTGGGTTCTGATATTTGAGGAGGGTTTTAAGTTGGGCATCAGCCATCATGGGGGAGCAAAGGAAGAGCATGGAGGAAAACATTGATGGTTTTAGTTGAAAATCTTCTCATGATTAAATTATGACCCTAAATGACCAAGTTGCCCTTTTGTTTCCCTCTTGAATTCCAAGTTCCCTCCATTCTGTTCTCTTCCTCTTCCTCTTCCTCTTCCTCATCCTTCTCCTTCCTTTGAAAGTACAACGGCCATCTGCGTAGCAATCATTGTTTCCCCCATAACTAATTCGCTATCAACTGTATCAATAATGCGAATTTCAAATGTTTCGTAGCACGTCTCACATTAACCTACAGTTTCTACAGTTTTTGTGTTCCAATACATTATTGTATGTCATATAATGTTTCAACTCTAAAAACAAAGGATGTGATATTTTAATCAATCATTGCTATCAGAACACGCAGTTTAATTAAAGAGATAAACTTTCTCTTTCATCCATCCTTGTAGGCTAGTCTTAAGCAAGCAACATTGTTATACAACAACCAGCATTTTTTTTAGAAAAATTCGATCATTTGGATTTTATTAGGATAAATTCTCGGTTGAACCCCAGTGAATTCCAAACATCATAATTCCCAACACAATTCCGATTTACCAAATTCATAGCGACCCAAATTGAAAATCAGAAAGTCGGCACACATTGATTAAAATGAAGAGGGAGGAAGAGTACCCATGAGAGAAGCTTCGAGAAGATGTTTGGAGAAGAGGACCTGATCAGTTGGTGTAAGATCAGGGGTTTCATCATCACGACGACGAGCGATCTGGAGAATGGAATTGGTGGTTGTAAGAAAAACAACGAAGATGGTTCCGCAAACAGTCTTGACAACAATGGGGCCACGACCCTGTTTGATACGATCGAACCCCATCAACACCAGCTTCCTCAGCGGCGTTTTGAACAACAGCAACACTATCACTGCTGACTCCACCGCTAGCACCGTGAACAATAGGTGAATCATCTTTCTTTCTCGATCGGATCAGATGGAATTTCAGAGATTGGAAAATTCAAAACAGGAGAGAGAAAGAGAAAGAAAATGAAGAAGATGCAGAGAGAGAAGAGAGAGATTGAGGGAGGAGAAGAGAAATTGGGGGGAGTGTAATGTAACGGGGTATGGCAAATGGCGGGGCATCGTGAACCCGACTCATGAATGTCAATCTGTATATATTTGTTTGATTTTAAGGGAATTTAAATTGTAATCAATGTAATAGTGGATTAATTTAATATTTTCAATTGCTGAAATATTTAATTAAACTTCTTATCATATTCTCCCCGTTCCATATTAATGCCGTCTTCGGAAATTGTAGAGTCAAATTTCAAAAATTTTGATCATAAGTTTCTCAATATACAATGAGTTGCTATATAAAATTATCGTCATTATATTCATAACGAAAAATACTATTATAAAAGTATTAATATTGCAATTGTTAATAATATATTATGGAACAAATTATCAATCAAAAAGTGATATTGAATATCATCAAAGTCAAAATTATAACAATTAATATGGAACAAAGGGAGTATGTGGAAATCACTAAAGATGAGCACTTCCTAACTAGAACCTAGAATAGATACATCTCATTAAATAGATATATTTTAGAGCCCGAACCGGTCAAACGAGTAAAGATAATGTTGCTTAAAATCAAAAAGTTAATGGGCAAAGGTGATCAAAATTGGTACCCCAAACCGTTACTTGAAACTTATTATGCAGGTATAGGGTCTAATTATTCAAAATCGAAATTCGAAAACCTTATTTTAACAAAGATAATAATATAATATATACATTATTTAGACCCCGTTCTTTCATTCGGTAGATTGTAGTGCGATAACACATCGTACCGCAACTCTTTAATTTCTACCACACTTCATCACACCACACTACAATCATTACCAATATATCTCTTCACTTTTCTCTCTACTCACTTTTCTCCTCTACTTTTCACGTTCTCTCACCTCACCTACCCCAC
Organism: Portulaca oleracea; assembly: GCA_029582165.1. NCBI lineage: Eukaryota > Viridiplantae > Streptophyta > Magnoliopsida > Caryophyllales > Portulacaceae > Portulaca > Portulaca oleracea. The sequence goes on from CM055887.1 coordinate 13,704,493, forward strand.
TCACCATAATTCTCACCACAATTTACTACACTTTTTCAAATTCCACCGTACCGCATCATAACCACATCGCAACCAACCTTATAAAAGAACGGGGCCTTAGAAACCAACTAAATATTTTCCCCACATTTTTAATCAACATCCAACATATTGTAATAATTCACTCCTGTCAATTTCTGATATGACCCGATAACCCAACCCAAACCTGTCCGAAATTAATGGTTTTTGAATACTATTTATTTAACTAAACCCAAAATACGCCGAACCCGAAAATTAGTTGGTCAAACCTGAGCCGCCCGTTTGACGAAAAATTAATTTTTTACGTTCTACTTTATTAATTGTGACTTTCATTGCAATTTTTAACTATTAAACTATTAGAGTCACTTATTTATTTGTTATTTCTCTAATTTAAGTTAACTATTTTAACGTTTAAATAGTTATAATAATCTATCGTTGCTAGAAAATATCATATTTTTACAAAAAGTAGTATTTATAGACCATTTTTTAAAAGAAAAAACGGAAAAATGTCGCAATCATAACCCGTTGGGTTGAAATACACCAACACGTATTTACCCGAACCCGATATACGACCGACCCGAAACCCACCCGCCCGACCGAATTGACGGGTCTAAACCCTACTATTAAATACTAATCTTCTTTTACGGGATTAAGTACTAATCTTGACTATCATATACTGCCTCCATCCCAATTAATTTGTCCAATTTTTTCACAATATTTGATACATGCAACACTTTGATTGCTAGTTTTTCTTGTTTTATTTTAACAAGACTAATAATACTGTATTTAAGTACAAATATTTTTCATCACAAATTTAATAATAATAGCCCTATATAATAACTCAATGTATAATTTGATTGTCAAAATTTAAAAACATATATATGATAACATAACAAAGCCCTACAAAAAATATTTAAATTCATCACAAATATTTTTCGGTCAAATAGGTTGAAGATAAAATTCAGACCAAAAAAATTATGAACCTACCCAACTTTTTCCAGATCGAGTGGAACCGAGTATTTGAATGGGATAAGATTTTTTGACAGCCCTACGGATAGGCCATTACATAACAATCCCCTGCAAATGAGAATTCGATATCAAGAAAAGGTATTGATATAGTACTCTTAAGTAAAATGTATATATCGTTGTATAAAAAAAAAAAAAAAAAAAAGAATTCTTAGGCAAACGTGAGCATAACAAAGTAAGATTCCACTCATTATTAGGACTTAGGAGTATTGAAATCACTAGCTACAAAATTAATGTTAATTAGCCGTGTATATTCCATTTATACACGAAAAAAATTGTCAATTATCAAAATATCGAGAATTATGTGTATTATACTATTTTGTGATAAAAATATATATGTTAAACTTATTAATATTGAAATATACAATTTTCACACATACATATAGATTATATATTAGAAAATATTAATTACATAATTTATTTTAATTAAGTTAATTAAAATATAATTATGAATATGAAAATAAAATCAACAACTGTATATTTTCATAATACAAATATTTTTGAATACTAATTTAAATTATATATCTAAAAAACATACTAATTTAAAAACACTATATATATATAATTTTCTTTTTTGCAATCATTAATTTGAGAAAAAAATTAATATATATTATATATATACATATATATATATATAGAAATAGATTTGAAACTTTATTTGCTAAATAAAATGATATTAAAGTTTTATCATTTACCTATCATTAATATCCTCATATAATATGTATTATTCACATAATATTCCACTTTGAAAATGATTGATAGAATATTATTTTTGTATATAACAATAATGATACAAAAAATGTGGCAGTCAAATGGTAATTACTTTTATCTTCTATGCTCCCATGAAGGTTCATATCTTAATAGAATCAAAATATTTGTCATCAATTTAGTTTTTAATTGACAACAATTATTTAGGTTTAGAAATAGGTTAGGAGCAACCAAACCTCCCAAATTTCACCATCTAGGTATGGATTTCCCTTAGGTAGTCTTATTTTAATATATTTAATAGAACAAATTAGGATTTTACACATTGAAGTTTAGTGAAAGTGGGATTTTACCCCCAAAGTTTAGGAAATTAGGTTTATCCTACCTCACGTTTAAATCAACTAATAATTAACCCACCTAACTTTTACATTAAAAACTGAATACAATCTTTCCGATCAAATTATTGATAAAATTAATATTAATTGACAAAATTGCCCTTTTAACATAAAAAAACTCACTTTAAAAATTACCTCATATCCTTTCCTTCTATCCTTCATTAGATCAAATATGCTCAAAAATTATATTGACCCTGCACCAATATGTTGACGGCTGCTTTTTGTTGTTTGTCTTCACTTCTTCTTCTTCTACTGCTCATCCACTAATTGCTCTCTCATTCTACTGTTGCTTGTGCTTCTACCTCTTTCAGGGCCACACATCAAATCGTTTATGAAAGAGTATTTGATTCAACATCAAATCGTTTCTTGTGCAGCTGCAAGTGCGGCAACCAACAAAAACGGGTTGAATCAAACTAAGAAACAAAGGGGCAGAAATTGAAACTCTTCACCAAAAAGATTGAATCAAATTGAAATCCGGAAAAACAACCACATTGATTAACATCAGACGAAAATTTTGAATTTTCGAAATTGAAATTAATCAAACTAAGACAACAATGGATGAATCAAACCCAGAAAAAAAAATCAAAAAATACATCACTAAAACAGGGGATAAGGAGGGTGGATTTATATGGTTAGAACTCATAATAATACAAATAGAAAATGAAATCAACAAGAAAGGGATATCAAAAAAAAAAAAACAATGATTGAAAAAAATCAAGAAGACAACCCAACTACTTCCTCCCCAGTTGCTTGGAGTTCTGCAGAGGAAAATTTCTACAGTAGAGAACGTCGCTTGAACACGAAGGGCTGAAGGAGGCGACAAACACAATGAATTGGCTGGTTAATTTTTTTGAGGGTAAAGTTGTCTTTTCCTTTTTTTAATTAGGGTTATTGTAGACTTTCCATATTATTTTACAAGGGTAAAATTGTCATTCGCCGGAAAAGAAGTAAAATAATAAGAGATTTAAACTTCAAGTAGGATAAACCTAATTTCCTAAACTTTGGGGGTAAAATCCCACTTTCACTAAACTTCAATGGATAAAATCCTAATTTATTCATATTTAATAGATTAGAACATAATGTTCTTACAAGTGAACATTTGGGAAATGTTTTCATGTGCAAAACAGTTATATGTGTACAATTTGATAGAATGTTCATTCTCAACTTTTCACGGGACATCTATATGCAAAATGATAAACATCTCGACGCAACATGGTTAATCACTCATAAATTTAAATGTAAGTATATTTAAATCATTATAAACTATAAAAATATCTTTCATTACTTTGAGGGAATTACCAGTGGCGGATCTAGGATTCAGAGTCAATGAAGTCAAAAATTAATTGGCTAAAAAAAATAAAATTTAACGGCACTGAAAAACTTTAATTTTCTGACCACTTTCTCATAAAATCTTTATGTTTAAGTTTGGAGGACAAAGAAAATGGTGGACGGGTGAGTATATTAATTTGTGTATCTTGTTTTGCTTAAAATTTTAGAGTTTTTTAAATGTTTTAGTTTCGGGAGCGAATGATGATAGTGTTGGCGACGATGATGTTTTTTTTAGATCTAAATCAACGGTGGAGATTCCGAGAACCAAAATTGTAATGTTAGTTCAATAACTAAACCAAATTTTGCAAAACAAATCGAATAGAAATAAAAGCTCTCATATTTGCATCTATGAAGTTTTGAACTCAAAACTAATTAATAACATATATAAATACAAACCACTAGAATAATTACTTGTAACATGTGTATTTATATAGTTAACTTATATAATGCAAACAATTTTCTTTCAAAAGGAAGGTTCGAATTCGCGCCCAAGTACAGTTATACACAACGCCTAAACCACTAGAGTAACTAATAATTGTTGTTTTTCATTACAGTTAACAAATATATATTAGTTATACATATATTTTTTTTCTAAAACATAATTTTTTTCCCAAAATTGCAGTGGAGTCGCTTGACTCCACTAGATGTATACTGGATCCGCCCCTGAAAATTACTACAACTTATAAACAATTCGAAAGTAATTATTTATTTATATTTTTTCATAACTATAAAACTATGCATAAAATGTTCATTTTCTACTATCATTGATAACATTAGGATATTATTATATTTTTTTGACTTAGCTAACAAGTATTATACTCTTATAGTTGATAAACATATATAATTATTAAAGAAATATTAATAAAAGTTATAAAAATGTGAAATGTGGATAATTCAAAATGGTTATTAACCATCTTGAGTCAAGATGGTTACCATAGTCCTTTATGTATAATAGAGTCTCTATTTCAAAGTAGACATTTGAGAACCGATGAGTGGCTAGAATTAGAAGAACAAACGAAGAAATCGACAAATTAACATACATACATGTACTCCAAAAGTTATTTGGTTTGCTAAACTATTTCCAAATGAGTTTATGTAATTTGCATTATTAAACTACGTACTCGGATGTCACGAAGACCAAGTCCACCATCCTGTGACATACTCTGGATTTTAGTGCTCGTTCATTTTTCAAAAATTTCTCCATTTACCTTGTTAGACATTGACTTTGTCAACTTAAAACATGGCATAGTATGATAAGAAATTGATTCAAGATTTAACTGAGTAAAAAACTACCCTAACTGCTTAAATATAAAATTAGCATTATGGTTCTGGAGCTTACTATCTACGAGAAGGATTAACTATGGAAACATGCAATATATATTAGGTGCACGCGGAGCATGTACTCCAGATATTTGCGAGTGAACAATGATGTAAATTAGAGTGAACAATAATAATAATTAGAGTGAACAACCTAATATATACGGGTGAAGAATTGTATAATTTGGAACATATGTTCCAGGAGTACCTAATAAATTGCAGAAAACATGCCTGAAGTAGTTGTGCCCTAAAAAAACAACACTGTAGATATTTTCATCGAGGTTGATAGTTAGGAAGATTAGTGATTCCAGCTACAATACTTTTAATGGTTGTATTAGCATTCTTTGAAAAACCAATGGCTGACTTTTGAAAATAAATCAGTGGACCGAATTGATTGTAACACTCCAACAAATAGAGGTCAGCTTCGGACAAGTTTTGTCTGTTTGATATGTTAAATTTGAATAAATTTTCCTTCAAAAGTCACTAATCCGACAAAAATTATTGTCTTTACAAAATTGAAAATAATATCCTAGGTGCCTTACCTGTATGTTTCAATTGATAGAGCTACATAGTAGTTTTGTATTAATTTGATTGACTTGAGTAACCAAATCAAATCTTGTATAAATTATTTATACTACATTGTAATATTAGGCACTATACATTGCAATGCTGGGTTCTACTTTTACAAGGTTACTTAATAATTAAAGATCTTAACATATCAAAGAATGAAAGAATTAAGTCCTCGATAAGTAAAGTCTAACTACAAGATGAAATTGACTAACGTCTAAAAGAGTTTACTTCCGAATTCATTGACATTTCCCCCATTTCTTGATTTTTCAGCAAAATCCCTGAGCTCAGACAAGCTCCTTCCCAAATACAAAGCCATCTTCATCTCAAACAGCTCTCCATTCTCTCTCTTCCCAAAATCACCCTCCTCCAAGTTAGACTCAAGAATGTCTTCCAGCTGACAGAAGAAGCCTGCACAAGTCCTATACATCTCAAACACCATCCCTACTTGTCCACCATGCTCTATGGTGTTCACTATGCTAGCCATGGACCCCGCCGCGGCTGCAACTAGCCCACCCCATGGCCCACCATGGCCTGACAAAGCTGACCCAACGGTCGCGATCCCGGTCAGCAATGGACCCATTATGGCTAGGGTTTTGTTCAACTTCAATGCCATGTTCCCTAGTCTAACATACTCCTCCATGTCTTTCCTCCTCATCACCTTCACCATCTCCTTCATATCTTCCTCCAACTCCTCACTCCATCCATTCATATTCTTGCCCCTAGGGCTCGACTTTTGGTGCCTAGATGGCCGATTTGTGGGCCACCAGGCGGCCGGCTTGAACTTGTCGGGGAGTTTCTCGAGCATGACGCCGCCCAAAAGAGGAAGCGGGTATGCCCTATCAAGGGCTAAAACCTCCCCCATTGCATCTTCAACCTCTTTCTCTGTCGCGGTTTGAAGGGACAAAGTGGTTTGGATCTTGGTCTCCAGCTGTTTGAATAGCCTCACCGCGTTCCTCTGCTCCTCAACCAGTTGGGAAGGTTGAATCTTGTTCATTATCACAAGGATAACAGTGGCAGAAGCAAAGAGTAGGGTGGAGGATACCTTCAAGCCCAAGGAAGAGCCCATATCAGACCCAACAAGCCCTACCATGGTGGCTGCTGTAAGGGTCATCATGTTGATGGAGTTCAGCAACAATGAGTTCCAATTCTCACGTTGCTCCTTGATGTTTCGGTGCATCTCTATCCTGTCACGTACAACCTCCAATATCGCGTGTAACTTGGTGAGAATACTGTTATCACCCTTTTTATCACTAGTGACATTGGTGATCTTGGTGATGTTGTTAAACTCTTCAATGGCTACCTTGTTTTGATCAAGGATTGGTAGCTTCGGGACTATGATAACAGGTTTCCTGAGGTATCCAGGAGGGCGATTAACACTCAGGGTTTGTAGTCTTTTCGAAGAAAAGAGAGTATTGGTGGAGGCTTTTGAGAAGGAGGTTATTGAAGCTCTGAAAGAATTAGCCATAGCCATATGATATATGAAGGTGTGAAAGTATGGTGAAATTAAGTTGTGAATTTGATCGAGATAATCTGATTTTGTATCTCCTTTGAGTGGTGGTTGGCGATGGTAGGTGTGAAGTTACAAGTTGCTATTTATACTTGTACAACCAAGAGAAGAGAGGAAAACAAGTAGTACAATGGAAATAGAGGATTGGGTCAGGCATGACATGGAAAATGTTGACCAACTTTGCATGTATGTGGGGTCGTGCTTTTGTGGGTTTGACTTGGCCCTTGTTTATACTTTTTCATTTAGTGGCTAATGTCAGGAACTAAATAATCACTAATATTCAAACATGATGTTTGGCCGGATGAGGATTCTAGTCAATACTTTAATATTCAATGGGATTAGAGTAAAATATTGGTTAATTACTTGTTCTAAATGAGAAGGATTTACGTACTAATATGCAATCTTACTTCATGCATTTGCAAAGTAGTAGCTGATTATATCATATCGTTTTTAAGTTTCAGACCAAGTTACAGGTTGTTGTAGGTGTGGTTCTATATTTTTTTTTTATTGGATAATGACACGTACGAGTCTTGAATCAAGATCCGCCTTGAATTATCCATAATTCATATTTTTGTAACTTTTATTAATATTTTCCGTCATAATTATATACATTTATCCAGTATAAGAGTATAACACATAGTTTATTAGCTAGGTCAACAAAAATAAATGATAGCCTAATTTTATAAACTATAATAGAGAATGCATATTTTATACAAAAAATGATTTGGAGGTACCTATCTTTTTGTGAAAATGATTTCCATATTTTGAAAACTAATTTTGAAGTCTCTTTCTTTATATGTTAATAATTATTAGGACCCATTATTTTAATAAAAACCTATTAAAAGGGGTAGTAACTTTTTATATTTATAGAAAAGGGTATAAAACAAGGACCTTTTATGCAAAAATATAATTTTTTTTATTTTTATTAAAACATGCTAAAATAAACACTCTTTACACTTTTATGATAATTTTAATGGTATCAGTTATCACAATCTACTACTTATACCTCAAAAATTGTATTTTCTGTGGTTATAGGCTCATCATGCTTAATTAACAAAAAAAAAATAAACTTAGCTTGAGAATTTTGACTGATATCTTAACGTAGTTGTGTTGGATCGTCAAATTATTAAAGTTATCATAAGCAAGTACAATTTTTGAGGTATAAGTAGTTGATTGTGATAACTAATACCATTAAAGTTATATATCATAAAGATTTGAGTGTTTATTTTAACATGTTTTAATAAAAATTTCAAAAAATCCTATTTTGCATAAAAGGTCCTTATTTTAAACTCTTTTCTATAAATATAAAAAGTTAATACCCCTTTTAATAAGTTTCTATTAAAATAATGGGTCTTGATAATTATTAGCACATAAAGAAAGGAACTTCAAAATTAGTTTTCAAAATATGGGGTCCCAAAAATCATTTTCACAAAAAGATAGGTACTTCCAAGTGATTTTTTGAAATACATAGTTTTATATTTATGAAAAAAATATAAATAAACAATTATTTTTATATAGTTTATAAGTCATAATAACCCCTTAAAGTAATGAAACATACCATTATAATGATTAATATATCTTTATATTTAATATTTTGAGTGACTTAAGTGAAATTCAAGATGAGTAGTGAAATAACCCTAGAAGGGGGGTGATTAGGGTTATGTAAATAATTCTGCACTTCAATCAACACAACTCGGTTAATAGCACTTTTATATAATCAAAGATACTTCTTTATTGAATAATTAAAAGTGCTTAAAAGGAGGAGGTTACAACTCAGCTCAACAGAGAACTTATGAGGTCCTCAATTGGCCTACCAGAATAGAAGACGCAGTAGACGTCTTCCGGATTAGAGGCCTCACAGTGGAGGCGATTACAACCAGTGACCTCACTTGACAGAGAGGCACTTATCTAACTTCAAGTTCACGACCTTAGAGGTCGTCACCAGTTTAACCACTGGTTACAACAAAAGCTCACCACTACAATAATGGTTACACTCAGAATATTCACTCAATATTCCTACACTCGGAACTTTCTTTCACAAGGTTCCTACTACTGATTTTCTTGCTTGGAAATCAATGCTCTTCAATGTAGGTATGCAGCCGTATATAAATATTTGGGAGTTGGAGGCAGCAACGACTTCTTTATTCTCCAAGGGATAGTTTCCATTCTTGAGCTCTCTTCCAAATCTTCTTGATTTCCTTGATTTGCTTTCCATACGGATGATATCTGGAAATAAGGAAGGTATCGATTATTGTATTAGATCATGCAGAATAATAGAAAGTATATTTTAGGGTTTGCATAAGATACTTCCCTAAATTTCTGTCTTTCAAAAAAAACCTTGATGCTGTCGTTGGAGGTCCTCGGAGTGTACTGCAATGAGGTCCTCAGAGCTTTTTGTGATGAGGTCCTCAGAGTTGAGATTCTTCAATCTCCCCCTTTTTGTTTGAAAGACAAAACTTCCTGGATGCTGCTTCTATACATGCATTCTCAATGTACAGCAGATATGGACAATAGATGCAACAGTACATTCTTATAATAGAGTATCATATAGTAGCAAGCAACAGTTCACCATATTGTTTCGGTTACAGACCAAGGATATCTCCCCCTTTTTGTCTTTCAGACAGAAGGGAAACAGGAGAGTACATGTACTAAATTGTGTCGCAAAAAAAAAACAGAGGAAGAGGGAGAGGAAGAAGAAGTGATAGGAGGAAAAGAGATGATGAGGACACCTTGACCAGGCCCTGATTAAATTTTGTGGTGCTCGAGAGGCCATGCTGATGAGGACATCAGAGGTCCAGGCATGCAGTGAGTTGACGAACCTAGGAGGAGGAGAGAGACCACATGTAGGGAGGATGGATGATAGGACTCCCCCTCAATTTGACAGATTGTGCATAGGTTAAGGTCCTCATAGTAAACGACTCCCCCTCAAATGGTACGGGTGGTGTTGTTTCACGACCTTCCCAATGTCTAGGATCTTGTCTTGAATTTTGTCTCCAAAGGTCACTCTTGCATTCTTGTTGATTTTCAGTTTGAAGAGCTTGGTTGGATCTTTGTGTTTGAGGCATACCTGTAATAGAAGACATTATACCTTTCTTGGTCTCTGACCAAGGATGAGATCGTTGCAATGAGGTCTTTGGGACCCAGATTTTAGTAATGCACGGAGGTCTAGTTTCTTTAGACAGGGGATTTGATGAGGTCCTTATTTTATTTTCTGTAGGAGGTCCTCTATGATGATTTTCTCTGAGAGGCGGAATGTTTGGGATAGGAAGGAGATGTCCTTTGTTGGCATGGAAAGGAGGACTTTTGGACCGATAGTTTTTGAGATGTGGTGTATTGGGTGTGGGAAGGAGAGGTCCTCTGGGAGGATGATTTGTAGGAATTTTGGTCCGAGGTTGAGAAGAGGGGGTTGTGGAGACTGGTTTGCTTTGGTAAGGATGGAAATTATTGACTGCCTCATTGGATAATTGAGTGATGGTTTTATAGCAGTCTTTGACCTCAAGAGACAGTCTATTGCTTTCTGTGAACAGGAGGTCATTTTGAGAGTTCAGGCTTTCTATGGCCTCACAGAGACTTTGAACATGGTTGGTAAGGTGCTTGATTCTTTCTATCAAGGATTTAGAGTATTTAAAAGATGCATACACTTATGAGCAAGATGTAATGGTGAAAGATTAAGGAGGTCATCAATGTTTACCTCGTCATGAGATGAGGTTGGATCTTGATCCTCACTTGTGTTTGCCATCAGACATACATTTGTTATTTCTTCTACCTCACTGTGGCCTTCACTGGAATCACTATCACTCCATGTTGCCATCATTGCCTCATGGTTATGCCGTTGAGGTCGACTTTTTCTCTTGTCTTTGTTTCTTACGCGTGAGGGCAGTCCTTCATAAGGTGTTTTGAGCTGCCACAAACAAAACAAGTGAATGTGTCATCATCTTTTCTTAATGAGGACTTACCTTTTGAGGTTGCTTTTCTGTTTTGTCCATCCTTGATGTATCCTCGAAAGGTTAGATTTTTCTTGTATAATCTTCTGAACCCTCTAGCCATCATTGTCATTGTATCTTCCTCCTCATCATCCGACTCACCGCCGATTTACATACTGCCTTGAGGGCAATTTCCTTGGGTTCTGAGAGGTCATTCAATTGGATCTCATAGGCCAATAGTTTTCCAATGAGTTCCTCCAGCTTGAGGGCCTTGAAATCTTGACCTTCTTCAATGGCTGTGACTTTTGGACCCCATTTTCTTCTGGGCAGACATCGGAGGACCTTTCTAACTTGTTCCTCATTTGGGTATGTTTTTCCCTGAGATATGAGGTGGTTGGTGATGCTGCTGAATCTTTTGAACATCTCTTCAATAGTCTCATTTTCCTTCATTCTGAAGGCCTCATACTTCTGGACAAGGATATCTACTTTGGTGTCCTTAACTTGACTTGTGCCTTCATATGAGGTTATCAAGTAATCCCAAACCTGTTTCGCAGTTTCACAATTAGATATACGTTCAAAATCATTCGAATTTAAACTGCAATAAATCAAGTTTAGGGCAAGAGTATTTTTTCTCAATTGCTCCAACTCTTTCTTGGTCATTTCAGATCTTTTCTTTGGGACATCTTGACCAGCACTATTCTTCTTCGTGGGAGTAGGATAATCTCCCTCGGTAACCACAGTCCAGAGGTCCTCATCTTGGTCCTTGAGGAAGATTTCCATTTGCCTTTTCCACATTCTATAGTTTTCTCCAGTGAGGAGATGTGCTCTTGTCCATGAGCGTCCTTGAGGGGCTTCGGTTGTGTTGAGACCGGGCATGATCTTTACCACGAGTTGTTAGACTCTTGAGATCTGTGGACCTGCTCTGATACCAATTGAAATAACCCTAGAGGGGGGTGATTAGGGTTATGTAAATAATTCTGCACTTCAATCAACACAACTCGGTTAATAGCACTACTTTTATATAATCAAAGATACTTCTTTATTGAATAATTAAAAGTGCTTAAAAGGAGGAGGTTACAACTCAGCTCAACAGAGAACTTATGAGGTCCTCAATTGGCCTACCAGAATAGAAGACGCAGCAGACGTCTTCCAGATTAGAGGCCTCACAGTGGAGGCGATTACAACCAGTGACCTCACTTGACAGAGAGACACTTATCTAACTTCAAGTTCACGACCTTAGAGGTCCTCACCAGTTTAACCACTGGTTACAACAAAAGCTCACCACTACAATAATGGTTACACTCAGAATATTCACTCAATATTCCTACACTCAGAACTTTCTTTCACAAGGTTCCTACTACTGATTTTCTTGCTTGGAAATCAATGCTCTTCAATGTAGATATGCAGCCGTATATATATATTTGGGAGTTGGAGGCAGCAACAACTTCTTTATTCTCCAAGGGATAGTTTCCATTCTTGAGCTCTCTTCCAAATCTTCTTGATTTGCTTTCCATACGGATGATATCTGGAAATAAGGAAGGTATCGATTATGGTATCAGATCATGCAGAATAATAGAAAGTATATTTTAGGGTTTGTATAAGATACTTCCCTAAATTTCTGTCTTTCAAACAAAATGCTGTCGTTGGAGGTCCTCGCAGTGTACTGCAATGAGGTCCTCAGAGCTTTTTGTGATGAGGTCCTCAGAGTTGAGATTCTTCAAGTAAAAACCATTTTGAATCAAAACGCTTATCATTTTGCCTTTTTATATGGTAATAAAATGAAGCTCGTACCTGTTAGTTCCTAGCTACCATTAATAAAATAAAATAAAATAAAATACATATTTAACACAATATGAAAGTGACATGAGTATTGAGGATATCCTTTAAGTGTTTTGTCCTATTATTTAAACATATTATTATATATCAAACTGAAATAAAATGATATAAATAAGTAGAGTAAAGTTATACTTTTATTCATTATTTTTTATATTTAAAAACATGCCTAAAATATGTTTAACATATAGATGTTGGTTTGATTAAGGTATCATTTTTGCTCATTAGCATATCCAACCCATCCAAGCTTCTTATAATTAATTGATATACTTACTATTAAAAAGATTAGTATAAAAAATTCAAAAAAAATACTAAATTGGTGAAGAATGAAACACTCAAAAGTGTCATAGTCTAAGACGTGTATCATTACCCAAGACAATATTATGCCATTTCATGCGACAAATCCATTATAGTCAAAAAGATAATATATACGCTTCCTTAATGCTAAAATTAAACCATGGATAAAATTTAGTCAAATAACATGATGAATTTGATAATGGGGGGTACAAGACTTGGAGAATTTGGTGTGTATCTTAGAGTGCAGTAGTGTGAACTGTTTTGAGTCAGGTACACTACAGATCAAGCAGGTAAGGACGTACGGCATAGCAATGAAGCGTGCATGCGTAGAATTTTTAATTGGTAAAAAGGCCACCTACCAGTCTCCCACATCCCTAAACAAAGGGAACAAGTTTGTAAAGTAGAAAATCTATAGAGCGTGAGACGATTTAGTAAAACAGAAACGGACAAACTTTGAACTAGTTATGTAAATCATGCAAAATGCGAATGTCATGAAGCCGCGGAAAAAACCTACCTCAACAGCACATCTCTACGTCTGCTTCTCTAACAGTCGCTGTTACGTTGTACAAAAGCAATTAAGAACTACGGTAGTCGATTAATATCAACCGTTGATTTATTAAGAATTAATCTAAGCTATTGAAATATTTTAATCTTTTTTATCACCAAAATCTTTTTAAGATTTCTCAAATATTTTTTCCTATCTTTTCTCATTAAATATATTTCTATCAAATTAATTTTTTTTTTTTGAAGGAACTTTCCATCAATTTAATCTTGACTATCGTCACCCAGTTCATCTTACCATTGACAGCCACTGAAGACTCCTATCACCACCACTTGGTTTTCCTAAATTTCTTTGAAGCGAATCTGACAGCGATTGAAAGGACAACCAATTATGTGCAACACTCCCCCTTCACTTGGAAGATAACCCACCATGAAGGAATTGCCGAATTGGCAGAAGAGGCAGTGATGAACGATAGAGGGAGGCTCTGTTCATGGCTATGAAAGCAACATGCATTGTGAATATGTTCTGTTTACTGTTACTATTATATAATAAACAGAATGATAAAGCAAATATGGTATGGTTCATTTGGCAATATGAGGATGAGTATTCTAACTTCAAAGTTACGTTTTTTACTCTCACTTGCTATGTTTTATGCCGCCCTCTATATATACTGGCTTTATTTTATTGTCAAAAATATTAAACTATTTTTATCATAAATATTATATTGTTCTTTTTTTCAAAAAGTATCATACTAATAAAATCCTTTGGCTTTGTTCATCTGTGTGGTTGGTTAAATTCATCCGCATACACCACATTTATGCACATTTTCACCAACTTTATCCCACTATTTTATCCCACCCACTAATCATCCTACCAATTAATCCATATTTTACCAACTTATCTATACAACCACTTAATAAACTGCAGAAAAGAACAGAGTCCTCGTATAATAGAATAATATGATAGATTTCTAGCTTACAACAATGGTGGTTCGAGGAAGTAACTCCCAAAGGGTAAGAAAATGTTTAAAAAGTTGTAAGGTCAACTTATTTCATGCAGAATGAAAAGCAAAATGTTTGGTAACAAAACTCAAATATATGTATAGTTGTATATCATCGAGAAATATATGAAAGCATATTCTTTTTAACTTTTATTGGTAAAGTTTTGTAAAGAATAAAGATCAAAATAAATGAGTTTCATAGATATTTAATTTTCCATTCACATTAAATATAAAAACATACAATCCTATAAAGTAAATAATATTTTATGTACATATATAATACGTGCTTTATCATAAATTAATTAAATCGATATAAAGATATTACACATAAGATGAGTTTTGGAAAAGATAAAGATAAAAAAAAGTTTTGGTATATATTTAATTTTTAATTCACATTGAATATGAGAACATACTATTTTTATAAAGAAACAAATAATAATTCAAGTACATCTGTACATATATATAATAACTTTCTTTATCAAAAATTAATTAAATCAATATAAAAACATTTATATTACACATGAAATAAGTGAAAAGTTTAATATTAAAACCAAAAGAATAGAATATTGCACCTCAAACCTATGACCTAGCATCATACAAACTCCTATGATGACCATTTGACTAATAGTTGATTTGTAATTCATGATATCAGTGTAAGTAAAAGATACATGCTGCTATTACATATGACGCAAGGACAATATTGCAATAAGATTACAAAAGATGTTTACTTAAATTAGAAGATTTGATATACTAAATTACGTAATAAAATAATATTAATTTATAATAACAAAGAAATAAAATCATTTATTTAAGATTAATAAAAATTAAATCAACGGTTGAGATTACTCTATTTATAACCAATGGCTAATATTCAATTTAACTACGGTAGTAAAAAAAAATAGTTAGACTACCACAGACCTTCCCATCCAAAAAAACAGGGCCTTAATATATGTTACTTTTAATTAAAAAGAGAATGATACCCTAAATAATGGTGTAACTAGAGGCTTATATCCTCAATATAGTTGGCTCCCTTGGTGAATATTAATGTGAAGGGGACTTACAATTTAACCAACTATTAGTGAAATTTGTGGTGCGGTGTCGCCTAATAATTTAATCTATATAAATTTTAAAAAATACAAAAATTAATCTATTCAAAAACAATTGAAATGTAATAATTCTTAGTTTATACTAGTACAAGATTATATACAATAAAAATAAGTTATTTTTGTGGTCAGAAAATAGATAACTTACCTAGTTATAATGCATTAGTACCACACCCTTAAAAGTCATACTTAACAAATACAATAATACCACCAATGTTCTTTTTTTCTCATTAAGTTAAATGTGAATTGTCTTACTATATAAGCTGTCGTTTACTTTACAAACTAATATTTTAAAAAATAACTATAGAACAAATGAACACTTATAAATGCTGTCTGAAATTATTGGCCATTGTCACATTTTAACAAGGAAAATTTAAGTATGGTATGCTATTAGCAAAAAGGTAAGTTTGGTTTGTTAGATCAAAATGGACCAAAAGTTTGGTTTATTAGATTCCAATTTTCCTTTTAACAATTATATGTAGTATATGATTAATGCTATATTTTAAGGTAAATTCTGTGGTGAGACAATCTCATGTAAAATTATTGTGACTTAGGGTTTATTTAGGATAATCATTTTAATATTTTATTATGAGTAAAAGTCATATTGATCAAGGTAACCTTTAACATAAATTTGACTAATACTATTAAGGAATGACTTTTATAAAGTCATTCCAAATAAATTATTAGTTAACCCTACACTTATAAAAAGTTGTCATGAAATTGTACATCTCATAATTAAGTTACGGTAAGATATAGCGAGTTTGGGCCAGGTCAAGCTATTCAAACTCGTCAAGTTTTTTTGGACCCAAAAACGCCTCAAAACCACCGGTTCTATAAAGATCAGACACCCATACCTGTCGAGTCTGTTGGTCCATGTGTCTAGTTATGTTCATAATTCAGTCCGGATCGAATAAGGACTAGACCGAGGACTTGACTCGAAAGGACCGAAGATAGTTCGATTCAGTCCTCGGTCCAAGGAATACTAAGTTTCGGTCTTCGGTCCAGTCCCTAGACCGAATTAGAGGACCGAGGACAAAACCAGTAAGAACCGAACTACTGACCAACTATTTTTCTATGGTTTTCAACTTTTCATCATTATTCACTAATGTTTTTGAGTTTCTCAATCTCAAACCTCGACGCTCCCCAATCCACTCCACCATTCGCCCTCCCTCCAGCCTCCACCACTGGCCAGCGCCGTCAAGGTCGTCAGAGTCATTGCTCTCCCTCCGCACTCAACCGCTTGGCCGACGCTCTCCACTCCCCAAATCCGTTGTTTTCTCCTCCACGCCTAGTCATGAGCCACCATCCAGCAGGCCACCACGCACAGTCAACCCCTTCACTGAATTAGGTTTTTGCAATTTTGTTAATTGTTTCCTTTCTATAATCTTCTACTATTATTGTAGTTAAGAAGCATATATATTCATATCTTTGCCTTAGGTTTGTTGTCTTCTGTTCTTTTGTTAACCAGCAGAGCTAAAACAAATTCTAATCCCCAGTTCTCTAATTCTAATTAGTTAAAATTTAATCACAGATCATCCCCGTAAATCAATCCATTCGCTCTCTGTCCAATCCTAGACCGAACTTTTTTCGGTCGGTCCAATCCAGGACCGAGAAAAGTTCGGTCCAGTCCTCTGTCCAGGGCAGTCCCCTTGGTCGGTCTTCGGTTCAGTCTAGTCCGGACAAATTCGGTCCAGTCCTTAGCGGGTCTTTAATCGGTCCAACATTCTAATATATTTTTTTTTATAAATTTTACCAACTGCCGGGTTAATTTCCACTTGTACACCTATATGATATTGAAAATTCTATTTAAGTACAAGTGGTTTGAACAAAATAAAGATAACTATGCATCACCATGATGGCATGATCTACTAAATACTAACTTCAATGTATGAACAAAATCAAAGATATAAATATTAAAAATGTCGAATAATCTAAGAAACTTGAAATGCAATAAAAAAAATTTTGTAATTGAAACTATATATAATACACTTTGAAATGGTTATCTTAGCTATCAATTCCTTTGTAATTGATCCATATTTGACCCTTAAGCCTAAAATACGTTTTGGGCCATTCCCAAGGGTACTTAGTGGTCTAAGTAGCTTTGACATTAATAAGAGATATGTATTATAACTTCAATATCAGTTTTACCCTTGGTCCTGAAGTTTGTCACCTATCGGGAAAGAAATTCAAATATGGGAAGAAAAAAAACAACGAATACTCGTCTTTTTTTTAATCCAACAAACTTTAAGGTCATTTTTCATTCAGCCCATAAACTTTAAGGTTCAAAAAATTAATATTGAAAATCAAAGGTTAAGAAAATTAAAAAAACTCTCATTTAAATAGTTAGTTACAATTGTCATTAATAACTAGATATACCAACTAATATAAATACTAGAGAACTTGTTGGGCATTACATGCTTCCCAAAATAAAAATAATAACAAATAGAAAATATAAATAATATAGATAATGAAATAAATCATTCTTAATATTTTCATTCAAATGTTAATAACATATAAAAAATACTACCCCCATTTTTCATTTTACTCGTCGTCTTGGATGATAGGTACAAGGTTGCAAAAACAATCGGGTTAGCTAATAAGAAAATTATTTAAAAATATTTAGTTAAAATTAATTCTAGTGTTCTATTCAATAAATCAAATGGATAAAATAAAATAGTAATCATTAAATTATTAGAATTATAAAGGGATAGATAATATGATAAAAAATTAGTTAAAAAATTAGATAAAAGAACAGTACAGAGGGAGTAAGAATAAACCATAAGATATTAATGTCAATAAATTAAGACTTAATAAAAATTCTTCAAGTTATTGTCACATTGTATTTCCCTAAAATTACAAAAATAAATGGAAACGGAATTATCAATGTTATTATAACATTCTTTTCAACTAAGTATCATTTTTTTTACAAAGAAAAATAAACAAAAAGTAGTATTTATTAATAATTTCAAGGGTGACATGATATATTACTTGCATCATACTTGGTTTACAAATAGATAATCAAAGGTTAAAAATTTAACCCATTTTAATTTAGTAAATAATGGTTTAAATATGTTTGTTAATTTATGATACCAAACAAAATTTAAAATTTTCCTAAAATAAGAATATTGCATATATATACTCTGTCCGTTCCATATTAATTGACACTTAAAATACATTTTTTTGTTCCAAAATAATTGTCACTTTTCATTTCCCAATACCCAATTTACTTATTTGAACTTTAATAATTATGTTAACTTTTTATTTTATCAATCAATAAAAATACTCGTGCTCACATTGTCTAACTGCTCACACCTTAGTATGCGAAAAAACACCTCGAAAAATTGAGTTATTTAATTCTGTGGGTAGTTTTTTTTAAATAAAATCTTGATATGTGCACAATTGTAGAATATGTCAATTTATTCGGAACAGAGGGAATATATAATAGGGACTTCATTTAGTTTCTACAACTGCATGATTCAAATTAGTTATGAAGGAAAATTGTAGAAAGAAGATACATAAATAGTTATATTACAACTGTTGCAAAATTGTTCTTTAATTTATACTTATTTGAATTGATAGTTATTAAAATTTGCTCAAAAAAGGTAAATTACACTGAAAAAAAATTCATGTATTGCACGAGTTATTAAACGTTAATTTATTAATTTGCAAATTCTAATATAAGATCGGTACCATTTCATGTAAATTTATCGTGAGACAGACTCTTTATAAGGTGACCTTTTTAATATTTTGTTATCACTAATAAATGATAATAGAATGACATTGTAATATGAATTTGAATAATAATTTATTAATGTATGACTTTTACGTACCAATCACCTAAAATAAATTATTACTCACCCCTATATCCATCAAAAATCACACAATATTATTTATTTTACAATTAATTTATTGTTAAATGGGCTAAAATAAGATTCACTGTTATTAGGTCATTTCTTTTGTGAGGTTGGTAGGATGCAGAAATGGTGTGCTATGCTGAAATGATTGTGAAAAATGCGGTAAGGTGTGAAATGGTATGGTAAAATTTGTGAAAAATGTGGTTGATGCGGTAGGTGAGGAGAAGGAAAAATAAGAGAATATATATTGATAATGATTATGGTGAAGTGTGGTGAAACGTGGAAGAATATTGACTAATATATTGTGATTGGGGTAAATTATGCTGAATTAAGATGTGTCCTGACATTAGGATCCCGGTACCATATTAAAATTGTAATGTCTAAATGAAAGGGATTTCATGCACCAAGTTGCACAGGTATTCTTTTACAAAGGCAAAATGGCTGACAATTTAATTGTTACTTCTACAATCACTTTATGAGCAACAATTCAAACCAAAACAACTTGTAAAGATTGTCGACGACTCTCTATTCAAACAAACAAAGTTAGAAAAGGAAAGTCGACCTTGCTTGGCAAGAATCGAGTTTCGTAATTCTCTGACTAATTAGTGATTACTGATTACATAACATACCCTCTAAGCATGTGTTTGAGTTTACATTAAGACCTAGTTTGATGTTATCATACCTTCATTGATTCCTTTTCCAAGCCTATTGGATTTTCGTATGATCGTGAATGAATAAATAAAATATAGTAATTATATTTAAATTTCTAAATTTTCATAATGTTTTAAAATCATATTTTATTTATATCTTTGAAAATATTTTTATGTCCTGAGTCATTTTTAAAATAAAACATTTCCTACAAAAATGCTACATTTTTAATAAAAAAATTCATTTTTTATTAAAGAATATTTATTATTTATTATTTTTCTATATATTTCTTAATTTTATAAATTCATATTATTTAAATATTAAATATTTTCTTTCACAATTATGACAAAGTCCATATAATTTTGTTTAATTAATTGAAGGTCTGTATGTGGCAAATACTTTTTTTTACAAAAATAATTCAGCATGATTACGTGAATATACCATGTCATGCAATATGATTATAACCATATATCTTACCATAAGACGGGTATCATTGTCCAATTGCATGTTCTAGAAGAGCCTAGTGAATGTGCCAATTTACTATTATTCAAGGCAAAATCTTAGCATAACTTTAAGAGTAGTTTTGAAGGTAAAAAGTAGAAACGAGTCCAGACAACATTCTTTTTCTTTCCAGAAGTTCTAAATTAATTTTCAAAAATGATTTTTCCAATATCTTTTAGCTTAAAAATAGAAGAATTTGAGAAAATGGCACGGAGGTAGTACTATGATTTTCTTTATTGAAATATATTGATGAATTTTTAAAATATGTCATAACAATAACATTATGAGACATTGAATATTTTAATTTTACATTGGTTTTACCGAATTTTCTTTATTATTTGATTGTTGTAAACATGATAATCAGTTAAATATTGATGTATAAATAGTTTAAACAATTTTAAAAAATATATATTTAAATAATATCACATATCATTATAATGCAAATAAGAAAATCTACAAAATGAACCATGAAAAAGTAAAAATGTAAATGAACCATACAACTGTTTTCAAAGTTAAGTCAAATAATTAAAATTTAGTAAAAACAGTAATTTTATTGACTAGGACAAATATTCTAGTATTTCTCTCAAAGAAGCTTTTACAAAACCTACTTTATTTTAACAATTGGGTCAAATATAGATTCACTAGACTCTTTTTTATTTAATTTCTAGTCATGTGCTACTCCTGAAATTGAGAGAATATCAGTGCTTAAACCATGACCAAATGGTTAATGATGGAAATCTCAACCACTAGCCCAGCCTAGGGAGCATATATTGGCTAATCTTTGACTACTAAGTTCACATAATTAGTTAATTTGTACTCTTTTTTTTTATTAATAGAAAAGTTCATTTTTACTACTTCCCTGTTAAGCCAATGAAAATCGAATACAGTCAAGTTGTGGAAAAGGTTAAGCAGCTTTGCAAATTAAGAATAGAAAATCTACATGCTATCCATAAAATTATAGAAAGCAAATAAGGATCCCATTTGTTCCCCTTTTGATTTACGTTATTGACCAAATTTGCATGGACGTGGTGCCTTTTGTCGGTTTTGACTTGGCCCTTGTTTAGACTTTTTCATTTTGTAGCTAATGTCAACGCCATGTTCTTTTATGTGGTTCATATGGTGTGATATGGTGAAATAGTGGAAAATACGGTAAGATGTATAATGGTATGGCAAAATTTGTGGTGAGTGTGATTAATATGGTAAGTGATAATAGAGAATATGAAAAGTAGATGAGAAATGTGAGGAAAGAAAAAGGTGAGGAAATATATTGGTAATGATTGTGGTAAGGTATGGTATGATACGGTAATGTGTGGAAGAATATTGAGTAATATGATGAGTTGTGGTACCGCACCGCAACACAACGTACAGAAGAACAAATCCAAATAACAACTAATATTCAAACATAATGTTTGGCAGAATGAGGGTTCTGGTCAATACTTTAACTAGGGATGACAGTGGGTCGGGGAATTCCCGTACCCGCCAATGCCTCGCCCCCTCTGGTGAAAAATCCTCACTCCCAATGGGGATGGGGATGGAGATGAGGGTGGAGATGGGGCAAAGAATTAAATCTCCGCGCGGGGATTGGGACAAAAACTTTCCCCGTCCATGCCCCCGTTTCTTGCTCAGGAAATTTAATGACATGCTTTTGACAAAGAATTAAACTTTTGTATTTGGTGAATTGAACTTTAGGAGACTAAACGCCTTTAATAACATGCTTTTGGCCAAGCCAAGTACGTTGGAGACTGCTTACCATGTCACACTCTTTAGTAGGAGAGTCTAAAAGTGAAATATCTACCCCTAGAAGGATATCTAAGACGCCACCCTGGTTACAACCAAGTTATTCCTTAGAGGAGTATCCGGGGAGCTTTGGATATCTTGAACAACAAAATTTGTTGGAGGATGGAAGATGGTAAGCAGGTGTGGATTTATAAGGACCCATGGTTGATAAATGTGGATGCAAAGATTACTACTACACCTACAGGATACTTAGATGATGACATTTAACAACAATAAAAACAACGGTAATAATTATGCCTTTTTTGGTCATTTCCGTTAACTAGCTAATTTGAACGTCCAATATTACCTAAATTATCATTTACAAACGACTAATTTGATAGTTATCTACTATTCGTTAATATACAATAATTATCCACTGCACCAACAATTATCTACTACCCAAACATTTATCCATTATATGTTCTTCTCATTGAAGGGACCTAAACTAAATTTCAAAGTTGTTGAATGAATGCAAACCCAAGATTGATTTTGATGTCTCCGTACCTCTTTATTCTATGTTTGGATGTCCTAGCATCGAACTTGAAAGTAGCTCGGGAGAAAGACCTCATTAGGGGAATTCAAGTGGCCAAAGGGAGTCCAAAGGTCTCACGTGTGTTCGGTATCGCATCGGAGCAAATTGTGAGTACAGAGAAATTACAAATGTTGGTGTCTCTAAATGCAAGTATTGAAGAAAAAGAGGGGCTAAGAGTCATTTTTGGATTCCATCTGAAAGAAATGTTTCAAAGATATCTTGGAATCCCTCCTACTCTAGGGAGATGCAAAATTTCACAATCGGGTTTCCTTATTGAAGCAATATCAAACAGACTACAGAACTAGAAAACAACTTTCATATCATCGACAGGAAGATTAGTTCTAATAAGTGCCATGCTATCGGCAATGAATCAACATGTGTTGTCTGTGTTCAAAATTCTGGTTACAATAGCCACGAAATTAGATTCAATCATGATAGATTTCTTATGGTGGACTAGCCAGGTGGTAAGAGCCACCATTGGGTGGCAAATGACTAATTGTTGTCCCCACAAGGGGTAGGCAGGTGTTCGGTTGTAATTTTTGTGGTTTTAAGTTAGGGTTGTCGGTCCACAGGGATGGGTGTTAGGTTTAATTTAGGTAATTGGTTTGTGTACAAGGGTTTTTCTCAATGCGGAAAGCAATAAATTATGTAAATAAGCAATAAACTAACATAAATATGATGATAATTAAGAAAGCCATAAAAGATGAAAGCAACTAAAAGCATGAAATTAAGAAAGCAATAAAACTAAGACTAATTAATGAAATTAGGAACAAGAGATTATACCTTTGATGATCCAAACTTTCACTAATCTTCAATCTACTTGGATTTCTCCCGAACAAACAAGAAATCGTGAATTGGATTACTAAGAATCCCCAAATCCCCACTTGAGAGTGGAATTTGTGACCCTTAATCCCCCTTTTCACTAAAAGTTGGATTGGATGTTTTTGTGGCTAACACTATGAACTTTCAAAGGCAAAATTAAATCAAAGCTAAGCACAAGGTAATAAAGATTAATGAAGGCTAAAATTACTTGAAGAAAATTGATTACAATCAAGAATCCCAAAAAAACTTGAAGAACAAGACAAGAGAGAAAAACTTAGAGAGAGAAAGTAGAGTTTAATTAAGAAAGCATTAAAAACCCCTAAATTACAAGCTAAAAGCTTCAGCTAATTCCTCCTTAAAAGAGTCGCAGCTATTGCTCTTATAATACCCTAAGTTTGTTTCACAAAACGCAGCACTTTGTTCCCAGATTATACGCAGAATTTGGAATTGGCTCGGGCGAGCCAGAATCCTGCTCGGCGAAAGGTGCGTTCGTCGCGTCCCTCGTTCTTCGACTTCGGCAGCTCAGAAGCTCAGCTCGGCCGAGCAGGATTCTTGCTCGGGCGAGCAGGCTCTCTGTCCCTTCAATGCCTTAGCCAATTTTCATCAAACTTTTCCTAGTTGATGCACAGAAGCATGGCTCGACCGAGCCAATATCTTCTTTCGGTCGGCGCACCTTCCGCCTCACCTCCTTGGCTCAATTTTACTCGACCGTTTTTGCTGCTCTCCAGGAACACTGCTCGGGCGAGCCACCATTCTGCTCGGTCGAGCAGACCTTCTGTCTCACCCCCTGATTGGCAAGTTTTTGCTCCGTTTTGTCGCCTTTTTCGATCGCTTACTTATTTTCCTACAAAACTACAAAAAACTCATAACTATAATAACACACGAGGTTAGAACATACAAAAACTCCCTAATAAAGAGAAGAATTCGGCTCGAAACGAGACCGAACACCACTCCCACACAAGGGTTTGCTCGCCCCGAGCAAACTAAAAACAAAGAAAAGAACTAAGAAAACCTAACTCACTTTCGCAGGAATCGCGGATGCATTTAGCATATGCATCAAGCCCTTTAAACCCCCCGGCAGCCCGGGTGGACGAGGTAGATCTCGTGAGGGTTTATAGCAACTATACCCACAAAAGCCATAGAAAAAGGAGAGAGGGAAAGTGAAAAACAGAACAAGTTCAAAAGAAAAGAAAAAGAGACTTGCTCGTTTCAATGAATCAAGCTGTTTCAATTAAGGAAACGGTATTAATCCTCCGAAAGGAACCGTTATGAGCATCTCACAACGTCTAACCCAAACAACTGCCAATCTTTAAAATTTTGAACGAAAACACTTCCTGATGAGCAAAACACCTTGTGCATATGTGCAAGTGGGCTCTAGTCGGTCCTTCCTATCCTAAACCAGACAATCAGAGTTGTGCTCATGCTCAAGCTCGGAATTATCTATCCTACTTCACTCTTGGTTTTTCTTTTAACCTCTCTTTTCTTTCTTTTTCTTACTTTGCTCTTTTCTTTTTTTTACTTTTCTCTTTCTTACCATTATTTTTCTCAACTCTTTTTTCCTTTTTCTTGCTTCGCTCTTTTCTTTCTTTTTCAAAACCTACGCTCTTTTATTTCCACTCAATCCGCTTTGTGTCTTTTAGAACATTTGTGTCGGGTTTTGCGGGATTTAAATACCGGCCTTCGCAAAGGGTTACCCTCCCTGCTGGGTTTCTCCATACGTGAGTCATTGCACTTAAGGGGCATAGGGTGCCGATCCACCCAAACCAACCCATGACGGTAGGCCCGACAGTAATTATTTAATGCATTAATTAAGAGCTTGAGCAATTGAACAACTAAAACCGTCTAACTTAGGTAAGAATTCACAGTTAAAGCGTGTAAGAATTGAGGATTCCGCTTTCCCATTCCATGTAGAGGTCTAATAGAGATAAGTCATGGCAATTGTCCAAGTTATGGTCGAAAAATGCTCAAACCGGTTTCTTTCAAAGAAGATTAAGAACGACTTCTTGATTTCAACAACGAAATCCAAGAAACAAAGCAAAAAAAAAAAACGAAAACGAAAACTTTGAAGGTTTTTCACTCCCTTTTTTTTTCTCCTTTTCACAAAATTTTTTTCAAATTTTTCGACACAAACTACGAAAAACAAAAACAAAGACTCAAAACTAGGTGATCTACCCATGACAAATGGAAGTATCACCCCCCACTCCCGCACAAAACTTCACAATGTCCCCATTGTGAGAAGAAGGGTGTCACAAATAAGGTAGAAAACCTAAAAACACACAACAAACACATAATAAACAATAAATGGTGGCGACCCGAGCCCACACGGCTCCAACAACAATGATATCCCAACATTCACACTCAAGGGGTTCGCCACCCAAAAAGAAAATCAAGCATGCATCATGGATCAACAATATATTCACA
The DNA here is from genome assembly GCA_029582165.1 of Portulaca oleracea. Taxonomy (NCBI): domain Eukaryota; kingdom Viridiplantae; phylum Streptophyta; class Magnoliopsida; order Caryophyllales; family Portulacaceae; genus Portulaca; species Portulaca oleracea. The sequence goes on from CM055887.1 coordinate 13,730,569, forward strand.
ATGAGAAGGATGGTTAAAAGATGATACCTGAAGATCGCCAAGTTAAGCACATCCAAGCACACGATCCACGAACGCAATGTCAGAAAAAGAAACTTCAAATATTCACAAATGTACATGATCATTGACTAACCTTAACCCCGAATCTCACTATATGAGGCGGGAATCAAGGGTGAAATGCCGGGCCACTGCCCATAAACATTACACAACCCCTCGCGCCTGTATATCTCAAAATGAAAGCACACAACTAATGCAAAATAACAGAGGAGAGTGCGAAATGCTCACAATCACTGCTCATCACCTCCCGGAGGAGGGTACGGATAGTAGGGGAAGTAAGTCAGGTAATACTGGTTGACATAGTCGGGTGGTGCCGGTGCATGGTCGGCGATAGCATAGTGATAATAACCTCAATCTCTCCAATATTGATTCTGTTGATGGAAGTACTCATCATAGCGCTGAAAGTATCCTTCGTGCCGTTCAAGGGTCGACTGTTGCGCACGAAGGAGTTCCTGTTGACTTTCCATCAAGTTGTGCGTACTTTGTAGCAAAGTTCGCTGTTCACGGAGGTCGACACTCAGTTGGTCTAACCGACTTGCCAAGTGCCCCATCGTAATCTCCTGGGAAGTACTACCACTAGCCTCACCTTGGGTTGTCGGCTGCTCCTCTTCTTCCACATTTTCGCTCACAAATGGGTCATCGGGCCCCCAACTCGACGGTTGCTCCTTGGATCTTCGCCACATGACCAGTTATGTTGATTGGTTACATCCAACCAACGTGCAGCTCGCGCGTGGTCCAAATGAATGGAAGTTGCATACTTATCCGAGCCATGCTTGTATATATGCTTGGTGTTGTGACGCTCAAAGATGCCCATGCGTTGCAATCTAATACCATCGATGGGGTCGGGAAAATACCTCGGGGTGAACTTGTGGATATATCCTCCAAAACCTTTCTTCATCAAAAAGTGGCAAATGATATGCCCCATTCCAATTGTAGAGGTTAGGTGTTTAGAGGTAATGTCTTTGAAGCAATGCAAGATGCATGACCCCGTGTTCACCCGCTTCCCTTGGAGGGTGTTAAAGATGATGAACAAATCATCCCTCCGCACATTTGCCCTCCCATCGTCTCTTCCGGAGACCGAATTTGAAACTATGCGATGAAAGATTCGGATCGCTAAGTTACAAATATCACGAGACTTGGAATTTCTGGTCAAGAATAAGCAATCCTCAAGAGCATTCGCCGTTTGATGTTTCCGACGCCAACAAGTAAGACTCTTCATAGCAGCTTGCTCATCGAAATGCGCACTATCCTCATAATACAACCCGTCAGTCGGTAACCCGAGTACTTGACAAAACTCTTGCACCGTGCACGTTTTCTCCTTGTTGTCCACCCTATATCGAAACTTAGCTTGGCGTGTATCGACATCCTCAACTTGGAAGGAACTGAGGAACTCAAGAATTGGTTGATCGTAAAGAGACTCGTCAATCTTGATGAAGGACTCCCAACCTAAGACCCTTATAATGTAATCAAAACTAGGGCCACAATACACCCTCTTCACGGTGGCTTCATCATAAACGTCCGGAGCACAAAGTTTCCGGCGTTGATAAAGCTCATATCTCTCGCGATGATGCTCATCCCGGAACCGAATTCGCAATTCCGGGTTAGCCTGAAGAAGCGTGGGCGGTTGGGCCTTGTAACGATCTTTATCCACCGCCGCCGATGAAGACTCGGGCGGTGGGGATGGTGTACCTTCCTCATCGGTACGGGCTCTCTTAGATCGAACCATTGTGAACTTCAAAACACACTAACAACTCAAGAACCTCCAAATAACAATCAATACACACAACACACAAGCCCTAAATCTGAGGAACAATCACAAATAGCACCCAATTTAACCTTAAAATCAAATTTGAAAACACTAAGTGTGAATGTTACCTCCCAAATAGGCACCAAATACCAAGTGGCAACACAAATCGGGCAAAGAGCAAGTAACCCGGGACCTTGAGACCTCCCGACCTTGGCAAAACCCTTCTTTCCCCCAAACCTCAGAATACACGCAATAACAAAGAAGAAGAAAGAGCACGCATACAGCAGCCCAAAGAACAACCCACAAAGACAAACCACGACTCTCAAAGAAGAACGCTCAACAAAGAAGAAGAAATTTCACGCAGCCCTCACACAACAACTCGCCCAGCACAATCGCACTCCTCACGCACGTCACACAAAGCCTGACGGCCCGACAAAGAACAAACGCAGCTCAACACGCACAATTAGGGCACAGAACCCCGACCCAATCTGGAAAAATTGAAGAAATTAGCAAAGATTAGGGATTACGGCTTGATGCTAGAATGGAGGAAGTGAGAGAGAGAGATGAGAGAGAAAATAAGTGAGAAAATATGAAGAAAAGGAGAGAGAATCGAATTAAAACCCCGACGTAAAAAAGCAGATCGCGGCCGCCTCGAGCAAAACAAATACCGCCGAGCGGATGTTCGATGCGAACACAAGTTTGTCCGAAAGACTGCTCGACCGAGCAAACAATCTGCTCGCCCGAGCAACGCTTCTGGACCGCTAGGTATGTCTGTCAGACTTCTTCCCTCGGGTGCTTCAGTGGACAAGCTCGACCGAGCACAAATTTTGCTCGCCCGAGCAAGGTTTCTGTCGGCCGCCGTCTTCGATGCAGGATTCTCTTTCAATTTAGGCACAGTGGACTTGCTCGCCCGAGCAGATGTTTTGCTCGCCCGAGCAGTCCTTCTGGAAATATTTCCTTCTCTTCCTCCTTTACTCGCGAAAACTCCTCGAGCCAAAATCAGTGCTCGCGAAAGCAGGTGTTCTGCCAACAATGCAAGGAGTTAAAATTTTTCAAGGAAATAAACCTTCTCACCTCTACTAAAAATATATTCAAAACCTCAATCTCGCAAAAACCTCCCGGGACATTTCAAAATCAAAAATGTAAAAACTAACCTAAACAAAACAAAATCTTTTGGGTTTTTCAAAGATTTCACATAAAAAGAAAAGCCGGCATGCATGCCTCCCCACTCCCACACAAAAAAGGCCACACTATGTCCTCATTGTGGCAAGAAATAAAGGAAGACAAACACCCTAAAAGAATAAAAAAAAAATCTAAAAACTAACAAAAAGAATGAAAAAGAGTTTTCTCACCAACCAACTCCAAAGAAAAAGAAGGATAATACCTGATTAGATCTCAAATAATCATCACATGACTTGTAAATGGAGATTGAGTATGCAAGCCATGAAATGGTGAATATATGTGAGCAATAAATGATCCTTCCTTCTCGTGAGTGCATAGTTAAGAGAGTTAAACAAAGAAACAAACAAGTAAAAAAAAATGAACTAATTTATAATATGTACAAAGATGTTACCTCAATGTTCTTCAATCAACATATGGGACATGGAATGTTACACACTCCACATCCACTTTCTCTGGAAGCTCCAAAAAGGGTTTCAACCTGTGACCGTTAACTTTCCACATTGATGCATTAGTGGGGTCCTTGATTTCAACAACTCCCGAGGGAAACACAGCGGTCACAATGAATGGACCGGTCCACCTAGACTTCAATTTACCCGCAAACAAAAGCAAACGTGAGTCATAAAGGAGGACTTTCTGCCCCGGAACGAAGGTTTTTCTAAGGATCACCTTATCATGTAGGACCTTCGATCGCTCCTTACTTAATCTTCCATTTTCGTAAGCTTCCCTCCTTAACTCCTCTAGCTCACCCAAGTTCAACTTCCTAATGTCCCCAGCTGCTGACAGGTCAAGATTCAAGGCTTTCAAAGCCCACCACGCCCTATGTTCGAGCTCTACAGGCAAATGACAAGGTTTCCCAAAGACTGCTCTATACGGTGACATTCCTATGGGAGTCTTGTAAGCTGTCCTATAGGCCCATAAAGCATCGGTCAATTTAGTGGACCAATCTTTCCTATTCTTTGACACTGTCTTTTCAAGAATTTGTTTAATTTGCCTATTGGAAACCTCAGCTTGGCCATTTGATTGAGGGTGATAGGCGGTAGTCATTCTATGCTCAACAGAGTATTTCTTAAGCAAAGCCGCGAAAGAACGATTATTAAAGTGAGTCCCCTGGTCGCTAATGATGGCTTTAGGCACCCAAAACCTAGAGAAAATGTTTTCTCGAAGGAATCTAGTCACAACCTTAGCGTCATTTCTTTTCGACGGAATCGCTTCAACCCATTTTGACACATAGTCCACTGCTAGAAGAATATACTCATTCCCAAAAGAGGTAGGAAATGGTCCCATAAAATCAATGCCCCAAACATCGAATACATCCACAAAGATCTCGGGTTGTAAGGGCATCATGTTTCTTCTAGAGATCTTACTCAAACTCTGACATCTAAGACAACTCTGGGCATAAGTATGGGCATCTCTAAAGATGGTAGGCCAATAGAATCCACTTTGTAAAACCTTATACGCTGTCTTTTTCCCACTAAAATGCCCCCCACACGGTTGGTTGTGACAAAACGAAAGGACATCCATGATAGACTCATCCGGAACACACCTTCTAAGAATTTGATCAGGACAATACTTAAACAGATAGGGTTCATCCCATATGAAATTTTTGACAATGTGAAGGAACCTATCTCTATCATGCTTATTCCAATCATTGGGCATTTCTCCCGTGACTTTAAAATTAACAATGTCAGCAAACCACGGTTCTACTCCTATGCTAAGAATGCGTTCATCAGGAAAACAAGCATCAATAGGAGACTCTATCACATGTTCAGGTGCTATCCTAGAAAGGTGGTCCGCTACCGGGTTATCAGATCCTTTCCTATCACGGATTTCACAATCAAACTCTTGGAGTAACAACACCCACCTAACCAACCTAGGCTTAGACTCTTTCTTCTCCATCAAATAGCGAATCGCCGAATGGTCAGTAAAAACAATCACTTTAGACCCCAACAAATAAGCCCGAAATTTCTCAAATGCATAAACCACAGCTAGGAACTCTTTCTCAGTGACAGTGTAATTCAGTTGTGCTTCATTTAAAGTATGACTTGCATAGTGTATCACGACAGGTTTTTTGTCAATTCGTTGTCCTAAAACCACACCTATAGCAAAGTCAGAAGCATCACACATCAACTCAAACGGTTCCCCCCATGTGGGAGGTTTGAGAATAGGAGGCGATATCAAGGCATCTTTAAGTGCATTAAAGGCCTTCAAACACTCATCAGAAAAGTCAAAAGCCACCTCCTTGGCCAATAAAGCAGAAAGGGGTTTGGCAATCTTGCTAAAATCACGAATGAATCGACGATAAAACCCAGCATGTCCTAAAAAGGATCTAACCTCCTTCACACAAGTGGGGGGGGTCAAGTTCCTAACTAGGTCAATTTTTGCTTTATCCACTTCGATTCCATCTTTTGAAATCACATGGCCCAAAACTATCCCCTTTCGTACCATAAAATGACACTTCTCCCAGTTTAAAGTCAAGTGTTTTTCTTGGCACCGACTCAAGACTCTACTCAAATTGGACAAGCAATCATCAAAGGTGGTGCCAAATACTGAGAAATCATCCATGAAAATTTCAACACAGTCATCAACAAGGTCCGAGAATACAGACACCATACAATTGAAAAGTAGCGGGCGTTGCAAAGTCCGAAGGGCATCCTACGGAAAGCAAACGTACTAAATGGGCAAGTAAAAGTCGTTTTCTCCGATCACACGGGCTATAGAAATCGAGTATACCGAATAGCCATCTAGTAAACAAAAGAAGTCGTGCCCCGCCAGCTTTTCTAACATTTGATCCATGAAAGGTAATGGAAAACGGTCTTTTCTCGTAGCCTTATTGAGTTTCCTGTAATCTATGCATACTCTCCATCCCGATGGAATGCAGGTCGACACTAATTCACCCCTCTCATTCTCCACCACTGTCAACCCGGCCTTCTTAGGGACTACATGTATAGGACTAACCCACTTACTGTCAGAAATCGGGTAAATGATGTCATTATCTAACCATTTCAGAATCTCCTTCTTAACCACCTCCTTCATTTGGGGATTGAGTCTCCTTAAAGGGTCCTCCAGGCTACACTATCATCTTCCAAAAATATCCTGTGTTGCACAATAGATGGACTAATCCCCCTAATGTCTCCAATCGTCCATCCCAAAGCCTCTCTATTTATCCTAAGAACCTCGACTAGTTTGTTTTCTTGGTCCTCTCCTAGGTTCGAAGCTATGATAACCGGGTAAGTCTCACTAGGGCCAAGGAAAACATACTTTAACTCGGAAGGAAGGGGTTTAAGTTCAAGGGTTCTAGAAGATGGTGGCTCAGGTTCTATGATATCAGGCACATGTTGAGAGGCAAACAGAGATTCATAAAGCAATTCACCGTCAAACACATCAGAATCACATAATGAGGTTACACAGTCGGGGTCGAATCCTAACTCAACAAGATCACTCACACAAGGGGCAACATCCAGATCAGCAGTGTTATCACTCTCAAGGTCACTAATCCAATTCACAGCATTACACTCTTGCTCATCATGTCCTAATGGTGACTTTTGTAGGTCAAAAATATTCAATTCCATAGTCAAATTCCCAAAAGTCAGTTTCATTCTCCCATCTTTACAATTAATCCAAGCATTAGATGTAGCTAAAAAGGGTCTACCTAGAATGACCTAATCTCGTCACGAGGACTCGAACCCTAGCGTCTCTAACACAACAAAGTCTACAGGAAGACAAAGGTCCCGACTTGGATCAACACATCCTCAACTACCCCCTAGGCACTCTCAGACCGATCACCTAATTGGAGAACCATTCTTGTAGGTTTCAATTCCCAACCCCAAGGTCTCATAAACATGTAAAGGTAGCAAGTTGACACTCGCCCCTAAGTCAAGGAGGGCTCTCTCAACTGACGTCTCCTATGGTAATGGAAATAGTTGGGCATCCCGGGTCCTTATATTTCACCGAACTGACTAGACAAGATGGAGCTCACATTAGAGGCCAAAAGGCCTTCTTAGGAACTGAGTTGCTCTCTTCGTTGTACACAATTCTTTGAGGAACCTAGCGTAAGAAGGACATTGCTGAATAGCGTCCAACAAGGGAATGTTGACCTTGACTTGAGAAAAAGTCTCCCTAATCTTTTCAAGAAATTTCTGATCCTTAGTTCCCCTCAACCTTTGAGGAAAAGGTGGGGAAGGCTTATACGCCACCGGTTGAACAGGATTGGAACTAGGGAGCACTCTAGGTGAGGTCTTAGGACTCAGGTTGTCACCTAAGTTGGTCAACCTCTCTTCCTCGCACTACCATCCTCAACTAGCTCATCACAAGGTCCAACACTCACATGTTGTTTCCTAGGCGAATCTGAAGGTAATTCTCTAATCTGATTGTCCACTTCCCTTCCTGATCTAAGAGTAATCACCGCATTAAGCCCCCTAACATGGTTTGGGTCACAAGAGGACGAACTAGAAGCTTTCCCCTTAGGGTTCGCCTCCGGTTGTCCAGGAAAAGTTCCCCTATCCCTATTAGACATCATGAGTTGGGCTACACTCTCATTCAATTGTTTCACCATTTTCGCCATGTCACTCATCGTATCCTCAACCCTACTCAAACCAGACTCTAACTCTTTGTACTTCCTATCCCCTCTATCCTCACCTTGGTATCCTGGTGGAGGTCGGGTATGGGCTATCTGGGGATGGACGGTCTGTCCTCGAGGTGCTTGATAAGCAACCTGAGGCGGTAGTCTTGGTTGGGTTTGATGTTGGTGAGGGGGAGGTGGGTTTCCTTGGAAACTTCCTCCTTGGTGCATCGGTGGCCTCAAAACATTTTGGTTATCCGGCCCGTAAGACAAGAAAGGGTGTTTTGGCACCCCAGGGAATTGGTAGGGCCGGTACTGGTTAAACATAGCATTCACATTTTCCACATTAGTTGACACATGTTGCAAATACAAAGGACAATTAGCATATACATGGTCAGGTCCTTGGCACCAAGCACAAATCAAAGAAGATTGAGGGTTCGAAGACACGGGTTGCTCTACAGAATTCACTTGGACGCACGGTTGGGTCTTAGACGCTAGTTGCTGTTGAGCTAAGGTTTTTATCATGTTCTCTAGAGAAGCAAACCTAGCCTCGTACCCAGTACTCTCACTCACCGCATGAACCCTCCCGCATTAGACAATCTGTGCCCCTAAGGACTCATCCCTAGTGTTTCCCATTGCATTACTCTTTCTGACATACTCTCCAAAAAATCCCAAGCTTCCTCCGCAGTTTTATCCATAAATCCCCTTGACACATAGATTCTAAGGTCACTCGGGTTTCCTGATCTACCCTCATACATTATCCGGCATCTCACTAGGTCAAACCCATGGTGGGAAATTGGGACAAAAGATTCTTGAACCTCTCAAAAGCTTTCCAAGAAGGCTCCCTTATCCTGTCTAAACTTCAAGATGGAATTTCTCATTTGAACGCCATGGAATTTGGGAAATACCTCTTCATAAATACCTTCAAGAAACTATCCCATGAGTTTATGGACCGGTTTGATACTATACATCCACCTCTTTGCCGAATCTCGCAGAGCGAAGGGCAAATATTTCAACAGAACATAATCTAAAGGTACCCCAGGTGGTGTGACCATACTAAGGTACTCCTTATACTCTGCTGTCCAGATAAGTGCCAACCCCGTCCCAGTAAAAAGAGGTAGGTTTTGAGTATGATACTGTCTGGGATCAAACGTAACTCCCTGAGGTAGGGTCGGTAACACAAAGCACGATGGAGGCGGGTCATAAGATGGATAGAGCTGGTCGCTCAAGGTAACCCTCGGTCCTTCCTCACCCATGTTAGGCGGGTCGACTAAAGGTTTCTCTACCCTAACCAGTCTACTAGTTTCCGGTTTTCGAACCCATCCTATCGAATGACGCACTTTCTCCTTTTTAGTTGGTTTTTCTATTTTTTAATTTTTAGTGATTTTTAAACTTGATGCTAAACAAGCAAAGCAATTAAACTATTCACACTATTCACAAACAAACCAATTCTAAACTCCCAAATAACGCCATCCCCGGCAACGGCGCCATTGTTCGGTTGTAATTTTTGTGGTTTTAAGTTAGGGTTGTCGGTCCACAGGGATGGGTGTTAGGTTTAATTTAGGTAATTGGTTTGTGTACAAGGGTTTTTCTCAATGCGGAAAGCAATAAATTATGTAAATAAGCAATAAACTAACCTAAACATGATGATAATTAAGAAAGCCATAAAAGATGAAAGCAACTAAAAGCATGAAATTAAGAAAGCAATAAAACTAAGACTAATTAATGAAATTAGGAACAAGAGATTATACCTTTGATGATCCAAACTTTCACTAATCTTCAATCTACTTGGATTTCTCCCGAACAAACAAGAAATCGTGAATTGGATTACTAAGAATCCCCAAATCCCCACTTGAGAGTGGAATTTGTGACCCTTAATCCCCCTTTCCACGAACCGATTCCCTTAATCAAGCCTCACACCCATCCTCGAGTTCGACATCCCTTACTTAATAAACCACAAAATACGCAACCGAACAATGGCGCCGTTGCCGGGGATGGCGTTATTTGGTAGATTAGGTGATTGGTTTGTATGTAAATAGTTTAATTGCTTACTTGATTATGCTAGAAAAATATAGCACAAAAAGTTGAATATCGAAAAAAATAAAAATAAAAAAAAGAGAAAAAAAAATAGATATATAGAAAAAAATAGAAAAAGAAAAACAGAAAAAAGAGATGGCATGTTTTAGCTTCCCTCAAAATGAGCAAGAATTATTTTGTGATTATCGTGATAGATTAAATGATTATCTTGCTTATTGGGCCCCTCATGGTTATATTTATTCTAATTGGGAAGTGTTAGTTGTTACTAATGAAGGATTGAACTTTGAGACCCGTTCTCTTCTTAATTATTTTGATTTCAATGTTGAAAATGAGTATCGGGCTTGGGAATTATTCGATTAGTTGTACATGGATACTCGCCAATTTGGGGAGACTTTTTATTCATCGGGTTCTTGTTTTGGTAATCCGTGTGCTCTTCATGCTCAATTGCACTATGAGAAACGTTATGTGAAAAACTCTTATGATCTTTCTCCATGTGATGTTGTTGAATCTCGTCATTTGTGTGTGCATTGTGAATCTCCGTCTCATGCTTCCGAATCTTGTATGGACATTAGACTAGATAAACTGGGTGCGGAATTAAATGGTTTACAAGATAAGATAAATGAATGCATGCAAGAATTTGAACATGTGCTTAAACCTAGGGTAGAAACTTATCTTGCACAATTGGTTGATTCGAATGTTGAAGTAGGTCATTCATCATCTTTGAGTCCTGAAATGCATGATGATTCTTCTGTGTATGATTATGATTATGATGATGACTACTATAATGGACATAGTTTTGTAAGGAGGATTAGCGAGTCCTTAGCTCTAGCTCCTAGTAAGCATGAGAACATTGTTGATTCTGTGTGTGATGATGTAGAACTTGATGAATACATGCTTGATGATGAGCTATTGTCCACACCATTGTCCATACCTTTGTGTGAAGAAAAGGTTGAGTTTATTGAATGTCATGATGCTTGTGATGAATTTGAACATGATCTTGTTGAGAGTGAAGTTGAATCCTTTGTGATTGAATGTGTGCTAGATACTGATTTATTCACTTTCATTGAAAATTATTGCATTAGCGAGGCATTAGCTACCCTTTATTGTAAATCCATTGATGTGAAATCTTGTGATGATGAACTTGAGTCTATGGGGATTGATCCTAAGTGTTTGAACTTGGTTTGTGACAATGATATTTTTGATGGTGATATGCTTTATGAGTCGTTGTTTGCATCTAAGTCTTCGCATGAGCAAGTTTATGATTGTGTTGTATTGCCTCCTCCTGTTGATTTGTATACCCAATCTCCATTTACGAGTCAATGGGAGGATCCATTTGTCATGTCTTCTTTCACCGTGCCTAGAAAAGTCTTGTATATTCATGAATTTCATCATTTCTATGACTTTTCTAAGGCATTTGATAAACTGTTAAGAGTACTAATGTTTGTTGATGTGCCATTGCGAGTGTGCTCTTACCACCACCATTCTGAGATGCATGAGAGGATACATGATTTGTTACTCCGGGCGTTGAATGGTTCTGACATGATGCCCGATATCTTGAGGTGAGAAGGAGTGAATTTCTTGATAAGATGCCTTTGAGGAAATATCCTTCCTCACCCTTCTTGTATAATTAGTGAGTTGGTCTTTCTTTTCTTCTTTTATTTTCTTTTTGTGTGTGTCTTTTCCTTTTATTTTGGGATGCTTGCTTACCTACTTCTGATTCCATTTTGAGAACACGACAACCTCTTTGTGTTGGAGTGGGAGGATAGAATGCATTCCGGTATTCGAGTCTAAGAAAAGAAAAGAAAAAAAAAGAGTCGTTTTGTAAATATTTTAGTTTGTTTTCTTAGTTCATTAATCCTTAGTGTCTTGTGTAGTTTGTTTTTCTTTTTGATTTTGCATGTGAACCATCATACATAGTATGCTTTTCTTGTTTATTTCTAACTTTTTGTGTGATGTTCTTTGGATCGTGGATTGAGTGCTTTTAATTGAAGATCTTGAGGTAATTACTTTCCACTCTCTCTTTATGTGAATATATCGATGATCCATGTTGCATGCTTGATTCTTCCTTTTGGGTGGCGAACCCCTTGAGTGCGAATGTTGGGATATTATTGTTGTTGGAGCCGTGTGGGCTCGGGTCGCCACCAATTATTGTTTGTTATGTGTTTGTTGTGTGTTTTTAGGTTTTCTACCTTATTTGTGACACCCTTCTTCTCACAATGGGGACATTGTGAAGTTTTGTGTGGGAGTGGGGGGCGATACTTCCATTTGTCATGGGTAGATCACCTAGTTTGAGTCTTTGTTTACGTTTTTCGTAGTTTGTGTCGAAAAAGTTGAAAAATTTTGTGTGAAAAGGAGAAAAAAGGGAGTGAAAAACCTTGAAAGTTTTCGTTTTTCGTTTTGTTTTTGTTTTTGCTTTGTTTCTTGGATTTCGTTGTTGAAAACAGGAAGCCGTTCTTAATCTTCTTTAAAAGAAACCAGTTTGAGCATTTTCGACCCTAGCAGGCGATTGTCATGACTTACCTTAATTAGATTCTTTTCATCAAGTGTCTAGTGAGATTCCATTTCTTCTTTTTATGTTCTGGTTGAAACTGGGAGATTCTAGGGGTTCATATCCGAGCTTGTTTTCTAAAAAGAAAAAGAAAAGAAAAAGAAAAAAAAGAGAAAATGCAAAAGCCAAAGCAGAAGTAAGGAAATAGCAGCAAAATTAAATAATTTGACTAAGTGGGGCGTGTCGGCTTTACGACATCAACCACCATACACTTAGCCAACCTACACGGGCCCGGTATCAGTGGTACGGCACGGATGCCCCTTAACCCTCCTCCTATATCGCTTTGCGACGGAGAGGCGAATGGAAAAGACCGTGTTGGGAGGGTATACCCCTTATATGGGCCGTCCAATTCCCGAAAATAAGGCTAATACCGACATTAAAAAGAAGAAAAAGTTTGAAGTGTTAATAAAGTGAGGGGCTCTTCCTTGCATCACCTGCGGCCCTCACCAAGCCAAGGGCGACCAAATGCGGGGAGGGGCAACTCTTTCCTTTCCTTTGTTCGTTTCGCTGTTTTGTAAGCTCGGGTGTGAGTCTTTTGGGTCGTCCGGGATCGATTAGAACTGTTTAAAACTCTTTCAAATGGGATTAAACTCTACATGAGGTGTAAGGAATCAAAAACTTCTAAGATTGGCAGTTGTTTGAGTTAAGAGTTGTGAGATGCTCATAACGGTTCCTTTTGGAGGATTAATACCGTTTTCTTAATTGAAACGACTTGATTCATTGAAACGAGCAGTTCTCTTTTTCTTTTCTTTTAAACTTGTTTTGTTTTTCACTTTCCCTCTTTCCTTTTTCTATGGCTTTTGTGGGTCTAGTTGCTATAAACCCTCACGAGACCTACCTCGTCCACCCGGGCTGCCGGGGGGTTTAAAGGGCTTGATGCATTTGCTAAATGCATCCGCGATTCCTGCGAAAGTGAGTTAGGTTTTTAGTTTTTCTTTTTAGTCCTTTTCTTCGTTTTTAGTTTGCTCGGGGCGAGCAAACCCTTGTGTTGGAGTGGCATTGTTCGGTTGCGTATTTTGTGGTTTATTAAGTAAGGGATGTCGAACTCGAGGATGGGTGTGAGGCTTGATTAAGGGAATCGGTTCGTGGAAAGGGGGTTTTCTCACAATGCGGAAAGCGATAAATTATGTAAAGAAAGCATTTAAATCTAACCTAGACATGATAATAATAAAGGAAGCAATAAAGAAAGCATTTAAAGTTGAAAGCAATTAAAAGGCATGAATGAAGACAATGAATGAACAATGAAATTGGGAACGAGAAATAATACCTTTGATGACTAATCTTCAATAAACCTTCAATCTACACTTGAATTTCCCCCGAACAAACAAGAAATTGTGGTTCGGATTACCAAGAATCCCCCAAATTCTCACTAATAAGTAGAATTGGAGTTCCTTGACCCTCCTCCTCACTAAAAATGGAGTTGATTGTGGCTAACACTATAAAGCTTGGAAAACAAGTCAACAATGGAGATTAGAGAGAGAGAGAGAGAAGAGAGAAGAGAGAAAAAGCTTTGTAAAACTTCAATGGAAACTTGCTTGTATTAAGAAAGCTTGAGAAAGTTTGAGTACAAATGCTAGAAATCAATGAAAGCTTGAAGAACAATGAAGAACAATTGAAAACTTGAAGAACAATTAAGAGAGATTAAAGCAAATAAGGAAAGCAATTAAATCTAATTCTACTCCTAAACTACCTAGGCTAATTGATATTTTTGATTAATACAAGTGGGTATTTATAGAAGAAGGAAAAATACAACCCAAAACCCTAGAAATAATTCTCAACACGCGCAGCAATTTCTCCGCAGACAGAGTGGCTCGGGCGAGCCACCCTTTGGCTCGGGCGAGCAAGCGTTCTGGCTGGTGTTTTTGTTGCCCCAGAAGCCTTGCTCGGGCGAGCCACCCTCTGGCTCGGGCGAGCAAGCGTTCTGGGCAGTTTTTGTTGCCCCAGAAGCCTTGCTCGGGCGAGCCACCCTCTGGCTCGGGCGAGCAAGTGTTCTGGGCAGTTTTTCCCTGCCGACTTCAAACGTGCATAACTTCTTCATCCGAACTCCGTTTTAGGCCCGTAAGATATCGATGGAAAGCTCTCGGTGTGTACTTTAAGCTCCCAAACTTTCAGACCTATCGGAGTTGTAACGAAGGAGTTATGACCCAAAGGGTGAAGGCACACGTATTTCAAACCTTTGAGTTTGTACCGTTCCCCTGTTTTGCGCCAATCTTGATATGGAATTTCCGACTTCGGTTTCGCCTCGGCTCTCGGCTCGGGTTGACTTGTTTTGACTCGGATCTCGGCTCGGGTTGACTTGGTTTGACTCGGGAAATAGCTCGGGATTCCTAAAACCAATTAAGCCCAAACTTCTTCTAACTCCTTATTTTCCTACAAAACACCAAATCATTATATCTAATATATAAATAGGGGTTAAAACAAGCAAATATACCCTATAAAAGAGAAGAAATTCGGCTCGGAACGAGGTCGAACACCAGGCTAGGACTAAGAAGGACAGAATGGATAAATGATGGCCTTCTTGCTAAATAGGCGTAGGGCTACACAACTGAAATAACCTTAGAGGGGGGTGAATAGGGTTGTATAAAATTTCTGCAATTTAATCAACACAAAAGGGTTAATAGCACTTTTATAAATTGAATAGTACTTCTTTATTGATGAAATTAAAGTGTTAGAAAGGAGGAGGTTACACTCGGCACTATTGAGGATTATGAGGTCCTCAATAGATCTTACAAAGGCAGAAGACTTCAGAGGAGACTTCTGCAGCTGAGGCCTCACAGAAGAGACGATTACAGAAAAAAAACACCTAAAGTGAGAACCCTATCTCACTTCAGAAAAACGATCTTAGAATCCCTCACCAGAATTCACTCACTTGCTCAACCTCACCACTTTTCCTAGTGGCTACAACTCAAAATATTTTCACACAAATATTCCTACAACTCAGAATTTTCTAACCAAAATTCCTACAACGATTTTCTTGCTTGGAAATCCATGAGTCTCTTGGAAGAGGTTGATAGTATTTATGCTTGAGAGCTTCATTCAGCAACGTTCACTTTCCTTTGGAGGAGATTTGTTTCCTTTCTTGAATCAATCTTCAATCTTCAACATAATTGGTAATTGCAACGATTTCTTTCCTTTCCTTTAAGTATCTGAAAAGGAATACGAAATTGTTATAATATCAATTCAGAAATGAAAGGGAAAGAATAAGATTAGGATTTTGAAGATACTTCCATGATTTAATTTTGATCGATCTTTCAAACAAAATCGTCATACTGGAACTGGAGGTCCTCGCTGCCAAATATGGTGAGGTCCTCGCTGCCAGATATGGTGAGGTCCTCATAGAGTTGCTGAGATTCTTCAATCTCCTCAATTTGGCAATTATCTCATCCTCTTGGAATAGGATAAAATCAATTAGATACTTAGAGATATATATGAATGAGGCGGATTCTTCAATCTCCTCAATTTGGGAATTATCTCATCCTCTTGGATTCGAATTCTACAATAGGATAAAATCAACAAAAAAGGTAAGGTAATTTCCACCTTTTGGCAATTACGGCAATTACGGTAATTCCCGCGATATGTACCGTACATGTGCCATGATCGAATCTTATACGCCGATTTTATTTATTTTCAAAAATATTAAATTTTAATTTTTAAATTGTGAAAATTATGTATAATTAATTAAAAATTATTTTTTTCAAGGACTTATTTGTTAACTATGAACTAGTCCATAATATTTTAATAATTGTACGTTATTTATTTTCTAGAGTAATTTCATAATAATTATTAATCCAATCTTATAAAAATATTATTTTTTATGGATTAAACTATCATTTGAGTTTATTTTATTTCATGACCATAACGATTATGGATAAATACTTTAATTTTATTTTTCGTCTTAAGAATGATGTTTTTTTTGTGAAAAAAACTGTTACGGCAACAACTACGTTACAATTCTATTTTCTTATTATTTTCCATTATATATTACGTGGCTTTTAACCTCTTATTCAACTTTTTAATCTATACATATTCCAATTTCTTTTTTTTATCAGGAAAATTCTTATTCCGAATTCTTATTCTTGTTTTGGTAGCTTGCATATAATTTTTAAATTTTTTTATTGTTAAAAGTATATATAGTAGTTTCAATAAAAATTTTATTTTCTAAGATAGTTATAAAAAGAATACGAAACAATTTTTTCATGAAAATTTTATTTTAGTATCTATTATTATGTTTTATTTCTAAGGTTCTTGTCATATATAATATTATAATGGTAAATTAATGGAAGGAAAAGTAAAAATTGCTCTAATTTTTTATTAGATTTTTGTAATTTATGTATGTATGACCTTATGTATTTCTTTTTTTTTGAAAAATTTAAAATGTTCTAATTTTGTATGCATTAAATATTGGTAACTTATGAATGACTTTAGGTATTTCTTTTTCATTTTTATTAATATTATATTTATGAATGTAATAATAAATTATGTAGGTTTGGAATTTGCTTTGAAATTCACCAAACCTTCTAAATTATTTCTTTTAGGTTTAGATTTTCCTTAGGAGTTAGGAACTTGTGTTTTAATATATTTAATAGATTATGATGGATACCGGATGAAAATACTGAAACAAATTCATCGACCTCCATTGTTTTCCGCGACCTTTCGCCGGAGATACAACTACTGTGAGAAATATTCATGTGGCCAAGTCTCCCTTGCTCGGATGCAATCCCGAGACCAGTCACTCCCGATTTGCTACCCTCGCCGCCATCCAAAACCGATTGTGGAAAAAAAATGAAATGAAATCGCACTCGATGTGCATGGCCGGTGTTTGAGAACATCGTTGTTCTCCGGCACTGGTGACATTCGGTCGTTCAGAAATTGGTACTGGAAAATTGGTCGACAGCGGCGGTGAGAAGTCTTGTTGCGTCAAACGGCGGAGGCGGTTACCAGGGGCATCGTCAATCGTGGAAGACAGAAGGGTTTTGAAACTTAAATTCCAAGGTATGTTGTATATAATACCAAAATATTGCAAAAATAATCAGTGAAAGACACATGGTTTAATGGGTAGGGATTTGTTCACTATAAGATAGGTTGCAAGTTTGAATCTCACAGCTTTAACTTTTATTAGAATTTAAAAATAAATAAAATCGATGTATGAGATTTGATCATGCCACATGTACGGTACACATCGCGGGAATTACCGTAATTACCATAATTGCCAAAAGCTGGAAATCGCTATACATGCTTCCTAAAATCAATTAAATACTCAGAGATATATAACAATATCAAGGAGATATGAAATATATATAATATATGGAAACTTCCCTAATTTTATGTCTTCAAAAATTTATCTTTTAATCAAAATGTCAGCGGCTACTGTGGAGGTCCTCAATGTAATGGAGATCCTTGGAATGAGTAGGGGTTCTTCAACAACAACTCAGACTCGTTATTGACAGGGATATACAAAGAAAGATATGGCATGTCTTCCGAAAGAGTGGCTGATAGCAATAGGTTTTTGGGATGTTATGAAGCACAGCAAAGCTATAGAAGGAGGGTTACAAAGATTCGGAAGGGTACAACTACGAGCGTCTTGAATCACAGATGGGTGGGGAATACAACATTGCTGCTATAACCAACAATCCCACCGGAGGAGTGGCAACAGAAAAGAGTGGACGCCCTTACATTAAATAGTTCGAGGCGTTGGAATACAAACCTGATTAGAGAGATTTTCCGTAGAGAACCGGCCAATGCCATTTTGGCATACCCACTAAGAAAAACTAAGGAAAAGGACACTTTTTGAAGTCTAACCAAGGATGGACAAAACTCTACAAAAGTTGGGTACTTCCAAATCTGGAAGAAAGCCAATGAGGAAAATGGGTCGGACGAAAAATACTTTGTAAATCAGAATTGGAGCAGGATGTGGAAAAAAAACATGGGCATTGACTATCCCCTCAAGATGGAAAACACAGTTCTAGAAGGTAATGAATGAGACCCGGTTGTGGTCGCCAAAAGGGAAAAGTGGGATAGGGAATACATCCAAGTCTTCCAACTTTGTTGGAGAGAGGAAGAAATGGTAAGTCACATTTTTAGAGAATGTCAGTGGGCATCAATGATCTGATTTGCTTCTTCAATAGGTATGAGACTCCACAGAGGTGAACCTATGAATGTTGCAGAATGGGAAAAAGATTGGTTATTGTTCTCTTGAATAAAAAAGACCATGTGGAAGAATTAGCTTGGGAGTTTAGAACAGTCTTTTGGGTGCCATGGTTAGCACGAAATTAAGTAGCCTTCCAAAGAAAATTACCAAGACCTCAGAAAGTAATGAAATGGCTCAAGGAGGAGTTAAAATATGTAAGGTTAGGAATGGAACAACAAACAAGAGCAAAAAGAGTTCACCTTTGCGACAGGCAATATGTTGATGTTTTTTCAAGTGTATGTGTAAGATTGATGAGCAATAAGTGTGAAAAACTAAGTGTACTAAGTTTAAGAATACAAGACAATTTTGTCTTATTTTTCACATGCTCAATTTAATTTAAGCACATGTTTTTTGTGTGGATAAGGGTAGTAAGGCATGGTTAACTATCCTAACTTCCTTATCCATGCAAATTCCTACATCATCATCCTATCTCTACCCTATCCAAGAGTGCATCCTTGCACTATAAATAGGGGTGTTCCTCCTCCCCTTTACACTCACTTCATTCCTTCCCATACACCCCCTTTCTAGGCTGTGACTGCAACACATCTTATTCAAGGATTGAGAGTTTGTTTAAGTCTCCTCCTATAAGGCAAAAGTTTTATCTTGCGACTATATACGGTCGGTATATAAAAGTCTAAGGAGAGTGGGTACGTCTACGAGTCTCTTGATTATCTAAGTTTCCCATCCTTTTCTACCCCTTTTTTCCAACAATCTTAGACTTATATATCCTAGAGATGGCATCATTCAAGGATTTGGCCTCCGGTTTCCAAAAACTTGACAAGTTTGATGGTGTGAATTTTCGTCGATGGCAAAAGAAGATGCACTTCATCCTAACCACGTTGAAGGTGGTCTACGTGCTAACCTCGCCATACCCCGAGGAGTCAGATGACGAGACTTTGGCAGAGACAAGAAGGCGCCAGAAATTTGAGAATGATGATTGCATATGTTGTGGGTACATTCTCAACGACATGGAGGACACCCTATTTGATGTTTATCAAAACATGGAAACCGCTAAATATCTTTGGGAGGCATTGGAAAACAAGTACATGTCGGAGGACGCATCAAGTAAGAATTTCTTGGTTAGTCAATTCAATGAATTATCGCATGATTGAGGGTCGTCCTGTTTTAGACCAACTTCATGAAGTCCAACGGATTTTAAGCAATTTTAAACAACATAATCTGAACATGGATTAGTCTATCATAGTTGATGCTTTGGTTGATAAGTTACCCCCCTCTTGGAAAGACACTAAGAAAACCCTTAAACATAAGAAAGAGGCAATGACTATTAAGGAACTTGCTAACCATCTTCGTATCGAGGAAGAGTTGCGTTTACAGGATAATCCAAAGGATGCCTCTAAGGTTCATGTTGTACAAGATGGAGGTTCTAGCCATGGTCAAAAGGGCAAGAGGAAAAGGCCTAATGACAACAACGAGAACAACAAAAGCAAGAAAGTGGCCAACAATAACAAGAAGCCCTTGTGTTGGGAGTGTGGTAGTCCCACACATAAGAAACGTGATTGCTATGTTTGGAAAAAGAAACATGGCCTACTCGATAAAAATGACAAAGGCAAGGAGAAAGCACTAAGTGAGTTCGTTGCTATGATCAAGGAACAAATCAACGTAGTATGTGAGGACTACGCTTGGTTTGTTGATTCGGGTGCCGCTAGGCATGTATGCAACAATCGTTCCTTCTTCACAAGTTTCACTCCGGTCGAGGAGGGCAAGAGTCTCTACATGGGAAACAATGCTCCGGTTCCGGTGAAAGGTGTTGGCCAAATCGATCTCAAGTTCACTTCCGGCAAAACTCTTATTCTTAAGGATTTTTATTTTGCCCCGGAAGTGAGTAAAAATCTAGTTTACGGATTTTTGTTAAGTAGGCATGGGTTTCTCCAAGTGTATAATGGAGATAATTATGTACTTTCTAAGGGTGGTATTTTCGTGGGTAAGGGTTTTGTTAGTGGGACTATGTTTAACCTTAATGTTGTGTCCAATGACTATTGATATTGCTAATGTTAATGAAGTGATTTCCGGTTATATGTATGTGCAACCTTCTTCCCTTTCTTCTTTATGACATTATCGTCTTGGTCATGTGAATTTTAGGAAAATGCAAGTCATGTCTAGACTTGATTTAATTCCACAAGTAGATGAAAATATAAAGAAGTGTAAGACATGCATGATAACCAAAATTACTAAAGCATCTTTTCCATGTATTAAGAGGGAATCTAAGTTACTAGATCTTATTCATAGTGACTTGGGTGATTTTCACACTAATCCTACAATTGGTGGTAAGAAGTACTTCATCACTTTTATAGATGATCATTCAAGATATTGCCAAGTCTATTTATTAAGAACTAAAGATGAAGCACTTGATAAATTTAAATCATTTAAGGCCAAAAATGAATTGCATTGTGGATCCTTTATTAAAATCCTTAGATCGGATAGGGGTGGGGAGTATTATGAGCCTAAATACTTTCAAGAAACCGATATTGTTCATCAAGTGACAGCCCCCTATACTCCTCAACAAAATGGGGTGACCGAAAGGAAAAATCGAACTCTTAAAGAAATTGTTAATGCTATGCTTTCTAACTCTGGATTAAGTGAGGGATTTTGGGGTGAAGCCATGCTTACCGCATGCTACATCTTGAATAGAATACCTACTAAGGATAATTCTATTACTCCCAATGAGATTTGGAACAAACACAAACCAAACTTAAGTCATTTAAGGGTTTGGGGGTGTAGGGCAATTGTTAAAGTGCCCGAACCTAAGAAGAGAAAGTTGGGTGAAAGGGGTATTGAATACATATTCATTGGATATGCTCAAGATAGTAAGTCTTATAGGTTCATGGTTATTGAACCTAATGAGTATGTAACGGTGAACACCGTTATAGAATCCATTCATGCCTTATTTGATGAGCAAAGATTCCATTCAATACCAAGACCCAAAGATGTCACTTGTGATATGGTTCCAAATGAACAAGTATCTAATGAACATCATGAAAATGATGGGCCTAGAAGAAGTAAGAGAGTTAGAAAAGAGAAATTATTTGAGGATGATTTTTATCTCTACTTGGTAGAGGGAACAAGGGATGAGAATTACATCCATAGCATTGATTGTGATCCTAAGACTTTTAGTGAGGCCATGGGATCACAAGATGCCCCCTTTTGGAAGGAGGCTATACAAGAAGAGATGGATTCAATTCTAGAGAACAATACTTGGATCCTTGTGGATCCTCCACCCGGTAGTAAGCCTATCACTTCTAAGTTGAACTTTAAGAGGAGAAGGAAAGTAGATGGTACCATAGAAAGGTATAAAGCCCGATTAGTTGTAAGGGGCTTTACGTAAAGACATGGTATAGACTACTTTGACACCTATGCACCGGTGGCATGAATAACGACTATAAGAGTTCTAATAACGTTAGCCACTATTTTTAAGCTTGAAATTCACCAAATGGATGTTAAGACTGCTTTTCTAAATGGTGAATTAGAGGAAGAGGTGTACATTAGGCAACCCGAAGGCTTTGTGTCTAAGGGAAAAGAAAAGAAAGTATGCAAACTATTTAGGGCTTTATAAAACAAGCTCCTAAACAATGACATCAAAAGTTTGATGAGGTTGTGCTTTCTTTTGGCTTTGCAATTAATGAATCTGATAAGTGTGTGTACTATAAGTTTGAGAATGGAAAATGAGTCATTATTTGCTTGTATGTGGATGACATGTTGATTTTTGGTACTGACATGGAGCAAGTTGAGAAAACTAAGAGTTGTGATATTGGGAATTAAGATCATTAGAAATAATGATGGTATTAGTCCTTCACAATCCCACTATATCGAAAAGGTGTTGGAGAAGTTCAAATGTAAGCAACTCACTCCGGTGTCAACACCTTTTGATGCAAGCTTTCATTTGGTCAAGAATGAAGGAAGAGGTATTTGTCAAGAAGTGTATGCCAAGGTTATTGGTAGCTTAATGTATGCCATGACAAGCACAAGGCCGGACATTGCTTATGCAATAGGCAAATTAAGTAGGTAGACTAGTAATCCTAGTAAGTACCATCGGCATGCAATAAGGAGGGTGCTAAGATACCTTAAGAAAACCTCTAACTATGCCCTATATTATAAAGGAGAACCCTCGATTTTAGAGGGATACTCGGATGCAAGTTGGGGTAGTGATAAGGAGGATTATTCCTCAACCACGGGTTGGCTTTTCATGCTTGGTGGTGGAATTATTTCTTGGGCTTCCAAGAAACAAAGTTGCATTTCAGATTCCACTATGGCATCCGAGTTAGTGGCCTTGGCCGCTGCTTGTAAGGAAGCAGAGTGGCTTCGAAATTTGATGTTGGAGTTGCCAATTTGGCATAAGCCTATGATACCAATCTCTATACATTGTGATAGTAAATCTACCCTAGCAAAGGTGTATAGTCATGTCTACAATGGCAAGTCAAGGAATATTGGACTTAGACATTCATACACACATCAACTCATCAAGGATGGGGTAGTGACTATCGGATATGTGCCTTCAAGTGAGAACCTTGCCGATTCCTTGACTAAGGGATTGTCCAAGGACTTGGTGATTAAATCATCAAGGGGGATGAGTATAAGCCCTATCTTGACAAATACTAGTAGTAGTGCCTCTTCTTGATACTTGACTTGATGTCAAGCCCTTGGAGGGTGACTTTATTGCATAGTGTTTGTGTTAGCACAAGTTTCAAAACCATCCCAAGGGTAAGTGTTGTGCATAAGTTTTGTAATGACAAGAGGATGAGTGTTTTCTCTTAATAGACTGATTAAGGATGGATGCTTGATTACAGGAGCATATATGTTTCGGTCTACCTATGTGAGCAAGAAGTGTAGCCGCTTCAAGGAGCTATTGGGCTTGGCTTTTATTTGCTCACGAGAGGATATGGGACACACGACGTTTAATAGTGTCATAAGTTTGAGGTTTCTTGATTTGGTTAAGTCATGTCAGTGTGATGTATCCAAATGTTCAACAAGGATGTGAAGTTCAATGCTTTGTCAATTATCACATTCAGACATTTGTAATTATGTTCACTACTTAGAAGTTCAATTTGCAAGAAACTATCTAAGATGCATGACTAACCCTTACTCTCTTGTATGTTTTGAGTTGTGTGATTTAATGTGTTTTGTTGGCGGAGGTGTTGGAATATGAGTTAAGAATTCCATATACTCGAAATGGCAGAGGATTGTTGATGTTTTTTCAAGTGTATGTGTAAGATTGATGAGCAATAAGTGTGAAAAACTAAGTGTACTAAGTTTAAGAATACAAGACAATTTTGTCTTATTTTTCACATGCTCAATTTAATTTAAGCACATGTTTTTTGTGTGGATAAGGGTAGTTACGCATGGTTAACTATCCTAACTTCCTTATCCATGCAAATTCCTACATCATCATCCTATCTCTACCCTATCCAAGAGTGCATCCTTGCACTATAAATAGGGGTGTTCCTCCTCCCCTTTAGACTCACTTCATTCCTTCCCTACACCCCCCTTTCTAGGCTGTGACTGCAGCACATCTTAGGCAAGGATTGAGAGTTTGTTTAAGTCTCCTCCTATAAGGCAAGAGTTTTATCCTGCGACTATATACGGTCGGTATACGCCTACGACTCTCTTGATTATCTAAGTTTCCCATCCTTTTGTACCCCTTTTTCCAACAATATAGATAACGGACAGATTAAAACTGTGGAATTTGTGTGGTCGCTAAGGGATGAGGTGGACTTTGAATTAATAGAATTCTCATGTGATGGAACATAAGACAGTCAGTCCCTAAAGGGAGGCCATGTGCGGGTTCTGAGACAAAAGGGGCATCAAGGTAGATGAAGCATATGTTTGGCCTAATTTCTAAAAAACTGTTTTTACTTCCTAAAAGTTGTTTTTGTAAAAGCTGTTTTTGGAACATTATTGAAGTGTTTGGCCTAGCTTATAGTATAAGTGTTTTTCTTAATTTTGAGTGTTTGGCCTAGCTTATGAATTATGATATAAGTATTTTAACAATACTTTGGTTGTTTCACCTAACTTTTTAAACTTATCATGTATTTATTTATATTATGTTCATTTTTTTAATAGATTATTTTTATTTGAACCATAATTATAATTTATATATGATATTGCTTAAGAACAAATTAAAACTTTTTAAATTAATTATTTATACACCAATAAATATCATTTTAACAAGAGTTAGATAATAAAAAATATTTAAAAATTCAAACACAATATTAAAATTCCCAATGTCTCATTAAATATATTATTATGACATATTAAAATCTCGACACTTAAAAAATCATAAAAATTGGCCACACCCACAAAAAAAAAAAAGAAGAAAGAAAAACTAATTCATATACATTAGAGACCTTGCAATGTCATTGCGAAGAGAAGTCATATTATTATCATCCAAAGCTCCACCATGTTCTAGTGTAGTATCATTTTGACTGTCTTGATCTTCATCATCTTCTTCTACAAGTGGCATATAATCGGATCTTGATCACACTTAGAGAATTCTTCATCTGCTATGGCATATTGTCGAATATAATTATGAAGAGCCATTGTTGCCACAACAATTTTGCACTGTGTGGAAAACTTGTAACCTGGCATATGAAGTAATATTCTCCATCTATTCTTCCAAACCCCAAATGATCTTTCAATAACATTTCTCAAAGATGCATGTGCGAAATTGAATACTTCACGATATCCTGTTGGTGGTTGACTTGAACGTTTAAAATCAGGTAGATGATATCGATGTTGTTGTCCCTTAAAAGGTGCTAGATATCCTTTCATGTTTGGATAACCTGCATCTACAAGATAATACTTACCTGAAAAGGAAAAAAATATTCATGAAAAGTATAAATTAAGGGTCAAAATATTGCATTACAAAAATGAAATTTTTGTGGGGTGATTACCATTTGGAGGATGTGGGAAAATATTAGTATTCTTGTACTTCTCCAATGTCATAGTAAGGATACGCGTGTCATGTGCAGATCCTTCCCATCCAGCTCGAACAAAGGTAAATAGCATGTCAAAATTGCAAATTCCCATAATATTTTGAGTGGCATAACTTTTTCTACCTATATAAGGAATTTCGTTTTCCTTGGGAGTAATGACTGCACGAATATGTATACCATCTATAGCTCCAATTGCGCCTTTGAAATGTGGCCAATATCGATAATTATATCTAATTTTGCTTGGAACCTCGTTAAAATAATGATCAGGCGGTTGTATGATGTCTTTAGAAAAAGCCACTAAGGATGTCAAGACTTCAAATAACTTTCTACTTATAGTCTCACCAGAATGCTTAAATCTAGATTGAACATTACGATTTGATTGCCCATGAGTACAAGTCCAAAGAAACATAGCCAATGCTTCCTCTGCACGCATAACCCTTGTTGTACGAAACCATAATTTTCTACTAATAATTTGGCTAAATTAAGTAGCACGTCTGATTCCATTCGAAACATCCTATAACTTTCACCTGGGGTATTGAGAGTTTCAATAACAAATTGCCAACCTGAGCATATTGAAGTTCTAACCTTTTGTTTCATTAGATACTTCATGTAATATTGGATGTATAATGATGTTCCCAAAGAGAGGAGTAAAAGCATTTTCCTCCTGTTTTGTTCGTAATCAAGCAATATCTCTTTATCCTCGTCCCAATAGTCACTAGTATCATCATCCAATTCATCCTCTTCACTCATATCAATTTCATCAGCCTAATGAAATACCAAATAATGTCATAATACGATGATGTAAACTACTATAAAACAAATTGAACATGACACACATAACATAATATATTAAACTTATTAATCGATTAAAAAACTATAAAAATTGTATTTCTGGGTAGTAATCTAATAAAAATTGAGAATGTGGTTTCTTGGATTTCTGGGTAGTAATCTAATAAAAATTGTATTGAAATTATTAGTAAATAAATCATGTTTATATATATATATATATATATATATATATATATATATATATATGTTATCGTATTGATGCACATCCATTTTATCATACAATTGTTTGCTTAAGTCAATATAAGTTAATAAATATTACCTTATCACGTACATATGAAAAAGGTTGTGAATGGACTTGTTGAGGTTGTAACCACTCGGCTACAACTTCAGGATTCAATGGTGGTTTGCCCTGTAATAACAATATGTCAATACAATGTTTATTAATATTAATAATATAATTACACTCTAGTTTACAAGAGAGAATTATACTCCTTTCTATAGTTTTTTATGCATATATTGGGAAGAAAAATTGTTTATTACAGAAGTATTTCTTTAAGTACTCCTTCCGTTTTATTTATGTGTCACTTATAAAATTATGTGAAAAACTTTAACCATTAATATTTTAACTTATTACAATAATTCATCGTACAAAATTGATATCATTAAATTCGTAATAAAAAATACTTTCAAAAAAATATAATATTGTTTTTTTAATAAAATCTTATATAAAAAAATTATTGATTAAACATTTGACAGATAAGAAAATTAAATGGAGCATTTGAAGCATTACAAAGTGAAGTCCCAACATATAATAACATTGATAGTTGTGAATTCAAAAGGCTGTGAGTTAGATTGATATTGGACACGTGTTGGATTCTGAATTATAAATAAAAAAGCTTTTATGATAGACATGAAGAAGTTTGCAAATTGTAGTAGTAGTAGCTGTCCACCTGCATTTGCTCCTGACACATTTCACCTTTAATTTATTATTTATTTTTATTTTCTTTTTTCATTGGTGACCTCTAGAAAACCCCACTCCCTAAACCCCAATACAACCCCTCATCACTTTCCAGTTGAAATTTACTGTGGTAAAAACAGAGGAGGAGAGATAAAAATAATTTTTTGATGGGTGGCAGTTCTGTGTGGGTGCTGAGGGAGTTTGAGTACAAATATTTGAGAAAAGCGACGAGTAATTTTGAGGTGAAGAATAAGTTGAAGCAAGGGGGTATGGGGTGGTTTACAACAACAGAAGAACAAACAGATAATGAAAATCAAAGCATAAAAATGTGGTTTACAACAGCAGCAGAAGAACATAAAATTATGGAGGTGATTGTGTAGAAGTTTTCGAGGGATGAGATTAAGAGTCAGGATGATTGTTTGGTGGAGTTAACCATAATTAACAGCAGCAAAAGAACATAAAAAGACAATGAAAATAGAAAGACAATTCAATTGAAGAAGGCAAGAGAAGGTTGCACGACTGCAGCAACAGAAGAACATAGAGACTACAATCAAAGTTCACATGGAGATTTTTATCCCAAAAGAAAAAATCAAACGAAGATTTAAGAGCTTACCAAGTTGATTGAAGGTTGCACCACATGCTGACGAGTCAGACCCAATTTTTTACTTGGAAGCTTATTGATATTCATGGTTATGGGTGGGGAAGAAGACAATTCAATTAATGAAGAAGGTAGGAGAAGATAGAACATGGCAGAGAAGGAAGAAGTCACGCCATGATATAACCGTTGGAGTGAAAGATATATGGAAACATATAATTGCAATATCAGAAAGATTTATCCTTGTCTTTTAGCTTTTGGGAAGCAGAAGCACTGATTTATTGCTTCTGTTTCTATAGCTAATTTTTTCCAAAAGTGTTTTTAGGAAACAATTTTAAACTTCCAAAAATTATAGTGTTTGGCCTTGTTTCTGTTTCTAACCCTTAAAAACAGTATGAAAAGCTAGGCCAAACATACCCGAAGTCTCAGAGCAGGGAATGGCTTTCAACAATTCATATGGAATTCATGGCAGTGGAGAGCGCAATCTCTATGACAATAGTAGAAGGATTTTGCTGGGGGTACAATACTCATGGACTCTATAGAGGTGGTACAAAGCTTCCAAGGCAGCAAAAGGTTTCGGCAAGAATGTGGATACATTCTAAGTACTTGTTGTCTTTTACTTTTCTTATATTTTTATCGTATTGCTAAAGTTAATAGGTCAAATGTTAAAGAAGTACATACTCTAATTATCAAAGCAAAGAGGAGAACACTTCCTTAACATAAGTTACTTAACTCATATTCTGCTTAAGCTAAAAAAAAAAAAATTTGCATGTTCTAATTTGTCCAAGAAATAAGCTAATGGGCTGCGTTCAATTTTGTCGCCCAAAACATATATTTTATCGCCCTACGTCTTGCGCGTTGAAAAGGATTTCGTCGTTAAGTCGCCGCCCGAGAAGCGACGCCCAAAGATTTGGCGACAAAATTTGTGGGCATGCAGCCCTCTTTTCGCAATTGTGCGACAAATTATTCCGTCGCACTGAACATCTTAGGGCTGCGATATAATTTTCTTCGCCCAAAACAAATATGTTGTGCGACAAACTATCTGTCGCCCCTCAGTAACCACCAATATCTTTCATACATTAATATTGCTACCCACTGTTCCAAATTACACATTTGTTAACATTATTTGAATGTTGGGTTGTTTAATATTGAAACTATTTATTATGGTCTACTTTTATATTTCAAATAACATTAATAAATATAACTAGTAAACCATAGAAAATTAGTGGAAATTCTTACAAGAGTACTTAACATAGAAATATATATAGATATATATGTCGATAAGAAAGTTTAGTCGGGTAAATATGCCGAAAAGAGTAGAGTTTGGCCAGCAAAATGAAATCATAAATGCCGCTAGCTGTACAAAATGATTAGCAGATTAGCTAGCTATACAAAAGTAGCATTCATACACCAAAGATAAAGCTTTGCAAATCTCGTGCTTTCTGATGCAAAATATGCCATTTGGTCAGTGTTTCATATGTGCAAAAGAGGAGATCATATATTCCCTATCAATTAGATTCCTTTTCAAGTTGAGCACGATCATTCACAAAACCTGGAATAAAGAAGAAAAAAAAAACTTTAGTGTAGTTAAAAGCATGGCTGGAAATCTAAAAAAAATGGGGCCATTTTATATCAAATCATATTTGAACAATAATGACTTCAAACCCTATTATAGATGGCCAGAAAAATTACAGTAATTGTTTCAAGCATGCAAAAAAAACTTCACCTCAATATCTCTTTTCAAGGCGGAAATTACCAACTGAAACAAATTACAACAATCAACATCAACTTAAACCCAATAAAAATGTATCTTCATACTCACATTCTTGACACACTACTGTTGAATTTTACGAAGGGAAAAACCGAAGACTTGTACAACATTTTAATAACAATTACCAAACAAATCAGAAGCACCTCTGTCATTACTGAACCTTCCTATAAGATTTCCCCCTTGAAAATCTCTCCCATAAGGCAAGATATTGGCTTTAACCATTATTTCTATGTAATGGGTCTCGGGTTTAAAATGAATTGTAACCTTCCATTGTCTGTGTGGTTCATTTTCAGCTTACAATGCAAGTAAACAATAACTACAAACTACAAAGTAGGCTCACATCTAACACAAACTGTACTGGGTGGGATGATGATAATTCAGGGTCACATCCCTTACTTTCTCGAATTCTATTACGCTCCACGGCAAATTAAATAATGCCCTACCTAATTCAGTACTCTTGATCCAATTTATATGCATACTAATGACTACAAAATATGCCAAAGAAAGGTTTCAAGTTGATGCCACCATTAAAGATTCCTAACAGTGTGTCCATCACGATAATCCAATTAAGGGTGTTGAATGGTTTACCATATCTAATAGTAAAAGAAAATAAAAAGATAAGTAAAAAAATCGAGAGAGAGAGAGAAAGAGAGAGTTGGGTGACAAGGATTGATACATACCGTCCTACATTTGATATGGTGGACCATGCATAATCATCTGTATAAATTCTGCTCTAAGCTTGTTCTTAAGATCTTGTTCCTTTTGTTTTGCTTCTTCCTTCAACTGTGTGACAAGTGTCATAAGCTCTGCATTAGATGACTGGAGTTGTCCAACAACATTTCGTAATTCAGCCTCTCGTTGTTGCAATTCCTGGATTTGATTTGCTTGTTGAAGTCTAGCATCATTAGAACATCCAACTGTTGATCCTTGTCTTTTTGTAGATGGACCAGCCCCAAGCCCAGTAGGATAACCGTTTTTGACTTTCAGCACCTCTGCATAAGCAGCAACAAAATTGACATTGTCTACACCATGCTTCTCAATTTGTTCAGAATGCAATTTCTTCATCTTTTCATAGTTAGTCTCAGCTGGAGGATCGAAATCTCCATTCTTGTGCCTAATTCATTGCAAAACGTAAGCGAAACTTGAGGTTATTCGTAGCATAATACAGATTAGGTATGCTAAACTGGTGTAAAATTTATGTGATTTTGCATTTCCATACCGTTTAGACTTATCATATAACCTAACATAGTCTGGATCTTGTTCGTTATGACCATCAGAACCTTGGGGGATTGTGGATGGAATTATCTATAAGAAAAGACACTCATTTAATACATATATAAATTAAAAACAAGAGCGCATCAATATAAAGCACATGAACTTTGGACATAAACCTCATCATGATATATTCTGGCAGTTGACTTCACCCCATTTGCTGGTTTGATAGTTTGCTCCAACCTGTTGCCTCGATTTTTCTGACTGATTTGCTGCAAGTTCATAATGAAGTTGATAATAGCTACATGTAACATGAAAAATCAAGTTCCTATATGATAGAAACAGTTAAAGATAAGCACATACCTGTTGTTTGGGGTCAGACCAAAAGTTAACAAGTCATTCCCATTTGTCTTTGTCTACTTCAGGAGGTGTGTTTGCAAGAGCTTCAACAACTGTTTTTCACGCAAAATAAAGTTCCTTTAGCCTATATCGCCAGTGCCTATATAACATTGAACATTGTAGATCCAATGCTCGATCCACATCAACACTTTCAAGTTCATTTGGCAAATTCCGTTCAGCCTGCATTATAAGAAATGTTGCATTTACTTGCTCAGTTACATAATTTATAAAATTGCAAAACTTTGCAATTCACATGATGCAAAACATACAAAGGTTCAAATCTATTGAGAAATAATTGAAATTTTACCTTGATTTTATGGAACAACCTTCCCTTAGCATCTTTGTCCATCCTAATCCAATTCCTTTCCACATTTTAAAACAAATTAAAGGGTTACAGAAATTTGATTATTATATAACATTATGCAAATTAACATTGCAATTCTACAATTACACAAAGAAAATACCATTGAAAATACCTTGAATTCAGTGGACAAAATTCCTTAACCCATTTGCTACACTCACAAATAAAGCGGTTGGCATTAATTCCAATAACACGACGAAAGACCGGGGCAATATTTGCAGATGGTTTGACAGTCGGGTTCCTCTCCCTTTCTCGAAGTGATTTCAGCCCTCTTGTTGGCCCACGCTTGGGACCTTCAGCAAATTGAGTATGCACAAACAAATTATTCACAACCAAAAATTCTTTAGAAATATCCATAGTCTTAAGAGTTAGGAATAGTTTACAATTTGCAAATTTATAGTGTACAATAGATCAGGAATCATTAGGTTAGTAGATCAATACATACACATACACTTATTATATACTATTGGCACACCAAGATACTTTTTAAAAGACACCAAAAGGTTTTCCATTTCCACTGGTTAATCCTATAAGATTGTGAGAAATTATTGTGAGCATCATTGTGAGAAAACAAATGACAATCCTACTCCATTTTTCTAGTCTGTTTAGTGTTGGGTTAATGAGTGGCTAATTGATGATGTTGATACTATTTAATTATTCAAGTAATTGACTACTATTTATTCAACAATTATCATAGTATATTATTATATAGCCTTTTCAGTTTGGTCTTATACATGCATAACCCTTTCCCAATCTTCACAGTAATATTCTGAGTAGTGGAATTCCTATCCGTAAAATAATATTCTATATAAGAAACTTACCATTCCGACGAGCTTGCTCAGCCTGCCACTTTTGTCGATAGGTAAGAGGAGGTTGACTATCAGTCTCCCTAGTGTTATTGCCTTGCACGTGTTGCTGCCCTTGAACTTCTTGATCGCTAACTTGAGTCATGATTCTGCACCACAATATTTCACTATAAATGTCAAGCATGTGAAACAAAAGGTATATAAGTGAGTGATAGTACAATAAACTGATGTTTATATGTATGAATTTCTTACCGAACCTATTTATGTCTAGTGTCACTGTCAAATTCAGTGTCATTATCACTATCGAACTGATCATCTTCTAAAGCTCTATCCAGAGACCCTACCTCCGACTCCCTATCTGAAAACTCACTCTCCTCATCTTCACTCACATCATCGTCATCCTCATTATCATTACAATTATCTGGGAGGATATGGGTAACCACTTGATCTGCATCTATCAAGTCTGGCTCAACATCATCTCTAGCAAGAAGAAAATCTTCATCACCCTCTCGAATCTCTATAGGACTAGGTACCACCCCCGAATTCTCCCATAACGATTCATCTAAATCATCAACTTCTTCAATATTAGGAAAGTCAAAGTAGTTACGAGGATTAGTTTTAATAACCAACCGCCATTGGGGTTCATTATGGGTTCGGACATAGAAAACTTGTCGACACTAAGAAGCCAATACAAAAGGTTCATTTGTTTGTAACCTACGAGTCACATTAACAAGTATGGCCCCAAACTTATCTATCTTTATCCCTCTTCCTTCTGTGTAAACATCAAACCATTTGCACCTAAACAACACAACTCTAGGACTTGTACGATTCTTAAGGGCATCATATTCTAAGATAACCACCTCTTCTAACACTCCGAAAAAGTCTTTCTCACTATTATTAGTTTCCCCTTCAACAACGACACCACTATTTTGGGTTTTTCGAAATCGTTGACGTTTTTTTGTATGAAACCTAAACCCGTTAACCACATATCCTGCATAACAACTAACCCCTTTCATCGGACCTCTTGCCAAACATAACAATTCCTCCGTAACTCTTTCATCGCCTTCATTCCAAAGCTTCTTAACCTATTAAATAAAAACTAATCAAAATAAAATCATTCAAGTTGAATTAAATAAATTGTCTATGTAAGCGTAGATCAGCTTACTCTACTCTCAAACCATTTGGAGAAGTCATTCCCTTGTCTATCCACGCCATTTTCATATTCACTAATCACATTAACATCCAAAATTAGCTTATGAAAATTTATTAATATATTTTGAATACAATCCATTAAAAAACTTACTCAAAAAAAGGCTCCACTTCTGTACAATTCTTCAAAACATAAAGTCGAGCCAAGTCTCGATCTTCAATACTCAACCACTTAAAATCGGGTTTTCCAAGAGGCTTCCCAACCTTCGCAAAGATGGATAATTGATGGGGTTGGTGGTCATTTACAACATCATTCCGATCTATGCGATTGAATTTTGTCTCCGTCATGGTCAGGTATCGAGAGCAAAATGTTAAACACTCATTCTGAATGTATGCTTCAGCAATACATCCCTCAGGGCGAGCCTGATTGCGAATATCAGCCCTAAAGGTCCCTATTTTCCTAAAGTTTTGACATCAAATTAGTCAATAACAATTGCATTTATATAGTACACAGTAGGGCTTATTAATATGCTTATAACATTACCTTTCAAATCGATACATCCAACGACATGGCACCGGCCCAGCTAACTTTACTTCCTCGGCCAAATGTACGACAAGATGCACCATTACATCGAAGAAAGTAGAAACGAATATGCGCTCTAACTTACAGAGAGTGATTGCTATGTTTTTCTCCATTTGCTCCAAGCTCTCTATACTTAAGGTTTTTGAACATAGCTGCTTAAAAAAGTTGCTAAGTTCCACAAGAGGCTCAAGGACTTTCTCATTCAAAACACCACGAAATGCTGGCAACAACAAATCTTGCATAAATACATGACAATCATGGATTTTCATTCTTGAAACCTTACCATCCTCTACTAAAACCCATCGCGAAATATTGGAGGAATATCCATCAGGAACACATATCTTGGACAACAATGCAATCACTTTTCTCCTTTCAGTTAGTGTCAATTTGAATGGTGCTTTAGGAACTTGGTACTTTTCTCCTACCAACGTTGCTCTTAACGTATCATGCATATTCATTTGAACAAGATCCAATCTAGCATTCAATGAGTCCTTATTTTTACCAGGTACATCAAGCACTGTCCCCACCACATTTTCAGTAACATTCTTATCTACATGCATTACATCTAAAGTATGTCGAATTAATAGATGACGCCAATAAGGAAGTTCGAAAAAAACACTCCTCGTTTTCCATTGGTCAACCAAATACCTTTCACCTCTTGTTCGCTCTCTATTGTCACCTTTCCCAAACACATTCTCATAATCTTTCAACTTTTCCAATATCTCTCACCCATCAAGTTGAGTAGG
This sequence comes from Portulaca oleracea, assembly GCA_029582165.1. Taxonomy (NCBI): domain Eukaryota; kingdom Viridiplantae; phylum Streptophyta; class Magnoliopsida; order Caryophyllales; family Portulacaceae; genus Portulaca; species Portulaca oleracea. The sequence goes on from CM055887.1 coordinate 13,765,198, forward strand.
AGGAGGTCGTCTTTCAGTTCTTTTATTAAAAGATGTCCTATTAAGCCTCCATTTATGGTCCGGTTCCAAAAACCGACGATGACCCATGTAACACCATTTACGACCATGACCTAATCGATGAGAACATGTATCTTTATGACAATTGGGACATGCTAGAAATCCTTTCGTACTCCAACCAGACAAGTTAGCATAAGCAGGAAAGTCCTGAATAGTCCATATCAATACACCAAACATATCAAAATATTCTTTCTTATAAGCATCATATGTTTTAACTCATCTATTAATGGTTCTAGAAATACATCTATATCATTTCCTGGGGACTTAGGCCCTGGAATCAACAATGATAACATGATATTTGTGCTACTCATACACATCCAAGGAGGCAAATTATAGGGCACCACCATTACAGGCCATACACTATATCGGCTACTCATATTGGCTCCTGGATTAAATCCATCAGTAGCCAATGCTAGCCTTACATTGCGTGAATCTGCAGCAAAATTAGGATATAAACCATCCAAATGTTTCCAAGCCTGGGAGTCCGCAGGATGTCTCATCTTACCATCATCGGATCGTCGTTCTTTATGCCATCTCATATTCTTAGCTAATTCCGAAGACATAAACATTCTTTGGAGTCTAGAAATTAATGGAAAATGGCGAAGGACTAACTGCGGCACTCTCCCTACTTTTTCCTTGCCCTCCTCATCAGTGTCAATGTCATTATCATTCTTATCCACTCTCTCGCTCCACCTAGAAGCATGACATTTAGGACACTCATCTAGGCCTTCATTCTCTTTCCTATACAAGATACAATGATTAACACCTGCATCAATCTTCACATAATCCAACCCCAAAGCTCTTGTGTACTTTTTTGCCTCGTAAGAATTTTGAGGAAAGTTTTCATCATAGCCAAATGCTCTATGAAGGGCATTCAGTAACAATGAAAAGGACTTATCACTCCACTTAGAACTTACTTTGATATGCAACAAGGTGACAAGTAATTCTAATCTTTTGAATGTCTTACAACCAGGATACAATTCAGCTTCAGCATCTTCCATAAGTTTATAGAACTCCTTAGGTACCCCATCATTAACACCTCCACCCTCTTCATCACCTATCACATTCTCATTGAGCCCTACATTTATCACATTTGTGGCATCACGTACTAATGGAGTCATATCATCATGAGCTAAAAAGTCATCATTAAGGTTTGAAAATTGATCAATGTCATCATCACTATCACCATTAGTCATATTCTCCTCTTCTCCATGATGAATCAATGGATTATAATTCCTTAAAATACCTTGAGCTATTAAGTGTGCGTGCATTGTATTGCGATTTTGAAATATACATAAATTACAATTCAAGCATGGACACCTTAACTTTGTTCCCCCCTCCTTACCACCGAACGCTAATTCCAAAAATTCATTCACACCGGCTACATATTCAGGTTTCCTTCTATCTGATATTCCCCTATGATTCGTCCAACTTCAGTCTTTATCCATCCTATCAATAATTGTGAGAACACATAAATAGATAAATATGTTATCTTACTAGTAGCACACAATGATAGATTATCCTAAGCCATTCATACATTATTTGACCATTTAATTTGTGATACAAATATGCAAGTAACAAAATCATTGTACTCCCTCCGTCCCTTTTTGAATGTCAAATAAACTAACTTTACAAAACCAATGCATCTTGGAAATAGGGTGAAAAAATTATGTATGGACAAGTGTACCCCTCATTAAGGGAAAAGATGAATAAAGGAGAATTTTAAAATGTAAAATAAAAATTTGATTCATTAATTAAGAGTAATATAGGTATTTTAATTATTGGAAATGTAAATTTGTCAAATAAAAAGGAACAAGGTACTTAAGAAAATTGACACTCATTAAAGGACGGAGGTAGTACATGACATGTGGTCATAAATGAATGTCTCATACAAAGCATTCACGCATTAATAACGACCATGTAAACAATTTGCATGCATTAATATCTTCAATCTAAAAACAATTAAATTAAATGTATTAGAACTCTGCTATCTATGGACTTAGTGCTGTGAATGACTAACATCAAGGTTATAAGCAGAAAATTCATAAAGGAAAGAAACCCAGAAAATATTTTCCCTACCAAATTTCAATTAACTAGTTTGTGAAAAATATGCAGAAACGATCAGGAAGAGACCAAGCGAGGTACCTAAAAATCAACAGGGGCAGGTGGCACGCGTGATAGAGAGAGGTCAAGTGCCTGGAAAACAGTAAATTGCAATAAATTTATGGAAATATGGAAATTCAGAGCAGCAGAAAATGGAAGCATTCTGCTTTAATTTTCAAAAAAAATGAAGTCCTCAAGTCTTCTCATGAGCTGAAATTTCCAAATTTTCATCAAGACATCAAACAGTACAAAGTATAAACAATTTATTCAAACAAATGTGTATAACACTCTGAAAAAAGCCACCACCATTAGGATGAGTTAGACTTGAGAGAGAAAACAGAGACATGATTTTGACATGCTTTTCCTTTGTTAATGTGGTACAATCCCTTCTATTTTAATGAATTTTGTTTTGACATGCTTTTATCAGTCATTTACTTCTATTTTAAACTATAACTCACACAATATTTCAATGAAGACAAGTCTAGGATCCTAAAGAAGCCCATTACATTCAAAACTTGCCAATCATATTACTATATATCAGTTTATTTTCTTATTTTAATCATTTCATCCTACTTTCTAGTTTGCTTACTGTTCCCTCCTCTTCATTCTTATCTTATCTGATCATCAGAAGTTCAAGTAAAGGGATTATGATATTCTGTTAATCTTATAATGATAAAGTTCTCATATTGTGTGTTGATGAAAGTGATTAATGTTGTTTTAGTGGCCCCATAAGCTAGCATTGACCTTAAATTGTGTTGTTATTCTTCTTGGCTGGAGATGTAAACAAAATTTATCTGAATAGTTTAATCAAATTCATCAGCTAAAAATGAATTAATGGGTAAAAGTGAAAAAATAAGGACAACTTTTTATGAATCCTTCCAATTAGTAGCATATCAATAATCTCAATAAGGGTATACAACAAAGCACCAAATGCTCCCATTCTCATTATAACGTCATTAGATAGATTTTCATTGGCTTCACATGATCTTTAGTAATTTCAAATGTGCACTGTATTGTACAGGACACAGTGATTAGGTTGATTTGAAATTGAGAACATTACTGTATGTTTCACTGCTCTTGGCTAGCGTTCTCTTTCTTTTTTACACTGAAACACTCCATTCAAAAATTGTCAATGTCACTAAAACAACTAAAACCACTCCATCTATACAGCACCTATATAGACAAATTTTACACTTGTGGACAGTAAATTACCAAAAAAGGATGCAACTAATGTCTAGACACTTATAGTTTGACAAAAATGGGGATTAGCTGAGTGTCAAATTGGGTTAAATCAACTAAAGTCATAGCAGGTTGTGAAATTTGAACAGACCAAACTCACAGAAATGGAATGTACACAAACAAGTTGTGAAATCTGTGCTAGAATCTACAAAACGTCAATCATTTCATCAACCATAGTGAGAGAAATCTGTACAAATTGTCGACCAGACTCACAGAAACGCATAGGAATGCCAATTTTCATGAGGAATCTCAACCCCGCCCATGGAAACGAGAAGAACAAATTCATAAAGGTCAAAACAATGATGCAATTGGAAAACGACAGTAGAACCTGGAAATTGGGAGGTGGAACTAGAAATTCGCAAGACCATGACGATGGCGGACGGAAGACGACCACACTCCAAGCAGCGCCAATGCACCCAACAGGAGACAGAAGACGACGATGGATGAAATTTGATGACACTGAAATAGCAGCGATGGAGGAATTGGGGAAAGAGGGAACCGCAGATTAGGGTTTTGATTGAGGGGAGAGAGAGGAAGAAGATGGCCATTGGGAGTTTGTTGGAGCGAGTTGTGAAGAGTGAAATAGCTATTAGGTGTAGTGAACTAGGTTTTATTTTTTAAGGCCCGCTAAAATTTTTTCCGGACAATTTAAGTCTTTCCCTCTCATTATTTTCACCAAATTTGAAACCCCGCTCCAACTTAAGGTAGATGAAACTTTAGCGCATTATTTTCCCTCCGAATATTTTAGTCCATGGGCGACAAAATTATGAATTTAACGTTCTTTTGCCCACTATGTGCGATATAAAAGTTTTTTGACGCTCAAAAACTTATATTGGACTACAAAATTATTTTTTGTCGCCCATAACCTCCAAAAATAACTGCAAAAATAATTTTGTCGCCCTAACAGAAAAAAAACGTCGCCCTATACCAATTTTCTTATAGTAAATTTAACCTTTATCCTTTACAAGATTTAGGCAATTGGCCATAACATCATTTCTCCCTCCCTAGTCCCTCCCCCATATTCTCCCCTTGGACCACTAAACTACGTTAATTTTCTTGACCTTTCCAGCCCAACCTTGCCTAACTGTTAGGGGTGGGCATAACAGGTTAACCGCATATAACCGCATATGCGGTTAACCGCTTTTGAGGTTTTTGGATTTTGAAAACCTAAACCGCAACCGCAATATGCGGTTAACCGCTTTTGAAATCTGAAAACCTAAACCAAACCTCGAAACCGCAATTTAGAAGCGGTGCCGGTTAACGACTTTTAAAATCTGAAAATTTAGTCGGTTAACATACACGGTATATGATTAACCGATTTCCTGAAAATTTACAATAACATTTATGCAAATAAAAGCAATCATATTACTAATAAATTCATATTCCGATACAACGATACGCGGTTAAATTCATATGATTAACCTAAACCGCTTTTATGTAAAAATCAATTCGATTAACCGCATTTTACGGTTGAGTTTGCGGTTTAGGTTTATGGTACCCACCCTGTTCACTGTGGCCCTTTCTGGCCCTCTTCCCAGCTCCTAACCTCCTCGTCGTGGCACAAAACAAACCATCAATTTCGTGTATTTGTCATGTAAATGTAATTGCCTCCTCCGATGAGCACGGAGGCTACACAAACAAAACCAAAACCAAAACCAAAAAAAAGGCGGCCAAATTCATATTCTTTCCCCACCATTTTCAAATCCAAACAACTCCATGTTGTTGTTTTGATTCGTAGCTATTATCATTGATTCAGCCCAGAATCTGCAGACAATCAAGCCCCACGAATCCAACAATGATGAAGGACATGAGCAGGGTTCTTAGTGGGTTGTCATTGGTGGCGAGGGAGTTTGTGAGGCGTTCAGAAATTGAAGGATCTAAAGATGTCATACAATCTGTTGTCAAAACGACTGCAATTGTTTGCGGGTTTACAAGAGGCAAGGTACATTCTCATGAGCTCGCCAACCCTAACGCGGGTAATATATCAAATTCATCATCTTCTTCTGCCGAAAATGTTGAAAGCAGTGTTGTGTATTTTGATGATGTGGGTTCTAGTACTACTGATTCCAGCGAACCATCCTCTTCTTTTTCCTCTTCTTCTTCTTCATCTGCCACGGTACATGGTGAGGAACTTGTATGTGCCCAAGAATCAGCTGGGGCTGTTGTTGATGGAGCTTCTGGTTCGTTGGAATTTCATAGTCAGAATGAGATGAGACCAAATGGTGCCGTTGTTGAGGAAATTGTTGGTACGTTGGAATCTGATAGTCAGAATGAGAAAAGGGTTGATGGGGTGGAAAAATTAGGCGGTGATACTCAGACTACTGCATCCACTGCTACAGCTACTGCAACTGCAAATGCTGTTTTGAAGAGAAGGAAGCCTAGGGAAAGAAAGGTGCCTTCCACACCCTTCACAAGGGCTATTGGGTCAGTGCCTCCTTTTCTCATGCATAATTGTCATTGGGTTTCTTTCCTTTTCTTATTTCATTTTTTTTACTGTTGTATTGTTGAGTTTGCCTGTTAACATGAACGTTGAGCTTTTACTCTGGAATGAGGTTTGGATGCCTCCTTGTTTTTTCAACAGTTATTATAGTCACCAGTCGTCACCCTTTTGAATTTGTTTGTGATCCCATTTTGTTATTATCTATATGTGTTATTATCTATCTGTGTTGACGGGAAATTTGATCCGATTTTGTTATTATCTTTTCAACTTAGATTGTAATGGACTAAAGTAAGATGCATCATTAAACATTCTCTGCTTCTGCATCTTTTCCATGGAGTAGTAGGTAGCAAACGATTTCGAAATCTTGGGTCAATTGGAACCTGTCTCACTAAATTGCAAACTTTATGGGTAACACTGCTATATTGACCCTTCCACACCCTGCGTGGGCGGTTCCAGAGTATTGGTTTTGGTTTTGGTTTTGGTTTTCTATATGTGTTATTGTTTTAACTTTTAATGTAGTTTTGCAATGGATGTTTTTGTGCATTGGAGTTGATCTTATTCAAGCGTGTAATTTCGAACGAGGTTCAAGTGCTCTCTCGATATTGTGAGGGACTAGTTTGTACCCCTAAATACTTGCACAAGTAGTGGAGTGGGAATGTCGGATGGCGAAGGGTGTTTCCTTGTTCCCTTATAAGCATTGTCATCAATGTTTGTAATTGTTTTAATGTGTTTTTGGTGTGGAATGTTTGTGCACATTGGTGTATGGACTCTATTGCTGACGAAATTGGTTAGTGGGGAGTCTAGTTTAGGTTGATGATGACCTTGTCTCCTACGATGTGTGTCAACTTTGAGTTTGTTGTTACATTTTGACGAGGTTTAACGGGCTTATGCTTTTCTTCTGTAGGTTTGCTGCTTTAGGAGCTGGTCTTGCTTGGGGAGGTGTCCAGGAGTCTGCCAAAAGGATTGTTTTCGGCAACCCTAGTTTAAATGATAAACAGGCTGCCCTTTCTCCATTTTTATCTGAAAAGAATGCAGAACGCCTGGCTCTGGCACTCTGTAGAATGCGTGGAGCAGCGCTCAAAATAGGACAGATGTTGAGCATACAGGATGAATCCCTTGTACCCGCACCGGTATTTGCTTCAGTGTTTTTGCCGTCGTTGTCTTACTTGTACTTTGTATATCTTTTGTAAACATGATGTATTATTCTTGCTGCCTATAGTCTGTGATAACATAAATTCTAGTGAACCTATACACCAGATCATGCTTGTAACACTCCCTAAAACTATGTTAACAGTAACTACTAACTACTGGTTTCTATTATGTTCTTTTGTTATGTTTTTAGTGTAATTCTGATCTCTTTTGTTTTAATGCAAACGAATCTCTTATGTCTGAGCTGTGAATCCAATACATGTTCAGATTTGGTAACTGATTGCGAAGCTGCATGATAAATGCAAAAAAAAGTGCCACAGAACTCTATAGAACAGGACTCAGAAACATCCTGGTGATAGCTTTGATACCCTATTTGGAACATATGAAAATTTAGAAGGTATTAGGGTTGTTTCTAGATCCCTAGCTATCCATGAAGAGGCCCTGTCCTTGTGAAAGCATTAGCTTCAGCATTTCTTATCAGTTGAAAAGCTTAGAACATAGAAGCAAATGAGTATTTCTCAAAAGTAATCGTCGTGTCCCAAAGTGCTAGCTTAACTTCTCTGTCTATCTATATTGCTCATACTAATTGTTCTTGTAATTGGATTGGGTTAAGCTGGCAGTATGTTAGTTGTGCTTATTCAATAAACATATGGAAGGGGAAAAACTGTGGATAGTGAACTGCTTGATTTAACATAGTTGAATAGCTAATGTCTCACTGCTATAATGAAGCCATCCCACTTGTAGACATTATTCAGAACCTTCTGCTATATCATCAGTTAGCTATTCAGCCTATTATAGGCTGACTATCATTTATACAATTGGTCATCCTTTTTCTGTTGGCCCTTTTTCTCAAGCTGTTGTTTCTTTGCTAAGGCTTAACCTTTTTCTGTTCTCTCTTTTGAAAGACTTTTATCTATTATCTATCATGTTCTGATTCGCATTGTCCACTTACCATGATAGATCTTGGCTGCATTAGAAATTGTCCGTCAAGGTGCAGATGTGATGCCAAAGAGCCAGCTTAATCAAGTGTTGGATGCTGAATTAGGTCCCAACTGGTCTTCGAAATTGAGCAGTTTTGATTATCAGCCCATAGCAGCTGCAAGTATAGGCCAGGTAGTCAATGTAGTCTGTACTTATTCCATTAATTATGGTAAACTTTTGTGGTCGATTTTCTGTGGAAGAGAACATCACATTTGGTGCTAATTATGTTTTTTTTTTTTAATTTTTTATCTGTTCTGGTATTCTTGATATGATTCTATTGTTTTCTAACATGGTAGTACAGTCTTTTTATTCTAGCCTCAGAGCTCTGGAGATATATATGTCTAACCATACTGATCATAGTCTTGAGAAAAACGTTTATGATTGGCCCTGAAAGGTTAATCTTTTCTGATTGCCAAATGTGCCTATCTATGTTAATGACTCCTTTTAGCTGCAGCAGTGACCAATATAAGCTTCATTTCTGTCAACATTAGGGATGAGCTCACTAAAGAAATTCAATTAGTGGTGCCATGTAGACTGTGGAGCGTGTAATTTGCTGATGCCATAATTCTAATTGATGAATATAGATAAGTTAAAATATTGGAGGCCTGCAGGATAATCCAGGTTCCATGGGTTTAGGTACATGAGATCAAAGGTGGAATACTTTATAGTCTTGATGAAGTAGAGAGGGCAAAGAGAGATAGTTGAGGTAGCAATTGATACTAAACACTGAAGTGATCTAGATGCATAGTTTTGAACATGCAAGTTATAGGAGATGTTGATGAGGGCGTTGTTTCCCATGTTAAAGTGAGCTGAGTTAGCAGAAATGGAGAAATGGCTGAGTAGCATGGAAGTCTATGTGACATGATTGGCCTAGCTAAGTTGGAGGCAGGATTTTTACCACATGATTGTTAAACCAGCATATTGGTCGGTTATGATGATTTAAGGCCAAAAGTGATGCTTGTAGAGTCGGTAGAGAGGAGGACGATGACGATCAACCCAGAGAAACTTTGTCTGAGGAATGAAGTGATAAGGGGTAGGTAGATTTGACACTTATGGAGAATAGGTGGTGAGAGGCTAGACGCAGATGCTCTGTACATCACAACACCTTATGAGTGGTAAATATGCATCCGTTACTGGGAGACTAAATAATAGCCAGAATCAGGTTGTTAAACAATATTTGGCCTATTTGGATAATCTGGAGGACATGATGCTTGAGAGGAGTTTATAGGGTATACAGTTACATCTAGTAATTGGGAAATGTGGAATTCAGACTCAAACTGTGTATAGTTGGCTACATTAAAGAGTGTAATCACTGTAATGCAAATGCCAAGATCCCACAATGGTGGGTTGGTAAGTAACAAATAGCAAAGCACTCTTTTTGAAAGGGATAATGGTAATGTACTCATTTTTCTATATTCTCTGATTAATCCTTCATTCTCTTTAGGAGGGACATCACTTGTAGCCACATGAGAAATGCCCCAACGGAAGTTTTATTAGGCTGCGAAGCTATGAGTATGAAAGATTTCTATTTTTTTCCATTGCAGTATGCTTTGTCTTCAAACTCTTCCTTAACTTTGAAGTCCATACACCAAGAGTATCAGTTTTAATGTTTTCAGGAAAGCAGATAATGTTAAGACATGATGAAATTAACCCTCTGGAATCTCGAAGAGAGCCAGAGTCCAGAGACTGGTCCTAGATTTAAAACCTAGCCCATAGAAAGGGAGTAGAGGTCAGATTTAGGAGTCATTTTGGTTTGTGCCATTGAAAAATTTGCCAAATTGGATTTTTCTGTCGCCAGAAACGTGAATATATGTGTTCTATAACTCTGTTCTAGAAAATGTTTTGTGGGTATAGCTGCTGTGCTTGGTAGAGCCATGTATAGCTAGATCTCCTAGACTCTATAGAGGGGAATTCTAATGGGGGGTTTGTTTCTTTGGTCTTTGTGTTTCATGCAATAGAGTTTTAGTAGATAAGTGACCTAGACAGAGACATTTATTTGCAAACTAATAGCCTAGGAGATCTACAGAAGTTGTGGGGGTCCTCATATGGTAAGACTCTGGCCCCAAAAGTTCATAAGTTCCTTTTATGTACTCTGCAAAAGTACTGGAGTCAACTTTGATGCTTTACTGAGGATCTAAAACTCATTTGTTTTGTAGTAGTAAATGATTATGGAGTATACTTAGCATTAGCTTGTGAGCTGATTTCTCCATTTTAGTCTAGGGGACAAATAGGTGCCACTTTTGGCAGAAGGCCTTCTTATTTCAAATAGAGGCATAGGGAATTCGGATTGGTATGTATCATAAAAAGACTTGATATTTTTTATTTAGTTAACAGCACGATCCTTTTAAGGTAGGATCATATGCTTTTTTGGCAAAATTTCTTTTTTTATTCTATTATTGCATGATAGAGTGTTTTTTCTTTTCCAAAATACATTTGCCGAAATAAGTCCACAGACTAAAATCAGAATCCTATTAGAAAATTCATTGATGAAGCTGTTCTTTTTTTGTTCATAGGTATAAATCCAATAACTTTACAGTTCATTGTAGAAGAATTTTTCTGTTGTAGACAGAGAAATCTTCCTTTGTATCATTTCATTTCCCAGAAAATGGCTGAACTAGGTGGATGTGAAAAAAGAAAATTCTTTATTTTGATCATTTTGACAGGCAATAGAACCCCCCCCCCCCAAAAAAAAAAAAAAAAGAAAAATACAAAAAATTAAAATTGAAGGGGAGAGCATGAATAATAGAGCCTGGTTTGCTGTTCTATTCTGCCCATACCATGGTTGGAAGTTGGAACATGGCAAGGAAGTGGGTCAGTGGGTGTGATTAGTATTAATTAGATTTTGATGTCTGATTCTCATACATAGTCAATTAGTCATCCCAAAGCCTGGGCATGCATATCATTTTTACTATGCCTACAAGTCAGTTGCTGGATGTTTGTTTACTTTAGCGAGTCTTGATGGTAGTTTGTTTGGATTAATTTGTTTAGGACATTTGAGTTACACGTAAGTAAAGAGTTATTTCTTTAATGAAGGTTTTCATTGACTGATCCGTCCTTTTACAAGTTATAAGACAATCTGAAGTTTCGGATTTGAATGGTAATTTCTGCTTCTTCTAGGGTCTGTCTTAGCAGATTTGACAGGGCATGGCACAGAATAGCTTGTATACATATGAGCGGGTGACATTCAAAACTCACAATTTGATGCAAGTATTATTGTTTCAGGTACACCAAGCTGTCCTACGGGATGGCACACGGGTTGCAATGAAAATTCAGTACCCTGGAGTCGCCGATAGCATTGAAAGTGACATTGAGAATGTAAAATTATTGTTAAATTACACAAACTTGATTCCTAAGGGACTTTTCCTTGATCGAGCCGTAAAGGTATGTGGCAATTCTTGATCTCTTCTCGTTTTACTTGGCTATTATCTTTTGATAAGATGACCTGTTGTGACTACCAAAGTTTTCCAAAAAAGGACTGATTTGTTTTGCTTTAAACCTGATTATAGTTTTCAACTTCAACCTGTTTGGTCGATTGCTTCCATTTTTACCCAAAAGGTACAGTCATGTTTACAAGAATAGATAGTTAAGCGGTTGCATGGGTCATAAACCCTTAGGAGAGACCACAGTGTAGTATTTTACTATGGATATATCTCATAGTTTGTTTTACTTTTTTGCTCCTTTTTTTTTTTTTTGGTGGGTGTGTGTGTGTGGGTGGGTGGGTTGTTGGAGGGGGGGGGGGTGTGTGCGACTGCTGTCATGGAAATAATAGAGGCTGGGAAGCACTGAAGCATTGGGGACGAGAGGTTGTGGCATGGGGACAAATTATTGGAGACTATGACATACTTAGCCAGATATTTGTGTGCTATAATTGCAAAAATTTGGGATTATAATGTTTCTGTTACAAGAAATTCGAAAATGGAGTGTCATATGTCCTGCTAGATTGTATAAATTATGTGTTGAGTGTAGACGTTGAATAAAAATTAAAAGTTAGTAATTGCTTGATGTACTACTATTTGATGAGTAATTGGATGGAGAAACATATAGCCTGCTAGATGTGATGTGATGGTCATATTGGTCAATATGCATCTTAAGAATTTAAGGCATGCATGGATGACATTAATCTCGGAAGGATGGAAAAAAATGTTCTAAGGAATGCATGAGTAATCCTTTTGAGGCTCATGTCAACAATATTTGAGATATTTATGAACAATCTTTTTAGATCATCACCTTTGAGATTTGCATGTACTCAGTTTGGAATATGTATCAACAGTCTTTTAGATGTGCTTAAACTCCCTTCTATTTTTCCAACAGCACATTATTCTAGGATTATAATGTACATAAGTGATGGAGACTGGTATTAAGGTTTTCTTGTTCACTTACTATAGATTTGATACATGGTTATTGATAAGCTAAAAGATTTACTTCGATGGGTTTTGGAGATCTTTGCAGTAAATATTTTGAGTTGCATTTCCTGCCTTTTTGTTGGGGGGTTGGAGATACGAGGCTGGTTGAGGTTTAGGGGCTTGGGTTAGGGACAAGAGTTTGAATCAATACCCTCTCTATGTTCAATATAGGTCAGATTCATCAACCCAAAATCGTAAAGAGGGCCTGGTGATGTAGGACGCTCAGCTTGTAATGCCTACAAAACGGGTTGGTGTTGGTTGCTTCGAGAGCAATTCCTACATAAAGAGGGATTCTCACACAGGGAGTTTAACTCAATATTCAATAATGATTCTTATTCATAATCTACCTTCTTCAATCATCTAAAAGGCGGCTACTCGGATTAGAAAGTCCTAATGATAAATATAACCTAGAAAAGTAACAATACCAACCTAATATTGTCCTAATACATTGGGGAACTATCACTATTCACTAATATACCAATATCTTTATTTTGGCAATCTTAAAATATGCTGAAGTTATGACAACGTAAATAATTAAAAGAATATCAATATGTGAAGCTCTCTAAATATTGAAATATATGCTATTTTCCAAAATCTTGTTATTCCTCTTCCATCATTATCTTGCATTTGTGTGTGTGTGTGTGTTGGGGGGGGGGGGGGGGTGTTGCTGCATGCTCTTATGCAGCTCTCTTGTGTAATCTTGGATGCTTGAAAATGGGGTTGATTACTTGTTGTGGTACCTCATAAATTCCGTTTTCAGGTTGCTAAAGAAGAATTATCACGTGAATGTGACTATGAGTTGGAAGCAGAGAACCAAATTCGATTTAGGAACCTCCTTTCTGACAAAGAAGGGTTTTATGTGCCTTTTGTCGTGAAGGAGTTGTCAAGTAAAAAGGTCCTGACTACAGAACTTGTCTATGGTAATTACTTTATACACCTTTATGCATTTCTTGTATTTGTAAGGACTCTCTTGTTCTTCCTAGATGTCGTTGCACAATCCTAAAGTTCTGCACGTGACATACCTTGACTTCCATTTCAAGATTTTCCTGCTTTCCGAATTTATAGCTGTGCTTCACTGTTTGTCTCACTCTGGGGTACCTATGCTGCTAAGTGGTGTTAATCCAGTAGTGTTGAAGCAAGTCCATTCCTATCTTAGGGTGCCTTTGGTTTGGAGGGGACAGTTCTGTTGAAAATCCTTTTCATGCAAGATGCCTTTCAAGATAATCTAACTAGTAGACTAGATTTTTTTTTTAAGTGTTTGGTGAGATGAAAATTATTTATAGTAGCTAACTCTTTTATGAACCCCCTAGATAATTCTTCAAGGTGTCCCTACTCTCTTTGTCTGATTACCCCTTCCCATGCAGTAATGCAATACAAGAGAGGGAGCTCATATCAGACCACTATAATACTAGAGGGACATTTCATCTGGGAAGATCATTGCATGGCTCAGTGCTGCAGTTAACATGATTGTTACATTATAGCCTGGAACATGCTAAGTGTAAATAATTGATTCATTTTCAGGTATAACCATCGATAAGGTGACATTACTAGATCAGGAGACTCGTAATTATGTTGGGAAGAAGTTACTGGAGCTTACGTTGATGGAGTTGTTCATCTTCCGCTTTATGCAGGTAATTTCCTCATCTTTTTGCACATTCTTCCTAGTCTTTCTGAGTACTGACTATAAAAAAAAGTCCATGAGGACATGAACATACTTTTTTGCATGTTTTAGGCTAGAATTCAATGTTCGCCTATTGGTTTCAAAGTCCAGCTCATAATAAGATTGTTAGATATAACCCTTCTTTTTAGCACCCTCTTCAAAAAAAAAAAAAAAAGGAAGAAAAAAGAGATAAATTCATTAACTGCTACACCAGCTCTGGTTTCCTGTTGCAAACAATGCATTATACCACTCTCATATGCATTTTTGTTTATTTATTTATTCTTTTTTTTAAGGGGAGAAAAGAGGGAGGGGGGGGGGGTGGTTTGGGGGATGAAACTGGAACAAAGAAATCTTAATAAGTCAGTAGAAAAGCTCTGAACTTTCAGGGTTTAAACTGGAAATGTAAGGAATGTGGGTTTGGATTGCTAATGTGGTGTTATAGGTGATTTAAAAGGTTCACTTAAGGTTTCAGATGCCTAAGGTGCCTATGTTGTGCTAATGAGGGTAAATGATTGGGGCCCATCAAGCTGAATGCTTTCTACTGTCATATCCCTCGTTAAGTTAGAACATAGGGAAGTACAAAGCAGTGGCTGTGAGACGTGCAACAAAGGAGGTACCCTTGGGAGCAGTCTATCTAGCACGGGCTGTATAAAACTAATGACCACGATGAACAAATTGCGAAAGCATAGAACACTAAGGGGAAACAAAAGCTTCTCATTTCTTTTGCTGCTTTATACTGAGAGTTATTTCCTTTCGACAAAATCTATACTGACGTCTATATATATGTATTTATGTATGTATATATATATATATATGTTAATGCATTTAATTCTCTCTCTGTAGTGAGGCCACTTTTATTTTGAAAAGGGAAGATGAAAATATATACCCATGTGCTTGCTTCTCTGCAGACTGATCCAAACTGGGGCAATTTTTTGTATGACGAATCGTCAAGAGTGATCAATCTTATCGACTTTGGAGCAGCTCGAGACTACCCAAAAACCTTTGTAGATGATTATTTAAGAATGGTAAGTTCTTTCTTCCTGTGCATATTTTGCAGCTACCCTGTATTTAACAAATGGCATATACATTCTAGGGCAGGGTTCTTAAAATCCTGGGGTTGAAACCTTGTTATCGGGTTGTAATATCGTTAACCAGCAATTTGATTCTAATTTGAACAAACCGATATGATCAGGTCGTCGCATGTGCAAATTGCGATAGAGATGGTGTAATAGAGATGTCGAGGAGGCTGGTATTCTTGACAGGGGACGAGTCGGAGATAATGTTGGATGCTCATGTTCAGGCTGGTTTTGTTGTCGGTTTGCCATTCTCAAAACCCGGTGGATATGATTTTCGATCTACAAATATTACTCACAGCGTTTCAAATCTGGGAGCAACAATGCTGAAACACAGATTGACTCCCCCACCAGATGAAGCCTACAGTCTTCACCGAAAGCTGTCTGGTGCATTTCTAGCCTGCATCAAGCTTGGGGCCATGGTGCCTTGTCGAGAAATGCTCTTGGAGGTGTATCAACGATACAAGTTTGAAGATCGTGAGCAGCTAGCATCAAACACTGCATGATACAGTTTAGGATACATGTAGAATGTCATCACATTTTGTTTATTTTTTCTTACGTAATAATTTGAGGGCATCTTCCTCATCCTACAACTGTACAGATTCCTTCTTTTGTCCACTACAGTTGTCTAGTGTCATATTGTTTGATTGATTTGTGATTTTGAGGGAATTCATGGAGATCCTTTGGGGCTCATTTTGTATGAACCAAAGAATTAAGCTTTGAGTTGAAACAGCTGGGAATTCATCGAAACAATTACGTATTGGATGGCTTTAACATTATGAATGGAAAAATCTTGGCATGTAATGGACCTATGATTGACAATAATTGCTTAGCAAACTATCATGTTAGTAAGGTACAATTTAGATTCAGCCTCTAAGTGACCAGGGTCCAGGACCCGACTAATCTCCCAAATGTTGTGAAAACAAGAGTTATGTTGGGAGTTTTTACACGACAGTACGACACTAAAAATAGTCATAAACATCCACATTATAATTTATTAATTAAGGCAAGAACTACCAAATGTAGCTGAACAGAAGTTTTAAGGAATGACGAGAAGAGATCCCAAGGATTTTGTCATCTTCAGCTACGTTCAAAAGCCAAGCAGCAGTTGAGCAGCAGTTGAGCAGCAGTAAATTAAGATGGTTTGTAGTACTTGGTGGGAACGAAGGGCATTTTAGTGACAACCCCCTCATAGGGCTTCCCTCTTACCACAATGTGAACCTTAGTGCCAGCCTTGTGGTTTCCAGATTTAACATACCCCATAGCTATATTCTTCTTGAGACAAGGACTAAACCCTCCACTTGTGATTTCACCAATACTTTCTCCTTTCTCGTTCTTAATCTCACTGTGGCCTCTAGCAGGAGGCCCTGAAGAGATAAATCCAACTCTCCTTATTGGTGGGCCGTCAGCGATTTGTTTTAGGATAACTTCAGCCCCAAGGAAACCTCCTTCTGCCCTCCTCCTTTTCCCTACAGCCCAAGTCAGGCCAGCCTCAATGGGTGTTATGTGCTGTTCTAGGTCATTGCCATACAGGCAGAGTCCAGCCTCCAGCCGAAGACTGTCCCGAGCACCCAATCCTGTTAGCCTCACTTTTCCTTCACCTTTCTCTAGGATTGCCTTAGCAAGTTCCACTGCGTACTCATTCGGAACTGAAATTTCAAACCCATCTTCGCCGGTGTACCTGATATTCAAGATTTGAAGCAGCCACATATAAATGGACGTGAGGCAGTGTTTAAAATAGTGATACTAGAGCTATATTGAACAATTCAAACAAAGTTTTCCTTCAAGCGTGCTACAAAGTTCTAGAGTACTACGCAGCCAACAGTTGTCAAACCTAGGTTCCTATGGAGACTCTTGATTGAATTGACGGATAAGGATGCTCACGTAGATGACCATCCTTAAACCCTTACCCACCTTCCCCGGAGATTGTCCTATATGACAGACGGGAAGTTCAGGGTGTGGGTTTGCTTTACTAGGTTGAATTGAAGATTAGCTTTGCATGGATACCAAAATCCATGATGATCATAATGGTAACAGTGACATTTGCCAAAGCTTCTAGATATTTGTCACTCTGTGGGGTGCATTTTATGCATGTCACACACGAAATGGCCAAACATGAGGGAGGGGGCGTGCTTACCCAGTTCTGGTGAGATAACAGAGGGATCCATTGATATCCAGGACACGGAACTGGCCAAAATACATCTTACTCAAGTCATCCTTTGTCAAATGTTGAAGAACAGGGGCAGCAAGAGGACCCTGAGAAATAGACGAACAGGACTCGTCATAACTGGAGATGGACGAGAAGTATATCAAAACTTAAAATCCTAGAAGATAGTTGAGATAAATATGTAGTCGGAATTAAACATTAGCCAACCAACAAAAAGTTACCACAAATTTTCAGCTTTGAAGTACAATAAACCAGATAAAATGCCCCCGCCTGGTTTCTACTTCAATTCATTGTTTACCCCCATTCAAACCTTGATGCAAGGTGCAGTGTGATTGGAGGAACTGGGATAGAAGCAATAGTTTTGGTACTGAAAGGTGGCGCAGGTGAATTGCTAAGTGCTAACTATATATGACTTCTTCTGTTCTAACAAAGGTGCTCCCAAATGGCAGTCTTCTCATACACAGAATGGAGATAGGTCTAAAATCTAGTGACAATGTGAGGCAGGCTAAAGTTCCACCCCCTTGACCTCTTCATGTCACATCACGCAGTACCTTACCGTTTCAAACTAAGAGAACAGCTTGGACAGAAAACTCAGAAAATGACCTAAACATCTCAGCCATAATACACAACCTATTCCAGTGCTGACGTCAACTCATGACTGACGGAACAACACATTGCACAAAGCATATATAAGAAACGTCCCACAGAAAACTCCGAATATTGCCAAAGTGGACAACCAACTGCATTACAGACAAAGAACGAACCTGCAGGGCTAGAAGAGATCTCTCATCATGAATGTGCCAGGAGACGTCCCCACCCTTTGCCTTAAAAGGCTTCATATGCTCCTCAATATGTGCTAGATCCTTATCCCTGCAACCGGCATTCACAACCAGATATATATGATCATCTTTAACCTTGGTGATTACAGTGTCATCGATCGTTCCGCCCTTTTCGTTGGTGAAAACAGAAAGAGTCCCAGTACCAGGGGCAAGTCCAGCAATATCACCAACGACGAGTTTCTCAAGGAAGGGGATGCAGTCTTTTCCCTTCAGGCTTAGTCCACACATGTGAGCCACATCGAAAAGACTACCATTCTCTCTGCAGTTGACAGTAGAGTCCATGATTGAGTCTTTGTATTGAATAGGCATGCTCCAGCCAGCAAAAGGTACCATTTTGCCACCATGTGCAACATGGAAATCATAAAGAACTGTCTTCTTAAGGTCAGCCTCTGAGGCAAAACATCGTCGAGTAACAACTTTCTTGTCTGTCTGAGCAAGACGCTTCGTCATTGACTGTCCAAGCTGCCAAAGCCCGCCTCCCCTCATCCCGGCAAATCGAAATCCTGGGCATATTAACGAAAGCATTAACGAAAGCATTTTTCATCATTAGAGGCAGCATTTGCTTATAAAATGGAGACAGCACCCACAAGTCACAACAGATATAGGCAGAAAAGTTGCTCTTGCATCCAGCATAAAGAGGGAAAGACATATGAGCAATTACACAGACGGAGGACTAAAAGAATCATAACAAAGCTAAATTTCACGCAAATAAAATCAAACAAAAATGGGAAGAAAGAAGGTCCATCAGTACAATTCTGATTAATAATAACCAGATGCCAATGTGCTTCATACTTATCATAAACATTTACCACCCCAGAGACAGCAGTTTATCCATGTCAAATGAAGAACATTCACCTAAATGGCTTTGTGGAAATTGTACATGCATGATAGATCAATCAGTCATTATTGCAACAAGAAACCACACTAAACACTGCACCAGCTCGAACAACCTAACAAGCATCCAGGACATAACTACTAAAATGAAGTGCAACCAAAAGAAAGCAAGTAATCCAAATCAGTCATTACAAGAATGGAGTACTCAAAGACTTTTCATGAATAACAAGTGCTTAAGAAGATGTCAACCAAATAATATTAACGTGAAACCAAAACAATGAGAGCCCATTACGTAAAGAAGTTAGCCCAGATCACAATTTTGAGCAACAAGAGACGAGACAACAATGACATAAGTGTGATCACAAGGTGTTCGATGAAAGTCCTGAAAGAGCCAAGCTTACCTGCAGACAGAATCTCCTATCGGTTTCGGTTTTGATTTCTTCAGTCTAGATAGAGTCCGAGAGGCAGAGTGGACAATAACCCAGTAACTGGGCAAAAAAAAAAATGTCGTCTTTTTATATACACATCTTATTATTAGGAAAATATTGCATTATCAGACGACAAACGAAAGTGAAAAAGAGGAGTAATAATGGGGAGGATAAGGGCTCATGAACCCTGATCGAGATAATGGAACCCAATCGCTAATTAGTGGTTGCCACTCTCTTTCTCGTAGTTTCTACCTTTCCACTATGTGTGGAACATGATTTGAGTGATTGGGACATTTGGTTTGCCTTCCATGCTAGTGACTACCACTGAGTTGTGCCTCCCAAATTACTTTTAGGCCAAAGAAGGCAAAAGTGATATCAAGAAATTGTTGCCAAAATATTTAGAGATGATTTGTTGGAAGAAAAGAAGGTAAAAGTGACCATTTATTTTTTGTTGTTTAATATTTTGGGAGCTAGTCGCTTTTGTCTGGTTATGTTATATTTCTTGAGTTGTTTTTATCTTGTTTAGCGATAGTTGTTTTGCGAACTCTTGCTTGTTTTCGGCTATAAAAAATCTAAAAAAACTATTTATATAGGGCTTATCAAATTCATGGCTAACTCACTTTTACCAAAATTTACTAATTTTTACCAAAATTTACCAAAGCTTATCAAAAATTATCCAAGTTAAAAAATTAAAAAAAATTAATTTTGATATATTAGCATAAATTTGTTAAAAATTACCAAAAGTTACCCAAAATTATCAAAAATCATCAAAATTTAACTTTTAGCCAACTGCTTTTTACCTATTAAATTTTACACATCCTTGGGTATGTGCACTATGTGGGATACTGTATCATTCTTTCTCATGGACACGGTTAAGGCCACCAACGTCAAAGACTCAAAGGACCACCCACCAAACCTTGGATTCACATCTTTGGCAGTTGGTTTGGTACATCGTGCTAGCACTACGGAAAAAAAGGATAGCAATTTTCATTTTTTGGGATATGGCATGTCTGTTATTTTAAAATATTTTTTAAGTGTATCACATCTTTATAAATTAATATGTTTAATTATTTTTTACGTGAATTTTTTAATAGTAGGTATTAATTTTCACGTATAAAAAACTTTCAATGTGCTGGCTAAGTTAATCAACACAAATGATACTCTAGTTGAATCAATCCCATATGTTATAGAATTTTTAGACATTTTTAAAATATGAATAAAAAAGGAGAAAGTGTCACTTAGTGTAGTTTATATCATATATATATATATAAGAGTACATTGGATGAGAATCGAAATATGTGGGTTCCAATTAGGTCATTTTGGGAAACATATATATATATATATATATATATATATATATAAATTGGATTCAAATAATCCCTACTTTAACTAATTATATAACAATAATCGCTACTTTCATTGTAAATTTTGATGGTCCAAATAAAAAATAAAATTGAATTCTTGTGGGACACCACGATAGTATACCTTATATATCATAGATTTTGAGTTGCATTTTATTCAAAATGTAGTATAATACTTTACATCAATTTTTAATGAATTTACGGCGTTTCTTCAAAATTTTATCAATTTTTAATAATTTTTTACGTTTTTTTCACTTTTATTCTTTTTAAAAAATTATAATAATTGCTTTAAGGCTTTAAAAAAATAATTAAAATTTTTTTTTAGTAACTACATTTCATTCCTTTTTGGGGTAGGAAATAGGAATAAAAAAATAAAAACAATATGGGCACGAATGAAAAAATAAAAAGAAGGTGGAGGTGCATTAAGTACCACTACAATCCAATTTTATTTTATGTTTGGATCATCAATTATATATTAATAATCTCTACTTTCATTTTGGATTCTAACGATAAAAAAAAATAAAAATAATCTCGTTCAATTTGGACCAACTCGATAGTTGTACAGTGAACTTAATCTACAACAGCTTAATACAATCAGGCCCGACCTTCAGTTCGGGCCACCGCCCATGGCTCATGACTCTTAAATAAACTTGGCTTGAATTTGGGGCCCTAATTTTGAAGTGTGAAACCTTAGTAAGGGGCCCAATGGAAGGACAACAAGGCCCAACGTAAAACAGACAAAGGCCCTAATTTGTTTTGGGATTTGGGGCCGAATGACATTAGTCACAAAGTATGCATGAGACGGTGGAAGCAGATATAACCATTAATGACTCACCTTCAATTGGACAATTCCTCTTTGTCTCCGTGGCTCAATTGACAACAACAAATTTATTTTCCTCCAAAAATTATTCTTTCCAGTGCCCCTCGCCTAATTTGTTTATCAGATATATTTTTTATTTTCTTTTAATAGCATTTTAGCTAGACAGTATTATCTCACTTTTTGTATTTATTTCTTTTATTACACATTATAAGTAATAGCAACAGCAAGTTGTAAATTCACTATTTCTTTTACTTTATTATATTATATGCAAAAGTTATTTTTTTATTATTTATTAAATGCTTATTATAAGTAAAGATAAAATATATTTGTCATCAATTACTATTAATTTATTTTTGCAAAAACGTTAGTCGATCTTTTAAGAACATCAATATTTAAATAAATCTTTGATTAAAAGATACATTTTACTACAGATTTACTTGAAACTTCAATTAGTCAAAATGACAATTTACGATATTATCCGAAAGTTTTTAAACATTGAATTTACGTGTAATGTTTTACAATTTAAGAATTTGAATGTTTAACTATTTTAGTATTATGCATCACGTCTTGAATGGTTCCCCTTAACACAATGTTCTGGTTCCATCTCTGGCCCGCGATTTTTCTTTTAAAGTCTTAGTTTAAGGGCCCGACCGAGAATATAGATAGTAATATTAAAAAACTCAACATATTATGTAAATAAAATAAGGAGAGAAAGCTATCGAAAAAAAAGGAGAGAAAAAGGGACTCATACATCACTTTGTCAAAACAAAAAAAAAATCGTTTTCTGAAAGTGTCTCTTTTGATAGAGACAACGGTAATTGCTACATTCTTACTAAAAATTCATAGAAGAGCCGCATTTATCAAATTCATGGAAAAAAAAATTAGTTTTTCACAGATACATATTTTAACTAAATTTTTAAAATCATTATTTAATATGATTGATGCATTTTTTTTTTTTAAAATCAGAGGCCCCTTAATATAGGACCGGGCCTTAATAGTGAATACCATCCACTTCCAGTTTTCCTGTAAGAAGTTATGAGCACTTCACACTTGTAAGTAGAAGACAAAGCTAACATTGATGAACAAAAAATGGAAGAGTCGAAGAGAAGTTTGCACAAAAGCACAACTCTTGAGTAGGGTGGCTCCATCCCTCACCAGAAGTTTTGGAAAAGATCTTTCCTTCATTTCAATTTCTGCTTAATGAATTTGTCTTCAGTCTTTGCAACCATACAATAGTCTCGTGGCTTCCATAACGCCATCATATTCCTTTGCTTGTCTTTCTCTCCAATATTTTGTCGTCTGATTATCTCAAATCCTTCTTATCTTTCATGGGATTTTCATTTCCTCACTCTGGATAAGCTGCTGATGTTTCCCAAGCTATCTTATCCATAAAACAGGTGACTCTTCTGATATTCCCTGAATTTCATTCACTGCCATGATGATTATTGTGTTAATTCATAGTTTTTTCATTGATTGTTGATGATTTTTGATTTTAATTTTAGTGTGCAAGCAGTGAATTTAATTTTGTAGTTGGTAAACACCTACTGATAAACTGGAAAGTACATTTTATTCCCCTTGAGTAGCATACCAAACATGGAGTTCTTATTTTGACTTTCTGGGTTCTAAATGTTAGTTTTAATTGATAATTAGTCGATATCTTTGGTGTGGCATATGGTATATCTAGCCATGAATGCAACATGGTGCATGAAACATAGCAGTCAATGACAATAATAAGGGAATGTTAATGAGGAATCATGGGTTAGGTATTTTGTGGCCTTCAGAAATTGCAGTTTCATTGAACTTCAATTGAACTTGTCAATGTCCTATGGAGAGGTGTCATTGTTTGTTGGATTATGAGGTTCAGGGATTTTGGTTATCCAAGGAATAATGTTAATGAGGTACCTATCTTTTCTTTTCCCCCTTTTGTGGATTGGAGGAACCCATCTTGGTTGCTTTGCTGATATAATGTTTTGTATACGGACATACGGTGCAACTTGTGATAGTTTCCAATTGCTAGCAAACAGTCAGTCCCCGTCTTATTTTTGGTTAATTTGGATTGGTAAAACAAATGCGACAACGAGATAGTTTCGTGTTTTAATCCTGAACGGCAAGAACAGTTTCCATTATATTGGTTTTCCAGTGTCATTAATTAGCTATTAAAATCTTGAGGCCCTGATATTTTGTATTTTAAACTTGAAGGTGCTTCTATAATGTTTCAACCATGATGACGGTACATGCCGGTGGACCAATTAGCAAGTGCCTGCGTAACTTGAATGTCTGTTCACTTCAGGAGTTCAGTCTTCTGAAGATTACAAATGTCGCTCCATTAGGAAATTTGCTAAGTTATCCACATCAACCGAGTGTTTCCTACAGTGAAGGACTGCGCAGGTGCTTTCTTTCTAGGCAATGCAATGGACAACTGAAGGTCCATTCTGTGTCTCATGACACTGTTACTAAAAGATGGCTGGTATGTACTAGAGCATATTGCTTCCCCTATCTGTGTGGTTTTGTTTATTGAAACACTCTTGTATGTTTGGCAGTGTCAGTCTCAAGGTCCAGTTTCTTCAGACGATGAGTACAGCTCATCAACAAAGATTGCAATCAGCTTGTTTAAAAGATACCGCCATGCAGTTGATCGGGGAGGGACCGATAACCTAAAGGTTGCAAATGCCTGTTAAGATTTTATTTTGTGGCAGAGTTGTTCCCATTTAATTATTTTCTTGTTCTAAATGTATAGGAGTTCATCAGCGCTGGTGTAAATGCATATGCATTAGGTTGCACTGCCGAAGATTTAAGGAAAGAGCTGACAAATATAAAGGAATCTGGAGTTGAACTTGAAGCAATGAAAAATTTTGGGGGAAGCCTTAGCTTGAAGTCCAGAATAATATCATCTGATGAAGTGAGTCGCCCTCACTTTGTTCAATGATGTGCGCCTTTTTCTATCATAATATATAGAAATATTCTATTAGGTTTCGTCTTTTGACCTAGAAGTTTGAAACATTGTTTTTTGTTTCTATGGCTGACGAGATGGTAGTTTTTGTCACATAAGGAAGTCCATAACGGATTGTCTGCTTCATAATACATATCTAGACCTGGAAAACTTACATATTACAGAAAGTCATTTCTCAGTAAGTTATATCATAAAGACATGAGGTGACCTATGAATTGAATAGGATTCAACTTTGCTAATGAAGGAAGGATAAACGTGAGAACCGAAAGGCAGAAAGTAAGTGTGTGGTTAACCATTAAACATAAATGTCAAATGATTTAAATTTCTGTAAGAAGGTTGCATAATTCAAACTGACTGCCAAATGAAAACTACACATGAATGTCCTGTTTGAGGCCAGACTTGTAAATTTAAAGTTGATGAACAAGAGATCATATTCAGTACGAATGATCAGTTTCATACTCTAACTAGTGCACCCTGCAGATGTCAATGATTTACAGAAAGAAGTTAGAGACTGATCAGTAGCTAATCAAATTGGTCTCACCCTGAGTGTACCTGCCGTTATTGAACCTTACCTAGCTAGTTGTATTCTGAACTTTCTAATTTCTTGGTTGGTAAACTTGTTATGGTATAGATTTGGTTAGATTGTGTTGCATATACTGCTATATCTAAATCCAAATCCAATACCTCAAAATACCATTCCAAAACAGTGTGTTGGCCTGGGGGGGGGGGGGGGGAAGTGTTGTAGCAATCTTACCGCTAAATTTTAAATTTCAGAGAGACTAGGGATTGACCTAAAATTATAAAATCATTTACAACCCACAGTATATTGGAAAAGAAGTAGAAGACATATAGAGAGGCATTTGTTTTAGTCCATTACAATCTAAGCTGAAAAAATAATCATTTTTACCGCAACATCTGTTTCTAGCCAAATAAGTGAATGCTTCTGTACATTGGCACTTGGAGTATCTTAGGCTTATGCCACTAAACAGTGTGAAAAACTGTTTGAAACTAACATATATCAATGGATTAACTGTTATTCCTATGTATTGTTTTCTGAAGTGCAGGTTGAAGAGTGTATTCTTTGGTTAGGCATTATATTCATTACCATATTGTGCACACCACAGCCAACAATAGTTAGGTGGTCTTGTGCGCCACCCGTGACTGAAGAAATACTACTACAGTGGAATGGCTTTTGTGCAATCATTGCCGACGCATATTTTGTGCGAGGAATGGCTTGGTATGTTCTCTTGCATCATTTGTTTAACGATACTTGAAGATCGATTTTTCCTCCTATAACCATAACTAGATAGTGTTTGAACTGCTTACACAACATAATATATATATATACTTCCATTTGGCATCTGTACCACTTTGCACAAAATTGATGTGACCGAATTGTTTTCTCCAAGAAGAGTTCCATAGCGGTTTACAATTATACAAGTGTTGAATTAAACTAAGGTTATGTCATCTTGACTCTTGATTACTTGAAGGTTGCCTGTGAATATTCTTCAATTAGAGCAGATGGCCGTGATGGGGCATGCTGAGGAGCCCTCGCTCGTTGCCAGCAGAATGCGCTTGGTCTTCAGCACCCTTGAGGTAAAGCCATCCTAAATTTCTAAGCATTACGGGTTTAGACTGTCTGAAAATGATTGTATAAAACTATTATGCAAGTTGAAAAGAATTCCATTTCAGATGGATTTCCTTGTACGAATCAACAAGTATGATCAACATATTGCAATCTGTGCAGGTTGTTAGTCCCCAGTGGCCACAAGCATAGTCGTTCCCCTTGAAAGATTTGTCCGTCGTTGCAAAATTTGGATAGAATTTTATTTGTACATGAGAATTGCTATATAATAATATATGTGCAATCTTGGATTTTAGTTGAATTAAGCATTGCCCCATCTGCCCATATTCTCCTTTTCCTTCTGAATTTGCCCTGAGAAATGCCTAGCCGTGCATATTCTACCACATTCAGCAGTTGAAAAGGGATCCCAGCTGAGGTTTAAACTTTACGTTCAGCCTTCTCAATAAGAAAAACCAGATGCTTGGTCTAAAATATTATGAAATAACATTACAGAAACTACCTCTAGATTGTGCAGCCCCTAGTTACTCCTGCCGATTTCCATATACTGCTTCCAATCGTTTAATGTCTAACAGAAAATAACACCAACCTGCTTTCACCCACTAAAATGTGATGTCTGGAGATGAGCCAAAAAGAACAATTCCTAAAAATCTTATTGATTCTAAATTTTACCACTTGTCTGTAAGTGATTAGCCTCGTTTTATACGGTTGACTGTGGTGTGGTGGAATTGTGGTGGGTTTGGTAAAGTTGTGTTGGGTTTTGGTTTTAATAATTGTAAATGTATTAGAAAATGTGAAATTGTAATTGGAAAAAGTGAGATAAAGTAATTAGAAAAAGTAGAATGTGGTGGGTTGTGGTGGAATGTGGCAAGTTCAGCCAGCCAGCCGAATGAAAGAACAGGTTAACTTTCGCACTTAGAACAAAATAAACATTAATAACTATCGCACTTAGAACAAAAGGTTTACATGAGCATTGTCATCATCGTAACAGGCTTAGACTATATTAGTGTTGTGAACATTGAAAAAACATATTCTAAGATGAGGGTCTAATTTATGAGTTAGGGTGACATGGACGGTTTAGGAGTAATCTTTTGAAGATTTTGATATGATTAGCAAATCATATTTTAATTTTTTTAGTGTAAATTTAACTAATAATTTATTGGTGAATTATTTTCATTAGGATTACCTTCTATTGATGACTCTTATGATCTATAGCTTTTTAATAATTGAATTAATTAAAATCACAAAAAAAAAGAAGAAAATATGCCTCACAATAGATTTTTAATGTTATATGCTTAGATATTCATACCATAACATGACCTTGTTTTGGATTTTAGTTCAGTAACAAGAGCCTAGTTGTTTGTAGTAAGAGCGGATTATTTCTTGATCTTAAACAAGTAGTTTAGTGCAGTATTGAATGAAATGACAAGTGATAAACAGTTTAAGCCACTTTTGAACACTACCAGTAAGTAGTGAAATTAACCTCCATGTAATGTTTGACATCATAATAAATTTATAAATTTAAAGAATGATCTCTTTGATGGTCTACATAAGAAAATTTTGGTGTAAAACTAGAACAGCCTTATTTAGACAAAATAAAGAGAAGGATTGGAATATTTATGAATGGACTGCCCGGCCAAGTAGTTTGTTGATGCGTAACTCCAAAGTATTTATGGGGTTTGATGTTGAATGTTGAGGTTGTAGTTTTGAGACTGAGAGCCACCCATGCCAATTCCAAAGCCAAATCCCATGCCAAATCCCACTCCTATCCCTTGACTCCCAGCGTAGCCTTTGCCACTACCAGTTCCTACACCACCACTATAGTTGCTACCCCCTCCACCTGCCCCGTACCCACTCCCTTGTCCTTGACCATGACCATAGCTGTCTCCACTTCCACTTCCACCTCCACCTCCACCTCCACCACCACCACCACCCGTGGCAAAACCTTCACCAAAACCATAACCCTGACCAAATCCTGATCCCATGCCACTGCCTCCACCGCCACCACCTCCTCCACCACCACCACCACTATTATCTAGCCCCTCACCACTTCCATATCCGCTACCATGTCCAAATCCTTCATCAAAGCCACCTCTTCCTCCTCCACTACCACCACCACCACCACCTCCTCCTCCACCCCCTCCACTAGTAATTCCTACTCCACCACCAGCTCCTTGCCCATATCCTTCCCCATGGCTTGTACCTTCTACTGAGCTTCCACCTCCTCCACCACCGCCGCCACCACCACCACCTCCTCCAATACCACCATCACCGCTTGTGACTCCAAATCCAGCACCAGCTCCATGTCCTTCACCATGGCTACCTGTCCCTTGTGCAGAACCACCACCACTACCTCCACCCCCACCTCCAGCCATTCCACCATTAGTCACTACAGCTCCAGCACCCATACCTTGTCCATGGCCTTCAGCATGACCACTTAATCCTTGTGCTGAACCACCACCACCACCACCACCTCCAGCCATCCCACTGCCACTAGTAACTACAGCTCCAGCTCCCGCTCCCTCTCCATGACCTTCTGCATGACCACTTAGCCCTTCTACCGAACCACCACCACTCCCACCACCACCTCCTCCAGCAGTGCCACCACTAGTAACTGCAACTCCGCCACCAGCACCTTCACCATGACCTTCTACATGGCCATTTAGTCCTACTGTGGAACCACCGCCACTTCCACCACCACTTCCTCCAGCCATGCCTCCGCTAGTAACTGCAACTCCACCACCACCACCTTCACCATGACCTTCTGCATGGCCACCTGAACCCACTGCCGAACCACCGCCATTAGCTCCACCACCACCACCACCAGCACCTCCTCCAGCATCATCACCAACAAACCTTCCAGCACCAGCTCCATATCCTTGACCATACCCAACACCCCCACCTACATTGCCACCACCACCACCGCCACCAAAACCATAGCCTCCACGGGGCCTGACCCCACCACCACCACTGTAGACTCCGCCAAAGAAGCTACCACAACCCCTCCACCGGAATGCACAACCACCAAAGATTCCGTCGCTCTCATCATCACCTTGAGTTGTGCCACTCAAGATGCAAAATGTGATCATAACAACAAGTGCAACTGAAGACAGAGCCTTAGCAGAGGCAGCCATGGCCCTGTTTTGAGGTTATAATACTAGATAGTGGGACTTCAGTACTTGTGCAGCTGAGCCAAGTGATGACTAACTAATGATGAATTGTCCACACTTTGGAGTTTGTATGATGTGATTTTCTGCCCCAGTGCTCTGTACTTTATATATACATGTCAGAGCCCCAAGTGCTAATAAAATATTAAGCTTCATTAGTTCAATCATTCTTTTGATTTAACACATTGGGCTTTTATTAATTCTTTTCATTAGCGTGTAATTCCTGTTAGGGTCAATCATAACCCATGCATCTGTTGTCCAACAATAGTTTAATCTCATTTTCAATGAATTATTAATATTTTAGTTTCATGGCACCATTCTCTTGTCTTGTACATGTTTGCATACTCTGCACTTACTATTCCTACGTAGTCTTGGACTTAGGACTCTCCTTCATTATGCCATTGGTGGAATACCCACAAAAACATATTAGGTTATCGTCAATAAAGTTTATATTGAATGATGTTTGGATTAATATTATTATTATTATTATTATTATTATTATTATTATTATTATTATCCTCCCTGAGTTTGTACCTAACAAATGTGATTTAAATATCATATTTATACAGGAGTAGTTGATCAATTGATGAGTATTGTAAATACAATTCACGTTTTAATAAGGGATAATGGATGACAATATATTAACCTTTGGGAGTATTAGATTGTAATATATTGGCCTTTACTATTTGACAACAATATTTCTGATCTTTATAATTAGGTGAGATTATTATACCAATAGTGACTGAAAGGGTGGTCACTAGTGAACTAGTCTTTGTGCTGACGTGGCAGGCGGAGTGAACAATACCGGCCCTTGCCCAGTAACCCCTTATCCACTTCGTTTTTCTCACTAACCCACTTTAATTAAAAGATCGCCCCCAACATAGTGACTAAGGGGGTGGTGAACCGATCTCCATGCTGACGAGGCACACAACCAACCAATGTCCAGTAACGTCAGTTAGTGAGAAAAATGGAGGGTTTAACGGGGTTAATGGGTTGTGGCATATTTTTTCCCACCACCAGCAACATCACACGGAGGCTGATTTACTACCTCCTTTGTTACTGTTGGTATAATAATCTCACCTAGGCATAAAGGTCAGGGATATTGCTGTCCAATAGTAAAGATCAGTATATAACAATCCAATACCCCAAAGGTCGGTAGATTATCATCCAAAAGTGTTTTTAATAATGATAATTGCCTTGATTCCCGATGATTATTAATGTTCTTGAATTTAATTTAAGTCACTATAAAAATTATGTGTAAGCATACTTAAGTCACTATGAATGTATGCTTCATTACCATGAGGTTATTATCACTCATAAACAATATAAAAATAATTCTATTTACATTTTTCAATAAATATATAATTATGTATGAAATGTGCCTTCTCTTCCATTATTGACATAATTATGTTATCATTCATGTTTGTTGACATATTCAATTAATACTATACTCTTATACTCCATCTGTTTGAAATTATCTGTCATTTGGAATTGATTTGCTAATACCAATGTGTCTAACATTTATGGGATGGTTATGATCAGCATAATTACTAGAATGACCGTGTTATTTTTTAATAGATCTCATTCTACCACAATAATTATCGAGGGTAAAATAGTAAAATAAGTAATTAATTGGCTATTGGGATTACAAAATGACAGATAATTAGAAACGAGAAAAGTAGTTAAAGTGACAGATAAAAAAGAACGGATGGAGTAGTTGACAAATACTCCATCCGATCCTTTTTATCTGTTATTTATGGTTTTCAGTGTCAATCTTTAATATCAATTTTTTCTAATACAAAACTTTTATAAAAAAAAATAATATTATACTTTTTAATAGTATTTTTCATTACGAATCTAATGACATCAATTTTGTATGATGAATCATTATATAAATGAAGATATTAACAGTCAAAATTTTTAATACATTTCCTAGACGACATGTAAATAAAAACGGAGGGAGTGTATGCAATTACTAGAGATCATAAAAATATGAATTATAGGCAATTAAAAATAATTATTATCCATCAGACATATGTTGCTTCGTTTGACAAACTATCAATTCTATTATCTCCAAGGTTCTCTCTAAGGATGACACCTAAAATAGTTTTTTCCTCATCAAATTTGATATGTTGAAGTGTATGTATTATCATTCATAACTTCAAAAACTCAATTCTTATGTAACAATTTACATTTTTATTCATGTGCTCGCCTAAGTATTTGATTAGTTTATATTTTTCCATACAAGCATTATGCCCAGTATTAATAATTTCAGCCAATGCAATTATATTGTAAATACGTGCATAACGTTTTTTTACTTGACTAGTTGTTATATTATCTTAGAGCAATAGTTTTGTGTGAGCCATGTCGTAATAAATTTATTATGAGACGTGCTATTTATGGTTGACTTTTTATAAATATAGGGGCGATTAATAATTTATTATAGATATTTTTGATAAAAATTATTTCTTAATTATTTATTAGTGATATTCCCATTAAAAATTTATTCTAAGATAACTTGATATTTATACTAAAATATTACCATCCAATACTCTGGAAAAAGTCCAATTCATGATAATTTTCCTTAAGACAGTCATACTAATCATTTACGTTATTCGAATAGAAATCGTGCACACGAATAATTAAGTTTGCTATAATGAATTTAGAATGACTATGGATTATTTACATTGGTATGAGTTGGATTTATCCTAGAACCTTGTTAGAAGGAGAATACTTCATATATTGCATAGTTTCATGTTTAACCATATTTTTGTTTGAAATTATAGTTAATTAACTAATACATTTAATTAATATTTATTTTCAAATTTACTACTTAAATTTATGTTATGTTTATATTGACTTTGCTCTTCTCCACCATAATCAAAACCAAAAACAAAAAGTGGCACTCTGAATTCACATGGTGTACACACTGATTTTTGCAAGTGCATGGTCAAAAAGTTGTCAATTATGTAATTACACAAAAATTAAGAAGTTTAGTCAACATCTGAAATTTGTTTCCTGGGCAATTATTAAGAATTAAATAGACCAATAACAACATTATCTTGAGAGAATTAAAAATGCAGATGATCATTAATTTCCTAAAGTTTTAGTTACAAGTGCTTCATCATGTGATTTGCATATATAAAATAAGATCGTACAAATATTAATTAATTATATTACAATGTTGATCGAGCAAGAAATGGTGGAGTGGGTGATTGTATCTTCCAGAAATTCCTTCAAAGCCAAGAGCTGTGGGGTCCATTCTATTACCAGCTACATGCACTTATGTGTTTGTACAAGTGTCATTGTGTCAATGTCATATCACCCACCGTCAACAAATTGAATTAGAGAAAACTAAAAATGTGGGATAATTATTTTGTTTTAAGAAAAAAGTAATTCTACTCTTCAATAGACATGTTATATATAGGGAGAGTGAACAATCATATATGTATAAGTGAACAATCATAATGTCTGAACCACAAATTGCAAGAGCACATAACAAATTATAGTTACTGTCACCTATACTAGGCTTGGCAAAACTTAATCGAGACCTGAAAATCGAATCGATTTAATTGAACCCATATCCTAACTGGCATATAAAATTACGTCAATCAGTTTGGATCCTACATGCACTACAACAGAAACGAGCAACGAGACCGTTATTATCGGTCGCTGTAGACGGCGGCGACGATATTAGCAACCCAAATGACTCAACACACCCGATCGAATCGAACCCGAATTTATATAAAAACTGAAATAACTCATAGTCAAAATGGCTCAATCTACTTCAGACCCGACTCGAACTGAATTACTAAAGGAAAAGCATAACTGGAACCAGTCCATACCCAAAAATACACCGAACTGACTCTTAACTGGACCTAGGGGAAACTAAATTTACCCATGCTCGAAATCGCCCGATCTACCTTGAACCGAACCCATAATAACCAAATTTGAAGTGAGTTGAACCTGAAGAACACAAATCTGATTCAAACCAAAACCGTCGTTGAGCCAACCCAACTCATAACCCATTTGTCATGTATCGAAGTGATCCAACCCAGACTGTTATCAACCAAATTTCAATATCTCAAAATAAACTAAGTTTTGTATATAATTTAATATTATTTTTTATTTCATGAAAAATATTAGTATTTTTAAAAGCTATAAGCTATTGTATTTAAGTAGCTATACTAACTTAACGTGAGGAAAATGAGTTAAGTTTGAGCAACGTAAATTTTTTAAAAAAACTGATATAATATTAGATAATAACAAAATGATCAAAGAGTATTTGCTTTTATGGGTTGTAATTTAGGATAGTAACTTTATTTTAATTTTAAGATATTTTTTTATTGGCTGTTAAAAAAATTATTTTCAAATTAATGTCGACTGATTTGACCAAACTCGACATTGAATCAAATCATACCCAAACCTGTATGACAATTGGCTAACGTTGACTTGAACTCAAGCGAGTCTATTTTTACTTGAACCAATTAGTTCCCAACTCGACATATGATCGAGTATTAATTGAGCTAATTTATAATCAAACCACTTCAAACCCAAGGTTGAATTGAAAGATTGAACCAATTAAACTGACTTATACACGACCCGAAACCTAGTCACTATAACACATTTGAAATATACCCGACCCAATCTTCAACCAAACCGAACTCTTACCTAACGTGACATGCCTCCTTCGAAAAGGAGCTGAACCTGAACTTTAAACAAACTGAACTCGCATTTAACCCGTATATTATATACCCGAATTGTATTTGAATCGAACATTAATCCGACCGGTACCTAATCTAAAATAATCGTTTCCCAGGTTTAAAGGAAACACGCAGCAATATGCATCGTAGACACATAATTGGATGGTTAGAGGGTCGGGTCAAATATTGATCGACGTTCCCTTCTTGGATGTAGGCTGAAAAAAAAGTTAAGTAAATGGGTTGGTAAGGGCCTAATTAGCCAGCTACATAGGCTAGTGGGGCAACTCAACTTGAAAGGGTCATAACTCCCTTTTCACGCCTCCAATTGACCTAATTCAAGTCTCATTCGAAACTTATAAAGTGTACTTTAAGATCGATTTAACCAATGAAGATATGTGAAGAAAATGATGTTCGAAAGAGAGAATCTATGTATGTGGAAATGAAGGTTTTTGACTTAGAAATGAAATGTTATTTTTGGGAGGCATGAAAATGAATGAAATCTTACTGGTTTTTGGGGTTTTTTTTTTTGGTGCTAATAGAAGGATGTGAGTAATCACATAATGAATTGACTCAGGTTGTAATCTAAATTAAAATAAAATGAAATGTTACAATATATTATACAAAGTCGGAAAAAAATTCGGTGTCTACAAAAACCCCTACTTTGATCAAGTCCGAGCAAGACGATTATAATTGTAGTCCCAATGATTTTGCTAATACTTGTACAACTTGAAAATTATCTTCTAAGCCTAGGTGACGATTGGAAGCAATAGTCATGTGCCCGTTGTTTGATTGCCTGATTGGGTTGACACTTGGAAGCGATGTCTTGCGTCTAATGTTAATATTGGAGGACAAATGATATCTTGCCTTTGATGATGATGTTTCCTGGAATGATATCTTGTGGTTGATAATGATGTTTCTTGGTAAAAGATATCTTGTCCCTAATGATGATGTTGCTTGGGAAATGATATCCTAAGGCTGATGTTGATGGCTGACTTCTTGACACTATGCCAGTGAAGGTGGCTCCTCGTATACTTTGCTAGATAGGGGTGCATTGCATAAAATTGGTGGTTGTCGAAACTTCGCCGGACTTTAAAACCAAAAATTGGTGGACAAATTTAATGGCTTTCAAACCTCTGCCGGTCTTGGATGCCGTGGTGGACTTATCCTTCTGATGGATGTTGGACTTGCCTTGATTAATGTACGATGTAAGAGCGAGTAATCGCTTGGACCTACTTGTTAGTTTAAACCTTGACTTATCGAGCTAGCTCGATGATTGTTGTAACTTATCGCTCGGATTGACTTATCATCAGTTTGATCACAACTTATCGAGCTGACTGGATGATTTCTTTGACCGACATACTAGTTTTACCTTGACTTATGGATTTGATTGAATGATTGATGTGATTTATCATTGGGACCGACATATTGGTTTGAACCTCCACTCATTAAGCTTATTGAATAATTGATGTGATGTATCGCTTGGATCTACCTACCAGTCTGACTAGATGATTGGAGCGACTTATCACTGAGGCCGATTTATCGGTTCGAACCTTGACTCATAAAGTTGATTGAATGAATGGCATGACTTATCGCTTGGAGTGACTTATCAAGACCACCTCGACTTATCGAGCTGACTAGATGAATGGCGCGACTTATTGCTGGCTTGGATGATTTGCAACCACTCTAGGTGACTTGGATGATTTGTATCAACTCTAGCTGACTATTGCAACTTTGGTTGAATAAGGTGATTTGCAGCAAGTCTAGATGACTTGGATGATCTGCAGCAACTCTGGCGGACTTGGATGATCTATAGAACCTCTAGCTGACTTGGATGATTTGTAGCACCTCTGACTGGCTTGCCATGGGTTATGATATTTTTACGCAAAACGATTAAGTCCCTTAAAGTGTGACTTGAGACTCTTGTCAACATTATCTTCCTCGTTAGGATTTGAGGCCAAGTTTGAATCTAGGTGAGCTTTTCATTTGGACTTTATTAGCCCCTACCGTGAATTCTTAGTACTATTATGCTAGTATGCATGCAATTGGTCTGCTAGACTCAAGATTCTTTAGAAAGCAAATGAGGTAGTATTGGGACTTATGTAACTATCATGTATGATTGTTCACTCTATGTGCAACTTTAACTCGACCTCTTGATGCAACCCCTATATGGCTTGGGGAATATGTGACTCAAATGTGTGCGCGCGCGCGCCCACACACACACACACACACACATATATATATATATACACACACACACACACACACACACATATATATATATATATATATATATATATATATATATATTTCCATGATGCATGTGACTCTATGTGCGAGCATCACTCAACCTTAAAAGTAGACAATGAAGCCCTAAGTGTGAAGGCAATTTGCTGAGCAACATTACGATAAGGCAACTGGCTTGGATGAAATGCCTTCTGAAGTTCCCTCATCTCTATTTTATTGCTTTTGGGCCATGAGGGGGTCCTATGGTGTAACGCCCTGAAAAAATATGGGGTTTTATATATGGTGATGCTTGATCGACTATTTCTGGAGGCATGCTAAGGTTTGGTGAGCCCTAGTTTGGTGCATATTGTGATTGTTAGTGGGAATAAGAGACCACATAGGAGAATGCTGAGGCAATCATCATGCAATGAGGAGAGTTGCAAGATGATTTCCTAGTGATGTTTTGAGTTTATTGCTCATGAGGTGTAGAAAGCCCTCAGTCGGGTGCATATCTGAACGGCGATAAGACATCAAGGAGAGAGGGAGATAATCTTCTATTTTCTAGTAGAATATTGAGTCGACTGCTTCTACAATGGTGAGGAGGTCTGACATGTCCCTCAATTTGTAGAGTTTTCTTTTGAGCTACTACGGCGACATATGAGGAGAAAGTATCCGACACTTTAGAGGAATGGTAGCAGTGTTCTCCTTGTTTAAGAAAGCGTTGTCGTGCCATTTTGTATTGATTGAGGATGATAGCTAGATGGCTTCCTTGAGTCGAATAACTCATAATGATATGATAGCTGGCATCATATTTCAGTTAGCGGTTGATTTAACTCTTGCTGAAGGGCGAGCCCTTACTATGGAGTGTTGAAATAGGTATTGAATCTCGTACTTATACTAATGACTAAGTTGAAAAGCTCAAGAATAGTAAGTTGGTGTGGAAGGATAAAAAGGGCTAGCAAGGAGGGATAATTAAGATGGTGGTAAGACATGTTAGTCGAGGGATTTGGCTAAGGGGAGAATGATAAAAGATGGGTGGCTCGATGAAGGCATTGGTCGGGTAGACACATATAATGGACCTAGGAATGTCAGGATAGTTAAGTGGAGGAAGAGGAGAACCATTGACGATATGATGTAAAGGACTATGGCATGTAGGGTTGTAGAAATGGTTCACTAGACACTAGATGAAGAGGTGACTGCTAACGATGGATGGGGATCATACATCAAATCTTGTATAGAATCATGGTTGTGTGAGTGAGCTGAATATAGATAGATGCGTGTTAGTTCTTAACTCGACCCAAACTCACTTGAAACTTATAAGTTTAAGACACGATTTTCTCGACCTGAATTTGAAGTAAGCCGAACCCTAAAAGCCCGCAAATTAGCGGGTCATACCTGACCATTCGTTTGACTTGAAAATTTTATTTTCTTTAAGTTAACATCTATTAGAATTCGTGACTTTTTGTTCGAATTCATGACTATTAACCTATAAGTGCAACTCAATCATCTAGTATAATCTCCAATTTAACTTGAAACCTTTATAATAATCTAATATCTATCATTACTAGAAGGTAATCGTATTTTATTACGTTTATTATACAAAAAATAGTAATTAGAGATAATTTTTTTAAAGGAGAAACAAAAAAAGGTCATAGTTCTAACTCGTTGGGTTGACCCTAAACTCAAATACACCGCCTATATTTACCTGAATCTAAAATACACCTGATTCGTATTTACATGAACCCAATATACACCTGACCCATAACCCGTCTACCTGAATTAACAAGTCTAGTTGTGTGGATGACTTTGTGGATGTAGAGAGGCACCCGTAAAGATATATGGTAGAAGACAGTCGAAGGAGGTATACGTCTCAAATATGGAAAAATGGTCTGAAAAGGGTTGGACTTGGCTCACAGAAGAAGAGGTGGTGGTAAGATGGTTGTCAGAGTGTGGAGGTGATCCAAGTTTGACGAAAGAAGGCGGAGGGTTGATGGTGGAGCATAAAAGTACTTGATTGTCCTCAAAATCCAAGGTCTGCTCTCCTATTACCTAGCCTTCCTAAAAGGGGTTTTCATGCTAACCCCTATTTATTTTATCAATCAAAGACCAAATTTTCAGTGATGGATGCTTCTTTAAGTAAATCTCAATGGCCCGTCCTCAAAGAAGTTTTCTTACTGTAGACATCAAATTTTATTTTAGGTTTTAGAATAGTTTGATAAAATAACCAATGCAGTTAAAATAAACAAGTAGTTTAGGCAGTAGCATGAATTGGTTTCGAAATTAACAGCACAAGTCTGCTATGGATGATCCAACCCATCTCAATTGGGCTAGATGCCTCCCTTGATCGCTTGAACAAACGAAATACAGGTGGGCTACCTAGCGACCCAGATCCTTTAAGCACGCCTCATCCCATATTCATTTAACCGCGCGTTAAAA
Organism: Portulaca oleracea; assembly: GCA_029582165.1. Classification (NCBI taxonomy): domain Eukaryota; kingdom Viridiplantae; phylum Streptophyta; class Magnoliopsida; order Caryophyllales; family Portulacaceae; genus Portulaca; species Portulaca oleracea. The sequence goes on from CM055887.1 coordinate 13,803,813, forward strand.
TGTCATTGGCTCGAGAATCGACTCGGGCAATTTTGTCGATTCACATGCTTGTTAGGCGATATGTTTGACCGCTCGGTCAAACATGTCATATAATTATCTTCTCTTCAACCCTCTTTCCTAATCCTTTTCTCCATAATATTCTTTCACATTGTTTTCCCTCCCTAATAATTCTAAATCCGTCCATAACCATTTTCATTCTTCCCATTATGTTATTTCCCCCTTTTTCAAACCATTATCTTTCCTTATTTTCTACAACAAAATAATCCTAACATTCTCCATTATTTTATTGCTTTTTGTTTTCTCCAATCCATCCATTACTATAAATAGAAAACTCTTCTTTAATTTTCATATGGAGAGACACATGGTCTATTGGAGTTTTGACACCATAGAGCCACTTTGATTCTTCTTCCCTAATTCTCTCTCTGTGTTATTTAATCCAGGTGCTAAATTCCACTCTTTTAGTTTTACTATTTCATTCTCATCATATAATTTGTTTTGATATCATGCTTCGTATAATCATGTAGTATACTGTCATTTGCATGCATAATAATGAAACTTGATTTTTCTTAATCTCTCTCTTTATTATTCTTATAAATCACTTGATTTCTTTAGTAGAGACCATCCTTTTGAATGGGCATGTCTTGGATATCCTTTCCTTAATTCATAACCTTACCCTGGATCCAAATCTGATTCATAGGTTGGAGTAACTTTTTAGTTTGTTTTTTTATTATAAAAGTAACTGCGAACTCTTCTTTTCTTATTTCTTCTTGATTTATTTTCTAATTATTTTGGTTTCAATAATTAAATTCCCGTTAATAAAATTTTAAAATTTTAACTCAAAAATATGTTAATTTGAGTTTTGGGCAACAGTTTAACCGCTCGGTTAAATTATTCTTTGGGCTTAATTTCTCGCGTTTTGGGCAAGGTTGACTATTGCTCCGACCAAGTTTAATCGCTCGGTTGAACTGGTCAGCTCAGTAGCCACAATTGTTAAAAAAATGTAATAATTAGAGTTATTTTTTATTAATTCGAAAGTTTTACCTGACATCTTAATATTCTGTTAACAAATCAAGCTTGAAATAAAATTCTTTTAAGGTTTATTAATTGTAATTTGAATTCTCTATTTTAAGCCTTAAGCATTAGATTGAATCCCAATTGATGTAGCATGCAAAAACTGAATTTGTCCTTTCTTAAGGTGTGATATTTTCGAACTACAGAATTGACGACCCCACTAGGGACACTTGTACTTAAAAGAGGGCAAAAGAACCAAGTTGATTTTTTGATATGATAAAGAGAGGGATTTTTTTTTTAAGTTCATGTTGTTTTAGGCATAAATTGCATAGCTGACCTACTTATCTCATTCTCATAATAAGGGAGCGTTAAAGGGATGACACATAGGAAACGATAGTTTTTACCTTAAATTCGGGATAAAGATTCTATTACTTAAAGGGTGCATTCCACAACTTAAGCTTTTAGAAGTTTCTTCTCCCTCCTGCAACACTCTAAAATTTTCTTTTAAAATCGAAGAGCAACACTAAATTTTCTCCGAAGGTGCTGCCAGGTGATGAACATGAGGTTAGTAAGCCCTTAGGAAGCTAACCACTAAGAATCATGGTTACTGCAGTTGTAAATATAACTATAATTGAAGGTGTGAAGGAAGCTACTTGGCTATGGGGTTCGGTCATGGAGCTTATTATCCTACAAGGTGTCGCTGTGGTCTATTCAGATAGCCAGAGTGCTAACACTAAACCAAGAATGATGTTTGTCACTCAAAGACCAAGCATATTAGTGTATGATATCATTTTATGAAAGGCACTGTAGTTGCAGGGGAGATTGTTGTCTTGAAGTTTCATACTTTAGAGATTCCTAATATGTATTAATCCACATCCTATCACTAAGTTCAAGCATTTCTTTGACTTAGTAGGTGTTCATTGCATAAAGGAGCCCTTTTGGCTTTTGGGTCGTGCATGCCTTACCCGGGGGGGGGGGGGGGGGGTACGCTAATCATGGCTAGTGTCCAAGTACTTATTTGGATTGGTGAGTTGGATTATGGTATAAGGGGTAGATTATTTGATTTTGTGGCCTATTAGATTCTCCTAGAGATCCAATATTGCTCAACGCATGTGCTATACCTCGTCTTTAGGAGACACAAGTTGTTTGAAGTTTAGCACAGACTATCCAGGGGTCCAAAAGGCATGATTTGTTTGCTACTCGCAGACATGGGCTATTCTTATTTGACAAGTACCCTATTGAGGCCGGAAAGGGTCGTGCCATCTGGATTCATGATCTATGTTTGGAAGCTTCATTTAAGTCGGTTGATTTCCGTATTTTTAACTAACCCTATTTTGTTGTATTGTCAAGTGTTGTTAGTTTCTGCTTTCTAGTGAGCAAAAGTGAATGCTTTGGATAGTTCTTCACTATTGTAATCCTAAATATTGAAGAAAGTAGGAGAGTTGTTGAGATTAGGTATTAATCTCTATTAAAGGTTCAAATCACGTGTTTTGCTTGTGATTATATTGTATTCTTTCCTGCCTCATGATGGATTTCTTTCTAGTTGCCACTGTTCATGGGCTTTCCTACTAGTTCTTGGATTTTCCCCGTATTCATGGTGTTTGCTTTTATTGATTTCATTACTTCCCTGATTTTGTGTAATTTTTGTTATCTCTGTGTCACTTCCGCTTAATCTATAGTTTGTAGCTTGCGCTCTAATTTCCCTTTCATCATCGAATCTGACTGTCCTCGGGTTATTTCGAAAGTCTCCATCCCATCTTATCTAAGTGAAATGAGATTAATTCTTGGTGATTTATTTACGCTTCGAAGTGTTTTGTCCATTGTAGATGATCACATGTCCTTAGGGAGGAGAATTGGTCGACTCATCATTTAGTAACAACTTATCAATGTCCGTGATGTAAAATTTAGGTTGGGTTGTGTCTTGTTGAAATCAAATTGTATGTACTCATGTACTTGAGTATTGCATGTGGTGCAAATGGTTTCCCATTTGTTAGTGATGGGCTCAGGGGGGTAGGGCTTTACTTAGGCATGTTGCTAAACTACTACCAATCCCGCTAAAACAAGTGTTGCCAAGAAGCAATGCATATTACAGTTTACTGATCAAGTGTAATTCTCACAGAATCGAAAGCGAAGCGGACTTTTGGAGTTACTAAGAATGCTTCAAGGGATGAGTTTTTGAAAGTAGTGATACCTTGTTCTGCCACAATGCAAATCATAGGTGCTTTTTACCTTTATTCAAGGTGCATAGGGCTAAGGTATGTTTGTACTGTCTTTTATTACTACTTAAAGCAAAAGATTGGTGGTTTTGCTGCTTGGAAATACCACCTTTATCATTTGTGAAATCTCTTCTATGGGTGGGATGTAGTGTGCTATTTTTAGTTGCCTATCTACACTAAACTACAAAGTAGATGCTTTGTACAAGGCAGAGTTGTTGAATGTATGTCTTGTTTTGTTGTGTATCATGTTCCCCCCCCCCTCTCTCTCTGTCTCTCTCTCTCTCTCTCACACACACACACAAAGAGAGAGAGAGAGTATGCATATATATACACATACACATAGACACACCTAACCATATCATTAAATTTAATTAATTAATATTAACAAAAAAAGTACGATTGCGATTACTAATAAATTAATAAAACTATGATTTTCCTAAATCTTATATACATACACATGCGCACCCAAGTACATGTATATGTAATATACATATATGTATGTTTATATGTATATGTATGTGTATGTGAATACACAGACACATTAGAGAGCTAGTAAAAATCTGTTCAACTGAATAACTTGCGTTTGTCCAACCCTGAAAAACCAGGTATGGGCATCATATTTCTGGTCATGTTTGAATTTAAATCCTAGTCAGGTCTTGGTTGTTTGTGTTGGGTGTGGAGACCAAATAAGGGGAAGAAGGGACGAGGCGAAGAAGCTGGCGCTACCAGCGCTTGAAGCGGCGCTCACAGTGCCCTTATCTCACGCGGTGTCAAGCTGGCGCTACCAGCACCTGAAGCAGTGCTCCCAGCACCTTGGTTAGAGATTTAAGAAGCTTCGCGCTGCCAGCGCTTGTTGTGGCGCTACTAGCGCCTAGCAGCTGCTACATGTCACATTGTTATGTTGGGCCATCTCTCGCAGGCCCAAGTATGTTTTGCAGCAAGTCTTCATTATTTTAGGTTATTCTTAACCTAGTTCCCCACTTGTTTCTCTAATATAAATTGGGGTCAGGTGTTTCCCCAAAATTATCAAGTGAGATAGAGAGAAACACAACCTTGTATTGTCATCCTCATATTATTAGTGCATCGATTCCGTGGTTTTTTTTTCCCGCTTTGGGTTTTTTCCACGTTAAAATCCTGGTGTCAAATTTCTTATTTCTTTTCTGCTATTATTTCCTATTGTTTGTGGTTTGCTTGAGTACTCTTCGATCCTAACAACTGGTATCAGAGCTTTCAGGGTTGGTGAAAGAGAACTCGCTTTCAAACAATGGCAGGAGATAAGTATGAAATAGAGAAATTTGATGAATCTGACATCACCTACTGGAGGTTGCAGATTGAGGATCTGCTGTATGCGAAGTCACTACATGTTCTGCTGCTGGAGAAGCCAGATGAGATGAAGCAGCTTGAGTACGATCTGTTGGATCGACTTGCAATGTCCCTGATCAGGAAGTCATTGGCTTGGAACGTTAGGTTTAACATCATGGAGAAAAAGACAACGAAGGAATTGCTGAAAGCACTGGAGAATATGTACTAGTGCAACACATCAGGTATATTTGTTCACTAAATTAACCAGCTGTAAGATGGCTGAAGGTTGGGATGTGGCTGATCATATTAATGAGATTACTAAAATTTTATCACATCTTGCTTCAGTAAAGATGGTTTTTGCTGAGAATGTTAGAGCTTGCGTATTATTGTCTTCTATGCCTAAGTCTTGGAGAACCCTTGTAACTTTTGTTAGTAGTGCTAAGGATACTAACGAGATGAAATTTGATGAGGTGAAGTCTGTATTGCTTAATGAGGGTCTTCGTAGGAAGAATTGTAGTGGTAAATCTTGGGGACTGCTTTAAGTGTCAGGGGTAGGAAGACCAATAGGAATTCTGGTAATTCCAGGGGACGGTCGAAGTCCATGGGTAAAAGTAAGTCTAAGAACATGAGTGAAGTTGTGTGCTATGGTTGTGGGGATAAAGGTCACTTTAAGAGGGATTTCCCTAAACCTAAGAAGAGGAAGGGTAACAATGATCGTGACTTTGTCAACTCTACTAAAGATCTCTATGAAGCACTTGTCTTGAGTGTGTCTAGTCCTGAGGAGTCTTAGATTGTTGATACGGGCGCATCCTTTCATGTTTCTTCAAACAGGGCGTTATTTCGTAATTTCAGAAGTGGAACTTTTGGAAGGGTTCATCTTGCTGATAACAAATATTATGAGATAACAGGTAGAGGAGGCGTGACAATTAAGACTGCCAATGGTGGTCTTTGGAAGTTGGAGGATGTCAGATACATTCTAGGTATTAAAAGGAATTTGATTTCTATTAATCAACTTGATGAGATGGGCTATTCTGCAGGGTTTGGGAATGGAAAATGGAAAATGGAAGATTGTGAAAGGTGGTATGGTATTGGCAAAGGGATTGAGATCTGGTATGTTGTACTCCACAAGGGATAGCGCTAACGTGATGTCTAATGTCAATGCTACTTCTTGTTCTAGTTTATGACATTGTAGGCTTGGTCACATGAGTGAAAAGGGCATAAAGATTCTAGCTTTAAAGGGCATTTTGGAGAATTTTAAAACCGTAGATATGGAACTCTGCAAGAGTTGTGTCCTCAGTAAACAAAAGAAAGTCAGTTTCACCAAAACTGGCAGGGAACCGAAACCAGAGAAGTTGGAGTTGTGCATTCAGATGTGTGGGGGCCTACGCCAATCAATTCCATGAATGGTGCTCAATCTTATGTCACATTTATTGATGATCACAGTCGAAAGGTATGGGTTTATTTTTTGAAGAATAAATCTGATGTGTTTAGTGTTTTCTTGAAGTGGAAAGCACAGGTTGAGACACAGACTGGCTTGAAGGTGAAGTGTTTGAGGACAGACAATGGAGGGGAGTATGAAAAGAAGGAGTTCATGGAATATTGCAAACAGAACGACATTAGATTACTGAGAACCGTTCCCAGGACACCAAAGCAGAATGGAATAGCAGAGAGGATGAACCGGACTCTGAATGAGAGAGCTAGAAGCATGAGGATTCATGCCAGATTTCCCAAATATCTATGGGTAGAAGCAGTAAACACAACAACATACCTAATCAATAGGAGTCCGTCGGTTCCTTTAGATTTGAAGGTACCTGAGGAGGTATGGGGTGATAAGAAAGTTGATTACTCCTTTCTTCGTATTTTTGGTTGTACTGCTTATGTGATGACTGATCCTGACAAGTGTGATAAATTGGATCCAAAATCCAAGAAGTGTTATTTAGTTGGCTATGGGACTGACGCTTTTGGATACAGACCGTGGGATGGTAAGAAGATGATGAGATACTGTGATGTAGTCTTTAATGAGAATATGTTGTATAAAGACTGGCAGGCATCAAGTGACTCAGGAAACAAGGAGTTAGTGGGAGCAAAGGTGATAGAGCCAGAAAGTGTCAAGTTTTCTGAAGGTGCACCGGAGAGGAAAACAATAGAGATAGAGGCATCACAGGAAGTTCCACAGACTACAGATTAGGCTGCTGAAGAGCCTAATCCACTAGAGTTGGTTGAAAGCTTTAGTGACGATGAACAAACTCCACCAGCCACTGTGAGGAGATCCATGAGGGCTGCCAGAGGTAACGCACCTAAAAGATATTCTCCATCTTTGCATTATTTATTATTGACAGATGCTGGTGAGCCAGAATCCTATACCGAAGCTATGCAGGTTGAGGATCGTTCCCGTTCCAAGTGGGAGCAGGCAATGGATGATGAGATTGCCTCATTTGAGAAAAACAAAACTTGGGAACTAACCAGGTTGCTACAGGAAAGAAAGTTTTGTTGAATAAATGGGTTTTCAGGATCAAGAATGAGCCTAATGGTGCTGTGAGGTACAAGGCTCGATTAGTGGTTAAGGGATTTTCATAAAAGGAAGGTATTGATTATAATGAGATTTTCTCTCCTGTTGTGAAACTAACCACTGTGAGAATTGTCCTTAGAATGGTTGCAGTGGAAAATTTATATCTAGAGCAGATGGATGTAAAAACAGCCTTCTTGCATGGAGATTTGGAGGAGGACTTGTATATGAAGCAACCTGAGGGATATGAAGTTCCAGGGAAGGAACACTTGGTGTGTAGACTTCGAAAAAGTCTATATGGGTTGAAAGAGGCTCCAAGGCAGTGGTATATCAAGTTTGACACCTTCATGTACAACAACGGGTTCAAGAGGAGTGATAAGGATCAGTGTTGTTATTATAAGAGCCATCCTAACTCTTATATTATTTTACTTCTCTATATGGATGACATGTTGATTGCAGGAGCAAGCATGAAGGAGATTACCGGGCTTAAGGAGAGGATGTCTAAAGAGTTTGAGATGAAGGATTTGGGTGCTGCAAATCAAATCCTTGGCATGAGGATTACTAGAGATAGGGGCAAAGGAGTTTTGAGGCTGTCTCAGGAGGACTACATCAACAGGGTGCTAGAGAAGTTCAATGTGGCTGATTTAAAACCTAGGGACACTCCTATGGCAAACCATCTCAAACTATCCAAGGAACAACAACCCAGAACCAAGGAGGAGAAAGAATACATGACTAGGGTTCCTTATGCTTCCGCAGTTGGGAGCTTGATGTACGCCATGGTCTGCAGGAGATCGGATATTTCTTTTGCAATGGAAGCGGTGCCCCGCTTCATGTCCAATCTGGGGAAATCACATTGGGAAGCTGTGAAATGGCTATTGAGGTATTTGAAAGGTACAACTCATTACTGTCTTATGTTTGGCGGAACTAACCTTGATATGAAAGGCTATGTAGACGCTGATTTGAGTGGGGATTTCGATACGAGCAAGAGTACAGCATGCTATGTTTTCACTCTTGGTGGCTCGACAATCAGATGGATGTCAAGATTACAGAAGTGCATCGCTATGTCAACTACAGAATCAGAATATATTGCCCTGTCTAAGGCTGGCAAAGAAATGATATGGCTGTAGGAGTTCTTGGAGGTTCTTGATCAGGGGCATGATGGTGTTCTTCATTGTGACAGCCATAGTGCCTTTCAACTAAAGAAAAATCTGGTGTTACACTTAAGGACAAAGCATATTAGAAGGAGATATCACTTCATTCGAAACTTGGTGGAAAGTGGTGAAGTGAAGATCGAGAAGATCGCAGGCAGTAAGAACCCAGCCGACATGCTAACCAAGCCAGTGGATGTTGGGAAACTGAGGCTTTGTATGGCTTCAGTAGGCCTCTCTGACTGATGAGGAGGCCGGTCGATGCACTTGGGGAACTTGTGGAAAAAGTGAGGATGATAGAGGTTTGGTCTCCAAGTGGGAGATTGTTGGGTGTGGAGACGAAATAAGGGGAAGAAAGGACGAGGCGAAGCAGCTGGCATTACCAGCGCTTGAAGCGGCGCTCACAACGCCCTTGTCTCACGCGTTGTCAAGCTGGCGCTACGAGCGCCTGAAGCAGCGCTCCCAGCGCCTTGGTCAGAGAGTTTAAGAAGCTTCACGCTGCCAGCGCTTATTGTGCGCTACTAGCGCCTGACAGCTGCTACACGTCGCATTGTTATGTTGGGCCGTCTCTCGCAGGCCCAAGTATGTTTGGCGGCAAGTCTTCATTATTTTAGGTTATTCTTAACCTAGTTCCCCACTTGTTTCTCTAATATAAATTGGGGTCAGGTGTTTCCCCAAAATTATCAAGTGAGATAGAGAGAAACACAACCTTGTACTGTAATCCTCATATTACTAGTGCATCGATTCCGTGATTTTTTTCCCGCTTTGGGTTTTTTCCACGTTAAAATCCTGGTGTCAAATTTCTTATTTCTTTTTCGCTATTATTTCCTATTGTTTGTGGTTTGCTTGAGTACTCTTCAATCCTAACAGTTTGTATTTGAAGATGATTTGAGTTCAGAGTATAGTTATTAAAATCCCGATCCGGATCATTGATTCTACGAGTTTACGATCCGAAAACCCTTCATCGATCCAACTCTCATTAGGATATTAATATAGTTAGGATCTTACGATCCTAGTTCAGCCTGAATATTATGTGTTAGAATCGCAATACGATTCTACGATCCTACGATTCGATCCACGATTCTACGAGAATTTAGTAATGTTTACGCACATTATCATCTTTAAAGTTTTGCCATAACAATCTAAAATTTGCGTTAAAGTTATCCACTAATATACAACTTAATGTGTTGCTTCATCACTAGTGAATATTTGTTAAGATTTTAACTTTTATGGAATGTTTTTTTTGATATTTGCCTATTGTAATAGAATCTTACGATCCTCGATCTGATTCTACGATTCCGATTCTAACTAATCTCATCGATCCTAATTAGGATCCCGATTCTAACAACCTTAATTTGGACAAATTAGATTAACCGGAAAACTGGGTTTCGGACAAGGGAAAACATAATTTTTAGATATTTTAATCAAGTTTTCAGGAAAAATTTTAGAAAAATATTCAGACAATTGAATTTAGGTCTAGTTACTTATGATTTTTTGTGAAAATGTTGAAAAGTAATATCATTGTGGTACCTAGAAAAAATTCTGCATGTTCTATTCAGGTTAGGCAAGTCAAAAGAGGTATCGTAGTTTTTTGGGAACTTACTTTTGATTTATAGTGACTAGCCTTTTTAAAAAAATCAAAATGCTCAAACGCAACCTTGAATTTAATTATTTTAATTTCAAGAAAATACCATCGCTCAAAAAAAATAGTGCACGTGCCTAACTTCACGTTCTTTGGTGAATACAGGTAGATAGACTCGTTCTCTCAGTTTCACTCTTTCTTGTGTTCTACAAGTTGTTTTTCCAAATTAATGGTTTTGCTTTTTGTTTTGTTTTCAGTTTCCAAAAGGTCTTGTCTTTTGGGTTCGCCAGAATCAACCTCTTCATGTAGTCTCGTGGATGGAGGAAATGCTGCCTACATTTGGATCCCCTTAGAGCCAAGGTTGTTAGAATCGAGATTCTAGTTAGGATCGATGAGCGTAGTTAGGATCAGAATTGTAAAATTGGATCGAGGATCGTAAGATTTTAATACAATAGAAAAATATCAAAAAACGTTCGATAATAGTTAAAATCTTAACAAATATTCACTAGTAATAAAACACGCAATACATTAAATTGTATATTCAGTGCACAACATTAACATAAAAATTTATATTGTTATGACAAAATTTTAAAGATGATAATGTGCGCAAGCAAGATTAACTGATGTAGGATCGAGGATCGAATCGTAGGATCGTAGAATTGTATTGTGATTCTAACACGTAATATTTAGGTTAAGCTAGAATCGTAAGATCCTAACTACTTTAAGATCCTAATAAGAGTTAAATCGATGTAAGGTTTTTGGACCGTAAACTCGTAGAATCGTTGATTCGGATCGGGATTTTAATAACGATGCCTCAGACCTCACGTTTGCAGACTATAATATGATGTTTGTCGTTGATGTGGTTATTGTAAAAAAGAGGAGAATCATGATTCGAGCAAGGCTCAGGGTAGAACTGGGTCATCTCCCCAATCGTCGCGTGGACTGGCATAGCGTTGGGCAGAGACATGGGATCCATCAAGAGGCTCCCTTGAGCTAGAATTGGATTCCTGGACAAGTGGCCATGCGGATTAGTATGGTAGTGAAACAAAAGCTTTTTGTTTCATTTTTTAATGATATTATTCCAATGTATTAAACACTCTTCATAAACAACTTAAAATTTGAAGGAAGCAAATGAATCTAGTTGTATAAATTGAAGAGTTGCTAATTAAGTTTTAGTGAGAATCAATATACTCGAGTTCAAACTTAACAAACCATGAACCAGGAGATTTAGATCTGAAGGTAAGTGTAAGACCCGGAAAAAACCAGGTGGTGTCCCACTCGATGTATGACGAGCCGAATGAGGTGTCTTAATCTTTAGGGGATTTAAATGCATTTTATTATTATGTTCAAGTGAATCAAAATAATAAAAATCAAAAGAGTCGCCAATTAATTTTTAATGAGAATTCATAAACTCAATTTAAACTCAATAAACCACGAACCATGAGGTTCGGATCCGGGGGTAAGGTTACGAATTTGAAAGTAAAAACCCTTGAATTCGCCCGTTCAAAGAACGAACTCTACTCAATCGGTTAATTTAAAGAAAAGAGTAGAAGAGGAGAATTAATTAGATTAATCAATATTATTTAGTGCATACAAATGAAATGATTAAATGTCAAAATAAAATAAAACAAATAAATGCAACTAATGAAATGAAATAAAAGAACATTAACATAAATATTTACAAGTTAACATTTAGTCAATTTTATTAGAGCATCAATATTATTTAAGTTGGGTTTACATCATAATAAAGTGAAGATAAAACAAAAAAAAAAAAGAAGGATGCTAGCCTCAAATTAATGCCAAGATTATGAATGCAAAATGATGAGATGATGATGATGAAGAAGAATGAGGAGAAGAAGGAGGTAAAATCAGCTAGTGTCAATACTCCTAGGATGATTTTGAGGTGTGGAAAAAGAGTGGAAATGAGGGTGTATTTATAGTGGTGGACGTAGGTTTATTTATGGTGGTGAATGAGAGAATATTGGGAGGATAAAATCAAATAAATGTTGATTTTATTTGATTGGAAAAGGGAGGAAGAATGAAATAAGATAAAGATGGATTTGATTAGGTTTGATTTGGGGATTTCAACATGTGGAAAATGTGTGCGTTTCAAAAATCTTAGCATTTAATTCTAAATTAAAAATAAAGATAAAAAATGATCGAAATAAATTATATAATTACAAAGCTGAATTGAGTGACAAAATTCAGCGTCTACAGTTAGTCCCCACTTTGATCGAGTCCGAGCAGGCTGTCATACCTCCAGGCATGCAACTCTGTCTAACTTTCTTTGTTTTTCTGCATAGTCCCGTTAGATTTGGGTCTAGTCAAGCTGTCATGCCTCCATGCATACAACTCTGCCCAAGTTTCTTTGTTTTTCTGCACGATCTCGTCAGATTTGGGTCTAGTCAGGTTGTCATGCCTCCAGGCATGCAGCTCTATCCAGTTTTCTTCATTTTTCTACACTGCCTCGTCAGATTTGGGTCTAGTTAGGCTGTCATGCCTCCAGGCATGCACCTCTGCCCGACTCTCTTTGTTTTTCTGCATAGTCTCGTCAGTTTTGTGTCTAGTCAGGCTGTCATGCCTCCAGGCATGCAGCTCTATCCAGCCCGAGGTCTGTCAGCCGGATTTCACTTGTTGCTCGGAACCCTAGGCAGGCTGCCATGCCTGCAGGCATGACGCTCTGCCCGATGTTTTTTTTTTTGTCTTTGCATGGCCCAACGTTGAGTCCCCTCCGCCGAGCATACCACCAGGTATTGCTTTGTGAAATCTTGCATTTTGTCTTCGCATCAGGGCCATTTTTTTTCTTGGTGGTGCTGTATGTGGAACCCGGGTCTAGACCATGTCTGGCGATATGGTACCAGGTTTTCCGGGTCTTCTCCTGTTCGGAACCCTGGGTATGGGTTCGAGCCATACCTGGCGGTATGGTGTCCGGTTGCAAGACCCAGGCCCAGCTTGTTCTTGGCAGTATGGGTCGGGTTTGTCCCTATGCTCGAGTCTTCTCAGTTTAATTCAGAAATGAGTTATTTCCAAACTAATTCTCGTGAACATTGTGAATTGATTTTTTAGAGTTTAACTCTGAAAATGAATTATTTTCCAAATTATTTCTCATAAAAATTTGCGATCCGTTTTAGAGTTTAACCCGAAAAATGATTTATTTTTCAAATTAGTTCTCGTAAAACTCCAATAATTTCTTTATTGATAGCGTCCTTGGAGCTTCTGGTGATATGTCCGACGATGATCAAGATTCCAAGCGAGCTTGCTTGAGCTGTAGCAGCCATAATTGCATTTCTTTTGAGGCTCGGGCGGGAGACAGAGGAATGCAAATGTGGTCTTATGCATGATATGCTACATGAATTACGTGGAAACAAATATGTACAAGACTCTGTTGTGTGCAATACACAACTCTATTACGCATTTTATACTAGAAGACTCTTTATGCAACCCTAATCTTAAAACATGATATGACTCTATTTTTTTTTTAATTTGACTCAAGATGAAAGAAGGAAAAAAAATTAGATAAAAACTAAAAAAAACCCAACATGACTCAAACTAAAAAATGCACATTGATTTGCTGCATGTATGCGATATGAACGGCTCCCACTTTCCCGAGGAAACAAAGAATGAGGAAAAGTAAATCAAAAATTCTAAATGTCAAGAGTGATTTTGAAGTGAGTTTCAGGACAAGGCAAAAATAGTGAAAATGATGAGTTCTCTTGCCGAAATGCCTCGTAAGTTGCCATGATGCGGATATTGAGTGATGAGCGAGCCCCCAGTTGAAATGCTGAAGAAGACGATATTAATGGAAGACTCGACCTGCTTAAGCTGCGTGATGGGATAGTCAGGATGCTCGACCTTGATGTCATGGTTAGGAACCCCAAGCACTAAGAAGGATAAAGCGACAAGTCGTCTTGATTTCTCTTGCCTTTTCTCTATTCTTCTTGATTCTTTTGTTTAGGTGGGAACATGTAAGCACCAAGCCCCCAGTACCAGTGAGCAAATGTCTTCAGATGAGTCAAAATGATTGACCTAGGTGGGTGTCACCTTCAAGTAACACCCTAGTTTGATGTAGCTGGCTTCCTGTTCTGCTGATGGAGTTATCCCTCACTCAGGTGTTCTGAAAAAATGAGGATTAACTAACGATTCTCATACATCCACTAATGACCAAATCAAAAGAGCTCACAGGGTGCGGAGCAACGAAGGATGGATTATGGAAAAGATAGGGATGGTGGTATAGAAAATATGTTCGTGAGTAGTTAGGCCTCAATGATAAGAACGACAAGGTTGTGGATGGCTAGGCGGGTGTAGAGATTAGATGAATGGATGGGTAGTTCGATGGACAAAGGTTCGAACCGATGGAGGTGGATGAGATGGTCAATGGATGGAGTACCATGTCTTGTGGGTTTATCTCATAAGGGAAGAGATGGTCAAATGACTATGGTTTAATGGATTTAGGTATAGAGGGTGATCCAAGTCTGACGGAAAAGGTGGGTATGCTTAGTGAAAAGAGATCTGACAGTTTGTCACTGTCACTAGACACCAAGGTTCCCTCTCCTTTTGCCTAGCCCGCCTGGTGAGGTTTTCGAGCTAGCCACTCTTTATTTTATCTCTCAAAGACCAAATGATTTGATGATGGATTTTCTCTAAAGTGAATTGCAGCTGCCGGGCCACGAAAAGGTTCTCCTACGTATCCAGTGTGGAATCAGGCTAGTTATAGTTCAACAGGTGCAACTTTGATTGATGCCTCAAGAAGGACTTTTTGAAATGGGTCGAAAGTTTAATGGGAAGGATAGGTGTGAAGGTTTGACGGGAAGATTTTGGGATGTGTGTGAGTGACCAATGTAAACCGACAATTGCCTCTTGTGCCTCTTATTCTTGCTTTCTTTTTTCTCTTTTTTTTTTTGTTTTTTTTGAACTTGATAACCTCAATCTATATTTCTCTTATCCATGTTATTTGTCACCCGCAACACATTAGTTGGCTTAAATGGATTTAGGGAAGAGATGGTCATAAAATGAATGACCGAGTTCATGTTGGTGGTTAAGAAGATGGTGTGAGAAGGTAATAATGTAGGTAAAGCGGCTAGGTTAGAATGAATGTGGTTATGATGTAGGTGGTAAGGGGTGGAAGCCTTCTATCATATGTATGTCTTTTTAAGCTGCATGATTTGTTAGATGGGGAGACTCACTTTTAGAGATTATTGGTCACATTGAGTTCTCTCCTTTTCCCTAACCTGTTGAGTGGGTGTTCAGGTTAGCTTCCCTCCTCTTAATTTTCACTCATTCACCTCTCCTTTTGCCCAACTTGTTAGATGAGCGTTCAAGTTGGCCTCTTTTTTTTTATTTTTCTCTCCTTTTGCCTAACTTCGCTTTGGCGGTGAAGTTAGCCTCTCTTCTCTCTATTAACCTTGGACTCGGGGTAGGGCAAAAAAGCATAGAGAAAAAAAATTATAGGGATGTGAGATGGAAGAAACGAGCAGATGGACGTGTCAGACTTGGATGGTCATATGGGTGAATGAGCTCTTCAATTCAAATCAGGAATGCAAGCACAAGATTATTTCCTTAGCAGTTTAGAAGCAAACGAAGGGTCAGGGAAGACAAGAGTCATAATCATGAAAGGTTTTATCTTTATTGAATGTAGTTAAGATGAATACATTAAAAAAATTTGCTTGGGATATATCCCAACTGACTCTGAAAATGAAGACAATTTCCATGAAAAGAAAAGACGCAACATGAGGGGATCGCCTAATTGATCTTTGCAGATTGGGGTTTTGGAAAGACCCTGTTTGACTCTGTAGTAAGCCACGTTCAAATTGGGTTTCTATGTTATGATTGACAGTGACAGCTTCCCGGATTAGAGCATTTCTTCTATCTTGTTCTTGAGAATGTTGCACTTCATGACCTCGCATTCTATGATATTTGCAGAACTTGCTAGCATCCCAAGTTCTGCTTTTGACTTCAGGTTCAGCTCGAATAGGGGGAAGCTTGATCTTTCCTTCCTTAAGGAGACAGTCGAGAACCTCCACATAGGTAGTGGAGATCGGAGTGAAAGACATGGGTTGTCGCAGTTTAGCATTTCTAGCAAAGGAATTAGGAGCCCTTTGATGAATGCTAATGTCATACAACCCCGTCGATGATGATCCTCCTCCTATACTTTCTCTGATGCGATGTTCGAAATTAGCCATCCTTCTATCTTTTTGTAGAATCCAAAGGATTATATCCACTTTTCGGTCCAGACCTTCCATGCGTGATTGCATTTGATTTATTGAGGTAAATAGTTTGTCCATAAAAGAACTTTCTCGATTACCACATCTTTTTTCTTGATATCATCCTGTGGCTAATGGCGGAATTTGGTCTTCCTTCTTATTTAAAGGAGACCGGGAGACATTTGGAGTTGTTTTAAACTTCTCCATTGGTAAGTTGGACTTATGTGGTTAATTGACTCTAGGAATAGAAGTGAGTCCCGTGTCCATATAGTGATTTACAGACATAGGGATCTCTCTCTCTATTTCATGCATGCTTGACATTTCACTATGATGAGTGTTGCTTCCATCTTCATCAAGAAAATTCAGCTCATCATTCATCCTTGCTAACGTACGATGATTTCATCTATTCTCCTATCATTGCTTTGCATTTGCTATGAAATTTCAGTCAAATGTTGGGAGATGAAGAGATTGAGTTCATTGTTGCTAGGTATTCCGTTGGAGGCTATTGGAGACAGTGGTGCAAAGAAGGGAACTTGTTTACTCCGAGTTCAAGGTCGGTCACCGGTCTGCCTGTATGGAAACCATAAACCTCAAAAATTAACCCTGACCTTGACCTACCCAAAGACCTAGCGACCTATATAAGACAACCTAATGCAGATCATGCCTATATGTTCTCTCTTTTTTTTTTTTTGGTTGGCTTGACTCATCCCCCATCGGGTTTGCATGAGGACAACTAGCCTCGTATGGAACTATACATATGGGAAGGGGAAGGTCCATCGAGCCGTCATGAGATCGAGTCAACATCAAAGTCTTAATGAACTCAGATTCGAATAAAGACCGGATACACACTTTATGGATCCAATGCTACCAAGGGTTGGACAAAGTCAGACTAAGATCTTGGGCTTGATCAAACCTCTTTGACTAGGGCCCAAGAGAGACCTCTAGGCCTTCTTTAACTTTTGCATGACTATTGCCCAAACTAAAGCGATATTAGGAAGGAATGAGTTATGAGAGAATGAAAGGGTGAACACATAGCACATAATTTTCACATAGTACAATAAGAATGCACATAGCATACAAATGGGTAATGCACTTAACCAAGATTCTATATTTAAAGGTTTAAGGTCGGGTACCTAAAACTAACATACTCATGTCTCTCACGGGCAACAAATTCTATGGAGTTCATAGTAATGTGACCCGTGTGTTTCTCGCAAAATTAATGGGAAAATGTGAATTCATAATCCCGAGAATTTTAGAGTGCTTCATGAGTGGGAAAGTAACTTGCGATCTTCTTGAAATGTGGTGTTCATTCCTTTATGAAGTCGGAAGTACACTTTGCCCGGAAAGGAAATTTGTGTTATATCCTAGACGGTACCTTTGGTTTCATCCCGATTTATAAAGAAATCAAGATGGAGGTGCGTATCCTTGATGCCTAACTAAATAATAAAAATTACAAAAAATAATTTATCCTTTTCTATTCGAAAAAAATTAATTAAAAAAAACATGCTTTTCAAGTTTTACCCTCTTGAAGTAAGTCCCCAGTGGAATCGCCATTGATAGGACCCGGGAAAATCCCCGTGGTGTCCCACTCGATGTATGATCGATGAGCCGAGTGAGGTGTCTTAATCTTTAGGGGATTTAAATGCATTTTATTATTAATTATGTTCAAGTGAATCAAAATAATAAAAATCAAAAGAATCGCCAATTAATTTTTATTGAGAATTAATAAACTCAATTTAAACTCCATAAACCATGAACAATGAGATTCGGATCCGGGGGTAACGTTACGAATTCGAAAGTAAAAACCCTCGAATTCGCCCGTTCAAAGAACATACTCTACTAAATTGGTTAATTTAAAGAAAAGAGTAGAAGATGAGAATTAATTAGATTAATCAATATTATTTAGCGCATACAAATGAAATGATTAAATGTCAAAATAAAATGAAACAAATAAATGCAACTAATGAAATGAAATAAAAGAACATAAACATAAATATTTACAAGTTAACATTTAGTCAATTTGATTAGAGCATCAATATTATTATTTAAGTTGGATTTACATCATAACAAAGTGAAGATAAAACAAAAAAAAGGATGCTAGCCTCAAATTAATGCCAATATTATGAATGCAAAATGATGAGATGATAATGATGAAGAAGAATGAGGAGGAGGAGAAGGAGGTAAAATCACCTAGTGTCAATATTCCTAGGATGATTTTGAGGTGTGGAAAAAGAGTGGAAATGAGGGTTTATTTATAGTGGTGGAGGTAGATTTATTTAGGGTGGTAAATGAGAGAATATTGGGAGGATAAAATCAAATAAAGGTTGATTTTATTTGATTTGGAAAAGGGAAGAAGAATGAAATAAGATAAAGAGGGATTTGATTGGGTTTGATTTGGGGATTTCAACATGTGGAAAATGTGTGCATTTCAAAAATCTTGACATTTAATCCTAAATTAAAAATAAAGATAAAAAATGATTAAAATAAATTATATAATTACAAAGCTGAATTGAGTGACAAAATTCAGCGTCTACAGTAAGATTATGAATTTTAAAGTAAAAACCTTTAAATTCGCCCGTCCTATGATTAAAATAAATTATATAATTACAAAGCTGAATTGAGTGACAAAATTCAGCATCTACAGTAAGATTATGAATTTTAAAGTAAAAACCTTTAAATTCGCCCGTCCTAAGAACATACTAAACCAATTAATTTAAAGAAAAGAGTATAAGAATATAATTAATTAAATTAATTTGACTTTTCGAGAATGAAACATTGATAATTAAATTAATGAAACAAGCAAAACATAAACATAAGTTATGTTTATGTTTTGCTTGTTTCATTAATTTAATTATCAATGTTTCATTCTCGAAAAGCCAAATTAATTTAATTAATTATATTCTTATCCATGTGATCATATTTGTATTTGTCAAGAATATTCTCTAGTTTGACATTGTGTTGACTACAATATGGACCAATGATATAAAACAGTACATGTTTAATAATAAAATATTATAGAGAGCAGTATGTAAAAACCAAATTTGAGTTTTCGTAAAATTGAAGAATATTTTGGGAACGCTAAACGTACAAATCAACAAGATTTCATCGTAAGTGATAAACAACTTATTTAAACGCATATAAAATAAGCTAAGTGGCAATGCAACTTAAATGACTACGTACATGAGTTCCTACGTAAAATGATATAAAACAGTACACGTTTAATAATAAAATATTATAGAGAGCAGTATGTAAAAACCAAATTTGAGTTTTCGTAAAATTGAAGAATATTTTGGGAACGCTAAACGTACAAATGAACAAGATTTCATCGTAAGTGATAAACAACTTATTTAAACGCATATAAAATAAGCTAAGTGGCAATGCAACTTAAATGACTACGTACATGAGTTCCTACGTACAAAGATGCTCTCTGATGAAAAAGTTCATACAACTATCTAGCAGATTATGGTTGGCGATCATGAGCATTGTAACTTTTTCCATTGCTTCCCGTACCAATCCCAAATCCAAAGCCCATGCCAAATCCCATTCCCATACCGTAGTTGCCACCATAGCCTTTACCTCCGCCACGTCCAACACCAGAAGCACCTCCGCCCATATCACTTCCTCCACTGTAACTGCCAACTCCTCCACCAAATCCACTTCCTTGTCCTTGACCATAACCTCCTGCACTGCCACCACCTCCACTTCCACTTCCACTTCCACTTCCTCCACCACCACCTCCTCCTCCTCCTCCTCCCCCCATACCCATACCCATGCCCATTCCCATACCCATACCAAAACCTTCACCGGAGCCATATGTTTGCTCGTATCCTTTTCCGGTTATGCCGCCACTACCACCACCACTGCCGCCTCCTCCTCCGCCAGCAACCCCACCACCACTTGTGACTCCAAATCCAGCGCCAGCCCCTTGTCCATGACCTTCACCACTAAGACCACCTAGCCCTTGTGTTGAACCACCACCACTACCGCCTCCACCTCCTCCAGCAACTCCTCCACTTGTAATGCCCATTCCACCTCCAGCTCCTTCTCCATGGCCTTCGCTGTGACCGGCTAACCCTTCTGTTGAGCCACTACCACCCCCTCCTCCACCTCCTCCAACAACACCACCTCTTGTGGTTCCAAATCCAGCCCCTGCCCCTTGTCCATAGCCTTCTGCATGGCTACTTGAACCTTCTATGGAAGCAGTACCACCACCGCCGCCGCCACCACCTCCTGCTGTGGCACTACCTCCTGTAACTCCAACTCCTACACCCACGCCTTCTCCATGACCTTCACTGTGGCCACTTAGACCTTCTACTGAACCACCACCACCACCTCCTCCTCCACCTCCAGCTATACCATCAATTGTAGTTCCAATTCCGGCACCAACACCTTGTCCATGGCCTTCAGCATGGCCACTCGACCCTTCTACGGAACCACCACCACTGCCTCCTCCTCCTCCTCCAGCCATACCACCGCTTACAGCCCCAATGCTAGCACCAGCACCGACACCTTCACCATGACCTTCTGCATGGCCACCTAACCCCTCCACTGAACCTCCACCTTCACCTCCACCACCTCCTTCAGCACCACCACCACTTGAGATTCCAATTCCACCACCAGCACCTTCGCCGTGACCTTCGCTATGGCCATTTATTCCTTCAGCTGAACCTCCTCCACCGCCACCACCACCTCCTCCACTTGCACCACCACTTGTAATTCCTACTCCTCCTCCAACACCTTGTCCATAGCCTTCACCATGGCCTAATCCTTCCACTGAACCTCCTCCCCCTCCCCCACCTCCACCATCACCACCACCACTAGCAGCAACCATACTTTGGCTATCACGAGCAATAACTACACCACTTCCTGCTCCTAAACCCTCTCCTGATCCAAAACCACCATCGATAGAGCTACTGCCTGCACCACTTCCACCACCTCCTCCACCGCCACTAGCAACACCATTATTTCCAACAGTGCCTCCGACTCCGGCTCCAACCCCATGCCCCTCGCCACGTCCAACAATCCCTCTTTTTCCTCCTCCATTCCCACCCCCACCATCACCAATGCCATAATTGGCATCAGGCTTCATGCTACCTCCGCCGCCAGGAATGCCACGTTGGGCATAGAAGCTTCCACAACCCCTCCATCGAAATGCACAACCACCAAACATCCCATTACCAACATCATCATCACCTTGAATTCCGTCGCTTAAACAACCAAGTGTGATTATGGCAAAGAGTACAATAGAATATAGAGCTCTACCATAGAAAGCCATGGCTCTGTTGATACGGGGAGCCAAGTGAAGTTATGATAAAATGCCTTACACTTGGCGTGATTATATCTTATGGCCTACACATCCGTGCCTTATATACACATGCCAGACCCCTCAAAACCGAATAAAATAATGTCTCATCAAGTCAATCATTGTCTTGATTTTACACATTGGATTGTTATTCTTTTATATGACATATAATTCCTGGGGTGGGTCAGTCGCATCCCATCACTAACGTGCAATTTTTTTTCCTTTCTTTTTTCGGAACAGTTGAGATTTCGATTAATGGTTTCATTTGATTATAAAAGTCGAGTGAGTGAGCTTTATTGACATTTGATTTTGATTGTCAAAAGATTTGACTAGTTCAATTATCTTGAAAAACTTTTTAATTAAAAGATTAACAACTTGATTAGTTACGTTGGATAAACTTCTACTCAAGCTTATTAGCGAGCAAGCAAAGTCATGCAATCGTCCACTGTTTGATCTTATCTTTACATGCAGCAGGCCTATGGATTTTAGAATGGTCCATTTATAAATGGTCAATGTTTGAAAACAAAAATTTACGTACATTTCCATTTCTAGACACTATTTCCATAGTTTTTTAAGACTAATGTTTCAAGTCTTTTAATAAAAGTCCATACAGTTTTATTACAAATTTGGGGGCAATGCTTCAATGCATTAACCATTGTCTGTGAAAATTATACTCTATTTTGTTGAATATTATTTTCAAGTAAGCGGATCTTAAAGGAGTAGATGTTCCAATGACTATATATGTACCCTCAGGAACTTCAAGAAATATTTGGAAGGAGACTAGTGATTGTGCCTTGAATAACGCCATCTTCGATGTCACAAAAGTCATTAATCTCAACAGTCACAGAATCCCCACGAATGAAGCCAAATCTCAACAGTCATTAATCTCAACAAATTTTGGCTTATTATTAATAAACAAAAAATTACACTATGGTACTATATATCCCAAATCATGGAAAGCAAACTTTTTGGTGTAATATTTCTGTCTTCCAAATTAAATTACATTAGATTGAAATATACTATCTTATTTTTTTTTTATTATTGAAAGTCAAAAGAGGCTAAAGAGACAGCAACATCACTGCGAAAATGCAGAGGAAAGTACAGTTAAAGGATAACAACCAACAAGAAGCCACACGACCAAACCAAAGACAAACAACACAAATAAAATACAAAAATTAACATTTTCGTTCTCTTCTCCATTTCTCCAAAAGCCGCTTCTCAACAGTCACAAAATCCCCACGAATGAAGCCTGAACCACAGCCAAACTTAGCCACTCTACGCGCCATGTCTGCCAGATGAGCCTGAGAACGCTCTGCTGATTCAATTTGCAAGCTCGTAGTTTTATCCTTCCTTCTGACATGCTTCTCAGACTTAGCTGACTTAGACCGGACCCTACTCGAAGCACGACTAACCAACCTCCACTTAGAGTCCCACAATAAGTTTACATTCTTCTTTTGCCGGTGCTTGACTTTGAAAGCCTTAGGACAGGAGTCCTCCACATCAAGAGGAAAAGAACAAACCACCTCCTCAATTGCAATGTCAATGGGTTCGCTAACAGTGCGCTCATTATCAGAAAAAACCACCATAGGAGTACCACCGTTATCATCATCAGTCAGATCCCTCAAGAGCGCATCTTTATAAGGAAACTTAACAACCTTAGAGGCATTCGTCGGAAGAGGATCAATAATGGTAACTGACCCATTGGAAGTAGAAGAAATCACACAATCACCATCAATAGCCTTCACACCAACTTGCTTATCCTTAGGAACCCACACCCACTTTTCAGAGCCCCTCCTAGAAAGAGGATCAGACCCAAGTTTCTTGTAGAATTTAGCCCAACCAACAGACAAAGCGAAACCTCTACAGGTCCAACCATTCAACGCAAGGATATCAATA
Organism: Portulaca oleracea; assembly: GCA_029582165.1. Lineage (NCBI taxonomy): Eukaryota > Viridiplantae > Streptophyta > Magnoliopsida > Caryophyllales > Portulacaceae > Portulaca > Portulaca oleracea. Next base: position 13,826,976 of record CM055887.1, read on the forward strand.
GAACCAGCTTTTTTATCTTTAAAGCGAACAAAACCATACCTCTTATTATATTACCTTTTATTCCTTCTTTACTGTGAAATACTATACAGGTAATATATCTAATGTTTAAAGTCCAATAAAAATAATTGACATCCATTTAACTCTTGAACGTAACAAGTGTTAGAGACCAATGATTGTGTACATTTCCCATGCATCTATGTTTTTTGTGTTACTTATATGCATCAAATCTCCTTCTGTTTATTTTTCTTATGGGGGTCCTTCTAAAGTCGACCACATGTTTTTGATACTATCGCATGTGGTAATGTTAGTTTGAAGTTTGAAATGCGGTACATACGATGTTGACACTTAAATGCGTAATTAGTCAAAAGGTTTTCGTATATTATGGGGCATTACCGAAGTTCACTCCTCAGTATTAGTATAATTAGATGGCTACTAATGGGAATTAAATATACACATGAGTATAACATTTTTCTAAAGTTTCATCCTAACGAGACCATGATCTTGTTATTTTTAAGTGCAGATTATAGACTTCCAGGAGAGAGAGAGATGTGGTGGAGTGGGTACTGATCGTATCTCCCAAAAATTTCTTTGAAGCCAAGGACAGTGGGGCCCTCTTAACCAGCTACATGCACTCAATCGTTTACTCACCAAATGTCAACATGATTCAATTCCTTCAAAAAAAACAAATGTCAAATTATGATTTCCACCATCATTGATAAAAATAAGAATCTTAAATTCACGTTAACATAATAAACATCAAATGTTTAATTCTTGCTTGTCATAAAAGGAAAATGATTCTATGATACACAAATTAAATTAAAAAAAAAAAATATGACGATTTAGTTTTCAAATAATCAAATGTATACGGTCCATGTTCTTTATAATTTAAAATTGATCTTTATTTAACACAAAAATAATATTTTACAATTTTTATATCATGAAAGTTGATTTATTTCAAAAAGGTAAATTCATTATTTGTGTTTGAGATGGGTGAATTTTAAGGTAAGGTCTCCTATTTTTGTCTTATATTGTCAGAATTCATATCTATTATATATTTATATACCAAAAGTATAATATAAATGGTTCTTAACACCCTCATCCCAACAAAAAAAAAGGATAATTTACGTATATTATTCTTATAAAATTGTGTCCATCTTGATCAAAATTTGACCTTCTTCATAAACAATCGAGATTATTATTTTTTCTTTTTGTTATTTACATCTAAACTTGCACGATCGAGGAAGGCATGATATATTCATGTCAGTTTGCACTAATCTCATCCTTTTAACAGAAGCACATTCTTTAGTATTTGGTCTCAAAACACGAGATTCAATTCTTGATAATCGAGAGTTTAAATAAAAGAGGATAACTTCATCCTCATCCAAGTAATTCATGCTAGAATTCAAACACCACGACAGGTTATATGATTTTTAGAGATTTTAAAAATCTAATAAATTGGTTGGATGAGCATCCTATCATCCATTCATAGCCAGAAACAACGGGACGCCTAATTAGATAGCTAACTAAGGTGACTTCACAAATCGGTTTGTTGCTTGGGATTATAGCCCTGATTTGGAGATTTCTTTTATTTGTATTAGGACAACTTTGAAAGATGTCTTTAACTTGATAGACAGTACTAAAATAGTATTCTCTGTGGAACCATTTCAACCAAAAGCTTAAGTTGATAGTTGAAGCCCCCATGAATGATTTTATACTCTAACACGCCCCCTCACACGAATGCTCTTGTGGGCTTGAAGCGTGGATTCTGCAAAAGCTCCCTTCACCTTGCGCAAATGAATATGGGGGGTGTTGTCACACGAATGCCCTTGTGGGCTTGAAGCGTGGATTCTGCAAAAGCTCCCTTCACCTTGCGCAAATGAATATGGGGGGTGTTGTCACACGAATGCCCTTGTGGGCTTGAAGCGTGGATTCTGCAAAAGCTCCCTTCACCTTGCGCAAATGAATATGGGGGGTGCTGAGATTCGAACCTGAGACCTCTTGCTCAGGTCTAACTCTAATATCATATGGAACCATCTCAACCAAAATTTTAAGCTGATAGTTGAAGCCCCATGAATGGTTTTATACTCTAAAACACTCTTGAGCTCACCAAGCATGGTGCGCTGACTGTCCCTCTTGTTAATTGTTTTTACTTTTTTGTATTTATTTACAGAATATGTCAAAATAATGATAATAAAAAAAGTGAAAAGTATGATTAGATTATATAACCATACTCATAAAATACAATAATAACACTCATAAAACACTAAAGTAATGTTCATAAAAAAAATCATGCAGTAGTTTTAAACTCTAATCAGAATGCTCATAGCTCTCATGAAAAATGTTTATAAAAATACAGTGAAATGCTAATAAAGGTTTTTCAGAAACCTCAACAAAATGTTGATAAAAATGTAGTACAATGGTTATAAAAATTTTAGGATTTAAACTTTAAGGTTTAGGATTTAAGATTTAGGTTCTCTAAAAAACGGTTGTTCAAAATTTACAGAATTCTTATACCTCAGAAAATATAAATAAAATCTATTGACTTCAAAATTTTTGTATGTATTCAAAGTTTCTTCAGGTCCATTTTAAAATTATTTAGAGATGGAATCAGTTACTACAAAGAGCAATGAAGAGGAACCTACATGGTACTCTCCTAACACTTGCCATCATCTATATATACATTAAAATCAATTCATGTATCAAGGGAAATTCATACATAAATGGTGAAATATGGAAGTTCGGTTGCTCTTAATCTACTTTTAAATTTAAATAGTTATTGTCAATTAAAAGTAAATTAATGGGAAATATTTTGCTTCCACCAAAATTTGAATCTTGATGGATGGCATAAAAAATAGGATAATTACCAATTAACTAACACCTTTTTAATACTACCATCATCACATACAAAACTTGATGTTTCATTAATCATTTTCATAGTGGAATTATGATGTGATTTATATATAATATACAAGAGTTAATGATTGATAAATAAGTGATAGAAATTTAATATATTTTTATTTAGCAAATATAATTTCAAATCTATTTCTTAATATATTTATGTATGTAAAAAGTAAATATTTCAATTTTAATTAGCTTAACAAATATGTAATATCGAAAAAAAAGTTTGACACACATAATTCTCAATAATTTAATACGTAAAAATCTCCCTATACATAGCAATGGATATATACAGCTAGTTAAGCCTTCTTCTTTTATGAGATTGGTTGATTGCGGTTTCACACCACACCACAACTTTCAATATTCCACCATAACTCACCACAATCCACCACAATCTACTATTTCAATAAAAATTTCATCTCACTTTTTCCAATAAAAAATTTCATCTTACTTTTCCGAATTACAATTTCAAATATATCAACCCACTTACTATTTATACCACAACCTTCCACAATCCACCACGGTCTTTCACATTTCACTACAACTTTCCCCAACCCACTACAATTTTCAAACTTCCACCACACTGCACCGCAACCAACCGTATAAAAGAACGGAGCTTAAATAATTAATTCCATGTCATACAAGTCTTCTTCCATCGTGTTTCTTCTACATCCTTCAGAATCCAATGTTCATTGCCTAACCTTTACAATCAATACTTCTAAATCCGTATGTTGCGAGTTGTAATTATATAGTAATTAATGAGGAAACTACCTAGAGTGGGCCATCTGTGGAATTTGTCTTGCTTCGGTTGTTTCTTTGTGGAAGACAGCAAATTTTTCCACAATGGTATGTATATATGTTAATGGACAAATGACAAATGGGAAGGAAGATTACAAATAGGCAAAAAGAGCCCTTTAGGTAGGAAAACCCATGTGAACAATGTCTTGTTTGACAATTTAAACTACATATATATATTTGACAAAAACTCTGTACATAAATGATATAAATAAATCCCTTGTTCGTATTTGTTTGTTAAATGGTGGGGTTTGGTACTCGTAACTTTGGAAGAACACGCACCAAAAACATGCAATTGGCCCCAAATATCTCACCTTTTAGGCATCAAACCACACTCTATAATAGTGAAAAGGGGGTTTGGTTTATCATTTAGATCACATTGTAGGGTATTGACCTCGCTAGCAATAGCTAACTAACTAGTCTTCTAATAGCTATAGATGCTTCTATAAAGGTCTACCATGCATAATTGTCACCCATACCTCCTCCAACTATCATTCATTGACTTTGAAGCTACGAGATGTAGTGTTTGCTCAAAACAAGAGAAAGGGTGGCAGCTAGAGAGGTTGAGGTCTATTATCAACAATGGACTAATGTGTGAGGTCTACGTTGATCATATGTAGACCATAATTAATTAATAATTGACAACACGACTAGTCTTACCATATCTACAGCCAATGAGGGATACAATTATCTGAAAGGAAGGCACCAAGCGTTATGAAGATAACTTTACCCGTGATGGATTAAGATATACTGATAGGGATGTCAATGGGTCGGAGGCGAATCAGAGGTAGATACCTCCACCTTTGCTCCAATTAATAATCGGAGGTGGGAGGACCTCCAAATCCAAACTTAATTGGATGAACCAACTCCAACTCTGACTCCAATTACCTCCGACTCCGATTAGTTGTTATATGTTTCTATAAAATGATTTCCTCCGACTCCGATTGCTTTTAACTTCGGTTACCTTTGATTATATATCATCCTTATTAAAATAAAACACTAAGAATAATTCTTAAATGTTAATTTTTTATATGAATTATTATAACCGGACTTAACCGGACTTAATCAGATCAACTATAATTAGGGGTGGGAATTGATACCCATATATTGGGTACCCACCCTTACCCACCCATAATGGGTTGGTAAAACCCATTAGAGATGGGTAATGGGTAGGATGGGTATGGGTTATAAATAATTTGGTGTGGGTATTCATTATTCATGGGTATCCATATACCCATTGATGTCTTAACTATATGCATATCGAGTTGTATTGTATTTATATACTGAAATTTAAGGCAAAATTCAACTTTATCGATTTGACATGAAACTTTGTAATACGATAGTATTGATTAAAAAAAGATCAAATATGAATTTTGAACTCCTAACTCTTTTTATTCGATAACATTTATCGCGACATATACAGACATTTTTTGCCGCAATAACTAACTGAAACTTTAAATTAAAATTCAATTTTAACGATTTAAACTGAAACTTTATAATATGATAGGATAAATTAAAAAAATTTCAAATATGAATTTTGAGCTCCAAATATAAATTTATTATCTAAAACGTTAGAATACAAAATAAGAATAGTTAGTTGAATAGTTTGATACCCATGAATACCCATGGCCCAAGTGGGTATTACCCATGTGGGTAATATCCATGTGGGTATTAAGAGGCATGGGTAGGATATGGGTAGAGTCTCGTAATCTTTGGATAAAACGTGGGTATGGATCGTGCCCATCCATATCCACCCAATTCCCACCCATAACTATAATCGGACTTAATTGGACTTAATCGGATCAGAGGTGGTCACCTTCATACCCGCCCCAATTATAATCAGAGTTGGATTTTTTTAATCGGATTTGGATTCAGAGTTTTTTAAAGTTGAATTCGGATTTTTTAGTCGGAGCGAATCAGATTCGCTTCGGATTCGCACTTGACTGTCATCCCTAGATATACACCCTCGTTCCCATTTGATATATCTGTGTAGTTTTATATGATATATATAAAAGGGATATTGGATGACAATATACCGACCTTTGGGGGTATTAGATTGTAATATACTGACCTTTACTGTTGGACAATAATATCTCTGACATTTATACTCAGGTGAGATTATTATACCAACAGTGACTAAGCGGGTGGTGGCTGGTGAATTGGTCTCCGTGCAGACATGGTAGACGGAGGGAAAATAATCGGCCCTTCAACAATAACCCCGTTAACGCCCCCGCTTTTCTCACTAACCTACGTTTAAAACAAATCGGCCCCAGTATAATGACGAAGAGGCGGTGAACCGGTCCCCGTACTGACGTGATACGCAACCAACCAATGTCTTATAAGGTAGGTTAGTAAGTAAAACGGAGGGGTTATCGGGGCTATTGGGTTGGGGCATTTTTTTTCCCCAACATCAATATGGGGACCAGTTCACCTCCCCCTTAGTTATTATTGGTATAATAATGTCACTTATGTATAAAAGTTAGGGATATTGCTGTCTAGTAAAGGTCGGTATATTATAATCCAATACCCCAAAGGTCGGTATATTATCATCCAAAAACCCTATATAAAATTACTATTATTATACTTGTATAAACATTGTAACTTTTTGATAAAATATTGTGTGAGAATAATTGGTTAAAAAAATATATTAAAAATTGCGAAACATGTGATAAGTGTAGATGAAATAAGCAGGGAGTATATAGTTATATGTCATGATTCACATGCGTAGTAAAACATGCTTTTCCTTAGTTCTTTAAGAGATAATTTTATTTTGAGTTATATGATTGTCTAGTTTATTTGTATATAAGTCATTTTTGAAATACTTTTGTTCTCTATATTACATTCAGGAAAATATGTCCATTTCAAACTTAGATAAAATGTTAAGTTGCTAGCAATAAAATGCCAACATTTGATGTCCTTTATACATATGGTATAATTCTTTTTTATTTTTTAAAGGATTATGTATATTGTAGTATATTTTTAAAATGTTGGAAATATTGATCAAGAAAAATCAAGAAAAGAATGACTAGAAATTAAACATCTACAAGAAAATCTAAGATATTATGTGAAAAAATATCATAGAATGTGTTAGATATATTAAGAGATAATGTAAGAAAAATCTAGAATATACAAAATGACAAATTAGAAAAGAGGTTAAGGATTTCATCACTCCTTACAACGACTATAAATAGACATTAGATGTATGCTTTTGATGTGTGGAATTAATAAGCTCCTACAAGGAGCTCCTCCCACTAGTACCATGTATCCAATTTCCTCACATTCTCCACTTCCAAATACCAAGTTTTATTTTCAAATTTTGGCTCACTACACTTCTGCTACACACCTCCTGAAATTTCAACAAAAAATATTCTTCTTTCAGCTAAATATTGTCGGAAACTAAAAAGCAATATGTTTATTATAAGTGAACAGTTTTTTCAAGAGAAGAATGGTACAATTATAGCTGATTATTAATTTATACACTAATTTTATAGGGTGAAACCACCTCACTAACAAATATATTTGATAATATATAGACTTGTAGTAATTTATTGAAGGTTTTGCTATGATAAATAAATAATCTATAATGACTTTTTGATTTGATCAATATAACTAGTTAATAATTATTAAGGGATGACTTCTATCAAGAAAGTCTAAAGTAAATTATTAGTCAACATATTCATAAAATATCATCACAAAATTAAAGTGTACTTCTCGCAATAAATTTATGGTAATTAAGATGTTGTAATGCAAGACCTATTATTTTTCTTATGCAAGTATTAACTCGTATTGCACAACCCATAATGCCTGAATTGATTGTTAACCATTAAACTTAATAGTACAATAACTAATTTTAATGGAAAATATGTTTGAACACGGTATAAGAGATTTAGATTTAGGTGGTCTTCCTCTTACCCAATTAAGGTACTAAAGTTCATGCATAGGCTAATTTTGCAGATCAACAAAAGCGGCAATTAAACATAATTAGTAGTTAATCCTTGATTTTACCACTTTTCACCATAGTTTTTATTGCCATATCAAACTTATATAAAACATTTTAGTATAAATTGATAATATTTTTGTGAATCTTAGCTAATAGATACTTGTTTTTTTTAATTGTCTTATTTTTAGGCAATTTTGACACAACTTTTTATGTATTTTATGCGTGTTGAATGTAAACGATGATGAAAACAGAGGAAAAAGATTGGAGATAAGGAGCAAAAGAAGTCGTAGAAAGCCTACACAAGCAGTTGTGCCGGCTAGCACATCCGCGCCAGAAAAATTAGAAGCAAAATTGGAAGTTCTGTCCGACCCACCCTACTTACAACTATAAATTATCAATCTCGTTAATATTACATTAGAGAGACCGATTCCAGTTCACCCTACTTCTTTTCTCGATTTTCAAAATGATTTTTTAATCCGTCAGAATCAGTCTTTTCATCAATTTCCGTTCATGAAGCTATTGTTACCCGGCCTACATTTGAATCCTCCCTTACCCCACATTAGTAGGACCTTAAACTGGGACGCGGTTGTTGTCGTATATGTAGTTGAGATTCACCCATGAGAAAAATGTCCCACATCGGAAACATAAAGGGAAATGACATTGTATATAAGACAAGTGAACTACTCTTCTTAACACCAATTGATTTTAAAATGAAACCTCACTTAATTTGTGTATCATGAATCTTGGTTGAAGTAGGCTCCTACCTTAAACAGAATGCGACAATCACCGATTGAAACAGAATTTTACCTACTTTAATGAGCAGCATAAATGAAAATTATGATTAAAAAATTCAGTATCATCGTAGCACTGGACAACAATGACTGCGTAATCCCTTACAACATTTAAGTTGTTATTTTCTACTAATATTCCTGTGTGATAATTAGCCACCAGAAATCTTTGTTACTTTGTTATTACGAATTGTGTATGTTGTATTTTCTTCCATAATAAGCCAATTATAAGCCAGTTTAGTAGTTACAAAATCTATTCATATCTGTTTTCAAGAAGAATTATATGCTCACTTCCATATCATAAGATCTAACTTTTGAAATATAATACACAATTGGACCTTAGTATATCTTACTTGCTCAATTATACGACTTCATTTGTAATTTATTAGCTTAATAAAGAGCAAAAAATTAGAGTTGAATCCCATCATTAGGAACCAACAAATCGCCGCTGACTCCCTATAATTCGGAATTATGGAATATAATACCCGTAAAGTGTTAGAACTAATCCAATTTATAGCAGGGAATAATTATGGAGAATAATATTTGTAGGTTAGAAGAACATGCATGCATGTTCTACAGTAAAAGTCGTTTTTCACTAATCAATTGATCTTTTTCATCAGCAACATGATTGTGGAAAAATCCAATCTGCCTGCATTTATTAGGTTGTTGTGCAATGGATGCTTTTTATTTTATGCGAAGTATTTATACTGTGACGGTTTTTAGAGAAAATAATTGCATGCAGATTGTAGTTACAGTAGAAATAAAAGAGATGACGGAGATTACAACAAAATTTAGAAACAAAAAATAAGCGATAAAACCAAACAACAGATATACCTGGCAAACTGAAGAACTCGGAGAAAAATCCAAATACGTCGACAGTCAGAAATAATCAACTATGAGAAAATGGAGGAGTACTGTAACGCCCCAACCTTAATCACAAGATTAAGACTATACTTAGAATCCCAAACCTGTGATTAGCGCAGCGGAACACCTAAGGTCGAGGCATTACCGCCGTCCCTACTCGGGACAAGGCAACAACCCAAAAGAACATCATTAAAACAAATAAACATTACATGTTATACTTCCAAAACATAGTTTCATACTTTAAACAACCATTAAAGAGAACAACTACAAAACTTCTTCCATAGACATGGGTACTTCAGACACGCGACTCCCAAGTCGACCAGGATACCTCACCCACGACTACCTTGCTTGTAACACGTGATTACCCCTGCTTGCCTTTGCCTTTACCTTGGGTGCTCGGACCCCCTAAAACAAAACATTAAAACATTGCGAAAAGTGAGTGGGGAAACACTCAGTACGTAAACCTCCAACACGTCAAACCGTTCGAAAACGGTTTTAGTGCCGTCATTTAAATTCATTTTGAAAACGGGGAAGGGGATATAAAACACTAACTTGAAATGACATGAGCATAAACATATACATGAGTAAAATAACTTGAATTCATAAAGAAAGAACCTGTCACATGAACTTAGAAGTAAATACATAAACTTAAGAGTTTTGGGTCCCCTTTAGATCGATGCAAAGCATCTCACGCACGTACGCCCAAACCGATCTGGAGTTTGGATGGGTGATCATATGCAATCGACATCGGTCGTCTAGGACACTGATCAGTAGCATCTAAAACATAAAAGGCTAGCACTTCTCGTAACTAGCTATAACATAGAACATAGAAACCATAAAATGGGACCGCTTAAAACCATGAATAACATAAAAGCATAGATTAGCATAAATCGTAATCATAAAGGAGCAATAATCATAAAAGCATAACTTAGCATAAACTGTAACCATTTAGCATAAACCATAAACATTTATCATAAACCGTAAACATTTAACAAAACCGTAAACCTTTAACCTAAACCGTAAACTTTTAACATAAACCATAAACCTTTAGCATAAACCGTAAACATTTAACAAAACCCGTAAACCTTTAACCTAAACCGTAAACTTTTAACATAAACCATAAACCTTTAGCATAAACCGTAAACATTTAACATAAATCGTAAACATAAAGCATAAATCGTAAACATAAAGCATAAATCATAAATATAAAGCATAAATCGTAAACATTTGCATAAACCGTGAACATAAAACATAAGCGTAAACATAAAGGAGCGAAGAGTTGGACACCGCGTACCTTGAACGCGTGTGGACTGCTCGGGGTGATCTCGCCGGGAATGGCTCGGGTCGAGGCTGAACTTTGAGCTTAAAATGATAGAGTTCGGTATTAGAATAGAAGCTATGAAAAGGTGAGGGCATAGGGCCTCACAATAGAGTTTTGGAAATAAATTGTATAAAAATTTCAGGTTTTTATGACAATAGTATTTTGGTCGTAATTCGGGCTATAAAATTCGGATTTCGCTATGCAGTACTTTTCGGAAAGGGAAAAATACACTCTACAAGTTTGTTGGCCTGCCAGAGGCTCACAAGGCTGAGAAGGGCTCGGAACAAGCTCCGGACAGCAACAGTGAAATACGGAAATATACTCTTATGTGCGGTTTTGTCGTTTAGACCAAATCAATAGAACTTTGTAATTTCCTTTAAACTCAAAGGAGCTCTATGACTTAAAGAATACTTGTAAAATATAGACCTTAAATTTCTCAAAGAGACTTTAAAACTCTAAAGTAAAATGAACTCATTTCCTTAAATTTGTAAGTTTTCGGTAAATTAAAACGGTAAACGAGAATAGTTTAAAAGATCTCGGGTTCCTTAAAACCTTTAAAACCGAGTTCCATGGTTCCTACTTATGGAATATATCATAAAGGTCATATGACTTAAGTTATACACCCATAAAACCAATTATAAGCTCAATATAATAACCTTTAACCCAATTAATGCATTTATCAATTACCCAGAAAATTCCAGTTTCGCAGCCCCGCTTCCGGGTGCTCCCGATATCGGTTTGACTCATACCATACATTTTTGGAAAGCTTGAAACGTCTCCTACAACTCTTATGTTGAACACTTTCTCAAACTCCAACTCCATATGGACGGAAAATGCCCAACAAAACACTGACTCCAAATTCGTATATAAAAACATACATTTACGGTTTTGGCTCTAACTTGAGCTATACAAATCGAAACCTCGAAATTCCAAAGCCCGGTGTTTACTAACATTCTTGGCTACATTTTTACACCATATTCTGGGCTCAAAACTAATTTTAACGTCTCCCATAAAAATCACATTTTGGGCAGAATGTTTAGGGTCAGATTTTGCCCTCATGCATAGTTTACTTGCATCCAACCTTTACACTAATGAAACACCTATTGCACTATACCCAATTCCTCATAAATTTCCAGAAGTTAAGCCTCTAACATTAGCATCCATACTTGTAAAATTCACATGCACAATATCAAACTACATGCACTTAAACTACACTACCATTAACATCCTTTTCATCACAATTTTCACGTAAACCATCCAAACAACTCAAGAATACTCACTAATCTTTATCAAAACAGAAAGTGTAACTCAAAAGTTCTTCCAATCCAACATGCATGACTATAGATCATCATCATCTTCAATAATTCACAAGAACCTCAACATCTTTCACACAAACTTGAACCAAAATACCTAGCTTTACTCACTAAAATCAACTACCACAATTTGTACTCTAAATTCATGAAAAGAGTAGTAATTTAATACAAAAACATCATGGTAAAACTATAATATCAAAACCTTCAAAATTCATAACAATGGAGAAAGAGAAAACTAGAGATATACCACTTGAAAAGATGAATAAAATGGACTAGGATGAAGAGGAAGTGAGAGCTTCTTGTGGGTGCCGGAAAAGTGACCGAATCTCCGGAAAAGGCCGGCGGCGAAACAGTGGAGGGGGCTGGGGTTGCTGCTGCTCGGCGTGAAGAAGGAGAAAGGGGCTGAGTTGTTGTGAAAGATTTGGACTCAAATGACTCCTAGGCTCCCCCTTACTAATATATAATACTCCCCCTTTAAACCAAAAATAAAAACACTACTAATCATTGCAATTATAACACTAATACTCTCATATTAACAATACTAATATTCTGGATAAAAAGAATAAAATTGGTAATACACTACCACTTTAGGTTGTAATAAATTTAATCGGGTTAAAAAGACGGTAAATCGGTAACCCGAAAATAAATTCGTTTCGTTGCGGAAAATTAATTTATAAATAAACCGACTTTAAAATAAAGTCATAGAACCTACAATAATTATATAATAAGGTCCAAAATATACTGTAACAAAATTCGATTAAGAATTTTGATCGGTAAAATTTGCCGCTTCGCCATTCCTCCGAGACCTGTCACCATTAGCTAACCACAAGGTACAAAGTATTTAATTAACAAATTATAACTAATTAAAATAGATTAACTACTGTAATACGTATGATTTAGGGCGGGGTATTACATCCTCCCCCCCTTAAAAGAAGTTTCGTCCCCGAAACTTGCTGTTGTATTACTCATGAACGAAAAACCTTAGGAAAGCTCGTTAACATAAATAAGAGAAACTAGGCAAGGTGCGAGTCTCAACTATCTTGAACCTTAGCTATTACAAAAGGCACTCTTGACCCTTCTCATAAACCATCCTAGAACCACATTAAACCTTTGTGTCATATAATACCTTTCAACCTTTCACCAAACATTTTGATAAGGTACCTTGCCCTTATTTTGAGCTTCGCACCAATCCCACTTGGAATTGGATTTTATGAATCCTTATTTGAATTGATAAAGTCTCTTTTAAGACTAACTCAACATACTTCACATCTACACTACACTCATGCTCATGACATACTTTTCTAGGTCCAATCTCTTACGTTGCCCTTAACTTGCCCTTTAATTTGCTTAAATTGCCACTAAACTCCTCGATTTCTGGAAAATTCGCAAGACTTCCCTATAAACTGGACTATCCCAAATTTTTACATATCTTCATACCTGAAAGAAAACATATCCACCATATATATACATCCACTTAGAGCTTCAAGCTCATCATCGTAACCAACCAATGCACATATCTTCCCATATCACCATAAAGGACGCATAAACCACACATAAAAATCCCAAAATTACCATATTCGAATCATACTTCCTATAAACTCCTAATCTTCCCAAATACTTCTTATAACTCCGCTCGATACCACAATCAGAACGCCCAACCTTAATCACAAGATTAAGACTATACTTAGAATCCCAAACTCGTGATTAGCGCAATGAACACCTTAGGTCGAGGCATTACCGTCCCTACTCGGGACAAGGCAACAACCCAAAAGAACATCATTAAAACAAATAAACATTACATGTTATACTTCCAAAACATAATTTCATACTTTAAACAACCATTAAAGAGAACAACTACAACACTTCTTCCATAGACATGGGTACTTCAGACACGCGACTCCCAAGTCGACCAGGATACCTCACCCACGACTACCTTGCTTGTAACACGTGATTACCCCTGCTTGCCTTTGCCTTTACCTTGGGTGCTCGGACCCCCTAAAACAAAACATTAAAACATTGCGAAAAGTGAGTGGGGAAACACTCAGTACGTAAACCTCCAACACGTCAAACCGTTCGAAAACGGTTTTAGTGCCGGCATTTAAATTCATTTTGAAAACGGGAAAGGGGATATAAAACACTAACTTGAAATGACATGAGCATAAACATATACATGAGTAAAATAACTTGAATTCATAAAGAAAGAACTCATACATGAACTTAGAAGTAAATACATAAACTTAAGAGTTTTGGGTCCCTTTAGATCGATGCAAAGCATCTCGCGACGCACGCCCAAACCGATCTGAGTTTGGATGGGTGATCGCTATGCGATCGGACATCGCAGTCTAGGACACTCTGATCAGGAGCATCTAAAACATAAAAGGCTAGCACTTCTCGTAACAAGCTAGAACATAGAACATAGAAACCATAAAATGGGACCGCTTAAAACCATGAATAACATAAAAGCATAGATTAGCATAAATCGTAATCATAAAGGAGCAATAATCATAAAAGCATAACTTAGCATAAACTGTAACCATTTAGCATAAACCATAAACATTTATCATAAACCGTAAACATTTAACAAAACCCGTAAACCTTTAACCTAAACCGTAAACTTTTAACATAAACCATAAACCTTTAGCATAAACCGTAAACATTTAACAAAACCCGTAAACCTTTAACCTAAACCGTAAACTTTTAACATAAACCATAAACCTTTAGCATAAACCGTAAACATTTAACATAAATCGTAAACATAAAGCATAAATCGTAAACATAAAGCATAAATCATAAATATAAAGCATAAATCGTAAACATTTGCATAAACCGTGAACATAAAACATAAGCGTAAACATAAAGGAGCGAAGAGTTGGACAATTCGCGTACCTTGAACGTGTGGACTGCTCGGGGGTGATCTCGGCCGGGGAATGGCTCGGGTCGAGGCTGAACTTTGAGCTTAAAATGATAGAGTTCGGTATTAGAATAGAAGCTATGAAAAGGTGAGGGCATAGGGCCTCACAATAGAGTTTTGGAAATAAATTGTATAAAAATTTCAGGTTTTTATGACAATAGTATTTTGGTCGTAATTCGGGCTATAAAATTCGGATTTCGCTATGCGAGTACTTTTCGGAAAGGGAAAAATACACTCTACAAGTTTGTTGGCCGGCCAGAGGCTAAAAAGGATGAGAAGGGCTCTGAAAAAGCTCCGGACAGCAACAGTGAAATACGGAAATATACTCTTATGTGCGGTTTTGTCGTTTAGACCAAATCAATAGAACTTTGTAATTTCCTTTAAACTCAAAGGAGCTCTATGACTTAAAGAATACTTGTAAAATATAGACCTTAAATTTCTCAAAGAGACTTTAAAACTCTAAAGTAAAATGAACTCATTTCCTTAAATTTGTAAGTTTTCGGTAAATTAAAACGGTAAACGTAGAATAGTTTAAAAGATCTCGGGGTTCCTTAAAACCTTTAAAACCGAGTTCCATGGTTCCTACTTATGGAATATATCATAAAGGTCATATGACTTAAGTTATACACCCATAAAACCAATTATAAGCTCAATATAATAACCTTTAACCCAATTAATGCATTTATCAATTATCCAGAAAATTCCAGTTTCGCAGCCCCGCTTCCGGGTGCTCCCGATATCGGTTTGACTCATACCATACATTTTTGGAAAGCTTGAAACGTCTCCTACAACTCTTATGTTGAACACTTTCTCAAACTCCAACTCCATATGGACGGAAAATGCCCAACAAAACACTGACTCCAAATTCGTATATAAAAACATACCTTTACGGTTTTGGCTCTAACTTGAGCTATACAAATCGAAACCTCGAAATTCCAAAGCCCGGTGTTTACTAACATTCTTGGCTACATTTTTACACCATATTCTGGGCTCAAAACTAATTTTAACGTCTCCCATAAAAATCACATTTTGGGCAGAATGTTTAGGGTCAGATTTTGCCCTCATGCATAGTTTACTTGCATCCAACCTTTACACTAATGAAACACCTACTGCACTATACCCAATTCCTCATAAATTTCCAGAAGTTAAGCCTCTAACATTAGCATCCATACTTGTAAAATTCACATGCACAATATCAAACTACATGCACTTAAACTACACTACCATTAACATCCTTTTCATCACAATTTTCACGTAAACCATCCAAACAACTCAAGAATACTCACTAATCTTTATCAAAACAGAAAGTGTAACTCAAAAGTTCTTCCAATCCAACATGCATGACTATAGATCATCATCATCTTCAATAATTCACAAGAACCTCAACATCTTTCACACAAACTTGAACCAAAATACCTAGCTTTACTCACTAAAATCAACTACCACAATTTGTACTCTAAATTCATGAAAAAGAGTAGTAATTTAATACAAAAACATCATGGTAAAACTATAATATCAAAACCTTCAAAATTCATAACAATGGAGAAAGAGAAAACTAGAGATATACCACTTGAAAAGATGAATAAAATGGACTAGGATGAAGAGGGAAGTGAGAGCTTCTTGTGGGTGCCGGAAAAGTGACCGGAATCTCGCCGGAAAAAGGCCGGCGCCGGCGAAACAGTGGAGGGGGCTGGGGTTGCTGCTGCTCGGCGTGAAGAAGGAGAAAGGGGGCTGAGTTGTTGTGAAAGATTTGGACTAAAATGACTCCTAGGCTCCCCCTTACTAATATATAATACTCCCCCTTTAAACCAAAAATAAAAACACTACTAATCATTGCAATTATAACACTAATACTCTCATATTAACAATACTAATATTCTGGATAAAAAGAATAAAATTGGTAATACACTACCACTTTAGGTTGTAATAAATTTAATCGGGTTAAAAAGACGGTAAATCGGTAACCCGAAAATAAATTCGTTTCGTTGCGGAAAATTAATTTATAAATAAACCGACTTTAAAATAAAGTCATAGAACCTACAATAATTATATAATAAGGTCCAAAATATACTGTAACAAAATTCGATTAAGAATTTTGATCGGTAAAATTTGCCGCTTCGCCATTCCTCCGAGACCTGTCACCATTAGCTAACCACAAGGTACAAAGTATTTAATTAACAAATTATAACTAATTAAAATAGATTAACTACTGTAATACGTATGATTTAGGGCGGGGTATTACAAGTACAAATCGATCACTATCACAGGTGTGATACGATCAACAATGGAGATTACAATATAATCTCTCAATCTCTCAATAGTCTAGCATATAAAAGGTGGAGAAAATTGTATCTCAATCACAACTGATACAATTTATATATGACAGTCAGGAGAAAAAATTAGGTCAAAACCCAATAATCCACGACGCTAGAAAGATAACCGATGTGAACGTGTAAAAGAGCGGCCGAGACGCGGGGAGCGTCATTTGGGACACTGGTTGCGTTGACTTTGCTGCGTAGCACCTCCATATATAGACGCAAGTACGTGGTGTCTCTAGTGTGCCAGCTCCTATCGTCTCAATATGGGGCGCGCTTGGCACCTCCTTTGGCTGGGGTAGCGCCTCAACTCTCCCTTGTCGACTTTGGACTTTAGAGAATCCAATGAGCCACTAAAACCCAATATATACATTTAATTTAATTTAGTTATGAGAAAACCTTTAGGTTTGTATTTTTTCTTTATATATCCGACATTAGTGGTACAACTTGTATATGACTAAGATTTGAAAATTTTAACCAATATGTGAGCTTGTGATTTGTGAAGTACATACAAGAAACATACATTTAGCATTTATTCTTTTTTGTGTGGTACCATACAGCGCCTATCACAATTTACTACACTAATTACAAACCATTACATATTATCATATCATACCATATTTTATCACAATAGTCATAATTTTCACTGTTTTCACTTTTCTCACTCCTTTTCACTTTTTTTTCTCTCCAATCCTCACCTAATAGATCAATCATTCTTACCACAACTTACTACATTATATCACATCATATCACATTATCCACATTTTTACTATACCATACCATTACTACATTTTATCCACCACAAAAAAGGTCTTAATTTGTGTTATTTAGAATTTATATATAATTTTAAAATACACTAAAATAATAATAATCATAATAATCCATAATTAGTAATTAAATTTCAGGCCCTAAGGCAAGAAGATCAACCATAATGATACATAATAAGAGCATTCTTAGGCCTTAGCTTTGTTTCTAAGCTTGGAAGCTCTTTTAGGAATATGCATAAATGAAAAACAAAATGAAATAGATACAATTAATGATATCACTGGATTACAATTGCAAATAGGGAAATTAAGTACTAGCTCATGTGCTTAAAGCAAATGAGGGTAATTAAGGAAGTCCACCACCACCACCCACTCCACCACCTGCTCCACCGCCTGCACCTCCACCAGCACCGCCCAAGCCTCCGCCACCACCAAGGCCACCACCGCCTCCTGCTCCACCACCACCGCCACCTCCAATGCCGAGTCCAAGTCCTTCTCCCCCACCGAGGCCCAACCCACCGCCCCCGATGCCAAGCCCAACACCAGCCCCAGCTCCAGCACCCAGCCCAATGTTCTTTTGGTCATAAAGCCCACCACTGAGCTTCCTAGCACTACTAATTGGGCTACAAATAAGAGCACTCATCAGCAGTAAAAGCGTAAAGTGGCTAGCCATATTCATCCTTGCCATAATATACTCTCCAGCAACGAAATTGATAGTAGTTTAGAAGTGAACTAAGGGATTTTATAATGATAACGAATCCTGGATTTTGGGGCATCTACAATGGTGGTTGAAGGAATTAAAGCAGTATGTACCTATATTTCATAATATGGTTGTCACACAAATAACTATTTTTTTTGTAAGGTAAGAATCAAGTAACTAGGCAGTCATTCTGTCGATAGTTTTACCCGAACCTCATACAAAATATTAGAAAATTGACTGCTAGAACATAAATTAACTGCTTTTTCTAAAAAAAAAATGACCTTTTTGACGGCACAGAAAATGTATGATTGACCCAAATATAACGTAATAGAATATAGCGGTGATATGTTTAATTATAGTGGTGGATCCAAACATTAAATTTAGGGATATCTATTTAAAAATAAACTATAATGCTGAAATAAGTATTTGAATTTTTTTTAATAAGTAGTTAGATTATTGTATTAAATTGGACACTACTACTAATATCTTAAATCTTTTTTAAACGTCACTTAATATAAATATGCAATATCCTGCCACAATATAACATAATATATATCACTAACATACAACGTTTAACATGTAAATTTTGACAACTCAATATACCACTTGCTATAAATTTAAATGTTAAACAAATCTCATTTAATAAAAAAAAATGACCTTCAACCAATCACTTACGCAATGTTAAAGTTTTGGACATCGTACCAATATATATTATATGCACTCGAAGTATGTATTCTAGATATTTTAAAGTGAACAATTATAATAACAATAATAGTGAAAAATATTTCGAAAGTGGACAATTGTGAAAAACCTAATATAAATAGATAAACATTTTTAATATCTGAAACACAGGTTCCAGTGCACTTAATAAATTGCAACATCTTACCTAGTGTTTCAATTTTTACTTCCAAATCCCTTTGCTTTTAATGCGTATCATGATCACATTGTTATTAATTTGCTGGTATCGGGAGTTATTTTTAGAGCATAGCCTGACCATTTGGTAATTGTGAGAACAAAGCATTCACAGGCCTTCTGGCACTTTCATGTTATTGTTTTTCATGATTTTAAAGTAGTGTGGCCGTATTAGGCAAAAAATTGCTGGGAGGTGCCACATATTTTTAAAAACTGACTGGAAAGGGACAACATTTTTTTAATGTACTCAAAGGGGGCGATGTTTTCAAACAAATAACTGTGAGGTGATTTTCCGACCAGTTAATGCCGGAAAACAGTAACAATTAGTGAGAGTTAATATTTTTTTGAATTTATGATGTAGAATGCCGAATTTGACCCTATTTGCCTCCATTTCACTTCTTTATATAGAGAACTCTTCACTTCTTCAACTACCTAATTGTATTCAACTTAAATTTACCATTCAACCTGAATTTCTTAGTATTCTTTGTTATTATTATTACCCTTTTTTACCATTCAACCTAAATTTGTCTATTCTTTTCATATTTATCCCAAATTTTAATATTTTTACCAAAATTAACAAAATGTGAAATTTATTTCAATTATATATGTAAAGAATACTTTTACCAAATTTTACCAAAAAATTGAAGGAAGGTAATGATCTGCATGTTCTACCCTTGCTCAACTGAAGCATCAAGCATCTATTTCTCTCCCTTACTTTCTCACCCCAAGCAGCTCACACTTCAAAAAACATAAACTTGCCATTTGAAAGTAAGGGTTCCCATTCACCCTCCATGAATTCTAGAACTTTTCCTTTGCCTCTCACTTTGGCATACATTGGGGAGAAGGCACAAAAGCTTACGGTGACAATAAAATTACTACAAAAACCAGCAGCTTTAATGCCCGAGAAGCACCCAGACACAAGAAAACTGGAAAATCCAACACCCAGAAAACCAAACACAAGCGACAATACCTGAAATTGCTTGCCTATAGAAGGGATGAAAAATGAAGACACAGGAAAACTTGACGAAGTTAGGGTTTCGCTACTCCAGATCAGTGGTTTTCCAGACAGTCATGGAGATGGGCTTCGTTGGAGATTTGAAGTCTGGGTTTTGTTGTTGTTGTAAGATATAGTTTGGTGGGTTTGGGATCTTGAATCTGGGTGCTTTAGGGTTTTTGTTACTGCACTTTGATTTGGATGGGATTCGTCCTGAGAGTTTGAGTTTGAGTTTCTCCCTCAATTTATTATTATTCAATGTAAAATATACATAGTTTTTGTTTTGGATCTTGAATCGATCTGGGGCTTTTTGGTTTTTGTTGCTGTACTTTGACTTGCTGGATCTATTTACGGTGTATTTTGCTGTTGGGTTTGTAAAATCTGCGTGATTATTGTGATAATTTGGTGGGTCTGTTGAATCGAATTTAAATTTATTTTAGCAAACACCCATCTCTCTCATCTGGTTCTAACCAAATGAAATCAAAAATATTAAACCTATCTAAAATTCACCATAGTTTAGCATGAAGAACACAAGGGTCAAGTTGCTTATTTTGAGCTGGCAAACATAAGGGTAGTATTGTCCTTTCACCTAACACGCCAAGGGCTTTTAAGTCTTCTCCCAATTTTCGGCGTTAACTGGCCGGAAAATCACCTGGCAGCCATTTGTTTGAAAACATCGTCCCCTTTGAGTGCATTAAAAAATGTGGTCCCCTTCCGGTCAGTTTTTAGAAATGTGTGGCACCTCCCAGCAATATTTTGCCGTATTAGGCCCTGTTATTTTGTGCTATGCGGTGCGGTGGTTGTTGGGGGAGATCCAAGGGGGGAGCCCACTTCAATTAAGGCCCATGGTACACAAATTAAGTAAGGTTCCATTTTAAAACAAATTGGTGTTAAGAGGAGTAGCCCACTTGACATATATACCATGTGCTTTCTCTTTACTTTCCGATGTGGGACATTTTTGCCCATGGGTGAATCCCAACAGTGGTACGGTATCACAACTCACCATATCACTCGATCAATATTTTTTTACATTTCACCATACCATGGCACAGTTTACCACAATCGATCCCTGTTTTTTTTTCCTCTTCACTTTTCTCTTCTACTTTTCATACTTTCTACAAATTTCACCATATCATTCCACACATCACCACACTTTCCACAATTTTACCGCACTGCACCATTTTTGTATCTTACCAGTACAAAAGAACCAGACCTTAGGCTCATAACAACAACAATATTAGTCATTATGGTCTTTCTTGTCATTTTATATTAGTCATTTAATGTAATCTTTACTTTTACTCAATACTTTCTCCATTCCTTTTTATTTGTCACCTTAAAAAAAGTGGAGAAATCAATGCAACACAAAAACTTGGGTAAAAATAAATTAAAATGACAAAAATATCCTCAATTCTTATTAAATTATTGATTTCAAAGTCATTTATTAAAGATAAAAGCGGTTAATTATTATTAAAAATATAAAAGTATAAATAATTAGGGACAAAAATAATAATTAAATTAAATGGATAAATAATTGGAGACAGAGAACAGAGCAACTATGTTTTTCACAAAAACTAAAACAAGTATCAACTTTTCTTAGAAAACCTACCACTATTGATGATAGAAATTACTACTCCCTCCTTCCAATATTATCTGTCATTTTAATTAACTTTCTTTTTTACCATAATATTTGTCATCTTACAATTTCAATAATACATTGATTACTAATTTATCAAATTAACCTTATTAAGTACATATTTTTCTTCAATTTTTCTCTTTTATTCACCATTTTTCTTTTATTATTCACCATTTTTTTCACCATTTTTTTTTCTAATTTTCAAGAATGTAAATTAATACAATTTGGAAGTTTTCTTTGTTTTGTAAATTATCTCTTAAGTGACAAATAATATGGGAAGGAGGAAGTATCATTTACATAAATTACTATCTGCTGTAAGGCTATTCAAAGTTCAAACACTAATTTTACAAGGATGGCCTAAATAAGAATAGCTTTAAATGGCAGGATTTTAAAGAGATGCCTTTGCCTCGAGGCAATTTGGGAAATTGTCATCCTATTAATTCGTAGGTATAAATTGTGAAATATACATTTAACCAATTTCTTGGTCCATTGGCTAGGTGTCTTTTATGTGAGCTATATCTGTCGTGAATACTCTCTCCGTTTTTTTTATCTGTCATTTACGATTTTCAGTGTCAATTTTTAATCAATAATTTCTATTATAAAACTTTTATAGAAAAATATAATATTATACTTTTTTATTATTATTTTTTATTACGAATCTAATGATATCAATTTTGCATGATGAATCATTATACAAATTAAGATATTAATGGTCAAAGTTTTTACCACAATTCTCTAGGCGACAGATAAAACAAAACGGAGGTAGTATGATTTATCCTTTTTTATAGTTTTTTTTTCTTGATCAATATATGGTAAAAAAATTTCTTCAACCGACTTTGAGTAAAATTTCGTGATTCACAATTTATCAATGCCATTGTAAACCTGGTCTATATACTATATATGGAACAAGATGGTTAAAGCTCAGGGAATGGTTTTATTCGAACTTGAGACCTCTAGCTCTGGTCTGGCTCTGATACGTTGTGGAACCATCTTAACCAAAAGCTTAAGCTGATGGTTGAAACCTCATGAATGATTTTATAGTCTAACACAATATTAGAGTATATAACTATTAATGGACCTTCAACCATCAACTTAAACTTTCGGTTGACATGGTTCCACATATACATCATCCTAAAATATTTATCAATTAATAAGTCAACATTACAGTCCAAATTGAGTGAAGAACCTTAAATAGATCATCCATTAACGTACACTGACATTTGAGTACAATTTGGAGCCTTGAATGAAAATTCCAACATTGTCTTTCCAAGTTTCATGTGTTTACCTCAAACTATTAGCTTTAAATGTTTCAAACTTTTAGTTATTTACAAATGTTAATATTATTTTGGAAACTTGGATTTGAATAATCTTTACTTAGGTTCACTACTGGAAACCAATAATCCATACTTTAGAAATGCATTTCTAGTGGTCCCTACATTGCACCCTTTAGATTCATAATCCAGATTGGTACAAGGAAAAGTATGGCAACAAAATGGCAACTCAAGTTTCTGCCCAAGAATTACACACAGAACCGACGCTTGACAACCCATTAATTCACTTGAAACTATGGATCATCTGCCGACATAGGCTAACAATGCCCTGATAACTGCTGTTTGTCATAAGGTATTGAAGGCCTTAAAGGGCAAGAATATCATGGTATCATAGCGTTGGTTTTGCTTGAAATAATCCGATTACCTAGATAAAATCTTGATGCTTGATCCCCTGCTTCTCATTTCTTCTCCCAATTCTCCTTCATTCTCTTGCTTCAATCAATTGGTTGATTCACCAATTAACTCGCTCCTTTTTCTGACAAATTGCGCCTCTAAATCTTACAATTCTCGATCGATTTCAATGGCTGCTTCCGAAGAGGTAGTCACCAGTGGAGGGAAAACAGAGCAAGGATATAGTGATCCACTTTCCCTGTCTAGTTCCGATCACCCTGCATCGGCTCTCACAAACAAACCATTTACCGGCGATAACTATGTAGGCTGGAGCTATTAGTAATTGTGAGTGTCATCTGATGAAGGGGCTCAGCGACATGGACTCTAGGCTGAAACTTGTGCAGTTCTTGATGGGATTAAACTCAGGCTATGAGACCGTAAGACACCAAATCCTGTCAATGGACCCTTTACCAACTATTAACAAGGCATTTTACTTACTCCAGGGGGTAGAGAAGCAGAGGAAGATACCTGATGGAACCATTGAAAAGTTTAAGGCTCGGTTCGTCGTACGTGGGTTTGACCAAATAAAAAAAAAGATTATAAACACACCTTTTCCCCCGTTGCCAAGTTACCCACTGTTCGTATTCTGATTGCTCTTGCTACTATCAAAAATTGGAACATTCACCAACTTTACATTAACAATGCATTTCTTCATAGATACTTGGATGAAGAGGTTTATATATTGCCACCACAAGGATATTCTAAAGCTGAAGGAAAAGTATGTAGATTAAAACGATCACCGTATGGCTTGAAACAAGCGTCTTGGCAGTGGAATAAGGAGTTTTCTCAATTCCTTCTACAACAAGGGTTCAACCAATCCAAACAAGACTATTCCTTATTTACTCGTGGTTCTTCGGAGACTTTCATGGCTATCTTGGTCTATGTGGATGATCTCATCATAACGGGACCGGATAATGTGGCTATTGCTGCCCTAAAACATGATCTTGATGCAACATTCTCCATCAAGGACCTAGGTTTCTTGAAATATTTCCTTGGCATTGAAGTCTCCCAGTCAAAGCAAGGTACTTTCCTTGATCAAAGGAAGTATATTATGGATCTTCTCATTGATTCCGGGCTTACTGCATCGAAATCGGCTGCTATTCCTTTGCCAGCTGGGGTGACTTTGAGCACTGAGTTTGGCGATTTACTTCCTGACCCAGAACCATATCGCCGATTGGTGGGTCGTCTCTTATATCTCAAAATTACGAGGCTGGACATTTCTTACTCAATTCATGTGTGCTCCTCGCCAACCACACATGCAAGTTGCGCTTCACCTGTTACGATATCTGAAAGGTTCTATTAATGTTGGACTTTTCTATCCTTCATCCTCCACTCTAGAGTTACAAGGAAACAGTGACGCTGATTGGGGGAAATGTCATTTCAATTGCAAATCCTTGACTAGATATTGTGTTCTTTTGGGCGATTGTTTGGTTTCTTGGAAAACCAAGAAACAGAAAACTGTTTCTAAGTCCTCCGCTGAGTCAGAATATCGGGCAATGTCTGCTACCACAAGTGAACTCAAATAGGTTGCCGGTTTGCTTCATGATCTTCAGATTCCCGTTACACTTCCTATCTCATTGTTTTGTGACAACCAGGTTGCCCAACACATTGCGGCAAATTCAAATTGTCATGAACGGACAAAGCATTTGAATGTTGATTGCCATTAAGTTCGTGACAAATTAAGTTCAGTCTGTTTTCTGCGGACTTCCCACGTTAACTCTCGGTATCAACTAGCCGATTTGATGACCAAAAGTCTTCCTTCTTCTCAACACCATAATCTCAGTTTCAAGTTGGGCCTTGTTCAATCTACCCAAGTCCCACTTGAGGGGGGTCTGTAGAAATATATATACAATTTCTTTATTTGTTAGGTTTTAGTTAGTTGTTGTGTTGCTCTTTTTGATCTCTTCTATCTTGTGTATATATATATATCCATGTTCCGGCTTGTCAGAATAATAATAGAAAACTAAGGGAAGCCTTTCATACTATTTTGCTTCTCTTCTCATTTCTTCCTCCTAAAGGGATATTGCTAATTTCTACAACTATTGACGTGACGGGACACTAGATAAAAATGAACTTCGTTGTTCATTATGGATAGGGTTGTAGGTGATTAGAATAGAGTGAGAAATAGTGAATGGAGTACGTTAAGGGTCTAGTGAAAAAGCAAACCCATGCTTGTTGATGACATGTATGTCATATGTAGGTTAAACAAATAAAAAAAAAAAAAGGTCAATCCAATTTTATCAAGAGTCACGTCAATAAACCATCAATTCCATCTTCATCAACTTAGTGGCGGTCCATTACGATTCAAGGGGTGCTATATAGAGACTATTATAGTACATTTCTATAGTAAGAATTATTAATTTCTAGTAACCCCATATGGGATATTAGCACCAAATCCGAGAAAAGAATTCTTGGTTATATTGAGAGCTTAGCCTATTCTTTTCGATCTTTCTAACTTCCCTTTATATGGCTTTCAGTAAGCATGTTAGTGCTTTACATATGATAGCACAGTGCGTAGTGTGAATTCCAGTGGGGATAAGATATGGCTTAGGGTGAAAGGCCAACCAATATTAGATATTAGTTGGTTTGCAACAAATCTATTTCGTATGATGACGCTGCCACGAGGTATAGCATATAAAGAGGAGTACTCCTCCTCGGTTGCTTTCTGTAGGGCCTATTGGAATTAAACTTAATGATAACTATCATTGTAAATCCATAGTCCAATATGTCGAATCAAAGAACATAAACATAAATATAAATACCTAAAACCATTGCAGTTGTCAATTCTCATTGATGGCGTGGTTAGGTCTTTCACATTAACACACACTAATTAAAAGAGAACATAGTCACAAAGAAACCCTCTTGTGTTCTCTCTCTCAAACTGAGGATGGGATATCGGGGGAGAAATAATAGTGTATGCAAGTTGGGGATCATAACCATATACATATAAGTAAATCTTTTTAGGGTTTTGACTTATTACTAGTATGTCCATCATTGAACAATAATAAGTGCAACGGTCTCTATACATTAGTGTCCACATCTTACCTGATACATTAAAGCGCAGTATACTTATTGGGTCACTTTTAGTTGTGCTATAAACTATGATAGTTATTATGACGTACATTCGTCTACATATAAGCTCACTGTTGGATTACGATCCGACAATCTCCCACTTGAACTATATGTGAAACTTATGAATGTACCTACATAGAAAAAACGGAAGCATTGAGCTTAACTTTACTGTCAACATCACATTGTATCTAAATAATCATGTCCATCAATAATGTCCACATAGGATCAAACCAACCTTCGTAACAATTACTGTAATTCGACCCATCTGTAATCACATATATTGACACCAAAAAACGACATGGATCAAGACATGGATGTGTAGCATGAAAATATGACGCAATTTAATCTTAATATGGTATTTCCAATTGGTCCACCTTAAACTTTAATTTATAGAGATCATGTCATATTTGGAATAAACGGATTGTAAAAGGAAACTTCAACATAACTTTTATTTTCGTAGATTGAAAACATCAACGTAATTTGTAAGAATCAAACATAAATGTCAATATAAGCATCCAAATTATAGACTCCCACTAAAACTTAACATCTTCAAAAGATGGTATAACACCCATATGAAAAACATGTTCATAAAACTTGATAAGTGGTAACCCCTTAGTAAGCGAATCCGCAATCATAGAGTTTATACCATTATTTTCAGCTGACAATTCCCCACTTTGAACTCTTTCCTTAACAATTAAGAATTTAAAAGCCACAAAGTTTGACTTTTGTGAAATGTTGCTATTGTTGGAAAATAAAATCATAGACTATTGTCAAAAAATATCTTAAGTGGTCTCTCAATAGTGTCTACTACACGCATTCCAGTGACAAAATTACGCAGTCATATCCCATGATTGGATGCCTCATAGTAAGCGATAAACTCTGCTACCATAGTGGAAGAGGCCATATCGATTCTTTGGCACTCTTCCAAGAGACAGTTTCTCCAGCCAACAGAAAAGTGTATATAGAAGTGGACTTTATGCTATCATGCATCCAACAAAGTTGAGGTTAGTGTACTCAATGATCTCAAGCGGATATGGCTTACGATATGTTGGTATGTGCTCTTTTGTTCTCTATAAGTACCGTAACACCCTTTTGATTACTTTCCAATGTTCCAATCCTAGATTGCTTACGTATTGCCCAATATTCGCGTAATGTATATATACAATACCAAGACGAGTACAAACTTGAGCAGACATTAGGTTTCTTACAGATGAAGCAATTTCCTTTTTTTTTCAAAATCATTCTTTGGGCATTGTGTGAGACTAAATTTGTCTCTCTTAGCTACATGAGTAGTTTTTTGATATAGCTCTTTCGAAACAATCCAAGGATACCTCGAGATCGATCCCAATGTATCTTGATATCTAATACAAAAGAGGCATCCCTAAGATCTCTCATCTCAAGGTTCTTCAATAGAAATCTCTTGGTTTCATGCAATAAGCCTAAATCATTGTTGGCAAGCAATATGTCATTAACATAAAACCAGAAAATATTGCTCCCACTGAACCTATAGTATATACGTTAATCAAGAAAATTCATCTCAAAATCAAATGACAGAATAACTTGGTGGAAATTTAAATATCATTGGCAAGACGCTTGCTTGAACTTATAAATGGATCTCATAAGCTTGCAAATCATATTCTTTGGGACTCCACAACCACAAAGTTTTCTGGTTGCTTTGGCCCAATTCTTTCACCGCGCCTCATGAAGCTATGTTTGACCGACTGGTCAAACTCTCTTGCAGTTGGGTAGGCTAGGCGATCTAGTTAACTTACCGCGAAGGGATATTAGTATTGAGTTTAACCAGTCAGTTACGCGGGCGACTGTGATCTTCTTTGTCTTATCTATTCATTTCCCTCCTAATGATTCCATAATAATTCATCCTCAAAGTTTTATTATGAATAATCCTCTCTTTTCCATCACCTTTATTTATTTTATTTTCTCACTTTATTACATTATTATCTTCAATTTTTTTCCACAAAACTCCATAATGTTCCGTTGCATATTTTATTTCATTTTCTTTTCTCCAATCCATCATCCATTATAAAGAGAGAGTCTATGTCCTCATTATTGATGGATGGTCTATTGGAGTACTGACACCATAGAGTCATTATTATTATTCTTCCTCTATTCTCAAATTGGTGTTTTATTAAGGTGCTAATTATACTTTTCTTTTGTTTTCATGTCATCATATAATACATTGATTGTTAACATGCTCATGGTATTTTATATGCTCATGGTATTACATTGATTGTTTTCATGTCATTATGGTATTTTATATAATATATGTATATGAAATTTGGGAGGTTTGGTTGCTTATAGAAAATATTTTACTTTTACCAAAACTTAAACTTTGGTGGAGAGCATAGAAGATGAATCAATTCCACTTAACTACCATCTATTTTCTATCCTTATTATTACATACAAAAATAATATTATAACAATCAATATTTAGTGGAATTGTTATGAGATTAATATATACTACACAAGAGTTAATGATAGATAAAAGATAAAATTGTAATATATTTTTATTCAGGAAATATAGTTTTGAACCTATTTCTTAATGTGTGTGTGTGTGTGTATATATATATATATAATACAAATTCATTTTAACTTTTTTTAAATAATGATTACAAACTATATATATATATATATATATATATATATATATATATATATTGATGGATAGAATGGGAAGGGTAATTATGTGAGAAGGTGAGCGAGAAGGTGAGAATGATCATTATGGAGCCTTAGATCTTGATCCGAGGGCTCTTATCATTTCAAGGTTTTCAATTGTTTTTTTGGTTGGGAATTAAAGAAGGGCACATGAGTCTAAGTGGAAAAAAAAAAGAAAAACAATTAATTGTTGCCTAGGAAATAAAAGTTGCGTTTACTATCACTACTAAAAACTTGCCATATTGCGACAGAAATTGCGACGGAATTTATCAAAGTTGCGACGGAATTTTTGGACCGAGCGACGGACTTTGCGACGGAATATTTTCTGTCGCAATTTGCCTCGTCGCAAGACCTTTGCGACGGAATTTGGTTCTGTCGCACTGTCTCACATTAAATTAAAAAAAACTCAAAAAATAGCTTGCGACGGAAAAATTCCGTCGCAAGAAATTTTTTTTTTAAAAAAATTCCCCTATTTCGTTTTCTTAATTTGTTTTGCTATAAATCTAATTTGTATTATAAAAATATGTATAAGAATATATATGAGAAATTGAGAATATATATATATATACACACACAATGTAAATTTCTTCTTTTTTTGGAACCAGGAAGGAATTATATTTCTATTACTAAAGCATAACTACAAAATGGCAGAGAGGCCAATTAAAAGGTCCTCCACCAAGATCATCCATAGGACAAACCAACATGGATGCCCACAACAGAGAGATCAAACAACAAGTCCATAACATTCTCTGATCTACCCAACTACCAAATGTGCCAACCACTATGTACAAACCATCACAGACAGGAGCAAAATAGTGATGGAACCAAACATAAGGATATCTAACAAACCAGTAGCTAGAAGGAAACCCAAAATAGCTAGCAGTAGACCCCAAGACCCCGATTGAATTAGACAGAAATACTGACATCACCATGCCTTTGGGCAGTGACCTTCATTTCATATATGTAAGTTTCTTCATCAAGTTGTAAAGCCAATTTCTGCTTCTCGGGTGGATCCTTGTACGTGACGAGCAAAGCTTGTTGATCCTGAGAGATATCAGCTAAACCCGCAGCAGCTAAGTTAACTGAACGCATTGCAAAGTTGATTGCCACTGTCCAATCCTTCTCCAAGAAAGATCTAATGTTAGTGACAACATCCCTCAGGTAAGGTTTCACATGGAGAGCACCCTTTTGCAGTGTTTCAATGATGTTAGCTTCCAAGTCCAACTCAATATCATTCAAACGCAACTCCCGCGCCAGCTTCAAACCTTCCCTTAGGGTGAAAAGAGTAGCTTGCATATGATACGGTAGAAATATTTGGATCATGCTTTTCTTCCTTGGACGTTGTCATCTTGGACTTTCTTTCCTATCTCCTAGATAGAAACTGTTCTCTAACTGTTGGGCTCAGCTGCAATTATCCAATTGTTCAGCAAGCAGCTTTTGTTTGCTGAGGTGAGTACTTGAGTTGCTGCTATAAGCATTATGAAAGCAGTTAGTCTTTACTATTATAAAACATAATTGTATAGATT
Source organism: Portulaca oleracea (assembly GCA_029582165.1). Lineage (NCBI taxonomy): Eukaryota > Viridiplantae > Streptophyta > Magnoliopsida > Caryophyllales > Portulacaceae > Portulaca > Portulaca oleracea. The sequence goes on from CM055887.1 coordinate 13,858,116, forward strand.
ACTATGATATGAATCAAGTGGTGGATGCTCTGATTCAGAAACCGTGCCAAATTGGCTAAAGTATGCATTAGAGAACACAACCGAGCCATCATGAGAGGAAGGAGGTCTTAACCTGAGGCATGAAAGGGTTTACTTATTTAGATAATGTGTATATGTATACAGTGTGCAAAAACCAGTTCTCAACAAACATGGCTCTATTCTCTAAATAACATAACAGGAAATTTAGGATTCCAAAGAAAATAGACAAGCTAGATGGATTTTTCAAGGGCTTTCAAATCAAGAAGCATGAACACTATGCTTGGAGCTAGACCAGTAGACCACCTTCTTAGAAATGGACTGCCTAGCATTACATATGATATTCAAACTGTCAAGACACAACATGTTAAATCAATAATGGCAGGATCTTCAGACGTTACTTGCAGTTGGCTATAGCATAAAGTTGGGTTGATTGAACAGTAGCAGACATTACATCCAAAAAACAAAATTCCAACTTTAAATGATTCCCACCTAAGCTCTAACACAAAATGATGCGCCCATTAATCCACTATTACTACTAATCCATATCACCAACACAAACCAACCATACAGAATCTTACTTAAGTATAACTGCAAAGTATATATAGAATGATAACATATTACAGAAGAATATAGATAGAGATAGAGATAGAGATAGAGGTGGACTTGTGATATAGTATGACACATTTGGGAGCTTGATCTTTTGGTGGGTGTGGTGCTGGTTCATCTGCCTTTGCTGGTCCTCCCCCTCCTATCATCTCTCTCTCTCTCTCTAAAACTCGCTCACTCACTCACTCACCACAGAGTCAGTTCTTACTCTATAGTCTTCTACAACCACCTTCAGAAAAGGGAAAAAAAGAGGCAAATCAGTGAAGAAAATGCAAATCTAAGCAAAACCCAGATCCAAAAACTTGTTATTTCAGGAACCCAGAAACAGAAAGGAATGTTCTTCAATTCATTCCATTCACCTCTCTTCTGGGATCTTCGTCTTCGTCTTCGTCTTCTTCAGTGAAGAAAATACGACAGACGTGGATATATACTCTGTGAAGGCGGAGAAGAGGAGACAGAGGGAGAGAATGGCGGAGATCGAGAAGGTGAACACACCAAAACAGATGGGATCTAGCCGACTGAGAGCAACACAAAAACAAAGGAGGAAATTATTTGCAAACACATAGAGATGAAAGAAGGAAGAGTACCTGAGGATGGGTGGCCGACGGAGAACTACAGAGTGTCGGCGCGAGCAGCTGGGCGGCGCGGCAAAGGCGGGGCAAGGGTTAGGGTTAGGCGTCGCTGGGGCTGGGAGTATTTGGGCATCGCGGGACAGACGAAAGAAATGGACTGAATGAACTTATAAAAAATAGACCGAGCGACGGACTTTTCCGTCGCGAGGTCCGTCGCAAGGTCTATTTTTTTTATGCCAAATCAGCGATAGTTTAAAATGGACCGAACGACGGACTTTTCCGTCGCAATTTCCCGCAATATGACAAGTTTTTAGTAGTGTATGTATTGTCTATGTTGATGCATGCTTGTCCACACACACAGGTCGTGCTGATGTCCATTTGTCATCACTTTGATGTCCATGTGTTCAATATTTGATGTTCTTATGTTAATTACTTTATGTTCATGTGTTTATTACTTCTGGTGACCATCAAAATTTTTAAATTTTAAGATCGAACATGTTCAAACCAAATGGACATTATGATCAACTGGAATGGACATCATATTTAGACCAGACAAAACATCATGTTCAAACAAAATAGACATCATATGTATATCAAATGAATATCAGGTCAAAACAAATCGGTATATGAACATCAAATAATGGACATCATATTCGAACCAAATGAACATCTAGTGATAAAGAGGTGGATATCAAATAATAAAGACGGACACCAAATACTCAATATATGAACATCAAATTGTGAACAAATGGACATCAAAGTGATAGCAAATGAACATTTGTTTGGTCGACAAGCATGCATCAACATATAGAATACATAATAAATACAACTATTTCTTAGGCAACAATTAATTGTCTTACTTTTTTCTTTTTTTTTCACTTAGATTCTTGTACCCTCTTTAATTCTCAACCAAAAAAATAATTAAAAACCTTGAAATAATAAAAGCCCTTGGATCAAGATCTAAGGGTCCATAATAACCCTTCTCACCTTCTCACATAATTAACTTTCTCATTCTATCCATCCCATATATATATATATATATATATATATATATATATATATATATATATATATATATATATATATATGTATATATATATATATATATATATATATATATACACACACACACACATATATATATATATATATATTAAATCAATAGTCTTTTAAATGTTAGTATTAAAATATATTTGTATTATGAAAATATATTAATAATGATAGTACGACTATCTCACTGTGAAATAAGAATTAATATCAATAACTTACTCCATATTATTTTTGAAACTAAACATAATTAAATTTCCTCTCTTTCACCTTTCATCTCCCAAAGAAAAGAAATAGGACCATTATTTATCATATTTTAGTGGTTCTATTGAATTTTCACAAACGTTATTTTTCATTCATAAAATAATAATTAACCATTCTTTATTCTGGAAAAAAGGTAATGCAATTATGTTTTGATGGATGTTGTGATTGTTTGACATTGAATATTTAAATTAATAATTATTTTTTAATTTTTGCGTATTATTATTTACTACTGGATGCTAATGGTTTATAATTTTTCTAACATTTTCTATTTTAATTATTTTTATAAATAATTTTCATATTTATTTAATAAAAACAAATTCCCAACAACATTATATTTATAATGGGTACACATAGTTTCGTTTATCTTAATCATATACTGTGATATTTAAGATCAAGGGCTTGTTCTTTTATACAGTTTAGTGCGATTCGGTACTACAACTCACTATACTACTAAATATTCTTCCACACTTTACCATAATAATTACTTTTCTCTTTCCTCACTTTTCTACTCTACCTTTTACGTTCTCTCTTCTCACCTACCACATCAACCACACTTTCCATAAATTTCACCATACAACTCCACACCTCACCTCACCGCACTCCACAATTTCACTACACCGCGCCATTTTCGCATTTTACCTACCAAAAAAAAGCATGGCCTAGTGTTTTTATGATCGATGCTATTAAGAAAGATTTAAAAAGAATGATAAAATTACTTGCATTTATTCAAATTGACTATTAGAAAATTTTCCTCTTTTTTTTGTATGTGTTTATGACAAAATTATAACACATATTTCTTGATTTTATTTTTATATTCATAATAATATTTAATTCACTAAATTGAAAAATAAATTGTTTAATTAATATTTTCTCATATATAATCCATATGTGTGTGTGAAAAATATATATTTAAATTTTGATAAGTTTAACACACATATTATATCACAAAAAAAAAAATTAACATACATAATTCTCGATAATTTAATAATTGATAATCTTCCCATACATGCACAGAATATATACGATAGTTTGTATATTGTAACTTTTCGCATGCATCATGTTGAAACCATACATTTTCTTCATCCCTCTCTTTAATAATCTCTTATCACTTGATTTGTATACCATTATTTTGAACATGAGAGTCTCACATATCGATCCTTTCCTCGATTCATAATTAACCTTACCGTCGAATTCGAATATGATTCGTAGACCAGAGTGATATATTATTTTTCAAAAAATTGCTCGGAGGTACCCCATTATTTGAGGAAACTATTTTTCGGTACCTCAACTTTTCAAAACTCATTTTTTGGATTAGTAATTATTAGATGTTTTTTCGTCATCAATTTTATTAAGTGACCCAAATATTTGTTATTCCATTCTTGAAGAAATACACTTGAAGAAAGGTATTTCGGTCACTTAATAAAATTAATGGCTAGAAAAACGCCAAATAATTAATAATCCAAAAATTAAGGGCACATAAGTTTTGAAAAGTTAGGGTACCGAAAAATAGTTTCCCCAAATATTGGGGTACTTCCAAGTAATTTTTTTATTATTTTTAGTGTTGGAAAAAACAATGAGATGGATAAACACGGTCACATGGAAGATGGGGGATCAGTTGGGTGGCTAGGAGTCGAGGGCAACCCGTCTCCTCTTAAGACTTATTCACTATGGATGATCGAGTTTGAGGGATTGAATTTCAAGATCAAGATGCTATGGAACCGAAAGATAAGTTTATGTTGCTTTATACAAGTTTGTTTATTCAAGTTTATTATTAATTATCAAGATTATTAATCAATTGTGATTCATTTGATTGATGTAGTTAAGATCTCGATCGGTTGTGGAAATGGTGATTTATGGTTATACTCAAGAGGTTCAAGGAGTATGATGAGATTGCCTTCATCGAGATAAGTCCTTTATTTTCATTAAGTTGGCTTTTATTTGATTTAAGTGGCATAAGTTATCTTGATTTGAATTTGGGTTAATTCAAATGGAAGGATTAATTAAAAACATGTTGAGATTTGTTTATACGCCTTGTTAAGTCACCATTTACAAGTTTTTCAAGAAAGTGGTGTGTTAAGGTGTTTGTGAGTACATGTTTGTTTGTCATTATGCCAAGATGTTAAGTGTGATTTTATTATTGTCAAGTAAATCACAAAGTGCCATGTTAAGTTAGTTTATGAGTTTATGGCATGTATTTCTATGATTAAGTGTATATATATATATATATATATATATATATATATATATATATGTGTGTGTGTGTGTGTGTGTGTGTGTGTGTGTGTGTGGTATATTCATATATGAGTTGTTTATTGAATATAAAGCATGATAATTGTTTATTAAGTTTATCATGATTATTTATATTTGAATACATGAGTTTATCAATTTTTTTTTAATTGATGGAATGACAAGCATGAATGTTTAATTTTCAAGTATGTACATGTTCAAGGATGTATGTCAATCTATTTGATTCACATGTTTAAGTTTATGTACATGACTAATGTTATTCTCCGCTAGAGATACAAACATGCTTGAGTTAAGACAATGTTTATTCATGAAAGTTCTTGTATATATGTTTTGAGATATATACTTGTGTTGTGTTGTTTTGGTACATGTTTTGTTAAGCATACATAATATGAATGAGCTAGATGCAAGTGTTCTTGAAATGTATGAGTTTGACATGAAAATTTCATAAGTTGTGAGAATATGGATTCGTGGTAATTTGTTGCAAGGTGAATTCTTATGATCAATTAATTCTTATTTATTTGTTTATGCAAAGAAGGTTTATATGTTGCTTATATGTCTCAAGTCTTTGCATGTTTCTCTCAAGTTTAAGTTGATTGTCTAATGTGAGTTTATTATGTTTAAAGTTTTGATAATAATATGTTTATAAGTGCTTGACAAGTATTCATGTCTACAAGTTGTTTAAATATATATGTCATTATATATTTAATTAGCACTTATGCAAGTTTGCCTTAATATAATGTCTTGATTGATTTAAGTTTCAAGTATGCTAGTATGCATGTCAAGTTACCAATCAATCATGTTACATAGTTTTTTATGTTTGAGGCATGACAAGTTCAAGAGTATCATATGATGTTAATTAAGTACTTGTGCTAACTTTGTTAAAAGTATAAGATCAAGTTAATTCATATGATTACATTGCGTGAATAAGTTAAGACATGACATGCTTTCTTATTATTAAAATATGAATAATGTATTTTGTTCATATGAGTACAAGTAGAACGAAATGTATATTTCTTGTTTGTCATGGTAGTAATTTAGGTTCTCACGCATATTATTGTTTCAATAAGTTTAGCATAGCCAAATAAGAAATAATGACGGTTCATGTGATTATTATAAGCATATGGGCTATGGGTGTGTCATAAGTAACATAGACACAAATTTATTTATAAGTGTAAGCTTCTCATGCTCAATGATCATGTTATTATCAAGATGATTTTGTTAAGTGTTTACTTTGTCATATATGATGTTTCTTCATGAGATAAAGTAAATGTTTATGAGAAGGTTCATACTTTGTATGGTTTGTATGCTATTATATGTGGCTTGCATATTGAGGCATATGGTTGACGTCTGATTATGCAAGATTTAAGGATAATCATAACTCAATGGATTCATGTATTTAAGTTGAATACATGTACTTGGCTGTACCGCCATTTTATGAGATTATAAGTGTTCATCATGTATGAATGTAAGTAGTATGTATCTACTATAAGATAAGTTGCATAATGTATGCATGCTGGACTATGTGCATGATCATATATTTTGAACGCACGATGTTTACCTAAGTTCATGTGTTATAAAATTGGATGATCATTACTTCATTTGTTAATAGTCCTTTAATCAAGTTTACATGTTTGATATGTAGGATTCAATCAAGTTTGCTACAAAGGGAAATGCATATGGCTCTCATATACATTTGTTTGATCCATCCTTAAATGGCTTATGGATTAATATTTTTGAGTAAGATTGGTTTACGGGACGAATGATTATGAGTTCCATATTTTAATATTTAATAAATGGATCCAATCATATAAGGAGATATGACTCAATTAGAATGATGTTTCATCATATGAGAATAAAAGTCATATAACGATAAGATAATCATTCAAGATCAATTGAGATTCTTTCTTGCCAAGCCATTGTTAAGATATGTAATAAGTTTCATTACATATGGTATTCAAGTTTATGATATTCAAGCTTTGTAGCAAATGGTTGAAAGTGTAATGTTTTAAGTTACACATAAGATGGAATCTAATTTTCATGAAACTTAAGCGTTTGTTTAAGTTTAAGATGGAAGAGGCTTCTTTCATGGAAAATCAAAAACTGTTTTGATTTATACAAAGTCCATAACTATGAGATCAAAAGTTATTTGGATATAGTTATTCAAAGAACACGAAAATCAAATGTTAGTTTGATTTACAAGCTTCTAAGGTGATAAGTTTTAACTATAAAATCCAAATGCTATTTGGATATAGTTATGCGAAGAACATGGAAAATCAAATGTTAGTTTGATTTATAAGGTTGTTCTAAGGTATAAGTAGTGGCTATGTAATCCAAGGTACATGGATAAAGACATAGTGATAAGGAAAAGAATGCGAAAAATCAAAAGAAATTTTGATCTTATAAGCATTTCTTTCAAGATAACTATACAAGTAGTCCAACATATTGGACAAGGTTATAGTAATCTCTTTATAAGTATTACGAAGATTATCCATGTTATTTGGATAATGTTTGAGGTCATGAGATTTTAGCATTACAAAAGAATGTATAGTTCAAAGGTTTGTCGCCTACTAAAGCATTTGTTTTGTAAGTTCAAATATGAACTCAATATTTTAAAAGTTTACCAAAGCTTATAATGCGATGGTTTAGTCGTACTATGATAAGTGGTAAAGTATTTCTTACTTAAACCTACGGTGTGATGGTGTAATCACAACTATGATGAAGGAAAGAAATGTTAAGTTTAAGATATGATCATAATAAGTAAGGTCGTGGAAAGATATGTATTTATCTAGTGATCTTAGTTAATAGGGGGAACTCAAAAGTATCATGATCAAATTCTTGCAAGGTCACAAGAGTATCTAGTGATACTTGATAAGGGGATGGGAGTAAAGCCTCACCTATAAATTGTCATCAACGGAGCTCCAACTCACACTTGACATATGTGGTCAAGTCTTGAGTTCAATGGTCGACGACGTTGTAGGACAATTGGAGCATCAATTCTATAATTCATCCCAAGGTCAAGTGATGCTCAAGAACCGTAATGTTCAACAGGTTTCAGTCTATGACTCATTAACAGACTTTGAATCGATGAGATGGGGAGCTCTATTAAGGGGCGTAAAAGTCTGCCTATGCGAGGATGTGAAGTGGGCCGCTTCGGATAGCCTATGGCTGGGCTTGACGGTTCTCGCGGAGGGTATGGGACACATGGCCGGTTTGAAATAGTGTCTTTATTTTAAGCAAGTTTTTCGGTTGTGTGTGTGTTATGTATGCAATTAGTCAATTAAGGATGTAATGTTCAAAGCTTGTCTACTTATGCATCCAGACTAATTGAAATTATGTACACTAAGTGAAAGTTCCAATCGTGAGACACTTTCATGACGCATAACAACTCCTTGATTTCTCGGGTGTTGATTCTTTCTAGAAGTATGGCGGGGGTATTTTTACCCAAGTGAGGGATCTCGGGTTATTTCAAGTGGAACTCTTGAAATGGCGGGGGATTGTTGGAGTATTTCAAGAGTTTAGAGGCATAAAAGTATAAGGTATAAGCATAGGATCGACCGGGAGGTCGGATAAGAGCTTAACAAAGAAAATGGACTCAACACGGATCGTGTTCAATATGACACAACCCGTGTTGGTGTCCGGAGAGTTTAAAAAGTGTGCTTAGGATCAACACGGGTCGTGTTGGCTTCAACACGGACCGTGTTGAGCACTGTCGGGATTAAATTTGTAATCCCTTGATTTATGCCTCATGGTCAAATGTATCTAGGCATCTTTTTGGATGATATTAACTGAGAAATCAGTCTTGATTTCTCATCAATATTGTTCAATTCAAATCCCTTGGATTATGCCTAAGACAATTGGTAAGTAACTCCCTTTCTACTCCAAAAGCTCTCTATATAAGGTGGATGAATTGTACATTCATCCACACCCTCAATCATCTTCTTCTTCAAGTTTCTAGAGAGTTTCAACACACTCTTTGAGGTGTTGACTGCAGCAACATTCTTTGAGAGCCAAGGGATTTGAGTTGAACAATATTAATGAGAAATCAAGACTGATTTCTCAGTTAATATCATCCAAAAACATGCCTAGATACATTTGACCATGAGGCATAAATCAAGGGATTACAAATTTAATCCCGTGCTCAACACGACCCGTATTGAATAACCACGGTCCATGTGGAAGCCAACACGACCCGTGTTGGATCAACACGGTCCGTGTTGATCCTGAGCACACTTTTTAAACTCTCTGGACACCAACACGGGTCGTGTCATATTGAACACGATCTGTGTTGAGTCCATTTTCTTTGTTAAGCTCTTATTCGACGTCCCGGTCGATCCTATGCTTATACCTTATACTTTTATGCCTCTAAACTCTTGAAATACTCCAACATTTAGTTTGTTATTTTATATATCAAAATAACTGCAATTCTTCCTTTACTATTTCTTCTTAATCTATTTTCTGTTTATTTTTATTCTCAATATCTAAATTTTTACTAATAAGTATTGGGTTAAATTTACATTGAGATTGGGCTATGGATTGGGTTTAACCAACCGGTCAAACGCCTTTCTAGTTACCCAGTTTATGATTTTGGGCCCAGATGGCCACTGGTCTGGCTTAGTTTAATCGACCAGTTAAACTAGTCAACCTATTAGCCACAATGGGTGAAAATTTTGTATGAATATAGATTGATGTTTATTAGTTTGAAAGTTTATACCTGAGATTTTAAATATTCTGATTATGGGTTAAGCTTGAAATAAACTCATTCAAGTTTATTAGTCATGATTTTAATCCTACTTTAAGCATTAATCACCAGATTGATTCCCAACTGATGTAGCATGCAAACTAAGCTTGAAATAAACTCATTCAAGTCTACAAATTGACAAGATTATTGAGTTTCATGATTATAGGGACGTTGGATGCCAAAGTCAATCACATGGGTAATTGCTAAAGAACTTATTGAACCGACTCGCAATGAGAGCGCTTTTAGTTCTGAATGTCATAAGAGCTCCCAATACTCAAGAAGATTCCTAAACCCTATGTTCTTTATAGAACTTCTTGCATGATCCATTGTAAATTTTGAGCGCATCTAATGCCTCTCGTAAAAGGAGGTTATACGAGCGGTGTTTGGGTTGCTTTGGATTATATATGTACATGGACATTTGTAGTTGAACAAGATGACATTGTCGTCCGTTTGAGGGAAGGGTGTCCTACTAACCACTCAACAAGTTTAGACTGAAAGTGTTTGGTCAAGCTCGGATGGATCAATGTTGATTATTCGGTTTCAATGTTTAACTCGGCGGTTCAGAAACATTTGTACGTACTCAATAAGGATGACATCGAATTACCTTATTCAATCGAATACAAGACGTTAAGTGACAAGGTAGTTTAGTAAATTGAACACCGATAGCGATAGGACAAGTCAAAGATTGTTGGGAGTGTCCTCACAATGTTTAATTTATAAGAGTACTTTAGCCAAATTAATATGGTGACTATATCTTGCTAGAGATCTCTATAATAAGTCATTAAATGGTTTAATCATGACAATATTATTTGGTCCCATACGGTCGTACTAGTCTGTGCCTTGGAATAGTATGTATGTGTATAGTCCAATATACTATGGTATTTATAACGCCCCGGCCCCACCCGGGCCGCGGACATTACCGATAACTGCTTCAAGGATCATTGACTGGCCCAACAAATCACCACGAGTTTTTCCAGCATGCTTCGTCCTCGCTTACACGCTGCCTACGAAAAATTCCTAGGAGGTCACCCATCATGAGACTACTCCCAGCCAAACACGCTTAACTAAGGAGTTATCGATGGATGAGTTACCATAAAAGAAGGTGCACTTAACCATATACTCAGGGTGTTACAATCACCCCCACTTAAGCGTACAACGTCCTCGTTGTGCCACAATCCATTCCAAAATCTCTGCCCCGCTAAGTGACTGCCCAAGGATCTCCTGTCCACTAGCGCAGCTCACGGTCACGGGTTGGCTTAAAGGGATTGTACTAACTACTTATATCACCAAGGTGCACCTTTTTTTTTATGGTTGCCCATCCATTTAAAACTCTTCAGTTAACCGTGCTTGGTTGGGAGTAGTCTCAAGATGGGTGACCTCCTAGGAAGTATTCACAGGCAGCGTGTGAGTGAGTACGAAGCACGCTGGAAAGATTCGTTGTGATTTGTGGGGCCAGTTAGTGATCCTTGAAGCATTTCTCGGTAACATCCGCATCTGGGAGGGCTCAGGGCGTTACATATGTGTAGACACCAGATTTTGTACCGGGTATTTTAGATAAATTGTACATATGTAATAAATTAGCATGCAAAAGTCAAAAGCCAAAAATACAAAAAAACCCCAAAAATACATGCCATGTCATCAATCCGTGTGAGCAGTCAAACACATCCATGTATCCATGCCATGTCATCAATCCATGTGAGATAATTCAAGCACATGCTCTAATTCATGCATCCATGCAATCCCCACAATCATGCACTCCCCTAATCTCCTCTTATCCCATAATCAAATAACTTTATTGGGGGGATTATGATGTTATATGAGCATGATTGGTGGATCATGTTTATTCCCTTCCATTCTATTACCTCTCTTCCTCACCTATAAATACCTCCCTCATCCTCACTCATTTCATCAACTCTTCCCATCAAAAACTCTCAAAAAAATACTCTCCATCACTCTCTACTCTCTCCATAATCATCATCCTACACCCTTACTCTCTCCACTTTTCTTCTCTCATTATCATCATACTCTCAAAATTCCCTTCTATTATCCATAATTATCATTCACATCATCATTATACCAACTATATAACCATATCTCCAACTATTTAATCCTTCATTCCGTCATTCATATAATATCGAGTCCAAGCATCCGCTACGAAGAAGGGATCATTTTGAAAGCTTGAGGTAAGAGTCATGTATATCTTCATGATTGTATTTTCAACCATGTAATTTCTTCTTATATCATTCTAGTTGTACATTATTTTGTAAAAGGAAAACTCGTTTTCTTCTTGCATGATGGGAATATAATGTCGTGAAATTTATTTAACTTCTCCCTGCTCTTTTTCTTTTCAAGTTCGATTGTAGTAGAGTCTGTTTTGTTAAACAGGCGAATTCGAGAATTATTTTAATTCTCGAATTCGTAACCTTGCCCCCGGACTTAGAATTTGGGTTCGTAGACCGGAGTCACTTTTTATTATTTTCGATTTTTCGGTTTCCTTAAATCGGCTGGCGACTCTTTCTTTTTTTATATAATCTCTTTTTATTATTTAACGTGAATGTTTATTATGTCAAACAAATTTATAAAATACTCCATCCTTCCCATATTATCTGTCATTTTAACTAACTTTCTTTTTTCCCATAATATCTGTGTCACTGTATATTCCCAATAACTTTTTAATGCTAAACTACCAATTTTACCCCTTTACATTAAAGAAATTGAAAAAAAAAAATATAACTCTCCATCTTCCAGCCAAAGTTTCAATTACCATCACTGATTATAACTAAAGAGACCAAATCACTTCCCATAAAAAAAATAAAGAAAAAAGACCAAATCATTACTGCCAAATAGGGTTGAGTCTATCATCCTCTTCCTGTAAAATAAATGAGTTCAAAACAGAGGATCATGTACTCATGTAGCCAGAGCATCAAAAGCAAACTTCTTCCATTCTGATAAGCTATCTCTGTGTCTCTCTGTGTTTCTCTATCTTTTATAGGTGTGTCTCTCTTTATATAGGTTGTTCAATGTTTAGCACATATAATGAAAAAAATTGGTGTCTCCAGATAAGCTATTTCATGTTTCATTAGCTCTTTCATGTTTAATTTATCCTTGTTATGTGAGATAAAAATTAGTTTTTTTTCTCCTCTTGTTGATGACAACTTTTGGAGGAATTTAGTGCTATATCCTCTTCTTGTAGTTGTTATCAGTTTCATCCAAGTAGATCAAAGAATTACCAACATCAAAAACATTATTACTTCATTAGCATTATATTGCTCAATAATCTTAACGAGTAATGGAAAACATGGTTTATCTTATATGGAAAAAACGCAGCCATGAAAAACAGAGCAGAGAGAGAAAAAATGGGGATGAGAGAGGATTGCCTTTTCATATGACAACAGTAGTAATCTATTATGGCTGAAAAAATGAAGGACATTTTTGTCTTAAAGAAATGTAATTAATGCCTCCTTTCAATTATATTGATATTTTCAATTGCAGCGGCGCCGTCAAGTAATTCGGGAAGGAGGGACTAATTTACATAATTCCATATTCCGATCCAGATTTTGCTCAAGAGAAAATACCATAGGAATTATTAAAGGTCATATGCCTTTGAATTTTCTAAGTATTCTCTATTGGACTTTGGCTTGGATTCGAATCGGATTTTATGTAAAATTATTTATAAATTAATTTGATGTTATTTCAAACATGTGAATAATAAAAATTGATTATTGAATAAATAAGAAGTTACCCCCCGAAAATGAATTTCATAAAATAAAAATATCCTTATTTAAGGATTAAGCAACCTTAGTCGGCTCCCGATCATTAAGTAGCGCATCCGAAAACGATTCCCCGAACGAGAATTTTCCGGATCCTTCATATTGGCGACTCCACTGGGGACTTAAACTTAAAAAGAGGGTAAAACTTGAAAAAATCGAATTTATTTGAAATTGTAAAAGGGAGAAGTTAATTTATTTCATGATTTTATTATTCTTTAGGCATCCTTCGTATACCGGGCCACTAATCGCGTCTTTTGACACGTTAGCACAAAGGCGACGGTTTAGGTATACCTAGGTGATTCCCTTGAGAGCGGGCAGGCCACTACCTGTGTGATGCATCCTACATCGCCAAACATTCCGTCTCTCCTCTCCCCATGTTACACTCAAAGGGCTTCCTTGAAGTTCTTTGAACAATACCTCACACTCCTTACCTAAGGGTATAGAGCACCAGGGTGAGAACATGCGGTAGGCCATGTAATCCAACCATAGAAATCCATGAATATAGAGCCTTGGTTTAAGGTATCCTTCATGTTGTATGATATGTGCTATGTGTATCCCCTCCCCTTTTCTTCTTTTGTTTTAGAGTTGACTCTAGTTTAAAGGTTTTGTTCTAGTCCATATAAAATTCATTGGGTTGAAAACATGATTATTTATTAATTAGAATAATTGACCCAAAAGGCATCATGGTTAGCCCAAGTGGAAGGACTCATTTATGTTTGAAGGATGAATATTTTAATTAATAAATAAAAACTGACTCGCCTTTGATGATATCATATGGCCCTTTACGAAATTCTCTTAACAAAAGGTCCAAAAAAAAAATAAAAGTATAACAAAGTTCATGGATAGCGTAATAGTCATTAGGCTTGAATAAATTAATTTATCGATTTAATTATTAAATCCATCACATTTATGGTCGGCCCGTTATTAGGCCCAACCATATCGGATTTACCAATTAAGCTTATAAATTTATTATAACTCGCTTATTGTTGACTTTATTCAGTCCTTTACGATATCCATTTTTCTTGAGTAAATAAATAAAGCTTGTTGTATGTGTAAATACGTGTCTGTATGTTGGGTCTTCATTAGAGTTAGACCTAATTTTGAGATATTGTTTTAGTCCGCGTAATAATCGTAGGGTTGAGAAGAAATAAATTTATAAACTCGATTAATTAACCTTAAATGTTACGGTCGACCCGGTAGTGAGGCCCATCCTTTTTAAAGCTTAATTATCCTTGTTTATCGATTCATTTTAACTCACCTTTGATGATTTTATTCGGCCCTTCTCAATATTCTCTTACTCATGGTCGAAAGAAAATTGATTAATAATCAAACAAAGTCAATGTGGGTTGTTCTAGCCCGCGTAATAGTCTCAAGGTTAGAGAAAATAAATTTATAAATTTGATTATTATGTATAACAAATCCATGGTCGGCCCGTTGTTAAGCCCATCCATGGTGGAATTAATAATTGAGTTTATAATTATATTTTAACTCGCCTTTTGACGGGATTATTCGGTCCTTTACAACAGTCACTTTCCTTGAGTTAAATAAATAAATGTGTTGGGTCACAATAAAAAAAGAGTGTCAGTGTGTTAAGCATTATTCTAGTCCGCATAATAGCCAACAAAGCTTGAGTCGTCTGAGTTGTTGGGCTGAGTTACGGATTCTCCTTAAAACGGTCGGCCTGTGGATTGGGCCCATCCGAATTGAGAAACACTGACTTAAACCTATCAGCTTATGATTCGCTCGCTATGTTTGACTTTATTCAACCCTTTATAATGTTCTGTTGTTAAGTCCATATAGAGTTAGGTCATGCACTCCTAAAGAGTGGATGAATCTTTGTTTCAGAGTCTACATGTAAATATATTTCAGTCTTTCGAAAGTCTCATACAAGGTCGTGTCATAAGTGAGTCTTTTCCTGGGTTAATGTGTGTTTGTCTCTTTTAGAAAGTCCAGTGTAAACCCATGTCATGGGTGAGTCTTTGTTTTAGAGTTAGGATATGAATGTCTTTTTCTTTAGATAATATCATATGAGGTCTAAGATGAGTCTTCGCGTTAGTGTCTTCATATAAGTGTATTTCATTCTTTAGGGGGTCTCATACAGGTTCCCATGCCATGGGTAAGTCCTTTTCAGAGTCAGCATATGAATATCCTGCATTATAGAAGTCTCCTATAGGGTCTAAGACGTGCAAACCCATGCCATGGGTCACTCGTTGAGTGATTTCTCGAGTTAGCGTGCAAGTGTCTTTCATTCTTAGGAATTCTTATATAAGGTCTAAGTCATGGGCAAATCTGTGTCTAGAGTCATCATGTAAATATTTGTCTTTTTAGAAGTCTAGTGTAAACCCATGCCATAAGTTAGGTTTTCTGGGTCAGCATACAGGCATTTGCACTTTAGGAGGTCTCACATAGAATTTAGGACATGTAGACCCATGACGTGGGTTAGTCTTTTCCTTGAGTCGGCATATAGAGGTCTTGCATCCTAGGAAGTCTCATGTAGATCAGTTAGCACATTCAAACCCATGTCCTGGGTGAGTCTCTCCCGAGTCAGCATATAGGCGATCTCCATTTTAGGAAGTCCATATAGGTCATGTAGGCCATACATGCATTGGGATGGTTTTTTCTTCATTTTTCTAGTGTCAGGGTCAAGGCCTGAGCTAACCATAAAAGGAATATTTGGGATGACGGGATATTTTGCAACTACCATAGATCCCGAGGGAACAACATGGAGAATTGTTAAACTTTGGATTCCCCATACGAGGACAAGGAGGGCACATCATCAAAGGAGATTTAGACGTAGTTACAGTCTTGGTTGTCAAGCATTTCATGCTCAGAATCTGTTATAGTCAGTTCTTCATTCATTTCTTTGCTCGTGTTGCTATGTGATCAAACAGAATTTCGTGCCTGTGTTTTTGACTTGAGTTGAGAAGTTCTCTCATCTATCCATCATCCGTGCAAACCAAGTCTGACAAATTTTATTTTTTCTTATCCTTCCATCTTTGCTGTGTATCTCGTTCCCATCTTTTATTTTATCGAATCCAGGGTTTAATTAAAGAAAAAAAAGAGAGAGAGAAAAATAAGAAAAAAGAAAAAGAGAGAAGCCAGTCTGCACTCATCAAGCAGGCTGGGCAAAAAGAGAGAACACCAAAATCATCAGTCTCTTGAAAATGGACATCTCTATGCTCCAAGACCAGCAGCTTAACAAAATGTGATAAGGACAGGGGGCTTGAAGCCAACCTTCATTTCACCACCCACATTACCCTTATCTTTTCACCCAATCTCGACTTACCACCTACCACTCACATCTTTGACCTCTCCATCAAACCTCAACCCTTTTCAAACCCTTAACCCATTCCAAAAGGTGTGCTATGACCAAAGGAGATACGGGGTTTCACTGGATTCATCTCAAAGCTCACAATGACCTATGAACCTTTGTTCAAGGAGTTGAAGAAGGGAAGTAAAATAGAATGGGACGATCAATGTCAAGCTGCATTTAAAAAAAAAAAAATCAAGGAGTATTTGCAACATCCACCGGTCCTTATGCCTCCAATACCAGATGAGCCTCTACTCCTTTATCTTACAATAACTAGCACCGCAATGGGCGCTATGCTAGCCCAAAAGATAAAAGGTCAAGAGAGCGCCATCTATTACTTGAAGCAACTCCAGTATTTGCCAAAGGGTGGGTTGTTTCAGATTTCTTGGCCGCTTCACCATCACAGGAACCCCCAAGCACTCACTTGGAATTCCAAGATGAAGATATTTTCCTTACAGATGAAGATACATGGGAAATGTATTTTGACGGGGTTTCAAATCAAATGGGTTGTGGAGTAGGAGTACTACTGATCTCTCTAGAAGGGGCACATGTTCCTGTATCTGTGAAGCTGGATTTGGACGCCATAAACAATGTTGTCGAATATAAAGCCTGCATTAAGGGTTTACAAGCTGCTTTGGCCTTAGGTATACACCATATAAAGGTCTTTGGAGATTCTAGCCTTATCATCAATCAGGCTAAGAACATGTGGAAAGTTCGGAATGAATGCCTTATGGCATACCAACATAAGCTTTTGGGACTTGCTGATCAATTTGAGAAGATTAGCTTCCAATACCTTTCTAGCCAAGTTATCTTCAATGATATCGATCCCATCAAGCACACTCCAACTACCAGTAATAGTAGAGCGGTAGTCTCAACCAGTATATGTCTGCAATAAGGAGACATAAGAAGAAGAAATTGAGGAATGGTTCCATGACATATATAATTTTCTCCGGAAAGGAGAATATCCAGCCGAGCTAGAGGACAACGGGCAATCAGATCTTTAGCAGCACAATAATGTTTGGTCCAAGATCGCTTGTACAAGAAATCGCCTATAGACATCAATTTGTTCTGCATCGATGCTAAAAGTGCAAAGGAAGAGAATGTGGACCTCACATGAATGGGCGCATGCTAGTGAAGGAGATTCAAAGGGCTGGTTGTTATTGGTCCACTATAAAGGCAAATTGATGGGATTTCGTTCAAAGACATCACAAATGCCGGGAGTATGCCAATTTACAACATCAACCTCCCTCGTATTTGACTACTTTGACATCTCCATGGCCATTTTCAGGATGGGGTATCGACATCATTGGCAAGATACACCCAACAGGAACAGGAGGACATGAATACATCTTGGTCACCATTGATTATTTTACTAAGTGGGTAGAGGCAGCTTCTTATGCCAAACTCACATCCAAACAAATGGTCGAATTCATCCTTCAGGACATCATATGCCTCATGAGATCATCAGTGACAATGGAAGCCACTTTCGCTACTTCCCATATTCAGTACCACCGGTCTTCACCATATCTACCCCAAAGTCAAAAGGTGTGTTGTGACTAATGTCATTAGAAAGGCGAACATGAGTTAATCCCATGGAGAAGAAAGTCGAAAAAAGAGAAGAAAGCAAAGGAGAAAGTGAAAAAAAAGTGAAAAGAAAAGTGAAAGCAAAAAAACAAAAAAAACAAAAAAAACAAAAAAAAAAGAGTGAAAAGTGAAAGCAAAAAAAAAAAGAGCCAGAAAAATGGAGTTAAAAAAAAGAGAAGTTGAGAAGGAAATGAAACAAGAAAAAGGAAGAAAGAGAAAAAGGGGTTAGAGGAGAATAAGAAGTGAGAACGCGAAAATAAGAGTCATGCACACCTCAGAAAATGTCGTCTCAAACCTTCACCTCATCATCCATACACCTCAGCCTTCTATAACCTTCACAAACCTTTCATATGAACCCTCAAACCTTCATAACCATTAAGCCTTCCTCGGGGCACTATCCATCAAAGTTACGCTTAAAGAACTACGACTGGCCTGATTCCACCTTGGATATGTAGGAAAACCTCTTTGAGGCCCGGGCGCTGCAAGGAGCATCCTTTGTCCTCAAATTGTTGGTCTTTCAGAGAAAAAAAAACAAAAGAGGCTAGCTTGGAATCCCAGGCTAGGCAAAAGGAGAGTGAGAGAATAAGAGTGGCTAGCCTGAAAACCCGTCAGGGCAGCTTAGGCAAAAGGAGAGTGACAGAATAAGAGAGGCTAGCTTGAAAACCCGTCAGGGCAGGTTAGGCAAAAGGAGAGTAAACCCTATATTTCATCATCATCATCAACCCTCCATCTTCCTTCCGTCAAACTTGAACATCATTCCATAACCATGCTCCAAACTTTTTCCAAGAGATGATGTCTATCCCATTTGACCATCTCTTCAAGACACGATCATTCTTGAGTGTCTCCCTATCTCATTCATCAATAAAGTCTCGTCTACCATCCCTTTCACTAAAACGTCTTCCAACCTTTTCTCAAGAGATGATGTCTATCCCACTTGACCATCTCTCCTCCCTTTCAAGACAAGATCATTCTTAAGTGTCTCCACATCCCATTCATCAACCAACCATTGTCCACCGTCTCCTTCCCCAAACACTTCCTAACCAACCCATTCATCCCATCTCACCCTTTGAGGACTTTTCAGCTCAGTCATTAGTGCAAGTATGAGGCTCTGTTCTTAGCAAGAGCAAAAGCCGTCCACATCAGATCAGCGACTAACTGGCAACCACATGATCATGAACAGACTTAGAAACAAGCTACTCTAAACTGGGAGCTCACGCTACCTTTGTGACATCGTTAAAGGCATTTATCGGAGACAGCTTCCAAGAGGGACACTTAATCCCTATCCTACAAGGTCCTGCATCTTCAATTCCATAAACGTCCTAATAGTGGTCTCATCAAAGAAAAAAAGAGAGAGAAAAAAAGAGAAAAACATAGAAAAAAAAAGAAAAAAAAAGAGGGGCTAACTTGAAAACCCTTTGGGCAAGTTAGGCAAAAGGAGAGTTTGAGACTCACTACTAAGGATTATGCCTCCTCCTATGGTATGGTCCCCATGCATCACCTCCTCAATCCACATTGAAACTGGGGGCTTGTAAATCTCCAAGGTACTCTCCAAAGCAGAACAGTGTCATCAAGAGTCTACGCCAAACCAGGGGCTTGTCATACATCAGCATACATTTGCAAGCAATCAAGGTCATCTACATGATCATTCAAGAAACGCATCCTTCAGGCCTGTTGCCTCCATCTTTATTCCCTGTCCCGTGGATCGAAACATTACTCATCCTGAATTTTCTTGAAAATCCCCACGAGTGGCCTCGATCTTTAGAAAGCATTGTCTTAGGGAGTCATGGTTTTAGGAAAACATTGTCTTAGGAAAGCATTGTCTTAGAAAATCTTTGTCTAAAAATAGAGACGGGGGTTGTCTGCATGTAGAATAGCATAGAGCATTATACGTATGTCCTGTATAAGCATAATAGGGTTGCATTGCATCCATATGTCATGTCAGAGTCACATTGAGTCAATTTGTCATGCATTGAGTCAATTTGTCATACATCAAGTCAGTCTATCATGTGTTGAGTCGATCATGTTGCCGAAGTCGATCTGTCACCACAATCTGTTTCGCATTAAGTCGATCTATCGATCTGTTGTGCATTGAGTCGGTCTGTCATGTATCAAGTCAGTTTGTCATACGTTGAGATAGCTTGTCATCCATTGAGTCTGTCTGTTGTGTATCGAGTCAGTTTATCGAGTTAGTTTGTCGTACATAAAGTCGATAGTCGTGCATAAATAAATGAGTGCATGAATGCTTGTGTCAAAAACAAAACAAAAAATTGCATTGTTTGTGCAAGAGTTTAGTAGAATAGTTGCATGCATACCCGCATATCTAAAAATGAAAAGAAAAAAGAAGAAGGAAGTGTCATATCATTGCTCTAGAACGCAACAAAGGGGGGCTGTTCAAGCCCAATTAGACCAGTCGACATGGTTTCCAGTCACTGAGAGCAAGATTAGAGCAATCTCTAATCCAACTCTTGCTGGACAAGTTAACATCCAGTCAAGTGCATGCATACTCATCGAGAAAAGAAGAACAATCAAAGGCTCAGACTTGACTACTAATCATCAAGAGCAAGATTAGAGAAATCTCTAATCACACTCTAGATGACTTCTATCCATCATCCGAAGCTCATCCTCATGACGATCTTCCATTATGCCAAGGACGCCACTGACACAATCGTCCACCTCGGGAAAATCCGTTGGGCACCACCATCAACATCGGGAAAATCCGATCCACCTCGGAAGAATTCGTTGGGCACCATCAACACCGAGAAAATCTTATCCGCCTCGGGAAAATCCATCGGGCATCGTCGACATTTCGGATAAGAGCAATCTGCCAGACAGGTAAATCTCTGTATCTCCAGTCATCGTTCAAAATGATCTAACATTCTGCTTTGTTTTCTATGTAGGGAACCATCATCAACATCTTCAGTCGTCCAACAGTTGCCACCTAAACGCCTCCGGCAACATCACCGACATCTTCAGTCATCCAATGGTTGCCAGCTAAAGGCCTCCGACGACATCACCGACATCTTCAGTCGTCCAACGGTTGCCAACTAAAGGCCTCCACGACATCATCGACATCTTCAGTCGTCCAACGGTTGCCACCTAAAGGTCTCCGACGACATCATCGACATCTTCAGTCGTCCAATGGTTGGCACCTAAAGGCCTCCAACGACATTACCGACATCATCTGTCTTCTGGTTGCCACATAAAAGAGCACCAACAACAGACATCTTCTGGTTGCCAAATAAAAGAGCGCCGACAGTTGTAGACA
This sequence comes from Portulaca oleracea, assembly GCA_029582165.1. Lineage (NCBI taxonomy): Eukaryota > Viridiplantae > Streptophyta > Magnoliopsida > Caryophyllales > Portulacaceae > Portulaca > Portulaca oleracea. Next base: position 13,879,537 of record CM055887.1, read on the forward strand.
CCGGGATTTGCACCGATATAATCCCGACTTGTCAAAAGTTTAAATAAAACATCTGGGCCGAATACAACAAGCAAAGCAAACAAAACAAATTCAAGGCGGCCCACTACCGAGAACAAAACCCGCACGGGTTTTAATTAAGGAGGCGGCCAAGAAATAGGACCAGCCTAAGGCGTGCCCCGGCCCAGTCACTTCAAAACCCGCACGAGTTTTCTATCATCTGAAGTGCGTCGTTTTGCATCGTCCACGTCAGCGATCCGTGTGTGGGGATTATAAAACCCGCGCGGGTTTTATCCTCCAAAAGCTGGCGCCAAAATCCCATTCAAGCCCCTGATTTTAGCCCATGTGCGTTTGACCATGGCCTTGACTTCCTATAACCCGCACGGGTTTTGTGATTGCATGGAGATGGAGGGCATGATCCAAGGGATGTGTCCCCTTCATTTCCCTCCTAATCCTCACCTCCTCCACCTATAAATACCCCCCATTTTCACCCTCACCAATAATCAACACTCATCCTCTACTACCCTTACTCTATTAAACTCTCATCAATTACTCTCAAACTACCACCATTATACTCAAATCCTTGCTCCACTCAAATTCCATATCAAAGCTCTCTCAAAATCCTATCATCCATGAAATAACCCTAGAGGGGGGGGGGGGGTGAATATGGTTATGAAAATTTCTGCACAAATAATCACTAGTAAAGGACGTTAGGTTCTTAATCTAGTTAGATTAAGATTTAATATAATGTAGGAGTATGATATAGGACAATAAACATAAACTGAATAACTTCCTTTATTATACTGAAACAGAATGAGATAATACAACCTGAGATGAATGTCCTTAGGTTGTACACAGAACTGAGCGCCTTGCAGAGGACGCTTCTTATTTTGTGAATAACAACACCCACCAAAATCACCCTTTGGTGTTTAAACTCAATCGATCCTAAGTCCGTCTAGGAATCGATTTTACAAGTATCAATCAACCCTAAGTCTGTTAAGGATTGATTACACTCAACTTCTCACAAACACAAAAACTTGCAAGAACACAAAATAGAAAACACTATTTCTATTTTGAACACCCGATTTCTTCCGTGGAATCATTGTATCTTCAACCTCTAGGTCTTCTATAATTTATAGGTATGTTTGTAACAGCAAGATAAAGACGTTGGGGGCTGATTCTTCATGATTCTTTCCATCTTCATGTTTTGCCTTGCCTTCAATTTTGCGCAGATCTTCTTTCCTTCTTATGAGATTTCCGGAAATTCACAATATTATCTTCCTTCCCATTTCTTGATTGATTGTTTCCTACAAATCAATTAGGTGCAATCAATTAGTCTGGTTAGAAAAGGATAGAGAAAACAAATATTAATTTTTCCAGAAAACTTCCCCGTTTTGACTCGCATCGAAACTTCTCGCCTAGGGTGAACGTCCTTATGATGCCTTGGGTGAACGTCCTTGTGAAGCCTTGGGTGAAGTTCCTTCTGCCTTCTTGAGATTTCTTTCCTTGCGCATTATATCTTTTATGGATATTCGAATTTTGACTTTCATTCAAAACTGATCCAGTGCCAAGATCCTTGAGCCTGAGTCTATCAACGTCCTTGAGGGGTTCTAACAATCCATATTATCATCCTAATACCATCTTCGAAACCATTTCCCTATTTCCATCAAGGTCCAAAGGTCAAGGTGAAGTCAAGATCGGCGCTTTCGGACTTCTAAATCAAAGAGGTTCGCTTTTATGTTTCTTTTCGTTATTTTCGTTTAATCATGTAATTTGTATTTCGTTTCCATTATATGTGTATATTTTGTAATCCAAAAATCTCATTTTATATTGCATGTTAAGAATATAATTTTGCGAAATCAATTAAAATTCTCCCCACTCTATTTCATTTTAATGTCGATTTTAGTAAAGTCTGTTTTCTAACAGACGAATTCGACAATTCTTATAATTCTCGAATTCGTAACCTTACCCCCGGACTTAGAATCGGGTTTCGTAGACCGGAGTTTTTATTATTTTTAAGGTTTGTCGGTTTCCTTAAATCGACTGGCGACTCTTAACTCTTTTATAACACGTTTAATTATTTTAAACGTATGGATTTACGCCAAAATACTTAAAAATGATTTAGCATTTTCCATAAGCTAATCCAAAGCTAAAACCGAGAGAAAATGGGCTAGAAATTGATAAAACCCTCGCGGGTTTTATCAGTTTCAGCCCATATTCTCTGGCCCAGGGAAAGGCACGGTCCAGCCCATTGACACTTAAAACCCGCGCGGGTTTTAACAGTCCATGGCAGCTCGCTTGCCTTCTGTCGGGCTTGGATCTGGTATTTGGGCCAAAACTAAATTATTTTAAAATTATTTCGGTGTAATTTTAAATGATTAGATAATAAAAACGGAATTATAAAATAAATAAAGTTTCATCACCCTGAAAATAAATTTCAAAAATAAAAATATCCTTATATAAGGATTAAGCAACTCTAGTCGGCTCCCGATCACTTAAGTAGCGCATCCGAAAACATTTCCCCGAACGGAGAATTTTCCGGGTCCTACATATTGATGATTCCACTGGTGACTTAAACTTAAAAAGAGGGTAAAACTTGAACAAATCAAACTAATTTGAAATTGTAAAAGGGACAAATTGATTTATTTCGCGATTTTTTATAATTCTTTTTAGGCATCCTTTGCATACCGGGCCACTAATCGCGTCTTTTGACACGTTGGCACAAAGGCGACGGTTTAGGTATACCTAGGTGATTCCCTCGAGAGCGGGTAGGCCACTACTTGTGTGATGCACTCTACATCGCCAAGCATTTGGTCTCTCCTCTCCCCGTGTTACACTCAAAGGGCTTTCTTAAAGTTCTTTGAGCAATACCTCACACTCCTTACCTAAGGGTATGGAGCACCGAGATGAAAACGTGCGGTAGGCCATGTAATCCAACCATAGAAATCCATGAACATAGAACCTTGGTTTAGGGTATCCCTTCATGTTGTATGTTATGTGCTATGTGCTACGCCCTCCCTTTTTTTTTCTTCTTTTGTTTTAGAGTCGACCCTAGTTAAGAGGTTTTGTTCTAGTCCATATAAAATACATTGGGTTGAGAAAATGATTATTCATTAATTAGAATAATTAACTCAAAAGGCATCATGGCTAGCCCAAATGGAAGGTCCCATTTATGCTTAAAGGGTGATTATTTTAATTAATAAATAAAAATCGACTCACCTTTGATGAGATTATATGGCCCTTTACAAAATTATCCTAACGAAGGTCCAAAAAATTAAAAAGTCCAACAAAGTTAATGGATAGCGTTTTAGATTGCATAATAGTCACTAAGCTCGAGGAAGTTAATTTATCGATTTAATTAATAAATTCATCGCATCTATGGCTGGCCCGTTGTTAGGCTCAACCATATTGGATTTGTTGATTAAACCCATAAATTAATTATGACTCGCTTATTGTTGGCTTTATTCAATCCTTTACAATATCCATTTTCCTCGACTAAAAAAAATATAAAAATAAAATAAGTAAATAAAAAAAGAGGGAATAAAAATAAATAAGGTTAAAAAATGGGTCATCGGTCTTGCTAAGCATTATTCTAGTCCACGTAATAGTCATTATGGCTTGAGCTGTCTGAATTGTTGGGCCAAGTTACGGATTGTCCTTAAAACGGTCGGCCTGTGGTTTGGGCCCATCCGAATTGAGAAACGCTGACTTGAACCTATCAATTTATGTCTCGCTCGCTATGTTTGACTTTATTTGGCCCTTTATAATGTTTTGTCCATAGGTCCATATAGAGTTAGGTCATGCACTCCCAAAAAGTGGGTGAGTCGTTTATGTCAGCATATATGCGTCGAGTCAGTTAGGATCATATAGGTCCCTTAGGGCATGCATGCATCGGGTAGTATGTGTTAGAGTATGTCATCGAGTGTTCTAACTTTGAATTTCCATGCAGGCATCATTGGTGATCGACTCCGAGCCCGCATTCGAGATCCACGAACTGGTCGTTTGATTCCCAACCCGCATTACGATCCATTTGCAACTAGTGACTGCATCATGTCTGGAGAGCAATTCCAAGAGGTCCCGGTCCAAAGCACCGAAGCCAACATTACGAGCATTTGGACGAGCTCTACACCAAAATGCAAGGGCTTGTGTTTGCTAATACCCTAGAGCAGGAGCAGAAGATGAGCAAAAGGCTGAATGAACAACAACAAGTGATGGATGGTATGCTGCATGCCATCACTAAGATCAATACCAAGTTAGGACTGAATGTTGAAGAGGATAACGAAGAAATGCAAGGATATGAATCTGAACCTGAAATCATTAAGACATCTTCAGATTCAGGAGGAATAGGGATATCCAAGGCTAAGGTTAATACTCCTGAAGTGTCGAAACCTACAAGGGACCCCGCTATTAAGGCCCTTGAGCAGAAGTTAGAGAGCCTCACCAAAGCAATGAGCTCTGTTCTAGCCTTTGCTGACAAGTACTTGGAGGTTCCATTGCCTGTTCAATCAACTTTAAAGATAGCTGACAAAGTTGAAATGCCAAATATCAGGTTCAAACCTTATGAGAACCCTATTCATCATGTTGAAGATTTCATGAGGCTGGCACCTTTAATTCGGATTGATGTCGATTTATCCGTCTTCCCATCCACCCTAGATGGCGAAGCAAAGGTATGGTATCATGCGCTGCCACCTCAAATCAAAGCCAACTGGAGTGAGTTGTTCAAAGCTTTCATCCACCATTACACCTACATCCAGAAGAAATAAGCAACGGTGGATGACCTAACCGCCATGAAGCAACGGGATGATGAGTCCTTTATGGATTACTTTGATAGATGGCATACAAAGTTTTCCTACATCAATAAGACAATCCCTCTCCGTCTGCAGTTATCTACCTTTAAGCAAGGACTCAAGAGCAGTCTATCCAAGCACTTGGGGTACCATGTTGTCAAAGACTTTGATTACCTAAAGGACATTTGTGTCCAACTGGAGGCGATGCACAATGAAAAGACCACTTCGCCTGGATGAAAAGGGTCCAGCTCCAACAGGGAGAAAAGGGCCACTAGTGCGGCTAGCCACCCTCCTAAGATTATGGAGACTAACTCTATCCAGCTCAAGGGGCCTTATGTACCGAATTATGAAACTTATACGCCATTGAATGTTCCTTACTCACAAGCTCTCGACCGTCTGGTCAAGAAGGGTATCTTGGTTTTGCCCTTACCGAAAGAAGTGCCAGAAATCAATGGCAGAAACTGGGATGCCAACCAATTTTGCCGCTATCACCGTTGCCGAGGGCATGACACTGAGAAATGTTGGACTTTAAGGAACAAGATAGAAGATATGATAAGGGCAGGGACGCTACCAATGCCAAAAGCTGCCAAGAAACCAAACAATCAAGGTAATCTTATGCCCAAGCATGCAAATGCTATTTTCTGCGGGGATTTCAATTTCGACCCCTCCGCTTTAATTGTAGAAATGGGTCAACTTATCCCCGAAGTAGTTGGGTTCCCTAAAGGTCTATTCATTCATGGTATTTGGGACAATGATGATGATGACGAGCATGAGCATTCCGAGACAGAATGGGTGGAGATAGATGAACCCGGCAATGTGGCATTTCTTACTCGGTTTGGCCGCCACAACCATAGGAACACCACCACCCCAGTGGCTATTCCTAAACATACACCAACGGTCGACAATGACAATCAGGTCTCCCCAGAAGATCCTCTTCTGTCTCAACTCAAAAAGACCAGAGCGGAGGTCACCATATGGCAACTCATATGTACATCGCGTGCTCATAGACAGAAGATGTTGGATGCCTTTACAGCGCTCATAGTACTGCCTACAATGACTCCTGAATCCTTGGTTGCTCATGTGACCACCCAACAGGTGATGATTACCTTTGGGATTGAAGATCTGCCTCAAGGAGGAGCATCTCACAACAAAGCCCTGTACCTTACAGTGCAATGCTCCAACAAAACTATCCCACTGGTTCTAGTCGACAACTGTTCAGCTGTAAATGTGTGCCCTTGGAGGACGACGCAAAAGTTAGGAGTTCAACAACAACACTTGGCTCAAAACGGGGTACAACTAAGGGCATATAACAATTCACCTCGGAGATCATTCGGATCTATTATTGCCCATTAATACTGGCAGCGTCACTCGGAATGTGGAATTTGTGGTGCTAGACATTCCAGCCTCTTTCAATTTGCTACTAGGGAGGCTGTGGCTTCACGAGTGTAACGCTATAGCATCCACTCTACATCAAAAGGTGAAAAGGTTGGTTCAAGGTCAAGTGATCACCATCTCGGGAGAGTCTATCAATGTTGTTTTCACTCCTGAACAGTCAACTCTTGAAGTGGAGCACAGTTCAATGGATGAAGAACTCCACAACTTTGAGCTTGTGGCAATGATGAGCCAGGATGAAGCACCTTTTGACTTCTATCCCTACTCAAATCCCAAGGTACATGCCATGCTCAAGAAACTAGGTTTTTTCCCAAGGGTGCCGTTGGGAAAGAATCCGAAGAACAAAATTCCTCCTATGTTCAAAACCTTTAAGCAGAACGGAAGGTTTGGCTTAGGCTACAAGCCAACTGAGAAGGAGGTCAGGCTCACAAAGGTGGCTATAGCTGAACAGGAGAGGATAGACAATCCTCCCACTTTATTCCAGATGAAGCCCTATCCACTTACTTTGAATGGACATTCGTTAAGGAAGGTGATGACTTCCCCTATTACGGGTTCCTTTAGCCCTTTTATCTGAAGAACAAAGGAATTCAAGTCGCTGGACCATAAGTCCTTGATGATTGATCCATTAATATGGCTACTGTCTTTGTTCCCGCTCGGGACAAACAACCTCCATTAGAATGGACTCATCTTGCTGGGAGCAACATTTTTGGCATGTTGTTTGGACAAGAAGCTGTTCAAGAGAAGTCTGAAGCTGATGCTGTTATTGCTGCTTTATCCAACCCAAGCTTCGATCCAAGTTCCATGATTACTGAAGACGGAGAAGTAAAGGCAGTCTCGTAGGTCGATGCTGAAGAGAATAATTTTGCTTTATCTGTAGGAGAGTCTTTTCTAAGGACATAAGGTCAGGTTTTAAGGGTCTAGAGTCAACTGAATCTGGTCTCGAGTCTGTTGGCGATGTATTCCTTTCTGCATTCAATAAGATGAACCTTTCTGCTTACTCTGATTCTTCTTTCCCCTCTTCCCTGAACTGTTGCGCCAATAATAATCTAGAATTCAATGAACCCTTAAAAGAATTTCCTAATGAACATGAGCATAAAATGGCGGTGTTAGAAGACACCATCACCATAAACGTGGGCACAGAAAAACAACCTCGGAAGTTGAAGTTAGGTAGCTCACTTGCAGCAGAAGAACGGGTAGCATTCACGGAGCTTCTCAAGGAGTTTGTGGACGTATTCGCATGGTCCTACGAGGACATGCCTGGGATTCACAGGGAAATTGCGAAGCACATCATACCTTTGCTTCCTAATGCAAAGCCAGTTCGACAAAAGGCTAGGAGGATCAAGCCTGAATGGGCCAATAAAATTGAAGAAGAAGTGATCAAGCAGCTTAACGCTAAATTCATCAAAGCAGTCCAATATCCTAAATGGATTGCTAACATTGTTCCGGTACCCAAGAAAGATGGGAAGGTGCGCATGCGTGTAGACTTCCGAGACCTCATTAAAGCCAGTCCCAAGGATAGTTTCCTGTTACCTCACATCGATGTATTAGTGGATAACACTTGCGGACATAAGCTCTTGTCCTTTATGGATGGATATGTCGGTTACAATCAAATCAAAATGGTAGAAAAAGACATGGAGAAAACCTCATTCACTACACCATGGGGAACATACTGTTATGTGGTTATGCCTTTCGGTCTCAAAAAATGTCGGAGCGACATATCAAAGAACTGCCAACACCCTTCTTCATGACATGATGCACATAGAGGTAGAGGTTTATGTGGATGACATGATTGTTATGTCCAAAACGAGGGAGGAGCATATTCCTAACCTTCGCAAGTTCTTTCTGCGACTTCGCAAATACAAGATGCGGCTTAATCCAGCAAAGTGCACCTTCGGTGTTACCTCTAGGAAGCTGCTATGTTATGTGGTTAGCCAACGAGGCATTGAAGTTGACCCTTCAAAGATAAAGGCTATCCAAGAGTTGCAACCACCCAGGACAGAAAAAGAGATAAGAGACTTCCTAGGACGAGTTCAATACATCAGCAGGTTCATCTCAAAGCTCAGCATGACTTATGAACCTTTAATTATTCAAGAAAGTAAAGAAAGGAAGCAAAATAGAATGGGACGATCAATGTCAAGCGGCCTTTGACAAAATCAAGGAGTATTTGCAACATCCTCCAGTGCTCATGCCGCCAGTACCAGATGAGCCTCTACCCCTTTACCTGACCGTGACTAGCTCTGTGATGGGGGCTATGCTAGCTCAGAAGGTTAAAGATCAAGAGAGCACTATCTACTACTTGAGCAAGAAGTTCCTGGACTATGAAAGCCAATACGCGAACATAGAGAAAATGGATCTCGCATTAGTATGGGCCACCAAGAAGTTGAGGCATTACATGCTTTCACATACGGTATATGTCATAGCTAAGTATAATCCCATCAAGTTCATCATTGAGCAACCTACCATCAACAACCGCATTGCTCGATGGGTGGTCATGCATTCAGAGTTCAATCTTCGGTACCCTGCCTCAGAAATCCATCAAAGGACCGGTTGTTTCAGATTTCCTCGCAGCTTCACCATCACAGGAACCTCCAAGCACTCACTTGGAATTCCCAGATGAGGATGTATTCTTCACTGACGAAATAACATGGGAGATGTATTTCGACGGAGCTTCTAACCAAATGGGTTGCGGAGTGGGAGTTTTATTAATCTCTCCAGAAGGGGCGCATGTCCCTGTGTCTGTGAAGTTGGACTTTGATGCTACTAACCACGCTGCCGAATATGAAGCATGCATCAAGGGCTTGGGTATACGCCATATAAAAGTCTTTGGAGATTCTAGCCTTATCATCAACCAGGCTAAAAACACATGGAAGGTCCGGAATGAATGTCTTATGGCATACCAACAGAAGCTTTTGGGACTTGCTGATTAATTTGAGAAGATTAGCTTCCAGTACCTCTCAAGGGACCACAATGAGTTAGCTGACGCTCTAGCCAAGTTGTCTTCAATGATATCTATACCAGCAGGCACGCTCTAACTACCAATAGTGGTAGAACGACAGTCTGAACCAGAATATGTTTGCAGCATAGAGGCACAAGAAGAAGAGATTGAGGAATGGTTCCATGACATACACACTTTTCTTCGGAAAGGAGAATATCCAGCCGAGTTAGATGCTCGAGGACAGCGAGCAATCAGGTCTCTAGCAGCACAATACTACTTGATCCAAGATCGACTTTACAAGAAATCACCTACAGGCATCAATTTATTATGCATCGATGCTAAGAGCGCCAAGGAGGTCATGGCTACTGTACATGGAGGAGAGTGTGGTCCCCACATGAATGGACGTATGTTGGCGAAAAAGATTAAAAGGGCTGGTTACTATTGGTCTACTATGGAGGCAGACTGCTTAGAGTTCGTTCGGAAGTGCCACAAATGGCAAGAATATGCCAACCTACCGCATCAACCCCCATCATATCTAACTACTTTGACATCTCCATGGCCGTTCTCGGTGTGGGGCATCGACATCATTGGCAAGATACACCCACCCGGAACAGGAGAACATGAATACATCTTGGTCGCCATCGATTACTTCACTAAGTGGGTAGAGGCAGCCTCTTTTGTCAAACTCACATCTAAGCAAGTGGCCAAATTTATTCTCCAAAACTTCATATGTCGATATGGAGTGCCTCATGAGATCATTAATGATAATGGAAGCCATTTTCGGAAGGAAGTAGCAACTTTTCACGCCACTTACAAAATTCAGCATCACTGATCTTCGCCATACCGGCCTCAAGCTAATGGAGTTATAGAAGCGGCCAACAAGACAATGGCTGGAATTATCAAGAAAATGGTTGTCACTTACAAAGATTGGCCTGATAAGTTGGCATTTGCCCTATGGGGATACCGAACCTCTATACGAACTGCTACAGGTGCAACACCATATTCTTTGGTATATGGGATGGAAGCAGTCCTACCGATTGAAGTAGCTATTCCTTCGCTACGGATAGTAGCAGAAAGTCAATTGCCAGAAGCAGAATGGGCTCGGGCCAGGTTCGAGGAGTTAATGCTGATGGACGAAAGGCGATTGAGAGCGTTACATAATGTGTAAGTATACCAAAGTAGGATCACTCGTGCTTTTAATAAGAAGGTGAAAAGTCGTTCACTTTAAGTGGGTGATTTGGTGCTTAAGGAAATGAGGGCACCTATACAAGATCCAAGGGGAAAATTTGCACCTAATTGGAAAGGTCCTTATATGATTAATGACATTTTGCCAGGAGAAGCAACTCGGCTTGCTACTATGGCAGAGAAGATATAATTCAGCCCACGAATTTGGATCAACTCAAGCGATACTATGCTTAATATAACCAAGCAACTGGAAAACCAATTTTCAGACACTTGGATATATTTAATAAATGCGGATGTACATAAGAAAAATAAAGTTTGCAAGAACACAATAATTGTGAACAATATTTCTTCTTTATTAATTGATAAGGCAACTACATTACTTATAACATAACAAAATTCAAAAGGCATAATTAAATAAAAGATTATTCTGGCAAAGCAGTTTCAGTTCCTTCATTTTAGTCCATCTTCTAATCTTGCTTCATTTTCTCTACTTCGCCAGTTATCTCATGGTCAGTCTCCGTGTCTCTAGGTCCGTTAAGGGCTTTCTCTTTGTCTTTGGGCTTATAGACCCGTTTGCTTGGTTTTCGTGCCTCCACTCTTGGACCAAGTCTATCTTTCACCGAGTCTCTTGCGCCAAGACGGTCCTTTACCGATGTACGGGGACCCAATCTCTCCTTTACAGATGCTTGCCTTTGTCTCGCTTCCCCAGCACGGCGAGATTCAATAGCAGCAATTAGCCATTCGTGGTAATCAGCATCGGCAATATGAGACACGTGTATCTTTGGAGGGGCTTTAAGAGTTGGCCTTCTTTCCCAGTATTTTAGCCACGACTCTATCACCGAGCTTCGAAGCTTCAATTGTTCAGGAGTTTCACACAATAGCTTGGGAATATCCTGCCTGCGGCCCATCTGCCACTTCACACGCAACGGAAAATAAAAGGTCATGTGCGTCAAGCCGGCAAGACACACATTGGCATTGCGGAAATCATTGGTCATATATTCGGAAATATGCCACCATTCGATCCACCATGTGATCTCCCGAGGCTCCTTTAAGAATGCGATCCATTCCATTACCAAGTGAAGGTCGGTGTACTTCCTCTTTCTCTGACAATAGTTCGCCATCGCCGATGAAGTCCGGGGTTCTTCGATGAGACCCAAGTGTTCCATTAACCAGATCTGTCAAAAAGTTAGCTAGGCTTAGATTGCATGCCAATTATCCCAAACTAACTAAAAAACAAAAGTGTAAAACCGGCGCGGGTTTTACAGACAATAGAGGCAGAATCAGGCAGGAGTGAAAAGGAGTGAAATACTTGAAGTAGCAAGGGGCTTCCTTGAAAATCATGTTCCGGATTAGGATCATCCAAGCCGATCATGGTTTCCGCTAACATTAGAGGTACTTTATTGTAGCCTCGGGACATGTCTTCGACGATTTGGATCAAATTCGCCGGTTCGGTTCTTTTTCCGCCATGGTAGAAGCAAAACTCGCCGAGGAGACATAATACGAGCGCTGGCACTCGTATCACGGGACCGTATTCCAAGGTATCGGGAGATTGAAAATATTCAACTATGGTTTGGAAGTGTACCTTTTTGCCAAATATTGCACTTCTGATGACCCGAGAAGGAAGACATAAGAGCTCCTTGTATTGCTTTGGGATGTCAGTTGGCGTTGGAGGCGACATCGGCCAAGCAAAGTGATTCGTCCCTAGGATTGAGGACCATTCCTCCAGAAGCAGACATAACTCTTTCCAAGCAAAGCGGAAGACATGTATCTTCGGATCCCAAAAAGTCTCCGCCGCACGGAGAAAGTCGTGATTGACTCTCACTAGTCGAAGACTCATCAAGCTTGTTAATTTGTATCTTCCGAGCTCTTTCTTCTCTTGCTTTGACAAGGTGCTCATCCAAGTTGCAAGTTTCTTCTCGAATGCCATGAGAATCGGGAGGTTTCTTCTTTGTGTTTTAGGAGAATATGTGATGAAGGCTTTGAAGTAATAATGAGGAGTGATGATCATTTGCATAACATGAGGTATTTATACACCTCCATTCATGATCAAAATGGAGTAAAAAAACCAGCAAGTGATCATGTAGCCGTTGCACTCAAATCCCATGATTTATGCCATCTACAACGGCTAGCAAAAAAAACAGGGAAAAGAAATCAAAACCTGCGCGGGTTTTGTTGTTATAAGACCCAGCGCGCGCCTGTCCAAGCCCAGGCCCATGGCCTGCTGAAGAGGAAACCCGCGCGGGTTTTCTGGTGAAATGGGCCGGCCTTCAGCAACTCAGCCCACCTGTTTTCTGATTTGGGCCTTGTGAATTGAATTGGCCCGTTCATGTATTTTTAATGTTTTGGATGTTGACCCAGTGATGCTCGGTTCTGAAATTTTTGCTCGAGTTTATTCTGACACTTAAGTTTTTGTTTTATTTTATTTTCTTTTCTTTTTGGGGAAGCAGGATTAATTCGGGTTTAAGCCCGTCATGTAGAAAGTCGTTCAGATATACATTAATAAAATAAAATCGTGCATTCACCGAGTCTTGCATACCAAAAATAAAATAAAATAAAATTCATAAGGTGTCTTGCATTAAAATAAATGAAAAAAAAAGAAAAAAAAAGAAGTACAAATTAATCTTGCATACAAAAGTCTAAAAATGCATAGAGTCTTGCTTGGCATCAGTCTGATCACCACAGGGAGCCCGAATCGCCGTTATCTTCAACCGAGTTGTTACCAGCATGAGAAGTCCCAGCGTTGGAGGCACCAGCCGTGCCGAAATAGGTGTCCCAGGAATAGTAGTCAGGACCAGGAGCCATCTGCGGTGGCCCAAACAAGGGAACTTCAGAAGGATGCACGCTCGATGGTGATGATATGGAATGCTCCTACGAACCGGCTAGCCATGAATGGTCAGGAACGTGCCACTCAACAGAAGGGGTAGGCCATACAGGACTAGTTCCGTAATCGGGGGCTAGCCAACCAGAAGAAGTAGATCCTCCTAGCCAAGAGTGTTTAGGTGCAAACTACTCTTGCGTACCCGTAGGCCATGAATGACCTACCCTAGGGGTCGGAACTGGCCATCCAGCAGAATAAGATCCAGAGCCAAAGGAGGAGGCGTCGTATGGTGCTGGACGTGAAGTAGGGTCATCCGCTAGGGCTTGACCGCCAGGATACCCTACGGATGCACCTGAATCATGGTCCCTCACCACTATCTCCCGACCACGGCGAGCAGAACGCACTAAAGCTGAAGTACGGCGAGAATGAGAAGGCCGGTTGGTAGCACTTGACTCCAAAGCATTTTCCACCCAATACGAATGGGGTTGGGTATCACCACCATACCCAACGCTGTGATGTGACCCCCTTTGGCCAAGTTGCTCCTCCAAGGACATCTGAGCCATATCCTCTTCCATAGGGCGACGACCTCAGCTACCAGATCTGCTACGATGGGACCCCGTTGAATGGTGACCCTCGATCATGATGCCTTTACCACGACCCTCTGGCACAAACGCTAGGGGAGGACGAGAAGGCCCACCAACCTCTTCCCAAGATCGGCCCCGGAAAGAATACTCCCCTGCCGAAGAACGACGTGGGGGCTCGGTGCGAGGAACCCCTGCAGTAGAACGCCAAGGTGGATCCCGAGGAACATACTCTGCATCGGCCTCCATATCAGCCCTTCCGATTGGTCTCCACATCTAAGAAACCGCCGATCCTTCTTCTCGCTGGTGAGACCTCTACCTCAGTGACTCTAGCATAGGGCCCCAGCTGTAAACATTATGGTTAGAAATCAGCCAAAACATGACAGAAATAAAGGAAGAAGATACGCACCATCCGGGGCGCCAAACGGCTCAGGTAGCGCTGAAATTGCTCATCAAATTGCTCTTGCGGAACGTCATGCACAAAGTTGTCGAAGTCTTGGCCACGAATTAAACCTCCCAGGGCACCCGAATCAACGCGCCATGGCTCGAACATATGCTCTGGAGGATCCTGGGTATAAGACCAGGATATCCCCCCAGGATTTGCCTCGTAGCTCTCTCTCCCAAATACCATATGAAGCCCAAGGGTCCCTCCATCAGGATGCGGAGGCGAGTATCATGCTCCACCAGCTGCAAAGGGATGGGCAATCCACCCAAGTTAAACTCCGCCCATAGGCGCTAATTCACTTGATCCTGTGAAAGAAAGAGAGTTACTTCGAGAATAGAAGCAAAATAAATAAAGGCGTTAGGTATAAAGAAATACCAGGGTCAGGTCATCCAGCACATGACGAATATGATCGAGACTGCCCGACTGGAATTTCTTCCCACGAACGGCCTCGGTAGTCCAGCATTCAGCAGCTGGGACTGTCTTATTCTTCTTGGAACGAATACCCAAAGGCAGAATATACTCGTATGGCCATAACTGCATGGATATAAATTCAAAGACGGAGCAAAAGAGTAGCAAAACTACAAAGAGAAGAGTCTCAGGGACATACCTCGAACACCTTCCACAGAAAAGGGCCATACTGATTGCGGGTGTGAGACTCGTGAAGGTAAACTGGATCATCATCCAGTGACAATCTGACACCGCGGCGAAGCTAGAGGATGAAGTTCGCATAAGCCGCCTTGCCCCAATTCAAGTTTCAGACATTGTTCAAGTCCAGAAGATTCCGAAACCAGGTCAGAGTAATGTTGTCCCCACAGTTGGCAAAAAGAGTGGCGAAGATAATGTACGCCAAGAAAATAAAGCGGCGTTGATCCCCAGGCAAATTCTGGAAGCTGGCGTCACGAATGGCCGCCTCGAAGTACGCATAAGAGAGGTTGGAAAGGCCCTGCCCTTGGCCTAAGCGCGCTGACACTGGACCCAGTAGATCCAAGACCGTTGGCGGAGTCTCGGCGTCGAAGACTATGTCTCGCCCGCCCCAAGGAAGACCCATGATCATAACAAAGTCTGTACGGGTAACCACTACCTCGCCTACAGGCAAATGAAAGGAGTTGGTGGTGTCCCAAAACCTTTCAACTATAGCACGGCCTATAACACGGAATGTACGACCTTTCAGGCCACCAAGCATTTCCAGAACGGCATGAGTCCCGCTGCGGTCAAGGTGTTGCTAACAAAATCCCCAGGAATTGAATCGACTACCTTAAGGGGATCCTTTAGGATGCCGGGAGTTTTCAAGTTATCCTCCTAGAGGCAAACAGAAGGGCTAATTAAAGTTGGGGGCTCATCTAAATACATTGGACCAAGGCATATTCTTTCGGGCCCTAGCTGGACCCAACACCAACACTAGGCTCACAGCCATGGCCTACAAGGTAAACAAATTTGAAAGCAAAAGAGAAAGAAACACGGCCTAAATGTTCCGGCCCAACAGAATTAAAACCCGCACGGGTTTTACTCCTTTGATGGGCCGCACATCCAGGCCCATTATTTGGATAGGCAGCCCATGAACCACCAAAACCCGCACGGGTTTACCTCGTGCTAGTTGGCCGTCCCTCATCGACTGGGCTAAGCATGCAAAGGCCCAATAACAGTAAAACCCACGCAGGGTTTTCTCTAATCTTTGGGCCGGGTTTGGTCCGTCTTTCAGATTGGGTTATCGTTCGTGATGCGTAAATAAAAAAAATCCATCATGAAGACATGCATACGCATCAATTTAAAGCATGCTTAAAATAATGAAAAATCGACAAGACATGAAAAATAGATTCGTGTTTGCTCATTTTTTATTAAACTAAGCATAAAAAGAGAGGTTTTGGAAATTACCTTGCCATGGGAGCGGTAGAACCAAGCATGGTTCCAAGACTGAATAGTAAGGTCCGAAGGGTCGG
This sequence comes from Portulaca oleracea, assembly GCA_029582165.1. Classification (NCBI taxonomy): domain Eukaryota; kingdom Viridiplantae; phylum Streptophyta; class Magnoliopsida; order Caryophyllales; family Portulacaceae; genus Portulaca; species Portulaca oleracea. Next base: position 13,895,614 of record CM055887.1, read on the forward strand.
CACTCGCACCCAGAATAAAATTGCGACGTGAAGACATCTCGTGGGACCATGCCGCCGCATGTGGAAGAGGAGGATTCCTATGACATCGCGGATGCATTTTCTAAAGAACCCAAGTTATCTTCAAAGAACAATTTTTTTTAGAGAGAGAAGGAGTTAGAGAGATAAAGAGGAGTTGGAGATATGAATGAATGAAGTGAATGAGGCATGGTATTTATAGAAATGTTGAGTGAATATGAGCCGATCGTTTCTAGAACCCGCCTCGAGATGTCAAATGCGTTTCATTGGTCGGAAATCCAAAGGTCATCACTTTGCCACCCAAAGAGGAGACCGAGCTGCGTGTCACTCCCTCTTCCACACAAGAACTAGCCTCACTTTGATTCCCTTCACGAGGAGGAAAAAAAAGACAAAAAATAAGACAAAACCTGCGCGGGTTTTGTGTAATCTACAGGCCCAGTTTTGCGACCCATCACCTTTCAACAGCCCAGTAGTGGTTATAAAACCCGCACGGGTTTTATACCAACTAAATGCCAAATTAAGCGGCCCAAGGTCCCTCAGCCCACTCAAAGCATGCAATGCAACCCAGACTAACGGCCCGAAGACTGTGGCCCAAGGGTTCCCAAAATTCAGGTAAGAATCTAAATCCATTTACATTCCCAAAAAACTAATACTTAATTTTCTTGTGATTTTCAGGTTACCACATAAAAGAGCACCATCATCCGGTAGCCACATAAAAGAGCACCATCAGCGACAGTCGCTCAACGGTTGCCATCTAAAGGCCTCCAACGATGTCGCCAGCAACAGTCGTCCAACGGGTTCCACATAAAGGTCTCTGACGATGTTAACAACAACAGACGTTCAAACGGATTCCACTTAAAGGTCTCCAATGACATTCTTAGCATCAGTCGTCCAACGGTTGCCACCTAAAGGTTACTGACGATCTCTTCATCAACAGCAGTCGTTCAAACGGATGCCACTTAAAGGTCTCCAATGACATCCTCCGCACCAGTCGTCCAACGGTTGCCACCTAAAGGTTACCAACGACATCATCAGCAGAAAGACAGACATCAAGTCTACTTTGACCTTCGTCCTATTCGGACTCGATCAAAGTGGGGGCTCTCTGTAGACATCGGAATTTGCACCGATATAATCCCGTCTTGTCAAAAGTTTAAATAAAACATCTGGGCCGGATATATCATTGGGTCAATATAACAAGCAAAGCAAACAAAACAAATTCAAGGCGGCCCACTACCGAGAACAAAACCCGCACAGGTTTTAATTAAAGGATACGGCCCAGAAATAGGACCAGCCCAAGGCGCACCCCGGCCCAGTCACTTCAAAACCCGCACGAGTTTTCTATCATCTGAAGCGCGTCGTTTTGCCTCGCCCAAGTCAGCGATCCATGTGTGGGGATTATAAAACCCGCGCGGGTTTTATCCTCCAAAAGCTGGCGCCAAAATCCCATGCAAGCCCCTGATTTTAGCCCATGTGTGTTTGACCTTGGCCTTGACTTCCTATAACCCGCACAGGTTTTGTGATTGCATGGAGATCGAGGGCATGATCCAAGGGATGTATCCCCTCTATTTCCCTCCTAAACCTCACCTCCTCCACCTATAAATACCCCCCATTTTCACCCTCACCAATAATCAACACTCACCCTCTACTACCCTTACTCTACTAAACTCTCATCAACTACTCTCAAACTACCACCATTATACTCAAATCCTTGCTCCACTCAAATTCTGTATCAAAGCTCTCTCAAAATCCTATCATCCATATTATCATCCTAATACCATCTTCCAAACCATTTCCCTATTTCCATCAAGGTCCAAAGGTCAAGGTGAAGTCAAGATCGGCGCTTTAGGACTTCTAAATCAAAGAGGTTCGCTTTTATGTTTCTTTTCGCCATTTTCGTTTAATCATGTAGTTTGTATTTCGTTTCCATTATATGTGCATATTTTGTAAACCAAAAATCTCATTTTATATTGCATGTTAAGAATATAATTTTGCAAAATCAATTAAACTTCTCCCCACTCTATTTCATTTTAATGTCCATTTTAGTAAACTCGCGAATTCGAGAATTCTTATAATTCTCGAACTCGTAACCTTACCCCCGGACTTAGAATCGAGTTTCGTAGACCGGAGTTTTTATTATTTTTAAGGTTTGTCGGTTTCCTTAAATCGACTGACGACTCTTAACTTTTTTATAACCCATTTAGTTATTTTAAACGTACGGATTTACGCCAAAATACTTAAAAATGATTTAGCATTTTCCATACACTAATCCACGGCTAAAACCGAGAGAAAATGGGCCAGAAATTGATAAAACCCTCGCGGGTTTTATCAGTTTCTGCCCATATTCTCTGGCCCAGGGAAAGGCACGGTCCAGCCCATGGACACCTAAAACCCGCACGAGTTTTAACAATTCATGGTGGCCCGCTTTCCTTCTTCGGGCCTGGATTTGGTATTTGGGCCAAAACTGAATTATTTTAATGTTATTTCAATGTGTAGACACCGGATTTTGTACCGGTATTAGTTTTACTTATTTGTAAAAATAAGTTAGCCGAGTAGTTTAGTAGCATGCAAGCCCATTTCATTCCTAGCCCAAAAACAAGCATAATGGCCCAATGTTATGGAAAACCCGTCTGGGTTCCAGGGGCCAAAACATAACTCAACTTGGATCAAACCGGCTGAGTTTACTGGGCCAGAACTCAGTTCAGCTCAGGAACCCGTCTGGGTTCCGCGGCCATAATGCTAACCCTAAAACGCACCCCCTACTCCCCCTATTCCACTATAAATTAAACCCTTTTTTCCCTTCCATAGACAGACCATGGTATGCTAGAGTATTGACACTAGCATATTCTCTCTACCTCCTCTCTCCTTTTGCATGCTGCTTCACTAAAGGTTAGCATAGTTGTCATTGATGTAAACCATGTAACATATCGAATTCATATTTCTTTTGTATTTTCAATTCAATATTTTGCATGACATTAATGATGAATTTGTGAAATTTAATATCTAATTCCTCCCTTTTAACCTTTTTCGCTTTGATTTAATTCTAGTAGAGTCTATTCGCTTGAATAGGCGGATTTGATGATTTTAATTGTCAAATTCGTAACCTTACCCCGAATCCGTCTCTGGATTCGCAGGCCGAAGTTGTTTATCAAAATGGTTTGTTGTTTTTTCTCCTAAAATTCAACTGGCGACTCTATATTCGTACTTTGGTAGTTTCCTTTTTACGGTTTCTTTGACCTAATTTGTGATTAGCGCAAGGAGCAACCCGGCTTGGTTCAATTCATGAACCCAGACGGGTTTTCACCTTCTTTTCTTTTTTTTTTGTTTTTCTCCTTTCTCGTGGATCTCGATTCTACGAACCCGTCTTGGTTCCAAAGATGAACCTGCACGGGTTCCTTGTGTTTTCCCCTTCCTTTTTGTCTTTTTCCCTTTTTTCTTTCTTAAAAGGTGAATCTCGGGCTCACGGCGCATAAATCGTTTTTAATCTATCAGCAAAGTTATTCTTAAAAGTTCAACCTTATTTAAGGTTTTAAGCAATCCTAGTCGGCTCCCAATCATTCTTTTAAGTAGCGTCGCGAAAAGGTCATCGATTTTTTCGGGGTCTACAGATTGGCGACTCCACTGAGGACTTAAACTTAAAAAGAGGGTAAAACTTGAAAGAATTAAATTTTAGTGTTTTTTGTAAAAAAAAGGAGGAATTAATTTATTTCACATTTTTATCATTTTTAGGCATATTGCATACCAGGCTACTCTTGGGCCTTTATGGCTGGGGAGCACAAAAGCGTTGGTTTAGGTTTTAAAACTAGGAATCAATCCCGAGAGCGGGAGGTCACTACTTGTGGGATGCACTTACATCGCCAAGCATTTGATCTCTCCTCTCCCCGTGTTACACTCTAAAGGTTTCCTTGAAACCCAAAGAGCAACACCCCACACATTTTTCCTATGAACTCCATATAGGGAAAATGCACCGGGGCGAGAACATGTGGTACCCTATTTATCTCCCTAAACCTAGAAAAAACCCTGAATCTAAAGCCATGGTTAGGCTCATCCCGCATCTATATGTCATGTAAATTAATCCTGTAAAAGTTGAGTCCAAGTGTCTAGCCCGATCATGAGTGGGACGTCATTCTAGCCCGCGTAGGATCGAATGAGAGACGGACTGGCCCAAACCTGCAGGTTTCTTTGTGCACAACCTAGTTGGACTCACTGTGGAATCCTGTCTGTGCCTATTTGAAAGGGAGGAATTACAGTTCAAACCCAGACGGGTTTTGCCTGTTTTTCTTCTCCTTCCACATCGGGCCAAAGCTCGACATCGCAATCACCCAATCCACTTACTATTGATCCTATTCGGCCCTTTATGACGCCCCTTGAGTGAGTATCAGTCCTGTCAGTCATCATGCTAGGTCCATATAGAGTTAGGACATGCACTCCCATAAAAGTGGGTGAGTCACCCTTATGTCAGCATGTTGGCGTCATGTCCATGTCCTAGGTTCATATAGGTCTATTAAGTCATGCATGCATTGGGCGGGTGGCGTAAAGGTTCTTTCGAGCACTAGACCAGTTTCCATGCAGGCAAGATAGCAGACCATCTCCGAGCCCGCATCCGTGACCCACAAATCGGCAGGCTCATTCACAATCCCAACTACAGACCGCCTGCCCAATCCAGTGAATCCAGTGAATCCACCATGGCCACTAGCGTGCCTAGCCCCCCCTCAGAAAACTGTTGAGACTAATTCCATCCAACGGAGGCCGTAAACCTTTCTTACTTTCAGTTTAACTTGCTTCACTTAGAAAAATCTGGACGAGATCTCAAAAGTTTTTGAAACCTTTTCCTTCAAACCTTCTGATTTTGAGACAAGTTATGAAAGTTGTATCTGGCTGCTTTGACTATCTTAGAAAGTATAAATGTGCGTGCCGCAAATCTTTGGGCTAAGTTTAGTTGATTGAGCCCCATCCCGTGAGTCCACATTGCCTAAATTTTGAATTGATCACTTTTATCAATTCCATGATCCCTTGAGTGACTCACCCATTAGTTGCATCTCTAGAACTTGTTTTGCATCTTGCTTGAGGCTACACATTTACATTGCACGCTGTGACAAAGTGATTAAGGCATTCGATTTTATTTTGATAAGCTACATAGCTAAATAGCCTTCCTTACATTATATTTACCGTTCTTTTTGCCCCGCCTAGCCTTTGTTTATCCTTTTTTCATGATTGAACCCTGACAATACGAGCCTTGGCCTCTGATATCCAGTATCCCTTTGCCTTGCTTGGTGGATGAGAGTTTGCCTTTTTTTGGAAGTTTGGGAGAATCTGAAAGTCCCATATCTTGAGCGATTGGTATTTGGTTATGTTGTTCATATATTATATCAAAGTCGAAGATTCCATAGATATTCTTCTCCCCGATCACTCACAAAAAAAAAAGAAGTAAAAAAAAAAGGTAAAAAAAAAGGAAAAGAGTTTCAAAAATAAAAGGGTGATTAGGGAGATTCAATTTAAAGTTCAGAAAACTTTGACCCGGTTGTATTCAATTGAGATGTTTCAGGGTGAAAAGTGAAATGTCTTGCATACATTAAGCAAGAAGGAGAGTTTAGAGTGTTTTATTCGTTGAAAATCAATCCAAGCATGGCTCTTAACTCCTCATTCCCAAATTTTACTGCTCCTTACCCTAACCTAAGCCCCGTTGCAACCCGAAAAAGTCTTTTTGATTGTCACTTGTGCATTGCATACCAGTAGTGGAGAGCGAGGTTCTTACCAAGCTTATGGTAGTTTGTTTCTATTGGTTTGAGTATGAGAAAACACACATACATTTTCAAAATTGAGTGTTTGAGTGTTTGTTCTTTCCTATGTGAGGTTTGCTCTTTTTAACTGACCTACGTCTATAACTAACCGCGCACATTTGCATTATTCTTAAGATCACGGATTTATGCCTCTGAAGTACTTGTTCTCTCCTTTGGGATTCGAAAATTTCTTCCTATCTCTTTCGAACTGAGTTCTGATCTTGTCCAGATTAATCTTTGTGCTGGCTTGTTGAACTGATTTTGTTTTGATCGAAAATTCCTTATCCCAGAATGTTTCGGCAGCACATAGAAAATCCCAATATCAAATGTCTTCGCCGGCCCCGAAACTGTAGCTCGAACTTACTTGTAGCGTTTAATTCTCGTTTTTTTTTCTTTTTTTTTTCGGTCTTTTTCGTTTGGGGAAGTGGGAGTAATCCCACCATGTAGATTGCATATCGCATTGCATTATTGTGCATAAGGGTACATGAAAATAAAAGAAGTGCATTACATAGCATCGTTACTGCATAAGCGTCGCATCAGTAGTTCGCACTATTACAAAAAAAAAAAGAAGAAAATGCAAAAAAAGAAAGAAAAAAGAAGTTGTTTCATCATTGCATTGCATCGTCCTAAGTGCATAATAAAAGTCATACATAGCATTACATAAATTCATTGCATAAAAGACCCTGCATGTGCATCTTTCTCAATCCTCATCAGGCCAGACCTCCGTGTCGCCGCCGCCGCTGGCGCTATCAGCCCCATGGGCTCCGCTTCCACCAGCTCCAAAGTAAGTGTCCCATTGATAGTAGGAGGAGTCTACCACCTCTGTATCACCACCTGAGCCAGATAAGTGCAACACTTCGGTACTGCCTGCATTAAGCCAAGAGTGTTCTGGAACCTGCCACTCTTGATTACCTCCAGGCCACCCCTGTGGAGCAGGCCAAGAAGTTCTTACTACGGGCTCGGGCGAGCCATCCCGACCATTCCTGAGTTTGTGTTCCCCATCCAGACGTTCGAGGCTGCTCCAAACCCCCTCGCGAAGGAGTAACGGGTACAACGGGTTGAGACGGAAGCACTGATGAGGCGTCATCTGCGAGGGCACGGTTATACCCCACAGATGCACCCGAATCACTGCAAAGTACCACGGTAGGATCGACCGCCGCAAAGGAAGTGTCATAACCTAAATCCACAGTCGGTGCAGGAGACGCAGGAACATACTCAGGCATTCCATAAGGGTACTGAGGCAAAGGATGAGAGGACTGACGCCTAGACCCCGAGTGATGAGATTCTGAAGGAGTACCTAGATGCAGTGAAATGCCTTCTTGCCCGCCGCACACAGCTCCACCAACAGCGCTAGACTCGGAGCCTGTCTCCACCACAAAGCTAGGGGTGCCACGCCGAGAACCGCGACTTGGGCGAGAATTCCTATGATCATGAGACCTCACCTGAGGCTCGTGCCCACCTAAAGACATGGAGGATATACTGTTCTCCATAGAACGCTGAAAGTCGTGGCCAAAACCCGTGTCTCCGTAGTGGGAACTGGTTGAATGGCTATCTTCAAGTAAGATACCTTTCCCACGGTCGTCGTGAGCCGGCATGCCCGTGCTCCGCCTACTCCTCTCCCCGTGCCCCCGGAGAGCAGCTTCCCCCCATAGGACCGCCTCGCGTCGGCCATGAAGGAGGAATGTCGAGGAAGGTCCATCTGCTCCGACCGGCCATGAGGCACGTGCACATCTGAATGGCGAGGAGGATCCACAGGACGAGACTGTGCATCATCATCCACGTTTGCGTCCCCAACCACAGAACCTGCAAGGTCTTTCTCACGAGCCCATTTGAGTGTGAAGTAATTTTTGAGGAAGCCTTTTGCTTGTTTCCATCGCCACTGCACAGAATAGGGAAAATTGGTCAAGGTTTGAGCAAGTTACAGCTAAGCAAGGAAAAAAGGGGGAATCACCTACCGGCTTTCCCAGGATCTTCTCTAATTCCGGTTTAATGTCTTCACTAGTCGCCCTCGGGTAGCCGCAAACTGTGTCCCTAGAACTGCTCTGACTCTTCTCGTCATCCTTGCAATAGGGCCCCAACTACAACAAACAAAGAATTGGTCATATTAGGCGGTAATAGAAGGAACATGAAAAGAGTAAATAGAGGTCTTCTTCCCTACCTTTCTGAAGGCCAGGCGGTCCCGATATTGTTCCCATTCCTCCCAGAATTGGTCGGGCGATGCCATCGATGCATGGTCAGTATACCAGGAACCTCTCTTAGCTGCTACAAACGCCTCGGCATGCAAGGCTCGCGGATCATTCATGGTCTCGGGAGGGTCTGATGGTATTATCCACCTTTCATGGCCCAGGGTTTGCCTCGTAAGCCTCTCACCAAGACTCCAGACCCAACCGGATGGGCTCTCCATCACCAAGCGCAGGGTACTATCCCTATGCGCCGCATTTCGTGAGGGAATAAAGTCTTGCGGAATCTCGAAGCCAACCCAGGGATTCCAATTAACATCATCCTGCACAAGTAAAGGAAACATAAGCACCAAAGAAATTCAAGAGAAATTACATGAAAGATGTACCTCTTCAAGGTGATCCAAGATGCGGCGCAACTCATCTAAGCTCCCAAATGGTTTCTTCTTTCGCTCGAGGTAGTTTTTGTGCCACTGCTCACGCTGCAAGATCGTTGCGGACGTGTCGGGTAGGGATAGTGAATCCCTTAATGTACTCATACCCCCATACCTGCAAATATTTCAATATCGAGACTCACGATATAAAAAAAAGAAGAGAGAAATGCATGTAAAAGAGAAGCGTCTCGAAGATTACCTCGAGCACCTTCCACATGCTCGGACCGCTCATCTCCCGCGGACTCTCCGGTGCGAAGAATGGGTCCACGTCAGTACCAGGCCGAACACCAATGCGAAGCCAGCGAATGAAGTTAGCATAAGCAGCCTTTGCCCAGTTCCGATGAATGACCTGCTCTAGATCAAGGAGATTGTTCATCCAGGTCAAGTAAACATCGTCTCCTCGGTTGGCAAACATCGTGGCAGAGATGAAATATGCCAGGAAAATGAAGCGACACTGAAACTCATCCATATGAGTGAAGTCGGCGGAAGTGATAACATCCTCGAAGGAACCATAAGAAAGCTTCATCTCTCGACCAAATCGGCGCCGTTCGAGCACAGGCTCTAATAATTCCATCACCTGGTCCGGCACAACAGGGTCGAACTCGACATCTTGACCACCCCAGCGTAGTCCGGTAATCATCACAAAGTCGACAGGGGTAATGGCCATTTCTCCTACAGGGAGGTGGAAGGTGTTGGTGGAATCCCAGAATCTCTCTGCGCCCATCACCCGTGGTGTGCAAGGTTCCTGTGCCTTGACACATTTCGGAAGAGGTCGAATCGACTCTTCTAAAGCGCAGCGCCAGATTATCTTCATGAAATGCTCCACCACCTTGATTGGTTTCGCATGTGCCACGGTTCTAAGGGAATCCTCCTGAGGATCCACCATAAAAATTCAAAAAAAGAGACAAGTCCATACAGCAAACTATCAAGTAATCCCTAATTTAGCAAAAGCTAAATTGAACTTCCACTAAATTAGGGGGCTAAAAAAAAAATCATTCGGCCCACCCAAGGAAAAGAGGGCTGGGCCTTGCTTTTTTCGGCCCACCTAGACGGGTTCACAAGGAAAAGGGTTGGGCCTCGTTTTTCTCGGCCCACCCAAGGAAAAGAGGGCTGGGCCTCGCTTTTTTCGGCACAGCCAGACGGGTTCACGAGAAGAAAAGGGTTAGGCCTCGCTTTTTCGGCCCACCCAAGGAAAAGAGGGCTGGGCCTCACTTTTTCGGCCCACCCAGACGGGTTCACAAGAAGAAAAGGGTTGGGCCTCGCTTTTTCGGCCCACCCAAGGAAGAGAGGGCTGGGCCTCGCTTTTTTCGGCCCACCCAGATGGGTTCACAAGAAGAAAAGGGTTGGGCCTCGCTTTTTCGGCTCACCCAAGGAAAAGAGGGCTGGGCCTCGCTTTTTTCGGCCCACCCAGACGGGTTCACAAGGAAAAGGGTTGGGCCTCGTTTTTTTCGGCCCACCCAAGGAAAAGAGGGTTGGGCCTCGTTTTTTTTCGGCCCACCCAAGGACAAAAACAGACGGGTTCTTGCAAGAAAAAAGGAGTTGGGCCGCATCTGTCCAACTCAAACGGGCTCAAGCAAAAGTTTTTTGGGCCGCATCAGCCGAACTCCCAGACGGGTTCTCATCAGCGAAAAAAAAAGGATTGGGGGCTCTTGAAAAAAAAAGTTGGGCCGTACAACTCAGACGGGCTCAAGCAAAAAATTTTTGGGCCGCCTCAGCCGAACCCCCAGACGGGTTCACATCAGCGAAAAAGGGAGTTTTTGGCCTCTCTTTACAACCACCCAGACGGGTTCTCTCGCTAAAAAAATCAGACAGGTTGGGCCCTTTCATCTAATTGCAGCCTAACCCAGAGAAAGAGAGGTTGGGCCGTATGCAGAACTCTGACGGGTTCCATAGAAGTTGGGCCGCATCGACAAATCGCAAGTCCAAAAAGGTTGGTCAGGTATCTTTGGAACCAGACGGGTTCTTAGTGCCAAAAAGGGACGGGCCGCTCACTTTCCGGCCCAACTCTAATGGGTTCACGAGAAAAAGGCTGGGCCGCTCATTTTTTCGGACTGACCCAGACGGGTTCCTAGCTCAAATGGGCTCAATTTTTCGGATTAATTCAGACGGGCTCATTTTTCGGATTAACTCAAAATAGGACCAGTCTGGGCCTCTCACGCAGCAAACTCAGACGGGCTCATTATGCAAAAAAATCGGCCTATCATCCTCGGTTCTCTAAAGCTCGATTTGAACAATACGGGTAATCGACATAAATTACTTCATTATTTGTAGCTAAATCAACAAGCTAGAATTAAAACATTTCTACTTGCAAATTTATGCTATAATTAAAGAGCAGAGTCAGGAAGAAGACATTACCCGGACATGAGAATGCTTGTGCCATACGTGATTCAACGGTTCAGGCACCAGAATCGACGGTTCCCAACCCGGCCTAGGAGTCCATGCTCGCCGGGAGGACATTTCATGTGCCCAGTTTGTTGCATGGGGTTGAACGGGCAAATCTCTAGATTTTCTAACCATTGCTTCCTAACTAGTGAATGAATGTTTTTTTTTTTTTTTGAGCAAGAAAAGGAAGTAGAGGAATGAGATGTTTGATTGAGGGTGTGAAGAGGCCCCTTTTTATAGGGAAAGTGGATGCATGCACACCACACAAGTGGCCAACCGGCGGGTCCCAGCAATAGGATCATGGAAGGCATGCATTGGCCGAAAATCTATCCTAAAATCTATCCTAAAATCTATCCTAAAGTCACATGCATTGGCCGAAAAAAAAAAGAAAAAAGAAAGGACCCCAGACGGGTTCCTTGCGCCAGGATGCCGGCCCAGTCGCAGAAAATGGGCCTTGCATTTGCAGGCCCAATGCAGGAACCCAGACGGGTTCGCAGGCCGTTTCGTGCGCCAAGATGCCGGCCCAGATGCATTTGCAGCAAAAATGGGCCTTACATTTGCAGGCCCAACGCAGGAACCCAGACGGGTTCGTGGGTCGTTCCTTGCGCCAAAATGACCGGCCCAAGCTCCTCGCAGCCAAAGTGGCATTTGCAGCAAAAATAGGCCTTGCATTGGCAAACTTAAGTCCATTTCAAGACTTCAGACGGGTTTACAGAGCCAAAACGAGCCTAAATTCGTCGCTCTAATTCAAGCCCAAAGCAATGGCAAACTTAAGCCCATTTCCGAGAGCTAAAGCGCAACTGACAGGTAAATTCTCTGACTCGCTCTGATTTTCAGATAAACTGATGCTCTCCTTCTCTGTTTTGCAGAACAATGCACGAGATACATCGGTTACAAAAAGACGAACTCATCTTCGGTGGCCGTAATCGGGCCTTCACAATGCAATGACACCCTTTTCAGCACAAAGACGCCTCACGGCGAAATGAAGTGGACCACCCTATCATCACGGCACGCTTCACGGCGAAATGAAGCGCGTCACCTCGGTCCGCCTCACGGCGAAATGAAGTGGACCACCCCATCATCCTGTCATGTTTCACGGCGAAATGAAGCATGCCCCCCAGATCCGCCTCACGGCGAAATGAAGCGGATCGACTCCGACCGGCTTTACGGAAGAAACTAAGCAGGTCAACCCATACAGACACAGGTCTTGCACTCCACGGCGAAATGAAGTGCATGACCTTGATCCACCTCACGGCGAAATGAGGCGGATCAATTCGGTCAGCTTTACGGAAGAAACTAAGCAGGCCAACCAACATCGGCGCAGGACCAAGCTTCCAAGCGTCAACTCGGTCCGCCTCACGGCGAAATGGAGTGGACCACCCCATCATCACGGCATGCTTCACGGCGAAATGAAGCACGTCACCTTGATCCACCTCACGGCGAAATGAAGTGGATCACCTCATCATCACGGCACGCTTCACGGCGAAATGAAGCGCGTCACCTCGGTCCGCCTCACGGCGAAATGAAGTGGACCACCCCATCATCCTGTCATGCTTCACGGCGAAATGAAGCATGCCCCCCAGATCCGCCTCACGGCGAAATGAAGCGGATCGACTCCGACCGGCTTTACGGAAGAAACTAAGCAGGTCAACCCATACAGACACAGGTCTTGCACTCCACGGCGAAATGAAGTGCACGACCTTGATCTACCTCACGGCGAAATGAGGCAGATCAATTCGGTCAGCTTTACGGAAGAAACTAAGCAGGCCAACCAACATCGGCGCAGGACCAAGCTTCCAAGCGTCAACCAGCTTCAGAACAGGCTTCTGATTCATATCCAAGATCATCAAGACTACTTTGATCATCGTTTTACTCAAACTCGATCAAAGTGGGGGCTATCTGTAGACACCGGATTTTGTACCGGTATTAGTTTTAGTTATTTGTAAAAATAAGTTAGCCGAGTAGTTTAGTAGCATGCAAGCCCATTTCATTCCTAGCCCAAAAACAAGCATAATGGCCCAATGTTATGGAAAACCCGTCTGGGTTCCAGGGGCCAAAACATAACTCAGCTTGGATCAAACCGGCTGAGTTTACTGGGCCAGAGCTCAGTTCAGCTCAGGAACCCGTCTGGGTTCCGCGGCCATAATGCTAACCCTAAAATGCACCCCCTACTCCCCCTATTCCACTATAAATTAAACCCTTTTTTCCCTTCCATAGACAGACCATGGTATGCTAGAGTATTGACACTAGCATATTCTCTCTACCTCCTCTCTCCCTTTGCATGCTGCTTCACTAAAGGTTTGCATAGTTGTCATTGATGTAAACCATGTAACATATCGAATTCATATTTCTTTTGTATTTTCAATTCAATATTTTGCATGACATTAATGATGAATTTGTGAAATTTATATCTAATTCCTCCCTTTTAACCTTTTTCGCTTTGATTTAATTCTAGTAGAGTCTATTCGCTTGAATAGGCGGATTTGATTATTTTAATTGTCAAATTCGTAACCTTACCCCCGAATCCGTCTCTGGATTCGCAGGCCGGAGTTGTTTATCAAAATGGTTTGTTGTTTTTTTCTCCTAAAATTCAACTGGCGACTCTATATTCGTACTTTGGTAGTTTCTTTTTTACGGTTTCTTTGACCTAATTTGTGATTAGCGCAAGGAGCAACCCGGCTTGGTTCAATTCATGAACCCAGACGGGTTTTCACCTTCTTTTCTTTTTTTTTTTTTTTGTTTTTCTCCTTTCTCGTGGGATCTGCAGTTACGAACCCGTCTTGGTTCCAAAGATGAACCTGCACGGTTCCTTGTGTTTTCCCTTCCTTTTGTCTTTTTCCCTTTTTTCTTTCTTAAAAGGTGAATCTCGGGCTCACGGCGCATAAATCGTTTTTAATCTGTCAGCAAAGTTATTCTTAAAAGTTCAACCTTATTTAAGGTTAAGCAATCCTAGTCGGCTCCCAATCATTCTTTTAAGTAGCGCCGCGAAAAGGTCATCGATTTTTTCGGGGTTTACACAATGTAATTTCGAATGATTAAATAATAAATTAAAAACGGAATTATAAAATAAATAAAGTTTCATCACCCCGAAAATGAATTTCAAAAATAAAAATATCCTTATTTAAGGATTAAGCAACCTTAGTCGGCTCCCGATCACTTAAGTAGCGCATTCGAAAACATTTCCCCGAACGGGGAATTTTCCGGGTCCTACAGATTGGCGACTCCACTGGGGACTTAAACTTAAAAAGAGGGTAAAACTTGAACAAATCGAATTAATTTGAAATTGTAAAAGGGAGAAGTTGATTTATTTCGCGATTTTATAATTCTTTTTAGGCATCCTTTGCATACCGGACCACTAATCGCGTCTTTTGACACGTTAGCACAAAGGCGACGATTTATGTATACCTAAGTGATTCCCTCGAGAGAGGGTAGGCCACTACTTGTGTGATGCACTATACATCGCCAAGCATTTGGTTTCTCCTCTCCCCGCATTACACTCAAAGGGCTTCCTTGAAGTTCTTTGAGCAATACCTCACACTCCTTACCTAAGGGTATGGAGCACCGAGATGAAAACGTGCGGTAGGCCATGTAATCCAACCATAGAAATCCATGAACATAGAACCTTGGTTTAGGGTATCCCTTCATGTTGTATGCTATGTGCTATGTGCTACCCCCTCCCTTTTTTTTTTCTTCTTTTGTTTTAGAGTCGACCCTAGTTTAGAGGTTTTGTTCTAGTCCATATAAAATTTATTGGTTGAGAAAATGATTATTCATTAATTAGAATAATTAACTCAAAAGGCATCATGGTTAGCCCAAGTAGAAGGGCCGATTTATGCTTAAAGGGTGATTATTTTAATTAATAAATAAAAATCGACTCACTTTGATGATATTATATTGACCTTTACAAAATTCTCCTAACGAAGGTCCAAAAAAATTAAAAAGTTCAACAAAGTTAATGGATAGCATTTTAGATTGCATAATAGTCACTAATCGAGGAAGTTAATTAATCAATCCATGTGAGATAGCATTCAAGCACATGCTCTAATTCATGCATCCATGCAATCCCCACAATCATGCACTCCCCTAATCTCCTCTTATCCCATAATCAAATAACTTTATTGGGGGGATTATGATGTTAAATGAGCATGATTGGTGGATCATGTTTATTCCCTTCCATTCTATTACCTTTCTTCCTCACCTATAAATACCTCCCTCATCCTCACTCATTTCATCAACTCTTCCCATTAAAAAACTCTTATAAAAATATTCTCCTTCACTCTCTACTCTCTCCATAATCATCATCCTACACCCTTACTCTCTCCATAAATACCTCCCTCGTCCTCACTCATTTCATCAACTCTTCCCATTAAAAACTCTCATAAAAATACTCTCCTTCACTCTCTACTCTCTCCATAATCATCATCCTACACCCTTACTCTCTCCATTTTTCTACTCTCATTATCATCATACTCTCAAAATTCCCTTCCATTATCCATAATTATCATTCATATCATCATTACACCAACCATATAACCATATCTCCAACCATTTAATCCTTCATTCTGTCATTCATATAATATCGAGTCCAAGCATCCACTACGAAGAAGGGATCATTTTGAAAGCTTGAGGTAAGAGTCATGTATATCTTCATTATTGTATTTTCAACCATGTAATTTCTTCTTAGATCATTATACTTGTACATTATTTTGTAAAAGAAAACTTGTTTTATTCTTGCATGATGGGAATATAATGTCATGAAATTTATTTAACCTCTCCCTGCTCTTTTTCTTTTCAAGTTCAATTTTAGTAGAGTCTGTTTTGTTAAACAGGCGAATTCGAGAATTATTTTAATTCTCGAATTCGTAACCTTGCCCTCGGACTTAGAATTCGGGTTCGTAGACCGGAGTCACTTTTTATTATTTTCGGTTTGTCAGTTTCCTTAAATCGGCCGGCGACTCTTTCTTTTTTATATAATCTCTTTTTTTTATTTAACATGAATGTTTATTTTGTCGAACGAATTTATAAAATAATTTACATAATTCCATATTCCGATCCATATTTTACTCAAGAGAAAATACTATTGGAATTATTATAGGTCATATGCCCTTTGAATTTTCTAAGTATTCTCTATTGGGCTTTGGCTTGGATTCGAACCGGATTTTATGTAAAATTATTTGTAAATTAATTTGATGTTATTTCAAACATGTGAATAATAAAAATTGATTATTGAATAAATAAAAACTTACCCCCGAAAATGAATTTCATAAAATAAAAATATCCTTATTTAAGGATTAAGCAACTTTAGTCGGCTCCCGATCATTAAGTAGCGCATCTGAAAACGATTCCCTGAACGGGAATTTTCCGGGTCAATATGCTATTAGAACCGATCCACGACCGTGAGCTGTGCCAGTTGACGGGAGATCCATGGGTAGTCACCTAGCGGGGCAACGATTCTGGATTGGATTGAGGCACAACCACACAACAAGGACGTTGTGCGCTTAAGTGGGGGTGATTGTAACACCCTGGGTATATGGTTTAATTTGGCTTAAAGAGATTGAAATGACTACTTATATCACCAAGGTACACTTTCTTTTATGGTAATTCATTGTTGAGAACTCTTCAGTTAAGCGTGCTTGGCTAGGAGTAGTCCCAGGATGGGTGACCTCCTGGGAAATTTTCACAGGCAGCGTGTGACCGAGTACAAAGCATGTTGGAAATACATACTCGTGGTGATTTGTGTGGCCATTTAGCGATCCTTGAAGCGGTTATCGGTAATGTTCGCGGCTCGGGATGCCGGGCGTTACAAAATTATTTTGGAAGCATTCAAACTGAATTTTAGAGAAAATTCAGTGAGACATGAACTTTATTGTGCTTGACATCAACCGTATCCCTCTTCCAATAGAAAAATTGTTTTTCTAATTTGGTGACACAGACAATGTTAGGGATAACACAGACCGTGTAAGTTAGAATGCGCGAAATGACGGTTTTGGGCCTCTTGCCCTCTTCCCTAGGCAACTTATTTCTATAAATAGGGAAGAGGAAACCTCATTTCCACATACTCAACCCTTGAACCATAAAGACTCCTCCCTTTGATAGATTCTTTGAGGATCCTAAAAAGTCCCTCGTTTGAGAGACAATTTAGGAAGTAATTAGAGAGTGATTTATCGAAATCCTCCTTTAGGCATTTTTAGCTTTCATATTTGATACGAATCACATACACATTCCTCATACCCTGATTGGATCGTGATCGAGTGACCTAGAATTTATTCTTCGATGAGCTGCGTGGACCTCGGTGGAGGATCTCTACTTCGGGATCTCAGGTTCCCTACAGTAATTTTTCAAAGTGTTACCAAGTATATTCTCAGCCTATGCATACTGTCCTTTTTGGGATTTGGTCGATTAGGTGAAATCATAAGGGTTAGGATTTCTTCCGCCCCTAATCATGTGGCCTAGTTAGGAATTTGTCCTACCAAAAGGCATCACTTTTTGTCTCATTCATATTGATTCATTTCTCCTCAAACATATTCTCTTAGGTTATGATTGCAACACTCCTTAAATTTGGTAAGAGAATTTTATAAGTCTCATCCTTTTAAGGCAAGAGTTCTATTGTACAACTATATACAGTTGTTATATAAGTCTAAGGAGACTAGGTGCACCTACGACTCTCTTGATCATCTAAGTGATTCCCATCCTACATCAACTTTTTCCGCAACATGGGAGAGGGCATAGAATGGGTTTAATTTATAGTAAACACCCGCCTTGATAAGTAGCTATAATTTATAGTAAACACCCGCCTTGATAAGTAGCTAAATCACTACCATCGAGTATATTGTCGAGGGTAAAGAGTTGCGAAAAGTGCTAAATACCCCAAATCTTCTTTCTTTTTTGTTAGCTTCCTCCTCATGTTAATAAGTTTATTTGATTCTTTGCTTATTTTAGTAGTTGATGGCACTAGTTATGATAATTGTGAATCAATTCCCTTTTGTGATCGCTTCTCCATAGTCTTTTAGAGAAGTCAAAAGTTTGAGTAGGCCTTTGCTCCCTGAAGACGACATTTGCCTTTGACATTCACACTATCGCTAGGTTATATTATACAACGAACATTACCCTTACAAATTAAAGAACATGGTATAAATAGCGCACAGTGCACTTAAAAGCTAACTCTTTTTTTTTTTTATTAAGCAAAAAAACTAAACTCAGACATACATATCTAAACAAAATTTTGAAGAGCCATAAGAGAACACACGTAGCAATAGCTTAGAGAAGGGAAAAATTGTAAGGGTATAAACCATAATTAATTATTAGACTTTTAATTATAAACTTAAGCTTTTGGTTAAGATTGTAACAAAATAAAATTGACTAAAAGGGCAAAGGTTAGAATCTTACAACCCTTATATTTATTTGCGCAAGGTTAAGGAGCCCTTCGAGAATTAGCATGTGAGAGCATTTTAGAATATAAAAATTATCATTGAGCATTATTCAACATCCGGATTAATGAGAACTAACCAAACGTTGTGAGAAAAACCTCCTCATTCATTCATTCATTCATTCACAACAAGAACATTTAAATGATCTTCCCTAGTCTAAATTACAGATTTAGAAAAACACTACAATAATATTATGGATACTATTAGAGAGTGAGGTCTAGGGAAACGCCATGACCAGTAGCACTTGGAGTGAGATCAGGTGAGCTCATGTGGAGCCTTAGGCTTGGATCCGGAGCAGCATACCCGTATGATTGGTTCATCACTTGCTCGTAAAGCAGTTCCAGTTTCCTTGGATCGTCATTCATTGACCACCCTTTAATATCTTCTTCATGGTTACCCTGCATTTTCTCCTTTCCCTTGGCCATTTTTCCCTGAACATTCATGTGAGGATATTGATAATCTAATTTACTTGGGATCATGTGATCCAAATACTATCTTGACCCACTCTTAAAATTTGAATCTATAGAACTAAATCTAACTTGATAGAATCAACCTGACCTAATATAATGCAACCCGAATTAACCTAAATCAACTAGAAGGTGGGTGACATGACCCAACTCAAAGTAAAAAATTGTTACATTGTTTGAAATGGCTAAACTAACTAGCATGATGCATACCGTAACTAGAATTAACCTAATAGGATGTTTAAATTCGAACTCGATAAGGTTCTAATATTAGCTTTTAGAACATTGAATGTTATATTATAAAGCCTAGAAAAGGTATCAATACATACCCCAACTAACATGATCAAGTCAATATCATTTCTTTTTCCATTAATAGGATGTTGATACATACATACATATATATATATGTGTGTGTGTGTAATATTTTGAAATAAGGTTACTCTACTATCTCAGCTTTAAACCAAGTAATAAATGCTCCACCTGACCTTTGTATTAAACATTAAACACATCCTTTTCAGATGAAGTTAGTGTTTAAATTAATGTGAGCTGATAGAAATGTCCTCAAATAATGTGAACTGGCATAAATGCTCTCCATTTAAAAATCCATTAACACACTTGACAAATTGAACTCACCCCACCATTCCTCATCGTCATGCAATTTTCGAAGTTCTATTCTTCAATTCATTCATCCTAGAAATTAAAAGTGCCATTCTTCGTCTTCGTCTTTGCTCATCCTCAATCTTTATAAAATTTCCTACCCTTCCTCATCATCGTTCAATCTCTGAGGTTTTATTCTTCGATTCATTCAACCTATAAATTAAAAACTCCATTATTCATCTATATCGTCTATGTTCATCTTCATTCTCGGTCAATTTTGAGAATTGAAGAAAGGGCATTTTGTTCAATTTCATTCAAATTTGCAACCCCTTGTCTTTCAAATTAGGGATTATCGTTAATAAGCTAGTTCAAACTTTTTAGATCCTCCTTCTACATGTGCAATTGTGTCTTTCCATACGACGATGCAAACTGAAGGAGAGGTGGCAAATGTGTTATTTTGTTGGGGAAGGGGGGTAATATGTCTTTTTATACTTTTAGTTAGGGTTATTTCAGATGTTTTACACTCTTCGACATGGATGAAATTGTCTTCCTTCGAAAAAGGGGTAACCTTATTATAGATTTAAAATTGAAGTACGGTAAACCTAATTTCCAGAACCTGATGAGTAAAATCGTAATTTCTAAAAAACTCAAGGGATAAAAAGCAAATTAGTTCTTTGTTTAATTGTGAATGTCTATTTATATATCATGAAACCTTGTTATTGCTTGATTTCGGTACATTACTAACTATGCATATATATTTATGTACCTGAGCTATTGTTGAGGCAGGGGATTTGAGAAGGTCATAGAAAAGCATGTAGGAATGAGATATCTTTCCATCTTCTCCAGGTACATGAAGAGTAGTAACGCTGCTCTGTGCGACCACCTTGTTCTGATCAGACGACTGTGGCGACAACTGGAGGTCACTGGAAAAGTGCTTGTCAAGGGCGTTTTTCACGAGCATAGTCTTAAGCTTTTGTAGCCGCGTTTGCCGGCGAGTAACCGGACGAGACTCTAGGGACTTGACAAGGTGTGGGATCACATTTTTCCCACTCTTCTTAGCAGCATCAAGCGTATCTGTAACATACATGCCAGTAATTTTAAACTCTTTTAAGAAATTGTTTGAGACACAAAATTAATATTCAAAAACTAAATAATAATTGAAAGATTTCATGAAAAATGACTTATCAACCGGCTCTTTTGATTAGTACTACATTCGTCTTAAAATGTCTGTCATTTGACTAAATTTTGACCATTGAGTAGTCACAAATTATAATGAGTCACTACTAAAAATATGTGTATTACCAACCACTTTTTTCCAATCAATTTAAAATGATTGGAAAAACTAACCATTTTAGTGACTATTTCATATTCCAATTATTTAAAAAAAATTATGTATAAAAAAGGGTTGAAAAATTTCAACCAATTTTACTAAAAATGGTTGGAATTCTTAACCCTGTTTCCCACATAAAATCTCTGAAAAATAATTAGAATATGAAACGGTTGTTAAAATTGTTGATTTTTCCAACCATTTTAATTTAATTGGAAAAATGGTTGGTAATACATATATTTTTAGTTGTGAGTTACGAAATGAAATTAACGCCATTAAAGAGATACCTTAGTAAAAAGTACAATAACTTCATATCATAATCTATTGTAATTTGAGAATAATCAACGGTCAAAATTTTATCAAATGAGAAATATTATGGGATGGAGGTAGTAATTGACAATGCATGAAAATGAGGATGGAAAGAGGCTCGTGTGAACAAAGGTCAAACGGTGCAAACAGAATTTACAATTTTATGGAAAATCTTTGTCCATTAGCGAGTGGAATGTTTTCAGCCTGGTGCTGAAAAAGAGGGAATGTGAATGAAGGCCTAATAAAATAAACACCTCCATCTACCAACAATAGAATTAAAAGGTGCTATGATTAGTACTCCATAATTACTACTCGTAGTAGATTGCATAAAATTTATCATGAATCTTATAATATAAAATTATATGTATAATACATATTTACTTACAATTTTATTGGATTAATATAACTTATAACTATCCGTCAGCTAGTGAATACTTGAGGGTCAGTTCATAATTCATTTGATTCAATTCCTACAGTAACTATGGACAGTTTGATCACTTAATTAAGTAGTTAAATATCTAGTTTAAGCTCAAGTAACAGCTAAATTAAAAGATATTAATTTTCGTTTGTCACCCTTACTAAGTAGTCAGAGTTGAAGATCCATTAAATAATAATTTAAAAAGTAGAAAATATACGATATTAGCGTTTTGTTGAAAATTATTAGACAAAAAAGTCCAAGGTCATGCATGCATGGAGAGGAAATTCTTAAAATATATGATTGATGACAATGGTTGACTTACCTTGAATTATTTTTTCCTGTATGGTACTCCTGTACATCTTTTTTTTTTTTTTTGAATATTCAAATCAAACAACCACACAAAAAATAATTGTAAGTCAATCTAGACAAGGAAAAAAAAAACTTAATTTTATAAAATGAAATTAGAGAAAGAAGGACATTTTTCTAGCGTATTAATCCATAAAACAATTTAAGATATATAAAAGCATACTTGTAGGTGACTTTTAACATGGGCAACAGTAACTCCATCTATTCCCATTACATGCAGAATCATCTTCGGTGTTGCCCCTATCAAGCAAAAAAAATCATTCAAAAAGACATGTATGACAAAATGTGTTATATCAACATATGAATATGCCTTAGAATTTTAGCTTAATTAGTTGCATGGTATCGGAAGTCTGTCATTTTTACTGAGATTCGAGTTCTGGTGGTCTCAAATTTTACAGTATGAATTGTTTGGGTTTTATGGGCTCCTTATAAATCTATTTTTAAGGATAGAATTTTCTTAAACCTAGTCTGGTGCTTGTATTATCTTAATTACCATCTGCTATCTCACAGGAAATACCATGTGGAAGAGTTCAATATATTTATTTTGTTAGGGCTGGGTATTGTTAGAAAGAGCCGAACATATATAAAGGACCATCTCATCTATGCATTTCCCATCCTAATTTTGATGAATCATATCTAATTGCACATGCATGAGATCAGTGAAACGTAAACGTAAAAGTTTTCTCCTATATAATTAATCAAACATAAAATATTGAAATGTCAATAGTTTAAAAAAAAAAAAGAAAAGTTCTGGTTATATAGGGCTTACGATCTTCGCCACCAAGCCTAGCAACGGCACGGAGGAAGCAACGATGGAGCTCATCGGTCCAGCGAAGCCTTGGCCTCTTGGATTTCGCATATGGTCTGACGGTTATCCCGCGCCTTTGCACCATCGGAAGCTGAGCCCCACCGTTGCTCAGCCTCTCTTTTTCTACTTCACCATTCACCATTTTCGATTTCTCTAGCTTCTTATAGATTTTTTTTTTCTTCTGTGTTCTTTGTAAGGAAGAGGAGAGGGGTTGAAAGATGGCGATCGAGAGAGTGAGACAGTGAAGCCAAATAAGGGAATAAGTAGGCATATACTACTGAATACAAACGAGGGAGAGGCAGCTTCTGTGTTTTAATATTCTTTGTCTTTTACTTAACAATTTTCTGCGCATTTTAGAAGCGTCCGTTATGTTAATGGGAATGCCATTATTCTACGGGTAAAAGAAAAAAAAAAAAGAAGCCTGCAAAAAAAGGGGGGAATTCTACAACTTCCATGGAAACATAGATAACAAATGGAGGGAGTAATTTATCTTATAAAAATTGTATGTATTGGAAATAATTCGACAAAATAACTTTATTTACTGGACTTATTCACTAGGTCAGGAAAATATTAAAGGGTAGAACCTAAATTTTTGAAAAGTAAAAGTATAAGACCTCTCAAAAGATTCTCAAAAAAATTGTTACAGTTAACCTCACAATGTGTTAAAAGTTTCTAGAAACTTGAGGAGAAGGAGAAGAGACCAATCCATGAACAATGGGAATCCATCCCACAATTCTTAAGATTTTGGAGGATCCATCTAAAGGGAATGATTCTAGGGCTTTATCCTTAGGATCATAACATTGATAAAGGGATTATTATTGACCGAAGAAATCAATCAAAATTTAACCGTGCGTGGGACTTTTCAAGGGCATGAAATCGGGAAATCAATACAAGCAAGTAAAGCTTGATTATGTGCCATGCTCTATATGACATGGTTCGTGTTGACCATGATAAGCCGGACATTGACACAACTTATGTTATACATGACACAGGTCAAGTCACTCTAATTCCAGCTTGTATGTTATTCGTTGACACTTGTCCCCCATTGTTCACTTTAAGCTTATATTTGTGATTTTTCACTTTCATTAACTGTTACATTCTTAAAACACTAATAAAATGAGAACAGTTAATAATATTTTAGAGTAATTTTCTACAAAAACAGAGTGCATAGCAGTTACCTTAGGTTTTCTCAAACATTTATTAAAAATCATTTAAATAGATTAACTTGTTTGAGTTTGTTCATATACGTGATAATTTTATTCTTATGATACCAATATTTTGATGAGGAAAATGTACCCTCACCTTTGGTTAATCCCCTCTCCATATGTATGTTTCTCGACACTATTCTTTCCATCTTTTTTAGAAATATGCTGTCAAAACAAATTTTAATAAATTGATCATGTTCATAAGTTTAGATGAAGTTTTAAAGTATGACTTACAAACAAGCATAAAATAAGTTTATTATACATTCTATTTAAATAAGCATCAATAAGATAGCAAGCTAGAATAGGTTCATAGTCCTAGCTAATTTATCTATGTTTAAAAATTGACATTAGCTTAGCAAAACACACATTTTTTTACCATACATATCACCAGGGGCAGATCTACACATGTAAGTGTGGTGTCAATTGACACCACTAAAAGTTTTGTTAAAAAAATTTGATTAGGAAAAAAATTAAAAAGATTTAGGTTATATATCATTTTTTCCCACATAGAAGTACAAAATCTGTACATCTTGTTGGTGAGCGTTCCTTTGAGCGTATAGGAACTAATGCGTGGACACTAAGGTCTTGGGTTCGATACCTATTGGCTTTATTTTCTGTATGTTTTGTTTTTGTTTTTTTTGTTTTGTTTTTGTTCGTATGTTTTGTTTTGTTTTTTTTTTTTTTTGCGTTTCTGTATGTTTCATTTTTTTTATTTATTTATAAAAGCGGCTATTAAATATAAATTATTTTTGATTTTGTATTAGTTATTCAATGTCATTTTCAGAGCTTACTTTGAAGTTTATGTATTACACTATCATAAATAGGTTATATTTTGACATTTATTTTAGCACTTATTTGTGATGTTTGAAATTTTTTTTTAAAAAAAAATTATCCTGACACCATATACTTTAAATCCTGGATCCGCCACTGCATATCACCAAATATTATTATAATGGAATCTGATCAATTAAATATGGTTTAAAGTTTCAAAAATATGCTATATATTACAATTTAAGAATCGTTATTGATCATTTCAGATTATCAATTTTCATGTCGTTTTTTTCGAGTATCTATAACAGCAGTTTGTCAACATTCAGAAAACGAGGTAATTATTACTATTTTAATTTTATGTAGCACACACAAAAATGTTCGATTTTTAATCAATTTTCTCCCATAATTAAAGAGAAAAAAATGAAATAAAACAAAAGAGGTAATTATTATTTAAATTTACATCTAAGAACAAAATTAAGGTAAAATCAAATTCACCCATTACTAATAAAATTGAGCATGCTACATTGTATACAAGTCACAAAGATGTCTAGGAGATGAGGACATACTGGATACACTATCTTTACTATTCAGATCAACCAAAATGATTTAGTCAAGTTACGTAATTAAATAGTTAAAATAGAAATTCCAAATGATAGGCAACAACTATTGCATATTCCACATTGTCAACCCTTTTTTAATATATTCCAAGTGGTAGGTTTAATGACTAAATTATTCTATCATGTAGGCATTTCCCTAACTTCCATTAGAAACTTAAAAAATGTTTTGAATATACTAAAACTCTAAAAAGCACAAAACACTCAGACGCTCGGACATTCCTCCCTCGTCGCTCAAATGCTCAACCTCTCATTTGAATCTCGCATGGTTGCTCGCCGACGGGGGTGTCAAACCCATTTTTTTTTTACTATGCGTATCGCCAAATATTGTTATAATGGAATCTGATCAATTAAATATGGTTTGAAGTTTCAAAAATATACAATATATGACAATTTAAGAGTCTCGATCATTCTAGATTATCAATTTTCAGGCCGTTTTTTCTTGAGTATCTATAACAGCAACTGGTCAACGTTCAGAAAACTAGGTAATTATTACCAATTTAATTTTAGGTAGCACACCCAAAAATGTTCGATTTTTAATCAATTTCTCATATAAATTAAAGGGAAAAAACGAAATAAAACAACAGAAGTAGATATTTAAATTTAAACCTAACGACAAAACTAATTAAGGTAAATCAAAATCACCCATTACTAATATAGTTAAGCATGTCACATTGTATATAAGCCTCAAAGATGTCTAGGAAATTAAGACATGCTATATATACTATCTTTACTATTTAGATCAACCAAAATGATTCAGTGAAAAATTACATATTAAATAGTTAAAAGGGAAATTTCAAATGGTAGACATCAAATTGTTTATTCCACATTTGTCAACCCTTTTTCAACATATTCCAAGTGGTAGGCTTAATGACTAAATTATTCTATCATGTAGGCATTTTCCTAACTCTGGTTAGGAAATAAAAAATGTTTTCAATATATTAAAACTCTCAAAAGCACAAAACACTCAGACGCTCGGACATTCCTCTCCTATCGCTCAAATGTTCAACCTCTCATCTGAATCTCGCGTGGTTGCTCGCCGGCGGGGGTGTCAAGCCCATTTTTTTACCATACGTATCTCCAAATATTGTTATAATGGAATCTGATCAATTAAATATGGTTTAAAGTTTCAAAAAGATACAATATATGACAATTTAAGAGCCGTTATTGATCATTCAAGATTGTCAATTTTCAGGACGTTTTTTCACGAGTATCTATAACAACAACTTGTCAACGTTCAAAAACCAAGGTAATTATTACCATTTTAATTTTAGGTAGGCCACCCAAAAATGTTCGATTTTTAATCAATTTTCTCGCATGAATTAAAGGGAGAAAATGAAATAAAACAATACAGGTAGTTATTTAAATTTACACCTAACAACAAAATTAATTAAGGTAAATCAAAATCACCCATTACTAATAAAATTGAGCATGCCATATTGGATATAAGTCTCAAAGATGTCTAGGAGATTAAGACATGCTAGATACACTATCTTTACTGTTTAGATAAACCAAAATGATTCAGTGAAAAATTACGTATTAAATAGTTGAAAGGGAAATTTCAAATGGTAGGCGTTAACTATTGCTTATTCCACTTTGTCAACCCATTTTTAATATATTCCTATTGGTATGTTTAATGACTAAATTATTCTATCATGTAGGCATTTCCCTAACTTTCGTTAGATATTAAAAAATGTTTTCAATATATTAAAACCCTAAAATGCACAAAACACTCAGACGCGCGGACATTCCTCCCACGTCGCTCAAATGTTCAACCTCTCATCTGAATCTCGCGTGGTTGCTCGCCGGCGGGAGTGTCAAACCCATTTTTTTTAGCATACGTATCGCCAAATATTGTTATAATGGAATCTAATCAATTAAATATGGTTTAGAGTTTCAAAAATATACAATATATGACAATTTAAGAGTCGTTTTTTATCATTCTAGATTGTCAATTTTCAGGCCGTTTTTTCTTGAGTATCTATAACAACAACTTGTCAACGTTCAAAAACCAAGGTAATTATTACCATTTTAATTTTAGGTAGGCCACCCAAAAATGTTCGATTTTTAATCAATTTTCTCGCATGAATTAAAGGGAGAAAATGAAATAAAACAATACAGGTAGTTATTTAAATTTACACCTAACAACAAAATTAATTAAGGTAAATCAAAATCACCCATTACTAATAAAATTGAGCATGCCACATTGGATATAAGTCTCAAAGATGTCTAGGAGATTAAGACATGCTAGATACACTATCTTTACTGTTCAGATAAACCAAAATGATTCAGTGAAAAATTACGTATTAAATAGTTGAAAGGGAAATTTCAAATGGTAGGCGTTAACTATTGCTTATTCCACTTTGTCAACCCATTTTTAATATATTCCTAGCGGTAGGTTTAATGACTAAATTATTCTATCATGTAGGCATTTCCCTAACTGTCGTTAGATATTAAAAAATGTTTTCAATATATTAAAACTCTAAAACGCACAAAACACTCAGACGCTCGGACATTCCTCCCACGTCGCTCAAATGTTCAACCTCTCATCTGAATCTCACGTGGTTGCTCGCCCGCGGGAGTGTCAAACCGATTTTTTTTACCATACGTATCGCCAAATATTGTTATAATGGAATCTAATCAATTAAATATGGTTTAGAGTTTCAAAAATATACAATATATGACAATTTAAGAGCCGTTTTTTATCATTCTAGATTGTCAATTTTCAGGCCGTTTTTTCTTGAGTATCTATAACAACAACTTGTCAACGTTCAAAAACCAAGGTAATTATTACCATTTTAATTTTAGGTAGGCCACCCAAAAATGTTCGATTTTTAATCAATTTTCTCGCATGAATTAAAGGGAGAAAATGAAATAAAACAATACAGGTAGTTATTTAAATTTACACCTAACAACAAAATTAATTAAGGTAAATCAAAATCACCCATTACTAATAAAATTGAGCATGCCACATTGGATATAAGTCTCAAAGATGTCTAGGAGATTAAGACATGCTAGATACACTATATTTACTGTTCAGATAAACCAAAATGATTCAGTGAAAAATTACGTATTAAATAGTTGAAAGGGAAATTTCAAATGGTAGGCGTTAACTATTGCTTATTCCACTTTGTCAACCCATTTTTAATATATTCCTAGTGGTAGGTTTAATGACTAAATTATTCTATCATGTAGGCATTTCCCTAACTGTCGTTAGATATTAAAAAATGTTTTCAATATATTAAAACTCTAAAACGCACAAAACACTCAGACGCTCGGACATTCCTCCCACGTCGCTCAAATGTTCAACCTCTCATCTGAATCTCGCGAGGTTGTTCGCCCGCGGGAGTGTCAAACCCATTTTTTTTACCATACGTATCGCCAAATATTGTTACAATGGAATCTAATAAATTAAATATGGTTTAGAGTTTCAAAAATATACAATATATGACAATTTAAGAGCCGTTTTTTATCATTCTAGATTGTCAATTTTCAGGCCGTTTTTTCTTGAGTATCTATAACAACAACTTGTCAACGTTCAAAAACCAAGGTAATTATTACCATTTTAATTTTAGGTAGGCCACCCAAAAATGTTCAATTTTTAATCAATTTTCTCGCATGAATTAAAGGGAGAAAATGAAATAAAACAATACAGGTAGTTATTTAAATTTACACCTAACAACAAAATTAATTAAGGTAAATCAAAATCACCCATTACTAATAAAATTGAGCATGCCACATTGGATATAAGTCTCAAAGATGTCTAGGAGATTAAGACATGCTAGATACACTATATTTACTGTTCAGATAAACCAAAATGATTCAGTGAAAAATTACGTATTAAATAGTTGAAAGGGAAATTTCAAATGGTAGGCGTTAACTATTGCTTATTCCACTTTGTCAACCCATTTTTAATATATTCCTAGTGGTAGGTTTAATGACTAAATTATTCTATCATGTAGGCATTTCCCTAACTGTCGTTAGATATTAAAAAATGTTTTCAATATATTAAAACTCTAAAACGCACAAAACACTCAGACGCTCGGACATTCCTCCCACGTCGCTCAAATGTTCAACCTCTCATCTGAATCTCGCGTGGTTGCTCGCCCGCGGGAGTGTCAAACCCATTTTTTTTACCATACGTATCGCCAAATATTGTTACAATGGAATCTAATCAATTAAATATGGTTTAGAGTTTCAAAAATATACAATATATGACAATTTAAGAGCCGTTTTTTATCATTCTAGATTGTCAATTTTCAGGCCGTTTTTTCTTGAGTATCTATAACAACAACTTGTCAACGTTCAAAAACCAAGGTAATTATTACCATTTTAATTTTAGGTAGGCCACCCAAAAATGTTCGATTTTTAATCAATTTTCTCGCATGAATTAAAGGGAGAAAATGAAATAAAACAATACAGGTAGTTATTTAATTTACACCTAACAACAAAATTAATTAAGGTAAATCAAAATCACCCATTACTAATAAAATTGAGCATGCCACATTGGATATAAGTCTCAAAGATGTCTAGGACATTAAGACATGCTAGATACACTATCTTTACTGTTTAGATAAACCAAAATGATTCAGTGAAAAATTACGTATTAAATAGTTGAAAGGGAAATTTCAAATAGTAGGCGTTAACTATTGCTTATTCCACTTTGTCAACCCATTTTTAATATATTCCTAGTGGTAGGTTTAATGACTAAATTATTCTATCATGTAGGCATTTCCCTAACTGTCGTTAGATATTAAAAAATGTTTTCAATTTATTAAAACTCTAAAACGCACAAAACACTCTGACGCTCGGACATTCCTCCCACGTCGCTCAAATGTTCAACCTCTCATCTGAATCTCGCGTGGTTGCTCGCCGGCGGGAGTGTCAAACCCATTTTTTTTACCATACGTATCGCCAAATATTGTTATAATGGAATCTAATCAATTAAATATGGTTTAGAGTTTCAAAAATATACAATATATGACAATTTAAGAGCCGTTTTTTATCATTCTAGATTGTCAATTTTCAGGCCGTTTTTTTTTAGTATCTATAACAACAACTTGTCAACGTTCAAAAACCAAGGTAATTATTACCATTTTAATTTTAGGTAGGCCACCCAAAAATGTTCGATTTTTAATCAATTTTCTCGCATGAATTAAAGGGAGAAAATGAAATAAAACAATACAGGTAGTTTTTTAAATTTACACCTAACAACAAAATTAATTAAGGTAAATCAAAATCACCCATTACGAATAAAATTGAGTTTGCCACATTGGATATAAGTCTCAAAGATGTCTAGGACATTAAGACATGCTAGATACACTATCTTTACTGTTTAGATCAACCAAAATGATTCAGTGAAAAATTACGTATTAAATAGTTGAAAGGGAAATTTCAAATAGTAGGCGTTAACTATTGCTTATTCCACTTTGTCAACCCATTTTTAATATATTCCTAGTGGTAGGTTTAATGACTAAATTATTCTATCATGTAGGCATTTCCCTAACTGTCGTTAGATATTAAAAAATGTTTTCAATATATTAAAACTCTAAAACGCACAAAACACTCTGACGCTCGGATATTCCTCCCACGTCGCTCAAATGTTCAACCTCTCATCTGAATCTCGCGTGGTTGCTCGCCGGCGGGAGTGTCAAACCCATTTTTTTTACCATACGTATCGCCAAATATTGTTATAATGGAATCTAATCAATTAAATATGGTTTAGAGTTTCAAAAATATACAATATATGACAATTTAAGAGCCGTTTTTTATCATTCTAGATTGTCAATTTTCAGGCCGTTTTTTTTTAGTATCTATAACAACAACTTGTCAACGTTCAAAAACCAAGGTAATTATTACCATTTTAATTTTAGGTAGGCCACCCAAAAATGTTCGATTTTTAATCAATTTTCTCGCATGAATTAAAGGGAGAAAATGAAATAAAACAATACAGGTAGTTTTTTAAATTTACACCTAACAACAAAATTAATTAAGGTAAATCAAAATCACCCATTACTAATAAAATTGAGCATGCCACATTGGATATAAGTCTCAAAGATGTCTAGGAGATTAAGACATGCTAGATACACTATCTTTACTGTTTAGATCAACCAAAATGATTCAGTGAAAAATTACGTATTAAATAGTTGAAAGGGAAATTTCAAATGGTAGGCGTTAACTATTGCTTATTCCACTTTGTCAACCCATTTTTAATATATTCCTAGTGGTAGGTTTAATGACTAAATTATTCTATCATGTAGGCATTTCCCTAACTGTCGTTAGATATTAAAAAATGTTTTCAATTTATTAAAACTCTAAAACGCACAAAACACTCTGACGCTCGGACATTCCTCCCACGTCGCTCAAATGTTCAACCTCTCATCTGAATCTCGCGTGGTTGCTCGCCGGCGGGAGTGTCAAACCCATTTTTTTTACCATACGTATCGCCAAATATTGTTATAATGGAATCTAATCAATTAAATATGGTTTAGAGTTTCAAAAATATACAATATATGACAATTTAAGAGCCGTTTTTTATCATTCTAGATTGTCAATTTTCAGGCCGTTTTTTCTTGAGTATCTATAACAACAACTTGTCAACGTTCAAAAACCGTAATTATTACCATTTTAATTTTAGGTAGGCCACCCAAAAATGTTCGATTTTTAATCAATTTTCTCGCATGAATTAAAGGGAGAAAATGAAATAAAACAATACAGGTAGTTATTTAAATTTACACCTAACAACAAAATTAATTAAGGTAAATCAAAATCACCCATTACTAATAAAATTGAGCATGCCACATTGGATATAAGTCTCAAAGATGTCTAGGACATTAATACATGCTAGATACACTATATTTACTGTTCAGATAAAACAAAATTATTCAGTGAAAAATTACGTATTAAATAGTTGAAAGGGAAATTTCAAATGGTAGGCGTTAACTATTGCTTATTCCACTTTGTCAACCCATTTTTAATATATTCCTAGTGGTAGGTTTAATGACTAAATTATTCTATCATGTAGGCATTTCCCTAACTGTCGTTAGATATTAAAAAATGTTTTCAATATATTAAAACTCTAAAACGCACAAAACACTCAGACGCTCGGACATTCCTCCCACGTCGCTCAAATGTTCAACCTCTCATCTGAATCTCGCGTGGTTGCTCGCCCGCGGGAGTGTCAAACCCATTTTTTTTACCATACGTATCGCCAAATATTGTTACAATGGAATCTAATCAATTAAATATGGTTTAGAGTTTCAAAAATATACAATATATGACAATTTAAGAGCCGTTTTTTATCATTCTAGATTGTCAATTTTC
Source organism: Portulaca oleracea (assembly GCA_029582165.1). Taxonomy (NCBI): domain Eukaryota; kingdom Viridiplantae; phylum Streptophyta; class Magnoliopsida; order Caryophyllales; family Portulacaceae; genus Portulaca; species Portulaca oleracea. The sequence continues at coordinate 13,928,028 of CM055887.1, forward strand.
AGGCCGTTTTTTCTTGAGTATCTATAACAACAACTTGTCAACGCGTTCAAAAACCAAGGTAATTATTACCATTTTAATTTTAGGTAGGCCACCCAAAAATGTTCGATTTTTAATCAATTTTCTCGCATGAATTAAAGGGAGAAAATGAAAAAAAACAATACAGGTAGTTATTTAATTTACACCTAACAACAAAATTAATTAAGGTAAATCAAAATCACCCATTACTAATAAAATTGAGCATGCCACATTGGATATAAGTCTCAAAGATGTCTAGGACATTAAGACATGCTAGATACACTATCTTTACTGTTTAGATCAACCAAAATGATTCAGTGAAAAATTACGTATTAAATAGTTGAAAGGGAAATTTCAAATAGTAGGCGTTAACTATTGCTTATTCCACTTTGTCAACCCATTTTTAATATATTCCTAGTGGTAGGTTTAATGACTAAATTATTCTATCATGTAGGCATTTCCCTAACTGTCGTTAGATATTAAAAAATGTTTTCAATATATTAAAACTCTAAAACGCACAAAACACTCTGACGCTCGGATATTCCTCCCACGTCGCTCAAATGTTCAACCTCTCATCTGAATCTCGCGTGGTTGCTCGCCGGCGGGAGTGTCAAACCCATTTTTTTTACCATACGTATCGCCAAATATTGTTATAATGGAATCTAATCAATTAAATATGGTTTAGAGTTTCAAAAATATACAATATATGACAATTTAAGAGCCGTTTTTTATCATTCTAGATTGTCAATTTTCAGGCCGTTTTTTTTTTAGTATCTATAACAACAACTTGTCAACGCGTTCAAAAACCAAGGTAATTATTACCATTTTAATTTTAGGTAGGCCACCCAAAAATGTTCGATTTTTAATCAATTTTCTCGCATGAATTAAAGGGAGAAAATGAAATAAAACAATACAGGTAGTTTTTTAAATTTACACCTAACAACAAAATTAATTAAGGTAAATCAAAATCACCCATTACTAATAAAATTGAGCATGCCACATTGGATATAAGTCTCAAAGATGTCTAGGAGATTAAGACATGCTAGATACACTATCTTTACTGTTCAGATAAACCAAAATGATTCAGTGAAAAATTACGTATTAAATAGTTGAAAGGGAAATTTCAAATGGTAGGCGTTAACTATTGCTTATTCCACTTTGTCAACCCATTTTTAATATATTCCTAGCGGTAGGTTTAATGACTAAATTATTCTATCATGTAGGCATTTCCCTAACTGTCGTTAGATATTAAGAAATGTTTTCAATTTATTAAAACTCTAAAACGCACAAAACACTGACGCCGGACATTCCTCCCACGTCGCTCAAATGTTCAACCTCTCATCCGAATCTCGCGGTTGCTGCGCCGGAGTGTCAAACCCATTTTTTTTACCATACGTATCGCCAAATATTGTTATAATGGAATCTAATCAATTAAATATGGTTTAGAGTTTCAAAAATATACAATATATGACAATTTAAGAGCCGTTTTTTATCATTCTAGATTGTCAATTTTCAGGCCGTTTTTTTTTTAGTATCTATAACAACAACTTGTCAACGTTCAAAAACCAAGGTAATTATTACCATTTTAATTTTAGGTAGGCCACCCAAAAATGTTCGATTTTTAATCAATTTTCTCGCATGAATTAAAGGGAGAAAATGAAATAAAACAATACAGGTAGTTTTTTAAATTTACACCTAACAACAAAATTAATTAAGGTAAATCAAAATCACCCATTACTAATAAAATTGAGCATGCCACATTGGATATAAGTCTCAAAGATGTCTAGGAGATTAAGACATGCTAGATACACTATCTTTACTGTTTAGATCAACCAAAATGATTCAGTGAAAAATTACGTATTAAATAGTTGAAAGGGAAATTTCAAATGGTAGGCGTTAACTATTGCTTATTCCACTTTGTCAACCCATTTTTAATATATTCCTAGTGGTAGGTTTAATGACTAAATTATTCTATCATGTAGGCATTTCCCTAACTGTCGTTAGATATTAAAAAATGTTTTCAATATATTAAAACTCTAAAACGCACAAAACACTCTGACGCTCGGACATTCCTCCCACGTCGCTCAAATGTTCAACCTCTCATCTGAATCTCGCGTGGTTGCTCGCCGGCGGGAGTGTCAAACCCATTTTTTTTACCATACGTATCGCCAAATATTGTTATAATGGAATCTAATCAATTAAATATGGTTTAGAGTTTCAAAAATATACAATATATGACAATTTAAGAGCCGTTTTTTATCATTCTAGATTGTCAATTTTCAGGCCGTTTTTTCTTGAGTATCTATAACAACAACTTGTCAACGTTCAAAAACCGTAATTATTACCATTTTAATTTTAGGTAGGCCACCCAAAAATGTTCGATTTTTAATCAATTTTCTCGCATGAATTAAAGGGAGAAAATGAAATAAAACAATACAGGTAGTTATTTAAATTTACACCTAACAACAAAATTAATTAAGGTAAATCAAAATCACCCATTACTAATAAAATTGAGCATGCCACATTGGATATAAGTCTCAAAGATGTCTAGGACATTAAGACATGCTAGATACACTATATTTACTGTTCAGATAAAACAAAATGATTCAGTGAAAAATTACGTATTAAATAGTTGAAAGGGAAATTTCAAATGGTAGGCGTTAACTATTGCTTATTCCACTTTGTCAACCCATTTTTAATATATTCCTAGTGGTAGGTTTAATGACTAAATTATTCTATCATGTAGGCATTTCCCTAACTGTCGTTAGATATTAAAAAATGTTTTCAATATATTAAAACTCTAAAACGCACAAAACACTCAGACGCTCGGACATTCCTCCCACGTCGCTCAAATGTTCAACCTCTCATCTGAATCTCGCGTGGTTGCTCGCCCGCGGGAGTGTCAAACCCATTTTTTTTACCATACGTATCGCCAAATATTGTTACAATGGAATCTAATCAATTAAATATGGTTTAGAGTTTCAAAAATATACAATATATGACAATTTAAGAGCCGTTTTTTATCATTCTAGATTGTCAATTTTCAGCCGTTTTTCTTGAGTATCTATAACAACAACTTGTCAACGTTCAAAAACCAAGGTAATTATTACCATTTTAATTTTAGGTAGGCCACCCAAAAATGTTCGATTTTTAATCAATTTTCTCGCATGAATTAAAGGGAGAAAATGAAATAAAACAATACAGGTAGTTATTTAATTTACACCTAACAACAAAATTAATTAAGGTAAATCAAAATCACCCATTACTAATAAAATTGAGCATGCCACATTGGATATAAGTCTCAAAGATGTCTAGGACATTAAGACATGCTAGATACACTATCTTTACTGTTTAGATCAACCAAAATGATTCAGTGAAAAATTACGTATTAAATAGTTGAAAGGGAAATTTCAAATAGTAGGCGTTAACTATTGCTTATTCCACTTTGTCAACCCATTTTTAATATATTCCTAGTGGTAGGTTTAATGACTAAATTATTCTATCATGTAGGCATTTCCCTAACTGTCGTTAGATATTAAAAAATGTTTTCAATATATTAAAACTCTAAAACGCACAAAACACTCTGACGCTCGGATATTCCTCCCACGTCGCTCAAATGTTCAACCTCTCATCTGAATCTCGCGTGGTTGCTCGCCGGCGGGAGTGTCAAACCCATTTTTTTTACCATACGTATCGCCAAATATTGTTATAATGGAATCTAATCAATTAAATATGGTTTAGAGTTTCAAAAATATACAATATATGACAATTTAAGAGCCGTTTTTTATCATTCTAGATTGTCAATTTTCAGGCCGTTTTTTTTTTAGTATCTATAACAACAACTTGTCAACGTTCAAAAACCAAGGTAATTATTACCATTTTAATTTTAGGTAGGCCACCCAAAAATGTTCGATTTTTAATCAATTTTCTCGCATGAATTAATGGGAGAAAATGAAATAAAACAATACAGGTAGTTATTTAAATTTACACCTAACAACAAAATTAATTAAGGTAAATCAAAATCACCCATTACTAATAAAATTGAGCATGCCACATTGGATATAAGTCTCAAAGATGTCTAGGAGATTAAGACATGCTAGATACACTATCTTTACTGTTTAGATAAACCAAAATGATTCAGTGAAAAATTACGTATTAAATAGTTGAAAGGGAAATTTCAAATGGTAGGCGTTAACTATTGCTTATTCCACTTTGTCAACCCATTTTTAATATATTCCTAGTGGTAGGTTTAATGACTAAATTATTCTATCATGTAGGCATTTCCCTAACTGTTGTTAGATATTAAAAAATGTTTTCAATATATTAAAACTCTAAAACGCACAAAACACTCAGACGCTCGGACATTCCTCCCACGTCGCTCAAATGTTCAACCTCTCATCTGAATCTCGCGTGGTTGTTCGCCGGCGGGAGTGTCAAACCCATTTTTTTTACCATACGTATCGCCAAATATTGTTATAATGGAATCTAATCAATTAAATATGGTTTAGAGTTTCAAAAATATACAATATATGACAATTTAAGAGTCGTTTTTTATCATTCTAGATTGTCAATTTTCAGGTCGTTTTTTCTTGAGTATCTATAACAGCAGTTGGTCAACGTTCAGAAAACTGGGTAATTATTACCATTTTAATTTTAGGTAGCACACCCATAAATGTTAGATTTTTAATCAATTTCTCATATAAATTAAAGGGAAAAAATGAAATAAAACAACAGAGGTAGCTATTTAAATTTAAACCTGTTGGGGCGATCCAAGAGGTGAGCCCATTTCAACTAAGGCCCATGGTACAAAAGTTAAGTGAGGTTCCTTCTTAAAACCAGTTGGTGTTAAGAGGAGTAGCCCACTTGACTTATATACCATGTGCTTTCTCTTTACTTTTTCGATGTGGGACATTTACTCATGGGTGAATCCTAACAATCTCCCCCTTCACACATGAGTCTCTCCCCCTTGATCAGAAGCCTCTTTTTGCCTATGGTTTCAATTCACCATCAGGAGCCCATCATAGCCGCACCTTACTCCACAGAGTCGCACCCTAATCCACCCGAGTCTCATGCCACCACTCTGTCTCAAGAGTCCCAGCCGCACCTTACTCCACAGAGTCGCACCCTAATCCACCCGAGTCTCATGCCACTACTCTGAGCATTCAGGAGACCCAGCCGCGTACGCGCTATGGTCCCTGCTCCTGTCCACGGTGATCTTCCCGCACCTTGCACGCGCCCAGCCGAACGAACCATCGGCTCTGATACCATTGTTGGGGAGATTCAAGAGGTGAGCCCACTTCAACCAAGGCCCATGGTACACAAGTTAAGTTAAGGACATTCAGTCTTGGTCAGTGATCCTATCAGTAACTGCCTTCAGGCTGTTACATCTTGTTTTGTTTTGTAAGTGTAACTTGTTTTTTGATTGTTATAAATCTAATGATGTATTTAAGTTACACTGTGTTTTGATCCTTGGCTTGAAACCAAGGAAGTTTGCTCTAAGTCCTTACCTAGTGTGTAGATCTTAATTGTGAACTTCACCCCCCTCTTGGGCTCCAACAAGTGGTATCAAAGCAGGTCCACATAAGAAGAGACTAACCACTCTGTGGAAAAGATCACGGGGGATAGTGAAAACAAAAAGGTAAGTCACGGACGTAGATGCATTCTGCTACAAGGACATTGATAAGAAAAAAAGGTTAAATCATAATCCTTATGTCCTTCATCCGACACTAAATTTGAGGTATGTCATCTATAAACCATTCATTGATCATATTAAATTATGGCATGAATTGATGGGGAGGACCCTCTCTTAGTACTGACAAGTTTATCAAGCGTTGCAAATTTCTAGCCAACCTCTAAAACATACTAGATGTTATATCAAGGGGGAGATTCCCTATTGACCTTGTGACAATCCAAAAAGGGAAAAAAGATTTCTTGTTGCTGAATTTTATCTTTCATCAAAAAGGGGGAGATTGTTGAAGACAGGGTCAAGGTCCTTCACCGCGCATCCGCGAAAGACCTTCGGTTTTGATGAAAGTGAAAATCTGGAAAAGGGAAGTTGCCTTATATAATCTGATTATATATTCTGAGTATATAATATATATTCTGATTATATACTCAGATTATGTGTATATATTATATATATTTTGATTATATATTATATATTCTTATTATGGGCATGATTCTTGTAGATATAAAAAGGAAACAAATGGAAACAAATCAAGGGAAATCAATCATGATTATTGTAGCAACAAAAGGGAAGAAATCAACACACAAGGCAAGTTACTGTTGGAAGGTCTCAAGTCCAAGCATCCAAAGGCGTCTATAAAAAGGACAATAGAAGAATTGAGAAGATAGGCGATTCCACGGAAGTAATCGCGGAGTAAGAAAGCCGGTGGGATTTCTCCGAGTGTGTAACCAATGGTTCGGTGGTGAAGGTAGCCAGTAAAGGACCTCTGGTGAAGGTATAGCCAAGGACCTTGGTGAACATTCGTTGTGTCCACATGTGGTGGAGAGATGGTATGTAGCAGAGCCTTGACGGACTAAGGCTGTGTGTGTTTATGCTTCAATGTAATCCATCATGTTCCAAATCGCCGCTAGCGTTTTTCCTACGACGATCATAATCTGTAGCTGACTCAAGGACATTCAGTCTAGGTCAGTGATCCTATCAGTAACTGCCTTCGGGCTGTTACATCTTGTTTTGTTTTGTAAGTGTAGCTTGTTCTTTGATTGTTATATATCTAATGAGGTATTTCAGTTACACTATGTTTTGATCCTTGGCTTGAAATCAAGGAAATTTTCTCTAACGTACTTACCTAGTGTGTAGATCTTAATTGTCAACTTCACCCCCCTCTTGGGCTCCAACAAAACCTAACGACAAAAATAATTAAGGTAAATCAAAATCACGCATTACTAATAAAGTTAAGCATGTCACATTGTATATAAGCCTCAAAGATGTCTAGGACATTAAGACATGCTATAAATACTATCTTTACTATTTAGATCAACCAAAATGATTCAGTGAAAAATTACGTATTAAATAGTTAAAAGGAAAATTTCAAATGGTAGATATCAACTATTGTTTATTCCAAATTTGTCAATCCTTTTTCAACATATTCCAAGTGGTAGGCTTAGTGACTAAATTATTCTATCATGTAGGCATTTCCCTAATTGTCGTTAGGAAATTAAAAAATGTTTTCAATATATTAAAACTCTCAAATGCACAAAACACTCAGACGCTCGGACATTCCTCTCCTGTCGCTCAAATGCTCAACCTCTCATTTGAATCTCGCGTGGTTGCTCGTCGGCGGGGGTGTCAAGCCCATTTTTTTACTATACGTATCTTCAAATGTTGTTATAATGGAATCTGATCAATTAAATATGGTTTAAAGTTTCAAAAAGATACAACATATGACAATTTAAGAGTCGTTATTGATCATTCCAGATTGTCAATTTTCAAACCGTTTTTTCTCGAGTATCTATAATAGCAGCTTGTCAACGTTCAGAAAACAAGGTAATTATTACCATTTTAATTTTAGGCAAACCACCCAAAAATGTTCGATTTTTAATCAATTTTCTCGCATGAATAAAAGGGAGAAAATTAAATAAAACAATAGAAGTAGTTATTTAAATTTACACCTAACAACAAAATTAAGGTAAAACAAAATCACCCATTACTAATGAAATTGAGCATGCTACATTGTATATAAGTCTCAAAGATCTCTAGGAGATTAAGACATGCTAGATACACTATCTTTACTTTTTAGATCAACCAAATTGATTCAATGAAAAATTACGTATTAAATAGTTAAAAGGGAAATTTCAAATGATAGGCAATAACTATTGCTTATTCCACTTTGTCAACCTATTTTTAATATATTCCAAGTGGTAGGTTTAATGATTAAATTATTCTATCATGTAGGCATTTCCCTAACTGTCGTTAAAAATTTAAAAATGTTTTCAATATATTAAAACTCTAAAACGCACAAAACACTCAAACGCTCGGACATTCCTCCCACGTCGCTCAAATGCTCAACCTCTCATCTGAATCTCGCGTGGTTGCTCGCCGGCGGGAGTGTCAAGCCCATTTTTTTTTACCATACGTATCTCCAAATATTGTTATAATGGAATCTAATCAATTAAATATGGTTTAGAATTTCAAAAATATACAATATATGACAATTTAAGAGTCGTTATTGATCATTCCAAATTGTCAAATTTCAGGCCATTTTTTCTCGAGTATCTATAATAGCAGCTTGTCAACGTTCAGAAAGTGGATAATTATTACCACTTTAATTTGAGGTAGCACACCCAAAAATGATCGATTTTTAATCAATTTTCTCGTATGAATTAAAAGGAGAAAATGAAATTAAACAACAGAGGTAGTTATCTAAATTTACACCTAACAACAAAATTAATTAAGGTAAATCAAAATCACCCATTACTAATAAAATTGAGCATGCCACATTGTATATAAGTCTCAAAGATGTCTAGGAGATTAAGACATGCTAGATACACTATCTTTACTATTTAGATCAACCAAAATGATTCAAAGAAAAATTACGTATTAAATAGTTAAAAGGAAAATTTTAAATGTTAGATATCAACAATTGTTTATTCCACATTGTCAACCCTTTTTTAATATATTCCAAGTGGTAGGTTTAATGACTAAATTATTCTATCATGTAGGTTTTTTAATAAAAATGTTTGATTTTTAATCAATTTTCTCGCATGAATTAAAGGGAGAAAATGAAATTAAACAATAGAGGTAGTTATTTAAATTTACACCAAACAATAAAATTAATTAAGGTAAATCAAAATCACCCATTACTAATAAAATTTAGCATGCCACATTGTATATAAGTCTCAAAGATGTCTAGGAGATTAAGACATGCTAGATACACTATCTTTACTATTTATCAACCAAAATGATTCAGTGAAAAATTATGTATTAAATAGTTAAAAGGGAAATTTCAAATGGTAGGCATCAGCTATTGCTTATTCCACATTGTCAACCCTTTTTTAATATATTCCAAGTTGTGGGCTTAATGACTAAATTATTCTATCATGTAGGCATTTCCATAACTATATATCGTTAGGAAATTAAAAAATGTTTTGAATATATTAAAACTCTCAAACACACAAAACACTCAGACGCTCGGACATTCCTGCCACGTCGCTCAAATGCTCAACCTCTCATCTGAATCTCATGTGGTTGCTCGCCGGCGGGGCTTTCAAACCCATTTTTTTCCCATATGTATTGCCAAATATTGTTATAATGGAATCTGATCAATTTTTATGGTTTAAAGTTTAAAAAATATACAATATATGATAATTTAAGAGTCGTTATTGATCATTCTAGATTGTCAATTCTGAAATTGTTTTTTCTCGAATATATATAACAGCAGTTTGTCAATATTCAAAAAACGAGGCAATTATTACCATTTTAATTTTAGGTAGCACACCCAAAAATGTTCGATTTTTAATCAATTTCTCATGTATATAAATTAAATGGAAAAAATGAAATAAAACAAAGGAGGTAGTTATTTAAAATTACACCTAACCACAAAATTAATTAAGGTAAATTAAAATCACCCATTACTAATAAAATTGAGCATGCTACATTGTATATAAGTCTCATAGATGTCTAAGAGATTAGGACATGTTGGATACACTACCTTTACTATTCATATCAACCAAAATGATTAAGTGAAAAGTTACGTAATTAAATAGTTAAAATAGAAATTTCAAATGGTAAACATCAACTATTGCTTATTCCACATTATCAACCCTTTTTTAATATATTCCAAGTGTTAGGTTTAATGACTAAATTACTCTATCATGTAGGCATTTCCCTAACTGTCGTTAGAAAATTAAAAATGATTTTCAATATATTAAATCTCTCAAACGCACAAAACACTCAAACGCTTGAACATTCCTCCCCCGTCGCTCAAATGCTCAATCTCTCATCTGAATCCCGCGTAGTTGCTCATCGGCGGTGGTGTCAATCCCATTTTTGTTTAAAGTTCATATCACCAAATATTGTTATTATGGAATCTAATCAATTAAGTATGGTTTAAAGTTTCAAAAATATACTATATATGATAATTTAAGAGTCGTTGTTGATCATTTCAGATTGTGAATTTGCAGGCTGTTTTTTCTCGAGTATCTATAACAGCAGCTTGTCAACGTTAAGAAAACAAAGTAATTATTACCATTTTAATTTTAGGCATCCCACCCAAAAATGTTCGATTTTTAATTAATTTCTCGCATGAATTAAAGGGAAGAAAATGGAATCAAAAAAGGTAATTATTTAAATTTACACCTAACAACAAAATTAAGGTAAATGAAAATCACCCATTACTAATAAAATTGAGCATGCTACATTGTATATAAGTCTCAAAGATGTCTAGGAGATTAGGGCATGCTAGATATACTATCTTTACTATTTAGACCAACCAAATTGATTCAGTGAAAAATTACGTAATTAAATAGTTAAAAAGGAAAATTTCAAATGGTAGGTATCAACTATTGCTTATTCTACATTGTCAACCCTTTTTTAGTATATTCCAAGTGGTAGGTTTAATGACTAAAATATTCCATCATGTAGGCATTTTCCTAACTGCTGTTAGGAAATTAAAAAAAATGTTTTGAATTAAAACTATCAAACACTCAAAACACTCATAGGCTCGGACATTCCTCCCGCATTGGTCGAATGCTCAACCTCTCATTTGAACCTTCTCAATTTGAACCTTCTTAACTTAAATAGGATTTCAAGGGTATAATTCTTGTGAAAAGTACCGTGATTCTTCATCTGCTTCGTCCCGTTTAGTATAATTAACCCAACAAATTTTGCATGTATACAGGAGAAAACATCGTTTAGTATAAATAACTCAACAAATTTTGCATGTATGATGGAGAAAACATACTGATCCAGGTCATAATGAAACTGGGCATAACTTCTATTGTTATTTGCAAGAATGCAAAATTTCTTTCCTTCTCATCTTTTGTTACCCAACTCCTCTTTCCTCCAACTTCCCACCACGTTTTGGCTCTTTGGAGCATGTAAATTAAACCATCAGAATAAATCGAAGATGTAGGAAGTAGGTGTTACATATTTGGGGGCTGACGAGGGTTTGATGAAAGATTATATTTTTTTCATATCTCTTCTGGGTTTCTGATTTTTGAATGTGATTAGTTTGCAAATTGGCAATTAAGCTCTAGATGAGGTTGAATAGAATATGTAGTTTTTGTACTGGTCCTTTTCCTTCTCCCTCTTCCAGTGGGGGTTCCTCTCTGAACAAAACGTTTGGCCTTGGGATTTTGAGAAGTTGGTCAATTTTTCAGATTTTTTTTTTTTGGGGGGGGGGATTGACCAATACGTATTAGATGCATTCGGAGCATGTGTTCCAGGTATCTGCAAGTGAACAATCACATGAATCATAGTGAACAATCATAATAATAAGAGTGAACAACCTAATATATATGAGTGAACAATTATCGAATATGGAGCACATGCTCCAGGAGCACCTAATAAATTGCAGGGATTGACGGCACCATCGATGAGCAACCCTAGCGAGATTTAGATTGCGTTTGAGCGATCGAAGAGGAGTGTCTGAGCGTTTGGGATTTTTAATTCAAAACATTTTTTTTTAACTTCATAACGGTAATTAGGAAAATGTTTACGGGGCTTTTTTGCATTTTGGACCTCGAATTTTAGGGGTATTTACATTCTGAACTCTTAGTTTTCAACTTTAACTTTTTGGACCCTAAAGTTTGTAGGCTGAAAAAAAAGGACCCTAAAGTTTGTGAGATGAAAAAAAAGCTCGTTTCCCGTTTTTCTTTTTCTTTCCATGTTTGAATTTCTCTCCCGGTTGGCATCAAACTTCAAGACTAAGGTTAAAACCGATATTAAAGTTATAATAAACCTCTTTTATTCATGTTGGAGTTACTTAAAACCATGTACTCAGGGGTCTAAGTAGCTTCGACGCGAATAAGAGAGGTGTATTATAGCTTCAATATTAGTTTTAACCATAGGCCTAAAGTTTGACGTCAATCGGGAGATAAATTCAAACATGGGAGGAAAATAAAAAATGAGACATCTGCCTTTTTCTTCAGTCCACAAACTTTAAGGTCCTTTTTTATTCAGCCTACAAACTTTAGGGTCCAAAATGTTAAAGTTGAAAACCAAGGGTTCAGAATGTAAATATCCCTAAAATTCGGGGTCCAAAATGCAAAAAACCCAATGTTTATGGGATGAAATATTTTGATCATTAAGTCTACCACTTGGAATATATTAAAAATGAGTTGACAACTTGGAATAATCAATAATTGATTTTACATCTAACAGTGTGTGTTAGAAAAGTGTCCTACAATCACCCGATCTCTTGAACCAACAATTAGTTGTTTAGTTTAGGATTCTATTTGAAATATTATCTTTGATTTTATTTTGAAATAATATCTTTTGATATTATCTTCGTTCATTGTACTCTCTACCAATAGTGGATTTATTTGTGTTTGTGCCGGCCGTGGTTTTTTTTTCAGGATTCCAGTTTCCTCGATAAATTCTTATCTCCTTTATTCTTATGAAATCCCTAACAGTGTGTGATCGTGAATATTAGGGGTGTGGTCATGGACACACACAATGTTTTAAAAGAGTTTACGTACACTTGGACTTTTTTTATGGTAATTCAATGCGTCTAATTCTTCTATCTCGTGAATCGATCTGGGGCGTGGGATCTGTGATACCACATGACTCATATATTTGGACTTTGTTATTGACATTTGTAGAAATGGATGGAAGGCACGATGAAGTTACGCAGTATTTAAAAAGAAAAAAAAAACTCTGAAAAAAAGATTAATTAAAGGGGGTATACGTATATTATGCATCCTTATTTGTAACCACTTTAATTATGTTTTCAAACTATAAATGCATGCAAACATGCAAACGGTGCGTTGAATAATTTTGCATTTATGATTCGCATATTTTTTTTCACACCATTACGCATGAGAGATAAGATCGTTCACACGTAATAATCTACCAAATGACAAACAAAGTTTAGCTTTCAACAAGCCTTAAGAGATTCCTTTTTTTTTTTTCTTTGTTGTTTTCTCCGTCTCCTTTGGTGATCTTTTAGGGATTTTAATAGCTTTCAAACACGCATGAGTGATAAATGGGTTGTTTACAAACATACAGTGAAGCTTGTTGGAGGAAATAATGGATAATGATATACAATTAATGGAAGTATTTCCATTAATTGACACCACTAAAATTTAAAAAAAAAATCAATTTAAAAACAATAAGGAAAAATATTAAGCATATATACAATTTGATATCATAGAGTAGCAAAAGACATTTTGTAGCCTGCTAGTTATGCATGTGAAATAGGAGTTGGTTTGTAATATTGATTGTGGGTTCAATCCCTGGCTTGACCCTTTTTAGTTGTTTCGGTGTTTTTTTTAAAATCAATATGATTAAATTAGATTTTAAATTAGATTTTTTTAAAATCAATATTGATCATATTTAGTTGTAATTTATAAATTAGATTTTTATGATTAAATCAATATGATTAAATTAGGGTTTGCTAATTGCTTGTTGTATATGTATGAATGAGAAAATTTTGTTAAACTATCGTTTTAATTTGTACACATATAAATTGAATTATGTACTACTTATGTGAAATTGTGGAGGTTGTTAAGTGTTTGAATGAAGATGCATGTATTAGTGATTTAATATCATTTTTAGTGTTTACTTTGACGTTTATGTATTACACTATCATGAATTGGTTATATTTTGACTTTTATTTTAGTGTTTATTTGTGTTCAATTTTGAAGGAAATTATCTGACACCACTGACTTTAAATCCTGGATCCGCCACTGCTAAGGGGGCTTGTTTCGCATTAAGGATGAGCCTTAGTATAATCACTCAAGTATAGTTCTAGTCTAGATAAGAGAGAAAAAAAAAACGTGATTAGATGATAGTGTGTTAAATGACAAATAATTGATAAGTGCATATTTTGCCTATATTTTTAACGAATTCTAATAGTGGATTAGGGATTATTTTGATTTAAAATATTAATTTATATCTTCATTTTCATATTACATTTGGTGTTGTTTTTTTTTTATGCGAATTTGTAGGTTTTGAAGCCAAAAACACCATCATTCCAAGTTTTTGGTGAAAGCAAGTTCACCACGAACCTCCTTTATGGCAAATTAAATAGACAGTGGCAACAAACTCTAGTTTTTCAGAGCTGAAGTTTCATAGACAACAGACACTCCGAGCTTCCCGTGGTGTTCACTCCGGTCCGTGGTGGCCCCATTTGTTAGCCCCCTTCGTAAGGTTTCGTGAAATTTGACGAGTTTAAGTGTCGAAATTGCGTTTATGTGATTTTAAGCCCAAAACCAAGCGGAGAGAGGGGATTCTTCATCTTTTACTCTTCCATATTTCATCACTCTCTAATCCAAATCAAATCATGAAAGACAAAAAACCAAAGATCGAGAAGAAATTTGGCGCGTTCGTGAAGAAAATTCCATCAGGGGTCGAAAGACTCGAGCAAAATTCTCTTCGAAGATTGCTCAACCCTTTTCATGTTCTGTTCATTTTGAGGTTTGAATACAATGTTTGGAACATTTATCATGCTCACAATAATTATGAGTGAGTATATTTTAGTGTTTTAGGGATTTGTGAACCGAAACAATGGTGTTTGATTAAATTTTCACAGTTTCTGCTAGAATTCTTATTTCGAACCAATAGAAGTCGTGCTTATTCTTGTGTATGAGTATTATTTAAGCACTTGAATACTTGTAATTTGAGATTAGCCTACGTAGTACTGAAAAGTGAGTTGGATTGATATGATTATCAGCTTTTCTTACTTGTTTATGAAATTTGAGAAAATATTAGAAAACTAGAGAGTCACTTTGATAATTCGAGAGCTTCAACTTTGTTTAACTTAAAAAACATATAAAAGTTCTTGCTTAGTTTAATTAGAGTAGTTCTATTTGGCATCGAAAGAACGGTAGAGTGCATTTAATTATCTATTCTTAATTTGAATGAAAGAGTGCCTTCACAAGCTATATGTTTTAATAATCAAACTTGTTGTTAGGAACGTAAACACCAAGATATTTTTCCCCGATGATGAAATTCTATAATTATTTCCTTGTCTTTATTAGCTAGTGTTAGTTAATTTGAAGCAAACCAAAAACCAATTTACAAGTAGAGGCCTAGTCCACTGTGTTACTTGATTATGTCCTTGTGGGATCGACTTTGACGTGCTACAACCATACTTGCGTGCTTGCGGCCTTGTCAATAATCATCTCTTTTTATAAGGGAGCTCCCTAGGTTTAGTCAACAACCTCTAATTAAGAAGATGCATTAAAGATGGTTAGGATACCTAACCCATCATTTCACCATAGGATTAATTAACTTACAATTGTTGAAGGTCAAAGATAGCAATAATAATACTAGATCATATCATATGTTAAATAATCATATCAAATACTCGTTGGATTTTTATTTATTACTAGCAGTAGACGAACACGACCCATGCCTGACTAACACGACTCATGTTGATTAACTCAGCCCACATTAAAACACACACGAGTCATGTTCGTTGCTGGAATGTTTTTCTTAAGTTTTATCCACCAACACGTCTTGTGTTGTGATAGGCCGCAAGCGCACGGGTGTACGTGTAGCAAATATCGAGGTCGATCCCACAAGGACTTTTCCTTTCAACGCACTGAACTAGCCTCCTAGTTGATCGCTAAGCCGATCCGGTTTTTGTTTTGAATCAACTAAATCTAACTCTAATCACAAGCAAGGTCTAAAGAAATGAATATTCACTAAACTATTCTGATTAAATCAAGGGGAAAAGGCGTTCAGGGGATGAAACCTAAGTCAAATAACGAATCAACGATGTGGATTGAACTTTCATTTCATTAATTTGCACAATCAAGGTTCGATAATCGCATAGAATATTTCACAATGAGATTTTGCCACTAGAGCGAATTGCCAAGACTAACCAAGCACCTACTTTCGTGGTTATTTCGATTAAGTCAAGGTTAAAGATCTAATTATCTCAAGAACCCTAATTAAAACTTCTATGTCTAGACAATTTTAACTAGTTCAATCTAGGTTTTCGGGTAATCAAACTTCTCCTTTCGGTACTTCATCCAACAACCTATTAACATGCAATTGGTGATCAAGCAAAAGCAATAACAATTCAATTCAAAGACCAAATAGATTGAAACAAACTAAATTCATGATAATTCAATCCAACAAAGTTAATTCATCAAGCAATTTCAAAAGTTCATCCCCTAAACTAAAAGAACTACTCACAATTCATGTTTAAAACTACAAAGTAAAAGAAATCTATTCTAGAAAGCATATGGAAATCTATGAGAGATTGAGAAATAAACCCAAGTGAAGAACAAACTTGCTAGGGATCAACAATGGAGGACTTTTGCTCCTCCACTTCAAAGTATGTTCGAGTTGCTCTTCAATCTTCAATCTTCTCTCAATCTTCAATCATGGAATGGAATATGGATGATGAATGATATGATTAGGGCATGAAATGGATGATGGTGGATGATTCTCCTAAACTACGCCGGAAATAAGCATAATATAGGCAAATATCAACTCAAAACCGCCGAAAATGAAAAGACAGGAGAGACACGGACCGTGCCAGGGTAGGCACGGACCGTGCCCCATGTGACACGGACCGTGCTCCCTGTGACACGGACCGTGTCAGCTTCCTTGTTGAATTTTCTCGCTCTCTGGCCATAGACACGACCCGTGCTCTTCCTGGGGGCACCCGTGTCACTGCTTTCTCGAGCCTAGGGGTACTTTGGGCCATTGTTTGGGCCTTGGATGATCCAACACCTCACTTCTTGGTCCTTTAAGCTCATAACTTGGATCTACACTTGCTTTTTGGGCTCAGTTTACATCGATTCTTCACAAATTCCCTACAAAACTCACCAAACTCCAAACCAAGTGTAATATGGGAAATTCGGGTATAAAATAACACAATCAAATCAAATATTTCCCAAATTCTCATCAAAACAACCAAGTATTCATATATACAAGAAGCACTTATCAAAATCCCCCATGCTTAGTCCTTGCTTGTCCCTAAGTAAGTCCAAACTCAAAAAGAAAAGGCAAAGAAAGAAAATGAAAGAAAATAAAAGAAAACGGGACAAAAAGACTCAAAGAACTCAAAGCAAAAGTAAAAAGACTCAAAAGTAAAAATAATAAAACGAAAATTTTTATTTAATTACAACTCCTAAGGATGACAAAGATAGAACATTCAATCAACCCAATCTAATCTAAAGTACAGCCCGAGAGTGAAAAAGAAGCCAATTTACACAAGTAAATTGAAGACAAATTATTCAAGAAAGGTACTCATCAAGTTCAACCAATCATCCTTAATCACTGAATGAGATAAGAAGGCACATGTTAAGCATGAAACTAGGTATGAATGAAGAGCAAACTCACTTTCTGGGAATGTAGAAACACTCCTCTCATGTGTTTAAATATAAAAATCATTGAAAGTTCGCTCAAATACTCAAACCAAAGGCACAACCAACCACGTACTTGCTAAGAATCTCAACTCTCCACCGCAATTTGCAAAGCAACAATGACAATCAAGAGGACTTTCAAGGGTTGTAACGGGGCTAGGGTTAAGGGTAAGGAGTGGATAATATTTGGGAATTGTGGAGCTAGAAGCCAAAGCTTGAAATTATGTCGCACCAATTCAACATACATACACTCTCACCACTTAAAATCAATCCAAATCAACCCCACAAACAATTGGAAACTTGCCTCAAAACAAAAGAAACACAATGTCAAACACTTTATTCTCTTCTTTTTTTTTCTTCTTTTTTTTTTTCCGGAATTCTCCGATTTTTATGTTTTTTTTTCACTTTTTCTATATTTTTCTTTCTTCTTGAATGAAACATACACACAAACAAACAAACTCACACTTATATACAACTCACTAGGTAAGTTACCAACTCTACCCAACAACTTCAATGTACATGATTTGGGGAATCAAATCAATATTTACAACTCAAACCAATCCCCATCACAAACCAAACCACAAAAGTAACCACAATCAACCCAACTTCATACTCAAAACATTTCAAGCAATGGCTTAAGGGTAGAAAATATATAATCGGCCAAGGCTTATAATATGGTTCAAGAAAAGGAAAAGTCAAGGCAAGAAAGGGGCTAACTACGGATATTCTGATGTAAACGGGTGGTCAAGGCTTGCGGGTTCAAATCCTAATGCCTCTATGATCTTGTCAATGTACAACGCATAGCAATTTCAAGGAGATGCAAAGCAAATGAAGGAGGATGCAACAATGGCGAGTCACTCATGGAAATAAGACTAATAAAAATGATTAGTCTTTTCTTTTAGGCTTATGTGGACTCACGGGTAGCGCTCAACAATCATTACCTAGTTTAAAAAGATATGCATACGCACAACTCACTCTTACAATAGAAACAAAGGTAATCGGTCTAACTATCCTAGCACAATTCTTACAACATTTAGCTTCACAACTCGTGTCAATTCACAGTCCTTCACAAACGGGCTATACAAGATCAAATCAAGTCAAAAGAAGACTAACTAGCTTAATCCTATAACTAATAGTTTTTTTTTTAATTTTTTTTCAAATTTTCTGATTTTTTTCATTTTTCAAAAATGTTTTACAAGACTCAAAATGAAAACAAGAAAATATGAAACTAAAACAAACTACGAAAAGAAGAAAAGAAAAACTACAAGCAAATCTAACTAATGCACATGTATACCATAATGGACAAAGACTACAAATATCAAATTTTTCACACGAATCCCCCCATGCTTGGACAAAGCATTGTCCTCAATGCAAGCACAATCAAATAAATTGCAAAAGGGGAAATAAGGAAAGATCTCACCAGGTTAGGTGCTAGATGCACCTAAACTATCGCCTCTGCAAGAATGGGGCGAATGGAGCATCAGTCACCCCATCAAGAACTCAAGACTAAGGCCATTACTGCAGATGATGTCAATGCCCTAAGAAGCTTGTCAAACTCTTCAGCATGCGGTTTACAAGCTTGCAAATAAGAGAGCAACAAAAGAGTTATAGCAGAAAATGTAAGTATCGCTCTCTTAAATAGATCAAAGGCCTTAGAAAAATCAAAAGAATCAAAATAAGTCGTCCACATGATTTTTCTAGCTGAGTCCTCTAAGCATTCACAATATGGATCAAGATAGAGATGAAACCCTTCTAAAGTGCCTAAGGACAAGTCAAAGACATTGTTGGTCCCCTCAATCACAGTCACATCACAAGAGTTAACCACACATTCCACATCAACATGAACATCAATGGTCTTTTCACAGGGAATGGGCTCCTCAAGGTTCTTAGGGGCAACAGAAGTTAGTGAACAAAGTATAGAAGCATGGAGTACATCATCAGATTGCTCTCTTGAAGAAACCAATCCACCCACAAACCCCTCACAAGACTCCTCATCAATAGCATCAATTGACTCATGACAAACATCATCATCATACTAGCATCAAACCTATGGGAATCACTCACCTCAAACCCCGTCGACTGAGAAAAAGGTAAGGATGCATTAGGAAAAGTCAAGACACCATCAGTAGTGTCTCTAGGTAAGCTAGAATGAGAAGGAGCGACAGTTGGCAAAGATGACTCAGAAGAGTAAACTATTTCCTCTAGACTAGCTTCCAACTTATCTTGTTGCTCTCAGACCGCCTCATCAAAATCAAGACTAGCTAAGCTGCACAGGCATGTAGATTCATCATGGTCAAAAGAATTACACAAACGACAATGAGGCAAACAATGGGGTTGAGTACATAATCTAGCATGAGATACAGAAAGATTGGGGAAAGAAGATGCACCATAATAATTTTCAAAATCACGAGTATCACGTGCAAGCCACTCAAGCAAACTCCAAGCTTGATCAACAGTTTGAGTATCATTGAAACCAAAATACTCTAATAGAGTACGGGTCTCTATATTCACCCCCTCCACAACAATATCAAGAATATCTGATTTCCCAGGAATAATACCACATGGAACAGGACAAGCAAGTAATCGCTCAAAATAGCGCCAAAATAATTCCTGCTCAAATTGGGGGAAATAGATAATTGCCATTTTTTTATTTTTTATATTTTTGAAAAAAAAATAATAAAAACGGGAAAAACAAAAGGGAAAAGATCTAGTCAATTTAAGGATATTCGTTCAGTGGCGGCTAGGGACAAAGTCCCCGACAACGGCGCCAAAAACTTGATAGGCCGCAAGCGCACGGGTGTACGTGTAGCAAATATCGAGGTCGATCCCACAGGGACTTTTCCTTTCAACGCACTGAACTAGCCTCCTAGTTGATCGCTAAGCCGATCCGGTTTTTGTTTTGAATCAACTAAATCTAACTCTAATCACAAGCAAGGTCTAAAGAAATGAATATTCACTAAACTATTCTGATTAAATCAAGGGGAAAAGGCGTTCAGGGGATGAAACCTAAGTCAAATAACGAATCAACGATGTGGATTGAACTTTCATTTCATTAATTTGCACAATCAAGGTTCGATAATCGCATAGAATATTTCACAATGAGATTTTGCCACTAGAGCGAATTGCCAAGACTAACCAAGCACCTACTTTCGTGGTTATTTCGATTAAGTCAAGGTTAAAGATCTAATTATCTCAAGAACCCTAATTAAAACTTCTATGTCTAGACAATTTTAACTAGTTCAATCTAGGTTTTCGGGTAATCAAACTTCTCCTTTCGGTACTTCATCCAACAACCTATTAACATGCAATTGGTGATCAAGCAAAAGCAATAACAATTCAATTCAAAGACCAAATAGATTGAAACAAACTAAATTCATGATAATTCAATCCAACAAAGTTAATTCATCAAGCAACTTCAAAAGTTCATCCCCTAAACTAAAAGAACTACTCACAATTCATGTTTAAAACTACAAAGCAAAAGAAATCTATTCTAGAAAGCATATGGAAATCTATGAGAGATTGAGAAATAAACCCAAGTGAAGAACAAACTTGCTAGGGATCAACAATGGAAGACTTTTGCTCCTCCACTTCAAAGTATGTTCGAGTTGCTCTTCAATCTTCAATCTTCTCTCAATCTTCAATCATGGAATGGAATATGGATGATGAATGATATGATTAGGGCATGAAATGGATGATGGTGGATGATTCTCCTAAACTACGCCGGAAATAAGCATAATATAGGCAAATATCAACTCAAAACCGCCGAAAATGAAAAGACAGGAGACACGGATCGCGTGGTAGGCACGGACCGTGCCCCATGTGACACGGACCGTGCTCCCTGTGACACGGACCGTGTCAGCTTCCTTGTTGAATTTTCTCGCTCTCTGGCCATAGACACGACCCGTGCTCTTCCTGGGGGCACCCGTGTCACTGCTTTCTCGAGCCTAGGGGTACTTTGGGCCATTGTTTGGGCCTTGGATGATCCAACACCTCACTTCTTGGTCCTTTAAGCTCATAACTTGGATCTACACTTGCTTTTTGGGCTCAGTTTACATCGATTCTTCACAAATTCCCTACAAAACACACCAAACTTTAAACCAAGTGTAATATGGGAAATTCGGGTATAAAATAACACAATCAAATCAAATATTTCCCAAATTCTCATCAAAACAACCAAGTATTCATATATACAAGAAGCACTTATCATGTTGATCTTAACACTATTCGTTTTAATTAACACAAGCATTTTGGCACTCATTTTCACATTTAAGCTTGTCTTACTTATATCCAACCTACTTATTCCCTCATTACTCTTGAATTAGTCTCAATGATGCCCCTCTATTTGAAAACAACTTAACTTTTAATTACCCGAAAAAATGGAAAGTGTGTGCTTAACAAAATTAAATTTCTCTTTAAACATTCATTTAGCACTTATACATTATAATTTACCTAAGGCATAAATTAGACAAGTCTTTTAACATAGTGTCCTTTTTTATTAATGATGTTCATAACACACATATGACCTTCACCCTTAGTGCTCAATATATGACAAGTGTTTTGTCATTATCCTTGACAAGTGTTTCATAACATTATCTCGAAGCTCTTTATATCAACCACACATCATACTTACAAATGTAGACTTTGGAAATAATTCTCACTCCTGCAATTGAGCTCCTACAAAGTCTATTAAAAGCTTAACCCCTCAACCTCTCGACATAACAAAAATCCAAGCCTCACATACCTTTGGATGTCTTATATTGATGTTTCTCTACTAATAAGATAATTTTGTACTAATTGAACTTTAGGATTGGCGTAATACCAATTGTAAAATTCAATCCTTGTGAAGAGTCTCGGGTTTTGTTCTCATCTCTTGTGACTTTTGCCAAGCAGTCCGCTTCAACTATGGTGAATCTCGAAGTACAATTCTCGGTGAAATCCGGAAGCAGAAGGGTAGTCTCGGACATCCATTGGATGGGCTCCGAGGCCTTCTAAGGTGGTCCACTTGTTCCACTAACCCCGGAGACCTCGGGACCATACCGGTCCGTCCCGAGATGTTGAACTATGACACAGACACACAACCATACACTGATACACGCCCAAACTCCAAGTCTCAGATGTACATTGTTATTAATATTCATTTTATTTAAACAAACAAACACAATTCTATACACATTTAATTACACAAAGCCATACACATTTCAAATATTTAATTACACAAATACAAGTCCTCTGACCTTTCAGTGCTCTCACAGTCTCACTAGTTCACTTACTTCACTACTCCTCCAAAAATTTAATTTACACAAAATGACAACTCACAATTCACAAATACAATCACTGGCTCAGGCTTAGCACTAAACGTTTAATTACACAAAATGACAACAATCACAACACACTTTTCATCCAACTTCTAATTCCAAGTTCAAGATTCTAACTTTTGCAATAACAATTAATAACAATCTTACCCATGAAAAACTACAATCTGCAAGAATCTAGTGAAGTAAACTATTTAATATTTGATTTGAAGAACTTACTTTGAACTTTGAAGAACTTACAAATTATAATCTGCAAGCTGGGAGTCTGGGACTGTAGGAGTTGAACTGCTGAGTGTGGATGTTGGATCCTAGGTGCTGCTATGCGAGGGATGACTCACGAGCAGCGAGCAGCGAACAGCCAAGCAGCGAGCAACGAAGTAGCGGCCAACGAGCAGAGAGCAATGAGCAGCGAAGCAGCGACCAGACTCAGGCACTCAGCAGAGAGCAGCGAACAACAGTGTACATGGGTGAATGAAGAGCAACAACAGCAAGCAGCAGCACCTGAGGAGTGACTAACTGAGGAGTGTGAGAACTGAAGAGCAGCAACGAGCAGCAACGATACAGTGAGGAGGAGTAGAGAGCTGCGTGAATTTACCACATCAAAACCTAAACATCTCTTCTATTCTTTCAATTATTCAATTTCAATGTTTGCTTTTAAGGAAGCAAGTTAAATCACTTAAGTTGGGTGGGTTGGGCTGCTGGAGGAAGAGAAATGGATAGCCCAATTCCCATTTACACTTCCCTACCAAAAAGTGGCCCATCCATTGCAAATCAGCTAGGATCGCTAGATCGATTAGGATCGTACGATCCTATGATTTTTTACGATCCTGCAACCAACCTAGTCCGAGTCTAACTGATGGGCGATCCTAATGCGATCCAGATCGTCGAGGTAAATTTGGAATGTAGGATCATACGATCCACCGATCCGAATCGCGATTTTAATAACATTGGTCGCTGTTGTTGCTGATGCTGCTGCGTCGCTGCCCTGTCGCGCCCGCGACGACCTTAATTTTCTGCCAAAATTATGTAACCAAAACGGTTGTGTTTTGGAGCTTTTGATATTTTGTATAAATATTCTGTTGGCTATTATTCTGGGCAGATTTGGTTGAGTTTGAATGAAATGCTAGAGTGCTCTCCAAGCCTCTTCCCCAAAAATCTTGTTACTTTATCCAATCAATCTTTGGTGGTGTTCAGTCATTTCTTTAGTGATTAAAGGTGGTATTATCCTATTTAATCATGGTGGAATGTTAGGCCTAGGTTTTGTGGACTCTCCTTGCCAAGGTCATATGTAAGCCCTATGGTGTTCAAGTTCTTCTTCCTTTGATTTTCTTTCAAAAACTCAAGCATCCATCATCCCATCACGATCGGTAACGCTCCACCTTGTTATATGTAGTTAGACTATGAGCTTCACTTAACCCCATCCTTTTGAAGACATTCCACCAATTCTTCCAATAGCCCTTTAGTAAAAGGCTCGACTAAATTTTTCTTTGACTTGATAAAGTTTAAATTAAGTCACTAGTCCATCCTTAAGTAATTGATGTACAAACATGTCTTAACCCAATGCACCTTGATTTATCATTGTATATATGACTATGTAATGATGTTACAGTATAATTACTAGCAAAAGGAATCATGATTAGGGATGACAATGGGCAGGGTCTGAGGCGGATCCTGTTGGACCCGGACCCGGACCCGTCAAATTCATTTGGACCCGGACCCGGACCCGCCCCAAGATCCGATGAGCCCCAAAAAATCAGACCCAGACCCGGATTCAATGGGTCTACGGGTCCTTAATGGGTCCAACCATATTATTCATTTTTTACTAGATTTATTAACTTTTGGGGTTAATTTTATACTTGTATACATGTATAATAATAACTATTCTGTTAAAAAATACCTATTTTTAACACAATAAAAAGATCAAAACATCAATATACTATGATACGAGCGAATTCTAAGTTTCGAACGTCAAAACATCACAAAAGTCATCAAGCCATCAACAAAATATTACAAAAGTCTCTCAAAAGACAACACAACTGAAAATGCCAAAAAAAAAAGTTCATGATTATAAAGTGATAAATATATGTTATAGTGCGGCTGTGGTGGTCTGCGTGAGTTAGTGAGTGTGACTATGTGAGTCTAGGGAGTTTTAGTCTTTTAGATTTAGTATTTTAGTGTAGTGTACAGTAGAGTAGACTTGTAATGAACTAATTGGGTTTTTATTTTTTCTGGAAAATTATAAATGTTTATATTGTAATCTTCCATCTCACTTATCCAAAATAAAATTGGTATTGTCTTGACTAATCATGTGCTAATATGTTGGGAAAACCTTTCCCCACAACCATCAAGGCTTGGTGCCTTAGAAGGATCCATTTGAAAAATTGTTTCCTCAATTTCTTGAGGGGTGATTAGTGCAGAACGCATTTTCCTATAAGGAAACAACCTGAGGCATATTCACGTTGAAAAGGTGACTTTGATTATATTTATGAAACTTGAGACGAGAAGAACGATTTCCCATGAACTTAGGTTCAATTAGATATGTGTTGGTATGTTTGTATTGTATATGGAACACCAAATTTTCAAAACAGAGCACAACTGTGGTATATGTTGGAGGAGGATTTAATGAAATTAGCAGCCCCTGTTGTACTCCTTGGAGACTTCAATCAGGTGGTATGCGGTGATCAGAAGTAATTAGGGGGTTAGACTAAAATCAGAGGCACAAAAGAATTTCTAGCGGGGCAAAATCGACTACAATTGCAAGAGATATCATTTTGTGGAGTTTCTTACACATGGACGAATATGAGATCAGGAGAGAGCCAAATTTAGGAACGCTTAGATTGTGCCTATGCAAACCCTCCATGGATACAACTATTTCCAGCATCTTTCATTTATAATCATCTGGTGCTCACTTCGGATCCTTCCTTGATTGTGCTACATGTTCAGCAAAAGCAATCTGCCAAGAGGAAATATTTCAGACTTGCATTTTGGTTCACAAGGTGGTTGGAATTTAAACAACAAGTACAAGATATATTTTCTAAAGTTTTACAAGGAAACAACTTATATGTTCTGATACGTAAACTTGTCGAATCAAGGAGAATTGGAAAGGCGTTGTGCTTGAAATTGAAACAGGATAAAACTGCCCCAACCACTTCTCATATCAAGGAGGTTCCAGCCTTGACAACTACTTATAGAGTGAAAGATGACATATTCTACATTTGCTGCAATGGTGAGCAAAATACATGACATACAACAAGGTCTCCGACTCATCCAATAATTCTGGAAAGAATGGAGCAAACTACAGTGGCATAATCAGGGCGACCAATATACTAAATTTTTCTTTCCAAAATACAAATCTCATCGCCGGCAAAGGTATATCCCTGGCATCAGGCTACCTACTGGAGATTAATCGTTAGATCAAGCAGACATTCGAAGAGAAGCATATGAGCATTTTTTTTTTTTTTTAATCTTTATAACCTGGGAACAGTTTTCCCCCTCACAAGGAAAAAATGCCTTGACGAGCTGGGCCAGATGCAATTTAAACATCTTACATTGCGCCACTTATAGATATTACAATAGGCTTCTAATGTAGATGAAGTTGATTTTGGTGTCTTTCAGATTCATGAGGATAAGATTTCGGGACCAGATGACATTCCTCCTGCTTTTTTAGAAATTGTTGGAGGGAAGTTAAAGCTCAAGTTACAGAAGTTGTCCTTTCAATTCTAAATGAGGGAAGATTTTGGGGGAAATCAATAACACATCGATCGTGTTAATCCCAAAGAAGGGAGAACCACAAAAATCAGCGGCTACAAACCGATCAGTCTTTGCAATGTTTTATACCGGATTATCAACAAATGTATGGTCAATCGGCTTCGTCCTGTTCTCCAAGAACTCCTCTCGGAAACTCAAGGTGTGTTTTTGAAAGGACGACTTGCTCAAGATCACTATTTTCTAGTTCATGAGATTTTATATGTTATCAAAACTAAAATACAGGGACAACAATATGCGACGTTGAAAGTAGACATGAGTAAAACATATGATCATGTACAATGGGATTTCCTAGAGCTGGTATTGAGAAGATGTAATTTTCCAAAGACTTAGGTGACATTAGTAATGTAATGTGTGACAATTGTGTGTTATTCCGTCATGGTCAATGGAGAGGCCACTGAATGGATTCGACCACAAGCTGGATTACGTTGGGGTGATCCCCTCTCTCCATATTTATTCAATCTAACCATGGATGTCCTATCTCAGATTTTTCAACAAGTTGAGAATCAAAAGCAGATTGAAGGGTTCGTATTGCAAGAACAACACCAGATATCACCCACTTATTTTCGCAGATGACTCATTATTTTTCACATCGTTAAAGGAGGATCATTACATATCCCTCAAAAGAATCCTAACAAGGTTCAATTATATTTCAGGACAAATGATCAATATTGAGGAATCTTCGGTTCTTTTTTCATCAGGTACAACATCTGTGCTGAAGCAAGAATTTAAACGGGAATTTGGGTACCCAAAAGTACTTGTCTTCTTGAAATATTTGGGGATTCCTCCAATGATCCTCCGTAATAAGAATTGTCAATTTGGTTTCTTGGTTGATGTAACGACTAAAAGATTGCAAGGGTGGCAAGGGGCTATGCTATCCCCTGCAAGGAGGCTGATATTAATTATTGGAGTGTTAGCAACTCTACACCAGCATATATTTTCTGTTTATCTAATACCTCAGTAGATCATTGAGAAAATTAATTGCCTGTTGATCCGATTTTTCTAGTGGAATTCCAAAGGAAGGAAGTCCATCCACTAGGTAAGAAAATAACTCCTTTTCCAGTCGAAAGGCAGGGGTGGTCTTGGTATAAGATAGACTAACCAAGCACTCCCACTCAAACAAAGTTGGCAGATGATTAATAGAAGTCACACACTACTAGGAAGAATATGGCGTGCATGAGATAAAGTTCACTCCCCTCTTCCCACACCTCATGATTATCAGCCGCCAAAAACAACATCATACGCATGGAGAGGGCTATGTAAAGTTACTCCATTATTTCGGGATAATGTTCAATGGCGAATAGGCGATGGAAAATCTATACAGATTGGAGATAATCTTTGGTCACAGGGAAAGCAAATATGCCTACGACCAGGATGCTTTAAAGAGCTATTACAAGCAAAGGTACACAATTTAATACAAGGAAATGGCCCAGGAAGAAATTGGAATATGAGATACCTTAAATAGCATTTCTCAACGGAAACGGTGAAGCACATATGTTCATGTCTGGTCCCCACTATAGGGGAAACAGACAAATTATGCCGGAATAAGCACCCAGCAGGAAAATATACAGTTAAGTCAGGTTATGCGGAAATTGGACTTAAAATTGGGACTTTTACGTCCTCATTCACTAAGGAACAGAGAAAGCTGTGGAGTCAAATATGGCATTGGAATATGACGCAGAAATGGAAAATGTTTGTTTGAAAATGTACCAATAGGCCCTTCTCACAAGAGAAAGAAGACAAGAAAGAGGAATTCATGATGGAAATACATGCTGGTATGATTCTCATCTCGAAACAATAGACCATATGTTTCGAGATTACCAAATAGCAAAACTTCTGGGGCATACTAGAACTCTTGGAATCAAAGAGCATGCTCTGGATGTAGAGCGGAAGCGATGGATGGAAGGTTAGCTAAGATACCTAATTATAAAAGATGCAGGAAGTTGAACTCTTTCCTTCATTGCTATTTTATGGGCCATTTGGAAAATATAAAATATGGTAAAATTGAGTTGAATGGATATACAACAGAGTACACTAGAATTAATGTTACAAACAGCTCTTAATAAAGGAAGTCTATAGGGATCATACACGAAGAAAAAGCATCGAAAAATGATTACTAAACAATCGCTACAGGTAAGAGATAACTTTGATCAAATGGCATCTTCAGTCTACTCATACAAAGTAGATGGAGCATAGATCTGTCGAACTCTTGGATAGTTTGTTTCGCGTTAGTTTGTACTCCTAGTAAACTATGTAATAGCTTTGGAGGATATAGGATTAAAAAAGTAGCTAGAAAGCAGGTAAGATTAATAGATGGACAATGTAGGCCAAAAAAAAATATTTCTATTCATTCTAAGGTACATGAATTAATCCATGAAGATTCTATTATAGTTGAATTTTTTTTTTAAACTATGGTAATTAATAAGTATATTTTACCTTTAAAAAGTCAAAATTGATATATAGATAAAGAGACATGTTACAACAAGTGTTGTTAATAATTGTGACACAAAGTTTTTACAAAATTTAATCTTTTTAAGAAATTCTACCATAATTGAATTTTGTTCAACTGTGATAGTTAAATGGAAAAATTTATAATGGTTGTCAACCATGACGAAAAAAAAATTTCATCGATACATGTGTCAATTTTTATCTTCACCGTTCATTTTTTTATTTAGTACAAACATTATAAAATATATTCTCTTAGTTAATAAACTTTTACAAAAATTAAATTAAATAGTACAACAAGCTTTGATTATACGTTAGAAATTGAAATAACTATATTTTTTTAATATCAAAGTATCTTGTTACAACAATTAATCATATTTATTAATACATAAACTTTTTAACCGAAGAAATTTATTTTAGTCAAATTAACAGTAAAGAATTTTCGACCACCATAATTGTTAAAAATTCAACTATCCTAGAATTTTCAATCAAACATATGCAGTTGCTTGCAATTTGAGAAGCCCTAAAAACAAATTAAAATTATGACTTGTATCAGATAATGAATGGATCATCTGCAAATAATTCTAAATGCAATTGAATGTTGAAGTAACCAAGAGAACAAAGTGGTTTCCCAAATTACATTTCTGATGACTACATCTGAAACTAAACGGAAGCATAACATATTAATCATTACTAACAACTCAAATTAAATCTCCCTTCCAAATGGTACGTCATTTGTGAAGTGGATCAGTTTCTATTTCCCTCAATAATTTCGTTTTGTAATGAACCAAACTAGCGGTGTCACCCTCTCGTGACCCTGGGAAGAAAGGAGGAAGACCCCATGAATGAGCCCTTAAAAGTAGCTCTCAAAGAGGGCGTGTATGCCTCCCCCTTGCACGCCCACAAAGGAGGGCGTTCTTCGGGATGGGAAGCTCATCCCTCCATGAATGAGTATTTGTATAAACCCTCATGTAAAACTGCTGCCCTAAGTACTGCCTTGCCCAGTTCTCTGATCTTATGTTCCACATTCCTACGTTGTCTAGCGACACGTATATTGCTGTCCATGCCCTTGGATATACCTGCACCAATACAACCACTTTCAGCACCATACCCTATTTGCTTGAATCTTAAGTTGGGTCATTTTCAGTTTGAGTTATGCTTGAATCTTTATTTCCTAAGCCTAGAGAGTACCTGAACAGTGGAACGAGCAACTGCGTCTCTCAAGTTGTAGCTTGATCTCTTTGCAGGTGACCATTGCCCACCATCCATTCTACTCATCCCATGCCAAACAAACCATCATCATAAGCACATCTCCGAATTGAAACAGAAAATCCAGGAAAGGAAACAGACAGACCAAAAAGACTTACCCAACAACAAAGAAAGCATAGCCATCAATGTGCCAGGACTGAACAGTGTTTTCCCAGTTCTGAAACACAATCTCAATGAAAGACCTGAAGTTAGTGGTCAGGACGGCTGTCTGAAGGTACGGTGTCCTCCCAGTCGGGCCACTTGGCATGCTGTTCGGGCTGAACACTCCAGGGATGTTGAAGTAATCCGCCAGTTTCAGGGGAGTGTCTGCTTGAACATACGACACGCTGTTGACAGCATACCTCTGTCTTCTATTTATAATTGGGGCTGAGTTTGCCAGCACTATTGTTCTATCTATTTTCACCATTCCATAATGGTATGAACCTTGTGGGTTCGGTCTTGGACCACTCGCTGTCAAGTTCCT
Organism: Portulaca oleracea; assembly: GCA_029582165.1. Lineage (NCBI taxonomy): Eukaryota > Viridiplantae > Streptophyta > Magnoliopsida > Caryophyllales > Portulacaceae > Portulaca > Portulaca oleracea. Next base: position 13,958,805 of record CM055887.1, read on the forward strand.
CCTGATTTTCACAACCCAAAATTGATTCGTTAGATAACTTCACCAAACATACTCTCTTTATCTTAACTTTAGATAAATTCATGTGGGGTTTAGGGAAGACATAAATGTATAATTTTACAAACCGGAAAGATTAAGGATATCAAGGCGTAATGTAGGAAGATTACCTGACAGAGCGAGCCTGATTAAGGGACCAAGCGATTTGGGTGGTGGGGCCTCCAGGGACAGGACCTGAGACTTTAGCCCAAGAGTTTCTGTAGTGAAGGACGGCAGTGGTGGTGAGGACAGGGGATGTGAACCTAGAGGAGACTGCAACGTAGTAGTCTTTAGGGGGTTGATCAGCGGTCACTAGGACCGAGTAAGATTGGCCCAAGTGGACATCAATGGAAGAATACGTGGTTTGTAGAGTGTGTGAGCCTTCAACCTCCACCAGCTTAAGTTTGTGACCTTCAATCCTAAAGTTGATCGATGTTGAGATCCCCACGTTTGAGATCCTGAATCGGTATGTCTTACCTATAATACCATTGTCAAGCAATAAGATTAGATTTAGAACTAAAATTTAAACATACAGATGTTTTGTGGATTAATTAGAGCATTTGATTAGTACTAAAGACAGAAGTGCACCTTGTTCAACAGTGAAAGTATAACCATTCCATCCGCGACCGTTGATGATAAGTCCATCAGGCAAAGGCAAGTTACGGCCACTATCCAATGCGACCCTCAATTGCTGCAATGAAAACACACCATATATACAACTCAAAACCAAGAACTAAAAAAAGCATAACATGTTAGGCAGCTTGAACAGATGATGAAGTGTTTCAACATACGCGATGGCTTCTTTTGTACCAGTCCCCAGCAAGGACAGTGAAATCACCAGCAGGCTGAGGGAAAGGGACAGGGATTCGAGGGCGACTGTAGATTCTGATGGCTCCATAACCACCAGAAGCCTTGTGGAAGCCAAGGGAAGGGAAGTAGAAGAAGCTCCCAATTTGGTCTTTGGCTTGGAGGATATATGTGAAGTTCTTTCCTGGGGGGATAGGACAGTTTGTCCCTGCTGTTCCGTCTTCCCATGAGTTTCTCCTGTTTTGCAGTCCGTTCCTGCGGAATTACACACTTATTAAGCACATCTTCATATAGCTAAGTTATGCATGTCTCCATTTATTCATCATTGTTTCAAGTAATATTTACATTTGAAAATGAACTTCATGCCCCTTCAAAATAAATGACCATACATGTACATAATAAATTCATCTTTCAAATAGCTAGAGGAATTGGTGGGGAAAACCCCTTCTTGGACATAAGAGATGTGGATTCAAATCCCACATGAAGAAGTCTAGAGTTTCTAAAATCTCCCCTGCCTTCCCCATCCCCACTAGCTAGCAAGGTTGGTTGATGTCAGAGCTCTCAAAAATTCAGGTTGATCAAATTGATCACTGAATAAGAAATTAATGTTTATCACATAGTTTTTTTTTTTAACAAGTTAGACAATTTAAAAATGCTTGAATATAATCCGAATCATATCAGAAAAACACAAACCTAATGAAAAAAATTATGTTTGGATTCATTAGTCTCCTTGGTGTCAAAATTCCACGGCATTCGATCTTTTTCGTGCATGACAAATTTTTGAGAGCTCTATTAGTTGTTAACGCTCTGTTATTTTAGTGCGGTACGGTGCCACAGTTCATCATTATCACTCAATATTCTTTCACATTTCATCACCAATATATCTCATCACTTTTCTCTCTCTTTACTTTTCTCCTCTACTATCACATTTTTTCTCTTCACCTACCACATCAAATATATTTTTTACAAATTTTATCATATCATTCCACACCTTTTAACATTTTTCACAATTTCCCCAAACCACACCTTACCAACCAAACAAAATAACAGGGCTTTATACATCCTTCTTATTTGGTTTGCGTGGTTATTACACTATTATTTACACGGAAAAAAAGGGAAGAAATGATTTCCTTATTCATAGTTTAACATGCATAAATCATGATGTCTAAGCCATAGAAATGCTACTAGAAAAGGCATGGAAAGGTCATCCCAAAAGAGCAACCACCAGTCCACCACCCTCAACCCCACACCCCTCAAAAGAAAGAGGGAAGGAAAAAAAAAAAAAACAAATGTTTAACAACTGTAATATCAGAATCCCCACAGCAAAAACTCCCAAAAGGACGTTGAATGGGAAGTAGGCTGTACAATTTCGGAGATCCAAGCACTGTTTTTAATTGGACTGACTAGAATGGGCCCAGACTAATTCAGCAGGGGTGTCACGTGCGCCACATTATCCAAATCATAATTCATTTGTTAATGTCGTGTTTGTCGACCAAATTATGATTGGGCATCGCATCTACCATCGATCACGCTTTAAATTCAGATAAAGCGAACGAGCTAAACTGTCATGTGACAGTTTAGCTTCCTTAGGGTATCCGGTGGGTCCCCATTAGGCATCAAAACAAATTACTTTCCAATGTATTTTTCAATTAAATTTTTTATGATATACTCCCTCCGTTCCATATTAATTGTCATAATTTTAATTTTTACGGTCTCCAATGTCACTCTTTGATTGATTATTTCTTATATAATATGTAATTAATAATTGCAATATTATACTTTTATGTTAGTATTTTTCTTTACGAATCTAATGGTGATAATTTTATATAACAACTCATAGTATATATTAATAAATTTATGATCAAAATTTTTTAAATTTGACTACACAATTTTCAAAAAATGACAGTTAATATCAAACGGAGGGAGTATTTTATTAAAACATTACAAAATTATATTTTTATGATATTATTTATTATTACGAATGTAATAGTACTTAGTACATTTGTATAATAGCAGATTGTGTATATTTGAAAATTAATGACCTTGAATAATAGTACTTTTGTATATCTTGTATCTTGTATAATTATATAGAACAGAGCGTGTACACAATAATATTTAGTGGAGCAATTATATTAATTATCTAATCATTCTCTATACACCCACATTTTAGTTTTCAGATTTAATCATAATCATTTATTTGAGGATAAAAGGATGAAATTAGCCTACTCACGTATGTATAAAAATCATGCTATTATGATGAATTTCAAACATTCATATTATATAATCTTTATCAACGCTTATATAAAATATTACATTTTAATAATATTTATAAGAAAATTATAAGACTATAATTTTATGAAAATAATGATAAGAAAATTATAAGACTATAATTTTATGAAAATAATGATAGTATATGATAAATCATTATATATATGCCTAACCTGGTAAAAAATATCACAAGTTAACACATAATTTGTAGGGAAGGAAAACGTTAGATCCCATAAATACTCAACAATGGAGGTAGTATATTCGCAAATCTATAATGTGAATAAATACTATAACTACTTTATCAAATGAAATATATAAATAAATAAAATGAAGCAGATAAAGGAAATTACTAGATCTCAATTCATTGGTTTAGACATTATCATGTAAAAGCTCAAATTTTGGCATTGCTTGCTGCCTATGTAATCAGGAAGAACAAGAGCGATTGAGGCTCTGAATAGATCTAAAAATTGCAAGTTTCAGTTGTATTTTAATTTCTAGTGATATGGTCATCATTTATAGACAAACCCCAATAAAAAAAATAAAAAAAAATAAAAGAGACCAGAGAAGGAAGAGGAGAGTGGGAAAATAAAGGGCCCTAAATGCACACATTTAATTCTTCCTTAATTGCAAACAGAGAAAGTCATATGGGCAGTTCCAAGCCCACACTCCCACAATGCCAAATCTTTGTCAAAAATTAATTGGGAAATATTTCCAGAAATTAATTTTTAAAATGGTGATTAATGGAAAATCTTGATCTTTCAAAGTTAAAAAAACTGTTAGTAAGACATCATTAAATGGTGATTAATGAATGGATATGGAGATCGGAGAAGAGGGGTTTCCCAACAAGGGGAATAGAATATTTGGGGGACTGAAATCATTGAATACGAATAATGCAGGAATCATAATGAAGTCATTAATTGATATAAGCAACTAAAATTGGCAACATGAACTGAGAGTAAATAGAAAGTATAGTTACCAAGAAATCAGGAATGGCTCGTTCAAGTAATTATGAACGCTGATAATCAAGTTATTATTGGTCACACAGTCGATCTGCGGCCCTGGAAACTGCCCATTTATCATTATCACCTGCACCCCATTTATCATACCACAATTAAAACCAAGTTTGGCAAGTATACCAACAGTAGCAGTCATATTTACTCTTAAAGAAACCAAGATTGAGTCGATCTGAAACCACATGAATATGAATATGTATGAGTTGATGAATGAGATAAAGACAGAGCAAGAAATGTTAATTACTTGTTGCTTGACACCCAAAGGATAGATATCACCATAGGTGACTTTCCAGTTGTAAAAACGATATGGGTCATCGCCATTGATGACATTTGCAAGAAGAAGAAGGATTAGAGAGAAGCACAAGCTGATTAGTGCTCTGCTTTCCCCCATTCTACCAATGTGTAATGTTAATTGCCGCCTTTCTCGCTAAAAACAAGGAAAGAGAGAGAGAGAGATTTTCTCTCTCTAGATATGGAGGGAGATTCTCAAGCTCACACTTTGACTTAAACTCTAACTCTAACTCTATCTCTATCTCTAACTCGTGGGGGGAGTGAAAGTGTAGGTATTTGAAGGAGAAGTATGGGAATAATGGGATTACATTTGAGGAGGGTCGTCCCCACATGCCCAAGTCGCCCCATATAGAGCGCTGAAAACCATTAATCACCCCGCGGTGCGGTGCGGTTTTACTTCATAATTTCCGGGTAAACCACTCTTATGTCTTCTGCCCATGTCTTTTAGCCGCTTTTGATGTGACACGATTTTGTAATTCAACTAAAAGTATTAATATTTATTATCATTTTTATCCTAATTTTTTTAATAGATATTATTAATTGCGGGTCAAAGCCGTGGTTTTTAAGCGATCTGCCCGCCCAAAAACCGGGCCTCGAATGGACGGCCGGGCTCCGTGATCTGCCCGACCCGCCGGCCCGTCGGCCCGCTAATATAAATGAAAAAAAACAGAAATCCAGAAATCGGGTCAGCCTGACCTGGCCCGGCCCGCTCAATGTTTATGTCTCAAATACATGGAGAATTCAGTAAAAAAATCCAGGTTGCACAATTGCTGACCCGCTGACCCGGCCGGCGGCCCGCCGGGTCAGGGCTCGGGCCGACATTGCTTGACCCGAAGAACGGGCCGGGCTTGGATCGACGGGTCACAAATTTCCGGCCCGCCTGACTCGGCCCGCGGCCCGGCCCGACCCGCTCTATGCCCAAAGTCTAGTTGTAGCAGATAATCAATCCCTTTTTTAATTAATTTATTCTAAAATTAATCTTGGAGGGGTGAAATTACCACCAATCCAAATTTAAGTACCCATTTCCCCCTTTTTATTAGTAAACCCACCAAAGCTCTCACCCTCTTCCTCACATTCCTCTCTAGCTCCCTGCTTCTCCAATCTCTATCTCCTTTGTTGCTGCTCATCTTAAAGGCATATTTGATTCAGGTGTTTGTTAAGTTGTTTACCAAACAGAGCTTGCATAAGACATGTATATTGTGTCACCAACTTACATCATAATAACAAGGAAATTTTAAAAGGTGAGGGAAGAGAGTTCAAATTGGACAAATACCATCCTCAAATAACAAGGAAACTATCAAATATTAATAAACATTCAAAATATTAAAATTACAAATAAAATTGGTATTGGATATAATATTAGAATTACAAATATAATAAAGGTATTATTTAGAGGTCATGGGTAAACTACCAAAATATTAGAGTCATAAATAAGATTTACATTGAATATAATAATAGATAACAAGCAAACTATCAAAATTCAAATTTTTAGAGCAGTAATCAGGAAAAACCTATTGATAAATTAATAAAAACAAGATTCTTTAACTACTTAGTGAAATTTATGATTGTGTCCAAATATTCTTGTACAAAGGTCAAGCTTTCACTTTTACAAGTTGTAACTCGTAAGTTACAATATAGGATGGTAAGTTTAGTAGTTTGAAAAAAATATTTTCTTTTGGTTGTCAAAAATAATTGGTTTCAAATTTACCCAACCCGATTTGACGCGATTCAACATTGAATAAAATCCTACCCAAATCCGCATTACTACCAACTAACGTTGACTTGAAATCCACTGACCACATTATTACATCAACCAATTCGAACCCGACATACGACTAAGTACCACCCAACCCATAGTATAACCGATTAAAGTAAACCTGAAATCAATTGAGCTCATTTATAACTGGACCACGTAGGGCTCGACCAAAGGTTGTATCGAAAGTTGAACTGAACCATACTCTAGCCAGATTAAACCGACTTGTACCCAACCCAGAACCGAGTCACTATAGCACGTCTGAATATACCCGACCCAATCTTCAACCGATCGACTTCTGATTTGTTCTAAACCCCTAATAACCAATCTTGCCTTATACCTTTCAATGCTCCCATCTGACCTGAATTTGACATTATAAACCCATCTAGGAGTGAGAGCTTTCTTACTAGAAGGTAGCCTTGTGAGCACCCAAGTATCATTTTTCTCTAAGGCATGTATCTCTTCCTTCATATCTCGTCTTCATTCAGGGTTTTGAACAACATCTTTGTAATTTGTGGGTTCTAAAACTTGCATTGTGGCAATAAGAGATGCTTCTGAATGATGCTGAAAGTATGAACCTTTAAACAAGGGATAAACAACTCTCTCCTTTATGCTGGTGAAACTATGTGACTATGAGGATGACACTGAATGTTTCTTTTTTGGTTGAATGAAGTCTTTTAACCAACAAAGTTCACGCCTTTGTCTGTTAGACTTCCTTACATCAGTTTGGTTTTTAATAGTTTCTGCATTGTCATTGTCCGTGTTAGAGACATATTCTGCATCAGGCAAAGGTTGCTCATTATTTTGCACTTCACTGGGCATGGACAAGTTAGATTAGTCATGGTTTGTACTGGAATTCATTATGGTTTCTTGTGAATGCTCAAGGTTTTCTGTATTATGAAAGGTGCTTGCCTCAGCATTTTACGAAAACCAAGCATTATCACCTGAAAGGAAATCATAGGGAGGAGGAAACTCAAAGCCAATTGGGTGTGATTCCTGATTTGAGATATCTGCCGAGTCACATGGCAATTGACCAAACATAGGTAGCTGGCATTCTTGGTTTAGGTTGGCATTGAAATCACTTGTTGGCTGACTGTACACAGCTTTATTCTCAAACTCTTGGAGTTTTTCCCTAAAAGGAAACACTTCTTCTCTAAAAACAACATCCCTGTTGTGGAAGACTTTCCTAGTGTCTAATTGGTACAGTTTATACCCTTTCATACCAAAGGTATACCTAAGTAAAATACATTTAATGACTCTGTTTGCAAACTTGTCATTTTCTCCCAAGTTAACAGCATATCACAAACAACCTATGGTTTTTAATTCAGTAATATCAGGTTTGACATTATAAAGTTTCTCAAAGGGACTTTTCCAATTTAGGTTTTTTATAGGAAGTTTATTAATTATGTAAGTCGCTTCCAAAACACATTCTCCCGAACAAGACCTAGAAAAACCTGCTTGCAGACTGATGGCTCTAGCTGTGTCCAGAAGGTGCCTGTGTTTTCTTTCAAGCACCCCATTTTGTTGAAATGTCCTAACCATTGATCTTTGATGAAGGATGCACTTGGATTCAAACAAGGAAACACAAGCATTCTGCCAGAACTCAGTTCCATTGTCAGTTCTAACACATTTGACTCTTAAATCAAATTGAGTTTCAACCATGTTTAAGAATTTATCGATAGTATTTAGAACCTGCTTCTTATTTTGCAAAAGTTGCGTCCAAGTACATCTAGTAAAATCATCAACAATGGTTAGAAAATATTTTGCTCCATTTATATTGGGAATCCTATAGGCCCCCTACAGATCCATATGAATTAATTGAAAGGCATGGGACATTTTTATGGAGCTTCTATTGAAAGGCAATTTGTGAGATTCGGATAAAACACAGATTTCGCAATAAAAATTATCATTATCAAGAACATTACCACCATCAATGTGTTCAAGTTTAGAAAGGGAAGCATGGCCTAATCGAGTATGTAAAGTTTGCAATGAAAAATTAGAGACATTAATATTATAGCTCATGTGATCACTAGCACCAGTGTCTATGATCCATGTTGTTTTAAGAATTTGTCTAGAATCATGGTGTGTGCAAGATGCTGAGTTAATTTCTATATTACCTGAAAATTGTGAAAGACGCCCAATATCAGACTTCTCTTGTTTATATTTGACTGCTTCTAGTTGGTCTTTGGAGGACTGCCCCTGTTCAAACTGATTCTGAGTCTTTGCAAAATGAACAGAGTGTTGCTGCTTTGCTTGATCATGGGTACCGACCTGATTCATATTGTATATTTCTTATGCAACCTGCTGGAAAACCTCATATCCATTCGAGGCAACTGATTTATTTCTCCACTTAAGGGATCTTCAGTTTCTTCAGCAAACACGTTTGCAGCAACCTTCTTTCCCTTCTTTTTGTCGAACCACTCGGGGTATCCAATGCGTTTAAAGCATTGGTCCCTTTCATGTCCTTGCTTCTGACAATAGGTGCAATATTTGCTCGCTTTTTCCTTTTTTGTAATCGTTTCTGGAGGGTTTAGAGTTAGCAGCTAAGGCATTTGCATCATCAAGATAGCTTGAACCAGCAATGTCGTTTTGTCTGGAAACACTGGCGCAAATTCTCCATTGAAGCTGATGCACCCAGAGGCCATCTTGTGACTCTCAACCTGTTTAATTAAACGGGTTGACACAATGAACTCATTTAATTAAATGGGTTAGGTTCAGGTTAGGATTTTCGACACGAAAAAACACCTACTTAACCAGTTTAATTAGGCATGTTAAATGGGTCAAGTCATTTGCTCGATAATCATTACCCAATTATACCGTTTATCAATAAATTTAGGTGAAAGTTATAGTTAATAGTCTTTGAAATATACGTAATACTTATAATTTTAACTTACATTTATATATAACTCAAATTATATTACCACGCAAATTGTTGAGTATGATATGTCATTATTTCGATCCCACAATGAGTTGTTTTGTATAAATGAGTTAATGGTTAAATGGGTAAATTGGTAACTTTATTCTAAAACGTTTACTTAAATGGGTAAACAGGTCAAAATAAGGTCAACCCGTTTAAAATTAAACGGTAAATGGTTTCAATTTCCAACTCATTTAATAAATGGGTTAGGTTCAGGTCAGAAGATTTTTAACCCGTTTAAGTTTGACACGAACACGAACCCGACTCGACCTGACCTATTAGCCAGCTCTACATGAAATGTAGCATTGAGGGCCTTGTACCCGCAGGTTGCTTTGAGAGTTGTCTCCTTTCTTGCTTTAGTAATTTTGTCTTTCATATCAAAACTCCGTCGGAGGTCCTTGATGAGTGTAAAGGTGATGTCCTTGATCCTAGCGCCAACAGAACTGATCGTTTTTCTCATGGAAAACTTGTGGAGTGTACGTTATGTTTCCAGAACGAGGTGTGCAATGGAGGTCGTTGGAAAGACAAGTGATCAAAAGATTGGGCCCATGTACATGAAAGTGACTCCAAATGGCACATTTTGGAAGATTTGAATAAGAAAAGGATTACAAATGGAAATAAATCAAAGTGGAAGGCTTTTATGTGGATTGAATTTATTTGGGCTTTTGGTTTTTATCATTTTTTCATTTCATAAGTTCTTTGAATTTTACTTAATTATTCTAAAATAAAATAACAGTAAAGTAAAATAAATTACATTTGTTACAAATTTGAATTGAATGATAAAATTCAATGTCTAGATGACTGAAACTCTCGTTTCTTTCATATTTCTATGAAAGCTAAAAATGCTGAGAATAGAAGTAATCGTATAAAATATGATCCATGTGTTATGATTAAAGATGCTAGTCTGATTCAAAACATTTTCATTTGAGATTTCTCTGCAAGATTTAAATAAGAAGCAAGTGCTAATAGGAATTTGGGTTTGGACATTAATAATTCAATTTCGGAGGAAGACAATCTTAACTTGATCAAAGAGATGTTGGATAAGAAAATAGAGGCTATTGTTTTTCAACAAGATAAATACAAATCCCTGACTCTTGATGGCTTTGCTATTGCTTTTTACAACAATCAGTGGAATATAATTCGGTATGACATCTATGAAGTGGTTAAGTCCTTTTTCAAACAAGTGAACCGCACTCTAGTTGATTAGCTTGTGTCTTAGTGGCAAGGATTCCACCTTCCATCCCTCCTTCCAGGATCGATTCTTTGGGGAGCGCTCTTTTCTTATTAATTGTGGGAGTATTCTGAGTGGATGGTGGGCCTAGATTTAGGCATTGACATTCTTATTCTCCATTCGATAAAACCTATTATTATTTTAGTGTTCCGTGTGATAAGAGATCATTGGGTAGACTAATTACTTAAATAAAAAAAAGTGAACCACACTTTAATTACTTTAACTAGTCTTTAACTCGTGCAATACACAGTGTATGATAAAAGAAATATTATTTTTAACAAAAATAAACCTAAATTATTATTGTACATATAAATTAAAATGGCCACAACATAAATTATATAATTAAATGAAAGATATGAAAAATTGTTCAAATAATAATATATAAAATTAAAAATACATGTAGGTCAACAGTTTAAGTAAGAAACTTACAATCTTATTCTAATTCTTGATAAATTTATTAGAAATTATAATTATAGTAATGGATATATATTTTTAGCTTTGGACTACAATTAGGAAAACACATTTTTATTTGTTTAATTACAACTGATGATAATTATGAAAATGTATTTTTTTTTTGTTAATAATAATATCAGCAAGGCAAATTTCTTATATATGTGTTTGTTAGGGTTCTACCAAAGTTGTTACTATAGTAGGGTTAGCTAGAGTATTGGTGGAGTTAATGTTATAGTGCGATAACCAGATATTAATAATGTGCTTATAAATTGGTGATGGTTAAATAAGCTTTCAACTTGATAATTGAGAAGGCAATTCAAAAACGTCTCTCCTAGTGTTGACCTACGTGGGAGTTTTTTTCCTAGGAATCTAGGGTTTTTGCCTGCGGCTAGTCTGCGGTTGTGTCCGGGTGCTGCCGGAAAAGGGGAGGATGGTGACCATGGGGGATAATCTCCGGGGGGAAGGATCGGGAGGAAAGGGGAAACAACCCATAGTCTGGGCAGATGAGGTGTCGGACGACGAAGAATCCCAAATCTCGTTGTGCTTGATAGGCAAACTATGGACGACGAAAAAGGTCAACACCTTTGCTTTTATGAAAACCATAGAAACCATATGGGGGTTGGAACACGGGATGGACGTAAAGGAGGTGGCTGCAAATCTTTATCTATTCCAATTCCACCATTGGAAAGACAAAGCGAAGGTGCAAGAGGGTGAACCATGGACTTTCGACAAAGCGGTTCTATGTCTGGGAGAGGTGGAAGGCGATCTGCAACCATCGAAGGCAGCGGAAACTCTTACCCACACCCCATTCTGGGCGAGAGTCTACGACCCGCCTTTTAAGGGCAGGAATGAAAGGAATATCAAAGCCCTAGCCGACTATGTGGGAGTCTTGATGAAAATAGACGATTCAGATATGATGGGATGGGAAAAGTCCCTCTGATTCCGGGTTCTGATGGATCTTCAGGAACCTTTTCCTAATGCAATACCCATTGAGAAACGGAATGGAGAGAAGGTGGAACTGCAAGTTAAATATGAACGGTTGCCAACAATATGTTTTTTCTGTGGGAAACTTGGGCACCATGAAAAAGATTGTATGGAGAAGGAAGGAGAAGACAATGTACAATGGTTCCGATACGGAGACTGGATGAAAGCATCTCCATGGCATACAAGGAGGGGCTTTAGCAGTGATCATGGGCAAACGGGTGTAACTCCGAGGAAGCTGGTATTCCCACCGAGGAAAGCCGAAAAGCAACAATGTCCACCCACTTATACTGATCCACCCTCAGTGGAGCAGGTTGTCGAGGGCCTGCAACGGGTACAAGTTGAAGCGGGGGAAGTCGATGAATGGGGGGAGGACGAGGCAGAAGGTGATAAAATTGAAGTGGGTGAAAATGGAGTGGAAGTAGGAGTAGCTGAGGGCGAAGGGGGTGTAGATAGGGAGAGAGGAGGGAGTGGTGAGGAGGAGATAGTTGATCCAACAATGGTGGTGAATAAGGGGGGTGGGAAGAAGTGGAAGAGACTGGTAAGGAGGATGGGGGAGGGAGTAGGGAAGGACGGTGTGGGAAAAGGATACAAGAGATTGGCTGGGGGGGGGGGATGATATGGAAGTGGATAATCAGAAGAAGCAAAAAGGGAATGCGTACAATGATGTAGATCCAGTGACTGTGCAAGTAGCGAAGGCTATTTATCAGCCCCGCGAAAAACAATGAAAATCCTCGTGTGGAACTGCCGTGGGTTGGGGAACCCACACGCAGTAAGAGGCGTAAAACGCCTTGTGAGGTCGGAAGACCCGGATGTGATTTTCCTTAATGAGACAAAATTGAAGGAATGGGAGATAGCTCCGCTGAAGTCACATGTTAAGATGGATAACAGGGTTTACGTCAGCTGCGTGGGAGAAGCGAGATCGAGAAAGGGTGGTCTGGTACTTATGTGGAGAGACTCCTTGAACCTTAATCTGAAGTCTTCCTCGTTAAATCATATCGATGTAGACTGTATTGGGAGTGATGGGACAAAACTTTGGCGTTTTACCGGTTTTTATGGCCACCCAAACGAGGAGGATAAATGGAGGACTTGGGAGCTGATGAAGGGACTGAAGGAGGATGATGAGGATGCATGGCTGTGCGGGGGAGATTTCAACAATATTTTGTGCCATGTAGAGAAACAAGGGGGCTTACGAAGGAAGCTAGGGAGTTGGAGGGTTTTAGAGAGGCTTTGGATTGGTGTGGCTTGAGTGATCTGGGTTATGAAGGGCATGTTTTCACATGGAATAATGGGAGGGAGGGGGAGGATAATATCCAAGAGAGACTAGATAGATTCCTTGGGAATCGGGAGTGGCGAAACCTGTTTGCATGGAATTATGTGACCCATTTACACAAGCGACGCTTGGATCATTTGCCGGTGGTCCTTGTTAGTGAAGCACATGTGGAAAGGAGATGGAAAGCACGTAACAAATATAGGCCATGCAGATTTGAAAAAGGGTGGGTGAAGGAGGAGGGGTGTGAGGAGATAGTCGAAGATGCATGGGGACGGGGTTGTAGTCTGCACATTGCAGATAGACTAACTGTTTGTTGCAAGTCTTTAAAAAAGAAGATGGGCTATGATATGAAACAGTTAAGGAAAGAAATGGAGGATGTTAAGTGGGCTATTGAGTAAGCCCAAAAAATGACGCCAAATGGGGAAAATATGCAACAGTTGCGGGCTCTTGTGAAGAGGTTGGAGGTGTTGGAGGGATGGGAGGAGGAGTATTGGGCCCAAAGGAGCAGGCAGAATTGGCTCAAAGATGGTGACCGAAACACAAGTTTTTTCCATGAAAAGGCATCGCAGCGAGCCTGGAGGAACCGAATCACCTGTATTCGAGATGAGGCTGATGAGTGGCAATATGAGACGAAGGCGGTGGAAGGTGTGTTTGTAAGATACTTCGAACACATTTTCACGTCGAGAGAGGGTACGGATACAGACCCAGTCACGAGTGTTGTCACACCCCGGGTTTCGGAGTACATGAACGAGCAACTCAGCAAGCCTACTCTGAAGAGGAAGTTTTTCAAGCTCTACAACAGATGCACCCGACGAAGGCACCGGGACCGGACGGTATGCCCGCACTATTTTTTCAAACTTTTTGGTCAACTATTCGGAATGATGTTTTATCCTTTGTGTTGGGTGTTTTGAATGATGGGCTGTCTGTGGAGAGTGTAAACCAAACTTATATTGCGTTGATACCAAAAGTGAAGACCCGCTCCACCACAAAGGACTTCCGACCGATTAGCTTGTGTAATGTTGTATATAAGCTTATCTCTAAGACTATTGCAAATAGGATGAAGAAGGTGCTCCCACAAGTTATTCATGAGTCCCAGAGTGCCTTTGTACCGGGGAGACTCATAACGGATAATATCCTTGTTGCTTTCGAACACTTTCACTTCTTGAAGAAAAGACCGAAGAATGTCAAAAAAGGTCATATGGCACTAAAACTTGACATGAGTAAGGCATATGATAGAGTGGAGTGGAGGTTTGTTGAGAAAATGATGGAGGCATTGGGGTTTAATGTGAGTTTTGTGAGCCTCATCATGAGGTGCATCTCGTCGGTTCGCTATCAGATTTTGTTCAATGGGATACCGTCGGAAGGGATTACTCCCCAGAGAGGCCTGCGTCAGGGCGATCCAATATCACCGTATCTTTTCTTAGTGTGCGCAGAGGGCTTGTCAGCACTGATAAGACACAGAGAAGATCAAAGGCGCATCATGGAGTAAGGGTTGCTAGGGGGGCTCCGGTGGTGTCACATTTATTTTTTTGCAGATGACAGTTTGTTGTTCGTGAGAGCTACTGAGGAAGAGGCAATGCAAGTACTGGACATCTTACATGTCTATGAGTCCGCCTCCGGACAAATGATCAATGTGGATAAATCAGAGGTTTCGTATAGCCGAAATGTGAGCGAACAATTGCGAAATATGCTTCAACAGAGGTTGGGTTTTAAATCGGTTGAAACACATGACCGTTATCTTGGAATGCCGACGTTTATAGGGAGGTCCAAGAAGATGGTTTTTCAGGTTATCCAAGATCGAGTCTGGAAAAAGCTCAAGGGGTGGAAGGAACAATTTTTGTCCAAAGCGGGTAAGGAGGTGTTACTTAAGGCAGTTGCACAGGCCATACCTACCTATGCAATGCAATGTTTCGAACTACCGAGCACTTTTTGCAAAACGATAGAAGGACACTGTAGGAAGTTCTGGTGGGCAAGGAATGGCGAAGAGGGAGGGATTTGTTGGTTAGCTTGGACAAAGATGTGTCGACCGAAGGATGCAGGGGAAATGGGTTTTCGCTCGTTCCAAATCTTTAATAAAGCCCTACTTGCAAAGCAAGTATGGCGACTTGCAACAACACCAAATTCGCTTGCAGCGAGGGTCTTAAAGGCGAAATACTACCCAAAGTGTGATTTGTGGGAAGCGAAATTGGGTCACCAGCCGAGCTATACATGGTGGAGTTTGCACGGGGTGCGGGACCAGCTGTTGAAGGGGACACGGTGGAGCATCGAAGACGGGGGAAAGGTGAGAATTTGGGGTAATCAGTGGGTGCCGGGGTTGCCAGATGGGAGGATCCTGACACCAGCTGTTGGTCTGGATGAAAATGCAGTTGTGAAGGAGCTTATAAACCATGATAATGGGAGTTGGAGAGAGGATCTCCTTGACATGTGTTTTGACGAGCGGAGTCGAAGAGCAATTAAATCAATTCCGCTGAGTGAGGCGGGGGGAAGTGATAAGTTGTTCTGGTTACCGAGCTACAACGGAGAGTTCACAGTCAAAACCGCATATCGGTTTTTCTGGTCGATGGAGGAGGAGGGAGAGGGTGAGAATGGATCCTGTTCAAGAGTTAATGAAGGAAGTGGGGATTTGATTTGGAAGGTTCAAGCGAGGCCAAAGGTGAAGCATTGCATATGGCGTGCCTGGAAGGATATCTTTCCAACGCGAGCAAACTTGATAAAAAAGATGGTGGAAGTGGATCCAATATGCTCGGTGTGTGGTGAAGCTGTAGAAACGAACAATCATATTCTTCTGGACTGTGAGTGGGCGAAGGCGGTTTGGAAGTGCAGTGTGTTTCGGTATGAGGTGGAGAGGAGGGATATGGTTGATGTGGGGAAATGGATTGAGGCCCGACTAAAGGAGACGGATGCCACAGCTGGGGGCCTCTTAGCCACCATTCTATAGGGGCTGTGGGAGGCGCGGAATAAACTGGTGTTTCGGAACATACGGAGGGAACCCATCGAGGTGGCATACCGAGCGTTGGACTACCAGCTACTGTACCTTGAGGGACAACAAGGTACAAGAATAACCAATTCAGGAGAATTTCCTAAGCAGCAGTGGAAGAGACCGGTACCGGGTTGGTAGAAAGTAAATGTCGATGCAGCGCTGGACAAGAAAGGGCATGGAGGATTGGGGATTGTCATTCGAAACCACTAAGGGGAAGTGGTTCATGCTATGGTCGTCTTTCAAGAAGTGGGATGGGATGTAGAAGCTATGGAGGCAAAGGCTATCAGAGAAGGTATGAAAGCAGCAAAGGAGAGAGGTTTGCAATGCATTGAAGTGGTGTCTGATTGCAAAATGTCATCAGGGGGCTCAATGAAGGCTGGAAAGTAGCACCAAGCTCGGCTCGAATTCTAAAGGACTGCACAGTCTAGCTTCTAGTTTTAGTTCTGTTTGTTTTCGTTTTGAAGGGAGACACTGTAACAAAGCGGCACATTCGTTAGCCCGTTTGGCAGTGACCCTGGGTTTTTCCAGTTTTTGGTTTGATTCATGTCCTCATGAGATCACAGATTTAGTGAGCTCTGAGGCCCTTTCAAGTTGAATAAAATGGCACCTGTGTGTTGGTGCTGCGATTACATCAAAAAAAAAAAAAATTGGTGATGGTCATAAAGAGATTTGATAAGCAATTTACTTGGATTTTTCAAATAAAATCTTTTTTATAGTTAATTTAGATAAACATAATTCAAAAGGGCGGAGATTTAAATATCAAAAGAAAACTAAAATGTGAATAAAAAAAATTCTCTATGCCTTGATCACAAATTATTTTGTACATCATGGTGGGCCTACCTAAGTCCACCACATGTACTAAAATATGTTAATTTTTAAGCGAGGAAATTTTGTAAAAACAATTGATAATATTGATGAATGTTAAAACAATATTGACAAATTTACATTGCCTTTTATAACAATTATTGATGAATTTATTCTGAAAATTTTAACACTTTCGTAGACATAAGTAGGTATTACATGGTGTACCATATAATAATCAATCCTCTAATTGGTGGAAGTTCGTGAATTACGTACCCTTTGTATAATTAGGAGCCCTATGTCATACAAATTAAGAAACTATAATTCAGTTATTCTGGGTAACTATTTCAGTTTTGGACAGTTCCAGTTATAATAAATCAAGTATACGATAATTAAAACCGAAATTGGGGAAAATCATAATTATCTTTTTTAATTAATTGTGAAACACAAAATTATTATGTTTTCACTATTTAATGGGACCCATAAAATTTTCTATTATAATTACATAGGATTGTTGTTATCATTATTATTATTGTTATCATTATTATTATTATTATTATTATTATTATTATTATTATTATTATTATTATTAAAAGGAAATTAATTTTTAAATAAACCTAAATTGCGGAAAGAGTTAGAATCATCTTTTTTCTGATTGCTATTATAATTCTCCTCCACCATTTAATGGGACCTACAAACTTTGCTATTATAATTATATATATTTATTTTAATTTTGTGTCAGAAAGTCAATTTTGATAATTTGTTCATTGAAAATCTTAATAATTAAATATCTTATTTCTCATCGACTTAAGTTCCTATAATTCCTCTCATTTCTTCATTTTATGAGGCCCACAAACTTTCCTATTAATAATAGGGTTTTTGGACATCAATAATATCAACTTTGGGGGTATTAGATACTAGTATTACAAACTATTTTCTTGGACATTGGTAGTACCAACTATCGACCTATTTTCCTCCAACAGTACAGCGTCGAGTTGTTATGGTTTTAACTCATCGGAAAGATGACTAGGCTCCACAATGTGTGATGTGGAAGATAGATTAGTGTCCACGTCAACATTTTCTACACGAGTTTCGCCTTCCATGTCACGCATTATGGATCCATATCTTCTTTCCATGAGTCAAAACCATACCAAATCGGTGGTGTACTGTTGGTGGAAAATAAGTCGATAGTTGGTACTACCAGTGTCCAAGAAAACAGTTTGTATTATTAGTATCCAATACCCCCAAAGTTGATATTATTAATGTCCAAAAATCCTTAATAATATATAGATTCCTAAAGTTGCTAATTCCTGCGACCGCTGCACAATTTAAAGGGTTTTTGGCTCTAAATAATCTGAAGCCAGAGGCGAATGGTTGAAAATAATCTAAACTAACTTTTTGGCTGAGAATGCGCCAAATATTTATCTATTTACTCTGACCAACCCAGAATTGAATTTTGATATCAAAAAGTTGATTTGGCACCCTTAAAAAGTTCAAAGATGCAGTAGGTTAATATTTGGTTTAGTCAGTTTAGACTTAGTTTTGAACTTTTCAAAGGTTTCGAGTCAACTTTTCGACATCAAAATTCAATTATAGTTTAATCAGAGTAAATTGGTTAAAAGTCTGACACATTCTTAGCCAAAAAGTCAGTTTAGATTATTTTAAATCATTCACCTTTGACTTCAAATTATTTAGCTCTAAAACCCCAGTTTAAACATATCAATCTTTGTAATAGCATTTACATGATTATTTCAAAAATTATGGTTGATAAGCTTTGCGTTGTTCCAGATAAAATTATTGATATGGTTCAAAGTGTGTTTGTGTCAAGTTAATAGATTCATGACAACATTTTGGTAGCACATGAAATTATTAATAAATTTCAAATGGGTTTTTGGATGATAATATACTTACCTTTGAGGGTGTTGGATTGTAATATATCAACCTTTACTATTAGACAACAATATCTCTTACCTTTATATCTATGTTACATTATTATAACAATACTAACTAAGGGGGTGGTAAACCTGTCTCAATGCTGGCGTGGTTGGCGAAGGGAAAAAATTATTCCAAGCCAATAACTTCGTTAACCCCTCCTTTTTTCTTACTAGCCCACATTACAAGACATTAGTTGGTTTTATGTCACGTTAATACAAAGATCGGTTCACCACCCCTTTAGTCACTGTGTTAAGGCCGATTTTTTTAACGTGAGTTAGTGTAAAAAACGGAGTGGTTAACGAGGTTACCGGGCAAGGGTTGGTTATTTTTACTCCGTCTGTCACGTCAGAATAGAGATCAATTAACCAGTCATCACCCCTTAGTCATTGTTGGTATAATATTAACACCTAAGTATAAAGGTCAGGGATACTATTGTCCAATAGTAAAGGTCGATATATTACAATTCAATACCCCTAAAGGTCGGCATATTGCCATCCAATATCTCATTTCAAACTATGAAAAGGAAAAAATGTTAGGTGCCTCTCAAGCCAGATATAGAAAAGGCATGCGACATAGTTGAGCAGGATTTTTTATTCAAAGCCCTTGAAGAGTATGGTTTTCATTTAACTTAAATTAGTTGGGTGAGTGAATATATTAAGACTATTACCAACTCACTAAATAATGATGGAGTGTGCAATTTTTTTAAAACCATGTCATGGGATTCATCAAGATGACCCCCTATCACCATATCTTTTTATAAGGGATATTCGATAATAATATACTGACCTTTGAGGGTATTGGATTGTAATATACCGACAATAACCGGCCCTTGCCCAATAACCCCGTTAACCCCTCCGTTTTTCTCACTAACCCATGTTACAAAAAAAATCGGTCCTAACACAATGACTAACGGGGTGGTGAACTGGTCCTCATACTGACGTGAAACACAACCAACCAATGTCTTGTAATGTGGGTTAGTGAGAAAAACTAAGGGGTTAATGAAGTTATTGGCTTGGGATGGTTTTTTTCTCCTTCGTCGGCCACGTTAGCGCGCATGGAGACCGGTTCACTACCCCCTTAGTTACTTGGGTTTATTACACTGTGGTGTTGGGCTTAAGATTTATTTACAATGAGGGAATTTATTTACAGATTAGTGTTGCCATCAATCAAACTCAGCTTTGACCAGAAAAACATTTGCAGTTAGGTGTTATTTAGTAGAGCCCAACATATATGCATAGGTGTAATGATGGCAAATGAATATTTAACAATTAAAATTGCATTTCCAGTTACCCTATTCGTTCAACTTGTTAACCTACTGTATTTTGGGTTAATCACATCATTTGTTTGGGTTAACTACAATGAACTTCACGTACTCCTAACGCATAGTTCCAATATAAGGTTTGTATACTGAAATTGGTAATTAATAAAATGAAAACTACATAAGTTATGAAGATAGGCCATATAGGTAATGATGCTAACATAAAACACTCAACATGGACATCATGGAGGTTAACCCAAAATAAGTTCATGTTAACCTACTGTATTTTGGGTTAATCACCTCATTGGTCTGGGTTAACCTACAATAGACAGTTAACCCATAATAAGTTCATGTTAACCAAGTTATATCTAGGTTAACCACCTCATTGTTTTGGGTTAATCTACATTGAAGTTCATCGACTACTTATATTAAATACATCAGACATGTCACATCAGCAGCAGGCCTACTTGCTTTTGCCAAATTTTAATCAAAAATAATTCATGGTCAATCTACCATGATTGATGGCAACACCAAGTTGTAAAAAAAAAACATCTCATTTTAATCAAAATCTTAAGCACAACACTAGAGAGTAATAAACCCTAGTTACTATTGGTATAATAACGTCATCTAGGTATAAAGGTCAGAGATATTACTGTCCAATAGTGAATGTTGGTATATTACAATCCAACACCCCCAAAGGTTGGTATATTTTCATCCAGAAACCCTTTTTATAATTAGTAGGAAAGTGTGCCCTTGTAGTTTGAGAACATCAACCTCCTTACTAAAGAGTCGTATTGGTGTGAAATTAGTGTCTCAATATATCTTCTCATATTCGTTACGTGTTTTTTGTAAATAATGGTCTTTGTTTTTGCAAATCTAAGTTAGAATCCTATCTATAGCTTCATTTATGTGATTATGAGATTTTATTACTTGTCAAATCAACTAATTAATTTTCATACATTTACCATAATCTTTTTGGCTAATACAAAAACCCATGTTAAATAGATTGTTACTAGATAGTTAATATTCTTACAAAGGAAAATTTAGATAAGTAATTGGGATGTCCTATCTTTAAAGGCGGGCCATGGAAGTCAACATTCGCTAACTTCATTTTTCGTATGCTGGATAAACTTCAAGGTTGGATGTCGAAGTTTCTTTATAAGGTAGGAAGAGTTATCTTGATTCAACCTAATATTGAGTCCATGTCTTCCCATACAATGTAATATTTTCAACTTCTTAGAGAAACTGCAAGGAAGATTGATGGTATAAATAGGAATTTCTTTTGGAAAGATATCAACTCTTAAAAAGGAATCCCTCTAATACTGTTGGATAAAGTCTGCAGACCTAAAAAGCTTGATGGTCATGGGCTTTGGAATATGGTGCGTTAGGATTCTCAAGACGTTATTAGTAGACAAACAATAATAAGAGTGAAAAATAAATAAAATTCGACAGAAGGAATTAATGTTGAAAACCCCAAACCGGGAAAAAAACCACGAACAATGCACTATTAGAGGATTACAACAATGTTTCAGAGACTCCCAAATCTCCTCAATCTCTCACAACCTCTCTAACCTAAGTACCCTAACACTCAGAGATGAACCTCAGACAAATCACAAACACGGAGATTACAGGTCAATCTCTTGTGGTAAGA
This sequence comes from Portulaca oleracea, assembly GCA_029582165.1. Classification (NCBI taxonomy): domain Eukaryota; kingdom Viridiplantae; phylum Streptophyta; class Magnoliopsida; order Caryophyllales; family Portulacaceae; genus Portulaca; species Portulaca oleracea. The sequence continues at coordinate 13,980,450 of CM055887.1, forward strand.
CGAAACACTCTCAATTATGCATAACACCTAAGCCTATTTATAATACATGGCTATCACAATTAACTAATGTCAATAGAGTCCTTGGCAGCCAAGGAACAAAAGAGGCAACTAACAGTAAAGGCTAGGGCAAATCAACAACTTGATTCCCACTCAAACTCTTCTACCTTACTCCCCAAGACACCGAGACCAAACTAAAATTGGTCTCCACACTCATCAACCCAACAATTTTCCACTTGGAGACCATTTGCAAGCCTAACTCTGCTAAACATCCACTCACAAAATTACTAAAGGCCCCCTGCAAGACGAAAAGTGAAACTATGCACCCAAATATATTACCCAACTCCTTTCTAACTCGTCAACACTAACAATTAGAGCATCACCCAAATCCTCAGCAGAATTTATCGAGTCATGGTGATTATAACTGTTATTCATAGGTTTAAGACAATCCCTACGAAAATGAGCTCTATCACCACAGTTCCAACACAACACATGCTTTATGTTTCCACCTCTAGACTTAGACCAACCCTAACCCAAGCTCCCATTGTTCCTCCTACCCCTGAATGCCAAAGTATATTCTGAAGATTCATACACATCATACTCTTTTCTAAGAATACTATAGAGTCTGTAATTTCCCCAAACTTCAGTTTCTCATCCTTCTTAATCGAAGATGTTACAAAAGTCACAAAATTATCCCAAGATTCAGGTAGGGTTACAACAATGTTTCAAAGATTCTTAGACCTCTACAATCTCTCACAACCTCCCTAGAATTTCAGACTCAGAACTCAATGCACACAAATGAGCCTCACATAATTCTTTCAAAGAGACATAGATGACAGGTGAATCTCTTGTGGTCAGATAAAATACTCTCAATTGCTATACAAATAAGTCTAACACGTAGGCTTTATTTATAGTACATGGCTAACAAAATTTATTAGGGTTAATAGAGTCCTTAGGAGCCAAGGAATTACAAAAGAGGCGGCTAACAGTAAAGACTAGGACAAAATCGGCAACATGATTCCCATTTAAACTCTTCTACCTTGCTTCCCAAGCCGCTGAGACCAACCCAAAATTGGTTTTCACACTCATCAACCCAACATGTTAGTTGTTAATGATGCATTCTTATGTAAGTTGGCCTGGAAATATTTAACAAACAAGGGTCCTTGGGTTGAAATTATGAGGTTAAAATACCCTTTGATAAGTTTGTTGATCAAAAAATAAAATTAAGGAAATCATTCTTGGGCTCGGAGAATGATTCTTTAGAATCATGATTTTTTTTCAAAATGGTGTTCAGTGGAAGGTTGGAAATGGTAACACTATATAAGTTTTGGACAGATAATTGGTGTTCTCACACTAATTTATTGAAACTAAACAATATTAATGATGTTAACTCTGTGGATCTGGAATTAAATGTAGAAAAATTTATAACACCCTCTAAAGAGTCGAATGTACCACTCATGCACACGGTGGTGAATGTTTCACTAAAGAGTTGCTAGACCTAATGAGGTCCATTCCTATTCTGGACCATGAAACCAGAGATGAGTAGTGCTGGGGGTGTTCAAGTAATGTTCTTTCACTATTAATTCAGGTACTTCAATAGCGTACAACATTCGTCCTGATTGTCCCTATTGAGATTTTGATTCGATTTGGAAGTTGGATATACTTCTAAATTAAAGTTATTTTTGATATAAATTCTAATCTTCATCTACATCTTTGAATGTCTAATAGCCAAAATTTGAACGCTTTCAAAGTTAAACATAGTCTTTACTAGAAGTACATAATGCCTGTTAAATCTCATTTTTACTACATTTCAACTCCATTTTTTTATTGTCATATCAAACTTATCTAAGTCAACTAATTAAGTATAAGTTTGATAGTGTTTTTTCCCATGTTTATTAATTATCGTTAATTTGCTTAATTGTCTTATTTTTAGGCTAATTTGACATTACTTTTATAAAGTTCATGAGTATAGATTACAACTGATAATGGTGACGGGGGAGGGGGGAGGAGTGGAAATTAGGAGGAAAAAAAGTCAAAGGAAGCCAATAGAAGTCGTTGTGTCTGCCAGCACAATGCGCCAGAGTGTTAGAGGAAAATTTGGATTTTCTAGCTTGGCACAAACACCTGTGCCAAGTCAATAGGATTGTGCCATACTGAGTAGTTTTATTTTAATCGTGTAATTAAGAAACAGAGAGGATATTTTTTTTCTACGTTTTTTATATATCTTTATTCTAAAGTTTTAGGGTAGTTTTCTCTCAATTCTCTAGACTCCATATATAATCCTCTTAAGTTTACATTGGATTTAGATATTGAATTCTCTTTGATTATTGAAGATTACAAGTTTGTATCCTTATTCTCTTTATTGGATTCATGTTTATCAATTTAGGGTTTATGCTTTCTCTATTAATTGTGTGGAGTTAAATCCTAACTTAGGTTAGGTATTCAATACTAGCATGGCTAATTAATTGTAATTATATTTCCTTTACTATCCTAGCAATAATTCTTCGAATTTCTATCAAGTTATCAATGTCATATTTGATGTGAGGCTCGAGATAGTCAAATCTTGTGCAATTAGGGTTTAATAACTATGAGTATAACTTGATTAGATGATTTCAATTTACATATGAGAACAATCTAGGTTGTAATTAAGGGGAAAATCGATAGTTGTAATTCCTTTGTGTTAAATATGTGAGGACAACAATTAATTCATTTGAGTTAGTTTAATCACCTTCGACAAAAGGCTTAGGTGGTCTAAATAGATTTGGCTCCCTAATTCATTGCGTTTGTGAATAGTATAGACATTTAAATTGTGATTTTTAGCATGTCAATTTGGTGAATCTCTTGCCTTATGGTTTATTTGCTTACACTATGTGATAGTTGCGTCTTAACTATCAATATCTTGCCTTAGGCTTACATTATTTACTTTATTTTTGATGTATTCTAATGAACTTGTATAATGTACCGCACGCTATAGTTATATGAATTTGTAATCACCTATGCACTCGAGGCATTGCATCCTTCAATATCTTCCAAATGTTTTGAGCACTCCAAACATAATCTCTATTGTCATCATATAGAAGGAAGTTGAAAATATCTTTAATTATTGCAAGCTGGCTCCATGATTTTTTTACTTTTCATTGTAACACCCCGGGTATATGGTTAAGTGTGACTTAAAATGATTGAAATGACTACTTATATCACTAAGGTGCACCTTCTTTTATGGTAGCTCATCCATTGGGAACTCCTCAGTTAAACGTGCTTGGCTGGGAATATTTTAGGATGGGTGACCTCTTGGGAAGTTTTCTCAGACAGCGTGTGAACGCGGACGAACCATGCTGGAAAGACTCGTGGTGATTTGTGGGGTCAGTCAACAATCCTTGAAGCACTTACCGTAATGTATGTAACACCCCATATCAACATGGTAGCAGACTTCTCCATCCATATATGGGCTAAATATCTAAGAATTTGGATATGTGAAATTGGCCAAATAATTTTTCTTAATTATACAAAGTTGAGTTAAAGTGGAATTTGACTTGAAATAATAGATATTTATATGAATTAGATATAATTTTTGTTAAGAAATTCATTTATTTTTTATTTTTGAAAATTCACACCACTATTTTCTTGTCCAAAAGTTTGTTATTAATAGAGTTGTTTATTGAAATATATTAGTGAAATTATTTAGGTATTTATAACTGCTAATTATTTATTAATACAACTATTTTTTACTCTTTATGAATCTTAATGTCATGCTAAAGAATAAACTCTATCTCGTATTGAACAGATAAACTGATCTAACAACACGCGCGCGTGTATATATATATATATATGTATGGGAATGGATCACATGAGTATGGACCTTATTTGAGCATGTGAGTATCAAAGTATTTCTGGTGGACATCAAATATTATTTTAATGGATATCAAATTTGAATGGTGGACATCAAGTTGGATATTTGATGTCCATGAAAACAATATTTGATATCCGCTAAAAATGCTTTGATGCTCACATGCTCATATGATTCATTCCCTATATATATATATGTTGCTTAATGCATATAATTATAAATTATATAATTATATTATGGTTTGTTAGATCTAGTGTGCTGAAAGAGGGGTCCAAGGATCCCCGAGGATTTCCAATATAATAGACAATAACAGTGGGAGGTCTGGAGCAAATAACATCACCGACACGCACCCAAAGACTGAGCAGAGCTCCACTGAAAAGCCTGGCTGGCATTCACATGTTCAGATCCCACTCCGAAACTCTCGATTCAATATATATATACATATATATATACTTTCTCCATAAATTTATCCATATTATATAAACAAATTTTCAACTCCAATTACACATTTATTATTATATTTTCTGTGTAATTACATGGACAAACGAGCCTGCCTTTTACCCAAAAAAATAACAGAAAGTTAAAAAGTGCAGTGGGCTTTTCTTTTTTGTTGGCATTTGCCATTTGAGTCTTTGTCTGTGTGTAGTAAAATATTGAGGTTTTGTTTTTATTGTTATGTCAATTTAGATGATTCTATGGAGACTCCAATGAAGCCAACAAATGTGAGGAGTTCAACTATTGTCATTGTTTGATAATGGATACCGCACTGAAATGTGTCCACTTACCAAAATTGACAAATACCAAAAAATTGGGGGTATAAAAAAAAAAAAGGCTTTCTAGTTTCTACTATTATTCACGCAAAATTTTACATGTTAAAATAATTGATCAATGTCGAAAAATGCACTACCTTCATCCTAAAATATTTGGCAATTTAACTAAATTTTGAACATTGATTACTTATAAAGTCATAAATTATAATGATTTACCACATAAAATTAACACTATTGTTATTTTTAGTAAGGATTATTGGATGATAATACACTGAACTTTAGGGGTATTGGACAATAATGCACTGAACTTTTTTCTTGGACTCTAATATACTAAACTTTGAGGGTGGACAATAACGCACTCAGACCAATTCAGCTGGTGGTTGACGCGGTGGTTGTCCTACTTTGAGGTGTGGTTTTTCTATTTTTTTAGAAAAAACTTATGTCGTGTAAGGAAGTACACATAAGCATGAGGCCTAATATATTTTTTTGGAAAAAAATAGAAAAAAGATACCTCAAAGTAGGACATTCACCGCGTCAACCGCCAGCTGAACTGATCTGAGTGCATTATTGTCCAATACCCTCAAAGTTTGGTGTATTAGAGTCCAAGAAAAAAGTTCAGTGCATTATTGTCCAATACCCCTAAAGTTCAGTATATTATCATCCAATAATCCTTTTAGTAATATACTAATATATCTTTTCGATAGCGGTAATTTCATAACGTAATTCATAGTTGTTTGTGAGTAGTCAGTGTTCAAACCTTAATCAAATTGATAAATATTTTAGAACAGAGATAATATTACATGAAAGAAACTTGTTACAGCCGGTGAATGTTGAAAAGTTCTACTGTAAAGTTACATATAAATACTATTATCTTCATTGTGAGACAAGATTAAATGTACAATTAGTTTATATTGTTGCCTCCAAAAAATATATAAAAAAGTAGGAAATTGGATTGTAGTGTACCGTATTTAGATTTTGAGATTGTGGTAAGCCGTACTCTAAAATTATATCACGGTAAGACAAAATGTTAAACTATTGGATTAAAGTGTACCAACACCGTGTTGCGTGGACCAAAGTATGACATATTGGACTTCAGTAGGTCTAACATCTCACTATCTGAAGTTTAGTATACCATGCAATATGACTGATTCGATTGTATTAGTCCAAACATTTCAAACTATTAGATTGTGGTAGACCAATCTATAACAATCTACCAAGTTGGTTTCACCCAACTCAATGGTGGTGCACTATAGTCTAATAGTTTTACAATTTGGTTTACTATAATAGAATTTTAAAGTTCCATTGACTACAATCCCAAGACCTAAAATTCCATGTACTATGACCCAATTTTCCATAAAAGAAAAGATATTTGTCAATATTTGAAAAACATAACATAAAAGAAGTATATGATAGTATAAGTTGCTTCACAATATATTAGGAAAAACATATGAAAAGTGTATATCAAAAATAAAAAAAAAGAGCATATAAATGTGAGATATGATAGACCAGTTAATTATCCAGTCAATCTTACACGTTTTTTCAATTTATGGATGCAAGAAACTTCTAATTAGTAAAATTTGTGGGATGGATGGACCATATATTTCATTAACAATTTGGTATGCACTCTTTAATCCTAGCCTGTAAAGTTTATGATTGTGTAATTTTGCTCAATAATGTTAGTTATGAAATTTAAATTAATGATGATCATAATTTACTCCTAATGTGGCCAACCTTCAAACTTTGAATTTTCTGAGACCCAAAGTTTAATCTTATAGGTAATGTTCGTAGGATCACCATTTTCGACTTTCCACTTAAACAAGTGTCTGATATTGCTAGAGATTGAGACCTAACCTCTCCAAACCCACGAGGCATTTGACGATATTTTGTAGGTTGAGGGAGCCTCAGTTGTTAATCTAAACTTATGCTTCGCATTTAAAATTTAGTGAATAAGTCTATCAAGGTTCCTGTGAATTCTAAACACTTACCTTAAAATTAAAGAATTACTGTAATTTTGTGAAAATAAACATTATCAGCAAAAAATAAATGTTAGATTGAAAGTCCAACCCTTGTTACATTACAATGAATGATAAGTCTAAAATCAACTAGCAATTTAACGTCCTTCTTCAAGTCATAATGTTTGTATTATTTATTTCACCCAAAAAATGATCATTAAGGATGGAGAGAAATCTCTACACTGCTCTAACATAATCCTATAAATACCCTTCCAAACATTGAAAGGGGGCATGATATAATGATTGTTCAAATTGACCATTTATTAAACTTGCATTGAGTAATTGCTTAACAAGCACTTGATGCAAGGAAGACTCCCATGCATTTCCTTTAAAATTAACTATTTGTTAAAATTCCTTTAGTCAAATCCCCAAGATTGAATAAGGGTGAGGAATGTAGATCAGTTGGGCTTGCTAGGCTGCTACTTATCAGTCGGACAGTTTTTCGTCAAGCCAGCCTATTACTCTTGATCATCTAACAACCTTTAGTTAATGCCCCATCATACAACACCTCTCAATTAACTTATTTTTTAACTTTAAATAATAATTTTCTTGATATAAAAATTTACTAATGTAGATATATTTCATATCTACAGTTTGGATAAAATCTCAGTGGTGATTATGACATACAAACAATTAATACATATGATTGGATTCTAATAATCCCTACTTTCACCAATTGGAAAATGGTGGACCGTACTTTCACTTTGTATTCTGGTGGTCCAAAAAAAATAAAATTGGATTGTAATGGTACCAAATCCATCTCCACATTCTTCTTATTTTTTTCATTCCTACACTATATTGTTTTTGTTTTTTTCGTTCCTGCCCCTAGAAAGTTAATGAATTGTAGTTTCTAAAACATTTTTTAAATTATTTTTTTGAAACTCCAATAATTATTATATTTTTTAAAAATAATAAAAGTGAAAAAATCGTAAAAAATAGTAAAAAAATGAAAAAAATTTGGGAGAAACGCTGTAAATTCATTAAAAATCATTGTAAAGTGTTATACTAAGTTTTGAATCAAATGCAACACAAAATCTATGATTCTCTCGAAAATATCCCACTACAATCCAATTTTATTTTATTTTTTTTACCACCAGAATACAAAGTGAAAGTACGGTCCACCATTGTCCAATTGATGAAAGTAGGGATTATTAGAATCCAATTTTCCTATTTCTTTTCATCAACTTAATTTAAAAGTGTAAGTGTAAGTGTAAACAATACACCATGTAGAAAGTAAATGTCAACCAATCAAGACCTGTCATGTGAAAATTAAAGTAATTTAATTGGGCAATGTATAATCAGCTATGTGTCAAAATTTTATGGTGGCTGCTTATTCAATTAAAAAATTAGATGATAATAATTTTTTTGCAAATTAAGTTATGCCACGTGTCATAGATGACACATAAGTATTTATACCATTTATCTTAAAAGTGAAATAAATAGACATAAGTTCTAGCTCAGGTTCTCTATAAATAGAGACCCATCTTTCATTAAGGGGTTGAATTATGATAATTGTGGAAGACGGATCACTTGCTCTTTCTAATAAAGACAACAACACAACAAAGCTTAGGCTCGTGTCGCTCGTTTGTGGGGATCAAACCACTTTCTCCTAATCGAGATCAAGTTTGTACCACCCTTGTTCAAAACTACACTCATTCATATTTATTCAAGGAGATTGAATCGGAAGAGTTATATTTTTTTTCATCTTTGTAACAAACACATGGAGATTGTATCCTAAATCCTTGAAAATTAATACAAATTATATTTGTTCTATTTTCTTATCTTATTTATTTTAGGCACGAAATTTGTGTCTACAAATTTGTCATGCCCAGTTGGACTTCTTTGTCTCTCATCTCTTTCTCCTAAAACGAGCTATGCATCATTTGAAAATGATGACTCCTAAGAACCACATCTCTCATACTATGAAGAAATTTGTTCAATCGAAGTCATAAGGATCAACAACTAGTGTGATATCCAATAGAGTAATCACTAGAAGGATGGTCAGGATCGCCGCCAGAATTTATGTTTACACTCCTTATTTAAAAACCGTATACACATTTTTTATTAGGGTTTAGGGTTGAGTAGTAAAGAAGGAGAAAGAGAGATTTTTAAGCTGGCAAGGATGCGAGAAAAGAAGTCTAGAGACCTAGTGAGTGTTAGGTGTATTAAAGACGACGAGAGTAGAGTTCTGGTCAAAGACAACCAAATAAAGGAGAGGTGGAGGGAGTACTTCAATGCTCTTTATAATGAGGGAATGAGCGGGGGTTCTCTTAGGGAGGATGTTCGACACACTAAGGGGTGTATAGACAACCTTTCATGTCCGCCAGATCCCTGTGGAGCTATGGAAGTGTTTGGGAGATGAAGGTGTATGTTGGTTGACAGAGCTCTTTAACGAAATCCTTAGGACGTCAAGCATGCCAGAGGAGTGGAGGAGTAGTATAGTGGTACCACTATACAAAGGTAAAGGGGACGTTCAATGTTGTAACAATTATAGAGGGATAAAGCTACTGAGTCAAACAATGAAGATTTAGGAACGCGTGATTGAGAGACGACTTAGAGAGACTGTTTATGTGTCTGAAAACCAGTTTGGCTTTATGCCTGGCAGGTCAACGATAGAAGCTATTCATCTCTTACGCGGGCTGATGGAGCAATATAGGGAAAGGAGGAAGGATCTCCATATGGTGTTCATAGATCTAGAAAAAGCTTATGACAAAGTCCCTAGGGAAGTAATGTGGGAGTGCTTGAAGGCGAAAAGGGTGCAAGACCCTTATATTAGATCCATTAAAGACATGTATGGTAGTGTTAAAACTTGCGTCCGTTCGACAGTGGGTACCACGAGTGATTTTTCTTGTGATATTGGGGTGCATCAGGGTTCAGCTTTGAGTCCGTTTCTTTTTACCTTAGTTATGGACGAGTTGACTAGAGACATCCATGATGACCTACCTTAGTGCATGCTTTTCGCGGATGATATTGTGCTCATAGACGAGTTGAGGGACAGTTTAAATGACAAGGTGGAGCGTTGGAGAGACACGCTGGAGACAAAGGGTTTTAGAGTGAGTAGGTCTAAGACAGAGTGCATGAGTTGTCGTTTTAGCGGAAGGGACGCTGACACTCACTCACAAGAAGTAACCATAGGAGGGGTGCCTGTACCTAGGGTTGAAAAGTTTAAGTATTTAGGTTCTATCATACGGAGTGACGGGGAAGTCGATGATGATGTTACACATCGAATCAAAATTGGTTGGCAGAAGTGGAAATCAGTATCAGGTGTCCTTTTTGACAAGAAAATCCCACTTAAACTTAAGGGGCAAGTGTACCGTACGGTTGTTAGGCCAACAATATTGTATGGCGCTGAGTGTTGGGCAGTCAAGAAGACGCACTGTCAAAGGCTAGATGTAGCGGAGATGCGGATGGTTCGGTGGATTTGCGGCTACACCAGGTTGGATAGGGTTAAAAATGATGTTTGCCGATCCAAACTAGAGGTAGCACCCTTTGAGGGAAAACTGCGAGAGTCTACACTGAGATGGTTTGGGCATGTCCGTAGGAGAAGTGTGGATGCTCCTGTGAGGAGGTGCGATGGGATTGGATTACCTCAGGGCCGTCATGGACGTGGGAGACCTAAAAAGTCTATGAGAGAGGTGATAAGAGAAGATCTAAGACACCTAGGTATAGTGGAGGACATGGCTCTAGACAGGGGGGCTTGGAGGGCTAGGATTAAGGTTGTAGGGTGAGGAAGGTGTTTGTGATTCGAACAAGTTTTACGTCATTTGGCTTGTATGTGTTTGTATGTTGGTATGTGTTTTGTTGTGCAGGTATCTGTTAGCACTTCCGATAGCACTGACAACACTCTGGTATGTAATTTCTTCTCTTAACAAGCTTCGCCTCTGTTTTTGCTACGGATCCTTCGGAATCAGTCTCTCCATGAGCTTTTGTCCATGGGGGTAAGGCTGTCTATATTAGGGTCCCCCATACCGCGCTCAAACGTGTCACATGGAAGGTTATTGTTGTTGTATACACATTTTTTTATTAATAGGAGGGAGGACCGCAATAATTAGATCATATATAGTTCCAAGACCATGTAATATATTGTGACCCTGTATTTTAATATTTTAAAACTATACATACTATGTTCAAAATCTTATATACAAATTGTTTAAAATCTTTATTATATGTAAATGATAAAAAATGTATATGTATACAATGTTCAAAACTTATATATATCATTTGCTTAAAAAGAAATTATATATTATATTCAAAATAGGACTAAATATAAAATAATTATATATTAAGAAAATAAGATGTTCAAAAAGTTATCTCATTATGTTCAGAATATCACAAACATAAATAATTCAATATAAAAAATAAGATGTTCGAAAAATTATTTATAAATTATTTATTAAATTGTATAAATAAAGACCATAAACCAATATGGTTTGAGAATTATCTAATTTATAGGAGAAACCGTGTACACTTTAAATATCCTATTTCAATTGATATTATATTAGGAAATAATAATCATTTGTTTCATAAAAAAAGGAAATAATTATCATTTGACCATACATAATTAACAGCAAGGCAAACTGCAATCTAATAACGCGTCGCTTCCACTTGCAAAGTATGTAATGCCGGATTTCAAGGATAATTAATGCACCATGCGTTTCAAACTTTTAATAAACGTTAATATTTAAATAAAGAACTACAAACATTTTAAACAACAAAGCGGGGATAGCTCAGTTGGGAGAGCGTCAGACTGAAGATCTGAAGGTCGCGTGTTCGATCCACGCTCACCGCAGTTTTCATTCTGTCTTTTGCAATATATTTGTTACTGTCATTTTGCACTTCCTCCTCCAGCCGTTCAACATATACATTGTACGTACTTTGCAATAGGTCAATTGTTTGAAAACAAATAGTTTACATTTATATGAATCTTAATGCCTATGGCATAAAATGTATACCTAGTTAGTGAAATTTTAGTTTGCTTGGGATCTAATCTGGTATAAGTTGACTTAGCTCAGATTAAATTACTTTATCTCAATCAGACTACTTATAATATTATTGAACTACTTTAAATAAGCTTTATAGTTTACATTAATTAGTCAACTCAAAATTAAAATAGGGACATTGTTATGTACTCACTCTGTTTCATATTAATTGTCCAAAATATCGTCTTTGACTAAGAATTTCTTATAGTATATTTTATCAAAAAATTACAAAATTATATTCTTATGATAGTAATTTTCGTTATGAATCTAATGATAGTACTTTCGTATATGAGAACATTGTATATATTGAGAAATTAATGACGCCTCGGGACAATTAATATGGAACGGAGGGAGTATATGTTTCTTTGTTCATATTGGTTGTATTCTTTTAATCTGCAAATGATTGCTAGAATTTGAAATTAAAGTCGACAATCCAAGTACAGGTTGTAATATTGACATGAATGTGAATGAGTTTATGTTGAGGATATGCTTCTCCAAATACTATGAATCTATCATCCTTAAAAAAAAAATAAAACAAGAAGACAACGAAGAGAAACACCATGCTCCCTCCATCCCTATTGTCACTTTGAGAGAGTGGGATGATATCAAGGTAAAACAAAATTTTGAGGGAAAAAAAAAGTAAAATTGCTTAATTGCTTCAATTTAGGTAAAGAAGGGTTTATATTATCTGATCAAAAAAAGAAGGGTTTATATTAGAAATAAGCATGTAGAATATGGACTTAACCATTAGAGGAAAAATTAACAAAATGATAAATAGGTAAGGAAATTTTTTTTTTTATAGAGACAGGACATACTAATAATAATTACAATAAAAAATATATTTACAAAATATGGTTATATTACAATACTCATAAAACTCAATTCTCATAAAATACATATCAAATATTAAATAAAATTAATATTGAATACTCAATGTAAAGAAAAGTTACAACAAAAGAATGCAACAAATTTAATTAATTAATTAATTAATAAAAAGTACAAATAGACTAGATTGGAAAGTCAAAAGAATGCCATGATCATGGTATTGAGATATGGATTAGACTTGGGTTGAAATAAAAGGAAACTCATTTTATAAAAAGAAAGACTAAAGAATAAAGAAACACGAAACCAATTCGAGTGCACCTAACATTGGATGTCCCGGAATATGGTCATTCGTTCACTAACACTTTCTCCATTCCTCAATATATGTTACTTTAATCAATTTTCTATCGAACTAATAACAAATAGCTCCCCCAAACTATTGTGAAATGAGGATTTTGCCCTCTATGTTTGGGAAATCATAATTACCTAACCTAATAAATAATAAATGTAATAAATGTCATACTTAGTGCCTGTTTGGCCAAATTTCTCAAATAGTGTTTTTGCTTCTTATAAACAGTTTTTATAAAAGCTATTTTTGGAGAGACGTTGAAGTGTTTAGCCTAACTTATAACATAAGTGATTTTACTCAATTAAAGTGTTTGGCATAACATATAACATAATGTTTTTACTAAATTTAATTGTTTAGCCTAACTTTTAAAAATTATCACGTGTAAAATTATTTAAATTAATTTTTAAATAGATTATCATATTTTAATTTTAATAATAATTATAATCGTATAGTTATAGTTATAGTTATATAATTATTATCATAACTATATATGATCTTACTTAACTATATAATTGTTTAAATTAAATATTTATATATAAAAAATTTATTAAATACCATATTCATAAATGAATTAGATAATAAAAATGACCAACATAATATTAAAGGTTCTAACATAATATTTAAATATTTAAATGCTATCTTTATAAGAATCAAAATATTTATTTGAAATTATGGAAACTAATAACTAAAGAATCTCACAGATTGAGTAGTGATTAGTTTATATGAAGCAGAAACAGCAATTTACTGCTTCTGCTTTTGGAACTGTTTTTAGCTAAAACTGTTTTTGGAAAACAATTATTAGTTTCTAAAAAAAAACACTGTTTGACCTAGTTTGTGCTTTTTGATTCTAAAAGCACTTTGAAAAATAGGCCAAACAAGCACTTAACTATTGTTGATATAATTTTTATCTACTTTTTCATATTAGGATTGGTTAACTTAAGTGGTGAAAATATCAATTTACCCTTCATTTAAATACTCATCCTTCTCCAATTTATCATTCAATCCTGTGCTCCTCGCCTGCTTCTCTGTCATTAAAAATGATAAAACCCTAGATAAACTTCCACCGTCAAATAAAAGCCCCGATTTCATAATGATCATATAAAAGAAACCTCTTTTGCAAAACCCCAAATAAACTGTAAGTCAAAATCCATCTCAAACACAGGAAAAAAAAAAACAAAATTGGTGGGGAAAGAGACCTACACCTGATCAGAGTCGCATGGAAAATCTCGGAATGGAGTTGAAAGATAGAGAGTACATGCAAAGTAGGATCAGGAGAGAGATAATAAAAAGATTTCTATTAACTAATTAAACTAAATATAAACAAACCCGAGGAAACCCAAATCAGTCAAAAGATGTTTTGACAGCAATTCATCACAAATGAAATGAATCTATTATTGGCCTCCAATCACTTTTATTGGCCTATCTGCAATGAATGAAATGAATTTGTTATTGGCTTCCAATTATACAAGATACCAACAGCTTTAACAATATTTCATCACAAATTTCCTAGTTTTTCAGCCTTAGGAATTGCTGGGTTTTCGTTTTCTTCATCTCAGTTGCAATGGAGGATGGCGTTTAAGGGAAAAGCATCTCCACCTCGAGCAAGACATCGGCTAGCGTTCTCAGTAAAAAAAATCTCAGACAACAGCGGAGGGGGGGAGTAATGATACTCTAGTAATAGGCAGAGGAAGTGATATGGTGATTCATGAGTTGGGGGAGGTGGAGGTCGGGCACGAAGCATTCAAAAGAAAGTTGAGCCACACACAAATAGGAGGGGAAGGGAGCAAGATGAGCGTGGTGGAGAAAGGCGTAGCGAGTATCCAGATCATATTCCCAGAGGCGGAGGTTGCGAGGCAACCCCGGCTACAACCATGAGCCTTTTGTGCCTAAACTGCAGAGGACTAGGTGACGCCTCTATAGTAATGGACCTCCGAAGCCTGATTCGAAGGGTGTCACCAGATATAGTCTTCCTGTCAAAGACTAAACGGATGGATTATGAAATGGAAAGAATACGGAGCTCTTTGGGGTCCTTCCATGGGGTGTTTGTAAGCAGTGTAGGAAGGGCAGGAGGGTTGACCCTAATGTGGAGAAAACAAATTAACGTCACATTACAATCCTTTTCTCTACACCACATTGATGCACATATTGAAGGATGGGGGTGTGCCTCGAGATGGCGGTTTACGGGAGTGTACGGTTGGGCCGAAGCGGCGGATAAGCTGAAAACTTGTGATATGATTTAGGACCAACATGGACATAGCTCCATGCCGTGGGTTATTGGAGGAGACATCAAGGAAGTTCTCTATAACTGTGTGAAGAAAGTAGGTGCAATGAAAAATCAGGGGATGCTAGACACATTATGTCAGCATTTTGAGGATTAGGGGCTACATGATCTGAACTTCAAAGGCTACGAGTTCACTTGGGAAAATAGAAGACAAGGCGGGGAGGTGGTAGAAGAGTGGTTGGATAAATTTAGTGCAACAATGGAATGGATTCTTCTATTCCCGGATGCGGCAGTATTACAACTGGACGAGAAACTGTCAGACCATCTCCTAATTCTTTTTTATCTACAGCATCACGGGAGAGGGTCGAAGAAGAAGAGGAATAGACAATTCCAGTTTGAAAACTTCTGGGTGCAAAAGTCGGGTTACAAGGAAATCATTGAGCAGGCATGGGACAGTGAGAGCAGAATAGGAGCATGGGAAAATCTTGAAGCCAAAACCAGAACCACATCATATGCCTTGCGAAGGTGGAGTGAGGAGATGTAGGTCGGTCAATCAGCGTCGACTAAGCTTAAACAAGAACTCCAGGGCGAAAAATGCATCATTCAGAGATGACGGATTTTAGATGACATGAGAGAGTGGTGGAGGAAAGAGGAGATGTTTTGGTACCAAAGGGCGAAGGCTGATTTTCTGCAACATGGTGACTCCAACTCCAAGTGGTTTCACTAAAGGGCCTCGATGAGGAGGAAAACCAATCGAATCGATAAGCTGAAAAAGGAAGATGACTCTTGGACCGAAAATGACGAGCAAGTCGAGGAAGTGGTACTTGGGTTCTTCGAGGACCTCCTTGCGACAGAAGGCATGGAGGGAATAGAGGAAGTGGCCAATTTCATTGACCGTAGAGTTACTGACGAGATGAACATGCTTTTATGCAAGCCATATATGGAGGAAGTAATATGGAATGCTTTGAAGATGATGCAACCCATCAAAGCCCCAGGTCCCGATGGTCTTAATCCACTATTTTTCCAGCGTTATTGTAGTATTGTGGGCAATGATGTATATAGGCTTGTGATGAATATCTTAAATAGAGAAGGCGTGCCCCATGGCCTTATATAACCACACAAACATTGTGCTCATTCCAAAGGTCGCGAAGCTGTCAAGTATTACGGAGTTCAGGCCCATCAGCTTGAGTAACGCGATGTACAAGCTTGCAACCAATGTGATTACCAATTGGATAAAGTCGTTATTATTATCTCTGCAACGCACTGCGACGCAGAGTGCCTTCTCACCAGGTAGAGTCATCTCTGATAATATTTTAGTTGCTTATGAGATGTTCCACTCTATGCTAGGAAACTATAACCCCACAAGATCTATGGCCATTAAGTTGGATATGGCAAAAGCCTACGACAGAGTCGAATGGCTTTTTCTGAGAAAAATGATGTTAAGTATGGGTTTTAATACCATCTGATGAATATGGTGATAATAGGTGTTGAGTCTGCATCGTTTTCATTCCCAATAAATGGGGAACCCAGAGGGTACATCAAACCCTCTCGGGGCCTCAGATAGGGTGACCCTATATCTTTTCTTGATGGTTGTTGAGGGTCTTGTCGTTCTCCTTAAACGTGCAGAATGGCTAGGAGATATTCACGCCCATAAATTGTGTAGGGGAGCCCCTGGGGTGTCCCACCTGTTTTTTGCAGACGATTTATTATTCTTTTGCAGGGCCTCATTAGGGGAAGCTAAGATGTTTACAGAAATGTTGCAGAAATATGAGAAAGCATTTGGCCAGCGAGTAAACCTCACAAAATCGAGTTTGACCTTCTCCAAAGATGTACCGAGCAATAGGAGGAACGACATTTTCCTCACCCTAGACATAAAAGAGGTCCTTGCCCAGGAAAAATACTTATGTCTTCTGGCTTATGTGGGTCAATCCAAGCACAAAGCGCTAGCATCGATCAAGGATAGGGTCTACAAGAGATTGGCAGGGTGGATGGACAGATTGGTCTCTTGGGCGGGGCGAGAAGTGTTGATAAAAGCGATAGCTCAAGCAATCCCCACCTACGCTATGAGTGTATTCAAACTACCAAAGAGCCTCTGCACGTCCATTCATGGAGCCATAAACAGATTTTGGTGGAGTCACGACCCCGGGAAGAGGAAGATTCACTGGGTCAGTAGGGACAAGCTATGCGACATGAAGGTCGAAGGGGGAATGGGGTTCCGGGACATGGAGGCGTTTAATGATGCTATGCTCGCAAAGCAGGCGTGGCGTCTTCTCCACTCCCCAAATTCCTTAGTGGGCAGAATTATCAAAGCTCGATACTATCCAGAGGGAGACATTTTATCGGTAGAGCTCGGCCCGAGACCTAGCTACATACACTTGGCGTAGCATCTGGGGAGCGAGACACCTAATCATGAAGGGGTCATAGTGGATTGTGGGAAATGGGGAAAAAATTTCGATTTGGAAAGATAGATGACTAGCAAGGTCGTTTTCTTTCCTCCCGATAACACCAGCAAATACAGAGTATGCCGAAGCTAGGTTGGCAGACCTGATTAACCGAGAGGAGGGGTGCTGGAGGCTAGATCGAGTGAAAGAGTGGTTTGACCAATGTGATGCGGAGCTAATCCTCAAAACCCCGCTATGTAGCAGCTGGCCAGAGGATATATGTGTGTGGCATTTAACACAGAGCGATGAATACAGTGTGAAATCCGAATACCAAGTGCATGGCGCGGGCAATCAAAAAGTGTGGCCGACCCTCCTCCTCAAACGACCAAAACAGGGGCACATGGAAGCGTATATGGGGGCTGGATATACCTCCGAGGATGCGGGTGTTCGCCTGGCGAGCTACTGTCAAGACACTTCCCACAAACGGAGGCTTGGCAAGAAAGGTCGCCGAGCGAGCAGTGACTGCAACATCTGTAGTGCAGCGACCGAAACAGAGGACCACGCTATCTCCTCATGCCCCGTGGCAAGAGTGGTCTGGACCTCTAGCAACTTTGACGACGCACTATGGGACGGAACTGACCCCTCGGTCATAGATCACATTCAGCGAGTGGGGAGTATCCTTGATGATGAGCAACTAAAAAAATTTGTGGCAATTATGTGGATATGTTGGAAAACAAGAAATAAAATCACTCTAGGCAAAGACACTAGACTCACCGAAGCTTGGCCGGAAGATGCTGCAAATTTTGTCAAATGTTACAGGGAGGCAAGGATGAAGGAGCAGCAAGTGCAAACGGGTGCGCCCCAAGGTAACTGGGTTCCGTCGGAATCCGAAATTCTGAAGATAAACTTTGATGCGGGTAAGGTTGGAACCAATGGATATTGGTGGGGCTTTGTAATTAACTTTGATGCGGGTAAGGTTGGAATCAATGGATACGGGTGGGGCTTTGTAATTCGAGACCACCTTGGGGATATCGTGATGGCAGGACAAACCATCGGGGATGGCTTCGTAGATCCATAGGTGGAGGAGGTGCGCGCAGCAGTTCGATTTAACGGAGGCGAGAAACCATGAAATCCGACTAATCATAGTAGAAGGGGATGCAAAGCAAGTCATCAACATGCTGAAGAATGAGAAGAAACAGAATAATGTTAGCTCGTTGTTTATTGTGGTTGCTTTGAGTATTTGTGATGATTTTGAGTTTGTTAGCTTTAATCATATTAGAAGGGGTTGTAATGAAGTTGCTCATGCTATTGCTTACCTCAATCCTATCTCTCATGGTACGAGAATATGTAGAGAGGAGACATTAAAGGTTGTCCATGATCTGGCATCAAAAGACATGTAAGTTTTTGGAGAATGAATTAATTTGAGCCCCTAATTCCTTCAAAAAAAAATTATTAAGGAGCGGAAGGAATGAATATAGTGGTAGATTAAATGATATATTGGTAATGTTAGGCCACTTCACATTCGACACCATTATGGACTTCTAATTACGCTTTTGAATTTCCTTCCATTCTTTGCTAATGCCAATCTAGACATACAACTCTTGTAAATAATTATATTAGCTTTTTCCATAAAAAAAATTATATTAGTTTTTCTGTTTTTCATATGAGATATCAGTACAAATTAGAGGACAATTCTTTTGAAATTGTGTCTTCGCTCCATCGGCTTGTCCTATAACAGTAAAGCTAAAGCTTTTCATATTACAGAGAATACCAAAAGGCTTCACATTTTCGTTAATGATACATAAATTTTACAAGAAACAAAAGTGCAAACAAAGTACACTATTGAAGAGGCCCCAAAATGAGAACAGAAAACCACTACTCTAAATCCTAGAGATGGGTCTCCCAGCCCAACCGTACCACTTACAAAATTATTGAACTCAAGAAAAAAAGAATCATGAATGAATTACAGAGGTAAATGCTACCATTACAGCTAGATATTTTGCCAAAAGAATGATGATTGTATGATTATGTACCTTAATCTACTGGACCAGCAGCGTGAAAGGACTCAAGAACATAACAAAGAAAAACTAAACTACAAAGAGAAATTAGAGCAGTGTTCATCAGATCCAAAAGTGAGCCTCTACAACTTGCTCCACTGGAGATTTGTGTGGAATTGATCTGCTCCTTGGTGTTGTTTTTCTCCTGCTTACTGCAAAGTGTTTCAGGAGAGGCAGAATTAATAAGTTGAAATTACATGGATTACTAGATTACTACTAGGGGGAAAGAATGTTTGTAAACCTCTTTGTAATTGTGAAGTTATCCAAACAACAGTAGTCAATAGAGCTGAAGGTGCTCTACTTTCATATAGTTAAGAATTGGATCAAAGTCACGATGAGGGTTATGCGTATCGGTCATTGATCCCCAGGGATGGCCCATGAAGCAAACAGATCACAAAGTTCCAAGCAAGACTATGACGTTTTAATTTGTAAGAAAATATCAATTTTTTTATTTTTTTATGTTTTTGTTTGATGCGCTTAGTATGAAAGTTGCCCTGAAACCACTCAGAATACGAAACAAAAACACCCAAAAAAATTAAAATCGACATTTCTCACAAATTGGAACCTCATAGTCTTGCTTAGAACTTTATGGTCCATTTACTTCATAGGCCATCCCTTGGGGTCAATATCCCTATGTGTATAGTCCATGATTCATGAATGGTCCAACCCAACTAGGCCTACTAACTAAGAATCAAAACTATGGGAACCTAAGCCAAGTTGGGCTTAGGCTGATCTAACCTACCAGTCTTATGTTCTCTCATTACTTTGGTCTAAAACCAATACTCCAAAATCTCGCCAAGGCAAGGTATAAAGGGATTGCAAGTGAGAGTCTTACCTCTAAATTTTACAATTTAAATATACTGGTTCAAATTGACCAAGTTTAATGAGGCATTTACTTTAGTCTACTATAATCTAAGTTGAACAAATAATCTTTTTCAACTATTCAGGTTTTGGATATGGGTTCAAAGCTCACCTGCCAGGAAAAATGCAGCTCCCTTGACCTGCAAGTATCCCAAACAATATAACAAGTAAATAAAACGTTGCATATACTGAAATACAAGTGCCAAATAGTATGCATTATGTGTGTACTTTGTTTTACCCTCAATATATAAATTTTGTATTTTGTACCAAATAGTATGCATTATGCTTTGAATATTTCCAGTCTTCACACTTTAGTACCATCAACTCCTACCATGGAATTGTAGTGAAGATTCACCAAAAGTGAAATCTGTAATATGCAATTAACATGTCTGAGAAAACCTATTACCATTGGCCTCGGATTCTTTTATTAATAGGCATGCAATATATTCAAACTTTGCACGACTTTATCCCCTTCAATTCACTTTACATCTAACATCTTTTCACCTTTCCTACAACGAAGAGTGCACTAATGGCAACCCAAATTCCTGTCTCTTTCCTGCATGCCTTTTGGACCTTAGACAACTCAAAAAAATGGGTTTTCTAGCTCATAAATTCCAGTGCCTTCTGAACATTATCTGTTCACTGAAACTGTTTGGCGAGTTTAACAATTTTAATGGAAGTCAGGTAGTTCATCATAAAATAAATGTTCACCTGCAAAATATAGCTGAACTGCCTCCAAAGATGTATCTTTGCGATTCTCTAGTCTATAATTTCTTCTACAGGCTATTTGCAGCAAGTGTCTATGATAATTTTTCCCCAAAAAGACAAAGAGTACATACACCTAAAATGTTTTACATCTTAGCCTCAAGCAAAGTTACACTTTATACTAGATCATCGACAATGGGATTGTTGTACATATGAAACCTAAGAATGACCAGATAACGAAACAAAACTCAACATTACGTTATCTATCCCGTAGACAATTTTTCATCTCTACTCTCTAGTGATTCATGAACCACCCACACAGCAACAGCAAGGGGAGAGGTTTAGAATGTGAATAAAATGCCAAAACTATGAAGGAAGACTTACTAGGATCAGTGGTGGTGACAGTGGCAATGCCCTTGAAATCACAGGACCCAGGGGCCTTCCGTTGACTCTGGTAATAGCTATCGAAAGCATAGGAAGCATGGTTCTTGACATTGTTAGGCTGGTAACAGGGCTCCCCTGGCTGAATCTCACTACAGTTAGCTCTCCCCGGACCACAAGCCCAGTCCAATGCTGCCTGTAAAATCTTACCATCAACCCCATCTAAGGCCACACAGTATGTCTGGTTAGTTGTGTCGTTAGCCAGGAAAGTCCCGATCCCAGAAACATGTAATAAGTACACCGGTGTAGTATTGCCATAGAACAGCCCCCAGTTGGCTTCTGATACTGGGGGTGACCTCAAATCCTCATTGAACAACTCATATATGTACACATTAGATGTGATCTCAGGGTGAAATGGGGTACCAGCACGGTCATAAACATGCTTGATGAGGTTGGAATTGTACGTATCCGCGTTGTCTACAGTTGCGTAAGGCTCCTTGGAGTCCCCTTTTGAAGGCCACCCAGTCTCACTGACAAGCACGACCACATCAGTGATATTGAGGTTTTTCATTGAGAAATAAGCTGAGTCAATCATGGCATCATATACATTGGTGTAGTGAAGCAAAGTGTTAGGGTCTACCATCTCCTTCGAAGGGGTTAAGGGATTGAATAAACAGTCATCCAAAGGCACAACACCCTTATTCTCCATGAAAACATAGTATGGGTAGAAATTCATCATCAAAGGGGACTGCGTTTTCGACAAAAACTTAACAATGGGCAGCAAGTATTGGGTCATTGAGGTGTTGAAAAATGCCTGAGAAGGTGGAAAAGGATCCAAAATTATCGAAGCCGAATGCGGGGTTGAGACTTTGATCTGGTTATGAAGATTTGAGGCCACAAGTCCACTGTAAATTGACTCAATTGCAGGCAAAAGCACAGGGGCAGAAGAGGGTACTGTGGTCAAAACCTCATCACCCACAGCAATGGCAATTATTAGGGTTTGTGGGTAGTAAGCAACAACATTGCGCTTAACCCAAGCAACAGCAGTAGTGTTGGAAGCTCCAATTGCAATCAACTGGTTATTGGGTACTCCAATTATTACCCGGATCTTTGTATGGGCCAGTGCTTTGAGCAAATCTGGGTCAGCATCATATAGTCTCACATGGGTAATCTTCTGTAGTTGAAGAAATGAGACCAAATCTGAAGGGGGTAACAAGTTTGATACATCTGTGCCAATGTTTACCCCAACATAAGGTTCATCCTGCCCCAGATTTCGTCTAATCTCTGCTACAATGTTCCCCTGAGCTGAAATTATGGATGTCAAGGTAAGTTAATTTTCCAACATGGGCTCACCCAATTTGGTCAATTCAGAAATGGGTATGCCTTTTTTTCAACTTAAATCAACAAACTTTCAAATGGGTAGTTTTTAATTGAAGAAATACGAAGTGAGGAGCAAGAGCACAATCCAGAAACAGACACCAGCAAAGGCAGAATTCTACTTTGGGTTTGCTCCAATTTGGGAAACTTCCCAGAACCATTACATGAAAAGCAAACAAATTTGCAAATTACCGCGGAAAATTCCAAAAACATCACCTTATCAAAAAAATATATAAGAAAAACAGAGTTTTGAACAGCAAAAAGTTTCATTCGATTAGTGTACTGAAATGGGTTTGCTTGCATATGACCAAAAAGAAGTGGGCAAGTGCGATTTACCTGAAAGTGTTGTCAGCTGAAGGGTGAAGAGGACGAAGACAAGCAGAAGATTGAGATTAAGAGTAAAAGCAGCCATGGATATGAAGCTTGAACTTCACAAAATCGTCCTCTGTTTCTCGCTCTTGCATTCTAGTATTCTCTCTTCTCTCTTTTCTTCCTCCCTCTTTTCGCCTTTTCTGCTACAAGACATTTGAAGCTGTGATTGATATGTTAATCTGTAAATTTAAGAGAGGGAGAGAGAGAGAGAGGCTAGAAAATGAGGGATTGTTACTAAAATTACAGCTTGAGTGTCAGTTTCTTGCCAGTTGCTTCTAGTATCCAGCCTTTGAATAATCAAGAGTCTCGAATCTAATGTTATTAATCAGCTAATCATTCATTATGAACATCTTTTTTTTAAAAAAAAAATAGTGGTTCTTTTGTGATGTCTTTTTATTTTCACAGATTGGCATTGGTATATATGACCGACAAGTAAAAGGACGTGCAGATTTCACTTTTCGTGAATAATTAGACAAAGAGATTCAGCAAAAATTATGCATGTGTAAAATTTAGATACTTTAATTTGTTGCCTAATTGGCTGATTTCTATTATTTGAATATTGACTAGATTATTGAGTTTTGAAATTCTGATGAGGTGGGCGACGGAGACCTAGGGGCTGACCTGTGGAAATCATGCACGCAGCTAGATAATACTATGTGCAGGAAAAAGAAAGATGCCATGGAATTTGGTGAATTATGTCATGGAAAAAGAAAGAAAATTGCGTCAGGATTAAGCAAATTGCAAATGAATCATAGTACAGAATTACTCCCTCCGTCCCTTTTTAAATGTCAATAAAACTAATTTTACAAAACTGATGTGTTTTGGAAATGGAGCGAAAAAATATGTATGGACAAATATACCCTTCATTAGGAGAAAGAGAAATAAAGTAAAAGTTTAAAAGGTGATAAAAATCTCATTCATTAATTAAGGGTAATATGGACATTTTAATTATTGAAACGCAATATCTAGTATAAGACCGTCTCACGATAAATTAACGTGAGACGTCCTACGTGGCAAAGTTTATCAAAATGAAAACACAAGAATAAGTTGGAGAGTGAAATCAATCTCCTTAATTAATTAATTAAATTTAAAAAATAAATAACATAGATTAGGTAATTATTTTCTATCCGCAAATAGCACACACATTTTAAATGGAACAATTTCCTAAATATCTTTTACAAATTATATAATTATAGGTGATAATAAACCAGTCAACGGTGACTATATTATGTTATCTCGAATTTGGAAACAAATAACAACATATCTATCAAGCGAATTAAAATATAGGTGACTAATATTAAATTTTTGGGGTGACAAGTAATATGGTATCTCGATTCTTAGCATATATATGTGACCAATATTCGACATTAAATTTAAGCGTATTATTTTTCCGAAATCGTCAAAAAATCTGATTTCAAAAGGATAAAATTATCTAAGTTTAACTAATATACTAATATAGTCATACACACTATTATAAATAGTCACACATAAGTCACATCAAGAACAACATTACAATTCAATTGGTATTTTTCTTAATATCGTACCGATGGAACGACTAATACATGTTTTTTTCAAACACCGGTCATGTAGAATGCGATTTCATTTTGTTTTTTTTCAAACACCGGCCATGTAGAATGCGATATAGTCATCTAAGTTTTTGATATAGTCATACACAATCGGTTTGTGTATGACTATATTAGTCACTTTATATTAGTATATTAGTTAAACATAAATAGTCCAAAAAATTACTTAGAGGTACCCTAACTTTTGAAGAAACAATTTTTTGGTACCCTAACTTTTCAAAACTAATTTTGGGATACCCTAACTTTTAGGATTAGAAATTCCGGCGAAACTCCGATTGATTCAATCATTTTCGTCCACAAAAACAAAGGGCATTTTCATCCACAAAAACACTTAATCAATTTCCCGCCTAAAACTCACCGTTGAATTCAAATAATTGGCCGAAAATTCAACTAATTATTTCTAATTCTAAAAGTTATGGTACCCCAAAATTAGTTTTTAAAAGTTGGGGTACCAGAAAAACATTTCACCAAAATCTAGAGTACCCCTAAGTAATTTTTTGTAAATAGTCACATATAAGTTTTCAAACACCGGCCATGTACAATTCAATTGGTATTTTTCAAGAACGACATTTCTTAATATAGTCATCTAAGTTAAACTTTATTTCAAACACCGGCCATGTAGAATGTGATTTCATTTCGTTTTTTTCCACAATCGGTTTTGGATGGCGGCGAGGGTAGCAGATTGGGAGTGGCTGGTTTCGGGATTGCATCCGAGCGAGGGAGACTTGGCCACGAGAGTATTTCTCGCAGTAGTTGTATCTCCGGCAAAAGGTCGCCGGAAACAATGGATGTCGGTGAATTTGTTTCAATCTTTTCATCCGGTATCCATCATAATCTATTAAATATAATAAAACACAAGCTCCTAACTCCTAAGGAAAATCTAAACCTAAAAGAAATAATTTAGAAGGTTTGGTGAATTCCAAAGTAAATTCCAAACCTACATAATCTATTAATATATTAAAACAAAATGTGCATGCCTAGCAAGTTGCCATGTGACACTCTCATAGTCTCATATAGTAAATTAAACTCTAAATATTTTTAATTCATTATTGAAGAAATACCTAAAGTCATCCATAAGTTACCAATATTTAATGCATACAAAATTAGAACATTTTAAATTTTTTAAAAAAGGAAAAGAAATACATAAGGTCATACATACATAAATTACAAATATCTAATACAAAACTAGAGAAATTTTTACTTTTACTTTCATTAATTTACTATTATAATATTATGACCAGAACCTTAGAAATAGAATATAATAATAGATACTAAAATAAATTTTTCATGAAAAGTTTGTTTCGTATTCTTTTTAATAACTATCTTAGAAAATAGAATTTTTGATTGAAACTACTATATATACTTTTAACAATAAAAAATTCAAATTATATGCAAGCTACCAAAACAAGAATAAGAAATTGAAATAAGTATATTTTAAAAAGTTGAATAAGACGTTAAAAGCCACGTAATATACAATGGAAAATAATAAGAAAATAGAATTGTCACGTATTTGTTGCGTAACAGTTTTTCAAAAAAACAAGCATCCTTCTTAAGACGAAAAATAAAATTAAAGTATTTATCCATAATCGTTATGGTCATGAAATAAAATAAACTCAAATGATAGTTTAATCCATAAAGAATAATATTTTTATATGATTGGATTAATAATTATTATAAAATTACTCTAAAAAATAAATAACATAAAATTATTCATAGTTAACAAATAAGTCCTTGAAAAATTATTTTTTAATTAATTATACATAATTTTCAAAATTTAAAAATAAAAACTTAATATTTTTGAAAATAAATAAAATCGACGTATGAGATTCGATCATGCTACATGTACGATACACATCGCGGGAATTACCGTAATTACCGTAATTACCAAAAGCTGGAAATTACCTAACCTTTTTGGTTAATGAAAACATTCATATCATCATTGTACACAAATAATAACATTGTTGTATAAAAATGCAAAAGTCCTCATCTACTAACCTTAAATATTAAAATCACCAAAGTTAAATAGTCATACAAAAATATCAAAGATTTAACACGTACACTAATATATTACATCAATTTTTTCGTGGGTGTTTTGGTTCCAATTTCATCAACATATATGGAGTCATTAACATCACCATTTGCTCGTGTCGTATTGGGTTTTTTCCTCCTCTGAAAGTGGTTCTTGATTCTTTGTGATCTTCCTTTTGTCGTAGCTCGCACAGGATCCAATATAACATTAGTCATTTTTTGAAAATATATTGGTCACCTATAATCCAATTAGATTATATTAGTCACCAATAAATCATTAAATCATATAACATTGGTCACATTTTCAAAATATATTAATCACCTATCATCCAATTAAATTAATGGACGCAAAAGCACGATATATCAAACAATCAAGATAACATATTATTAGTCGCCCATAGATTGAATACTAGGCAAACATATCAAACATATTATTTATCACTTCTACACTATTTATTAATATGATATCAAACATATAACATTGGTCACTTTTTCAAAATATATTAGTCACCTATAATCCAATTAAATTATATTAGTCACCAATAAATCATTAAATCATATAACATTGGTCACATCTTCAAAATATATTAGTCACCTATCATCCAATTAAATACACTAATCTCGACAAACATTACATTCCCCCAATCGAGTATTCATGGATTGATTAAAAACGATTACATCATGTTATATCAAACGATTACAAATCACAAGTGAAAATTTCAAAAAATCAAAATAGTAGTCAACGAAGTAAATTCAACAAACTTGTACCTTCAAACATTTCTCCATTTTCGAATTTAAATTCGAACAATGGTCACTAATTCAAATATTCACACTTTCAACATTGATATATAATCCCGACATCCATAATCGAATATACGTAACAAGATTTACTTACCCGAGACGACCATGTTATTCGAGGACGGATGACGATCTTTGATCTTCCCGCGGAGACGACGATGTTATTCATTAGGGTTTCAGTGTTTCACAATAAGAGGAGAGAGAGATTAGAGACTATATATATGGAGAGCACAACGCACACGCGAATTAAGAGAGTGACCCCCTTTTTGGCTTTGTCTGACGTGGCACCCCGTCTCACATTATTTTAACGTGAGACGGTCCTATATAAGATATATTGTTATTGGAAATATAAAATTGACAAATAAAAAGGAACAAGATAGTTAAAAAAATTAACACTTATTAAGGGATGGAGGGAGTATATATTTCCAGGAATTGGACATTAAACTATTGGCCGACGGTAAAGATCTTTGGGGTTGATGTTGTTTTATTTTTAAGAGCAACAAAATTCTATGTAATAATAATAATACACGCGAATTAAGAGAGTGACCCCCTTTTTGGCTTTATCTGACATGGCACCCCGTCTCACATTATTTTAACGTGAGACGGTCCTATATAAGATATATTGTTATTGGAAATATAAAATTGACAAATAAAAAGGAACAAGATAGTTAAAAAAATTAACACTTATTTAGGGACGGAGGGAGTATATATTTCCGGGAATTGGACATTAAACTGTTGGCCGACGGTAAAGATCTTTGGGGTTGATGTTGTTTTATTTTTAAGAGCAACAAAATTCTATGTAATAATAATAATACTACCTCTGTCCCTGATTAATTATCCAATTAACTGAATTTAAAATTTCAATGGCTCATTGGAATGGGGTAAAAGATATATGATATACTCATATTACCCTTACATTTATCTTGTGAATAAAAGGCAAAACCAAAAAAACAAAGGAAAGCTTCAAGTCTCAGTCTAATTTCCGCAACAGAATTGGCAACGTCGAAGCTCGGAGTCATCTCTTAGAATCTAGCAACCTTAATGGCTTCTTCTTCCATGGCATTATGTTCATTCTCCCACCAATATTGAAGGCAAGTACCGGGAAAAAAATTCAAAATTTCACCGAGATTCAAGTGTGCCAAAATTATGAGATTTTTCCACCATCTTTTTGAGGTAAAATGGACATTAATCGAGCATCAATCTCCATTGAAGCAGTTAAAGAAACTTACATAGGTTAGGTATGGCCAACCATTTAAGGGATTTCAATTTGAGTGTAGAACCAAATGCAACTAAGTTGCTGGACTTGAACGAGGTGCCAAATTTGCCGGTTGAACCATACTCAAATATGGCAGTTGATGAGGAGCAAGATGTTGATTTTATTCAACCCGATTTGAACTATGAACCATCTAATGTTCAAGGTACTGATGGGGAGCAAGATGTTGATTTTATGCTGCCAGAAGACAATGTGGTGGACGAGCACTAAGAAAAAGACTTGAACCCAGTGACATATTGCCCTGCTAATTAAGTTTGATTCTAATATATTCATCTCCCCTGAATTGAAAATTATTGTTGTTTGGATGAGCTTGCTTGTTGTGGTTTAATCTAATACTCATTGTTGTCTAATACTATCCCCTTGTTGTGCTGTGGGTAGGGCTGGGCAACGGGCCAGGTTGGGCCGGGTCAGGGCCGACCCTTTACCCTTATGGGCTAGGGTCGGGTCAAGACTTTTGAGACAAGGAGTAGGGCCGGGTCATGGGCCAGCTGACCCTGACCCATCCATGACCCACCCATTAAAATCTGATTTTTTTTCTGCTGAGTTTTTATTTAAATCCGATTTTTTTTTCTGCTGTGCTTTTGTTTAAATCTGATTTTTTTTCTTGCTATTAAAATCTGAAAGCAGCAGGGAGAGGAGTTTTGATTGACCCTTCATCCTTACTACTTCATTCACTCACTAGACTACCATGAAAGCAGCAGGGAGAGGAGTTTTGATTGACATGAACTTATGAAGCATTGAACCAAAACCCAGAAACAAATAAAGAAGTGATTCATCAAATATTAAGCAAAATCCATAATAATAACAAAAGAAAAGAAAATGAAGTGAATAGTGTAGACTCTGACAAAATGACACATACACCCAAGCAAATCAAACCATGAAAGCAGCAGCAGCATCAACTCATCATCATCAATTCATCATCCTCCCAAGCAAATCAAACCACCCAAGACCCAACAGAACCCCATACACCCTTCATTCTTCTTCAATCTGCATTTAGGGCACTATTCAATGACTCAACTCAACTCCATTCAACTACCCCACCTTTTAAATTTCTTACTTCTTCCAGTTTGAAACACAACAATTAATCAGAAGAAGAGAGGAAAGTAGGAAACTAATATTGGTGAAATGGGTTTTGCACTTTTGCTTAATCTCACTCTAACTTGTTTGTTTTATTTGAGTTTTGCATTCAGGAAGACATACATTGTCCAAATCCCAGAAATTTATGAGCTGTATAACAATCGAAAAGGACGAGCAAATCAAACCCTAGATCTAGCGAATCAAACCCTAGATCCCAGAAGAAAGGAAAGTAGGAAACTAATATTGCGTACCCGCTCAATCGATGGCGACGGCAACGGCGAGTGGGGAGAGGGTCGACGGCGACGGTGACGGTGAGTGGAGGGAGGGGTCGACGGCGACGGCGAGTGGAGGGAGTGGCGACAGTCGACGGGAAAGTGAGAAGAGAGACTGTGACTGGTGAGAACTGAGAAGAGAGGGACGAAAATGGGACGTTCAAGACCTAATTCTCCTTACCCGCGAGTGACCCTAATTATGCTGACCCTGGGAAAGCCCGACCCTTTTTAGCTTTTACATGGGCTTTGACCCTTAAAATCAGGTCTTGACTCTTACAGCCCATAGGGAACCCGGCCCAATGCCCAGCTCTAGCTGTGGGTATTAGTTGTAGTATATTCTTCTCCCCTGAATAGGAAATTGTGAGTGTAATTTGCTTTGTTGTGGGTATTGGTTGAGTATTAGTATTAATCACTTTTGTGAGTGTAATTTGCTTTGCTGTGTTTCATTTTTTCTTTACTAGAAGTGAGGGAAAACAGAAACTTGGCCAATGAAGAATGCATAGCTCTATTCCTGACATTATTGTCAATGTCTTCCATGGGACGAGTAACGATGACAATGAAAAAGGATGTTGCTAATCAGTTCGGTGTTTCTTGTAAAACTATGGATCGTATTTGGAAGTTAAGACAGAGTGGTGGTGTATGTCACCACAGGAGAAACTGTGGCTGAAAGAGGGTTCAAATAAATCCGGAATAAGTACGTCAGATTCCGTTAGACATCCCACAACTATTCAGTCCACTGCGTCCTCTATGAACATTAGCAAGAGTGTTGTGGGTAGATGAGTTCGATCAAGAGAGATACGGTGTCATACAAATACTGAACAACCTCATCTAACGGAAGAAAATGAAAAGGCTCGTCTACAATTTTGTTTGAGTAATAGGCCATCTAGTAACCTACATGATCCAGGTTTTTATAGTATTGACAGGGCCGCAAGCGCACGGTGTACGGAGTAGCACGTCAAGATCGATCCCACAGGGACTCAATTAGCAATGTAGTAAACTAGCTCTCTATTTGATTGCTAAGCTAACCAGGTTTTGATTCTGGAAGACTTTAAAAACTAATTAAAACTAATAAAGCAGGGAAATACTCTAGGGTTAAATCAATAGAGAAAGACATCTAGAGAAATGCTAGCTTAGCAACGAGTTCGATTATTAAAACCTAGCCTGCACAATCATACATTCAAGAATGAATCAAGAACGATAACCATAAGAACTCTACTGCTCTTTCGATGCTAATAGAATTACCTCAATTAACCTAAATTACAACTTTCGTATGTTTTTCAAGTTAATCAAAGTTGAAGGTCTCAGATATTCTGGTTATCAAAAAGGTTCCCTAGTCTGCTATTCTTTTCTTAAATTTCACAAAACTAGGTAGAAAGGTTGGTAGTCAGATTATCCTAATTCACCTTTCAGTACTTCTCAGGTTAATCTCAAATCACAAGTATTCAAGCGCTTAAATAACACTCATGAACATGAAGAACACAACCTTCTATTGATTCAAAACAAGAATTCATGCCTAAACTAGAACATTCAATCAAACTACATTGTTTCGGGTTGCAAAACCCTAGAATTCAAGAAATCTACTCATTCATATTCAATGAAAACACAAATAAAGTTCCAATCATCACAATCGAATCTCAAAACAAAGAAGGAATGCGAAAAGAAAGAAAAACTACGAAGAATACAACCGTCGAGTCTTCCGATCCCGGGGTGGAGCCTTCTTCGCGACCGTTGATGATTTCTTCTCGAATCTTGATCATTGCCTCTCTTGACTCGATTCAATCTTGAATCTTGATGGATTGGGGAAGAGGAGTAGTATGGAAGTATTAGGGCTCTTTTTCTCTCCTTGACGGCCCTAGAATGAAGGAAGAATGATAGATGAGTCAAAATAACTGTCGCAACCTATCCTTTTCTAGCGCGACCCGGCCGAGGCTGCCACGGGGTGTCCGTACAAGTCCGTACCACTGGGCAAACCGTGATGGACACTAGTCGGCCAGGCTCTGCTCCATTTGTTTGAAACGCGTACCACGGTCTGGCCTTGACTACTGGAGGCCCGTGGTGTATTCGTTCTTGCCAAAAGTTGAGGAAATGTTGGTGTTTTAGCCTCCAATCCTACAAATTTGCATCAAAAACAATAACATCGAACGTAATAGGGAAATTGGAATATAAATCAACATTTACAATCAAAGTTATCCCTAATTCATTATCAAAATCCCCTAAAAACATAGTCATAAAAAGCACTTATCAAGTATGTACAACATTGTTCATATAGATGAGAATTGATTCTTATTGTCCAAGGAAACTTAGAACTACTACTTGTTGCCGATTTTTCTTAGTTCCATCTTCGGTCTTTATAAGTTCCATCTGAAACCCGGCCTTTTGTCCCGGTTTCTCCCGTGCTCCTCCTTGATATTCCACAGGCCCGAGTTTGATCCTTGTGAAATTACCAAAATGCCCCTTGACTTGAAATCGACCCTCTTGACTTCTTCCTTTCCTCCGTTTGTGGATTTTCCGAGCTTGTGAGATTGAAAATTAGTCGGATCCACCGCTTTTCTTCTTAACTTCCGGGACCAACAAAATTTGAGGCCTTTGGAAATTCCCAGGCTGATCCATAGTAAAAAAAAAAAAAAAAGTCTGATATTAGCACGATCCTCCCGTATCAAATGTCTATTGAAAAAGTTTCATATTAGTTTATTCATACATATCTTCCTCTCATAAATATTATACTTTTTTTTATACTTTTATTAAATAACTAAATTTAACATGCCACTTTTCTGTATGGATTAAGGTTTAAAAATTTTAAAATATGAACATACAATTTTGTTCCTAGTATTACAAAAGTGTCAAAAACACATATAATTTAATAAATAGATGATGCTTGGAGATTTTTCATGATTTATTGGATGCAATAACATAATGTTTGAGCTCCATAATGTTTAAGTTCTCTTAGATTTCAAGCAAGTAATAATAAATTTGATTTGGTAGACTTTGAATATGTTTAATTTCATAGGAAGATAACTTCGATGTTTAAACATTGGATATATTCAATTTGTATTATTTAGAGTATATTCAATTTCAACAATTAGAATTTGGTTACTAGAGAGACCAGAATAAACTTATATGAAACTTATATGATATGTATGAATAAACTTATAAAAAAAATATTATAATATTTATGAGAGGAAGATTTCTCAAGGTTACTAGAGAGACCAGAACACAAAGCAAATTTCCTCAAAACGTTTGCAATACAGGTGATGGACCCTGGATCAGCCGTGCAGAAAATAACCAAATCATCCGCAAACATAAGATGATTTGCTTTCAAAGTTTTACAACCTGGATGATAGACAAAATCTGGTGTATTTTGTAGATTATTCAAAAGGCGTGAAAGATACTCCATAACCAAGACAAATAAAAGAGGGGAAAGTGGATCACCTTGACGAAGACCACGCCCTCCTTTAAAATATCCATGAGATTGTCCATTGAGATTAATGGAGTAAGAAGGAGAGGTAACACACATCCTCACCCATTGAATGAATGTCGGAGGAAACCGGAATACAATGAGAGCCTCCTCAATACACTCCCAATACACCGAATCATAAGCTTTCTTTATGTCAATCTTCATAATGCATCTTTCTGTCGATTATAACCTTGTGCAACTTCTTGGCAAAGCAAAATATTATGCACAATCTCACGTCCAGGAACAAAAGCTCCCTGGCTTTGGTTGATTAAGTGTGGCAGAACATCCCTTAAACGATTACACAACAACTTGGAGATGCACTTGTACGAGACATTGCAATACGAAATTGGCCGGAAATCAGAAGGATATTCTGGATTTAACTTCTTCGGAATGAGGGAGATCACAGTATCATTTATACTAGATAAAAGAGACCCTTTGTCAAAACACTCAAAAATCGCATCACAAAACCAATCTCCAATAATCTCCCAGTTATACTGATAAAAAGAACTACTAAAACCATCTGGACCAGGAGCTTTAATAGTGGGAATAGAAAAAACAATATCACAAACCTCCTTCTTCGAGAAATTCCTGAGAAGTAACAATTACTGCTCTATACTGAGTAAAGGCCCGTGCTGAATTACAGAAGAATCCACCGTTTCTCTGGGATAAGTCTGCTTGCCCAAAAGGTTTTCATAATAATGCAAAACCAAAGATGCAACATTGTCAAACCCAATGACCTGCTCACCATCATTAGATAACAGAGAGTAAACATAAGAGCCAGTCTGCTTCGCCTTCATTTTCCCAAAAAATAATCTTGAAGGACAGTCCCCAAAGTTAATCCATTGAATTTTGGACTGCTGCTGAATAAGAGTTTGGGTAGAGTTCAAGATTTTAATATAATCAGCTCTCTTCTCCTTTTCCTGATCACCCAAACTAGTATTCTGCTTGTCATTCAACAAACTTAGTTGAATTGCTTCCAATTCTGTCCTGCAACGATCAACCTGCTGATATAAATCAAAGAACTGCCCCCTGTGAAGGGTTTGAAGAGCTCCATGCAATGACATTAAAAAATTCTGAAATTGGAACTTCTTACACCCTTTTCTCAAGCTATTCATAGCCTCATCAATAATGATTTTATACTGTGGAGAATTGTTCCACATCATACAGTACTTAAAAGGCTTTCTACAAACAGGTGCATTAGGGAAAGAAAGAAGAATGGGTGTATGATCAGATAAACTAAAGGGCAAAAAATTCGTATGCACAAACCCCATCTGCATCAACCACTCTTCATTAGAGAAAACCCTATCAATTCTTGACCAAGCATGAGTATTAGTCCAAGTGTAATAATCACCACTGAACCTCAGCACCTGCAGCCCTGTATAATGCAAACAATCTTGGAAATTAGTAACTTCAAAGAATTCAACAGGAGTTCCACCAATTCTGTCATCCGGATACAAAATAGAGTTAAAATCACCAAGGACGACCCAACCATCTTGGATACCATCAGCCAACACAGCTAAATTATCCCATAAAACTTTCCTCTCCTAAAGACTGTTTGAACCATAAACCACAGTAACCTGGAAACTATCCCCTTTCATCATTCTAGTGACATGCATATGAATCCATTGGTATTGAACATCAAGAACTTCTACCTTATAAACATGCGGTTTCCAAGCAACAAGAATTCTACATTTACCCTCTAAACTAGCATTGTGAACTATAGACCACCTATTCAACATATTCATACCAACTTCTGCCATTTTCTCATTTTTTTTTTGTTTTTACTTCAAGTAAGCCAACAAGACTTACCTGATGTTTTTGGAGGAAATTGCGAATATCCACCTGTTTATTGAACCTACCACAACCTCTAACATTCCAACTCATAATATTAACCATTACCACCGGGAATAGACCCTCCTGCCTTCTGAAAAGCTTTAAGAACCTCACCAGCACGAATAGTATGAGGTCCGTTGACTTTCGGAGGCAAGCCTTTAGAGGGTACCAAAGGAGTTGCAACATTATACTTATTGATAGTTGGGGAAGGAGAAACAGATGGTTCAGCTAAAGTATCCACCACCTTGCTCACTGTTGGCTTTGTCTAGATAAGGATTCCAATCTTCTTCGTTTTCAATTGGCATTCAGTCACAGAATGGCCAAAGTTCTTACAATGATTGCATTTAACCGGCTTCCAATCATATATAACTCTCTGAGTTATCACTATTCCATTCTCCACAAAATGAACCACATCTAGGAAAGGACCATCTATAATCATTTCAACCATAAGCCTAGGTGTTGTTAGATCGTTTTTCTCTCGTTCTCTGACGAGTCTTGATTGGTATGCTCAATGTACTGCCAATCTTCCTGCATCCATTAACATTCCAATACTTCTTGTCCAACTTCGATAGTATGATCCAAACTGGTAAAGAAATTATTGAATCAGTATCAATACTCAGATCTTCATTCCAATCTCTTACCAGCATAGGTTTATTCCCAAAGTAATAAACCCCCTTCTCTAGGACAACATTCTTATGATGTTCATCTTGAAATTTAACCACATACATCCCTCTTCTAGCTTTAACAATCTTCTCAATCTCCAAATCCTTTCAAATAGATCGAATATAATCATTCATCTCATGAAAAGATAAATTCACACCCAAAATTCGACATAACACCGCCGTATCCCAAGAATTTTGAACAATATCTTCATCCTGCAATTCAGCACACAAAGTACCAGCAACTGATTTAGGGGGAATAAAACGCAAGCTCAGATCCCTTTCACCGATTAAAGAGCTAAAATGCGAAATAACATTTTGTGCATTAAAATCTTCCATCAAAACCTAAGTAAAACCAGCGAAACTCGAAGCAAAATTTCAAATCAATAACTAGATAATCCCTCCCTACCAAAAACTGAGAAGCATACTCTAAAAACCTTGCCGGAAAAGACGCCGTAGCAAATTTTAGAGAGAGATGCTCTCGAAGAGAGAGAAAATCCTTTATATATATATATATATATATATATATATATATATATATATATATATATATATATATATATATATATTACAATTTTTTTGAATGTAGAATACAAATTGAAAGTAGGGAGGATTATTGCCACTCAATTTGCAAAAGTAGGAGTTATTAGAATACAAATTTTCATATATATATATATATATATATATATATATATATATATATATATATATATATATTCTGAGTACAGAATGTAATCGAAATATGTGAATTCTAATTAGGGCATTTTGGGAAACCTATAATTGATTCTGATTTTAAAAAAATCATGTAATATTATTATGTGCATTAATGTATATGTTTGCATTGATGACTCTTCTTTCTTTTCCTTTTCTTTTATGTGCATTATTATTTTTCCTTTATTCTTTTAAATAAGAAAATTATTTTTTTATTTTTCATTATTGCTTTTTTCTTTATTCTTTTAAATATAACATCGGTAATATTTTCAACAATACGTATGGTTTACTTGTGTCCCATGGAACCACGGGTCTAAGTACTAGTATAAGATAAATACGGGTCCGGTACGTATATTTCTGGTTCGGGAAAACTCGAGCTAGATGTATTGCGGGTTCAACTAAATATGGGTAAAGTGTATTTCGGGTTAAGGTCTGTACAAGTAAGATATATTTAGGATTCCGGTAAATACGGGTTAGGTATTATTTGACAATAGAAAACGTTAAAAGTTGTAACATATGGACCAATTTTTAAAGCGTCATAAGTTTTATAAGTATGCAAACTAAATTAATATGCATTGTATTTGAAAAATAAATATATTATTACATATAAAATAATAAATACTTGTATTGTTATTTGTAATTTTTCATACTTATTAAAATCCTACCTATTTTTTTCTTTTCAATAAATTATGGGAGTTGAATAAATGAATTTTAATATAAATTTCCTAAAAATATGGCCATGTTCTTTCGAATGATAAGATAATATTACACAGTGCAAGTTAAGGCAAGGTAAAAATTTACTTACTTTGCAAGGAAACATGGTGTAAGGATTAAGATTAGGTAAGGAAATATAAATAAATTAGTGAAGGTAATTAAATGTCACACCACCTATTTATTTATTTTTAAATTAAATTTTATGAGTTGAATAAATAATTTTTAATATAAATTATGCAAAATTAGGCTCATGTTTCTTTGGATGGTAAGACAAGGTAAAGTAAGGTGGGGTAAAATTTAACTTACCTTACAAAAGAACAAGACTTTGCTTTACGTATATATCTCCACTAATAAATACAGAGGAGATGAAGTCCATGATGAAGACTGGTCATCCTGTCAAATTCATGGGTAAAAACAGTTGGGTAAAAGTTAAATTTTGGTAACTTTTGGTAATTTTTGGTAACTTTTGGAAAATTCTGATAACTTTTGGCAAATTTATGCCAATATATCAAAATTAATTTTTTTTATTTTTTTAAGTTAGGTAAATTTTGGTAAATTTTGGTAAATTTAGGTAAAAACAGGTAAATTTTGATAAATTAAATTTATCCATGAATTTGACAGGGCCAGACAAGTGCATAATTTCTTTCTGTAAGTCAAATCTTTAGTTCTGAAATTTTTGTACAATCATTTTCTAAAACAATTGTACAAAATTTTCGACCGTTGTCCGAATAAATATATAAAACGATGAGATTTCTTATTTATTGATTTTGTAAAAAAAAAAATCAACTATTTTTATATCCGTATACGGGCAACCTACCTAGTTAAAAGAAAAATGTTTTAAGATGTGAGATTTTTTGTATAGATCTTACGACAAACTAAGTCTATTGTTCGATCATTGTATTAAGCCATTGAGATTTAAGATTTTGGGTTTGACCCATTAATAGCCATCTTTCAAGTTCCTAGGGCTGAATTTGCTTGTCTAGGTTCATTTTAGAGCGAGAGAGAATTATTTTTTTTTTTTTTAAGAAAAAAGTGTTTCATTTTGTTTGTTATCAAGAATCAAAATCGAATGGCCACCAACACTGAACATGGAGATGACCTAGAGAAAAGGGCAATGTGCAAATGACACATGACTTGACTGACAAGTAATTATTAGTAGAATCTATTAATAAAAAAAGGTAATAGTGTTATGGAATAATTATATGAATGTCCATACTCTTACTTTTCTTAGTAATGAAGTTTTCTTAGCGATGAAGTATTCTTAGTGATGAAGTATTTTTAGTGATGAAGAATCCTTGTATTATAAATACTTCCTCGATGGCAATGAAATGTTCATTCTTTTTTCTCTCAATTCCTCTGTCTCTATTCTATCTCAATTTTCTCTTATATTCATATATTTATAACACGTTATCAGCACCATATTCTAACCAACTGAGTCTACTGTTCTTAAACATCATATGTCTACTATATCCAACCCAATTGCTAATCCTAATCCTGCTACTTCTGGTTCCATCCCATCTACACCAATCAAACACACCAACATGGATAATAATCTTAAACCCACTAATCCCCCTCCAAAATCCAACCATAGTTGACCCTCGCATTCTCTCTCTACAAAGTTTATTTTATTAGTGAATCAGAAATTCACTCTAGTTGCAAAAATTTCACTTAATTATTTTTATTAGTGAATGGAAAGTTCACTTGAATGGTAAAAAAAAGAATTATACATTACTTCATTAAATGAACCAGAAGTTCACTCGTATATCGCATATTTTATCTTATCAGTAACCAGAAGTTACCATAATAATCATAATTTGTGTTATTTTATTAGTGAACCTGAAGTTCATTCTAATGTTAAGAATTTTATCTAATTTTATTAGTGACCAGAAGTTCACTTTGTTATTGAAAAATAAAAATTATTTATCTCATTGGTGAACCAGAAGTTTATCCTACCACTAATATTGAATTTTATTTGTGTTGATTACATGTATTAGTAGTGAACCAGAAGTTTACTCCAATCATTAAAGCTCTCTATAATCTCGTTAGTAAACCAGAAGTTCGCTTTCCTGCCAATTAGAGTATAGAGTTGTTAATTGGCATAAAAATTGTTGAAAGACGATGATAGTATACTTGAGGTTATTAAGGTTTATATCGTCAATTAAATTGAGCATTTTTGTTACAAGTGTGGAGTTTAATGCTTAGCTGAAAAATGTACATAATTTTAGTAATAATGACCTATGGGATTATTAGAATCCCCAAATGATTTTGTCCCATTCCCTGAAGTGAATGTGGCTGGATATAAATTTAAGAATCATGAACAAAACAAAGGCCAGACCAGTAGTCGTGATAGTCGACATAGTCGTGATCGTAGTCATGTTAATCTTTTAAAAAGAAGATATTTCTACCAGAAGTAGGAATACGAAATCAAAAAGCATGAATGATTTAAAGACGATAAATGTATTATTAACGAGAAAATGGAAATGGCACGTACCTGTTGTACGTCATAATATCTTGTTGAGTCTTATCAAGTTTAATAAAAAAACACAAGATATTATTTTACAAATTTTTGATAGTAAGTGATATTATTGTTTATGTTGTGCATGTTGTTTCAAGTCGCTACTTTTTAGATCTCCCTCTTGGCATTGTTCAAAGACTTTAGTAATTGTTGTGTTTTAATTATTCTTCAGCCCCTTTGTTGATATGTACATAATTATGGATTAATATGAGTCCTCATGCGATGCTATTATTTTATGGATATTTTTTGATATGTATGCACCTTATTGAAAATGTGATTATTTATGTGATTATTTATTATGCTCTTACACATGTTTTTAAAAGTAATCAATGATATTGATATCCATGATTAATGCATATTCACTATGGAGTATTTAACTTTCAAAGAGTCATGTATGTGCTTCTGAAGTGGAGTTTCTTTTTATAAGTGATTAAAGCACTTCCACTATATGCTTTATATGCATTGATGTTATATTTATCATGAAGTGAATTTCATGCATACTTACTTGATTGGAACATGAATAAATGAGGTGATAGATGCGTGTCCTGCAGACACCAGAACAACACACATTTTTAGTGATGATAAATTACTTCTTGTCCATTGATGAGGGAAGCAAATATTAGCATTATATATATGACAATCTACTTTGATTAAAGGCTCCAGAAGAGCGCATATAATATTACTTGGTGTAACTAACTTTCTATTGTGGACGTACTTCTCTCCACCAAGTTAGTGTCAAAGGTAACTTATTAATTAAGTTTTCAAAGGTATTCGTGGGAATGAATACCTGCATGTTGAGACTAATAGTATTCATATATTATGAAAATTGCTTTGAGCAACATGTGTGTTGAAAAGAATATCATCCTCATTTTATGGGTTATTCTATACAACTAACCCAATTGAAGCACATACTCTAGTAAACCAGAAGCTTACTATTGATGAAGACTTTATCATTGGAGCATTTTGGATCAATCCTCTCAAGAAGAACTCATATGGATATATATTGTAAAGGGCCAGAAGATCCCTTAATCAAATGAGTTCTAATTAGCTGCTCGCTATCAAAGAAAATTAATTATAACACCATCATTAGCAAAGATAAGGACCGAATCCCTTAAATTCCTGAGTTGTGTACAAGTGATAATTGTATTGGTCCTGTAGACCCATATGTAAACCATTTGAATATAGTGTGGCTTTATTTGATGCATCAATGAGATAGCCACTGGTATGTTTACTATAAACTTGACACTTGCAAGATTGTTTGCTCAATTGATATACGAGCACATTTCGAATTATCAATCAAGAAGATTCATATTGATAATGATGGTGAAGACTTTTGATAGTTTTTGTATGCCAATGGACATAGATGTTAAGCATTGTATGTCAAATGTTTATATGTAAAATGATCCTGCAGAATCATTGATATATGAGATATTGAATATATAATAAATGACAAACTTATTATTTTTGAGAGCAGAGTTTACTATAACTTTTCAGAGGCATGTCATGTTTCATGCACCAACATTGATCCAAATAAGGTCAAGAGGTTATTATGAATTTTTATTTCTCCCCTACAATGGTTTCCGACCATAAACCAAATATCTCCCACTTTTGAATTGAGCATGTGCGATGTATGCTCCATGGTAACGCACTAAGATGGGACCCCGAAGAAATCGGGAATATATGTTGGGTATATCCATACTTAAATATAATAGAACCATTCATTGGAGATATACTTATGGCACAATTTGCCAATTATGATGACATAAGTTTCCCAACATTAGGGGGGAGAAATCAAGTTGTTGGACAAGGAAATAAGTTGGAACGAATTATATGATCCTCATACAATGTAATGTGAACTGGAAGTTCAAAATATAATTCGTCTACGAACTTGAGCGAATCTACTGCCGGTTATTCTACTGACCCACAAAGAGTTATTAAATCCTATGTTCCAACTACTGATACTCCTATTAATGTCCCAGTAGGACAAATTGAATTATTAATGAGTCTAGACCACATATGAAGCGTGGTAGACCAATCGGTTCCAAATACAACAAAAGTCCTCGAAAAAAAAAGGAGCAAACGATTAATGATAACCGAAATGAGGAAATTTTTGACTCCAGAAGAGTCCTCAATCATGACACATGTGGAAGTTACACCACAAGCTCAGGCACCTGAAATTCGCGAAAATGATGAGATCTCAATTAATTATGTCATGAATTGGATAAGCTGGAACCGAAATCTAGTCGACGTCGATATCATATTTGATTATATAACATAGTGCTCACTATTGTGAGTAACCATGAGGATCATGAATTTATGTCTATAAATGAATACAGACAAAAATGAGATTGGCCAAGTGGAAAGATGCATTTAAGAATTAGATTCGCTTGTAAAATCGGAAATATAAGGACCTGTTGTCCATACACCAAACTGGTGTAAAACTTGTGGGATATAGTTATGTCTTTGTGTGAAAACAAAATGAGAAAAGGAGATTATAAGGCACAAGGAGCGACTTGTTGCATAAATCCTTTCACAAAGACTTGGTATCAACTATGAAGGAATATACTCCTATGTAGTCCACGTCACTATATCATGATACCTTAAATTTGGCAGTACATGAAAAGCTAAGTATGCATCTTATAAAAATATCGCTATAGCTTATGAAAATTTTGATAATGATGTTTATATAAAACTCCTGAAGGGTTCAAAGTGTCAGAAGCACTGATTAAAATTCTCGAGAATATTGGTTATTTGGTTGATAGACATTTATGTGATTAAAGCAATATGGACGCATATTGCATAATCAAATGAAATGATTAAATGATCCGGATCCTAATTGTTTGTAAATGTTATTGAGGGTTTGGACTCCCGAAGAGCCTCAAAAGTTGCGTATTGCTTTACAAAAAGCGTTTGGAATGAAATATGTTGGTAAAATTTGTTATTACCTTGGTTTACAAGTTGTACACTTTGGGAAAGAACTTTTTACGCATAAAGCTATTTTGTAGCAAAAGTGCTAAGATAATTTTGTATGAGCAAATCACTCC
The DNA here is from genome assembly GCA_029582165.1 of Portulaca oleracea. Lineage (NCBI taxonomy): Eukaryota > Viridiplantae > Streptophyta > Magnoliopsida > Caryophyllales > Portulacaceae > Portulaca > Portulaca oleracea. Next base: position 14,023,542 of record CM055887.1, read on the forward strand.
CTTTTAAGTACCCTAGTAATGGTACAGACATTTGATATGAAAACAACCCCCTTTCGATCCCGAAAAGATAATGAGAAATTTAGCGATCCTGAAGTACCGTATTTGAGTCCTGAAGTACTGTATTTGGGTCCTGAAGTACCGTATTTAAATGATATTGAAGCACTGACATATCTTGCTAATCATACGTGATCTAACCAATTTCGGTACCTCCAAGGTACTAGCGATTTAGATATTCATTATCCCCATCGGCTCAAAATTGATTTGATTAGTTATGCTGATCTTGGATATTTACCTAAATCCTATGACACTTGATCACATACTAGTTATGTGCACGCTGAAACAGATATTAAGCAAATTCGTTTCAATGAGAATTAAGTTGATTCATGTATCAAGCCACTTTCGACTGTAAAATTTATAAGTCAGTGATGAAGTTGTGTTACATAAACTCAAAGATCTTAATTGATGTTCTCATTAGGGGGAGTTAAATACGCGTTGTACTCTTTTTCCCTTATCTGAGGTTTTGTCCCATTGGGTTTTCCTTAGGAAGGTTTTTAATGAGGCAACATATTTTGGCGTATCAAAAATTATGTACTCTTTTTCCTTCACTGGGTTTTTTCCCATTGGGGTTTTCCTAGTAAGGTTTTAATGAGGCATATTCTTTGGCAATGGACATTCAAGGGGGAGTGTTATGGAATAATTGTATGAATGTCCATACTCTTACTTTTCTTAGTAATGAAGTTTTCTTAGCGATGAAGTATTCTTAGTGATGAAGTATTCTTAGTGATGAAGAATCCTTGTATTATAAATACTTCCTCGATGGCAATGAAATGTTCATTCCTTTTTTCTCTCAATTCCTCTGTCTCTATTCTCTCTCAACTTTCTCTTATATTCATATATTTATAACAAATAGTAGTAAATATTGGATATTAAACAAGTACAGCTTTGCATTCTATAAGTTTCTCCAGAAATTTCAAATTAGTTTATTCATGAGATTGTTCTGTTGCAGAGAACTGAAATGGGGTGGTGGTTTCCTTCTACTTTTTCAAGGTTCTAAAAGAGTCAAGTGTACAAAATTGTTAAGAAGATTAAAAAAAACTCTTCTCTATAAAATATATTATTTAATGTTCATTGTTAGATTTAGCATAACTCATATATAAATTAGTTATACTAATTCATAATGGGGTGGTGGTTTCCTTCTGCTTTAAATTTGTTTCTTAATAATCTGAACTTTAACACTCTTGGATTCTAGTAGTATGACACCGAGTTAAGTGAATAATAACTAATACGCACACCACCTTGAACACCACCAAAACCAGCCTAAGACTAACAGGAAACTTCAAAGCATAGAGGAAGTCATCTTACCACCAAGTTATTATTCACTTAACTCAATAACGTGCTACTTGAATCCAAGAGGGTTAACGTTCAGATTATTGAGAAATAAATCTAAACTTCAAAGCATAGAGCAAACTATCAAGATTTTATTAAACTATACAGACAATATATAAGGTTCTTATCAAATAAAATTTCTTCAAAATATATCTAATATCAAAGTTTTGGAGATCAAACAAAATATCTTGAAAACACTACAACATCCCCATGATTAAATTAATATATTTAGCCAAGCTCAACAAACTCATTAACATCGACATAATACTGGAGGTCTATGAAATATTAACCCAAAATAACCCAAGCTTAGCTATACTTGAACCAATTTAGACCTCACCCGGCATTTGACTAAAAACCACCTAGCCAATAATATAACCGACTAACATTGACATGGAATCATCGGAGCTCATTTATAAACAAATCAGTTCGAACCCAAACCGTGAGACATACTCAAAATGTTGATAGTTTTGCTATTTGATAGTAAGGAGAGTAAAAGGTGAAAAGTCCCACATTGATAGTGGAAGAGACTATTCACTAGTTTGTAAGTGATAGTACTACTTGGGCTTATAATTAGCTAATGTGCTACTATTGAACTAGTGGTGGTACTAAGGTCCAATGCTCCGCATTGAACCGCACACGCACACGCGCGCGCGTGCGCGTGCGCGTGTCGGTTAGCAGCTTATTAGGCGGCACTTGGCACTTTGTACGCTTGTGCGCGGTGCCGAACACTTATAATGTATTAGTTGCATTATAATTTTCATTTTATTATTATTTATTTAATTCATTTAAATAAATAAAGCCAATTATATCCAAATTTTTCCTAAATATTACTAGACAACTATTTAATTAGTTAATTTAATTAATTAATATTAATAACTGCAAAGCCAAAATGCCTTCAACCACTCATCTCTATCCTATCTTCTTTACGTTTTAATTCATACAGAAAAAGAGGGAATTTATGGGTTTTGCTCATCTGAGATTTTCACAAGGCTTGATTACTCTTGGAGGGATATTTGGCAATTTAGAGAGCATTTAAGTGACAGAGAGCGAATAATTCCTTAAAGATAGTGAATTCAATTCACGTTCAAGCCTTTTCTTCTCAAAATCGCTCAACAATTTTAAGGAATTATTATGACTGATTTTGCGAGTTCCTCTACTTTGAAATTCATGAATCCCGATTTCATGAAGCAAGACAAATTCGATGGCACAAATTATAATCGTTGGAAGGACAAGATGATGTTTTTACTCATTGCCTTGAACGTTGTCTATCTTCTGGATCCAAACCTGCTTGAGATCGATGATGCCAAGGAGTCAAATCCACCAGAGCGCAAGTAGAAGGTTGCAGAATTACAGAAGAAAAGGAAGAAGAATGAGTTTGTGTGCCAATGACATATTTTGGTTGCCCTCACAAATAATCTGTACGACCTCTACATGATGTATTCTTCTCCAAGAGAGATTTGGAAGAAATTGGAGGACAAGTATACCACCGAGAGGCAAGGTACTGACAAATTTCTTATAATGAAATTTCTGGAGTTTAAGATGACTGATTCTATACCAATTCTTGACTAAGTGCATGAGTTTCTTGTCATGGTTAATAGGCTTCGTGACCTTAAGGTGATTTTACCTGAGGCATTCCAAGTGGGGGCAATCATTTCGAAGTTAACCCCTACGTGAAATGATTATAGGAAGAAACTTCTTCATATGTAAGAAGATTTCACCCTTGAGAAGATCATGAGACATCTCTGAATTGAAGAGGAGACTCGGAAAAGAGATGTCCTAGATCTTCCCAACAGTTCTAAGGTGAACAATGTTGAGGTAAGTCAAAAAAAGAACCATAAAAGGAAGGCACCCGATTCTGATAAAATTGATAAGAAGAAAAATAAGAAATGTTATGGTTGTAATGGGAAATGTCACTATATTAAAGACTGCAAATTGGTAAAGAAACTCATAAAGGAGACCCAAACACAAGGAACACCACCTAAAGCTGATCTGATAGAGAAACAGATTGAGGATTTTGTTGCCGTGATTACTACTTCTATCAATAATCTTCATATTGACATGGTAACTGAAGTGAATATGGCAAGTGGAAGATCCAGTGCTTGGTGGATAGATTCTGGTGCATCTGTACATGTGTGTTATGATAGGGCACAGTTCAAAAGCTATGAGGAAATTGCTGAGAAGGAAGTGTTGATGGGAAACCATGCAGTTGCAAAGGTCCTTGGACAAGGCACAATGGAACTACAATTCACATCCGACAAGAAATTGCCTTTGAAGAATGTTCTTCATGTGTCGGACATGAGGAAGAACTTGGTTTCTGAAGGTCTCTTGAACAAGGTGGTTTTACAATAGTCACTGAATCTGATCAAGTTGTAATTTCTAAGTCTGGAATTTTTGTTGGCAAGGGATATTATTGTGATGGCATGTTTAAGTTAAACATTGATGGAATGGATGCAATAAATGTTGTTTCTGTTTATATGGTGGATTCTTGTTCTTTGTGGCATGCTAGATTAGCACATTTAAATTTCACATCCTTAAAATATGGTGGAATTTCTGTGATTGATAAAATCAAGAAAGATAAGTGTGAAATTTGTATTCAAGCAAAGATCATTGGGAAACCTTTTCCTAAGGTAGAAAGGAAAACTGAAATTCTTAATCTAGTTCATTCTGATAAATGAGAATTTAATAGCATGCTAACTAGAGGAGGTAAACGTTATTTTATAACTTTTATTGATGATTGTTCAAGATACACTTATGTGTATTTAATGAAATATAAGGATGAGGCATATGATTTGTTCAAACGCTATAGGGTTGAAGTAGAAAATCAAAAGGGAAAGACGATTAAGGTTCTTCGAAGTGACAGAGGGGGACGGGGAATATTTTCTACTAAATTTGATGATTATTCTGAACAACATGGACTTATACATCAAAAATCAGCCTCTTGTACTCCCCAGCAAAATGGGTTGGCAGAAAGGAAGAATCATAGCTTAGGAGAAATGGTTAACTTCATGCTTCTAAATTGCAACTAAATTTGTGGAGAGGGGCTCTACTTACAGCATGTCATATCCACAATAGAATTCCATCTAGGAAAAGGAAAATATCTCCATATGAGGTAAGGAAAGGTAGACAACCTAATTTAAATTATTTTAAAGTGTGGGGTGTTTAGCCTTTTACAGAGTTTCTGATATCAAAAGGACAAAATTAGGAGCTCGAGGTTTAAGGAGTGTATTTGTAGGATATGCTCAAAACTCAAAGGCATATAGACTGTTAAACTTACAATCTAATATCATAGTAGAGACAAGGGATGTTGATTTCTTAGAGGATAGAGTTTGTGTTGATCATGTTAAGCATACTACAAGCACTGATGTGGCACAATCTTTGCCACAATAGGATGGTTTCCTGAAATTTCGGGAACTAAAAATAAATCTTGTGACTCCCCTATAGAGCCAAAAACTTATAGTGAGGCAATGACTTCTAGAGATTCAAGTTTCTTGAAAGAGGCACTAGATGATGAGATCAACTCAATATTATCCAATAATACTTGGGTTCTCACTGACTTGCTTCCTAGGTCCAAACCCAGTAAATTCAAATGGGTATTTAAGAGGAAAAGGAATACAGATGGGTCTGTACACACCTTTAAGGCTAGGCTTGTAGCCAAAGGTTTTACTCAAGAAGGGGGAATAGATTATTTTGATACCTATACCCTTGTAGCGAGAATTTCCTCCATTAGGACATTGATGCTTTGGCATCAATACATGGACTTTATATATATCAAATGGATGTTAACACAGCCTTTCTAAATGGTGATCTCAATGAAGAGATCTACATGGAACAACCCGAAGAATTTGTTCTTCTAGGAAATGAGAGGAAAGTCTGCAAATTAATAAAGTCATTGTATAGATTAAAGCAAGCGTCTAAACAATGGCATGAGAAATTTGAGGAGGTGATTCTTGCTAGTGGTTTCATACATAATAACGTTGACAAATGTATTTACTCTAAGTTTACTCAAAACTATGGAGTCATTATTTATCTTTATGTTGATGACTTATTAATTTTTGGCACAAACATGATAGGCATTGAAGAGATAAAAAGGTGTTTGTCTTCAAAATTCAAGATGAAAGACTTGAATGAGGTTGACACTATTTTAGGTGTTAAGGTGAGGAAACATAGTGGGGGCTATGCTTTAAATCAATCTCATTATGTATCCAAAATACTGGATAAATTTCAACATCTTGGGATAAAAGAGGCAAATACGCCTTATGACACTAGCATGAAGTTAGTTGAAAATGAAGGTAGGTCAGTGACACAAGTTGAGTATGAAAGTGCCATTGGAAGCTTGATGTATGCTATGCATTGCACAAGACATGATATTGTTTATGTTGTGTGCAAGTTATCAAGATACACAAGTAAACCTAGTACTATGCATTGGAAGGCCATAGCTAGAGTGCTTGGTTACTTAAAGAGAACTAAGGACTTGGAAATTTTCTATCAAAATTTTCCTGAAGTCTTAGAAGGTTATACAGATGCAAGTTGGATCACTAGTGCAAGTGATAACAAATCCACTACAGGTTGGATATTCACCCTTGGTGGGGGCGCTATTAGTTGGGCGTCAAAGAAACAAACTTGCATCTCTCATTCAACTATGGAGGTTGAGTTTATAGCCTTAGCTGCACCAAGAAAAGAAGCAGAATGACTTAGGAATTTTCTATTGGATATAGAGTTGTGGCCACAACTGATCTCATCTATTTCCTTGTCCTGTGATAGTGTAGTTATAATGTCTAGAGCATACAACAAGGTATATAATGGTAAATCTAGACATATTAGCTTAAGGCATGAATATGTAAGACAACTCATTATGGATGGAATTATTTCCATTGTTTATGTTAAGTCTTGCAACAATTTGGCAGATCCTTTAACAAAGGGCTTGTCAAGGGATGTGGTGAAAGGTATCGCAACCAGAATGGGCTTGAAAACCTTCTTTGAAGTTAAGTAGTGATGGAAACTCAACTTTACTTTAGTGATAACTAAATATAAAGTTTAATGGGTAATAACGAGTTACTATATGACTTATGATACTGAGAAAAAGATTTAGTGCATAATTGCTACTAACAAGGAGGATGAGCATAGCTCTTAATGAAATCTTAGTCCAAGTAGCTAGGACATGGTTAGAAGATTTCACCTATATGAATAAAGAGGTGGTGCCGCCTCTAGCAAGAATGTTGAGGGTTCATTCTTATAATTATTCATGAAACTAAGATGAGCATATGGCCATAATAGTGGTAAAGCAATCTAAGTCTCATGTGAATTGAGATTGAGGCTATGAGTGTGGTATTTCCAATTTCATGTGAAAGTGCTGGTTTAAACAACTAGTCACCTATCACTTTATTAAAATTTAATTTTGAAATACTTACACTAATTAAAGGTTTAAATTGAAAGATACATTTTTGTATTCATGACCCAAATTTGAAGGAAGATACTGATCAAATACAAAACTAGTGGGGGATTGCTGATAGTTTTGCTATTTGATAGTAAGGAGAGTGGAAGGTGAAAAGTCCTACATTGATAGTGGAAGAGACTTTTCACTAGTTTATAAGTGATAGTACTACTTGGGCTTATAATTAGCTAATGGGCTATTATTGAACTAGTGGCGGTACTAAGGTTCAATGTTCCGCATTGAACCGCACGCGCGTGCGCGCGTGTGTCGGTTGGCGGCTTATTAGGCGGCACTTAGCACTTTGCACGCTTGTGCGCAGTGCCGGAGACTTATAATTTATCAGTTGCATTATAATTTTCATTTTATTATTATTTATTTAATTCATTTAAATAAATAAAGCCAATTATATCCAAATGTTTCTTGGATATTACTAGGCAGATATTTAATTAATTAATTAATTAATTTAATTAAACTTAATAACTACAAAGTCAAAACTGCCTTCAACCACTCATCACTATCCTATCTTCTTTATGTTTTAATTTACAGAGAAAAAGAGGGAATTTATGAGTTTTGCTCATCTGAGCTTTTCATAAGGTTTGATTACTCCTGGAAGGATATTTGCTAATTTAGAGAGCATCTGAGTGATAGAGAGCAAATAATTCCTTAAAAACAGTGAATTCAATTAACGTTCAAGTCTTTTCTTCTCAAAATCGCTCAACACAAAAATAAAACTGAACTATACCCAAACCAATTAAACCGACTAATACCCAACCCAGATCCGAGTCATTGTAGCCCACCCGAAATATACCCAACATAATATTTCATTGAATTGAACTGAACTTGTACCCAACCAAAACATGCCTCAATCGAAAAAGTGAATTGGTGCTTGACCTTAGTTTTCTGGATCCAAAATTTATTTGAACCAAACATTAGCCATCCCATACACGACCTAAAAGACTCATCTACAAGGTGTATGTATAATTTTTATGAACGTATATGTATAAATTTATGACTGCATAATTTCATCTATTGAGAATATACATATTTGTAGTTTAAGTTCATAATTCACACTTTCATACACCGCCATATATTTCTAACCTTATGAGTTTTGTGAGCATTTGTAGACACCTTTTAATTCCATGAGTATGCTCATATATTTATACATACGTGCCCATAAAATTACACATTAAGATGGTATAAAATGATACCTTGAAAGTATAATCTAGTTCTACAAAAGGAAACGGAAAATATATAGTGGGAATTGGAAAATTGAACTATATTAACATGCATATTAAACTTACAATTAAATTGGAGAGCAGTTTCGATCCATTGATTGACATTAACGACAAAAACAATATAGCAACTAAAATCTCAAAGATAAATGAATGGGTAGAAGAAGAAGAAAGTAAGAGTTTACTCAGCCTCCTCTACAGAAGCCTCAATACGAAGCAGGACAAACCCAACAGCAACCCCAACAAGAACAAGTCCATTCATGATAGCAGCAATCCTGAATATCTCAGCTGCAGCATTGCAAGTAGAAGACAACGCACCACCACGGCCACCTGACTTGGGCCTCAACGAGCTGACCACCTTAGCGAAGCACTGCTCGGTGGCGAGAGGGTTTCCCAGGCCAACCACGGTGTTATGTGCCTTGAGCCCACCGTAGGAGCTCAGACCATTCATGTACACCACCTTGCTCATCCTGCTCTTCTTCCCGTTGGTGTTTGTCACTGTCACTGTTGCTGGGACTATTGTTGAGGTTGAAGACATGATTGTCGCCATTTTTGACTGCTTCGAGATGGAGGGGGGGTTTTGGTTGAGTGATGGGGTGGTGCAGAGAAAAGGGTTGAAATGGGTGAAAGGAGAGGCTAAAAGTAGAGGACTCAGGGTTGAGATAAGATGAGGTCTGATTTGGGTGGCTCACAAATGAGGAGATCAGATAGATTTTTGAATGTTTGATGGTGATCACAAAGTTAAAATGACCATCTTCAGTATTTGCTCGTTGTTGTGGTTGCTATTCTTCCAAATCAGATATATTCCCATTTGCTTGTCATATATATTGATTCAGCCCAAATTGAAGTAGCTTGTTTTTATTGTATGGCCCAAACGATGTGAATTGGGTTAGCTAGAAGCCCAAATAGATGGTTAGCTCTATTTGGATTGGCTATTGGGCCGAACAGCCTAAACCCAAATTAAATCCCACTAAAGCCTAGCGTCACTTTCTCCCTGAGTTCCCTTCAGAAAAACTATGCAGAATGCAACAGGAACCAGCTCAACCCTGATGAAACTAATTTTTGGGGGCAGTGACTCAAATGGGAGCAAGGACTGCTGGATTAAAACTGATGCAGACTTTAAGTATCAGCACATCCCCCCCTCTCTGTTGTAACAAGTTCTTTTCATCATCTAAATCTTATTAGTTCCCTACACAAATGAAGCTGTACATGCCACGTATGATGAACCAGCATTTGATGAATATGTTTCGACGAATTGTTGTCTGATCGAGGAGGCTGGCTAGTTACCGCTGATGGTCCTATTCTTGTTGTATTATTGTGTGATTCAGATGGACAATAAACATCATATAATAGAGAATCATCTCTTATGGAACTCTATATATTTACATATATCGGCTATCAATGTAATATTGTAATTTAATTGTCTTTCAACAGTTTGTCTAATGATTGTATCAAACCTCACTATATTTTGATACAAACCCTCGTTAATATTTTGACGCAACGTCAGAGAGAAAGTATAAAAGGTATCAGTCCAACTGCACAGTACACGTCATATTTCAGCAGAAATTTAACGGGGATAAGACCTTAATTTCATAGAGAAAGAGCTTTAATTATTTTTTTTGATAATTAGATTGATCAAAAGATCAACCAATGTGTCAGCTGTGATCACCAGGCCCTCCTAGACAAACAACTTAATTATTCTTTTAGTTCAACATACCGTATTTGCCCTATAGTAATAAAGAAAATAGCACCAAACTAGCGAAGATTTGTACAAAACAAAATCAATTCTTCTCCTAAAGTGTACAACCTAATCTAACAAGAACAAAGGTGCAAAAAGAAAGCTGCTATAGTTGTGTGAGGACATCTCCCATCTCAGACATGTACAAAAGCAAGTCATCATGTAACAGTCTACTATAACAGCCTCTCTTTCAGAACATCACACCTATCTTAGAAGGGAGAGATACAGGAGAAAACAAGGGGCAAAATTTGGTCTGCTTCCTACACATATCATTATCCTTGTCTTTTGTTTGATCCATGGACCATGTACTGGTTTCTGTCTTTTGTAAGCATAGTAATCATCTTAGAGCGTTAATGAAAGCCAAGAGCGAATCAACATCCCTCTTCTCGGATGGGTACTTGATTGGCTGCGATGCGTGTTTTGGAAAGAAGAGGATGGTTGGGAAGCTTCCCAGTTGCAATTCAGTCTTGGCGAATGTCTTCTGGTCACCATCTGCCCTGAACTTTGCAACCTTGACACCGCTGCCAGCCAACTTATCAGCGAGCTCTAAGTAGGACGACTCCATTCCCTGTTCAGATAACAAGGACACACACTTAGCTTTATGCAGAATGACTCATTTGTGAAAAGACTTGCGTCAGAAAATGGTGATTTTAAAGTAGTATACCTGACAGAACTTGCACCATGGTGCGTAGAGGACGACAATCCACGGCTCTCTCCGGTTCTCCAGCCTCAACAAGTTCTCAATGCCCGTCCTACTCAACTCCACCAAGTTTTGAGATTCGAAAATGTCAGCAACTTGAGCCAAGCCATTGGTTTGGGCAGTGCCATTCGCCTGAACCGAACCATCATGCTTGATGTTACCCTTGTGTAAGCCACACTCCTTGGCCTTGGCATCTTCCCACCACCACCTTCCTTCCCTCTCGTGCTGCCCGGGGAGGACCGGCCTCGTGCACGGCTCGCATCCAATCGAAACATAGCCCTGGGAATGCAGTGAGTTAACAGGCACATTCATTGCCCGAAGGAAGTTCCAAATGTCGTTGCCATCGACATTAGCCACCGGGTTCCACTTCACCAGGCTGCCAACCCCGCCATCCAACCCTTCGAAAACAGGGTCTACTTGGACGACTGGGATCTCGGATCGAGTCCCTGGGGACTGGTCTTTCCTCTGGCCAGTGATCCAAGCTCGCAGGCCCTTGAGAGCCCGTCTCAAGGGACGGACTTTCCTCACACGGCAGCACTCCTGGTGCCCGTCTTCGTAGAACGAGAACAACCCCTTGTTCCTCACCAGGGCTTGCACTTCGACCGCATCTGGGAACATGTACTCGATTCGGATCCCGTAGTGTTTTTCGACAGCGTCAAAGAAGTGATATGTTTCTGGGTTTAGTCTCCCTGTGTCTAGGCTGAAGACTCTGAATGGTCTGCCTGTTAATTTGGCGTACTCAATCAAAGCAACATCTTCCGCCCCGCTGAACATCAGAGACCGGGTATGTGTTAGTGGCGCTGGTGGAATTGAAACAAAGACAAGTGCAGGAATTGATCATTCCAAAGTAATGGGTGCTAATCAAATTCCATAATTAATTTCAAATTGTGGGCTGATCAAAATTGCCTTATTGTCATTGTGATTGTGATTTCACAAATCGCTCCAAATTAGTAGCATTATTAAGGCTTCGTTCAACAACCCATCTAAGACAAGGCACACTACCATGATTCAACATATATAGTCTGCGGCTAAACCCACAAATGTACCTAATTTGGACTCGGGTTTTCACTACCCAGCTCAAATCTTCACTTTGCAATTAAAACTAAAATGAAGATCGAACAAGAGGGGCAATAATACAAGTTCAAAACTGAATCTTCCCAATTAAAAATCAGCCATTTGGTTTACGAATTAAACAGAGTGATGGATACCTGAAGGCAATAGCAATATCATCGCCAAATTTGGCAAGAGCTTTGTCCATAATTTCTAGAGGAGAAGCATTCTCCAACTCCTTTGCCAGATTCTCATAGTCCTCGTTCTCTTCTTCCACCACGACCACATCTTCTCTCACTCCCTCCTCTGCAATTTCACATAAAACCCGGACCCAAATCCGTCATTTCACCATCCTTCATTTGTTATTATAAATTACAATAAACAAACTTGAAACAGGAAAATATTTACTCACCGGTTCCGGGAGCGGAGATGGTGGCAGCGAGAGGAACTACGGAATCACTCCGCCTTGCCTCGGCGGTGCACAGAGGCTTCACGGCAGAGGAGGTACGTCTTGTCGACAGATTTGTGATTGCAGGATGATGAGGGCGATCCAACGGCTGGAATGCTCCAATGCATGGCACTGTGGGACCCACAAACGTAGATCAAAACAACATTCAATTTCAACCCAAACCCAAAAGAAAGAAAGATAGATAAAAACCCAGGGGGTAAACTGTAAACAATAGATGAAACGCAGTCGTACCTTTGAGATCGGAGGAGAGAGAAGAGTTGATATTGAAAGCGGAAGAAGAAGGGGATGTGACAGCAAAAGCCATTGTTTTTCTTGTGATCTTTTTTTGACGATGATGATCACTGAATTACTGTTATGAAGATGATTAGGGAATTCTGGGGATTTGTTTGTGTTATGTTGGATTTTTACAGTTGGGTGGAAGGTGTATATATGGGTGGAGTTGAGAGAATAAAGGAGAGGTAAATAATGGAGGCGAGAAAAGAAAGGGCCGAGGGGGGGCATCTCCATATACCAGGTTCATTGAACCTGGACGCTATTTGGAAATGATCACGTGGCTGTATATTATTGGCTGGATTTGGAACCATTGGTTATCACCTTAATGTTACCGTCACGTGGCGACTCGGCTCCTCTTTTTGGCGCGTGGTTCTTTCACCCTCCTAGGTTCTCCCTCCGCTTCTCAATTCCCACGCATTTAACAATATATATTGCATGTACCCAGAGCATGTGCTCCAGATATTCATAAGTGAATAATTATTATAATAAGAGTGAATAATCTAATATCTACAGTGAACAATTTAATATATGTGGGTGAACAATCATACTATCTGGAGCACATGCTCCGAGAACATCTAATAAATTGCACACATTTAGGGTCTATTTGGTAAGTGAAAGAGGAATGGAATTACTATGGAATAGGTTCTAAGCTCTATTTTTTTTTGTTTGGTGAATATAAACTGGAATGGAATTATAATTCCTCAGGTTTCTTATTCCTCACAAATGGGAGGAATTAGAACCCTCCCAAATAGGAGAGGTATCAACTCTATCCCTTTCTATTATTTTTTTTTAATAAAAAATAAAACAAATATTCCCCGACCTCTGGTTACAAAGAACAGGAGGTGTTGTTCCTCGACCTCCACCGCCTCATCCAGCTCTGGTCCGATCCACCTTCTCCAGCACTAGTGACTTTGGGGGGCGCGCTGGAGAAGCTCGTCCGATTCGCCGCTGAGTCGCCGGAGAATCAGGGGGTGTTGAGGTCCAATGACGCCCTCCTAGATCTGCTCGTCAGAGTGGTGTGCGCGGAGGATTCGGATCTGGGGCTAGATGGGGCGGGGTTGAAGCTTTTGAAGGTTTTGTCGTCGGATTTAATGGCGATCCTAAGGAAAAACTCCAGGTTTCTAACGTCGATCTGTCGGGTTTTGAAGTCGGGTCGAGTTGAGGTGGTGGCGGAGGTCGCCGGAGTTCTTGAATTCGTCGCGAACGACCCGGATTCGAAGAAGGCAGTGTTTGACTGCGAGGAGCAATTGTGGAATTGTGGGTGTTGAGGGTGGGGGTCGGTGGATAGAAGAGAAGCGATGGAGCAAAAGAATTGGGGTAGGGTTGGGTTAATAGAGTGTTAGATTATTATTATTATTATTATTATTATTATTATTTGATTCCATTTTTTTTCTCACCAAACAGTTAGTATTTTGGAATCAAATTCCATTCCCAACCCTCTAGATATTTAATTCCATTCCCAATGCATTCTTTTTTTCTCTCCAAACATGCCCTTATTCTCGAGATTTTTTTCAAAAAGAAAACAAACAAAGGCCATATTTGATAATCAGTTGGTAGCTATTAGTTTGTTTATATTAGCTGTTTGGGTTAGTTAACTATTGGAACAACGTTTGATAAAGTAGTTTTTTGTACCTCAAAATGTTTCATCAAAAAGTTTTTTGAAAACTAGATGATTGATTCCAAAAAACTAATATAAAAATATATTTACTAAACACCTCAAGTAACTTTTTAACATTGGTCAAAAAGTTAACAATGTTCAAAAAGCTAAAAGCTACCCAAAAAGTTGGGTAGCAAAACACCCCAAAGTCGAAAAAACTGGACTGGCACGATTACCAACGCGAATCGAACATAATATTGAGCGAGTTTAAATTAAAATTTTCGACTTATTAATTAAATGGGTTGACACGATAAACTTGATTACTTAAATAGGTTAAGTTCATGTCAGGATTTTCCACAAAAACAACACCAACTTAACCCATTTAATTAGACGAGTAAGATGGTTCAATTCATTTACTTGATAATTGTTACCCGATTAGACTATTTATCCATGAACTTAGATGAAAATTGTTGCTAATACTCTTTGCAAAATAGGTAAGACTTGTAATTTTAACTTAGATTTATCTTTGGTTATAAGTTAAAGTTCTCTCCTCATATACAATTTAAATTTTATATATATATATATATATATATATATATATATATATATATTTGATAAGTAGCATGCACATGGACGGATCCCAGGCAGGCCTAGGGGTGTCCTTGGCCACCCCAAGCCCAAAAAAAAGTTTGGACATCTTATATCAAGTGGGGATGAAAATATATGGTTAAGGGTAAATGGACATCCTTAAATTAAGTCCAAAAACTACCATGGGTGTCCAAATGAAGCAGCCCAATTCCTAAATTGATTTCAACTTTTATTTTGTGAATTTGTAATTTTAAATTTTGAAATTTGACTTTTAAATAAAATTAATAATACAATTCTCACTATTCTTCTCTTCCTTCTTCACTCACTCAGCACAGTAGCACAACACGTGAATGGAAAGTTTGAAACAGAGACAAAAACCTAAAACTCAGAAGCCCTGCCCACCACCATGCACACCCTTCTGGTTCTGGCCTTCTTCTATCTCGTCGGTCGCACAGCCGCCGCAATCACTGTGGACGATGGAAGCCTCGACGGTCGACGCAGCCAGCCAAGGTTGTTAAAATCGGGATCCTAACTCGAAACTATGGGGAAGTTAGGATCGGAATTTAGCCCATGTAGGATCGTGGATCGTGTATAAATTGTAGAATCGTTTCGACGATTTGGGACCATAAAATTGTAGAATCGTTAATCAGGATCGGGATTTTGCGACAGGTGACCACCGATGGCGAAGATGCACGCAATGACCAGTGAAGATCGTGGCCCGAGCTCTTCCGTGGCGGGCCGGCGACTCTTTCCGTTCAAAATCGCCACTTCCGGCGACTGGAGACCGGAGAACATAGTTGTGAGTTTCAATTTGTCTCAGTTTAATACTAATACTCTAACTTTCATTATAGTTTCATTATTTCAATTTTTGGGTTTAGATTGTAATTGTAAAGTTGGATATTTCAAATTTAGTTGGAATTATTGATTAGAAAAATTCTATCATTCTATTGAACTATTTCTAATTTCATTATAGTTGCTTGTTGTTGAGTAGAGAACATTCAAGATTATTTTTCCAATTTTCCAAATTCTATCATTATGGTTAACAATTTAATTATAGCTGTTATTGCTTGCTGTTGAATTATTTTAATAATTTGTGAGTTGCTGGCATAACTTCTTGCTGGGTTGCTTGCTGTTGAGTTAGTTTAATAACTTGCTGTTGAGTTGCTTGAGTAGAGAACATTCGGGTATGGATATATCATATATGATTATGAGTTTATGATTTTGGTTGCACTAGTAGTCTGTCTCATATACTTATTTATGTTTGTATGTTATGCTTTTAGTGCGTCTATCATGTGTTGACATCAAAAAATGAAAGTACGCAGTGGCCAAATATAATGGTTTAATATTAAAATATTTGAAATTTTGTATGATTTTTTTTTCCCAAATGTGAGCTTGTCAAGTGGCCACCCCTATTAACAAAGCCTAAATCCATCACTGAGCATGCAACAACCCTAATTTATTCAAACACCCAAAAGGGATGTGCCCGAAGCACCGGAAATACAACCCACACACGAATGTGTGATAGCCACAAAAACCCAATAGACCAAGAATGTGAAAAGGGTCGAGCCTAAGAAAAGCGAGCCCTAATCTAACATGTTACCGCAAATTGGATGACTAGTAATTTTCTATTGTTGAACTTGAGTACTTGACTATCTTGCATGAACACCCAAAAGCAATATGGACACATGGGTGGTCTGACACAATTAAGAAAATTCGCACACCCTTTTCTTTCGAAGACCTTCGCAGCAGCACACCACACAGATCCATATTGTTCACTCTTCCAGAGAAGCCTTCTGATTCCAACAACAAACATTCCATGCAAATCCAACATTTTCGGCCATTAAGCTACTGAAGAAATGGATTGAAAATTGGGAAATTGGATTCTAATAATACGAACTTTGGGTTATATAAGACTTAATAATACGAACTTTTGATTTTGTGATTAATAATACGAACTTTGACCCCCTATTGCCCCGAACAGTACGCCACCAAGTTAAGTTGAACTTAACTCGATGGCAGAATGACGTGACGGCCGGAGGAATATATTTTGACTTTATTATGTACCTAGTCAACATTTGAATTGTCCACATCATCTCTCATCCTTTCCCTTTCTCTCTCCTCCCCTTCCTCTTCTTCGATCCACCGGACATGGCCATGACTTCTCATCCTCTTCTCTCCATTTCTCTCTCTATAGCATCCCGCCCCCCTCTTTGTGCAAAACCCACTTCAATTTTTCTCTCCAATTCTTATAGCCCAAATCGAAATCCAGGGTTTGATTTTAGATTGGAGTTGGGTTTTGGGGGTTGAAAGGGCAGTGTGAAGGGGGGAAGACGAAGAAGGGGAAGACCAATTCTTAATTGTCATGAATGTGTGTTTTTCTATGAGGTGCAACAACTTTTATAAAGTGTTTGACAACTTGAAATAATTTATATGTCACTCAGTTCATTCTCTTAATCTAACACTCGACTCGCTCAGACTAATTTATAAAGTGTTAGACAACTTGAAATAATTTATAAAATATTCAAAATAAGCTTATCATTTGAAATAATTTTCAAAATAAGTTTATCACTTGAAATATTTTATAAAGTGATTGACAACTTAGGTTGTGTTCGGAAGTAGGGGTGGCAATAATACATGTACCCACGAGTACCTGCTCCTACTTGACCCTGGAAAGAGGGTATGGGTACTTTTTTTTAAAAAAAATACGGGTACGGGTCGAGTATGAGTTTGGGTTGGGTACGAGTACAGAGGAGGACCCGGTGGGTACCCGACCCGCACTTAAAAAACTTACACAATACTCGCATACGCAGTCCATACTCCACGTCCAATTAGATTTAGCCCAATCTGTTTCACGCTTTCAACCTATACTTTTGAAAAGAAAAAAAAACCATGAAAACCAATATTAATATTATTGCACTACATCTAAATTTGAAAGTCAGTACACTTCCTTCTTCCATTTTCCATTTGCGCTGTTATCAAGATGCTAGTTTAGGGTTCCTTCAAATTCCTCCACTCGCACTTAAACAGGCCCTATAATTGTCGTTGAAGTACCCAAATACGATCCGTAAATTTGTGCATATGGGTATAAAATTGGTGGTATAATTTAATCTTTATTTATACCCGAATAGTACCAGTTATACCCGCATACCCGGTGGGTACGGGTAAGGGTACTAATGTTTAGTACCTGCTAAATATGGATAAAGGTAAGGGTATTGATTTTGAAAACGGGTACGGGTACGGGTAAGGGTACGACTCTACCCGCCCCGAACCCGACCCGTCGCCATCCCTATTCGGAAGTAGCGTTTGGGGTGGCATTTAGCGTCTTGACCAAGTCATAACTCTAATTACATAAATATTAGTGTTAGGTAAGTTAGCGTTTTGAGGAACGTTTAGCGTTTTGAGGAACGTTTAGCGTTTTAAGAAGCGTTTTGTGAAACGCTAATAAAGTTAACGTTTAGCGTTTGAAGTAGCGTTTCATACTTTTTGGTCAAGAAATACCCTTTGAAAATTTTATCTTTGGAAATTATTGATATCTTTTTATGTCAATTCATTAATATGTTAATTCATCCGCTAAATTTACCGAACACAATTCTCATTTAAATAGTCATCTACTATTCGCTACTTAAACCGCTATCCCCTGCTTAAACCGTTATCCACTACATAAACCTCTATCATCTATCTAAAACACTAATTTTGACGAACATGACCTTATAATAGACAAAAATTGAATCCCACCAAATGAAATTTCCAAAAAAAAAAAAAAAAGTGGGAGGACCAGTGGCAGCATATATGCTGCTGTTCATGCGTTACAAGGACGCCTATAGCTACCCAGTCCCCCATCCCACCGCTACCATTGACATTTACACCCCCTGGTACACTCTCTCTCTCTCTCTCTCTCTCTCTCTCTCTCAACCATTTAGTGCAACATTTCGTGCTGTTTTGCAAAATTGTTCATACTGATTTTCGAAATTAACACGTCGGTGTGTTGTATTTTGCTGTGCTAACTGCTAATTCTTTCCCATAAAAGGGAAAACTCGGGCTTTTCTCCAAATTTTGTTTCTTTTTTGGCCTTTAGGGTTCTATTATATCCATAGGAACAGGATGATGGGTGCTTCGATTTTGTGCTTCATGTATGATCATGTCTGTTTGGGGGTGAGGAGTTTGACTTAGTTGTGTTGTATCTGAAGCTTTTTGTTTGAATTTTGAATTTATGTGTGTAATTGATCAAACTGTGTATCTCTTATCGTTCAGATTCTACCCCAATTGTAGAATGCTGGTTGTCTTGCTTGCTTAACATAAATCGCATCAAAATAACGAAGGGTTTGGTGGGATTTGCTAGAAAATGTTGTTGGGTTAGGTTTATTCTATTCTCAGTTTCAAGTCTGCCAAACTAGATATGGAAAAACTTCTCTATCGCTCTCTGTCTGCTGTTGATCCCTGTCATGTCAAGGTTGTATCCGAAATTACATTTGTGATGGTTTCAGCATGGCTTTGAGGAACATAGTGTGCAAAAGTGTCCACTTTTGAAGCTACGTATCTTGTGTTTGAAGACATCAGGACCAATTGATAAGTACTGATGGAAGTTTGTTTTGTGTGTGCTGTTTTGTTTTTGTTTTTTTTTTTTTGTGTGTGTGTGTGTGTGTTGGGGGTGGGGTGTGTGGAAGGGGGGGGGGGGGAGGGGTATTCCGCTGCATTTGCTGTTGGGATTCTTTGCTTCGTTGATTCGTTGTAAAGTTTGTACTAAAAGGAAATTACTTCTGAAGCTGTATAATTAAAAACAATGTCTGCAATGGTAAAATACCCTCTTCATATCTGCACACTTCCCCAGTCTCTATTAAATGAACGAGGAATGAAAGAAAAAGGAAAGAAATGGAAATACAAAAATGCTGAAGATATGTTGACGGATTATGTGCATCTGTATAATTTGTGCTGCTGTTCAAAGTGGGTAAATAATTCGCTCCTTTTTGGTATATATGGATTCTGCAGTTGTGTTTCTCATTCCGACATCTGAATTTAGTATGTGGTGAAGACGGTTGAGCTTATTGTGGATTGAGGATATCTCAGTTTTTGTCTGTTTTCAACATTGTTTGATACTTAGCATTTTCTGTAACAGTTGAGGTGAAACTATTTAGAAATGGCTGACAGTGGATCTGCTGCTTCCAATGTGGAACTGTTGGAATGGCCAAAGAAGGACAAGAGAAGATTCCTGCATGTTGTGTATCGTGTTGGTGATCTTGATCGCACCATCAAGTATGTTGTTACAAGCCAAATAAGGCTGCTACATTATTAGGATATCTCTGGAGCTAATATCTCTTGCTTTTCCATTATATCTATGTCAGGTTCTATACAGAATGTTTCGGAATGAAGCTGCTCAGGAAAAGGGATGTTCCGGAGGAGAAGTACGCCAATGCATTTCTGGGTTTTGGTCCAGAGGAGTCACATTTTGCTGTGGAGTTAACTTACAGTGAGTTCCAACTTCTGAGTGTATACACATTTACTTTCTAGCCTTTTATAAGTTGTCTTAATACTTCATATTGTGTGGATTCCGCCTAGTTTGTAATAGTTAGTTCTAAATTAGTAGTCCAATTGCAATATGTTGCACCGATAGACCATTAGTGTTTGGATGTACATGTCCCGATTCTCTTGAAATTGGCTTGCAGTAAAACCTGTTCTCTAGAAGTTTTTAATCTTTAATCGTGATGTTCTTTCAAAAGAGCTGGGAGCTGAGACAGTGGAAAGTAGGTTGGACCATAGTGGCTGTAGATGTGTGCCATTGGCGTCATTGTGCTCTATGTATGTGATTATATCTATGCTACTGAGACCAACTAAATTAATACAGTGGAGCACTGCCCTCTCTTGATCAATCTTTATTTAAATCAAAAAATGACTCATAGGTACCCTATGTATTGTGAAAATTATTTTTAGAACCCTGTGTTTCTAGAATGCATTTTTAGGTCCCTAGGTTATGGGGGTAACATTTATGGTGAAAAAACTTTATCTCTGGTCAATTTAAGTTAATACCAATGAGTTTAACCATGCTTGAGTTAAAATTGGACGGAATTTGTAAAATAGCAAACCAGCCCCTTAAAAATTATGTTAATGATTAGGTTAAAATTGGAGGGAATTTAAGTTAATACCAATGAGTTTAACCGGAATTCACTTGAAGTGCCCAAAATTAACATTTTTCCACCAGAAATGTTGTTTTAAATAGTTACCCCATAACTCACGGACCTAAAAATGCATTCTAGAAACACAGGGTCCTAAAAGTAGTTTCCACAAAATATAGGGTACCTATGAGTCGTTTTTGTATTTACATATCATATCTTTGCAATGAAGCATCATAAGCCTGATTGACTTATGTTATATACCATATTGTTCTCTAAGATGTTATTTTGATATTGTCCTACAGACTACGGGGTGGACAAATATGATATTGGGACTGGCTTTGGACATTTTGCCATTGCAACACCTGATGTAAGTTATGTTTGAGATTGACTATATGATGAAGCATCAAATTTCGGCTTAGCAGTTTGATCTGTAATTGTTATCACTGTCAGGTATACAAAATGGTCGAAGACATCCGTGCCAAGGGCGGTAACATCACCAGAGAACCTGGCCCAGTCAAAGGTGGATCGACTGTGATAGCATTTGTGAAAGATCCTGATGGTTACACATTTGAGCTCATCCAGAGAGCTTCTACCCCTGAACCACTTTGTCAAGTAATGCTTCGTGTTGGTGATTTAGAGCGCTCTATCAAGTTCTATGAGAAGGTAATTTTATTTCGATTTCTATACTCGTGGATCTAGTTGTGTTTGGTTGAACCATCTGATCTTCAACATATGTGGTATGAGTCTAGCCAAAATAATTGTCTCATGTCTGACTTCTAAGCGGACACTTACAAGAAAGAGCAAGATATTTCCCCCATTGTTTTACCCCTTTGAGGGTGCATTCCAGACATCTGTCTGGTGCATTTGGCGCAAAACCTTAGCTTATGGTCTCTGTAATCGGTCGCCTCTGTTTTCAGCTGCATTTCTGGTCAGTAGATGGCAGAAAAGACGGAAAAAGCATGAATGACTATGTTGACTAATTCAGTTGCCATTGAGTCAGTTTTGTCACTTTTGTGTGAGACTGCTGTTTCTGCTGTCATTCATTAACGAGGGCAACATCACCCTTACTCAGTAACTTGATGTGCTTCCTATTATGTCTAATTTATTATGCAGGCCTTGGGGATGAAAGTTGTGAAGAGAACTGATAGACCTGAGCAGAAGGTATGAAAGACTTTTCCCTTATGTTCTTCTATGTAGCTAGTAATCTTGGATTCCTTCAAAAATAGTATAGGATCATGAGAAAAATTCCCTAATGATGCAGTACACCATAGCTATGATGGGATATGCTCCTGAAGAGGAGACTACTGTGTTGGAACTGACATACAATTATGGTGTTACTGAGTATACCAAGGGCAATGCATATGCACAGGTTTGTGTGAAGTTTCCACTTCTTACCCAGATCAGTCTGCTGGGAAATTATCTTAGTTGCTGATCTTTTAAATTATGGCAACAGGTTGCGATTAGCACTGAAGATGTCTACAAAAGCGGTGAAGTGGTGAATCATGTTACTCAAGAGCTTGGAGGAAAGATTACTCGCCAAGCTGGACCCATTCCTGGAATCAACACTAAAATTGTCTCCTTCCTTGACCCCGATGGCTGGAAAACTGTAAGTTTTTCTAAATATTTATCATGTAGATACAGCTTGCATTAGCTTTGGGTTGTCGGGCTGTCTAGAAATAGAAGAAACTACTTGGCGAAGTTGTCGAAATGAATTTGCTGTTGACCGTTTTGAAACTGTAAATGTGTTGCAGGTTCTTGTTGATAATGAAGATTTACTGAAGGAGCTAAAGTGATTTGGAGTTGTAGAAATAAAATTCCCACAAGTGATGCTATAGACAGTTTGGTTGCATGAATAAAAACATGAAATGAGTATTTGGATGTATGTGGATTGTAGTGAGGTTGATGGGTGATGTTCGTAATCCTTGTGTTCATATTGGCTATCTGCTATGAATTCTGGCTAGGCAGCCATCTGCCTTGTATATGATGGGATTGTTATAAACTTGTCAAAAGTGGATGGTGATTTGGCGCTGGACGTTGGTATGTATATCTATCAATAACACCCAACCTTACTCAACATTGATTGTTTTACTCCATTAAAAGTAGTCCTATCTTTCAGAAACCTCAACCTGTCTCCTTTATGAGCTTTGCAAGTATTTTTATTAAGGCGAGCACAGGTTGAACTTGGCATACTTGAGACTGAGCCCACTATTGCTTTTTTCTTTTTTGTTAATTTTAAGGATTGGAGCTTCTTAAGCTTAAAAGTTTTTGGTCAAGGCTCAAAAAAGTACTCTGAAAAACCTTAAACTTTTGTAGTAAATAACTTTTTGACCCCAAGTTTTGAAAATTAGACTTTTGGGTACCTTAAATATTGTGGCTAAAAGTTTTCAGGTATTGTTCTGGCGATATCTGGTTAAAGTCCACAAATTCATTCTTTTTGGTGGGTATTGAGTGTAAAAGATTATGCTTCCTAAAAATGTTTCTTTCCTTTTTTTTTTTTTTTTTTCCATGGCTGATCCTCCATAGCCATTAGATCATTCTCAAAAAATTACAATTTGGTACCCCATGTTTTCTGGCAATAATTTTTTGGTACCAAACTTTTCTGTAATAATTTTAAGGTACCCTATGTTTTTGTGTAATAATTTATAGGACCCTACTCCGTCGGACACTTGCCGGAATCATTGAACTGACCGATTTGCCCTTAGCTTTTAGCGCGCATATTACTTGCAATTGCTGTATCCAAACTCTGCAATTTTTCTCTCTCCATCTAATCTATTGAACTCACTCACTAATTTCTGCATCTAAACTCTCTGCAATTTTTCTCTCTCCATCCAAACTCTCTGCATCCAAAATCGTATTCCCTAACACTCACTCTCTAAATCCCTAAATTCCAAAATCAAAGCGTTAAGTGAATAGTGGAAGCATTTGTTCGAGTAGAACCACAAAATCGAAGCAGGAGATGACTAATAAGTCGACGGATTATCGGTGTTGGTAAGTGTTTCAATTTGAATCACCAAATTGTAAACCCTAATTGTGTTATATTAGTTAGAAAATTTTGTTGATTTTGAACTTCAAAATGAGGTTGGTTTCGTATTTGTAGGGTTTATTTAGCACAATCGATGTTGAATTGAGTTCGAGGTTAATCTGATGTAAATTTGAAATCCATTCAGGGTAAGTTGAATGTCGTGGCGAATTTGGTGGTACACTACAAGGACCGCATGTACACGTTGCAGGATGTGTATTTGCATAAGTCGACCAGATACAATGGTTAGGGATGTCGGGGAAGAAGCAAGGAAATCGGGGCCCATTTCGAAAATGTGAGTTTTATATGGCATCCCCGTAAAGAAAACCAGGTGGCCTTTGGGAGGATTGTTGATTGGGTTACTTTGGTGTTGCTCTGGAAGGATGTTAGGCAGAGATGCATTCCATTGTACATTTGTGATTCAACTGACACGGATGTACAAAGGGATGCATCTAGAGATAATCGTGCTATGTCAGTTAAGGTTGAAAAGGGAGTGAAGATACATGAAGCAGGGGGTCAACTGAAGGGGGTAAAAAAGAGGGTAAAGAAGGAGGTGAAGAAGGTAAAGAAGGAGGTTAGGAGACCATTCACTAGGTCACAAGGGAGGAGCTTAGCAGATGCTATTTGTTTTATTGATGAAGATGAAACAGATGTCAGGGAAGAAGGAAGGAGTCAAGAAGTCAATTTGAGTGCAGCTGAAGAATGGGTTGACACTTTGATTGTTACCCCTCCACAACCCCAGAAAAGGCCACCAAAAATTATTCCTAGAAGACTGTCACAAGGTCTCATGTTGTCGCGACATCGCCAAGCCCATGGACGTGTTGAGCGGAGTCCAATCTGCTTCTAGCCCAAGGAAGTCCCCACGTTTGAAGGCCCATTCAAGCCCAAAGTCAAGCCCACAATCAGGTAAGGAGGGGTCAAAGTCAAAGTCAAAGGATATTGGTTGTGGTCCCCCATCACCAACAGCATGCCAACAAATGCTACCTACCCAATGTTCCCAAACCCACAAAGATTCTCCAGTCATTAATCCAGCTGAAGAGAATGCATCACCTAAACCCACCAGTGAATCCAATCCACATATAATTTCCAATAGAAGCAAAACCTTGTTCTACACCTTGCCTCCAAGCTCTTCCAAACCACCCAAGGTTCCACATTCAACTACAAAACCATCCCCATCCAAATCTAAGCCTTCAACCGAAGAGATCCATCACATCGAGCTCGAAACCAAGCTCATCACAACCTGATTGGGAAGATATTGATGTGTGCCTTTCTGACATAGGCATTTCTGATTGGGGAGATTTGGATGTAAGCTCACTGTTGAAACCTAGAGCTGAGTGTGAGGATAAGCGTGACTGGGAATTAGAACCTGATGAAGTAGCTAATGAAGGGGCCCTGTTTGTTCTACCTGAAGAGAATGCTGTCAGTGAGGAGGATAGCAGTGAGGATGATGACTTTGAGGCATGTGACCAAGTAAGTGAAGATGATGATGAAACATCTTTGGAGGAGGAAACTTTCAGCACTGATGAAGATGATGATGAGGTAGATCTAGAAGCTCAAAGGCAAAGAAGGCAAAGGCTAAGTGCAGATCATTGATGAAGAGCAGGATAGCAACCTTCCGTCAACAAGTTTGCTAGGCATACAAAGAGGAACTGTATGGATTAGAGATAGGGATAAGAAGGTGAGTTTGAAGCCTGGGCACATTTTCAGTTCCAAAGAGGAGTTGCTAGATGTGTTTAGGGAGTACTGTTTGCAGGAGGGTTTTGCAGTAAAGAAGGTTAAGCATGAGAAGACTAGATACACAGTGGAATGCAAGGATGACTCTTGCTTTTGGAGGTTTCATGCAAGCCAGTATGCTTGTAGAAACACATGGATTGTAAGGTCAATCAAAAGAGGGCATTATTGTGAAAGGCTAGAGCACAATCCAATGGCTACATCTACTTGGGTTGCTAAATATTTGTTGCAGCTCCTAAAATGGATGTTGATGGTATGCAAGTCATATTAATGAAGAAGTTTGGCGTCCATGTGGAAAAGTATACTTTATGGAGGGCACGAAAGCTTATGAGGGCTGAGGTAGAAGGGAGACATGATGAGGGATACAAGTATTTGCCTGCCTATAGTGAGGAGTTCAAGGAGAAGAACCTGTGGTCATGACATTCATTACTTGGATGAACTGAGCCGCAAGACATTCCAAGGAACCCCATCTTCAAAAGGATGTTAATCATGTTGGTCCAAAGAATAGAGGGGTTTCTCTGATTCTCAGTAGGCCCTTATTGGGATAGATGCATGTCACTTGAAAGGGGTTTATAAGGGAGTGTTGTTAATCGCAATGGCCTTAGACCCTAACAATGGCCAATTTCCTTAGGTTATCTTTGTGGTTGAGAAGGAAAACTATGAAGAATGGAAATTCTTTTAAATGGAATTGTCGGGCTTTGGAGTGCGATGGAGAATCAATCCAAATTCACATTTATTTCTCGAGACACAAAGTAAGTTCATTGAAACGCCTTAATGATTTGCCTTCTGTTTAACTAACATTGCACTAATCTTGAATTTGTTATGTGTAGGGATACACAAAGCATTGGATGAGGTGACACCGATACCAATGTAAGAGTTTGTATCATCCATTATTACAAGAATTTCGCATGCAATTTTCAGTAAAAATGGATACTAAGAAAGACTCAATTTCTTGTTTGTTAACGTTAGTGTTTGATTGTTGTGTTTGTTCTTTGGATTGAAGGGATATGAATGAAAGGTTTGAAATAATTAAATATTAGGTGTGTGATGGTTGGTTGATTAAACCATATTGGTCATGGATATGTTTGTGTGATAGGCTTTTGATTACTTAGAGATTATGCGTGTGTGATGGTTGGTTGATTAAACCATATTTATATGTACATAAACCTTGTAGGAGTTGGTATCATGCCCATTTTTACATTCTTTGCCAACGCATATGCCCCATATGTTCATCAAAAGCAATGGATAAGATTAAATGAAGGACCTGCCGCTTATCACCGGTCATGCGAGTCTGTTCCTTTAGAACAATGGGCTAGGTTCAAATTTGATCAGAGCACCAAGTGTGATGACAATACTAACAATTTCGTGGAGAGTTTCAACAATGCCATCAATAGATTTAGAGGTCTACCCATTTTAACCCTGCTAGAAGAGATTAGGAAGCTAATTGGTTCCAGGTTCGTGAGAAGATTTGAAAGAGCACAACAGTGGGAGGGGAAATTGGTTCCTTATGTCAAGCAAAAACTATGTGAGGCAGAACTTGAGGGTAGGGACTTGGCAGGGTGTCTTCATGCTGGGGCTGGAAAGTTTGATGTGAAGGACAACCGCAAAAACTTTGTGGTGCAGCTCAATCAAAGGGACTGTGTTTGTGGGAAGTGGCAGCTCACTGGGATCCCTTGCAAACACGCTGCAAGGTGTATAGCTAGGATGAAGAGGAATCCGAGGACTACGTGGATCATTGCTACAATGTAGAAACTTACAGAACCTATACAACCGCATTGTCCACCCTATCTCGGATCCTATCATGTGGAATCCAAGGCCAAACCTTCCGAGCTTGATCCTCCACGTCACCAAGTCAAGAAAGGAAGACCTCAGAACACAAGAGGAGGGAGTCCCACCGCACCCGAACTCGACTGCCTACCTCAACAGAGTTTCAACAACCATTTTTGGTTCGGGAACTACAATGTATGTCCACTATCTTCCGAATTTAATTAGTCATGCACACTTGTGGTTATCTAACTAACTTGCTTACATTGCATGCATGCAAAAATGCAAGGAAGTAGGACATAACAAAGCTACTTGTGGTAGACCCGTGACCAATATGGCAGCTCTTAGAGAAGACAAACAGAAGATTAAGGAGGGACCAAACGACCGGTTGGAAGGCAAAAGCGACGTTCGCTCCATCCTCTGCACCTTCAATCGCTCCACGGCATCTTCGTGCTCTCTATCACGGACCACGCACTAGGGCAACAACATCCCAACAACCTAGCCATGCTCCACCAGCATCTTCCGTGACCTCCTATCACAGACCACAGACTAGGGCAACAACATCCCAACAACCTAGCCATGCCCCACCACAGAAGAAAAGAAAGGTCTCCAAGTGATAGGCTTCTAATTTGAGCCTGCTGATTTTGGGTTAAGAACTAGCAGTTGTGTATGACTTATGTTGAACTTAAGTATGACTTATGGCTTTTGTATGAACATAATTATTACAAGATTATGGTTGTGTATCTATTTCAATATGTTCAACTTAAGTATGACTTATGGCTGTTGAATCCAAATAGTTATTAGTAGATTATGGTTGTGTATCAACTTAAGTTACTAGCAAAATGAATGTCCAAGCATTTGATACTGCACACAAATGGATACTTAAGTTGATACTTGGCACACAAATGGATACTTGGCACACAAATAGATTATGGAGAATGCTTATACATACCAAACTGCAACGTACATTAGCACCATAATAACGATTCACACTACAAAAACTAAGTTCCCCATACTAAGCCACTAGATCTATTACAACAATTTACTATCATACTAGATAGTTACTTTTTCCCATACGCAACAAACATAACAAGTGCAACAATGGTAGACATAACAAACAAGTAAAACATGCTTTGACCTTTCTCAAGCATCTTCACAGCAACTCTACTTTCATTCATCTCAGCCTTCATCTCAGTCAGCATCTTCAACACCAACCTATCATGCTCAGCTCTCTGACTAGATTCAGCCTTGATGTCCTCCAATAACTTCACCACCACAGCCTGTTGGTCTTCTTTGTCGCTCAACCATCTTATGAACTTGTAGCACCTCGAACACTTCAAGTAAGGCTTTCCGGTTTGCACTGATCGACACTTTCCTAGTCCCTACTACTCTGCAATTTTTGCACAAATTGTCGTCGCCCACAACAGCTAATGCATCAGTTGTTGAACTCGAACTTCCATCCATTCCCCACAATGGGTTTGGTTCGTCTATTTTTTGGGAACTACAACAGCGAACCACAATGGGTTCCCCACAACCACAATGGGTTCCCCACAATCGATTTCAAATTCGAACAAACCCTAACTTTTTGGGAACTACAACAGCGAACCAAAGAAGAATGGAAATTAGGGTTGAACTACAACAGCGAACAAATTCGAAGAAAGGATAAAAAGTGAAGGAGATGAGCAACAAAGAGAGGTATTCAGACTTGAATTAGGGTTTCAATTCTGGATATTGGAAATGGAATATATGAAAGAGATCGAACAAGGGAGAGGAGATGGAACAAAGGAGAGGAGAAGAGACAGAGCTGTGCACAGATCGAACAAGGGAGAGGAGTTCCTGGAGAGGTATTCACACTTATATAAAATCAAAAGGGTATAATGGTCACAAAATTATAAGGAAAACCAAAAAAAAAATCCCAAGCCGCATTTTTGGCGCCAAATGTCGCCGCCGGCCATTTTCCGGCAGAAGTAGGGTCCTATAAATTATTACACAAAAACATAGGGTACCTTAAAATTATTACAGAAAAGTTTGGTACCAAAAAATTATTGCCAGAAAACATGGGGTACCAAATTGTAATTTTTTCGATCATTCTTGTCCCTCCCTAACACAAACTAAGCCTCTGAAATTCGAACATTAGTAACACCCCTTCAGCATTACCTTTCACTCTTCAAACTCTCATTAACTACCTTTTGTCTCTTCTTTAGAAAACTGCAACTGAAGAACTAGATTTGAAGCATAGAATTCGGCATCCATCGATGAACCAAGAGATCTTCAACAAAATGAACTTCTGAAGCTCAGGTTTGCGAAGAAGATAAAGAAAATCCAAAATCTGCACTTAAACCTCGAATAAACTTAATGCTCCAAAATTCACCTGTTCTTATACTTAGAACCAGAACTAGCAGGATGAAAACGCCCAAATTGACTAATTGAATGTTAGATAGGGAGTTACCTGCAGAAAAACTCAACAAATGGAGGAGTTATTGAGGGTAGAAAACAACTTTGTTCATTAAACTTACTAAAAACAAAACTAAATCTTGACTCAATAACTAGAAACTAGTCATGAGAAACCAACTGATTCATAATTAAGCCATTATCCTTTGTTTACAAAACAAAATCGATACTTTGAAACTCCACCCAGGCAAGGTATAATGAAGCCGAATGAAGCAATTTTACCCATAAATTTTACAATTTAGAGAGATTAATTTCAATTGATCCAAGATTATGAAATCGTTTACTACCTACTGGGCTACTACTCTATGGAAATGAAAGGAGGTTCGATGAGACATTTACTACCCCTAAGTCTTATCCATCCGGGCTATCTACGTGGATTTTGGATCCTCCGAACATGATATGTAGGGGTAGAATGTAGCAGTCTTACCCTTAAGTCTTGTAATTTAAAAGACTGATGCCAATTGATTACAAATTTAAAAATTGTTCGCTACTTACTACTTCGTGGAAAAGAAACAATACCCCGTGAAAAAGAAACAATAGAAGCTTAATGAAACATTTTACTTTAATCCATTACAAATTAAGTTGAAAAAAATAATTTCTTCTTCAACTATCCA
This sequence comes from Portulaca oleracea, assembly GCA_029582165.1. Taxonomy (NCBI): domain Eukaryota; kingdom Viridiplantae; phylum Streptophyta; class Magnoliopsida; order Caryophyllales; family Portulacaceae; genus Portulaca; species Portulaca oleracea. The sequence continues at coordinate 14,053,692 of CM055887.1, forward strand.
AATTATGGACATATAATACTAAACTTTACTACACTAACACTTAATTAGGACCCTTGGGAGTTGAGTGATATAAGTGACAGTTGTGGTATTTTCAACTTTCAAAAGCAAGTACAGCGATAGTTTACCAAAAATTATATTAGTTCTATAATAATTGTTACCCAACTAATTTTATGTCCCATAATAATTGTTCTTTTACAATTCCATTCAACTTTTTTTCCAACTGACTAATTTTTTAATTAATTTTTTAAACATAAAGATTGAAAAAGTAGGAGAGAAATATACACAAACAAGATAATAACAATATTTCACAAGTTTAACTGCAATATAATATATACACAAACAAGATAAGACTCATCGTATTGATTTGTAAAGTTAAATAGACATTTTTTTTTTTGCCACACCGACAGAAAAAACAAAAACAAAGATTAACACAGAAGAGCAAACACAGAAAGAGAAAATAAACAATCACAAACCCCCCAGCGGGGACCTAGTCGCCTGCTTAGCCAAATGATGCGTTGCCCGAACAGTTTCCCGATCAGCCTTGATGATCCTTCCAGCTTGAAACCTCTTCATTAGGTCCCAACAGTAGATTGCCAAACCACGACATTCCCAAGGCACAGTTTTCGGATTCTTTATTCCTTGAACAACATTCCGGCAATCCGTTGCAATACGGACCGCTTCCATGCCCCTACTATATGCATTCCAAAGAGCGCCCGTTAGGGCCATGAATTCCGCCTATAAAGGTGACGAGGCCCATGAAGCTTCCACTCCCCACCATACCTTATTCCCCCCATCCAACATAACCCAAGCAGCAGCCGACTTTCCATTAGCCTTCCTCCAGGCGCCATCAATTACCAGCAATCTATCCATTGTTTGACTACCACCCCACTGGACCATATCGAGATTCCCAGCAGCAGGCTGACCCCCATTTGTCCCAGAAACAGGTGGACTATCATGCCTTCGAGACACACACCACCGAGCTTCCTCAGCAGCCACATTTTCCAACATCCTTTCCATGAGTTCGATACTGACGGACTCTCCACCCAAGCATACAGAATTTCTCGTCAGCCACACAGCCCACATAACATTACCATCACTCTTCCTCTTGTGCAAAAATAGGATCCATGCCTTTAACCAATCAAACCACATAACATTACCATTAACCGATGGATCTACCCCTAGGGGAGACCCCCTCCACATCCTCATAGCCACATCACAGAAGCGGAACATGTGATCAATCGTTTCAATCGCATGCCCACAGTGGCATTCCCCATTACCAGGGCATTTACGCTTAACCTATTTTGTCCTGTTGGAAGTGCATCATGAGCACATCTCCACAAGAACATCTTCCACTTGGGTGACATATTCGAATGCCAAAGAACCCTCCAGAATTTTGTCTGGTCCGCAGGCGGAATATCACGCCCGAACTTCAAACGATAAAAGAAAAAATATCCATCTTTTACCGAATACTTTGAAGTTGAGGAACCCTGCCACACCAACTCATCCCTTAGTCCACTTTCAGGGCCAAGAGGCGGAAACAGTCTCAAAATATATGCTACCGATCTCGGCGCAAAAACCTCCCTCAATGCAATTCTGTTCCACTTGGGAAGAGATTCCCCTTGCATAATGAAAGAGTCCAATTTTCTCCCTTGCAGCGCATCTTGCTGAACACCCACCCTCCACTCCAGGTGACCAGGCGGCAACCACCTAGCATCCGTAACATCAATCAATTTCCCATTTCCAATGCTCCATCTGATGTGATTCCACGCTTTATGCACCACCCCGGTCATCGCCTTCCAGGTAGGAGACGCAGAGGATGGTGCCTTGTAATCTGATGGAATGTTAATCGGCGATTCCTTTCCATACTTAGCTTTCCAAACTCTCGCAACAAGAGAGTTTGGGGAGCCATGCACCCGCCACGCTTGCTTAAGGAACAGGGTCTGGTTCAGACAACTGACGTTCCTAATCCCTAACCCCCCTGCACCTTTCGGGGCAAAAACAGTGGCTTGATTTTTCCAGTGGATACACTTAGAACCATCACTTTTTCCCCAGTAAAAATTCAAGACCATTGAGTTAATCTTATCAACAACGTTTTGCGGCACCAAGTAGATACTGAAAATGTGCTGGTGAAACGAGATTAGCATGGCATTTATTAAAATGACTCTCCCAGCCGGAGACAACAATTTAGCCTTCCAGCCCTGCAACCACCTCTGGATATCCTCAATCAAAAACCCAAAGAAGTCCACTCACCACCTTGGAATTAAGGTGGACACCCCCAAATACTTTTGAAAAAAATCCCCCTTCCGGATACCCAAAAATAATCTTCAGTCCCTGTTTGTCCTCTTCCGTAGCCCCTTTGGAGAATAGACATAATTTAGGACAAAGGTAGCTGTAATAATATACAGTTGGTAGGCAGATACATCTAGGTAAATTCATCAACTAACCCACTTTAGGGTGAGATCTCCAAAGATGCTAATAGTGGCCCTGTGAAATAACATAAACTTTCCCGAGTGTTTCCGTTCCATGTCAGTCAATAAGAGGTGGATTTTGGTATTCCTCAATAAAACAAGACAAACAAAGTGGTGATGACTGATGAGCAATATGAAACAAAGGCAGGAGAACAAGAGAATCGAGTTCATTCAGGGGGTGTTATTCATGTCCAAGATTGAAAAAGATGGAGGAGTTCAACCGCAAGTTTATACACAAGAAACATAACCAGAACCAGACGTTGACATTCAAACAGTTTCAGACTCCATGACACACATCAACACCACGACGGTTAATTAATAGGGCTACTAAACACATCTCTCTCACGCGGGCCCCTACTTCTTTCCCCTCAGCTTCACTCCAAGTGCACGCTCCAGCTTGCCTAGTATCTGTTGGTTTGGTATCGCCTTACCCGATTCATATTCCTGGATTATCTGCGGCTTCTCATTTATCAACTGCAACATAATATTCCCAGTAAACCAATCAGTTAGGATTCCTTAAGGTCCTTGTCAATTTTGGATCAACATGGGAAAGTTGAATAAGCCACATACCTGGGCAAGTTGAGATTGGGTGAGTTTCTTATCCATCCGGGCTTGCATGATGGCTTTCTTCAATTCAGTTGGAACCCGGTCATCTATTATCATTTGTCAAACATACAACAAATCAAGTCACATACCACAGTACAATAACAAAATAAAATACATGGAACTTGTCACAAACTTTATATGATGATTACAAAAATGAAGGGAAGATACAAATTTAAACTAAAGATTCATTGTGCTATCCATCAATTCCCTAAATTCAAGAGCTAGTCTGCCAAAACTCGAAACCTCAAATTCATCAATATGAAAGTAATTTAACATGCCATTCTTTTAGTTTCTTTTGACTACCATCCCTGGTCGTGTACCAAGGGGAATGGAGATAACAATTGACAGCAAAATCATGGAATCACACCATCTTCCAAAACGAGGCCCAGATAAATTTAACTGTGGTGAAATCTAGAACTGCTGGAACAAGATTGGCAATCAGAGGGCTATACATGAATTATTTCTAGTGTTGGTAAAAAGCTCAGGTCCAGGTCAAATTTGGGTAGGTTAAATTGTTTACTGTCAAAAGTCCGGACAAGAAATTGATGTCCTTTACCTGTTTTTTCATGGGTACAATTCAGATGGACCTAAATCCAAGTTAAAATTGGGTTCGAACAATAGAAATATTATGTCCACATTTTTTATCAAACAAATCAATGCTGAAATACAGATGAAAAGTCTGACTGTACCCAGTTTTTCCCCAAGGGCCATATCCAGTGTTTTCTGGGTCAGACAAATTCAGTATTCGGATTGCACAAAATTTTGCCAGTTCTAGTTCTTTCCAGATTGCAAAAACTTATCACCGTAGTTTGCTTCAATTTAAAGTGAAAATGTGTTTCCAAGCATTTGCTCAGGGAACAGTTTTGTTCATATTTCAGAATGCTACGTCATGTCATCGGAAATCAAAGAACCATTGTTCAATTTTTTATGCCTCCTACTACTACATCCAGATCAAAGAGCTTAAGATATTAGATATGTACCCTTCTTTTCCTTTCTCTTCTTTCCTATCTTTCCCTTCCCAACAATCCAAATCAGTCAAACGGAGCACAAAACAACAGGACCTAATGCAATGCTACAAAAGTTTCCCTCTTTCTTTTATTATTATTTTTTATTTTTATGGGGATGAGAATTCTACCAACAGCTTGCTTATCATCAGGAAAAGAAAGCAATAGTTACATCGTAGACTTTAAAACAATGGAATTGCTGACCCTGATATGATTTGCAGTCCACATAATAAGCAGCTAAACACAACAGACAACTGACGACTTAACAAGGGATAGCACTCACGATGAAGATTCTCAGTTTCCTCATCCAGCTTCCTAGTGTTCAAGGACGTGCTGCTGGAAGCAGCTTTGTTTGTTCCCGCGGTTGCTACAATCACAAGAATAACAGTTATAAATAATACAGGAATATACCCTAATCACATAATAGCAACACTGCATCCTAACAAGATCCATGTGAGAAAAAACCAGCAGTTTGTCTCAAAATTAAAAAAAAAATAAAAAAGAAAAGCCAGCAGTAATATAAATCTCAAGGAAGATAAAACATTATCACAGTAAACTTAATCAAATGGCATAATACTTGCATAACATAGTCACATGCACAAAACCTTACCCCTCACTGGCAAGAATGCAAATTTTCAGAGGCTCAGTTTGAAAAACACAAGAGCTCGCAACAAAAAGTGAGGGGAAAGGGAGAAGTGAAGTGGTCACTCCAAATGAAATAGCTGCAAAAAAAGCTTTCATGCCAGTCATCAAGTTTTGCATAAAGTGCAAAAATCTATGCATAACCTTCACAACCCACAGAAGTAAAACCTAACAGAAGGAAAGGAAGGAATTCCAGAAATCCACAGATTATGGCCAACAAGTTCAGTACAGAAATCCATGAGCCATCAAAAATAACTTCTTAAGTTGATATGGATCATTATTGATAAACAAATATGAATCCACAGCACTGGCAAGGTACTCTACTATTGAAATACTGACTCCAGAAAGAGAGAGGGAGCCATGACAAGTTATTACATCTTAGAGGAGGAAAAATATGCACCATGTCATACAATTACAAATCAGTATATGATAGAAATATAAACTCAGGAAAGGAAGAGGAAGTAATGAAAAGTTACTACATCTTAGAGAAGTGAATAAAAATAAGCATTATATAATACAATTTACAAATGGAAACCCATATGATCAAATTATTAGGAATAACTAACAAATTGAGCAACTTGCTCTCTTTTCCAAAATCAAAACCTTTTTTTTCGAAAGGGCTTTTCAATCTAAAATTTCATCTTACAACAGGATTATGGGACCAAGTGTTGGAGAAAACCTTGAGACCCATAGCCAACAAAACAGGAAAGATAGGAAAATCTGATTCAAGTATAGGTCAACAAGACCATATGGCGAAACCAAGAAATAATACAAATTTTACTCAATGACCACTTTTTGATTTTGGATTTATCTGAAAGATTTTTTGGGTGGCAATTTTTACCTATGCACAACAAATGGACAGTCTGTCTCTGCGGCCAATGTCCAATAAGAGTAATCTTAAGAACCCAATCAATACCCAGCAAAACCAATAAAAAGATAGAAAAGTGAAAATATGATGAAGATATCTTAAAACCTAAAATCACAACCGCATCCTTGATAGTTGACAACAGAGATACACCCTAATCGAAAGAATCCCAATCACAAAAGCAGACCAAACATTTTGATCTAACACGAAAGAAAGATGGAGCAGTGCTGACAACAAAATAAGATGATACAATCAAAACAATAGAAAGCCAATTGCGGAAGAAAGTGATAGATAGACAGACACCTTTACGGAGAGTCTCAATTTCAGCACCAGCACGGCGAGCAGCATTCACAGCCTTCTCATCCTTCTTAGCAGCAGCAGTGGGCGCCTTCTTGCGGACAACAACCGGCTCCCAGTCCTGAGTCATCGGTCCAACGCCTGCCATCTTTGTATTCAGGTCTGTTGAGGAACATTACCGAACTCAGAAATTGCACTAGGACGGATCTCAATAATGTACACACAATTGAATTATCCATACATTTTGACCTCTAGTAAGATACTTAATAGCATCTGCAGAAATTTTCAATTTAAAATTCATATGCACCATTGATGTATGTAATATCTTATATCTACACATCACAAAGATACATTCCCAAAAAATGAAAAGCTATTTTCAAATTCAACAGCAGAGGTGATCAATTTCTTTATTCATAATTCGTTCTAAACTGTACATCCACAACATGAATACAAGCAGCAAGCTCATGAACTTGAGAAATTGATTGACCTAGGGCGTGCTAACCCTAGCTCTTAATGTTGCTCAATAAATCATGGCATATGAGGTGATTAGTTTGAGCCCAGTATTTGTAAATTTGTGATTATGAACAGCTAGGCCGAGCATGGTTTGTTTAAGATATATCCCGATTACTATGTCTACGTAATAAATCATGGCTATGAAGCTAAAAGAATCGACAACAGCAAAATTACGAGACGAAACCCTCATTTCCCTTGTGATTATTAATCAACAGGGGGAGGAGAAGAATAAGAGCAAAACCTCAAAGAATACATACAACAATCAGAAAAACGGAAATCAATGGCAAATTCAATTGAAAATCAAATCAAATTAGACAAATTCTTGAAGCTTAAATGGAAACTGGCAAAGCCCTAAACTTACAGGTGGTGGATTCCGGCTGGTTGTGCGACTGTGCACGCGGCGGAGAGAAATTTAGATAGAGAAAGATTCAAAGAGATAGATAGAGAAAGAGGGCTAGGGTTCTACCGTGTAGAGTACGCGAATAAACAGGGGCTGAGCTTTAAATAAACGCATTCAATGGAAAAAGATAAAACCAAAACCAAATTTGTACTCCAAAATTCCAAATATGGAATGGAGGGGTTGGATTAGGAATGACAGTGAGATTTTAATGTAAAACGAATATGCTCCGAGTCGAAGCAGAAAATTTTAATTTAAATCAAAACAAAAAATGGTCTGAACCCGAACTTGATTAAAATAAATTTGATTCCAATTATAATCGGAGTGGAAATGGAAGTGACCACCTCAAATTCAATTATCTTTGATCGAGGTCATGTTCTTTGAACGAGTTATTTTTAAGTTAGGATAGTTAGGTTTGGATAAGTTATGGTAAGTTATGATGTTTTTTTTTGGGAATTGTGTTTTTAGGCTGGATGCTTTTTGGGGAAATTGTGTTAGGCTTGGTGTAACGCCCCGAAATTTCAGATCTAAACTTAACGGTCAAAATCAAACGTTGACTAAAATTAACAGCGGAAGACTCATTTTTTTTTAACATCGCCGTCTCAAGAGATCAAGGCAGCAAGAAGGAAACTAACAATGGCGATAACTATCTACTTTAATTTAACAACGAAAAGAACTTCGAATTCTAGAACAACATAAACTCAACATTTGCTAAACTTCAAGTCTAAACATAAACTAAACTTTATTCTCAAAACGGCTAACTCCAACGTCCTCACTCTAGTGCCCTTCCCCTTCACATAACTGATCTTCACCTGAAAACAAAACATTCACAACATGAGGGGGGAAACCTCAATAATGTCTCCCCTAACTGTCAAAACAGTTCAAAGTTCATTTCAAACCATTTTAGGGGAGGGGAACAAGTCAAACCTTTTTACAACTCATTTGTAACCCAACCCAGAAATATCTAGAGATAAGAAATAACCAGAGTTTCAGAAATAACAAAACTTATAAACCAACAGTACCAACTTCCAACCCAGAAAAACACAACGTTCCAGAAAACCTCAACTGACACTTTTAAACTCGTAATCGACATCGAAATCGAAACCGTAAATCGTAAAGCAGTAATCCTTTCCTCGTAAAACAATCGTAATTTTATTATGCGGCGGATTTGCCTATCCCGAATATCGTAACTCGTAATCGTAACAGGATCTCGGATCCTCGTAATCGAATGGATGGCGGTCCCTAAAATGTAATCAAATGTGTGCACAATCTCGTAAATAATATCGACTTCGATCTCTTGATAACTCCCTGCAGAATGATCCTGGTCTAAGGGTCGCACCGAACCCGCTTATGGTTTCACTTTAATTATTAGTATCTTATGAATTATCAGCGCCGACTTCAAATAAAACCCAACCCAGCTTTCCAAAATCAAGAATAAAACTCAGAGTTTAAAAAGACCGCCACGCTTTACTCAACTCGGAAAAACAACTCACGCACATCCAAATCGATACCTAACTTTAGAAAGTTCCGTGCGGGATGCAAGCTTCATAAAACATATTAAAATCACAAACAGATAAAAGAGCATCCCAAAGGGATTAGGACATAGACATTACCCAACGAACCTTCTCTTATCGCAACACTTACACACGGGAGCTAACTATCGCGTCGTCTCACTCGGACCTAGAATTCGAATATAAACTACTAAAATTAAAACTCGACTTCTACGAAAGTTAGTTACGCACGAATCCTACCATACCCCCAACCTTAGCCTTCAATTAGCCATGTATTCAGCATAACTATTAAGAAAACATGAACATCACAACACACATTTTCTAAAGGTAAAATAATAAAATCGAAACGACACATTTAGAACCATAATCCGATACTAATACTTTTAATAATACTATTAACGTAGGGTTTTTGAACATAATAATCATATTACCACATAACAACATGAAAACTTTATAAAAGCTTTAATACCAAAGTATGTGAAACTTTAATACCACGACATATGAAACTTTGATACTAATAATGTGAAACTTTTGAATACTAATAATATGAAACTTTCAGGAAACTTTATAATAAACATAATTAATACGAAACTTTTTAATAATAATAATAATAATACAATGAAAATTTGATAATAGCATAAAACTTAATAACATGAAACTCTAAAATAATAACATGAAACCAATAACATGAACTTTATATTAATAAATGTAACTTTTAAAATAAAATCAAGAAACTAATAATAATAAGAATATTTATAATAATACATCCACTTAATATGAAAACTAACGATACTTGGAACTTAATAATAATAATATGAAACTTACGAAACTTAATAATAATAGTAATACGAACCTCAGTAACTTATGAAAACTAAAAATAAAATTACGAAACTAAGTAATAAAATTACGAACTTAATAATAACTTATAATATGAACTTATTAGTAGTAATAACATGAAATATCAAAACACATAAACATCATTAACCCTAATAATATTATAACAAAACTCAATCCATACAACCCTAAAATCATAACCCACCATTTCATCATCGCTTCACCACCATTTTCCCACCATCACACACACACAGTTAACACACACACAAGCACATTAACCAACAACCCACACCCTTCGAACCCCTGACCCAACCAACACATAAACACCCCCCTCCCTTACTGTTTGAATATACTCAAAAACACTTCAAAAATCACCACTCAATCACACATACACAGATGAACAACAAGGAATAAAACAATAATAATAAAGGTGGTTTTAGAGTCATACTAGATAAAAGGGGAAGCAACCGAGCTAGGGTGGTCGACGGTCGTGCTGTAAAGGCGATGGTGGCGACTCGTAGGTGGTCAGACGTCATGGGTCGTCGGCGGTGACGGGCTGGCAGTGGAGCTAACCCGAGAAAAATGGAAGAAAACAAAGGGTGGGGTGTCACCAGAGATGGGGCCGTCGCTGGTGGGGTTCGCCGGCGTCGAAGCGGTGGTTTTTGGTGCTGGGCGTCGTTAGAGTCGATGGGGAACCTTGGCAGCAGCAGCGGTGGCCCGGGCTTGGGTCGGGTGGTAGTGCTCGGCTGGGCAGAAACAAGGCACGAAGGGGGGATCTTAGGGGGTGGTTAGTGACGTCGGTTGGCGGCGGAAACAGCCGGTGGCCGGCGTGTGGTGGTCGGAAATGGAGGAGGAGGTGGTTGGTGGTGAAAAGAGAGGAGGAGGGTGGCGAAGCAAGGTGGTTGGTGGTGGTGCGGTGAGTCGGGTAATGTGCAGCAGCATCAGCAACAAGTTAGTAATATGAAGAAGGAGAGTAGGAGAGAGAAAAGGAGAGAGAAAGGGGAATCAGAGGGAGAGGGAGAGAGAGAGAGAAGAGGGGACGTGTCAGATAGAGATAGGGCAAGGGAGGGTTTGCATGGGTAGTGGGAGGCTCCAATTGCAGCAAAAGCCGTTGCAACAACTTAGGTTTTTGGATAAATTAGGAGAAAATAGGAAGAAAAGGGTGAGGGGATGAGGTCATCAAGATGATGTCATCACAAAATTTCTACTAAAAATACCCCTAATGTTAATACTATATTCCCCAACAATTTTTACCCGAAAACATAATCAAAACCAGATAAAATTTCCACAACTGATCCAAATAAAATTCTACCCAAAGCCCGAAAATTTCTAACTGATATTTTTAGGACACTAAAAATTCCAACGAATTCACTCGCGGTCCTAAAAGCTCCGTGTGATAACAGATAAACAATTAACAGGATAAAACGCTCGTTAGAAAATTTAACGGTAAACACAATTGAATTTTTCAGGGTTTTACACTTGGATAAGTTAAGATAAGGTGAAATAAGTTAGGATAAATTAGGAGAGTTAAAACCAACCTGACAGAAGAACAAGGCCTGAGTCAATCATAAATATATAAAAAAATTCAAAAAAATAATGAGTAAGTCAAATGACCGAATTGAACGGAGAATATGGGGATTGGTTTTTATTCTGAAAAGAAAATATATTTGTGTTGTGTTTGTTAGTATTTTTGGTGACATAAAAAAAAATTGGTTTATTGCTAGTGTTTTATTTTTTACAAGTATGATATTAAATGTTGTAAAAAAAACATATAGAAAACTTCTAAAAAACAAATAGTAGAAAAGCAATCAAAGTGAGATGTAATCGGAGGTGTAGTACAAAACTTAATCGTAGTTGGCAATAAATGAAAGACCTCTACCTTCGATTATTAATTGGAGAGGAGGTGGGGTACCTACCTCTGACCTATTGTCGATCTGTTACGATGCATTGACATCTAACGGAGAAACTTCAAAAATGTGCTCGAGATCTTGCAACTTGGGCTTAGGCCCAAGTTTCATGGTTTGGATGACAAAGTGAGGCGTGCAGAAGCGAAACTTCAAGAGGCCCAGCTGAAGGCCCTGACCTAGGAGAATTTGGAGGAAATCAAAATTATATATGGAGAGCCAATTACCGAAGCTTCTCCTTCAGCAAGAACAATATTGGTTCCTCATATCTAGAAGGAAAGACTTAATTGAAGGGGGTCAGAATACCAAATACTTCCAGCACGAAGCGATCCAACGGCACAAGAGGAATTTGATTATAAAGCTCAAAAGTGGTAGGGGAGAGTGGATATATGAGCAGGAAGAAATAGTAGAGGTAATTCTCTTTTACTATGATGAAGTCTTTACCTCTACTAATCCATATGACATTGATGCAACACTAGCAGGGCTAGTGGAAAGGGTGACAAGGGAGATGAATGAAGCTCTGACAGCTCCAATGGTTGGAGAAGAGGTAAGACGAGTCCTATTCCAAGTGAATCCATACAAAACACCGAGGATTGATGGTTTCCATGTAGCCTTCTACCAACATTTCTAGCATATCTTTTTTTTTTTTGGGGGGGGGGGGGGAGGGGGATGTAAAGTTGGTTTGAGGAGTTATAGAGGGTAACATAAATATAGAGGATCTTAATAGGACTTTAATAGTCCTCATACCCAAAGTGAAGTCACTAGAATACTTAACTGAGTACAAACCAATAAGCCTCTGTAACACACTCTCCAAAGTGGTTTCGAAAGGGAAAATAAATCGCCTCAAGCCTTGGTTGGATCAGTTGATTTCGATTAACTAAAGTGGGTTTATGCCGGGAAGACTCATAACGGATAATGTTATTTGTGGCACATGAGCTCTTTCATAGTATGAAGAAAAGAACGATAATTGGGAGGGGTATGATGATGGTAAAGCTTGATATGAGCAAAGCATACGGAAGGGTCGAATGGAGCTTCTAGCTAGGGTATTGGACAAGCTGGGATTTGTTGGTGGCGGGGTGGAACAGACTTTGAGGTGTGTCACAAGTGTTACACATTCCTTCAAAGTCAATAGAGAGGCATGCAGGCTGCTAAAACCGAGTACGAGGCTTAGACAAGGAGACCCCTTGTCCCCCTACTTATTCATAATTGTGGTCGAGGCTCTTTCGGGGCCATTGACCCGGCCTCATGACGGAAATGATACCAAGGCTAGTCGGGGTGGACCACACTTCCCATTTGTTCTTCGCTTATGATAGCATCCTCTTCACGAGGGCCTCAAGACAAGAATGCTCGAAGTTAGTAGACATTCTCGACACCTATGAGTGAGCATCGAGTCAAAGAGTTAATTATGAGAAGTCTGAGGTATCCTTCAGCTGGGGGTTAAGGCGACAAGATAAGAGGAGTTAGCCGATATCTTGCAAATGAGGATTGTAGAGAGGCATAACAAATATTTAAGGGCATCCATGCTTATTGAGAGAGTAAGATAGAAGTGTTTAGTCACCTGAAAGAGTAGATCCAGAAAAAGCTCAATGGGTGGAAAGGTGGGCTACTGTGGCGGGTGAGCGACAAGGAAATTCTAATTAGATCCATTATCCAGGCTATCCCAATGTATGTGATGGGCATTTTCAAGATTCCCAACACCCTTATAGAGGAGTTGTACAACCTGTTCGCATCCTTTTGGTGGGGATCGACGAGGGATAGAAAGAAAATCCACCGGAAGTCTTGGCATGAGTTGTGTAGGAGATTGGATCTGTTTAATGATGTCTTGATGGCAAGGCAAGGTTGGATGCTTCTTACAAGACGAAGGTTCGTTAGCAAGTCAAGTCTAAGGAATGAATATTACAAGGGGGAGAGTTTCTTAGAGGCACCTTTGGGGTATAATCCGAGCTATGTGTGGCCAAGCATATGGGGGTAAATTGTGCTCTTGAAAGAGGGGCTTTGTTGAAGGGTGGGGAATGGGAGGAGAATCGACATTTGAGAGGACCGACGGTTGAAAGATGGGGGAGGCAAGCAAGTAACAACAAGTTGCTCAGAGAGTTGTATGCAGAGGCAGGTAAGTGTACCGCCCCAAATCCACAATCCCGGGGTTACTTACTAACCGCTCGCAAACCCGTGATTAGTGCAGCGGAAAACTCAAGGATTAGGGGTATTACCGACGTCCCAACAACGGACAAGGCAACAACCGAACAACAATAGTCACAACCACAAATCAACAACGACGACTCCAACTCCAAGTTCGCAATTACATAAACCACCATACAAGCATAAAGTTGGATGACAACTAAACACTCATACACTTACACATCAATTACAATACTTGGTTCCTAGATTCCAAATCACCCATTAAAATCCACTTCGAAGAGCATCACTACCTCCTTTACTTGACTAGGAGAAACACTCCACCTAATCTCGCTTGACTTGAGTGATCGGGCCGCCTAAAACAAAACATTAAAACATTCGCAAATGAGTGGGGGAAACACTCAGTACACAAACCTCTGATAAGTAAAAGGCATTTCGCAAACAACTTTCTTGATGGCCCGTTAAAACCTTTCGAAAACGGGAAAGGGGAAATGAAATAAATTGTTGAATATATATATACAAGTAGAATAAATGTGTCTTGCGATAGATAATTGAGTGGTATCCCTTACGATCAGTGCTAAGCACTTCACACATGCGCATGCCCAAACCGATCAAAGTTTGGATTGGGTGACTGATAAACAGTCGACACTGGCCAGGTCATTAGGACACTCTGATCAGGAGCATCTAAAAATGGGGCTAGCACTTCACGTGACTAGCTAGAATAAATGGGGCGGGACCACTTAAAACATGAAACATAGCTCATTAGTAATGACTTGAAATATAAATAATAGATATTGGAGTTAAAGTGAAGGATTTAGACAATTTGCGTACCTGAAAACTTGAAACACGTCCGACACGAGCAGGGACTTGAACGATGGTACAACGATCTCTTGAGGAAACTTAAAAAGGATAAAGACCATGAATTAGGATCTAAGCTAGGTAGAACTATGAAGAAATAACTTGGGAAATTCCCTATAAACATTAATAATGAACCCGCTCCTTAAGGCGTACTCCTAAAGTCCTATTCCATTCTTCGGATATCGGATCACGGCATAAAAGGACCTTTCAGGAAGCTTAGAACATACACCTCAACTTTGAAGTTGACCATAAAGACTAGAAACATGGCTAAGGATGTTAAATACTATTGTCTTTACGAGTCGCCCAAAAGATATAACCATTTAAATCTCAATTATTCGGAAAATCATATCTTGAGCTCTACTTATCGAAATCTCACTTAAGAGGACTTTTTGGAAAGCTTGGTTCACATACTACAACTTTTATTTAGACCACCCACTGATTTGGTCAAGGGAACAAGTCACATAGCATTTTCTGGGCAACTCAGATTACCAACCCACAATCGGAGACCCATAAATCTCACTCCCGATGTTCAATGAAGGCCTAAAACCCCAATTCGGAAAGCTTACAGAACATATTTCAAGTCTTATGTTGACCACAAATTGAGTAAAACATCTTAAGGAGGCGAACCATAGCCATTAAGTCAGAACATGTAAATAAAATTCTGGGCAGAACCCAGATTACAGCCTTTCAGAAAACCTCATATATCTCTCTCCCGATATCGTATGGAGGCATACTATACCTTTCCGGAAATCTCAGAATGTCCTCTAAAACTTTCATGTTCAACTTTTAAGCCATAGGGAACTCTAACCATTCCAAAAACGGCAATCTTTAAACTGACGACAAAAAACGTATTAATTTACACACCTTCACGGTTTTGGCCAAAACTCACAATATACATATCGAAATCCCAAAATTCAAAAGCCGGGTGTTAGCTAACATCTTAGGCTAACTAATCATATCATAAATTGAGTCAAACTCAAACTTTGTATTCCCTGAAATTTTCAGATTGCACCCAGAACCAACATAGGTTACATAACTAGCCTTGCATGTAACTTTACACACTAATCTTACACTAATTTCACCCCAAAAATACATCTTAAGCATGAATCCCTAGTTTTCCAGAATTAATTGTCCAGAAATTACTCATCCATGTCCATAAAATCCACTTGCATGGCCATTATTTGCAATGAATTCACAAAGGAAACATTAACACAACAAGAACTTTGACATACTTACCCAAATTCCTCTCTTTGAGTTCATCCACACTAAACTTTACTTGAAACCTTAAAAACCCTTGCTTTGATTCTGGAAAAACATAACAATAACAAGAGCAATAGCTTAGAGAACCTCTTGATTCATTTTAAAAGTGAAGGAGAAAAGAAAAGAGTTGATTTACCACTTGAAATGGAAGGATAAGAGAGATGAGATGATGATGACGATGGTGGCCGGAAATTTTGGCCGGAAAAACCCGCCGGAGCGGCTGGCCGGCGGCTGGACAGCAGGCAGAGGACAGGGGGGCTGGCTGGCGTGGGAGAGGAAGAGCATAGGAGATGAGGGAGTTGAGTGGGTGTGATTTAAAAAGAAAACAACCTCCAATATCAACATATATATATAAACATCATATTATTCTAGGCCCAAAAGAAGCTTCTTCTTCTTCCTCCTCTGGCCCAGCCGAGTACTTATCCCAATTGGAAAAAAAATATTTGATCCATTTTTAATTTCTCCTCTTATACTTATATCTCCCTAATTTCCCAAATTACCGAAATTTCCTAAACCGTAAAATATTACCGGAACCCAAACAAATATATTTATATCCCTCCATAAAATTTCTCATAATTATAACCTTAAATTTAATCGAATAAAGGAGGATCCGAAATATCGGTCTCGGTAAAAGAATTCAGATACGATCGGAAATCATCATAAAAATTTATCAGTAGAGATTTCTTGTAAAAAGAAAATTGAACTGAACCATGGATGATCGTTGCACTGTTCAAGTCCTGCAACACACACTGGGTTAAAAAGAAAAAGAAAATTTTTAGGCAATAATTAGTTAATTAATACGATTAAGAGATTTAAATAAGAATGGTTTAGGGCGGGTTGTTACAGTAAGTGACTTGATTGATGATGAGAGAAAATAGTGGAGGATGGACATTATCAACCCGGTGTTCAACAACAGGGATATAGACCTTATCCTTGTTATCCCAATTAGCAATCAATTGCCACAGGATAAGTTGATATGGGCCTTCTCAGACAAGGGAACTTTCACAATGAGAACGACCTACATGTTGGGTTTATCCATAGAGTCGGGAAGCGCTGTAGAGTATTGGCATGACATTTGGACATCTCCAATGATCCCGAAGGTCGAGACATTTTGGCAGAAATGGAGTGTTGGCATCCTACCTACTAGGGAGTTGCAACGACGAGTGATGACATTACTGGATTAGGGATCAAGGCAAAATTCATGGAGCTGCTAGCCTAGGATTGGTTGGCGGCGTAGAGGAACAGAAATGGGACCTTGTTTAACAACAAGGAGTTAATGAAATGAAATGTAGAAGTGAACTAGATCTCACTATTGAGTCGGCCTGGAAGTTATGCTCTCGAACTACATGCCGATTAAGCATAGAGCTGTAAGTATGGTGGAGAAGATTCTTGAACATCGTCACAAGTAAGGCCGTTCATAATTCAGTCTGGACCGAAAAACGGATTGGATCAAACTAGATCAAAAAGACTGTACATAATTCGGTCCAGTCCTCGGTCCATGAAATATCAAATTTCGATCTTCGGTCCAATCCCCGGACCGACTTAGAAAGACCGAGGACTGGACCGAGGACCGAATTACAATAGTTGCTAGGGTTTTTTCATATCACTTTTCAATTTTTTTCTCTTCATTTCGGTGCCTCTTTCAATTTCAAAAATCAAAACTCTCTCCCTTCTCGGTCCAGTCCGGTCTGGTACGTTTTTCGATCCGGACTAGAGACTTAACCTTTTATGTTATGTAGCCCAACTTTGAAGAGGCAAAGCGTTCGAATTAAGTATTAGTTTGTTTGTTGATCTATTTGCACAGGTTTAATTGTTCACACAAAATTTGATAGCAGAATTCAACCCCTTAATTCGGTCTATTTCGGTTGGTCCAATCCTGAACCAAACTTTTTTCGATCGGTCTCGTCCTCGGTCCACACCAGTCCATTGTTCGGTTTTCGGTCTAGTCCAGTCCAATTTAGTTCGGTCCAGTCCCGGACCGATGAACAACCCTAGTCACAAGGCGAGGGGAAGGCCCGACGCACTGCCAGGACCAAGTACTCCTATTTGGAAGGCCCCACCCCTACACGTAATCAAGGTCAATGTGGATGCCCATGTCGACAAAGAGGGTTGGGTCGGTCTTGGGGTGGTGTTCAGGGATGCTCGAGGGGATGTGCAGCTGGCGGCTATGAAGAAAACCCAAGCTAGATGTACAGTAATGGTCGCCGAAGCAGAAGCAACGTTGTTTGGGGTCACCCTTGCTCTCATATTTGGCTACTATGGAATCGTGTTAGAGTCGGACTACTCCCCTCTAATTTAGAGGCTTGTGAACCCTCAACTAGCCGCCTATGGACAGGTTGATATGGTGTTAGATGATATATACAAAGAGGTAAACGACAATTGGAGCAGGTCGATTGGGAACATGTAAGGCGGGAAGGCAATTATGTAGCTCACCAACTTGCACATATTGAACCTAGGGAGCAAGAACAAATTAGGTTCGGAATGTCCCTTCCCCAAATATGTAGCTATGTAATGATGGACAAATTGAGCTCAAATCTTTAGTGAAGCTAATATATTTCCTCAAAAAAAAAGGGAAATTGGACGGTAATATACCGACCTTTAGGGGTGTTGAATAGCAATATACCGACCTTCACTTTTGGATAGTAATATCACTGACCTTTATTGTTTGGTGACATTAATATACCTTCAAGGATTTACACCCTAAAAATTAACAACAAAACTAACCCCCTAATCCTAAAAATACCGAATACAAACACTCAACACCCCTTAAAATACCTAAAAATGGCACCGATTTTTTTTTTGCACGTCACGATCGCTCGTAAAATCTTGAAAGTACATTAATGTCACCAAACTATAAAGGTCAGTGATATAACTGTCCAAAAGTGAAGGTCGGTATATTGCTATTCAACACCCCTAAAGGTCGGTATATTACCGTCCAATTTCCCAAAAAAAAAAAGGCATTTGCATACAAATTTTGATAAGTTTTGATAATTTTCACTATATCAAACTTTTACCCCCATTTACCTTTGACTTTTACCGGCCCTTGGACCGAGAAAAATATCAAACTTTTCCTCTTGCTTTTATGACATTGCTCCTAGTATATTGATAGGAGCCTTGAAAAGGGCCCTGTCTGATTATGAGGCTCCCCAATGATACATACCCACATAGCAACAAACACTGCCCCATTGAAAGACAAATTTGAATTTGGTAACTGTGTAATGTGTATTCATGTAACTTTCAAATATACAATTGATAATCAAATACATCCGAGCACATATATATGATATATCAAATGAACCCACTATCTGAGCTGCATGGACTTTTACAAAGAACTTGAGTGTGAACAAAATCAAATAACCTGTCAAAAAAAATTATGATATTCTTCTCCTGCTGGCCTTGAGACTTCAGAGGTGAAAAATATGTACATGATGGAAAATGAATCAACTTCACTTTGTAGCATAATTGACGGACTGTTGAGGTAATTAAAGGTCGTAGCATCTCTCTACGTATTAGTTTGAGTATGAGATTCCAACGGATAAGAACCAAGGACACGGAGAAACCTAGCAAACTCCTGCAACCAACAACAAACAAGGTAACCTCAAAATCTCCAGAAACAAACACCTCAACATAATTTGCAGTCAGTGTTCAGAAAAGGAGGTTCCAAACAACTAAAATGGCTAAATGATATGTTACTCAAATCAACCTATAAGTCACCAAAAGCACACAGGAACATGGGTCTCACTGTCCATTGTTGAACTAAGCAGTGTCTTGGAACATTATTTTAAGTTTTGAGTAATCGTATCCATGTTGAAATATTGACTGTCCACACAGTAATGAAAAATGGAGTTTCTGCTATATATGGTAAAGCAAACATGAAATCTTCAATATCATCAACGTCCAAAGGTTCACATGAACCTCATATACATAATAAAAGAATGTTTGGTTGGTCAAAAACCCTTGGAAAATTGGAAGGTGACTAATCTTCCCTATGTTTGGTTGTATTTTGACCATGGGAAAAATTTTATAGGGAGCCCACAATTTCCCACCTTCTCCTAGGAAAAATCTCCCTAAGGAGGAGGTAGGGAAAATTTTTTCCAATGGCATGAATAATGTACATAATAAAAACTGACCTGCAAATGCCCCAAAGCAAGTTGAGCTCGAGGGTCAGCCATTGATGCTTCAAAGTCTATGTAGAAAAGGTAGTCAAAGTACCTGCTACAGCATAGCAGCCAATTAAGAAAATCACAACTAAACAGTAACAGCTAAACAGCGCAAGTTTACTAAGTAACCGTATACTTTCTTATGCTGAATAAATAAGTGCACATCCATAGGGTATTTTGAAACAGACAAGGCCATTTTCTGATAGTAGAGTATATTTTCTGATAGGAAGGCTATTTAGAGGGCATTGGTTAGATTTAGCATCCTATTATAACTAGGAAGGGATTTCCCACTACAAGTATGAGATAGTTTAGCTAGTTTCCAGTAGGTTTACTAATGTGGGCTATTACACAAAGAGAATTCAATGCGTCATGGATGATCAGTGAAATTGAATACAAAAAGAATAGTATACAACTTTGCCGTCTTAACTCTGCACTATGCATGCTGTGTTCTTTTCACCAGCTCTGCTCCTTTCCTAAAATATTCCCTCCTCTCCTCCAGTTTTGCATCTCCCTTGAATTTTCTCTCTAAATCCAAATCTAATATCACAAAAATCCTATTGCAAAACAGGGTATAGAGGGTTCAATGTAGCAATTTCACCTCTGAAATAGAAAAATTCAGAGAGACTGGTTCAGATGAACCCAAGATTTTAAATTCTTCACTACGTTACGGTACTACCCCTTGGAAAAGAAGTAGAACAAGTTTGGAGTTTTAGTCCGTTACAATTTTGCTGAAAAATTAGAATCCTTTGTCAGGTATATCTAGACTATAATTCTAGTTTCCTACTGCAATTACGTCTCCCTTTCTCATAATATCCATCAATTTAGCAGATTATAGCATCCTTGCTATCCTTCACACTACTAGCTCTAATCAAATTCCTCACTCATAACTATTTGGGGTGTATTCAACATTCCAGTGAGCCAGTAAAGCATAAGGGACACTTTTCTTTAATCATCTTCCTACTAAGTTTTTTTTTTCCCCCAATATTCCAGCCAACTTTACCCTTACACTCAACTTTTCTACCATAACTACAATATCCAATCAATCACACACCCAGACATGGTCCTTGGCTAAGATGCTACATATACACCTTCCATGAACTTTGACATGTATCTTTTATACTCTCCGTCTTTGAGAGAATCACTTCTGCAATGGACTTCACTTATGAACTTCCCTCAAGTGTCAAGTATAAGAAAAGAACCGTGTAGGTGTAACTGTGAAAGGAAAAGCGGACAACTACACCAGGACAGCTCAAAACAGTGTTTTACATTTACATTGAGAGGTATTAGTCAATGATGCCAAAGTTTCAAATGTACAGAGGTGGCTTGATCTCATGGAGTGTTTGGTTGGTAAATTTACCTGGAAAAATTGGCCAGTTTGGGACCAAATTTCCTTGTACTTAGTTGTGTTTAATGGATGGGGAACTTCCCTCAAGAACCGTGTAGGTGGCTTGATATTAGTCAATGATGCCAAAGTTTCAAATATATAGAGGTTTTGACTTGGTCATCTCTACATGTTTTGTAAGTTCTGTTTTTTTTTTTTTTTTTTTGGTCAAAAGATGAAGGGTAAATGTCCACACCAAGACAACGTATCAGCTGAACTAGTGCTTAATACAAAACAACTACTCTTCCATGAGAAGAAAGTCTCATATTAACAAAAGGATTCTACACCTTCAACAATAGGCAAAACATTTCACCAACTTCAATAAAGTCAATGCAAATTGCAAAGTATCTAACCTTAAACTGGCATCGGGGCACAAATGTAATAGGAACAATGAATTGTCATGCAATAAGATATTCACCTTTCAAGATGGAGTTTGCTTCTCAAATAGCAACTCAATAGTACAAGAACAATAAAAACTTAAGAGTATTATGTATATTTGTATTCAAGTAATGAAAGAAGATAGCAAGTGTATATTCCAATTATTTCTGTTTTTACATGATACCATAGCATAATCAGTGCAAGAATTCTTTGACTTGAATGAATAGGGTATCAAGTATGCTAATGGAAAATCAGTGCCAGTAATAGAATTACTTACTTGGCGCTTCCCTTATTTGAGTCATCCACAATCCGAAGTGGACGCTTCCTTTGTGGTCTGCTCTCAATCTGCAGGCCCATGCAAATTTAGGCATACCAGTCAGGTTCATGTGTGGCGATTATTTAAGAAATGGAAAAAAACTGTAATATTTCCCCTCCACCTACCTTAGTCAAATTAATGCCACGAAGGGCAAACACGGCCAAGGCCTTGAAAAGTACACCAGGCCCTTCCTCCAAAGAGAAGACAATGCTAGTCTGAAGAAACCACTATTAGTTAAGATAACATAGACAGAATACAAGTATAACTTTGATTTGTCAGTGTCACATCCAAATGTACCTTATAAGGCCTATCAGTGCCCGGAATAATGGGCTCTCTGGCAAGAATTATAAAACGGGTGATATTATCAGCATCATCCTGCCATTTAATCAAAAAAAGAAGAGGGCGAGATAAGAACTTCATGGTACACAAGATGTCATTGCTAGAAGAACACCTACCAAAATCCCCTAATGGATACAACAACGATATACACAGGTCTACCAAAAAATAAACACTCACCAACTTGCAGCCATTAATAACAGTTGATATCTCATTACATATGTTTCATAAGAAGAAATAAGATCAAATTTCAGTCGAAACAACACAATAGCAAACTTGCCCTCAGCAGATACACAGAGATGCTCAGTTGAGCAAATTAGTAGGAGTTTTCTAGCTTTCTTTTTGCCTTCTCTTTGACATTAGGGTTTTGCTTGCTTGTAAATTTAAGCATTCTAGTTTTATGTATTTGCCTCCTACTAGCATTATTCCTCCTATCATTATGGACAAATATTGCTGCAACAAACCTGTATTCTTTCTTGAATAATATTGAGGCCATATATTGCAGCAGCACGTGCACTTGCCACTGCTCCAGTATCCCTTGCACGCTCTGAAGCTACCATCTGCATCAGAAAGAAAACCCAAAGAAAAAAATAAGACCATACAACTATATCAATCATGATAAAAGTCCACAAAAGCATTTTGTATCACCTGCGCAGCACCAGCTGCATCTTCTGCACTTATTCTAACAAGGCCCAGCTCAGTTAGAGTGTTTTTACACTGATCAAGTGCCTGCAATAATGTAACACTAATTAACAAACTTTCGAATCATTGATCTTCCCTACCCAGCAACTTTACTATTATTTACATCCATAACTGCAAGCAAATGCATTATAAGTATCAGTTCTATTTCATCGGGGAAACATAAGCACCTGAGGGTGACTCAAAACACGCTTGAGATCCTCTTTTCTGACCCCGGGCAATCCCAGAAGACAGTGATTAACATCCAACTGGACTTCACCCACTATGTGCAACCTATGGCGGAGAAGTAGATCATAATTTCGGTGAATACTCCCACCAACTGAATTCTCAATGGGCAGAACAGCTTTATCCACTAACCAAAGTTCAACTGCCTGCCAACCAAATATAAGCATAAAAATGACAAGCACATGTGCACATACAAGGCAGGGGACAATAGTGAGGGAAAATCAAACCTTGAATGCAGCCTCATATTCATCACAAGGAACCGTTTCACAGTTTGGATATGCTCTCAGAGCAGCGTCCTCACTGTATGATCCAGGCACTCCCTAAGTATGATTTCCGATCCATAAATCAGTCATTAACAACAATTAACTACAGCAGGATAATAAAAGAAGGAAAAGTGTTTTACCTGATAAGCAACACGCACTTTTGAGCCATCAAGACGAGATGCTGAGAGGTCAGCAGCAGATAACGGTTCTGAGATTTATCATAGACCGGTGTCAGCAACGGTGGAAACTTTTACGTGTCAAACAATGTAAGTATTTCAGAATAATCAACACTGGTAATCTCTGGGAACTAAACACAGAAGCTGTTATTGCCATTAAACACCCAACAAGATCAAAACCCAAACCGATACTCCGAAATCCTGCCCAAGTGGGGTATGGAACACCCAACAAGATAACTAGTAAAATAGCCTTGCTAAGAAGGAAGAGCTCTTGATCATGATACACATGAAACCTGAATATATAAACAGTTGCCGCAAACAAAGCTAATGAATCCTCATGCCATTTTATCTGCAGAACTTTCATCATCCAGTATCGGTAAACAAAAAACAGAACCCCTAATCTCAAATACAGAAAATAGTCATCATATACTGAAAACCCAGGAACAGAATTAGTTTTATAAGCAAACAATAGCCTATAAGCACCCCTCAAAACCACCTAAACTAGAACAAACATTGCCAATTGCAATTTTCAAATGCAAGAAGAGCTAACTACAACAATCTGACTCCTCATCTGCACTCCAATTAGCTAAATTGATTTGAAAACATGGCAACCACACCAGGAAATTCTAATTAGACCAAACACATGAAATCTCTTGAGATGGCCAAGATTGGCATGTCCATCCTTCAGATCTACAACCCTAATCAACTCTTTTCTCTTAAGTCTAACTAAGATAGCAAGAGTGTGTATTCAATCTCATATATATGTTATTAATGCTACACATGCAGAAAAAATAGAGATAACTTCCTCTATCTTACACATGACAATTCTGATAAGAACAAAGAGAATATCATCATAGATCATAACAACAATGTCACCTGAATGCTGTACAAGATCTTCTTGTTTTCATTCCTCACTGAAATTTTATTAATTCAATGAGATAACACAAACTCAAACACATCCATTTTCTTAATCCTACCGACAATAATTATCATCCACAAGAACAAAACAGTATTAAAAAAAAGAATCCATCCCCAGGAAATGTGCAAAAACTCTAGTCCACTAGTCAAAATATATATAAAAAGAATGAGAAAGTATGAATCTAAAGGAAGATTAGTTGGAACTCACTAGGGAGGGAATTCAAGTCCCTGTGGAACCCAGTGTGCTTAGTTTGGTGGACCCTATCAGTGAGGGGCTCAGTAGCTCCACCATGATTCAATGGTTTCTCATCATCAACAGGGGTTATTGCTTTTTGTCCCAAAACTGCAAAACAACAATCCCATTTCTCTAATCTCCCCAGATCTCTCTTCAAACTCAATCCACCACCCCCCAAACAAGCCCTTGTGCCCAAATCAGGGGATGAAACAACCCCACATCTCAGTATGTTTATATCAGCTCTTAAAGCCATGATCATACAATACAATTTGAAAATTTTCAAGCTACAAGCTCAAATTGAGATACCCAGAAAGATGAATGCCAAATTTGTTGAGAATTCGAGAGACCCACTTCGACATTGTTGAGAAAAATTAGTAAGGGACCCACAAAATGAAGGACAAGCCTTGTGGGTAAGAGCTTGTCCTTGTTTTTTTTTTTTTCTTTTTTGGTTTTTTGTTGGGTGGATGCCAATGGGGAAGTAGAATTTGAAGAAGGGGAAGGGTGGTTAGATGGGGGGAAATTGAAGGGGTGGTAGGTGAGCTGAAAATTTGTTAACACGTTAACAGCGCAGATTTGGAAGAGGAAAAACCACAAATCTGGTAGCGCAGAAATTACCAAAGATTCAACTTTTGATGCCTTCCGATTGGCCAGAGAATGGAATGTAAAACTCTAAGATTGGGGTTTAACAACACTGGAAAAACATAAACGCGTACTATAATGAGAGGAGCAATGAACAAATTTATGAAGGGGACTACCGAACTAGCAGTACTCCAGACAGTCCTTGCAGGGAAGTTTTCTTTTCTTTTCTTTTCTATTTTTTTTTTGGCAAAATATGTCGCCAAATTTCCACTTTTAGTTTTGCCAGATTTTTGATAATTTTGATGCTAATCCATAAAAGAAATTTACATTTAGCTACACATGTTCAAAGGTCAGGTTGGAAGTAACTTACCCTAAACCCGATCCGACACAATTTCATGTAAGGCATTTTTGACCAAAACCTTGACTACCGGACCCTATAATTTAGAATATTTTTATTAATATATATATAAATATTTTTTTTTATTAGATCTATTCAAAAGTCAAGTCGACTTGGGCTTTATGGATTGTCATCTATCATTTTTTTTAAATTAAATATATACATATATATATTTTTTAAAACTGCCGTATCATTGAGTCGGGTTGGCTCAAGACACCCGACCCTAACCAAACTCAAATCCCTGAAACTTTCGGGTTTAGTCATGTCAACCTTAAAAAGGTCTGACTCTGACCCTCAAATTTTCATGTCAGGACGGGTCAGGCAAATCCTTAGCCCACTGATTAGGTTTATGTACACTCTAACTACCTAAAGTTTACTAGAATAACTTTTATGCATCTCATCCTTTGGATAAAGATTTTTAATCTAACTCATCTGAGCCGTAGTTCTTTCTTTTTTTACTCCCCCGATGGTATTGTAATGAGTTTTAGCAAGACTTTTTGATAAAAAAAAATGATTTTTGTTATTAAAATGCTAATAAAATAATGGTTTGTCCTCATTTGAAATGTCAGTAGTAGAAAAATTAACACTTTTTCGGTACATTAAGTTTCAACAATTAAATTATTTGTTATCTTTGAAAATAAGTTATCAAGTCCCCTAGTTTTTATAGTTTGTGTAATTAAAAATTCGGTCATATTTTTTAAGCAAAATGAATGACGTGATCAATTCAGGTGGCAATCTATTATGTGCTCCCAGAAACACATACTCCTACTAATATGAAATATATATTTTTAGACATATTTTTCATATAACAATATTTTTATATTTTAAATTTAGGGAAATTGGATTCTAATAATACGAACTTTTGGTCATATAAGACTTAGGCCCTGTTCTTTTATGCGGTATGGCGTGATAATACGCAGATTACGCAATGAAATTGGCGCTGTGGCCATGTAAATGCATGGTTATTGGTATGTTGTAGTGGGTTTGTTGTATATATATATATAAATATTGTATTGGTAAATGTGAAAAAGTAATTTGTGGTGGGTTGTGGTGAATTGTGGTGAATTGTGGTAGAATGATATTTTGTGGTGGGCTGTGGCAAACTACGATAGGCTGTGGCACCGCAGTTTACCAACTGCAGAAAAGAACAGGGAATATAAACTTTCGATTAAGTGATGGATAATATGAACTTTGACCCCCGGTTGCCCCCATTAACACGCCACCGAGTTAACATTTTCTTGACTCGTCGGCGATCCTACCTGGCCGTGGAGGTTTGTTGCCTTTGCTGTTTGACCATGCCATGTCACCCATTGACTTAAAAAAATTGCCAACTCACCCCCTTTTTTTTCCCCTTTTATTTTTTTTAACCCACCACTCTCTTCTTCTTCTTCTTCTTCTTCTTCTTCTCACACCACCCCCACCATTCTTTCTTTCCACCTACTCAAACCTAAATCCAGCCACCCCACCATTCTTTCCGGCCACCTACTCACCGGAAACCTCATCCACTCTTACCTCCTTTAACCATTTATTTATTTACCCAATCAAAAAAAGGACCACCCAAAATTCGTGATCGAATCCTCCGAAGCTACAACAATGGCGAAAAATTAGGTCTGAAATCGGTGGTAAATCTCCTCCCTGCCATTGTCAGATCCTCCCAAAAGCTCGCCCGCCCTCCGATCTCGAGATTCTCCGTCGCCACCATCGGATTACCCTCTGACGACTGGATCTTCATCGGCGTCAACCTCGAATTTCTAAGTTTGCCCCTCCACCACTCTGTACACGCCGAGCAGTTCCTTGTCACCAACCTCTCTTCTTACCCCCAAACACGCCTTGAAAATGTCGTCGTTTTGGCGTATCCCTGTGGGCATTGTCGTCAATTCCTCCAGGAGGTCCGTGGGGCCCCCGATATCCGGATCTTCATCCCCCAAAACAACGCCGCCGGTGATAAGATCAACGGTTGGGTGGAGGATGATGATTGAAACGGTGCGTTTAGGGCGTTGTCGTATTTTCTGCTACTGGACGATCTGCTGGAGAAAGAGGTGCTGTTGATTCTCGAAACGAGAAGGAATCGCTTGGTTTTGTGCTCCGAAATTCATGCCAGTGGGAATCTGTGCAGCAGCAATAGAGATCATGATCATGATCATCATCATCATGGCATGGTCAAAGGAGGTAAGAGTGGATGAGGTTTCCGGTGAGTAGGTGGCCGAAAAGAATGGTGGGTGACTGGATTTAGGTTTGAGTAGGTGGCCGGAAAGAATGGTGGGGTGGTGTAAGAAGAAGAAGAAGAAGAAGAAGAAGAAGAAGAAGAAAAGAGTGGTGGGTTAAAAAAAATAAAAGGGGTAAAAAAATAAAAGAGGTGAGTTACAATTTTTAAGTCGATACTGACATTAAACAAAGAAAAGCAATAAGCCTCCGCCACTGTAGGATCGCGACAGTCAAGATAATGTTAACTCGCAGACGCACACAAGCAATGTGCCACAAAGCTCATACTATTCATCACTTAATCGAAAGTCAGACATGTTCTTATACTACTGAAAGTTCATATTATTAGAATCCAATTTCCCTTAAATTTATTATATAACTTCTAAATTTCATGTTTATACATTTTTGAAATATTTTTATTTTATATTAATTTTTTAAGTTCTAATTTCTATATATATACACATTTTAACCATTTATTTTTTTTACACACTTTTTATACATAAAATTTATTCATTTGAGTTCTAAATTCAACATCAAAACACATTTTAAGCATTTATTTATTTTATATATAAATTTGCTAAATATATTCTGTCGAAGTACATACCCCAAGGATCATGATATATTCCCACTGTTTCATATTGATTGTCATAATTTTAACTTTTAGGGTCTTCAATGTCAGTTTGTGATTGATAGTTTCTCACATAATATGTTATTAACAATTACAATATAATACTTTTATGATACTCCCTTTGTTTGAAATTATCTGCCATTTGGAGTTGATTTACTAATTAATATCAATGCGCCTAACATTTATGGGGTAATCATGAGCATAATTACTAGCTAACCTTGTTACTTTTAATAGCTCTCATTCTACCACAATAATTATTAAGGGTAAAATAGTAAAATCAGTAATTAATAGGTTATTGGGATTACAAAATGACAGATAATTAGAAATGAGAAAAGTGGGAAGGTCTGTGGTGGTCAACTTTTTTTTTTTAATTACCGTAGTTAAATTAAATATTAGCCGTTGATTATGGATAGCACAATCTTAGCCATTGATTTGAATAAATAATTTTTATATTATTATAGATTGCAATATATTAATTTTGGAATGTAATCATAAACGAATATTGTATATTCCTATTATGTTTTTAGAAATCTTTCCAATCAAAAGCGATTCTATATTTGTGTGCTATACAAATAATCAAATTCGCAAATAATTACAGTAGTTATTAACTTGAGAATAAACTAAGTGTTGGTCTAATGGTTATAGCTAAGAAGCACATTTGGGTCGTGGGTTCAATTCTTTTGATTGTGTTTTTGCTCAATACACATTTTTCATACTCTTCGGTTTGATTTAATTTTTTAAAATTTCCTACTTATAATTAGGCAAGTGAAACAATTAAATTTTGATATCATTCATAATAATAAGAGCAAAATCAACTCTTATAAATTTTATACTGTAATTATTTCTGAAATTTTACTCGTCATTATAAAATTCATTAATGTAAATAATTCCTGATTCAAATCAACTTTTTCACTCATTTAATATGGAATATAAACATCTATATAATGATTTATTTAATTTATGGTAAAGTTCATTAGTTATAAAAAATATTATTTGTATTGTATTCATTAATAAAATAAGTATATGGTTTGTTTTAACGGTAACTTCAATATATACTCCCTCCATCCTATAACGATAGTCTTCCAAGGAAATGCAAATATTTTAGAAAACATTGTTTAAGTCATTGTTTTATGTTGATTTCAGTGGGAAGAGAAAATTATTAATGTTAGATATAGTTAAATGGACGATTATTATCGGACTGCTAAAAAAGGAATAATGAAGTATCCTTATGATACGAAGAGAAGTATCAACTTCACTTACTACGATTTTTATTATTTACAAAATGTGCAAAGAAAATTGAAAAGAATATGTTTTCTTATTTTTTTACATATACATACATACAAACATATATATATATATATATATATATATATATATATATATATATATATAGGAATGAATCACATAAACATGAACCTTATATGAGCATGTGAGCATCAAAGCATTTCTGGCGGACATCAAGTATTATTTTCATGGACATCAAATATGAATGATGGAAATAAAATTGGATATTTGATGTCCTGTCCATGAAAACAATACTTGATGTCCGTCAGAAATGCTTTGATGCTCACATGCTCATATAAGGTCCATGCTCATGTGATCCATATATATATATATATATATATATATATATATGAAAATTGAATTATAATAATTCCTACTTTCACCAATTGCATAGCAATAATCATACTTTCATTTTAGATTCTGGCGGTCCAAAAAAATAAAATAAAATTAGATTCTAGTGGTACCAAATCCACCTCCAAATTTTTTTTTCATTCCTATCTAAACATTGTTTTTATTTTTTTCATTCCTGCCCCCATAAAGATAATGAAGTGTAGTTACTAAAATAATTTTTAAATTATTTCTTTGAGACTCTGAGAGATTATTTTGATTTTTTAAAATAAATAAAAGTGAAAAAATCATTAAAAAATCGTAAAAAAATTCAAAAAAATTGGAAGAAACGCCATAAATTTATTAAAAATCATGGTAAAGTGTTGTACTAAGTTTTGAATCAAACGCAACACAAAATCTATGATATTTGATGTCCATGTAAACAATACTTGATGTCCGTCAGAAATGCTTTGATGCTCATATGCTCATATAAGGTCCATGCTCATGTGATCCATTCCCTATATATATATATATATATATATATATATATATATATATCATAGATTTTGTGTTGCATTTGATTCAAAACTTTGTATAACACTTTACCACGATTTTTAATGAATTTACAGCACTTCTCCCAATTTTTTTGAATTGTTTTTCTATTTTTTATGATTTTTTCAATTTTATTGTTTTTAAAAAATCATATTAATTGCTCGGAATCTCAAAAAAATAATTTAAAAAATGTTTTAGCAACTGCACTTCATTACCTATCTGAGGGCGGGAACAAAAAAAACAAAAACAATATGGGGTAGGCATGAAAAAAATAAAAAGAATGTGGTGATGGATTTGGTACCACTACAATACAATTTTATTTTTTCTTGGACCACCAGAATACAAATTGAAAGTAGGGATTATTGCCATCCAATTTGCAAAAGTAGGGATTATTAGAATCCAAATATACATACATATATATATATATATAAATTGAATTATAATAATTCCTACTTTCACCAATTGTATAACAATAATCATACTTTCATTTTAGATTCTGGCGGTCCAAAAAAATAAAATAAAATTAGATTCTAGTGGTACCAAATCCACCTCCAAATTTTTTTTTTCATTCCTATCTAACATTGTTTTTATTTTTTTCATTCCTGCCCCCGTAAAGATAATGAAGTGTAGTTACTAAAATAATTTTTAAATTATTTCTTTGAGACTCTGAGAAATTATTTTGATTTTTTAAAATAAATAAAAGTGAAAAAATCATAAAAAAATCATAAAAAAATTCAAAAAAATTGGAAGAAACGCCGTAAATTCATTAAAATTTATGGTAAAGTGTTGTACTAAGTTTTGAATCAAATGCAACACAAAATCTATGATATTTAGGGTATACTATCGATGATGTCCCACTACAATCCATTTTTATTTTCTTTTGAACCATCAAAATTAAAATTGATAGTAGGGATTATTGTTGTTCAATCGTGAAAGTAGGGATTATTAAAATCCAATTCTTATATATATATATATATATATATATATATATATATATATATAGGGAAATTGGATTCTAATAATCCCTACTTTCACCAATCGACAAATGACCGATCTTTCACTTTGTATTCTGGTGGTCCAAAAAAAAAAAAATTGGATTGTAGTGGGATATTTTAGATAGAATCATAGATTTTGTGTTGCATTTGATTCAAAACTTAGTATAACACTTTACAATGATTTTTAATGAATTTACGGCGTTCTCCCAATTTTTTTCATTTTTTTACTATTTTTTACGATTTTTCACTTTTATTATTTTAAAAAAATCGTAATAATTATTCGGAGTCTCAAAAAAATAATTTAAGAAATATTTTAGAAACTACAATTCATTAACTTTCTAGGGGCAGGAATGAAAAAAAACAAAAACAATATAGTGTAGGAATGAAAAAAATAAGTAGAATGTGGAGGTGGATTTGGTACCATTACAATCCAATTTTATTTTTTTTTTGGACCACCAGAATACAAAGTGAAAGTACGGTCCACCATTGTCCAATTGGTGAAAGTAGGGATTATAAGAATCCAATTATCCTATATAGACACACACTAGTAGCAATGTCGTGCAAGTCACGAGCGACAAAAAATATTTTCTATTAAAAGTTGCAATCAAATGTGAACATAAGTAAGAGTCCTAGCCCCGATGCCGCTAATTGCCCCCATAAGTGTAACTTTATAGAAAATTCATTGCAATAACCAACACATCTACACTACTCCTGCCCCCATCTCAGTAAATCATCGTTCTGTTTTTGTTCCTCATTTGCTATTGGGCAACATTGTAATATAATTTCATATACAACTCCCATCTATTGAGTTGTCTCCATCTACAAAAGACTCATGAGTACAATAGCATATGAAACCACATGAGTATGTACATTCAAAGCACCAATAAAATAACCGACACCATCCTAATTTTATTTTTATATAACAATAATAAAAGTGTAGTGACTGTTAAAATTTAAAATATTCTCAAAAAGTTAATCTATAACCAAAAAAATTAAAAAAGAAATTAATAAACTCAAACTTATATGAAATAAGTACACACTACACTAGACATTATTTAATGATATGTCCATAAAGATAAAAACTAATATGATATTTTTTTGATTAAAAAACGAATCAATACAATATTTGTGATAAGAAACAATTTAATAAATTTTTTTTTGACAAAAAATTATATAATGCATCAATGGGAACATGAACCTGTGACCTTTAGGTCTATACAGAATATTACCTACTATCTTTACCAGATGAGTCATTAAGAATTTGTTTTAGCATCTTGCATTTAAATGTAATTAGTACATCAGTCCATTACATCAATACACCACTACAAAACAGTTGTTATTGGGCGACAATTTTTT
This sequence comes from Portulaca oleracea, assembly GCA_029582165.1. NCBI lineage: Eukaryota > Viridiplantae > Streptophyta > Magnoliopsida > Caryophyllales > Portulacaceae > Portulaca > Portulaca oleracea. The sequence goes on from CM055887.1 coordinate 14,086,394, forward strand.
CCTCTTTGGGCGACAAAATTTTAATAAATTTTTGTTCTACTCCCTCCGTTCCATATTAATTGTCCAAAATATCGTCTTTGACTAAAATTTTTTTATAGCATATTTTATCAAAAAATTACAAAACTATATTTTTATAATAATACTTTTCGTTATGAATTTAATGATGGTAATTTCGTATATTAGAACATTGTATATGTTGAGAAATTAATGACGTGTCAGGACAATTAATATAGAACGGAGGAAGTATTGTTAGAGAATATGGGATCCCCTCTTTTTTTTGTTCATCAGTCCATTATTTTTGTTCTTTACTCCAGGTTTTGCAAATGATCGTGCACAAATTGAAAAGCAGTCTAACTGTTAGAGAATATGGGATCCCCTCTTTTGTACATATGAAGCACTAACCAAGTAGCCTATTTTGCATCCGAAAGCAAGAAAAACAAACTATGCTTCATTTTGGGCAGGTGAATGCCACTTTTGTACAACTAGCTAAATGGTTGATCATTTTGTACAACTAGCTAGTGACATTATGATTTTATTAACTTGCCAAACTCTACTCATTTTGGCATATATATTTATTTCTATGTTAAATACTCTTGTAAGACATTTGCACTAATTATCTAAGGTTTATATATTATGTCTTTTAATGTTATTTGAAACATTAAAGTATCACAATAAATAGTTTCAATATTATTGAAATAATGTATAACAGATATGTAAATTGCACAACATATGGATCGGTACGTGGCGACGGAACATTTTGTCGCACATTCTCATCAAATGACAATAGAAAGATAATTTGCCGCACAAAACACTATTAAGTGCCGGAAACTTTTATCGCACAATTGTACAAAATGGACTTCGTATTTGGGAATTTGTCGCACAAAACATTATCAGGCGACAAAATATTTTGTCGTCCATTAGCGTAAAAAGGGCGATAGATGTGGTAATCTTGTCGCCCGGACATTGTGCGTCGCTTCTCGGATGACGAACTAACGACGAAATTTGTTTTGTCGCACAAGATCTAGGGTGACAAAATTGTGCTTTTGGGCGACAAAATTAACTGCAGCTCATCAGTGTGTTTCTTGTAGTGCATGATTGTATTACCCTAATCCCCATTCGTCGGCTTCAGCCCGCCACCTTCGCTGCATTCTCCTCCTCCTTCTCCTCTGTGCACCCCTCCCCCTTCCTCCTTGAGGACCTTCACCACCGCCGATCCCTCTTCCTCACCCACTTCCCTTCCGCCTCTCTTTCTCTCTCCCCTTCCGTCATCAGCAGTAGTATGGGAGGTTTTGTTTTTTATTACAGATTTTCAGCCTTTGATAAGAGATGCGTGAGAGGTTTTGTTTTTGATGATGATGATAATTTCGGAGCTAGCACCAGACATTCAAGGTGTGGACTCTTTAATGAAAGGTCAAGAAATTAAAGGATGAACTTTCCATACACAAATATAAAATATAAAATATTATTTTAATAAAAAAATTTATTTATTTTATATTTATCATGAATATAAAAAGAATATTTAAAAGATTTCATAAAGATTTTATTATATTTAAAAAAATTAAAAAAATTTAATGGTTTAGATTAATTCTCAATAGATCAACGATTCATATTGATTGACTACCGTAGTAAAAAAAAAAAAAATTGACTATCTTAGAATTTTTCCTACCAGTAAACTAAGTGTAAAACTGTAAAAGTATAACAACAAGAATCATTGCCAGATAACTGAAGTTCTATGCATGCTCAACTTGCAACAATTTTGAAATTAATTGAATGAGATATCTGCAACCTTATAGACAAACTTGATATTAAGATCAAAAGAGGGAGATGTCCAATAATTTGTTTTTTTTTTTGGTGGGGGGGGGGGGGGGGGGGGCACAGATCGATGATGTGTATATGGAGAAATTAAGATGACATGAGCAATTGTTGAGAGATGATTGAGGAGGGTGTATATGATGTTGTTTGTTGTTGCATTTTAAAGATCATTCGACATATATTATGGTCAAAGTGTCAAAGTTAAAGAACCTCATAATTTATTTTCAAAACAATAATGTCAGACAATTTAGCTATCAATTGATGTACTCCCTCCTTCCCATATTATTTGTTTCTTAAGACATAATTCACTAAACCAAGAAAACTTCCAATCTACATTAATTTCATTGTTGGAAATGAGAAAAATGTGAATAAAATGGTGAATAATAAAGAAAAGTGGTGAATAAAAGAGAAAAGTTGAATAAAAAGATGTATTTAATAAGGTTAATTTGATAAATTAGTGATTAATGTGTTATTGGAATTGTAAGATGACAGATATTATGGGAAAAAGAAAGTTAGTTAAAGTAACAGATAATATGGGAAGGAGGGAGTACCGAATAATTAGTTTTTTTTTTCCCCCACAATAGTATGAAGATTTAGCCTTTACAATTTCCCAATAGCCTTTACAATTTCTCATTCATGCAATAACGATCATCCATTTTAGAACTCATAGCAAAGGAAGATTTAGCTTCCAAGCTCAATGTCATGTAGACAAGGCCATACCTATCTACTACGCAAAGTGATGATATGAATTTTGCCACAAAATATTTTTTTTTTGTGTGTATTTTTTTACTATCATTTTAATATTTATTAATCCCTCCATTTTAGAATAATTTTCATTTAGAATTAGGGCAATTGTGTCAAGACTCTTACCATTTTCTTACTTTAAAATAGGTTTGTTGTGCCTATGATATGTGGTTGTAAAATCAGTAAAAACAAATATAGGGATTTTCCATCTAGTGACCGTGTTTTTTTATACTTTTAATTAGATCAGACCTAATTGTTAATTTCATTTTCTTATCTGTTGCAAGCCTAAAATTTGTTTATAGTAGATTTTATATTTTCAGTGAGGCAAGACTTTTTTTCAACATGATGTCAGTTTTAACATCAATTTATTAGGCATTCCTGAAATTTGTGTTTCAAATATATAGTGTGATTGTTCACTTGTAGGTATCAATTTGTTCAATCTCAATAATGTGATTATTCACTTGCAGACATCCTAGATTATAAATTTCAGGTGCATGCAATATATATTGAGTTTTAAAGTATAAGTTTTAGGGAAATAGTTAAACATTCAAGAAATGAACTAAATTAAAAAAAAAAGCAAGGTAAAAAATAGGCATTTTCTCTTTTCGTGTAGAAAAGGGGCTAAAAAAGTAGAACTTAATTATCATACCCATGGACGGTCCTAAATAAGAAGTAGCATCATGATCAAGTTAAGCTCTAAGAAAATCTCCACTTAGACTCTATGTATTGAGCTTTCTTTCTTCTTGATTAAGGCTTATTGACAACTTTATATGCTACTTGAGAATTAATCCTAAGGCTCTAAGGGACTTTAGTCCATCTTATTCCAAGCTCCTTAGGAGTATGAAATAGATGCTAGGCCCACTCAAGCCCTCTTTACAATACAAGAGATCAACTTCAAGAAGTCCTAATATATACCATGGTTAGAGCTTCAGGTCAAAGCCCTTGACAAAGACGTTCTGCTAGTTTTCAAGCACCAAGGTCAATTATGTCAAAGTCCTCAAAAGGGGACGGATCTAGGAGTAGTGGTGGAGCAGGGGGTGGCTACATTATTAGGGATGCTCGAGGGGAGGTGATCCAAGTGGCTTCATTCAATCTTGGGAATTCCTCAGTCCTGATTGTTGAGGCCACGGCTATGCGGAATGTGGTTAGGGATGCAGTTAAGGGAGGATATCGTCGTCTTATTTTAGAAGGGGATAATCTCGTTCTTATTAATGCAGTCTTGGGAGTTTTTCGTGTGCCTTGGGAGATTGCAAAGTTAGTTGAAGATATCCGGGTCTTTATGACGTTTTGTGAAGATATCCAGGTTTAACATACTATTCGTGAAGGGAATCGTGGTGCAGATTGGTTAGCGAAATTTGAGCTTTCTTTAGTTTCCTCTTGTTGTTTCAATCATAGTTTTCATAGGTGCTTATCGGTTATTGTTTTTGAAGATGCGCTTGGAAGATCCCTTGAGAGAAGGGCTTCTTAGTGTTGTTGTTTACCTGTTATAAAAAAAAAATGACCAAGATCATCTTCAATGTCAATCAAGCATGACATATTTTAGTGTCAACTGCTGATCATGGGAACCATCAAGGCCGATCAAGTCAACATGAGCCTTCAAGCTTCAACCTACACCAAGGATTGCTTTATCTATTGCCTGAGGCTAGGCTCACAATTGTTGTATGGCATGAAAGAGTAGGTGAGAGAGAAAAGTGTGGGCTCCACGCTGATAAATTTGCGGCCAAAAAATTGAATTTGATTAGTGTTGTGTTAGTTTTATTTTTTACTTGTATTATTGTTTGTATTATTAAACAATTGAAATTGATGACATGGTAGAAATTAAATTTGGATTAAAAAAAATTACACTGGTTCAATGTTGGCCTTGGATTCTATCATTTTATGTTTAGAACTATTATGTTTCAACATATGTCAATTTCTTATACCCTTTTTAATTTTTATTAATTAGTTTCTTTCAACTTTTTCTAACTTTTATCAATTTTTTAAAGTTCCTTGCAACTTTCACTTGTTTCTTTCGCGTTCTTAAAAAATATGAATTATTAAATTGCTATATAGTGTATTATGTAATATTTTTTCCGCATTGATTAAAAAGAAGTAAAATATTTGAGAAATGTATAATTACCCTTAATTTTTTCACTAAAAATTAAAATTAATATACATATTCACTACAGGACTTGTTACAATAAGTAAATCTATATGTTAAATTATAATTTTTTATAAAATTGAATATTTTAAAGGAAATTCTACAATAGTTGACTTTTTTTCAACTATCGTAGTTAAAAAGTGAAAAGAACATTAATTTTACCATAAAAATTCAAAATCAATATAGGTTGATCAAAGTAACTTAATACAATAATTAGCCATGTTTAAGAGGATATAAATCTTTTTAAAAAATATGATTTATTTTTGATAAAATAAATGGTATAAAGTTTTCAACTACCATAGTTGAAAATAAATTCAACTATGGTAAAATTTTCACATTTGTCCGTGTATGTGATTGATAAACAATAAAGTTTTGGTAGAAAAAAAGATAAATAGTAAACTTTAATTTACGATATCAATACTAGGTTTAGGTGTTTTTTAATAACAAAATAATACCTGAATTTTCTTTTTATCTTTCATTATGTGATAAGAAAAGATGAATACTAAAATTAATTTCACAATACAAACTCATCATTACATAATAAAATAAAATACTAACCTTATCAATGAGATAATTTGCATAATGACCAGAATGTTTTCATTGGAAAAACATATACAATGAGCAAGTGAGGAACATTAAACGCTTTGATTTAAAAAAAAAAGGTTAAATAGTCAATAACCTTCTCATGATCATTAATAAAATTTTAATTTAAAAATTAATGTTCAAATTAATATACCATCATTTATGATAAATTATAGTCGTACATTAATAAAACATGAGATTATAAAATTAGAATCTTTTCATCTACCATCCTCTACTATACTCTTTATATCCTTAATGATGTCAAAATATAATTACTATTATTATTATTATTATTATTATTATTATTATCTACTATTTTATTATATTAAAACATAATCACCCAAGCAAATAAGTTGCCATGTGTTACCATTTGGTAGCTTTAGTTGAGTTCCAAACCTATTTTCAAAATTAAATAAATTAATATTTTTCTTCCTTTTGGTAATAACATTTAATGATGAAATTAGTATAGTAAATAATTAGACTACTAATTATTAATTAATATATGCGAAGTCATGCAATATTTCTTTGCCTTTTCGTGCGTGTCCATGCATGACCATATATTTAATTGCAAATATTTAATTAATATAATATTATATATTGAAATATTTATTGTCAAAAGTTTGAGTTTTTTTTGTTTTTGTTGATGGGCAAATTTGAAAAATTAATCACACATAATTTATAACACCATATATTAAAAATGTATAAGTAGTTAAGAACTCTACAGAATAAGACAATTAAGAAAAAATTACCAACCACAATGAAATTGAACTTGGTAGAATTTTACAAAAAGAAAATGCAGCTCAACAAATAGCATCCATCAATGGAAACAATTAAATATTAAACTAAATATTTAAGAAAAGTGTATAGTTTAAAGTTGAAGATCTAAGTTTTAACGACATGCAATGTTGAAGGGAATGAATATATAATAATAATAATAATAATAATAATAATAATAATAGCAAAATATAATAATAATAATAATAATAATCTATATATTATAATAAAAATCATTGTGGGTCCTACGAAATAGAGCCGCGGGAGTGACTGTAGGGGAATTGGCCAATCACAACGTAGAAAATTACTTTTTTTCTATTTTCTATTTTTTTTATTTTCAATGCGGATTTTATTTTAAAATTAAAAAAACCAGAAAGTATCACTAATCCTTGACTGCTTTGGACTCTGAATTAAATTATTTTGGTGCAAATAACAGTAATTATTTTGGTGTTGCCAATAATAATAATAATAATAATAATAATAATAATAATAATAATAATAATAATAATAATAATAATAAAAGAAGAAGAATAAGAATAAGAATCTATATATTATAATAGAAATTATTGTGGGTCCCACGAAATAAAATTACGGGAGTGACTATAAGGGAATTGACCAATCACAACGTAAATTTTTTTTATTTTCAGTCCGAATTTTATTTTAAAATTAAAAAAACCAAAAAGTATCACTAATCCTTGATTGCTTTGGATTCTGAATTAAATTATTTTGGCGCAGATAACAATAATTATTTTGGTGTTGCCTATAATAATAATAATAATAATAATAATAATAATATTAATAATAATAATCTATATAATATTAACAGTAAAGTTTGTGGGTCCCGCTAGATGGAGAAAGGAGATTAATTGTAGAGATTTCGACGAATCAAAAGATAAATAAATACTGAATTAAATTATTTTGGTCCAAATATCAGTAATTATTTTGAAATAATAATAATAATAATAATAATAATAATAATAATAATAATAATAATGATGATGATGATGATGATGATGATGATGATGTAATAATAATAATCTATATAATAAGAATAATAATAATTTATATCTATATATTATACTCTGTGCAACACAAAATAATTATTATCACCAAAAATCCAGCACTATTGCGGCTAGGTCAATTACATTCATGGCTTTTTGAAAACATATAAATACAATACATTCACAAGCAAAACACTAATTTTTGTAAAGATCTCTTTTCATCCACTATACCGAGCAATCATAATCTTGATTTTGTGTATATTTTATTTGAACAATTATGTTACGATTCGTTTTCATTTGATAATATTATTAAGGGAATTGATATAATGAGAATAAAGATTTTGTGAGAAGAAAAGCATAGCAAATCATAACCATTGATTCCAAGATCAAGGGTGGATATTAATTTTGCTTTTTTCTTCTTATTTTTTTTGGGAAAATGTGAATAATAAATGCTACAACCTTTTTCTTTTTTTTTTGTTGGCTGGGAAAAAGAGAGCAATTAATGTAGTGTGATTTCCAATGACATGCTAATTAATTCGCAGCTCTAGAGAACTCAGAATGAACATCAACTATACCCAGAATGAACATCAACTTTACCATAAATGAACACCACATATACCCAGAATGAACATCAACTATACCATAAACGAATGCCACTATACTATACGTTCGTTTATGGTATAATTGATGTTCATTATGAGTATATGTAGTGTTCATTTATAGTATGGTTGACGTTCATTTATGGTAAAGTTGATGTTCATTCTGGGTATAGTTGATGTTCATTCTGGATATAGTTGATGTTCAATCTAAGTTTTCTAGAGTTGCGAATTAATTAGCATGTCATTTGAAATTACACTGCATTAATTGTTCTCTTTTTCCTAGCCAACAAAAAAAAAAACGGTTGCAACATTTATTAGTCACATTTTCCCAACCAAAAAAAAAAAAGAAAAAGCAAGATTAATATCCACCCTTGATCTTGGAACCAATGGTTATGATTTTCTATGCTTTTCTTCTCACAAAATCATTCTTCTCATTATATCAATTTCCTATTATTAATGTTTCACTCTTTCTAATTTATATTCCCATGTTATATAGTTTATTTTTTTATTTTCTATGAAAAATAACTATTTTTTCCTACACCGTACATTGCACGGGTTTAAGACTAGTAATAATAATAATAATAATAATAATAATAATAATAATAATAATAATAATAATAATAATAATGTTACATGGAAGTATAATACTCCAATCTGATTATATTATTTTCAATTTAAATGATTGATAATACATAATGCTTTAATACAAGTCAATTTACATTTAAAGAACATTTTCAAAATGTGTTGGACAAATAATGAAACTCTCTACAAATTTCGTACTACTCCTTCAACCAAATACTAAACAAAAAAGAAAAAACATAGTTCGAAAACAAAAGACACTCCTTCCTTCCCATATTATTTGTCACATTGGACATAATTTCAAAAACCAAAAAAACCATCCTTCACCATTAATTTAGCTCATTAGAAAAGTGAAAATGTTGAATAAAAAAGAAAAATGAAAGAAAAAAATGTAATTAATAGGGTTAATTTGATAAATTTGTAATTAGTGTGTTATTAGAATTATAAAGTGACAGATACTATGGGAAAAAAGAAAGGTAGTTAAAGTGACAAATAAAGCAAAACAACCCGTGCATGAAACGGGTAGAAACACTAGTCTATTTTAATATATTAAAAAAAATGTGCATATCTAGCAAGTTGCCATGTAGCATTCTCATAGTCTCATGTAGTAAATTAAATTCCAAAATATTTTTAAATCATAATTAAACTTCATTATTGAAGTCCCTCCAACTTCCTAGATTTAATTGATAATTTATTTTTTGAAGAGTTTAATCATTATAAATAAATAAATTTATACTTTATTATAACACAATTATGAAAATTGCTTTAAACAATTGAGTATAAAACTTAACAATTATTGAAATACTTTATTTATTTCAACACAATTATGAAATCACTATAAATAAATTAATTAAGCATAAAACTTTACAATCATCAAAATAATATATATATATATATAAACACAAGCACCCAAGGGAATTACAAATAAGAAAAAACAATTTGGGAAATTTGATTATTTCCAAAGCATATTCAAAACCTCACAATTTAATACTTTCATAAATATATTCTAAATAAAAGAAAATCTTAATATTTGATTTAATACATAACTAAGACATTCCCTAATTTTTCTTTCATCAATGTTATATTATAATATTTCAACACAACATAGGAAATAAAGTATAATTGATATTAAAGTAAAATTTTCATGAAAAATCTAGACTATTATTTTTGTAATTTCTTTAATAACTATTTTAAAAAAATAAATTTTTATTAACAATACTATATATATTTCTATAGATAGAAAGTTTAAATTATAAGTAACTATCATAAACTAAACAAGACGTTTTAGTAAAGGTAGATAAAAAGAATTATAAAAAAATTACAAATTAATATGGCAAATTAATATCATAAACTATAGCAGGGGATATCATAAACTATAGTACTTTAGTTTGTTGTTTTTTTATGTTCATTCTTAATTTGGCAAATTAATATGGCTTTATCTCTAAATTTTGCCAAATTTATTTTTGCTCAAGAAAAATTGTCAGATTTATTGAACTTCTAATATATATCCTTTTCATTACTATTACTAATATTTGTAGCTTTCCCTCAAATAAATCCCCACTTTGGCTTTTTTACGATTTCAAATACGCTGCTTTGAATATTATAATTTTGAATATAATATCATAATTTTATAAAATTATTTCTTCATAAATTTAATTAATGATAGTAATTTTATATAACTAATTTCAAAACCAGGCCAATACATCAAAAAAATTTATAAGACGATGTATAAACAATTTTATAAGACAAGATGTTTTTGTGTGTATAAACAAGGATATTTTTTTTTTACTCTTCAATATCATGTTTGAGTATAATTTGTATAAATAATTAATTTGTTAATTTGTCTTGCAGGATTGTAGTTGTATAAGTCAACAGTTGGTATATTTTGGAAAAAAATATACTTTACAAGAAATGACCTAAGTAGTGGAGGTACTTTTTCTTCTCCTACTAAAATTCTAACTATGTCAATTCAATTCTACTTCTCTTCAACATTTTTTTGGAAATCTAATAATCTATATATAATCAATTTACATAGAAGTGAAGTTGTATATTCTTTCTATTTCTTTTGTCTCTACATATGATAGTTTTATATACATATGCATGGCAAAGCATTTTCATGTAAGAATGTTAGTTTATATATGTTTTCCTATTAAACATATTATCAAGTTTTTATGAGTGCTTACTTATAGAGACATGGTTTTCTAACTAAGAATAAATTAAATCTAATAAGAATAAGGGGAAAATATATTTATTAAGTCTTTTGTAGCAAACATATTGGTGTTTACAATTCGATAAAAAAAAGTAAGAGTAAGTTATTTTGAATAAAACAATATAATAACCTTTTGGTAAATATAAATAATTAGATGGAATAATAGCAATTAACATTTATTTCAATTGTATATTTGTATGTTATCCATACATAAGTCTTTCAACCCAAAACAATTACATTTACTTAGATTTATGTAGTCATACAGCTAAAGATTAACTACCAATAACTTTCAAATCCATACAATACATTCATTTTTATGATCTATTATTAGATAATAAATGCTCACGTTCTTACATGAAGAAAATTTTAATTTTCAACTATATTAATAAGGTTGTTTATGAAACTTAAAATTATTTATAATTAAAATAAGATATTACATTTCTTTAAAAAAGACAAAAAAAATTATAGAATAATTCATTAATTTTGCTCATATAAATTTCTTAGATTTTTATGAAAGAATAAAATCTTTCAGATTTTAAATTATATGAAAAACATAACAGAAATATATTGTATATTCTAACTCTTGAAAGTATATATACATATTTTGTTGTACAAAAGGAGTGTTTTAAAGCTAAATTGTGAGTTACAACTTAATTAAAGGGTTGAAAAACTACATTGAATTATAATTAGTTAGTATGGGTAACCTAAACTTTATTACATTATTTTTGTAGTAGTTTCGGTTACAAGAATACTTTAAGTTGAAACTTCTATATTGAATTATTAACAATTATATGTACTATTTTTTTTGATAGAATTATTATGTACTATTGGCCAATCTTATTTTATTAATTATATTCCCTTTATTATATTAATTATGTTACAAGAATAATTTCAAAAATTATAATTATTATTTCATCCTTATTAACTTAAAACCATGAATGTTTATGTTTAATTTGGCTAATTATTTTCATTTTACTTGAATTCAACTATAAATAATATCTATGTTAGCTTCTATTAAAAAATGAATGTGTTTATACTCTAAGAAATGGGATATATTTCCCCTTAGATAAAAGAAAAGGATTATATTTCAATGGCAATACTGTTCTGGCCGACAATTTATGTTTTAACTCTATTTGTTGTTATAATATTTATTGGCAACCGATTTATTTCACAACACTATTTCATTAAAATTAAATTAGTATCAGATATTAGTATAAATATTGTTGCTTTTTACAATTCACTACATATAATTACCTTTATTTATGTTGGAGGAGATATGTTACGTTATACCTAATTTAGATTCTGCTTCATATTACATGATTCAACTAAGATATTTGATTAGGAGAGATCTTAATATTTGGAAAAAGATAAAAAAATATATATTCACATATTATAATCATAATTACAAAATCTTTTATTTTTGTCAAAATATAAGAAAATTATACATTCATCATATTAATTGTAACATAAGCAATATTTTCGACAATATATGTAGTTTAATTTTATGCCAATAATATGTATAGTTTAAAACATATTAGAATAATATACTTACAAACTTACAATCATTTTTGACATGCTCTAAGCAACGTTTTCAATAATATGCGTGATCTATTGTTGTCCTGTGCAACGCACGGGTATGAGAACTAGTATATATATATATTCAGAAGAGGATTCTTGGAATTTTTGACATGGATAGGACTTGGATTTTTGAACAAGATGAGATCGGTAAGTTTTTTGCTTCTCATTTTGAAGATTTCTTTGCTAGAAAAGATGTAAGGGGAAAGTACGGTGGTCAACTATTATGATGGGGAGTTTGTTATCTCCTGAACAAGCAGATTCCTTATTGATGCCTTTCACTGATAAGGAAATTAGGGATATAGTGTTTTCAATGGATGGTAACAAGAGCCCTGGTCCTGATGGTTTTAACGCTTTTTTCTTTCAAAAATCTTGGCATATTATTGGAAAAGATGTATGTCGTGCGGTCAAGTCCTTTTTTGATTCTAGTGTTATTATGAATGAAATGAATTCTACCTTGTTAACTTTGATCCCTAAAGTTAATAATCTTGAAAACGTTAATGATCTGAGGCCTATATCTTGTTGCAACATCATTTACAAGATTAGTACAAAGCTTATATGTCTCCGTCTCAAGAAGGTTTTTCCCTTTTTAGTAGATGAAGAACATGCTGCTTTTGTTGAAGGGAGATCCATTATACATAATATCCTTATTGCAGAGGACTTGGTGCGGTTCTATAATAGGAAAGGAGTTCAGCCCAGCAGTTTGTTGAAGATAGATATTCAGAAGGCGTACGATACCGTGGACTGGGAGTTCATGGAACAGTTATTACTGGCTCTACGGTTTCCTTCTAGATTTGTTGATAGGATCATGACCTGTGTACGTTCTGCATCTTTCTCTGTAAGTTTTAATGGTGCTACATTTGGGTTCTTCAAGAGTGGGAGGGGGCTTCGCCAGGGGGATCCCATTTCCCCTCTCCTTTTTGTTCTCATAATGAATTATCTGGGTGGAGCTCTGATGGAAGCAGCCATGAATCCTCTATTCAAATATCATCAATTCTGTAGACCCTTAAAGCTGAATCATCTATGTTTTGCAGATGATTTATTGCTTTTTTGTAATGGGGATAGATATTGATAGCATTAAGCTACTGCTCGATGCTCTAAACCACTTCTCTGAGTGTTCTGGTCTTCTTCCTAATATTGCTAAGTCTGAGATAACATTTGCTGGTATGAATGATGAGCTCATTCAAAAACCCTTAGATTTAACTGGGTTTTCGAAAGCTGATCTTCCATTGAAATATCTGGGAGTTGCTATCAAGCCTACGAGGCTCAATAGGCATGACTGTGGATTACTACTTTCAAAGATGTCCAAGAGGCTTCAAGGATGGGCTGTTAACAAATTGACCTACGCTGGATAGATTGAATTAGTTAACAGCATACTGATGGCTGCCCATAGTTACTGGGCACAAATTTTCATAATTCCGGCTAGTGTTATTGAAGAAATAAGCAGGCTTTGTCGGGTTTTTCTCTGGGGCGGTAATGATGCTAAAACTCCTCCGGTTACGTGGAAGTCCTGTTGTCTCTATAAGAAAGAGGGTGGGTTGAATATAAGAGATGCTCAGAGTTGGAATAAGGCAGCACTTGGAAGCCTGTTCTGGCAAATCATTATGAATAAGGAAAGCTTATGGGTGAGATGGGTTAAATGTCTTTACCTTAAGAAACAGACTGTCTGGAATTACACGGTGAAACAGAATGTTTCTTGGTACTAGAGGCGTCTGTTGTGCATTAGGGATGAGCTCCGTCCCCTGTTTCTAGACTGTTTTTTGAAGGGTAGACATTACAGACTCAAGGCAGGATATAATTTTCTGAAGTTCCATCAAAATGAAGTTGAATGGCATTCTCTTGTATAGCACAAGAGAATTGTTCCTAAATTCTCTTTCATTTTACAGAAAAGACTGATTACCCTTGACATGGTTAAGAAGTTTGGCTTTTTGCTAGCTAATCGCTGTTTCTTGTGCAAGAAAGAGGAGGAGACAAACAATCATCTTTTTTTTTCATTGTTCCTTTTCTAAGGAAGTGTATTCAGACACTTATCAGATTTTGGATTTGGAAAAGATAGACCTGAAGGATGAGCAGATATGTGTGGAAAGTTTTTCAAGGTGCCTAAGAACAAGTCATGCTCTGATAATTGCTGCTGTCATCTACCATTTATGGCATGAATGCAATAGAAGAGCTTTTCAAGATTTAGAAAGAAATCCTGAGGCTCTATCTCATGTAATTGCTGATGATGTACTGTTGACACTCAACTGAGTCTTGGCTTTGAGTATTGTTTTTTGTTTTCATTTGGGTGCTGTTTAGTCTTGGGGAGGGGGGCTGTCTTCTCCCCTTTGTATGTTGGATGATCTTTGTTTCGTTAATGGAATTTAACCAAAATTTTCCAGTATATATATATATATATATATATATATATATATATATATATATATATATATATATATTTGCAACAAAACAAGACTATATTATTAAAAAAACAAACTCAAAGACAGATTACAAGGCCTCAAGAGTCAGAGGTGCAGTTCAAAGACTCAACACAATATTAGCACTACTACCATGCTTTTTCCCCTTTCTAGCTGTTCTAATCGTTCTAACTCTTACATCTTCCTTGATTTGATGGATGATTATCCTAGTAGATCTTTTGGGTTTGCCATGGATTATGTTGTTTCTTTCTCTCCAAATGCGATAAACCAATGCACCATAGATCCCCCAAACGAGAGATTGGACGGTGCGAAGAGTGTTGGCCCTATCCTTTATCCCCTTCCAATTCTGGGGATCTGGAGAAAGGAGAACATTGCAATATGGCCACAAGCTTATCTCTTGATGATTTCCTTGGCTATCTCGCAATGATGGAACAGGTGGGAATGAGTTTCCTCATCCACGCCACACACAGGGCAATTTGGGTTTCCATTGTTTTGCCAACGGTGTGTTCGAGCTCGCACCGGCAGGCGATCCTAGACTCTTAGCCATAGAATGAAAGTGTGTCTAGGAGTGATCAGTTTGCCCCAGACCGCTTCCTTCCACCATGGTTCCCCCTCATCGGGTAGAAGCCATTTGTACCCGCTGGACCCAGTGTATTGCTTTGAGCTTCCCCATTCCCATCGAGCATCTGGTCTTGTCCCCCATTTAATGGTTTCCTTGATCGTACAAAGGTGCTTAAGGTAGGGACAAACGTCGTACGGGGGTTGGTAGTCCCACCATGATCGACCTTTGATGTATTTTGTATGAATCCCTTTAACCCACAAGATGTCCTTCCTTGACTGGATATCCCAAATCAGTTTAGCAATGGACGCTTGATTCCAGATGGCTAGATTCCGGCAGCCAAGACCTCCGTAGCTTTTTGGTCTGCAGGTGTTTACCAGGAAACGGGAGGGGGTCTTTGTAGTATGACGACCCACCCCATAGGAAGTTTCGGCAATATTGATTGATTGTGTTCACAACATTATCTGGTATAATAATAATTCTTGCCCAGAAGCCAAAAACTCCTAGAAGGACTGAGTTGATAAGGGTTTCCCGACCCGCATAAGAGATGTTTCGGGTTGACCACAACTTGATCTTTGCAAGGATTTTTTCCACCAGCGTATTACAATTAACCGAGGAGATCTTGTACCCGGAGATTGGCATCCCTAGATATTTGAAGGGGAGACTACCCTGCGCAAAGCCTGATTCATGTAGAAGGTCATTCGAGTTTTGAACACCTCCAAAAATTACTTCAAACTTAGTAGGATTTGCTTCCAGCCCAGTTACTTCAGAAAAATGTCGAAAAGCTGTCATCAGAGCACCAATGGAGAGCTTGTTCGCCGAAGTGAAAAGGATAAGATCGTCCGCAAACATGAGATGCGATAGTTTCAGCTTGGAGCAGTTTGGATGATATTTATAACCTGTAGTATTATTGATATGGAAATCAATAGACCTTGACAGATATTCCATGGTTAGTATGAACAGTAAAGGAGACATTGGATCGCCCTGGCGGAGGCCTCTACCACCGGGAAAACAATCGGAAGTTGCGCCGTTGACTTTGATTGCAAAAGTATGGGAAGTCACACAGGACATTATGCACTTTATGATCCAAGTGGGAAATTTGAAGGCATGGAGGGCTTCTTCTATATATTCCCAGTGGACCGAATCAAAGGCCTTTTTCAAATCAATCTTCATCATGCATCTTGGGGAAATAGTTGAACGGGTGTATCCACGCGCAATTTCTTGGCAAAGTAAAACATTGTGCACTAACTCCCTCCCAGGGATAAATGCGGCTTGGCTGTGATTGATGAGGGATGGGAGAACTTCTCATTGACACTATCCAACCTGTACAGATCTTGGTTCTGTTGGTCATTTAAGGGCCTAATAAACCTTTGTAAAATTTTTTCAAGCAATCATTGACACTGTCCAAACCTGTACAGATGTTCCCTTCTGAGTCCTCTATTTGGTGCACATAATTGATTGAGTGTTTTTGCCGCATCTTTGCAAAGAATAATTTGCTGCAACTATCGCCCATCTCACTCCAATCACGCTTACTCTGTTGTTTCTAGAGCATAAGAGCTGACTGAAGAATTCTCCAATAATCCTCTCTAGCTTTTTTCTCCATTTCCTGTATTTGAGGGTCGTCAGGATGTTCTTGCAGATCAATTTGAACTCGCGTAAGGTTCATTATGCTTCTTTCTTCTTGAGCATAGATATCAGCATACTTGTCGCAATATAATTTTCTGAAATCTTTTTGTATATTCTTTTGAGCAATCGCCAGCCTATACATTGCATAACCTTTTTTTTTTGCAGATTGCAGCCCCCTCTTAATTATATTTTCGAAATTTGGGTCTTGACACCACATGTCACATAACATAAAAGGGGATTTTGTTTTTGGACTGTCCGGGAAAGTGATCAAAAGAGCAGTATGATATGATAGATCTGCCTGCTAATAATTCACACAAATGTTCGTATCTATTAGGTACCATTCAGTGTTTACAAGGAACCTATCGAGTCTGGAACGAACATGATTGTTTGTCCAAGTGAAATGTCCCCCCGTGTAGGCAGGCTCGTGCAATTGACAATCCAAGATGCATTGTTGGAAGGGTCTAGTTATGAAGGCTTCAACTTCTACTCCTCCTTCCCTGTCTTGAGGGCTTGTTATTCCATTGATGTATATTGTGAATCACAAAGTTTCATTCTTGGTTTTTGGAATTGGGTGTTTATGTTCTTTATAATTCTTTCACATGTTCTTTTGGTTCTTTCTTGTTGTTTATATGATCTAGAGGTAAATCATGTTTAGGATGTGTAATTATCAAAATTAATTCTTGTTCGTTTAGTTAAAGTATTTACATGTTTTCTTTGATTCTTGTTGGTGTTTAATCATGTCTAATTATTATGTTTAATCATGCTAAATAAGTTTAGATTGATTAAATTATTAAAGTATGATTCTTGCTTATTAGTTTAATTAATTTCATGATTCTTGATTAAATCTTGAAAAAAGAATTAGTTGTGATTCTTGATTATTAGTTTAAGTGTTTATATGTTCTTTATATTTCATTCACATGTTCTCTTGTTCTTTCTTGTACCTTGATAAGAAGTTCATATTTTATAATCATCCATGATTTTATTATAGGGTCTTGAAAGAGTATGTTATAAAACTCATCTTTAGGGTGAGGTTAATGTTATTTCATGCATGCTTTTAGGGTTAGAGAAAGTATCAAAATTGTTTTCATGTTTTACAATTTGGTTTTTATGGTAGAAAGTTTGATGTTTGGACCTTGGTTGGATTAGATTAAATACCTTTAACCTTAGTCACTGTTTTAGGCCCAAATTAGGACCCCGAGATCGAAAGGTGAACGTTAGAACCGCAATTACCAATTATATGGGAACCGGGAACGGGACAGTTTCGCTAGGGTGTAAAGAACGGGTCACAACAAGAAGTATAATCGTCCTTTGATCGAACCCTTTGAACTGGAGGTCCCCTCAGATGTTAGCTTTCATAGGAATTTTGCGGATCAGAATTTACAGTAATATAAGTCGAGTTATACCCCGATTACCAGACCTAGGTCAAATCTGGACAGTTTGAATTGATGACCGTTTTTGAGGACCTTAGGACGTGTTTTGGGTCTCAAGTTCAACATAAGAGTTTTAATAGACATCCCGAGGTTTTCGAAAAGTCTAAAATTAGACCCATAAGATATCGGAAAGCCAAGTTACAACCCTTTTTATGTGGATGCTATAATATGTCTTATTGTTATAAATTATTAGTGAATGTGTTGTTAGGTGAAAAGGTTGATTTGGTTTTATTATGTGATTACTTGGAATGTGTTGGGTAATTTAAAGTGTAAATTCATGAATGATGGGAACCTATAGTGCTCCTAGGGGAGGGTTAGATAGAAGGTAGTTAATACTAACTTCGAAGGGCGCGTTTTAATTAGAGTAATTATTTCTATTTTAGGCCCAAGCTAGTTCGCGTCGTTAGTGAGCTCAAGTGTGTTCGTTATTTGCAGTAAAGTGAAGATAATCAGATAATGTCTATGCCCTAATCTCCACTGGGATGCACTTTAAATGTGTTTATGTTGATTTCTAATCTGTTTTTGGATTTTTGCATCCCGAAGGGGACTTTATGTGGAAAATCTGGCCATTTGTTTTGATATTTAATTGTGATTATTGATTTATGAGTTGAGAAATTGGATGGTATTTGATTAGTGGTTTTTATTATTGGTTTTGATAACCTGGGTTGGGTTTGACTTGAGAGCTGTGAGCTGAGATTTGCATAAGATACTAATAATTCAAAGTGAAACAATAAGCGAGTTATGTTGATGCATATGGTGGGCGAATGTTTTGATATGCCTTTGGTGGGCGAATGTTATGATGCCTTTGGTGGGCAAATGTTTTGATATGCCTTTTGTAGGCGAATGTTATGATGCCTTTGGTGGGCGAATGTTTTGATATGCCTTTGGTGGGCGAATGTTATGATGCCTTTGGTGGGCGAATGTTATGATGCCTTTGGTGGGCGAATGTTTTGATATGCCCTTGGTGGGCGAATGTTATGATGTCTTTGGTGGACGAATGTTTTGATATGCCTTTGGTGGGCGAATGTTATGATGCCTTTGGCGGCCGAACGTTTCGATATGCCTTTGGTGGGCGAATGTTTTGATGCCTTTGGTGGGCGATTATTTTGATGCCTTTGGTGGGAGAATGTTACATTAAGGGATACGGTATCCCGCCCGCATAGTAAAATTGAATTGGTTTGGTTGAGGAAAACAGTTATAGGGGTTAATGGTTTGTGAAATGGTTTGTTCCCTCTCCCTTAAATGAGTTGAAATGAATTTAAATTGTTTTTAACGGTTAGGGGTAGACATTATTGAGATTTCCCCCTCATTTTTGTAATGTTTTGTTTTCAGGTGAAGATCTGTATGCTAGGAACGGGAATTAGAAGTGAGGACGACGTGTTTAGAAGCTATCTTTTATGTTATGTTTCTTTTTGAAAGACTTGAAGTTCGTTGAGTTTGTAGTTTGGTTTACCATTGTTGAATAGTTGTAGTCTTTCCTTCTCGCCTTCTATTCCTTTGGGGATACGGCAGTGACGCCCAGTTGAAAGGCAAAAAAAATGAGACTTCCGCGGAAATTTTCTGTTAACGTTAGTTTGACTTTGAATTTTCTATAATTAAATTTTCGGGGCGTTACAGAATGGTATCAGAGCCCTGGGTGGCAACCTGGTAGCTCCTAAGTATCCCTTACGTTTAGTTAGACCTTAGGATGCTACGTTCGGAGTGATGAGTGTAGGATGGGGGTATAAAATGTTTGTCTGTTTCTTTGATTTCTTATATGTTTTAAGTGCATGCTCGATTATTTTATTTTTCATATGTTGGATTGTATATCGTCGCCTTTACTATGAGCATGAAACTTTAGCTCTTCTGAAAGACTTAAAACAAAAAAAAAAAACCTCGAGGTTGGTACGGAATATAGTTCGAGGAGGGCCTAAAACCAGAAGAAAACCTCTTATGAGAATTTGGAGGCTGAGAGGAGACTTGACATACGAGGAACAGTCGCTGGAGATATTAGGTTGCAGAGAAAGTAGCCTCAAAGAAAGATCGATCCCTAGGATGAGGCTCTGGTAGAGTTCAAGGGGGAAGCAGACTCCGAGGAGGACTTGAGGGATGAGTTCGACGATCCTGATTGGACCCCAATCGCGGTCCGCAAGAACCCTTTTGCGTAAGAAAAATACTCTGAGTAGAGTTAGCAGAGGAGTAGTAGGATTAGTCCCAAGTAGTAATACTTACATGTAATTAGTTTTTAGTTGTTTAAATTTAGGGTTTATTACTCTCTAGTTTTGGGCTTAAGATTTATTTACAAAAGATGTGTTTCTTTTACAACTTGGTGTTGCCATCAATCATCCCACTTTGACCAGCAATTTATTTTTGATTTAAATTCCAAAAAAACATGTAGGCCTGCTGTTGATTGATGACATATCTGACTCAAAATTAATTTGATTTATTTTTTGTCTGAAAGTATGTGAAAACACAACGTTTTGATTAAAAATTTGATAATATTTGTCTTTTTCAAGTTAATAGGTTACTCCTCACTATTTTTTCTCTCTATTTTCTGACTCCGTTCATTTCATCTCTCAATCCCTCTTCTTCAACAATCTGTGTCTCCCTCTTCGCCACCACCTGCATCGCTGGCACAATTGGGTTGGGGCGATTTTTGACCGACACTCGCGCAACCAGTCACCACCCTATCTGCCGCCACTCATTCATCGCCCAGCCGCGACCCAGTCGCTCACTTACTCTTATTTTCCAGGTAATTTCTAGGGTTTTCATAAGTTTGATCAATTTTCCAGGTAACTTCTTACAGCTGATCATGTTTGATCATCTTTTGCGGTTTCCTTGTTCTAGATTTCACATGTTCTGTTGCTGCTTTGAACTTGAAGAGGTGGAAAACTTGTTCTTGTTATGGAGAGGAAAACATGTTCGAGATGAAGAGAAAGTTGGTTCAAAATATAAGTGCTTCCAACTATCTAATTTGCTTTGTAAGATTAAAACTGCTCACAATTCAGTTTGCAAGGACATAGAGCGGTGGACAAGCCATGACAAATGTCCGCCGAGGTCTCAAAGACGAGACCATGGCGGTTCTACCGATATGACGGAGGACAAACGCCTTGCTCTTACCCAGCGTTACGAAGAGGTAATCCAATTTTCGAACTCGAATTCAGTTGTTTTTGAGGACTGCATTTTGCTCAATGTTGATGTTGGGATTGGGCAATTTTGTTGCGCTTTTTGGTTGTTTGTGTTTTGCGAGCCAGAATTGAGGTTTGGGAATTGGGATGAGCTCGAATTTGATTGATTGTGTTGTGTTCATCTGGGGTTTCCTGTGCATTGGATAGAATCCATTTTTAGCTAAGAATTCGATTTCGAATTCAGGTTGTTTTTGAGGGCTGTATTTTGCTTAGTTTTGTCAATGTTGATGTTGGGATGAGCTCAAATTTGATTGATTGTGTTGTGTTTTGTGGTGTGTTCGTTTGGAATTGGGGTTTTATGTATATTGGATAGGATGTGTTTGTGTATTTGAAGGGTTGAAGATGATTGAGGATCAAACAGAGCCCCTATAGCTCAGTGGTAGAGTGTCAGTCTTGTAAACTGAAGGTCTGTAGTTCAATCCTGCATGGGGGCATTTTTTGTCCCCATTTAACTTCATTTTGGGTCTGTTCTCTTGTCTCCCATCATCTGTACTGAATGAAATGTGGAGAATTCAGAACAGGATATATGTGTTCTTTACTCAAATTGGTGAAATTAGCATCACATATAGGGAACAGGAAACTACAAGCTAATTATAATTATGATAGCTAGTACGTAGGGCTAAAGAGGCAAAAAGCACCGACTTGATGTTGTTTCGGAGGCAAGGTAGCAAAAAAATGAGGCAGGGAAGGTTAATTAGCATCATGACTAGAAATAAATCATGTATTATGTTCTCTCCTTGCTTAGAAATGTAGGGTTCGTTTTTGATAAGTTCGAGTTATGGGACTATCTCAATTTCTGATGATTGAGGAGCCACTTTGAATTTTTAGCACAATCTCTTTGTCGTTTGTAAGATTGAAAAATTTGAGTGGGGCTTGGAGTGGATATGGTGTTAGGGTTCTTTTGGTGTGGTTGCCTAGTTTAGTTCCAAAGTGGTTTGTACTTTCAAGAGTACTGGGATAGGATTGAATAGTATGGTGAAGCCCCTATATCTCATTGGTAGAGCGTCGGTCTTGTAAACTGAAGGTCTGTAGTTCGATCTACATGGGGGCAATTTTTGTTCCCCTTCAACTCCTTTTGGCATTCTGCTCTCTTTTTTAATTTTCACCTCTTGACTGACTTGAAATGAGGGGAATTGGGTGTATGATGTTTAGGCAAATTGGTGGAAGTAGTATCTAACAATGGTATGAAACATGGCATTTGATGCATATTGCATAGGACTAAGGAGCACTGACTTGATATTACCTTCAAGGCTTTGATGCTATGAATTGTGATTTGTGAGTTGTGACTGAGACACATTGGATCTGTTTCATTGATTGCAAAGGTAGTGAATAAAGGGGCAAGGAAAATGAATCACATCACGACTTGAGAGGTCACGTATTATGTTTTTCCTCCTTGTCATCCTCTTGACTGAATTGATATGAGTGGAATCTGGTGTATGTTGCTTATCAAATTGGTGGAACTCGGTATCTAACAATGATATGGAGCATAGCATCTGAAACATAAGACTGCAGAACATTGGACTTGGTGTTGCCTTTCAGGCTTCGGTGCTATACATTATAACTGAAGTAATTGTGTTTGTTTTCACGGATTGCTCAAGTGGTGAATAGTGAGGCAAGGAAAATGGATCAACATCTCGACTAGAGAGATCATGTATTCGGTTTTCTCCTTGCATTAGCGGGACTATACGGGGGTATGTTCTTGTTACTGTGCAACACTCTCTTGTTTGAGACTTTGGAAATGGACATTTGAGAAGCATTTGGTGTAGATAAGTTTAGGGTTCTTCTAGTGTGGTTGTGGTTACCTGGTTGACTTCCAAATTGAATTTACTTTGAAGGGTTTAAAATGAAAAGCAGGACTAAGGCTCGTATAGCTCAATGGTAGAGCGTCAGTCCTGTAATCTGAAGGTTTGTAGTTTGATCCTGCATGGGGCATTTTTCCCCCTTCCAACTCCTGTATTGGTGTTCTGTTTTCTTGTTTGAGGAGTGAAATATGTTTTCGTCACTGGAGAACTGCAATGCTAGAATATATGTGATTTCTCTTTTAAAGCATGTATGTTAACGTGAAAGATAGTATGCATTATGTTGTGTGAGAGCTGCAATGCTAGAAGATATGTGATTTCTCTTTTAAAGCATGCATCTTAGTATGAAAAGCAGTATGCCTAATGTTTTGAATCTTGTAATCAAGAAAGAAGAGGAGCAGATAATGTAAGTAATACTGGGCTTTCCTCAGCGAGTTGGGGCATGGTGTAGAAAATGTCACCTCGTAGGAACGGTTGAGTAGTTAGGACAAAAAGTTTAGGTGATAAATGACACAAGTGTTGTGATTGTTGTTGGCTGCTTTAAGTGAGGATATCAAATCTAGGTGCTAAATACACTTGTTCTTTGGACATGCATGTTATATCCTCCATGTAAACTACGAGCTAGCTCGCAGCAGGATCCTATTCTAGGTTTGATCAGGATCATGAATTTTTCTCTCACACAACATTGGTTCATGATAGTTGAACGAGGTAGACTAATTTGGCCTCTAGCATTTGAGTTGCCATTCCTCAATGTTCTTGGGTTTTGGGCCATTGTAGAGTGCAGCAGATTGTTCAATGTCGTCTAAAGCCTACCTAGCTACCAAATTTTGCAACCGAATGGGACTATAGGGGAAGTTTCTCTATGCATATCAATTGCGAGCTGTAGTCAAAGCTAGATTTATTCCAAATTGGAGTTACTTTGAAGGGTTTAGAATGACAAGCAGGGCAATGCCCCTATAGCTCAGTGGTAGAGCGTCAGTCTTGTAAACTGAAGGTCTGTAGTTCAATCCTGCATGGGGGCATTTTTTGCCCTTTTTTAAAAAAAAAAAAACTTACTTGGCCTGTCTAGTGCTACTACTGAATGCTGATGTTAGCAAAATTTTGTTTGACCCAAATACTTGAATTTACTCCACCAAATAAAACTAGGTCTGGTCATAGACTTTTTGTCCGAATTTTGATATTGACTGAATTTTGGAAATAATATCTCTTTTTTTTTATTGTTCGAACCCAATTTCGACCCAAAGATGCGCTCCATCAGAATTGTCCGACCTGTAAAAAACTTATGCATTTGGCCCTTAATAAAACCTGAAAACAAGGTTGGTTGAAGGACTACAAAGGCATTTAGATGATGTTGGTCTTTTGTCTTGGACATGGATAGGAGTGAAAACATGCTGCCCTTTGTTTTTGGTAATTCTAGGTTCAAGTCCTGGTCAACGTAACAAAAGCTTCTAGGTTTGGAACTCGAATTTCTTGTTTAATCCACTAGTTTAAGTTCCACTTGAAAATCTTGGGCAAGGACAAGACATTTGTATGAAAAAAAATTAGAAGATGTTCATTTGGTTAGGAATGGCGTTTGGGTACGCAACATTAATGATTTGGGATTGAATCGCCGTGTCAGTTTCCTACCGTAAGAGAAGATTGTGATTGCGAAGCTTTTTGTATGAGCGGACATATACGCATTGGCAGATCTAGATGATCGGATTAGGGGTTGCCACTGCATTATTGCCCTCATTTGATAAACATATAGTCCGCAACTTCAAGCATGCAATTGAAATATTGAGTTTTTGGTCTCAATTTTCAGCTCTAGATTACTGTCCTCAAGTAATGAAGTGCTAGCTTAGGTTGTGTCCTCAGCGTTGATATGATCTTGTTACCCTTCTTCTCCTGTCCATTTCCCCCTTGGGTCTACACTCTCTGACGACGCTTAATGTGTGGACCGACTTGCCAATGTGAAAAATAAACCCTGATAACTCGTACATTCACATTATTAACAAGGTGCCAGATGTTTGTAATGCCTAGATTCAGAAACAAGTTGATGGGTATGTAGCTCTTTCTTTGCTCACCTATTTTGGGTCTGTTTGCCAGATTTGTGCTTTGTCATGGCCTGCTTTTCTTGTTGGAAGTATTGATCAAAGTGCCAGGTTGGTATAGGAACATCATCCATGGAAGTGACGGCTCAGAGAAAGGCCAAGGACGAGATCAAGTTGTGGTTCAAGCCAGAGGAGTTGGTCAGTAACACACATAATGCCGAGAAGTGGATCTACGGAGAGAACTGAACAAGTTGTTTGTCTATGGGGTCCAAGTTATGTATAAATTTGCAATAAACTGTGTAGCGTATTAATGGTTTGTACATATAGGTTTCAAGGCGTATAAACCTAATAGTTGTTCAGGTTAACCCAGCGCTGACTAGGTTTACTAACCTCATTTAGTAGGTTCACCAGTAATAGTTGTTCAGTTACTAGTGCTTTTCAATTCGGTAAGCTTCTGCTGTAGATTTCCTTGAAATTTGATTTATTGGTTCTAATCTGACTTAACAATCCAATGTTTGATCATAGTTGGTTAATTGATTGTAGGGTGTATGTGGTAGTCTTTTTTACTGTCTTCATTTCTTGTTGTCTATGTAATCTAATTATTCTATGGTAATAATGGTATGCATTATTGCTATGCGTTTGTGGTCATGTGCAATTTTTTTGTGACGCTTATTGTTCGTGTTTTATTAATCAATTTGGTAGTTTTTGTTGTTATATTATCATCAGAGTTGCTTTGTTTGAATAAAGCTTCCTACCTCTTGACTTACAGTTATAACACCACTACGGCACTACCACTTTGAAGGGACTAATCTCATATTTCATTTGATTAGTGTACATGTTTCCACTGCCACTTTTTGCATCTTCTCTATTGGGCACCATCCACACCTTCAGGCATTACTTGATTTATAGTGTAACTTGCCACAATTTAAATGTGGGGATCTTAGCAAAGTTCAGACTCTTTTCTATAGTGCTATCTTGCCATATTGGGTCAAGCAAGTTACTATCTTTCTTCACTGTGAAGTGGCATTCCAATTTTTAGCAGCAAGGAAATCCTTTTCAGCTTGTTGGCGGGTGCATGAGCTTTGCAAGGCGGCACAATGAGATGTGCATGTCAATTTATGGAGCGAGCTTGCTCCTCTTAAAGATTATTAATCTTTATCTTTTGCAATTGTGTTGAATCCTTGGATTGCTCGCTTCAACCCCAGTTAATTGAAAAACTGGTTAACCTATAAACTGTTTAAGTTAACCCAGTACTTGTTGGGTTAACCACATTATTTTCCTGGGTTAACCATGACTAACTTAACTACATATTTTCATCTCAATTAACTTTTTCAAGGGAGCGTCAAGGGATTAGGGTTGGTCAACAATATATCCCCCACTCTCAAGATGGTCACAAAATCATTGTTCATGCAAATCCTGGATGGTTAACCCACAAACTGTTCAAGTTAACCCAGTACTTTCTGGGTTAACCATATTATTTTCCTGGGTTAACAACTTAACTACATGTTTCAATCTCAATTAACCTTTTTAAGGGTACGTCAAGGGATTAGCGTCGGTCAACAATATATCCCCTACTCTCAAGATGGTCACAAAATCATTGTTCATGCAAATCCTGGATGGTTAACCCACAAACTGTTCAAGTTAATCCAGTACTTGATGGGTAAGCCACATTATTTTCCTGGGTTAACTATGACCAACAACTTAACTATATGTTTCCATCTCAATTTAACCTTTTTCAGGATGCGTCAAGGTATTAGAGTTAGTTAACAATCTATCCCCCATGCTCAGCATGGTCACAAAATCATTGTCCATGCAACTCCATATTGGGTTAACCCACAAACTGTTCAGGTTAACCCAATATTTACTAGGTTAACCACATTATTTACTGGGTTAACCCACAAAATTGTTCAGGTTAACCCTCTGTTAATATCATGTTAGCTCAATATCAGATATTTACTACCTCTCTTAATAGGATGGTCAATTACACTTAATTTGAAATCAATAACCCTCTCTTAATATCATGTTAGCATGAATATAGTAAATATTCGAAAACCTCAATATCTGAAAACCCTATAAAAAATTTGAAACGTTTCCTACCTCTTACTGATAAATCGATATAGATATGCAACCCAAATTTTTTGATCTAAGAATTTAAAATTTGTGCAGGCTAAGTTTTTTTACCTCTTTTGATTTTGATGAATGGTCTAATTCTTGGGAGCTATACTGATTTTTAACGGTCACATATATAGGAAAGAGAAAATGGAGGACAGAGAGAAAGAAAGAGAACGAGAGAGCTAATTAAAGGATAATATAGTGCAGTCTTATTGAATTCACTGCACTGAAAGGAAAAACATCCTATATGTATTGATGATGACATCAACAATGGCATTTAGGGAAGTCAACATTTTGGGACACATCTCAATTTATACGTTTTTAATGAAGTACTAGATTAGATACAACATAAGGCAGAAAACATAGAACAAATAAGAATAGCGAGCAAAACTGACAGACATCCTCCACCGATGAATAATCTGTTCGATTATCCTTCCATAGAGCGGATTCAGAAACACTAAACTAGTAAGCCGTCACCATGTTCACTGCGAAAACTTCTATCCTGCATTGTCGCAATCGTCATGCATCTCCTAATCCACTATGGAAGCACATCAATGGCGACCATTGTCAGAAGAACCAAGCTACGGACAAGCATGCAATGTTAGTCGCTGTCTGCCATTTTCAGCCCGTATAATACTTGCTTCGATGTCGTGGTGCAGTGGGGTTCGTGAATTTTCAGTCTTGTTTGAAATATCGCTTCCTTCATGTAGCGTGTGAAAGTACGCGTAGGGTGCCTAACCTGTAGGTTAAGAGAACAAACCAAAAACAGAAAGACATGGTCAAAACACTCAAACTTGTATCCAACAGTCTCTTAATTATCCAAATTGAGAACAATAGAATATAACCTTATCATCATATGGTAGAGGAAAGAATTGCAGGTAGCAAAGCGAAGCTACAAACGATCCTGCGTTTACACCAAGGTAGACTTTGTAGTTTCTGACCCAATCCGATAACCCGACCCGAATCCGCCCAACTTTATGGGTTGTGAACACGATTTTTTTACCCTAAACCCGAAGTATACCGAACCCGAAAATAGCCGGTCAAACCTGACCCGCCCGTTTTCACCCGTAAAAATAATTTTTTAAGTTCAACTTTATTAGAATTTGTGATTTTTCTTTGTAATTTTTTAACGTTAAATTATAAGCGCTACTTATTTATTTGTTATTTCTCTAATTTAAGTCAAAATATTTACAATAATCTATTGTTACTAGAAGATAATCACCTCGGTGGATTGTCTACGGATAGTTTCAAGTTGAGGCAATGACATTTTGGATTGTGTTTCTGCAGAGGCAAGTTTCAAAACACTCGACACATGTACTAAATTCAAATTTGATGCTTCAGGATCCAATAATTTGATCCAAAACTGGATTGCAAACCCTACAAACTAAATTCAGAACTATTGGTCGCATCTGTATTCTCACGTTTGGCCGAACATATTGCACAGACATATCTGGAAACTTACTAATCAAGAATCAAAATCTAACATGATGAATGAAGAACTATCGCCCAATTTTTAGCATGTACTAAATCAGATAATTGAGACATACACTCAGAGAGAGAGAGAGATGCACCGAGCAGAACGAGCCACAACGATGTTCCTCCGACGAAGAAGACGGAGAATCGTCCCGGGAAGAAGACAAGTAGCGTGAGAAACTGAGCGTTAGAACTAGCACGAGAACGGGAACTGCGAGCGTTATTCAACTTTCCCAATTCAATTCAATTCAATCAGACATCACCACTATCATTCTACAATCTAAATTTAACGAACATCGAACCCTAAGTGCATACTTTACATATATATTAGGGATTTAAAAGAGGAGAGAGTTTTTAGGGATTGAGAAAGTGTATCGAAACCCTAACGAACAATGAACATCTAAATTTCTGGGTTTGGTTTGGAATTGAGAGTTTTTAGGGATTTAAAAGAGGGGAGAGAGAAAGTCTATCGAAACACCGTACACTTTTCATATATGATTCAATTTTTCTCTCTTCTGCTTGTTAATATTATTTTTAAAAAAAACTAAATGAACATATAATATATTCAAATAAAATTACATTATAATTGTTAAATATTCATTTCTCATCATTACACCTATACATATAGGTTGGGCTCTACTAAATAATACCTAACTGGAAATGTTTTTCTGGTCAAAGCTGAGTTTGATTTATGACAACACTAAGCTGTAAATAAACTACCTCATTTTAAATAAATCTTAAGCCCAACACTAGAGAGTAATAAACCCTTAAATTTATGACCGTGTGGTTTGTTGCTTTTGTTAGCCCCAGTTAGGAGAGATTGGAACTCTGTGTTATGCTAGGGTGCAAGTAATATGAAGTAATGAAATTCTTTTCTTGAGATATTGTTATACTCTTATGAAAGTGGGAAGATGTGTGGCCAATGGTCATGTGAAATGTGGAGTTAATCTCAAAGATGGAACCCTTGAATTTTGTTACAAGTATCAAAGTGTTGAAATGTGATACAATTAAATATGACTAGAGTTAAAGTTATGTTTATGGTTTTGTTACTTGTCGAATTCTTTTATGTTTTAGTCTAATATGAGTAGTTAACTTCAGAATTTGTAATTACGTTGTGAGAATAGAACCCTAGTAGCCTAAATCGAGCCTTTTGAAATCAGGATGTTAGACGCAAATGATTCTCACGCCAATGAGGTTAACCAAGGCCACTCACAAACTACGGCTGAACACCACCCTCAAACCGTGGCCGAGCTCTGCCAACATTATGCCCACTTGATATTAGGGTCGAGTACAACAACATCAGGGAACGACCTTGCTAGCATGCTGATGATTGAGATGCTGAACAAGCACAATGACCTACTGAGGAACGTGGTGGATCGACAAGGAGGAGGAAGGGAAGATGATTCCTTCGCACTCCTCCACAGGTTCAATAGCTTTAACCCGCCCACTTACACCGGGGTAGCTGACCCCAAGTTCTTTGAAGATTGGGTTATGGAAACTGAGAAGATCTTCGACGCAACCCGTTGTCCCGAGGAGCTAAGGGTAGACTTTGCTGCGTGCCACCAGAAAGAGGAGGCCGACCTTTGGTGGGCCAGTGTGAAAGAAATGCGGAACGAACCTGGTTTCAATTGGAGTCGCTTTAAGGAAGTGCTGAAGGATGGATTCTACCCCATGTCCCTTCAAAAGGCTAAAGAAAGGGAATTTATGGACCTACGCTTAGGAGAGCTTAGTGTGCTCACTTACTCTACTAAGTTCACGGAGTTGTCACGATTTGCCACTTTAAAAGACTTTAGTCCTTGAAATTAACGTACCTTTAGGAATTAGACAAGTGAGGGTACTTCGCCTTCATTTCTTCTTCTTTTTCCCAAGTTCTTGATAAGTCAAAGGCGGGGCGCTATGGCTTCCATGGCTTCCATTATCTCCATCACTTCCATTGTTATAGCCCCCTGAGGGCTGTTGAGGACAATAGCGGACCTGATGTTGGAAGCTTCCATACTTAAAACATCCTCCCCTCGCAGCCTTTGATTTAGAATCTCGGGAGTAATGACCAGGTCGACCACAAATGTGGCATATCGGTCCATTCGATGACCCACGCCCCGAAAACTGGTTGCCCTGCCAATTATTGGGGCGAAACCTCTTTTCCTGGTAGGGTGGGGGTGGGTTGAAACGGGACGGCTCCTTCCTCTTGAGCCCCTGTGTGTCAAGTTGGGTAATGATGTAAAATCCCGAGTGTTGTTTAAGGCCGCTGTTAAGTCCATCTGTCAGACTATTGGTGTTAAGTTTAAGTTTCAAGGACGAAACTTCTTTTAAGAAGGTAGTGATGTAAAACCTCGAGTTTTAGAAAGGACGGAACCATTAGGATGATTACCGAATCGTTAGGCCTAAGTTTAAGTTTCGAGGACGAAACTTCTTTTAAGGAGGTAATGATGTAAAATCCCGAAAAATTCAAAGGTGTTGACTGTTACAACGTTAGTAAATTAGGTTTGACTCGGTTAATTGTTAAAGGTTTTATTGTGATTATTTTGCTAACACTTGAGCTCGTAGGATCGTTGAGGGACTAACAAGGGATTTTAGTAATTTTATACGTTACGGGTATGTGCTTGGGAGTAAGGTTATATTGGTGATTCTATGTGTTATTATTATTTGGATGAATTATGTGATTTTCATTATTGCTAATATTATTGTTGTTATTATCATCATTATTATTATTATTATCATTATTATTATCATTATTATTATTATTATTATTATTATTATTATTATTATTATGTGATTAATATTATATGATTTCATGTGCTTTTCTTTTAATTACTTGTGAATGATGTGTTTTAGTATTGTGTTATTATTATTATTTTTGTTATTTAGAAAACTATAATTTATTTTATTATCAGTAGCAGAAATATTATTTTCTTTTTCAAAATTATTTTATTTATTTAGTTTAGTGGGTATAAATAGTAATTAGAGACTAGAAACCCTAATTACTCTAACTCATACCCTACCTCCTCTTCTCTCCCTCACTCCTCTTTGCTACTGCCGTCCACCCTAGCCGCCCAGACACCAGTCTGCCGTCGTCGGAAATCGTCACCGGAGTCGCGTCTCCACCTGCAGCCACCACCACAATATTCCTCTCTCTCTCTCTCTCTCTCTCTCTCTCTCCGTCTCTCGCCCTCTCTTCCTCTTTCCCTGTTGCACCACCGCCAACCGTCACCACCAGATGTAGTTGCCACCACCTCGCCGCCCAGACATGGCCAAGACCGTCGCATGACCGTCGGCATACCCGTAGACGCGAAAGGAAGGGCAACTGCCACACCTGTTGCTGTTGTGCGCGACTGCCTCCCAGACGTCGCCGACCACCCCTAGCCCTATCGCGCTGACTGCCCCTGCTACCACCGCCCTTGACGCCGCCACCCTCTGACTCGCCGGAAACCATCAGCATGTGCCTTAGCACTACCTCTC
Source organism: Portulaca oleracea (assembly GCA_029582165.1). NCBI lineage: Eukaryota > Viridiplantae > Streptophyta > Magnoliopsida > Caryophyllales > Portulacaceae > Portulaca > Portulaca oleracea. The sequence continues at coordinate 14,118,475 of CM055887.1, forward strand.
TGCCCTTTGCGTGAACCCTAGGTCCTATTCCAAGTTCTTATATTGTATATTTTGCTTTTAATTTTTTTTGTTATTATTATTAGTGTAATTGTGTGTAATTGTTGTTTTAATTATTATTATGATTATTATCAAAGGTTATAATCTTGGAAATTGATGTATATTGTGAATCACAAAGTTTCATTCTTGGTTTTTTGGAATTGGGTGTTTATGTTCTTTATAATTCTTTCACATGTTCTTTTGGTTCTTTCTTGTTGTTTATATGATCTAGAGGTAAATCATGTTTAGGATGTGTAATTATCAAAATTAATTATTGTTCGTTTAATTAAAGTATTTACATGTTTTCTTTGATTCTTGTTGGTGTTTAATCATGTCTAATTATTATGTTTAATCATGCTAAATAAGTTTAGATTGATTAAATTATTAAAGTATGATTCTTGCTTATTAGTTTAATTAATTTCATGATTCTTGATTAAATCTTGAAAAAAGAATTAGTTGTGATTCTTGATTATTAGTTTAAGTGTTTATATGTTCTTTAAATTTCATTCACATGTTCTCTTGTTCTTTCTTGTACCTTGATTCAGAAGTTCATATTTTATAATCATCAATGATTTAATTATAGGATCTTGAAAGAGTATGTTATAAAACTCATCTTTAGGGTGAGGTTAATGTTATTTCATGCATGCTTTTAGGGTTAGAGAAATATCAAAATTGTTTTCATGTTTTACAATTTGGTTTTTATGGTAGAAAGTTTGATGTTTCGACCCTGGTTGGTTTAGATTAAATACCTTTAACCTTAGTCACTGTTTTAGGCCCAAATTAGGACCCCGGGATCGAATGGTGAACGTAAAACCGCAATTACCAATTATATGGGAACCGGGAACGGGACAGTTTCCCCTCAGATGTTAGCTTTCATAAGAATTTTGTGGATCGGACTTTGGAGTTATATAAGTCGAGTTATACCCCGATTACCAGACCTAGGTCAAATCTGGACAGTTTGAATTGATGACCATGTTTGAGAACCTTAGGTCATGTTTTGGGTCTCGAGTTCAACATAAGAGTTTTAATAGACATCCCGAGGTTTTCGAAAAGTCCAAAATCAGACCCATAAGATATCGGAAAGCCAAGTTACAACCCTTTTTATGTGGATGCTATAATATGTCTTATTGATATAAATTATTAGTGAATGTGTTGTTGAGTGCAAAGGTTGATTTGGTTTTATTATGTGATTACTTGGAATGTGTTGGGTAATTTAAAGTGTAAATTCATGAATGATGGGAACCTATAGTGCTCCTAGGAGAGGGTTAAATAGAAGGTAGTTAATACTAACTTCGAAGGGCGCGTTTTAATTAGAGTAATTATTTCTATTTTAGGCCCGAGCTAGTTCGCGTCGTTAGTGAGCTCAAATGTGTTCGTTATTTGCAGTGAAGTGAAGATAATCAGGTAATGGCTATGCCCTAATCCCCATTGGGATGCACTTTAAATGTGTTTTTGTTGATTTCTAATCTGTTTTTGGATTTTTGCATCCCGAAGGGGACTTTATGCGGAAAATGTGGCCATTTGTTTTGATATTTAATTGTGATTATTGATTTATGAGTTGAGAAATTGGATGGTCTTTGATTAGTGGTTTTTATTATTGGTTTTGATAACCTGGGTTGGGTTTGACTTGAGAGCTATGAGCTGAGATTTGCATAAGATACTAATAATTCAAAGTGAAACAATAAGCGGGTTATGTTGATGCCTTTGGTGGGCGAATGTTATGATGCCTTTGGTGGGCGAACGTTTCGATATGCCTTTGGTGGGCGAATGTTACATTAAGGGATACGGTATCCCGCCCGCATAGTAAAATTGAATTGGTTGGGTTTAGGAAAACAGTTATAAGGGTTAAAGGTTTGTGAAATGGTTTGTTCCCTCTCCCTTAAATGAGTTGAAATGAATTTGAATTGTTTTTAACGGTTAGGGGTAGACATTATTGAGATTTCCCCCTCATTTTTGTAATGTTTTGTTTTCAGGTGAAGATCTGTATGCTGGGAGCGGGAATTAGAAATGAGGACGACGTGTTTAGAAGCTATCTTTTTTGTTATGTTTCTTTTTGAAAGACTTGAAGTTCGTTGAGTTTGTAGTTTGGTTTACCATTGTTGAATAGTTGTAGTCTTTCCTTCTCGCCTTCTATTCCTTCGGGGATACGACAATGACGCCCAGTTGAAAGGCAAAAAAAATGAGACTTCTGCTGAAATTTTCTGTTAACGTTAGTTTGACTTTGACTTTTCTCTAATTAAATTTTCGGGGCGTTACATATGGTTAACTGCGTGTATCCCCAAAAGGTAATCGGCAATGTTGACTCAACCATCATTAGTCGCACCATATCTAATAAGGTGTGATTTCCCTTTTAGATACGTCATTGAGATGTTTCTTAGAGGAGAGAGTTATGAAACAATTTCACATTCTCTGGAATGGTCAGTGAAATCATGGCTCAAATACTCACCTCCTCAACCTTATTGAATGGTTTTGATTTTCTTGCCAAGTTGGTTATGTACTTCACTTTGAAAATATTTGAACATTTCAAATGATTTGGACTTGTGGCGTATTAAGTAGATATACCCATATCTACTAAAAATCGTCACTGAAAGTGATGAAAAAATACAGCAAACCTTCTTCTAGCACTATTGCTCATAGGCCCACATACATAAATATGCTTGCATCCTAATAAGTCATTAGATTGTTCACCAATTCTAATAAGAGATGATTTTAGTCATCTTACCCATCAGGCATGCTTTACAAACATTGAACTTTTCAAAGTTTATGTTTTCCAAAATCCTACACTATGCAGTTTTCTGAATGCATTTCTGATTAATATGACTTAAGCTTATAGTGCCAGAATTATGTTTCATTTGAGTCATTTGTTCAAACTATTGGCTCAACCATTAGCATCCTTTCGATCGTATCTAGGTGCTCTCATTGTTTCGCGAAGACTACTTCATTTTGGAAATCTTCAAACTATTTTAACATTCCAGCTTCAGATGAATCTCATAGACATGAATCAGCATGTGTTATTTTATTCATCTTTGAAGATTTGAAGTAATTCATCCCTTGTACTTGTGCTCAATTGGACTACATACATCCATATGCATGAGTGTTTGTTGGCACGTTCACCCTTTCTTGTAAAAGGTATAGTTATGCTTTGCAGACATCACATGTTTGAAAGTCTTATCATTCAAAAGTTTATCACTTGTGACGCTTCTGAATGCGCTCTGATTTGCATGACTTAATAGATAGTTACAAGTTTTATGTTTGAACATGAGTTATTCCTTTTAAACCTTTTGGTTTCGATGTGTTGGGTGTGTTTATTCGAGATCCTCTCTCTCTCTCTAATTGAGAGTAAGAAATCAAATTTCTACTTATAATGAGATATAGAATTACCTATATATTTCTCTTATAAGTCTTGAGGAAATTGATAAACAACCAATTCTTCATAAGGAACTACAACTAATTGCATGTTCCTATTTGTAGGCTGACTCTCATCCTTTAAAGCAAATCTACTATGCTGTAGATTCTGCACATTTGCATAAATGTGAGTTTCACAGTCGGTATCTTATACTCAAAGTGGGATTAATAAGGGTAGTGTGTATCATATACGCATTTGCCTAGAATTGAAATCATATCTAAAGTCTTTCTTATAGTTATTCACGCTCCCAGTGTCATACATGATTTGGTTGTTAACCGGTTGCTGTCATTGGTTGGGTATGTACAACTGTTTGTCCTTACTTTTCTTTTGACTTCTTGTCTTTGATAGATTTCTTAAATTTTAGTTTTCCTTTCACTAAAAGACTATCTTTGGTCGCCAACCTTTTGGCTAAAGGGGAATCTGATGTTTCTCATGTTTTAAAATAGTCAAATTATTGCAGAACATGAGTGTCATCAATTGGCCTTTATCTAGCTTAACCGAGACTATCTGGTTGTTGGTTTCATTTTTATCAACTCTAACTAGTTCGATGAGCTTGGTTTTGAGTTGGTAATATTGAAATTCTTCTTTAATCTTCAAACAATTTGAATTTAAAGTTGAATGAATACTATGACATTAGTGTATCCATTTGGCTTGATTAACCTCTTAATATTGATGCCTAGCTCAATGGTATATCAAAGACATGTTTCTTTCAATCGCCTCCAAGACAATCTTGTTCAATTAAGGAATTAGTGTAATTATTTTTCTCTTTCTTAAGGAGAAAAATAATATTTGATTAGTGGTGTATGTTGGAATTAAAAGACATAAATAATTCTACAAGATAAAGTTGGTTCATTTTAGTTATTATTCATCAAAAGAAATTAAACTGATTTTAATTTCAAATCAAAACACCTTATCAACTCTCACTTAGTATTTTAATTAACCAAGACCCACAAGACTCATGGACTCAAGTGGACTTTGGCCCAACAAAACTCGTTCCCATGTTATCTTTGATGGATCATCTTATGATCGACCATTCAAAATGACTCTTGGCAAGAAATTTGTATCGAATATAATATTTCTCTTCCTCTGCTCTTGGCCCAAAACTATTTTGATAGCCAATTTGAATTGACCTAACTCCCACCTTACTTGTTAATGTTGGACAAATAATTCGCTTTGGGTTTCTTTATTTATTCATCTAAGTGGTGTTTCGATAGGTTGAGCAATAATTCAATTTTAAGAGTATGTTTTATTATCCTAAGTATGCAATTCTAGGTGAACTCTTTCGAAAAGCATAAAAGGCATAATAAAACATGCAATAACGAATTTAAAGCATAAATAAAACCTCTAGTATGACCACCTAGACTTAATCAAACTAATTTAACTAAGCTTGATAGTCTTCAAGAAACTCTTCTTGGATTTTTGCAACTTCCTTGGATAGACTCCCACTCGAATCAACACCTCCATTGTTGTTGGGCTCCCACTCAACTTGATGTCTCAAATTACAACAAATTTACAAAGTGTACATCTTTAAAGAGACCTTACATGAATTAAATAAACTTAACTGAAATTTAAATTAATCCAAAGACGGCACGCAGACCGTATTTCACCCAACCCAGTACGCAGACTGGTAAAACCGTCTATCTATGGTCATACTAGAAGCACATGCAAACAGGTAATATTGCAATAATTATATCAAATATAACACATGCTTTAAATAACAAATTATAAAGGCATATATAATTGCAATATAACACATGAGGAAATAAATACTAAATAAGATTTCCTAGAAGTTTGCATGATTAATAAACAAAATTCTAAATTTTATCTTAGTTACCTAAACCAATTTAGGATTTTATACCTATACACACAAAATACTCGATTTTCCTAAAATCAAGAAATCTAAAAGATACTATATCTTTTAAAGATATTGTAAGTTTCCTAAACTTTACAAAATCAATAGATTTTATGCCCATTAACTGATTAGTAGTAATATGGTTTAACAATTAATTTCTAAAATTAATTTTAAACCCTAAAACACACGAATTCACCAAAACTGCTGGCAATACGGTCCGTGTTGGCTCAACACGCTCCGTGTTGCTTCCTATTATCAGTTAATTTCGTGAATGAAAACTTAAATAAAAAATATCAAAACTTATCGAATTTAAGAGTTTCATATCATAGTGTTATCTAATAACCCAATATGAAAATTTTCCAGAATTTTAACAATTTTCAAAAGATTGTAAAATTTTAGGGAATTAAACCTTTTAATTCTCCGTTCAAGAGTAAAATAAATAATAATAATCTGATAAGTTTAAAAAATAAAATTCTATAATTTTTCCATATAGTAGGTTCGTCCAATATGCGAAAAAAGGAAATATTGAATGAATTGATCGCTAATCTGAAAATTAAAGGAAACTCAGTTAACGATTTTGAAAATTCACGAACATTTTATCCATAACAGAATGGTTACCCAGTAACCTACTGTGAAATTTTCAGAAAATTTCAAATTTCTATAAATTTACAAAATTCAGAGAAGCAACAAATTTGTTTCTCTCAGATCTGAAAATCTAAATTAAAAAATATAATTTGATCGGATAAATTAACGGAACTTTTTTTTCCCAAAAATATGGTTACCCAGTAACCTATCGTAAAAATTTCAGAAGTTCTGCAAATTTCTAAAAATTTATAAAATTCAGAGAATTAAACGATTTTTATTTCTCTTCAGATCTGAAAACTCAATTAAAAATCCATTTTAATTGGGAAAAATCTACAAATATTATGGGAAGTCCAGAACACTTCCAGACACCTCCAGTAAAAGTTTCAGAAATTTTCGAATTCGTTTGATATTTTATTTCGATTTTTCATTAAAATAACCGTAAATAAACTAAATCAGAAAATAATTCTATAAAACCCTATTTACGAATTTAGACCTATTTCATGTATTTCCTACTGTTTAACAATATGAAACATGATTGTTTCTGAAACATTGAAAATTAAATCAAGTTTATGCTATATTTAACAATTAAACAAACATAAAATCGATTAATTAAAAGCAATAAGAAATAAATAATAACAAAGCATCAATTTTTTACAATAAAAATTCCAGATTTACTATTATGAATAATAAAGATTAAAACTTTCATAAAGTTTCGAATTTTAGGCATTAAAACTATTCTAGCAAATTCATGAAATAATTCAACAATTGATAAAATTATTTATGAATTTAAGTACAATACTTTAGCATGCAATTGGTAGCTCTGATACCACTGTTAGGTTTTAGGTTATCTATTTCCTAAACAGATACAGATTAATTAGCGGAACATTTATAACGATTATAAAATAATTAATCATAACAATTGCAGAGGCTTTAGTAAGTATACCTGATTGCTAACTCCGGGAACCCGATTGCTACATCGACCCGATCGAGACGAATCTCAATCTAAGATGTATGTATTTGGTATATGAGAATGTTTTAGGAAACAGAGAATGTTTCAGGAAACAGAGAATGTTTCAGGAAACAAGAACTGCAAACTAAAAGAGAGATGAACTTAGGAAATCACCCTGGTATCTCTCTAAGAGTCTCAGGCAGTTGGTGTCGAATAATCTCTCACAGAGACCCCTTTATATAGTGTTTAGAAAACCTAGGGAGAGGGCACAAAACCCTAAAGGGCCGACTTAACACAACGACGCGCTTCTCAGGCCCAACACGGTCCGTGTTGGACTCCAGAAGGTCCATCAACTTGGCCCATGGACACCACGGTCACCGTGGTGTCCCAACATGGACCGTCTTGGGTCAACACGGTCAGTGTTGAACCCAGTTCGGTCCGTGTTGGGCTGATTTCTCACAAAAATCAGTTCCCAACATTTCTAAACATAATACAATATTTCTTAGGTTACATACATTCTTCCAGGACACTGACTTGTGTAACCCAGTAGGACCAAATAATATAGTTGTAATTAAACATATTCAATTACTAATTATAGAGGTCTCTAGCAAGACATATAATTACTATATTACTTTGATTTAATCTCTGTGTATATCGAACATTGTCGGAACATTCCCAACAACGCTGTCCTCCATTTTATCGACTGTAGGGCCTCTTCCAGGTTCCTTTCTAGTTTTTCATATATAATTTTATTCCTCAGATTCCATACAGTCCATACAATAGCAAACCAAGTAGTCACCCAGAAATCCCTCCTTGCTTAACTTCTAAATTGGGTTGTCATCCAATTTTCATACATCTTTCTCAAGGAATTAGCTTGCATACATATACAGTCCAGATCTGTCATGATTTCTGTCCATAACTTCCATGTGTATCGGCACAACAGTAGTATGTGATCAGTTGTTTCCTCGGGAGTTCCACAGAACGGACACAAGTCGTCCTCTTCTTGTATGGTTTTCTTCTTCCTTAATTGAGATCTTGTATTGAGTTTACCCAGTAGAGCAATCCATGCTATGATTTCTACTCTTGGTAGTGCAAGCTTCCTCCAAATACTGCAAACAATCGAGTCCACTTGGATGTCTCTGAATCTTATCTCTTCTGCTTTCTGGACTACATCTTTCACTGAGTAGCCATCTTCTCCATCCCACACAATCTCATATGTTCCACCTTTAGTGGGTTGAATCCTCCCCGATTTCTTCGTAAGCTCTTGCTCACTTCTCATCTCCTGTAGTGTCAATTCCTAACTCCAAGTTAGATACCACCTCCACGTTTGTCCTTCAAACCAGCCAATTTCACCAACCTTCCAATCTTTCTGCAAGGAAAGTTGGTATAATTATGGGAATTCCTCTCTTAGGCTTACATCTTCGCACCAGGGATCTTCCTAGAAACTCACCTTCAACTGCTCCCCCAGTTTAATTCTGATTTTCTACTTGAAAGCAAGCTGTGTTGGATCATTCCTCTTCATAAGTTCTCTGAGCTCTCCCCATGGGCTTGCTATTTTCGTCTTAAATCTTGAAGGCATGATTCCTCCATCCTCATTATGTATTGCCTTGATCACTTTCTTCCACAATGCACCTTCCTCTGTACAATACCTCCACCACCATCTTGTCAGTAGGCCTATGTTCTTCATCAGTATGTCCCCAACTCCCAGCCCTCTTTTTTCCTTTGGTCTCTTAATTATGTCCCAGCTAATGAGGGCATTTGATCTTCCTCCCTCTTTACCACCCCAAAAAAAAAATCTTCTTTGCAACTTAATAATCTCCTGTGCCACTGATTTCGGCATTCTATACATTCACAGGTAGTAAAGGGGTAGACTATTAATTACAACTTTTAGTAGTACTAACCTCCCTGCTTTAGACAAAGTGCTTGCTTTCCCGCAAGCAAGCCTTGATTGGATCCTCTGGAAAATCGGTGCCCAAGCCTCCTTTCTTCTCAGACTCGTTCCAACTGGAAGTCCCAGGTATGTAATTGGGAATTCTGTCTGTCTACAACTTAGCTCCCTTGCTACCTCCTCCATCCACTACTTGTCTTTCCCCACAGCAATAAGGCTGGATTTATCAAAATTAATTGCTAGCCTAGTGAGTGCCTTGAATGTCTTTAGGCCCGCTTTGATGTTTATTAAGTCCTCCTTGTTAGCCCTTGCAAATATAATGGTTTCTCTACATATTGAAGATGAGTAATTGTCATCTTCTTCCTTTCTATCATCAATCCTTGCCAAAGCCCTGTTTTCACACCATTCTCCATCATCTTATTCAAAGCCTCTGCTATAATTACAAATAGATACGGTGAGAGCGGATCTCCCTGCCTTAATCCTGTTTCCATTCTAAAAGGCTTTGTTGGTTGGCCATTGACAAGAACGGAGATGCTCGCACTTCTAATACAACCATTAATCCATTTCATCCATTTTTCCCCAAATCCTATCTGTCTCACTATCATGTCTAGGGCATCCCAGTCTACAGTATCATAAGCCTTCTCAAAATCGAGCTTCAACAACACTCTTTCCTTCTTCTTCCTCTTCATCCAGCTTACTACTTCTGCCCTATAAGCGCACCGTCCAAAATTTGTCTCCCCTCAACAAACGCTGACTGAACCTCCCCAACAATGGATGCTAACACTTTCTTTAGTCTATTGCATAAGATTTTGGAAATAATCTTATAAATGCTTCCCACCATGCTAATGTGCCTATAGTGTCTAATGTCTTCAGCATCCTTTTTAGGTACCAGCGTGACCCAAGTAATATTAGCTGTCTGCGGCAATTCTCCATGCTCAAAGAACTTCATTATCATGTTGTAGAAGTCTTCTCCAACTATAGGCCACAACTGCTTTATAAATCCCATGTTAAAATCGTCATTCCCGGGAGCTTTATTTGGGTTGCATTGGTTCAGGGCTATCTTAATTTCTTCCTTTGTGACTTGAGCTTCAATCTCCTGGGCTTGTTCTTCTGAAATTTTCTCAAGACCCAGCTTCTCTATATTACACACAATATGAGCACTCCTTTTTCTGTACTGCTTTTGAAAATAACCCCTAATTGCTCTTTTTATTGTTGACGGGTCATTGAAAATCTTTTCCTCCACTCTGATTGACTCAATGACCTTCTTCTTCCTTCTTATAGTGGCCAAAGTGTGGAAATACTTTGTATTCTTGTCCCCCGCTTTGATAATCTGACATCTGGATTTTTGCTTCCATAACCTTTCTTTCCTTAGCTGCCAAATATTCAGTTGACCCAGAATAGCTTCTCTCTTGGCCACAATCATTTGGTCTGGCTCTAATCTCACCATTTCTTGGTCCAACAGGTCAAGTGCTCTTTCTAGTGCTTGAATATTTGTGTCTTTATGACCAAATACCTCCTTATTCCATAGTCTCAGTGGCTCCTTCGTTGCTCTCAATTTCTCATGGGCTGGGATGTCTTCTAGTTGCACCCAAGGTTGTTAGGATCGGGATTCTAGTTAGGATCGATGAGGGCTTCCGAGGATCGGATCGAGGATCGTAAGAGTCTACGTACAAAGCTATTTTACCATCTATAAATTCATTTTCACACTTAAAAAGGTCTAAATCAACATAATTTTAGCAGATTCGTCAATAAATGTCCCACTTTCAACGTCATAAACATCTACCCCTTACTTCAGTCGATAATCTTGATCATCTATTTAGTTTACCAAGATACAAAATTAAACATAAATGAGAATTTGTTTTCAAAGTTACTGAAACATAACATCATGTAAAGACTAAAGATAACAATAATACTAAATTTTTATGTCATGTGAACACCACGATCATCTGAATTGTAGCCGACGTTGCTATCGCCATTATCGTCAGTGCCGACAGTGTTCTTAGAACCAGAACAAGACGCCATACCTAAGTACCTAACCAAACACATAAAACCATATTACCATACACATTTATTATTCATTTTATTCAAACAGGAAGCATCACAGAATCACAGTATCACCATTTTATCCAAGTCTCCAGTAACAATTATTAGTCATCCAATCGATTCCAAATTCCAATAATAATTCCAAGTTCAAGATTCATTTCAATTACCATTTACCATATTACCATACACGTCCAAAATCAAAAGGAAGCATTCAAGCATCACAATTCACAGGCCACAACATCACAGATTCACAACATCACATTTATTACTCATTTTAATTACACAAAATGACAACAGTCACAACACAACGTTTCATCCAACCTCTAATTCCAACTTTCCAAGTTCAAGATTCCAACTTTTGCAATAACATTAACAATTAATAACAATCTTACCCATAAAAACATACAGTCTACAAGATTCTAGTTAAGTAAACTAATTGATTTGTAAAACTTAATTTGAACTTTGAAGAACTTACAAAATCTGTTATCTGCGTGTTGTCTTGTGAGGCCTGAGTGTGGCGGTGTGGCTGCTGTGTGAGGGAACTAGGCAAGCAGCGAGAAGCAACAAGCAACGATCAGAAGCGGCAAAGAACGCGACCAAAGAACCGAGCAACAATGGGCAATGACCCGGCCAACAGCGAGCAGGAGCGACCAACAATGAGCAATGACGCAGCGGCGAGCCGAGGAGTGTCCGAGTGAGCAGCGTGCATGGTGGGTCAGTAAGTGAAACCGAGAGTGAGGAGTGAGGAGCAAGAGCAAGAGGGCAAGAGGCAAGAGCTGCGTGAAAGTGAAACCACATCTGATTCAAAACCTAAACATCTATTCTATTCTCTTTCAATTATTCATTTTCAATGTTTTTTTTAAAAAAAAAGGCAAGCAAAGTAGGGGGTAACGTGGGTTGGGCTGCTGAAGAAAGGTAATTGGACCATTTACATTTCCCATTCAAAAAGTGGCCCATATGAAGCAAATTGGCTAGAATCGATGGATCACTTAGGATCGTCTGATCCTACGATTTTATCCGATCCTGGAACGATCCTGATCTGAGTCTAACTAGTGGGCGATCCTAATGCGATCCGGATCGTGGGGGTCAAATTGGATCATAGAATCGTACGATCCACCGATCCGGATCGCGATTTTAATAACATTGGTTGCACCCATTCCTTCTTAAACATCTCCATAAAGGCAGGGTGTTCCAGCTAGACATTCTCAGCTCGAAACGGTACTGGACCCCATTTTATATCTACTGTTTTAAGAATTATCGGAAAGTGATCCGATGTCGCCCTTTATAGATAGTATGATGATACATTCTGGAGCCGCGTTTGCAGTCTGCAATCCAAAAAGATCATATCTATTCTACTTGCCGCATTAGCCCTTAAATATGTGTACTTCTGCTTTGGCTTGATGTCCTACAACTCCAAATCTTGGATACAGTTGTTTGATTCATGCATTCCTTGGGTCCAACTTTCACTTCCTCTACAATCAGCAGGTGACAATACTTGGTTGAAATCCCCCATCAGAATTAAGGGATGCTGTAGGTTTTGTTTCAATTCTCTAAGCTCTTCCCACAGCTTTAATCTTCATTCTCTCAAGTTTGGAGCATATAATACTCATATCGCCACTTTTATTTTTTCTTGGTTGAACTCCCCTTCAATGCATATCCAATTCCTTCCTTTGAAGCCACTGTCGCATTTGAACTCTTCGATACTCCATGTCAAAATAATCCCTCCCGACCTCCCTTCAGCCTCAATCTCCATAAACTCTGCCTCTATCTGGCCCCATAGTCTTCTTATCTTCCTTTGGTCAATGCTATGGTGTTTGGTTTCCACCAAGCCTACAACACTTACAAATTCTTTTGTCAGTGTTGAACGTAGAATTTTGACAAAAAAAAGTATCCGAATTATGGCTACTAAAAATTATGTTATTACACTAAAATATATGATTCGTACATGTATATCATATAGTACATGTATAAATACATAGAAGTGTATAACAATTATTTTTTTCAGTACAATATTTTAAGTCTATGGCTTATAATTATAATTTATATAAATTAAATAAAAAAAGGGGGAAGAATGAGTGGACGTGCATGTGCATGGTAGCCTTAATACAAGGTAGATGCATTGTAACTGGCATGTAAATTTCAACTAAACCATGCAGTTATGGGGAATTGGATTAGGGACAGTTGTTCAAGTACTTCCACTAACCCATCTCTCCCCTTTTGCCGCAAGTAAAAAGAAACTGGCACTTTCATTCTCTATAAATATTGAGAGAAAAGGGAAGAGAGAGGCTGGCGCTCGGTGGTTGAATCTTGAGGGGAAGGCCATAGGAAAAACTCAGATAAAAAAAAAAAATAGAAAGAGGAGTATCGAAGAACGAAGAAATAGAGACAAAGAGATTGTAGGTTCAAAGGTATTATGGTTTCTTTAATTTAGTCTCTTCTCAGTTGAGTTTCTCTTCTCTTCACTTGCCTCCATTCTAGCCTTACTCTCTCATGGTTGAATACAAGGACTATTCTTCCATAACAGCCAACCCACCACAAAGCCAAGCCCTCACACAAATCAAAGTTCAAGGAATTGAAGTTCCGTCAGTGCAAAGCGAGCAGAACATCAGTCACAAGGCCGACGAGTGGATTAAAAAGGGCCTTTAAACAGCCCCGATTCCACACTAGCGTGAATGTTGGACTCACAACCCAAAGTCTCGAATGGCATCCGATATCGATTGGTGACGATTGATAGTCGGATAACCGTAACACCCGAGTCCCTAAGGACCAATAAATATTGGATTCGTGAGGATCCCGGTCCCTAAGGACCAACAAATATTGGATTCGTGAGGATACAGGTCCCTAAGGACCAACAAATATTGGATTCGTCGTTTTGACTCGACGAAGAGGGCATTTTGAAGGACTCATGGTTAAGCTCTTGCTCCCCTTGTTGGATGTCTCCTTTTCCTTTCAATGGAGACTCAAGAGATGAAGGATTAAATTTCATCCTTCAAGTAACATTTGGCGTTGGCGCGCAACTTGGGAATCATTGAGCCGTTCAACTTGTTGCATAAGTTGTACTATAGTGGGTTTGAGACTACGGTTGATGAGAGTCCCTTCCAAGTGTTGTAGTTGATGTTGGATTGCTGCTTGATTATTCACCATCAATTGTTGGGAACAATCAAACTGGTTTTACATATCAAGAACTTGTTGCATGAATTAAGTCATGGTAAGTTCGGGTGGGAGAATAGGGTGAGAGGGGGAAGTTTCTCTTCCGTCATTTTGACTCGACGAAGAGGGCATTTTGAAGAGCTGAGGGATTCAATGGGCTAAGGTAAAAATGAATGGATGAGGCTTTGGGTTCTTTATGGTTAAGGGAATTTTGTAGAGTTTAGAGAGGCTAATTTTTTTGTGGGGAAAAAAATTGGGTGTTACCGGCAATGGGGGATGCAAAAATCAATGTCCAACCAATGTTCAAGCAACAACAACACTACCACAAGATTCAACACAAAAAGCCAAACATCAAACTCAACAAAATCAACCAACTCAACCTTCACAAATTGGACCGTATTGGGTTGGGGCCCGAACCTCGAAATCCATAGTCTCCAAGCCTTCCCGCACCCCCTTCATAAAATAAGAGAAAAACGACTTCAAGGTCGAGTGTCGCGTGCATGGTGGACCCGGGACCTTGGAGGCGTATTCGGGTCATCGTTGGGTGTGGTATCCACTTCAAATGGGAGCCCGGGCCATGGGAGTGGAGCTACGGGTCCTCATCGGGACCTACTTCGGGCCTTTAAAAGGGTTCGAAATCTTTCGGAAAGAATAAGCAGAAAAGGGTCAATGTGGGTTGAGGAATTGGACGTACCGTCACTCGTTCGACCATAACTTTTTCAATACAACTCCGATCGGCTTCGAATTTTGGAAGCTTAAAGTACACACTGAGAGCTTTCCATCGATATCTTATGGGCCTAAAAAGGAGTCCGGAAGAAGAAGTTATGCGCGTTTGAAGTCGGCAGAAAAATTGCCCAGCCATCGCGCCCGCGATAGCATATGTCGCACCCGCGACCTCCTTCTGCCAGATGTTGGCCGCTGTATCCGTTGGGTCGTCATGCCTGCGACCATCACGTAGCACCCGCGACCTCCCACTGCCCAGGCGACGACTGCTGTGTCTGATGGTCCTGTTGGGAATGTCCCGACAATGTTCGACATACTCGGAGATTAAACCAAAGTGATATAGTAATTATATGTCTTGCTAGAGACCTCTATAATTAGTAATTAAATATGTTTAATTACAATTATATTATTTGGTCCTACTGGGTCACACAAGTCAGTGCCCTGGAACAATGTATGTAACCTAAGTAATATTGTATTACGTTTAGAAAAGTTGGAAACTGACTTCTGTGAGAAAAGTTGAAAACTGACTTCTGTCAATAGTTAAGACACCACGGTCCGTGTTGAGACACCACGGTCCGTGGTGTCCATGGGCCGAATTAATGGACCTTCTGAAGTCCAACACGGACCGTGTTAGCCTGAGAAGCGCGTCGTTGCGTTAAGTCGGCCCTTTAGGGTTTTGAATCCTCTCCCTAGGTTTTCTAAACACTATATAAAGGGATCTCTGAGAGAGATTATTCTACACCAACTGCCTGAGACTCTTAGAGAGATACCAAGGTGATTTCCTGAGTTCCTCTCTCTTTTAGTTTTGCTGTTCCAGTTTCAGGAAATATTATTTATTTCCGAAACAATCTCACATACATCTTAGATTGAGATTCGTCTCAATCGGGTCGATCTAGCAGTCGGGTTCCCGGAGTGCTGCGTGGACTTTCAGTAGAGGATTTCAGCATTGGAATCTCGAAGGTCAACCTCTTCATCAGCCGGATTAGCGATCAGGTATAATTACTAAAGCCTCTGCAATTGTTGTGATTAATTGTTTTATAATTGTTATGAATATTCTGCCAATTAATCTGTATATGTTTAGGAAATAGATGACCTAAAACCTAACAGTGGTATCAGAGCCACCAATTGCATGCTAAAGTATTGTACTTGTATTCATAAGTAATTTTGTCAATAGTTGAATTATATTATGAATATGCTAGAGTAGATTTATGCCTAAATTTTGAATCTTTATGAAAGTTTAATCTTTACTGTTCATGATAATAAATCTGAAATTTTATTGTAAAATTTCATGCTTTGTTATTATTTATTTCTTATTGCCTTTATTTAATCGATTTTATGTTTGTTTAATCGTTAAATATGACATAAACTTGATTCAATTTTGAATGTTTTAGAAACAATCTTGTTTAATATTGTTAAACAGTAGGCAATACATGAAATAGGTCAATATTCGCAAAATAGGGTTTTGTAGAATTATTTTCTGATTTAGTTTATTTATGGTAAATATTAAAAATAGAAATAAAATATCAAACGAATTCGAAAATTTCTGAAATTTTTACTGAAGGTGTCTGGAAGTGTTTTGGACTTTCCATAATTTTTGTAGATTTTTCCCAATTAAATCGAATGTTTAATTGAGTTTTCAGATCTGAAGAGAAATAAAATTCGTTTATTATCTGAATTTTATAAATTTGTAGAAATTTGTAAAACTTCTGAAAATTTTACAGTAGATTACTGGGTAACCATAATTTTAGGGAAAACTTTTCCATTAATTTATCCGTTCAAATTATATTTTTTAATTTAGATTTTCAGATCTGAGAGAAATAAATTTGTTGCTTCTCTGAATTTTGTAAATTTATAGAAATTTGCAAATTTTTTGAAAATTTTACAGTAGGTTACTGGGTAATCATTTTGTTAAGGATTTTCGAAATTGTTAACTAATTTTCCTTTAATTTACAGATTAACAGAAAAGTAAAATTGTTTAATTTTCTGATTTTTATTCTAATTTTAGAAATTTGATAAAAATCTGAAAATTTTACAGTAGCATACTGGATGAATCTACTGTATGGGAAAATTATAAAAATTTGATTTTAAACTTATCGGACTGTTATTATTTATTTTCCTCTTAAACGGAGAATTAAAATGTTTAGTTCCCTAAAATTTTACAATCTTTTGAAAATTGTTAAAATTCTGGAAAATGTTCATATTGGGTTATTAGATAACACTATAATATGAAATTATTAAGTTCGATAAGTTATGATGTTTTTTATTTAAGTTTTTCATTCACGAAATTAACCGAAACTGGGAAGCAACACGGACCGTGTTGATCCAACACGGACCGTGTTGATCCAACACGGACCGTGTTGCCAGCAGTTTTGGTGAATTCGTGTGTTTTAGGGTTTGTAATTAGTTTTAGAAATTAATTATTTAATCCTATTACTACTAAATCAGTTAATGGGCATAAAATCTATTAATTCTGTAAAGCTTAGGAAACTTACAATATCTTTAAAAGATATAGTATCTTTTAGTTTCCTTGATTTTAGGAAAATCGAGTATTTTATATGTATGGGTATAAAATCCTAAATCTGTTTAGGTAATTAAGATAAAATTTGAAATTTTGTTTATTTTATCATGCAATCTTTTAGGAAACCATATTTAGTATTTGTTTCCTTATATATGTTATATTGCAATTATATATGCCTTTATAATTTGTTATTTAAGCATGTGTTATATTTGATATAATTATTGCAATATTACATGTTTTGCATGTGCTTCTAGTATGGCCATAGATAGTCGGTTTTACCGGTCTGCGTACCGGGTTGGGTGAAATACGGCCTGCGTGTCGTCGTTGAATTAATTTTAAATTTAAATTTTCAGTTAAGTTTATTTTAATTCATGTAAGGCCTCAATTGTGAGGGCCACTTTGTAAATTTGTTGTAATTGGAGACATCAAGTCAAGTGGGAGCCCAACAGCAATGGAGGTGGTGATTCGAGTGGGAGCCCATCCAAGGAAGTTGCAAAGCCTAAGAAGATTTTCTTGAAGACTGTCAAGGCTTAGTTAAACTAGTTGATTAAGTCTAGGTGGCCATACTAGGGGTTTTATTTGTGCTCTAAATTCGTTATTGCATGTTTTATTATGCCTTTTATGCTTTTCGAAAGAGTTCACCTAGAATTGCATGTTTAGGATAATAAAACCTACTCTCAAAATTGAATTATTGCTCAACCTATCGAAACACCACTTAGATGGATAAATAAAGAAAGCCAAAGTGAATTATTTGTCCATTATTAATAAGTACGGTGGGAGCTAGGTCAATTCAAATTGGCTATCAAAATAGTTTTGGGCCAAGAGCAGAGGAAGAGAAATATTGTATTCGATACAAATTTCTTGCCAAGAATCATTTTGAATGATCGATCATAAGATGATCCACCAAAGATAACATGGGATCAAGTTTTGTTGGGCCAAAGTCCACTTGAGCCCATGAGTCTTGTGGGTCTTGGTAAATTAAAATACAAAATGAGAGTTGATAAAGTGTTTTGATTTGAAATTAAAATTTGTTTAATTTCTTTTAATGAATAATAACTAAAATGAACCAACTTGTCTCGTAGAATTATTTATCTTTTTGCACTCAAACATCCACCACTAATAAAATATTGTTTTCTCCTTGAGAAAGAGAAAAACAATTAACACCAATTCCTTAATTGGCATTGCCATCGCAAGATTATCTTGAAGGCGATTAAAAGAAACATGTCTTTGATATAACATTGAGCTAGGCATCAATATTAAGAGGTCAATCAACCCAAATGAATACATGTAATAGTATTCATACAATTTTAACTTCAAAATGTTTGAAGATTAAAGGAAGGATTTCAATATTACCAACACAAAACCAAGTTCATCGAACTAATTAGAGTTGATAAATATGAAACCAATAACCAGATAGTCTCGGTTGAGCTAGATAAGAGCCAATTGATGGCACTCATGTTCTGAAATAATTTGACTATTTCAAAACATGAGAAACCTCAGATCCCCTTTAGCCAAAAGGTTGGCGACCAAAGATAGTCTTTTAGTGAAAGGGAAAATAAGATTTAAAAAATCTATCAAAGACAAGAAGTCAAAGGAAAGGTAAGGACAAACAGTTGTACATACCCAACCAATGACAGCAACCGGTTAACAACCAGATCATGTATGACACTGGGAGCGTGAATAACTATAAGGAAGACTTGAGATATGATTTCAATTCTAGGAAAATGCGTATATGATACACACTACCTTTATTAAACCCACTTTGAGTATAAGATACAGGCTGTGAAACTCGCATTTATGCAAATGTGCAGTATCTACAGCAAAGTAGATGTGTTTTGAAGGATGAGAGTCAGCCTACAAATAGGAACATGCAATTAATTGTAGTTCCTTATGAAGAGTTGATTGTTTTCCTCAAAACTTATAAGAGAAATATATAGGTGATTCTATGTTTTCATTATAAGTAGAAATTTAATTTCTTACTCTCAATTAGAGAGAGAGAGGATCATGGATAAACACACCCAACACATCGAAACCAAAAGGTTTAAAAGGAATAACTCATGTTCAAACATAAAACTTGTAACTATCTATTAAGTCATGCAAATCAGAGCGCATTCAGAAGCGTAGTTATAAACTTTTGAATGATAAGACTTTGAAACATGTGATGTCTGCAAAGCATGATTGTACCTTTTACAAGAAAGGGTAAACGTGCCAACAAACACTCATGCATATGGATGTATGTAGTCCAATTGAGCACAAATACAAGGGATAGATTACTTCAAATCTTCAAAGATGAATTAAATAACACATGGTGATTCATGTCTATGAGATTCATCTGAAGCTGGAATGTTAAAATAGTTTAATGATTTCCAAAATGAAGTAGTCTTGGCGAAACAATGAGAGCACTTGGATACGATCGAATAGATGCTAATGGTTGAGCCAAGAGTTTGAACAAATGACTCAAATGAAACATAATTCTGGCCCTATAAGCTTAAGTCATATTAATCAGAAATGCATTCAGAAACCTGCATAGTGTAGGATTTTGGAAAACCTAAACTTTGAAAAGTTCAATGTTTATAAAGCATGTCTGATGGGTAAGATGACCAAAACCACCTCTTATTGGAATTGGTGAACAAGCTAATGACTTATTAGGATGCAAATATATTGATGTATGTGGGCCTATGAGCATTAGTCCTAAGAAGAAGGTTTACAGTACTATTTCATCACTTTCAGTGACGATTTTTTAGTAGATATGGGTATATCTACTTAATGCGCCACAAGTTGAAATCCTTTGAAAATGTTTAAAGAGTTTCAATGTGAAGTACAAAACCAACTTGGCAAGAAAATAAAAACCCTTCAATTAGGTTGAGGAGGTGCGTATTTGAGCCAAAGATTTCATTGACCATTCCCTAGAATGTGAAATTGTTTCATGACTCTCTCCTCTAGGAATACGACAATTCAAAATGACGTATCTAAAAGAGGAATCACACCTTATTAGATATGGTGCGATCAATGATGGTTGAGTCAACATTGCCGGTTACCTTTTTGGGGATACACGCAGTTAACCATAGCTCTAATTACTGAACAAAGATTATCTGAAGCGCTAAAGAAGACACCACATATGATTTGGAGAGGAAAAGTTGAACTGTTTTCTGAAAGAAAGGGGTATCACTTCTACAAACTATTGTAGACGATAACGTTTGTGTCTCAAAATGCTTTCTTCTTAGAGAATATGTTATTCTCTAAAAGAAAGAGTGGGAGAGAATTTTGAACTTAACGAAGTTCAAGAGACACAAAACACTATAATCATCACCTAAAACTCCACTACTTGATCCTAGTTCAAGTTTTCCTATTGGTCGGGAAATTAAGAACGAGGTTGAGGCAGTAGAAGTGCCTCAAAACGTTGAGGAGGAGGTGCCATGAACGTTACTCCAAGCAAGGTCAGGTAAACAACTCCGTCATCCACAAAGATATCGATCTTCTATAGATGAACGTAAGATGTTACTTTTAGAAAGTAATGACTCTACCTACATCAAAGAAGCTTTAGCAAAACAAGATTCCATAAAGTCTAAAATGGACTCCATGTATGCAACCAAGTTTAGAACTCGGTTGATTTGTTTGAAGGTGTGAGCCATCGGGCATAGGAGGGTTTTAAGGCAAAACATGGGTTCATTAAGACATCAAGACTGACTTCAAAATCAGATTTGGAAGGAAGGTGTGTACTTGACACAACTGAATGGTCCTTTGTTGGAGTACTTGTAAACTTCAAGAGACCATCTGTGGTCTTAAGGAAGCTTCTAGGAGTTGGAATCATTGACCTTGTTGACCAGGATATCAAAAAGGTTTGACATACTGGAAAGTGCCAAAGATAATATTGTGTTTACAAGAAGTTCAGTGGGAGCAATGCGTTTTCTGATATTGTATGTGATTGACATACTGCCTACTGAGAAGAATATTCCAATGTTGCTTCTACTAAGGTTGAATTGGAAATAATTTTCAAAGTGAAGGATTGGTGGGGCTAAGAATTTTCTTGGAAACAAGATCTATAATGATAGATTAAAGATTTTGATTGTTTGAATCAAAGTTGACTAGGTGTTGAATAAGTTCAACCCACTTCGAGAATGTTAATTTCCATAAATCATGGCATATCCTTAGGGAATCTGATTGTCTCACAATTAGAGGATCTAAAAGGAATGAGACATATAGCTCACGCTTCAAGCGTGAGATTAATGTATGCCACGAGATGGTCAAAGCCCAACATAACATATACATTGTGTATATGTATAAGCAAAACTAAGGATATGTCCTAAGTCTAAAGTGGTTGATAAAAGCTAAGTGTGAAGAGTTGCATTGATGCTACACTTATGACAGAGAAATATGATTATCTGAAAGGTTAGAGAATATTATACGATTTGTTTTGAGTGGTATTGAGGTGAACTGGAAGAAGTTCCTGACATGAAATGTGTTTTAATTCTACAAAATAAGACAAGCATGACACGGTTTTAGAAGCCGTGACAGAAACTGTTAGGATTGTGAAGTTCGTTTCAGAACTGGGTGATGTTTCTAGCCTTGCGAGAGAAATGGAGCCTTGTTGATAGGAGCCATCACTCAAGCAACTGAAGCTCACTGTGAATCCAAACATGAGTTCCGGAAATAGCTTCATTGTGAATCCAAACATGAGTTCCGGAAATATCTTCCTGAATGAAAGACCATTAGTGAGATGGTATATGTGCGAGGTTCATTACAAGTATTATATACTAAACCCCTATTGTAGTTATAGCATGATAGTCATGCATGGGCAATAGGTATTGAACACTTTCCGGAATATTAACAAGTCAAACTTACATGAATTGTCATGAAATATGACCTTGTTGATTCATCATTAAGAATAAGATTCCAAAATTTACATAAATTATGGTTAAGAATTATGTAAATGTCCAAAAGGGTTAGCGAATTCAAAATGGGAAATCAGATGAGGTCTGATTTCTGAAACCCCATTAGTGAACTTGATGACGCTAATCATGGTCGATAGTCGACCTGTTTCCTAATTGTATTATCACGTAGGAATAGTGATAATACAAACACAATTAGCATGTAGGATTGAGGTGATGATCAAGTTTCGTGATCATAGTGATGTGATGACATCATAAATCAATCACATGGGTATTGTTGAGAACAACTGCCGAACTGACCCGCAGTGGGAGCTCTTTAAGTTGGGAATTGTCATAGGAGCTCTCACCACTCAAAATTCTTGAATCCTGAGTTCAGTACACAGACTGCATTATCTGCTGTGACTTTGGAGCGCGTCAAACACCTTTCGTAACAGTAGGTGATAAAGGCGGTGTCTGGGTTACAGTTGGATCAAGTGAGAATGTGTGTCTGAACAAGATGGCATTGTCCTCCCTATTAGGGACAGTTGTCTTATTGGCCACTCGGTGAGATTGGACTGAAAATGCTTGGCCGAGCTCAGTTGAATCAATAGTTGATCATCTGCTTTTCAAAGTCTAAACTTGGAGATCGAGGAACGTTTCGGGTCTTATATAAGGATGACATCATCTTATCTTATCCGAACATGAGACAGTAAGTGACAAGGGAATTCAAAGAATCGAACACTTGTGGGACAAGTGGGAGATTGTTGGGAATGTCCAACACGGACCGTGTTAGCCTGAGAAGCGCGTCGTTGCGTTAAGTCGGCCCTTTAGGGTTTTGAATCCTCTCCCTAGGTTTTCTAAACACTATATAAAGGGATCTCTAAGAGAGATTATTCTACACCAACTGCCTGAGACTCTTAGAGAGATACCAAGGTGATTTCCTGAGTTCCTCTCTCTTTTAGTTTTGCAGTTCCAATTTCAGGAAATATTATTTGTTTCCGAAACAATCTCACATACATCTTAGATTGAGATTCGTCTCAATCGGGTCGATCTAGCAGTCGGGTTCCCGGAGTGCTGCGTGGACTTTCAGTAGAGGATTTCAGCATTGGAATCTCGAAGGTCAACCTCTTCATCAGCCGGATTAGTGATCAGGTATAATTACTAAAGCCTTTGAAATTGTTGTGATTAATTGTTTTATAATTGTTATGAATATTCCACCAATTAATCTGTATCTGTTTAGGAAATAGATAACCTAAAACCTAACAGGTCCGTTGCGTCTGCGAGTTTCTCTGTAACGCCCACGAACCATTGATGCTCAGACGGCTGCTGCTGCGTAAATGCCCAGTTGCGATCGCGACCCCAGCGTGGCGCCCACGACGGCTATTATCCTGCGCGTGATTTTTCGGCTTAAAACACCATGTTTTGATTTTTCCTTCTTTTTAGTATAAATACCCCCTTAGCTTATTTCCTATATAGCTTTTTGATGACTAAGAACATGCTTATTCATTGGTTATGGTTTCCCTAAGTTCTCTCCCAAAAATCTTGATTACTTTATCCAATCCTTTGGTGATGTTTCAAGTCATTCCTTTATTGATCATTTGGTGGATTTCCTTGATGATGATCATGGTGTGGTGTTAGGCCTTTGGTGGTGGTCCAACCTTTATCCAAGGTCATATCCAATTCCATTTGGTGTTCAAGGTTGTTGTTCTTGGTTGATTTTAGTTCCTTCTTATTGTTATTATTCAAGTTCAAGGTTATTATTATGATATTCAAGCATGGATGATTGAGTTTTGCTTCACTCTCAACTCTATAGTCATGGGTGTTCATAGGGTTTCTCTCCTCTCCTCAACCTAGCATCAACAACTCAAGCTATTTCATTACTCTCCTCCACGAACACGCTCCACAAATTTATGGAAGTAGCATCAACATTCACCAAAACCCAAATTGCAACCACTAAGCTCTCTCCAAGAACTCTCCCAAAATTGCAACCCAAATTAACTGCAAAACAATGAATTTCTTCAAAATTCACTACCAATAACAATGGGGCATGTATAGCAACCATTCAAGCACCAAAAATCACAAAAAACTCAACCCAAACAAGCCAAAATCTAACAAAAAACCCAAAATAGAACACAAAATTCTGGGCATGAACAACCTCACAAATTAACTCAATACTCAATGACTACTTGGACCCAAATGACAAAAATGACATCCCAACACTCTTAACACATCAAGGGACCAATACCAATCATCAAGCATCAATTTTACATCCAAAATCAATAAGAACAAACCCAAAACTTCATGAACACAAAACCAAAACAATTCTAGAATTTTTCACCAAATGAACATGAGTTCTAATCCTCGCTCTGATACCAAATGATCTGGAATTGTCTAGAAAAGATAGATTAAATACCCAAGGACCGTTAAGAAAACCCCAACTTAGAACTCACATTCTTCCACCATTTTAGGGTTTAAGGCAAGAATAACAAGAACAACAACAAAATAAATGACAAGATATGAACAAGGATAAAGAATCTCACCACCCTAAATTAGGACCTTCTATGGATGTATAAAGGAGAACTACCAACACCCAAAGAGAGACTCAAAAGAACTCACCAAGATTGTGATAAAGAAAACACCACACAACCTCTAAAGAGAACACTCCACTAGCACCACCATTAAAATGGATAAAACAAGAATGAAGATTTTGGGGGAGGGTTTTCAAATACCCAAGAAGAATTCATCTTCAAAGTGTTTACAATTTTCATTCCAAATGTCTAAGTTGTGTTCTATTGAGAGCCAATACAATATGAGGGGGTGGGGAGAAAGAGAACCGGCTGATAATTGAGAAAAAAATGTGTGACAAGGTTAAGCGCGACAGACATCTCATGAGGCGCAGCCAACGCCTAACCCGGAGAGGTGGGACGGGAGGAAAAGATGAGGAGTAACTGGTTCCAACCTAGTGGAACCAGTGCCTATGGGCGCGGTTGGCGCTAACTTAGCGCAACCAGCACCTAAGGGCGCAGCCAGCGCCTACAGGGGCGCAGCCCGCGCCTGCTGATTTCTGCCAACTTCTAACGTGTATAACTTCTTCATTTTAACTTTGATTTAGGCATATAATATATTGATGGAAAGCTCTTGATGTGTATTATAAGCTCACTAAATTTGGTGGTCATCGAAAATGTATTGAAGGAGTTATGATCAAAAGAGTGAAGTTATATATTTTTCTCAAGCCCAATTTGGCCCCAAACTTGCATTTTCTTCAACTTTGCTCCTCCAACTTGGCCTTGACCCCATCTTAGCTTCTTCCTAACCTTCCTAAACGGTCGATTTAAGACCTAAAAAGTGACCAAATTCGGTTTGGAAAAAAATGAGCCCGACCCTTTGGTTGTTATTATCTTCGATGTGAGGGACCCCTAGGAATTATGGAACAAGCAGTGGAGGAAACAACGGAAACTACCGTGAACAGGACAAAGCCATCAGAACCGCTAAAATCCATTTATGCCAAATCCATCAAGACTAATCAAAATCAGTCAATTTCTTTAGTTTCAATCAAAAATCTCGTAAGAATAGCAAAAGGTGTTACTAATTAATGAAAAACTTAACAAAGCAGTCTGAATTAGTCAGTTGAAACTAAACAAAGGGTTGTGAGCAATGAGAGAGAGATAGTGGTTTTTGAAGGTAGAAGGGGTCTGTTGTACACAAAGAATTGTATTTTTCTTGGGTTTTTTTTTTGGGGGGGGGGTTATCAAGATGAGAAGCAATGAATGAGTTGTAGATTGGAGAGGTAGATTTTTTTCAATAAAAATTGAATTTTTAAATGAGAGTTCGAGATTTAGTTTTTATTGAAGATCAATGATAAATATTGTTTAATGCGTGAGAATTGAGGGATGGAGGAAGGAAGAGATATGAGGGCAGTCATTTTGCTACTTATAATATAAAGATATGAATCAACACCCTTCCCTTAGTAATAAATTAGTGGGAGTTGGAGGTTTCTATTCGTATTATTTCCTCATTTTTCACAATTTTATAAAATAAAGGAAAATTAGATTCTAATGGATCCTACTTTGAGCGACTGTACAATAACAATCTTAACTTTAAAATGTACTTTGGTCGTCTCAAAAAAATAAAATTGTATTTTTTTGGACCAACACCGAATGCATATTCTAAATATCGCAGATTTTGACTAGTGTTTACTCAAAAACTTAGCTTAACACTTTCCCATGAATATTAATGAATTTACAAACTTTGTTTAAAAATTTTTCGATTGCCTTTCTAATTTTTTATGATTTTCCCCATTTTATTCTTTAAATAAAGGAATACTGGATCATAATGCACTATACTTAAGGCATTATGATTGTGGCAAGTCGAACTTTGAAATTTTATCACAGTAAACCAAATTGTAAAACTATTGAACTATAGTGCACCGCTACAAAGTCAGGTGAAACTAATGTATGACATATTGGATTTCAGTAGGGCTAGCATTTCATAACTTGGATTTTAATACACCATAATATGACAGATTTGACTGTTATAGTGCAAACATTTCAACATTAGATTCTAGTACACCAAACTATTGCACCCTATTGAGTTATTTTCCCCCAACTTTGTGGTGGTGCATTATAATCCAACAGTTTCTCTTTCTCAATTTGGTTTAATAAGATAAATTTAAAGTCCAATTACTCAATCCCAAAGCTTAAAGTACGATTCACTACGATCCAATTTTCCCAAAAATATTGTAATAACTTTTCATATTATTTTGAAAAAAATTAAAAATTCTTTTAATAACTACTCTTCATAATCTTATAAGGGTAGTAATGAAAAAAAATGAAAAACATTTAAAATTTTAAAAAAATCCAAAGTAAAAAAATATAAGGTCAGATTTGGTAGAATTTTTTTTTTTGCACTTTTTTACTACTGACATAATTTTTAAAGTTTAGATTATTATTGCTAATCTTTTAATATTTATAAAATAAAATTAAAATATTTTGACCAATTTATTTATTATGATTCTGAAAGCGGATCCCCCAAGCAACAAACGTCTGGTTGGGGAATTTGGGGGGAAAGTAATAGAAGGTACGTTTCCCTCCGCGTCTTCTTGGCCTCTTTTCCCAAATGGCCTCTGCGCAAATTCCTTGCCCATAATCTCAAAATCCATAACTTTATTTTACCTTAAAACAAACCTATTTCCCAATTATTACTTCTTTCCTTGTTAATTTGATTGTGACATCCCACCGAAACTTCCTTCTTCATCCAACCCAACAATCGTCAATTTCGTTTTTGGGTAATTCTGCAATAAGATCACTTCATCGTTGTCGTTCTTGTTCGTTTATTGTTTGTCTTGTCTGATTAATTTTTCATATTGGGTACTTTTCTGATGAAAGCTGAGATATTTTTGCCTACCCTTTTTCAAGATTGTTTGTCTAATCATGTTTTTTCGATGCTTCATCTTTACAGACAGTAATTCTACTTCTGGGCGTGCTAAGATGGTTAAAAGCTCATTCAAGGCCGAACACCCTCTTGGTTCGTCACGTTTTCTTTCACTTTTTAATAAAATTGGATAATTGATCATTAATTTGATCATTTTTTGTTGATTTTCCTTTTCATGCATGCGAGCATTCTTTGTTGCTGAATAATGATGGGAATTATGCTTGATTTTGGTGCTTGTCCAATGAGTACTCATAAGGGTTTTAATTGTAAATGGTAAGATGTATGCTTTTGATTGAATCTGACATTGTCTTATGCTTTGAAAATCGAAAGTAATGATGATATATAGCCTATGTACGTAGAAGCTAAAGATAAGAGATTAAGTATCAATGTTGTTGCAATGTAGGGTGGCTAATTCTTGTAAGCGAGGGTCTTGTGAATTGTTTATCCAATGTTGAGCTTCTTATTTCAGTAGAGAACTTACATGGCTCCAACTGTGCCCACGGAACTCATTTACACCTACAACATTCTGAGCATACATCATGGGTGATGACCAGTAACCCCATATCCACCATGGCTTCACATCCTCTTTCAGTTGAAAAAAGTAGGCAAATTTAAGTCAGTTAACATCATTTGTAGCACATGTAGACCTTAATCACAAGTGTTAATGCGGTCTCAGAATCATACTTCGAGAGAGAACAAAGCCTCCCAAGGCAAACAGTGTAAGCAAAGCAAATGATCCAAATGTGTTAAAGCTCCAGTAGCTCTAAATAGACCAGAGGCCATCTGATTGACAAGTACCAATATCAGGTATTCCTTGAACAACCTGCAAACATAGTTTATTAAGCGTATTAGTTGGTTGACATGGAATCAAAGGTGAGGAGAAAAAGAGAAAGATACTAGTGAATTTTTAGTTAGGATCAGTACCTTCCAACATTGGGGTCAAATCCAATGACATAATATGTGGTGAAGACCCAAACTCCAATTTCAAAGAAGGTGATCGGAATCTTAAGGATCCAGCTAGGAATAGCATATGCCCACGCAGGAAAGAAGATTGAGAACTTTTGTTGAATGAGAGACGAAATTCTTGTTTGTTTGGTCCTCTTGTGTTACCCACCTACTTTTGGCTTGTTCCTCTCAATTTTCTTTGATGAGATTATCTAGCCTGAGAAAAGTTCATGCAGGAATTTTATTCTAAATCCTGGGATCAGTTGGGAGAGTGAGAACTCGGGTGGATATTCAGATAGCGATGTCTAGAGACTGTTCCTCTATGATCTTACATTGCTTTGGTTTATGCATAGCAGATTGTGATTGTGAGATGTTTTTGGCAGGTTAATGTAAAATTAGGCATTTTGCTTGTTTTTTTGTCCTCTTTAGCTGTTTGTTGTGGCCCATACTGAGGACATGATTGGTTTTTTTTTTCTGTGAAATAACTAATAACTAATAAGTTGGGAATTACTGTGTTGTGCACTTTCTCCTTTGTTCTAGTGAATGCATGAAAGTGAGGCAAGCCGACATAATTGTGTAACTGGAGTTTTTGTTGCTGATGAAGCTAATTGGTTATCTCTCTCTTTCTCAGAAAAGAGGCAAGCTGAAGCTGCTCGTATAAGGGAGAAATTTCTTGACAGGATACCTGTAAGATTGATGTTGTTTGTTGGTTGATTGTGCTTGGAATTGATATTTTTTCTTATCAGTTCTCATTTTGAGGAGAATTTGTTGTAGGTGATTGTTGAGAAGGCTGAAAAGAGTGACATTCCTGATATTGACAAGAAAAAGTAAGTTCTATATATTGTCCCATCTAGTTCCAATATGTAAATCCATAATTGTTATAACTTATACCTTACTATTTTTACTTATTATTCAAAGTTCTTTGACTCTTAGCCATGGAACATGACTAAGTGCTTTGGATTGGACTGCATTTCACTAGTATAAGTTATCTCTTATAATAGCTGCCTAGGAGATACTGGGGATGGAAAAATAATAATCTAGTTAGATGTATTACTGATAGATTAGAGTGCTAGTTTAGCCTCTAAAATTGTGAGGAAAATACGTCTTTTTCTTGTAGGTTATTCTTATAATCTCTCTAATTTGTGTACTTTAGTTTTTCGATTTATTTTTGGATCCATTTTTTAAATTAAAGCATTCATCTAATCATTAGTCCTTCAAACTTAGTGAAGGGGCTTAATCAACATAAGATCTAGCTGTATCTGCCAATAATATAATATGTGTGAAAAACTCATTTGTTGGTTTTGCTTGTACAAATAATTAGAGCAGACTGAGATTAGTGATTTCAAAAAAAAAAAAAAAAAACCATCCTGTTGGTGATAAATTGATTTACGACATGTGAATGAGGGTGTGACAAGTTGAATTTGGAAATTATTTCTCGGTTCATATCCTATTGATTGCGTGGGATCTTGGGTCCTATCTACAGTGGGTTTCTGTGAGTTTACGGTCGAATCTATGCATCTGCAATACAACTCTCAGGATGAGGATGTATATATTGGTACAACCGCCCCATCCCCCAAATGTTTTTACAAAAGAAAAAGATGCTAGTACCGATTTCTAGTGCCAATGCAGATCAATTGAAACCCAAGATGGTTCAGCCACCATACACCTTTTACAGTAGCTCAAAATCAACACATACTTTTCATGTTGGGTGTCTTCAATCTCTTCAAATACCCAACTTGAGAAAAGAGTGCAGAAAGTGAAGGAATAATGGGTGGTAATTACTCAAGTTGCTGTCAAGATGTGGTTATCCTAGTGCTGAAGTAGATAGTTTGTTAGTGGATATTTTCACATATATTTTTCCCTTTCTGGTGTAAGCTCATATAAGCTCTGCTACACAACTTCGGCCATTAACACCAATAATGAGAGAGTATGTGTGTTGTCTCTCTAGATCAATGCAACCTAAAATCTTCTCTCGTCACAATTATCAATTCATCTCGAGCATCAAATTTAACATGCAAAACCTTTCACAAGCCTCCATAATTTTCTCCACATGAACCTCCACGACAACCTGCAAAGGAGAATCCCCACTGAATATCAGAAGGCATATTGTGATTTATTTGCAATTTTGATTGAGTTTTCACTGATGAGTTTTGTATTGCTGCAGATACCTTGTGCCAGCTGATTTGACTGTAGGGCAATTTGTATATGTAATAAGGAAGAGAGTGAATCTAAGCCCAGAGAAAGCTATATTTGTGTTTGTCAAAAACACTTTACCTCCCACTGGTGAGTTGGGATCTCTTTCAGTGTAGTTTTTGTTCTTTGTATAAATAAATAGGCGTTGTTGCGATTTTGCAACATGCTGTGTTTCTGACTTGGTTCTGGGAATTGGCGCAGCTGCGTTGATGTCGACTATCTATGAAGACAACAAAGATGAAGACGGGTTTCTTTACTTGACATACAGTGGGGAGAATGTGTTTGGATGTAACTGACTAATATATGTGGTCATGGGAAGTTGGTGATAGTGAAACTGTAAATTCCCAGTGATGTATGTAGCTTAACCATAATCATAATACTGCCATCTAATTACTTGTCTGGATGACCTTACTCTTTAAACAACTACTCCCTTCGTTCTTTTTTATCTTTCTTTTTAACTAACTTTTCATGGCTTAAATTATACGTCATTTTATAACTCCAATAAAACTCATTAATTACTAATCCTTCTACTCCCTCCATTCCTTAATATCTATCACTTTAATTAATTTTTTATTTTTCACAATATCTGTCACTTTACAATTCCAATACAATATAATGACAATTTTCTAAATTTACCTCTTACTTTTATCATTATCAATACAACTATAAAACCAAATTAGAAATTTATCTATTACTTTTGTCATTCCAATACAATTATCATTCTCAAGACTATTTTTTTTAAAATCTTCCCAAAACCCAAATGTGACAATTATTGACGAAAGGAGGGAGTATTTATCTTTAAAAATTATTTTATTTATTTTCATTACGTTAGTATTTAACAGCAAATGGTACCATTACTCTTTCCCGTCTTCCAAAATAGATTGCACTTTCCCACTTCCATTATTGATTCTAGCTATAAACATTAAGCCTAAATTGCTCTCGTTCCCAATTAACAGTCAATTCATTTGCAAGTTGAAGTGAAAGCAATCAACCCTAAAATGGTTAAACAACACTCCATGTCAGGCAGGCAGGCAGATAATGCTCTTCACTCCAACTAAGTTCCAACAAATATGAATTCCTCACTGCCATGGCTGAGCAATAGGGTAAGGACCATGAATGCTTAAGCCTCGTTCAAGCCCACAACCAAACTCGGACATAGAACCATCGCTTAACACCACCATCGTCATTTTTCCGGCCAGAAGGACTCCCCAAAAGTACTCAACTTCAACCACCAACCACCAGAGAATATGGGAAAGAGATGAAGTCCTTCAATTATTGAGAGAAAAAAGATGTGTATAAAAGATGGTCAGAGATATGTATTTTCACTATTAAAGTATAGTACATTAAATGAAAGGCAGCATGAGGGTACTGGTCATTAAGGAGGAAAACAAGGAGTCCTGTATATTGAAAGCACTCCTCACCGACAGATAAATCCTAATGAAGGGAGTATGTAGTAATGGATTTCACAGACTTCATCATCTCTCCTTCAGTGCACCCAGCCTAGCACTTGCTTGGTTCACAAGTTCAGGTGATTTGTTACGTTGACGAATGTTACTTGGCATAACTGGTAAAGTTTTTTTTATGTCGGAGTTGGGGACATGTGGATGGTCCATGTGATTGTCTAAATACATGAGTTGGCTAGGTTGTTATGTTGAACCCTACTAAGCCTAACCAATTCATGTTGGCCTAGTTTTAAGGTCCGTCAGAATTAGCCTCTTCGTGTATTTTCATGATGTCTAATGAGACCAAGAGAGATCACATTACACAACAATATAAGGATCTTTTAACTAAGTTCTTGTAGATTGATTCTTAGATGAATGAATGGTCGTTTTGAACGTGTATATGGATGAATGTTTGATGAATATGGATGAATGGAATAAGGGTGCAAGCGTAAGATTGTGATTGATCTTAAGCTTGAAACGAATATGGATGAATTTACAACAAAAAGAATCAAACGATTACAATTGGAAACTCACCAAATTGAATGATAAACGAATGAACGATAATGGCGATGACTTCTCCCTTGAAGATACAGTCACACCACTTCAAAGAATCTTCCAACCCTTCCTATCACCAACTAAGATAGCCAATCTTAGTATAGAAGAAGAGATTCCACGTGACTTCCCTCAAGAAGACACAATTCTAGCATGAAAACTAGAGAGAAAACAAAATTGTGTTTAGACTTGTTTTTGATATTGATTATGAGATGAATTGATTACAAGAGGCACCCAAAGGGGTCTATTTATAGTAGTCTAGGACCATTAGACGTGACTCCTTTCAAGAATACAATGATTCCTAGCTTACATCATTCAATACAAATATGACATCATAAAAGACTCATATGTACATGGCTAGAAAGAAACAATGATAATTCCTTCAATTGTGATCCAATCTTCAAGATTCTTTAACCATTAGAAAGCGTATTCCTTGCTCTTCATTCAGTCTTTAGATGTCATCTCCAATTGACTTATGAAACCTGAAATACGGGACAAAGTATTCCACCGTGTACGTGATGTCCTTCATATGTAAGAATGACTTACTCTTTCTCAATGTAAGCTTAAGTAAGCTTAAGTAAGCAACAAGTAACTTCCCATGATTAGGCTTTTGATGTCTTCCTTGATGACCTTGATATATATGGCTATCAAATATACATCATACTCCCCCGGTTGAAAAAGTTTGTCCTCAAACTTTGAGCATTTCTTCTCCATGAATATGACTTCAAATCACTTGTAAGTGATCATATATGGCCCTTCTCTTCTAAGCTTCACTTTCTTCTTGTAAGAGACTTTTCCATAAGTGTTGTGAGCATCAACTCTCTTGTTCACCTTGCTTCTTCGCAAGAGATTAAAAGCTCTCTTCTTAAAGGCTTTGAAGTCATCATAGACTCCTTTACTAAACTTCATAAACTTCTTCCAAAATAACCCATTGACAATATAGGACTTTGATTCTCGATTATTCACCATGGATGTAGAAATCCCATGTAACTTCACAACTTCAAAGTATAGTTTCACAACTTTGCCTTCATCATAAGTAATATGACATAGTATGAAACGATCCATCTTTGAATGATCATCAACGACTATAGCCGCTTGACTTCTTTGAATCCTTGGCATTTCAACCATGAGATTCAAGTTGATACCTTCATGAGCTTTAGAAAGACCACAAGCATTGCAACGTTTGATTACATACTCAATATCCTTGATCATACTAGACCAAAAATAATACTCTTTCATCTTGAAATACGTCGTCTTAATACCCGAATGATCAAATAGAGATCCTTCATGTACTTCCAAGATCAAGACTTCACGAGTACTACCCTTTGGAATACATAGTTGATTTCCCTTGAAAAGAAATCCATGACTAATATGAAAGAGTTGTTGATGATGCTTCTTACATACCTCATATATTTCTTTAAAATCATCATCTTCTTCATACAACGCTTGGATATACTCAAACCCAAGTAATCTTGATTCAACCATGTTAACTAGCATATTCCTTCTTATTAAAGCATATTCTTTAAGAAAATGACTTGCTTCATTTAAGTGACTCTCATGAATAGATGCACGTATGAGCCACTCTCGGTTTGCTTTCACCTTCTCTTTATCCACTTGGATTCCTTCTCTTGATAAGTCATACCCAAGGCATACAACTTTGAACGTGAGGAATTGATTCTTCTCCAAGTCTCCATATAGCTTCTCATGCTCCATCATGATCATGACTAACTCCAAGTGATTCATTCCATAGGCTGAATTGTGATGTAGCATAGATCCTTCAACAAGATCTACTTGGTGTTGAAACTCTTGATTTGGTGGCAGTCTTTGATGACACTCTTGTATGATGATATCTTTAGGGAACATATGAGAGAAACGTTCCACAAGAGATTTCAAGAGTGAACGAACATTTGATGAGGCCGTTTTGCTTCCGTCCAACTGTATAAGAATAAGGCTCTTTTGCTTTCCAAATTCATGATACTGATTCTCCATAAGTGTCACAATGTTGCTCTTATTCTCCTTTGGCCGTGTGGTATAAGATGGAAGTAGAGATGTCTCTTGATGCATGATATTCCTATCAAGCAACTTTGGTCTTTCCAACAGAGTATGACAAGTATCCATAAAAGTAATATCACACCATAATGAATCTCTACAATTCTTGTAAATGGAAAGACTTACTAAACTTCTTGGATCCTCATGAATGTCTTTGTCATGGCTTAGCCATTGTGTAGGGCGTGAATAGCTCTCCAAGTTTAACGTGTGGATCATTGTTGTAGAGGCGTCAATGTAACCATAGGAGGCACAACTTTCTCCTTCTTTGATCAATGAACATACTTCTCCTTTGTTGGTACAATGAGAGATCTTGCACTCTCTTTGTTGATGTTCATTCGGCACACATACTTCTTTCAAGGCTCTCCTTGCCACAAGCAATTCTTCTACATACTCCTCTTCTACTACATTTTCCTCCTCAAATAATTCATTATCATACGTTTGGTACTCAACCAAAGACACTTCTTTCTTGTTAGGACACTCCAAATCAATGTGACCTAAACTTTGGCAATGACAACATCTCCTTTGGAAAAGGGTTTTTGGTTCTTGGATAGTAGATTTGGGGAGGGTTTGGGGCTGTTTTGTGGTGCTTTTGGCGTGAAACTGTGTGGGAGATATGGGTGGTCTTGGTTGTGTAGGGAATGGGTGTGTAAGAGGGGATGAATTTTGTAGAGTTTGGTTTATGTCCAAAGGTTCTTTACTCTTAATTCTCCTTTGTCTTTCAACATTAAGAGCTAAAGAACTTAATTCATCCAAAGTTTTATATGGTTGCCATTTAACAATATGTCTAATATAATCATCACGACCAATTAGATAACATACCAAAGTTTTGGATCCTCCTCCTTAAGATCACACTTCCGAAGTAGACGTTTGAACTCCGTTGTATATTCCTTCACACTCTTGCTCCCTTGGACCAATCTTTGAAGCTTGTTGATGTTGTCACTTAGATAGTTAAGGGGCAGAAACTTCTCTTGGAGCTTCTTCTTCATTTGGACCCATGAACGTATCTTATCTTGGCCCTTTGATTGCCGATTGCTTTGCTTGCTTGACCACCATTTGCTAGCATGCTTTTGTAGCTTCAATGCAACGCTTTTGACCTTCTGGTCATCATGGATGACGTTGAGATCAAAGACCCTTTCAACTTGATGCATCCATTCCAAGAATACTTCCGGATCATGACTCCCATTGAACTCTGGTATCTCTTCTTTGAAACCAAATTTGTCCTCCTTCCTTGAACATGTACTCCATTCATATTGTGTTTCATACTCGACATCATAAAGATTCTCCATACGTGAATCAAATTCAATTCGTACTCCTCCCTTTTGAAGGGGCATAAGTTTCTCTAATTGTTTGGTGAGATAATCAAGTTGTTGTTTCATTTGTTGCATATCATCTTGTGAATCCATTAGAGAACTCACGCACACCATGTAATATCAATCTTTGATGAAGAAAGATATGCAAGACTCTCGGTTTGGGGTTTGGGGTGATGTGGGGATTGTGTTTGGCTACGGTTTGGTGAGGGAATGTGTTTGGTTTTTTTGGGGTTCTTTGTGGAGTTTTGTGTGGGACGTGTTTTGGGGCTTTTGTGTGATGAAGATGTAGGGGAAAGATAAAAAAAGATGGTAACAAGAACCACAAGAATCAATCTCCTAGGCTCTGATACCAATTTTGATGTATAATGAGACCAAGAGAGATCACATTGCACAACAATATAAGGATCTTTTAACTAAGTTCTTGTAGATTGATTCTTAGATGAATGAATGGCCGTTTTGAACGTGTATATGGATGAATGTTTGATGAATATGGATGAATGGAATAAGGGTGGAAGCATAAGATTGTGATTGATCTTAAGCTTGAAACGAATATGGATGAATTTACAACAAAAAGAATCAAACGATTACAATTGGAAACTCACCAAATTGAATGATAAACGAATGAACGATAATGGCGATGGCTTCTCCCTTGAAGATACAGTCACACCACTTC
The DNA here is from genome assembly GCA_029582165.1 of Portulaca oleracea. Taxonomy (NCBI): domain Eukaryota; kingdom Viridiplantae; phylum Streptophyta; class Magnoliopsida; order Caryophyllales; family Portulacaceae; genus Portulaca; species Portulaca oleracea. The sequence continues at coordinate 14,155,087 of CM055887.1, forward strand.
AAAGAGTCTTCCAACTCTTCCTATCACCAACTAAGATAGCCAATCTTAGTATAGAAGAAGAGATTCCATGTGACTTCCCTCAAGAAGACACAATTCTAGCGTGAAAACTAGAGAGAAAACAACAATGTGTTTAGACTTGTTTTTGATATTGATTATGAGATGAATTGATTAGAAGAGGCACCCAAATGGGTCTATTTATAGTAGTCTAGGACCCTTAGGCGTGACTCCTTTCAAGAATACAATGATTCCTAGCTCACATCATTCAATACAAATATGACATCATAAAAGACTCATATGTACATGGCTAGAAAGAAACAATGATAATTCCTTCAATTGTGATCCAATCTTCAAGATTCTTGAACCATTAGAAAGCTTATTCCTTGCTCTTCATTCAGTCTTTAGATGTCATCTCCAATTGACTTATGAAACCTGAAATACGGGACAAAGTATTCTACCGTGTACGTGATGTCCTTCATATGTAAGAATGACTTACTCTTTCTCCATGTAAGCTTAAGTAAGCTTAAGTAAGCAACAAGTAACTTCCCATGATTAGGATTTTGATGTCTTCCTTGATGACCTTGATGTATATGGCTATCAAATATACATCATTTCATATATGGGAAAATATTGCCTACATCTGAATTTTCCTTGAGGACCTAGACCTTGCATATGTGCAACTATGCTGGGAATTATTATTGATGTAATTCTTGTTGGCATAGTTGTCTCCTATCGTATTTGTGACCCTGTTTGCCAACTAGCTGGTAGCTGTTAGCTATTAGCTTGTAGCTGTTAGCTGTTTGATTATCTGTTTGATTTTAGCTGTTTGGGTTAACTGACTGTACAAAAAGTGTTTGGTAAACTAGCTTTTTTATGAAAAGCTAACTCAAAAAGCTTCATCAAGTAGCTTTTTGGAAACTAGCTTATTGGGTCCAAAAAGTTAAAATAAAAAGTTATTTACCAAACATTTCAAGTAACCTTTTAACATTGGTCAAAAAGTTAAAAATTATCCAAAAAGCTAAAAATTATCCAAAAAACTGGGTAGAGAAACACCCCCTGGCCCCTGTATGGTGTTGAACCACTTTTGGATGGTCTCAGCTCTCAAAACTAACATGTCACTTTGGACCTGGAATTGTATGTTCTTGATATTTGATGACCGGCCATAATGTACAGTCTGATGGTCTGAATTTTGAATAGTTGTGTTTACTGTTCATTGAAAAGGAGCCATTGTTGAAAAAAAAAAACTTGAACATGGGGATCATGGCCCCAACCCCATGTGGATATAGCTTGGAAGGGCAAGTATTGGTTAGGTGAGCCTGCGAGATGGTTAGTTTTGCCGTGCTCAAAAGTCCAAAGTCAAAACATAGTTCAAGAGCTGATCAGCTCCGCTAATTTCTGGGCCGGCCTCTCCGCCTCTCCACATCCTTGACCTCTCTTACCCCAGAGGCTTTAAGTTTCAATCTATTTTTGTCTTCTCATTAAGCATATAATAACTATTTAAACTAGCATTGACAGCTGGCTCTATTGGCGGCTAATGATAACAAAAATTATGGAAAAACATTGAGGGTTAAAAAAATTGATATATATAGAATTATAATAATACCTACTTTTACCAATTATATAGTAATAATTCCTATTTTTTTTTTGGATTCTAATAGTTGAAAAAAATTAAAATTGGATTCTTGTGAGACACAACCGAGAGTATTATTGAGCAAAAAAATTAATAACATAAAATTAAATTAAATATTTTTTTTTTTAACAAAGGGTAAGTAAGAAAACGAGATGCTAACGGTGTCTTCTCGCAAGAAACCGTCCTGCTCTATCGAAACCTAGGATATTATTGAAATCTAAATCTATGTAGTAGGACCACATTCCACCCGCAGAAACCCTGTGACCCTGTTTTAATAACCAGTCCGCGACACCATTAGCTTCCCTGTAGATGTGAGATATTTTGAACACATGACATCTACTCATTAGAGCTTGGATATCCTGGATAAGACTTTTGATCTGCCACGGAATTGAGAATTCTCCTTTGAGTGCTTGAATAACCACTAAGTTGTCTCCTTCGATAATAATATTAGAAAGCCCCATCTCACAAATGTCTTTCAGCCCATCACGAAGGGCTCTAGCTTCAGCGACCAGAATGGAGCCTCACCATACGAACGCACTCCAACTCTCAGGAGACCACCTTGCCAATCACGGAAAATAAATCCACCCGCCGCTGAATTGTTGAGAAGCGAACCATCGAATGTGAGTTTGAACGCACCTAAAGGGGGGGGGGGGGCTCCCACTTGACAAGGTGGAAGGAAGAATGGGATCCCCCTGTGAAACTGCTACCCTCAGCATCTACGTGAATGTTTTTGCGGGTTTTCAATTCCGCTGAATTTCGTTTCGCCTGGATGAGACATAGCAACGGTCGAAGGATAGTGTTTCGAAACACTACCTCATTCCGCTGCTTCCAAATAGCCCACAAGAGAAAAACTCCCCGAGTGAGATTTGAGTAATTCCTTGCAAGATGGTTAGTTTCCAAAAAGTGATGTGTAAATCCATTAGAGTGGTTAAAGGTGAAATCATCCAACCAACCATGTCGGATGGCTAATTTCCAAATCCTTTGGGTAGTTGAACACTCCTAAAAACGATGGTCCTCACTTTCAATATCATTTAGACAGAGTGGGCAGACGGGGTCCAATTGAACCCCACGCCTCAAAAGGTTACCTCTAGTGGGGAGGGCATTGTGAAGGCACATCCAGAGGAAAATACCCAATCTTAGGGCAGATATCAATCTTCCAAATCTATTTATACTGCCAATGATTTTCAGAATCCAAGCAATCTTGAATTATCCGAAGAGCTAACTTGGTGGTGAACGCGCCATAACCTGTCAACCCCCAACAAAATTCATCTTTTATATCCGTTAGAGGCAGTGGCGAAGCCACCTTGGGTCAAGGGGAGTCAATTGACCCCCCAGCTTTTTTAAAAAATAATTTTAATTAAAGCTGTTTTAAAAAGTAAAATTTAATATATATACGATATTGCTACAAACAATGACACAAAGCGTTAGGTAGCTTAGTGGTTCAGAGGGTGATAAATATGGGCGCTCATCTGGCATGCACAGGTCATTTGTTCGATGCTTGTTTCTTCCATTTTCTATTTTTTTGTTTCTCTGATACTTCAACGTTTGCTACATAGCCGCGCCTCACATGTTTTTTTGTTTTATTTTATTCGAATATTTATAATTTAAATTATCTAGATTATTTGTTTGAGTGATTACAAATTAAAATATTGTTACAAGATAGTGATTGTGTTATTTTTAATTGTTGATTTCTAATACTCAAATATGAATATGCTTTAGAGGAAACTTTGAATTTGTAAAATTAATTCATTTTCGAATTTTTTGATATTTCAAAATTTTTCAGTAAAAGGGTGAAGATATCACATAGTTTAAGTTCCGCAATACAAAATTCTTCGTTACCTTAAAAAAAATTAAATGATCTTGTTGATAAGGCAACCAACGAGGAAATCATGCTTTAGTATCAGAATATGTATGTTTATTTAAGGTATGTATGTTTATTTTCAAAACTGATGTTGTTAAACTTTGTGTTACTTGAATATGTTAAATTTTCGTAATTCGGTGGGTAAAATCTATTTAATTAAATTTTATTTTGACCCCCTGACTTTGAATGCTGGCTTCGCCACTGGTTAGAGGGATGAGAATCCCAAGAATCTTTTGCAATATACGAGGGTCATGGATATACTGTCTAAGTTTCGATTCATCCCAGGCTTTATCCTGGGAAATAAAATTGCTCACAGATAAAGTTTGGTTGTCAAGATCATCTCTCTCCAGAAGCTTATTTAAAGAGGCATCCTCAATCCACTTATCTTTCCAGAAATCAATTGATTTACCATCCCCGACTCTCCAATGAATGCCTGCTTTCAAAGTACCACTAACCCTCACCAAATTTTTCCACACTGAAGAGTCAGTGGTTTTAATCTTACAGTCACTGAAGAATCAGTGATTTTAATCTTACAGTTAAAAAAAAAATCAGTCGACTTCAGATATTTGTCACGCATGATTTTTGCCCAAGGACTATCCTCATGAATAACCCGCCACGCTAATTTGCATTGGAAGGCCATATTAATCACCTCGGTACGACGGAGGCCAAGTCCTCCAAAATCCTTAGGAAGACAAATAGTATCCCATGCAACCATAGGCATGCCTTGATTTTCCCCATCTTTTTTCCAAAAAAAAATTCCTATTAATTCAATCAAGGTTAACACACGTTGATTTAGGAAGACGAAAACATTGCATGGTGTGGGCTGGAAGAGATTCCAGATTAGCTTGAATCAAAACAACCCTACTTGCCTTTGATAGAGCATTGGCTTTCCATGCTGTCATTCTATCCGTTGCCTTACCAACAAGTTCATTAAAGGAGTGGTTATCCTGTCGCCTATTAGAGATATGACAACCAAGAAATTTGCCCAGCGCATCAGTATTTGGAATATTAAAAATGCCTTTAACCTCCTTTCTAGAATGTAGAGGAGTATTTTTAGAGAAAATCAGTTTGGACTTATGGAAATTTACCAATTGTCCAGAACAATTACAAAAATCTAGCAGGAGTTTCTTCAGCGCATTCGCAACCTTATTAGTCGCTTTGCTAAAAAGAAAACAGTCATCCGCAAAAAATAACCCAGGGATAGTAGTTCCACGAGGAGCTAGCTTTACTCTTATCCCCAACTTAGAGTTCTCAGAAACTTTATCTAACCAATAATTAAACACGTTCATGCAAAGAATGAAGAGATACGGGGACAGAGGGTCCCCCTGACGGAGACCGCGAGAAACTTTAAAGAACCCCTGTGGAACACCATTGATCATGATATAATAGGTGACCGTAGAGATACATTGATCAATAAGAGCTATCCATTTATCACTAAACCCCATTTTCTGTAGAATGTCCCTAATGAAATCCCATTCAATTCTATCATAAGCTTTTTCCATATCAATTTTTAGAGCTGCCCAGCCCTTTTTAGAGGCCGAAGATTTGAACTTATGCATTATTTCATGAGTCAAGAGAATGTTATCCTGAATAGCCCGTCCTGGAATAAAGGCACTTTAGGAGGGGGAAATAATATCGTCTAATAATGGACGAAGCCTAGCCATAAGGATTTTTGAAATGATTTTATAGAATGTATTGCACAAGCTAATTGGGCGGTAAGGAGTAGTCTGGCTAGGGTTATCAACTTTGGGAATGAGGGTAATAAACGTGTGATTGAGTTCTTTTAGGAGACAGCCATGTTCAAAAAAATCTTGAATTGCCTTAATAATGTCGTGGTGAATGACCTCCCATGAATCCTGATAGAAACCTGTACCAAGTCCATCAGGGCCCGGAGTTTTACAAGGATCCATATCAAAATTTCCTCAGCCGTTGGAATAGCTGTAAGTCTAGCGTTGTCCTCCGGGGGTATAACACTAGGCACATCCCCACCAATAGTTAGGAGATCTGAATTACGTTGGGAGATAAAACGTTTTTTAAAATCCTCAACAAAATAGTCTCCTATTTCTTTTTCCGAATCTAACCAAATTCCGCTATCTGTTTTTATTTTCAAGATACTTTGCCGTTTAATCCGAGCTTTTGTTAATCTTTGAAAATAAGCTGAATTATGATCACCCTCAACCAGCCATTTCTTCCGAGACATTTTACCCCAATATTTCTGGTTAAACAAGAGCAATTTTTCTCTTTGTTTAATCATCCTATTTAGCCAATGGTTTAGCCTAATACTTTGTGGATTATCTAAGAGTTTCTGTTCGATATAATCTATTTTTTCTAAGTTATGATCCAACTTGCTTTTGTGATGCCCAAACTGATTCCTAGCCCAACTTTTAAGATCCACTTTAAGAAGCTTTAATTTATGAGAGATACGAAACAAAGGAGAACCATTAAAAGGTAGACTCCAAACTGTCCTAGTTAACTGTTTCATTTTATCATATTGGCTCCAAAATCTCTGAAATCGAAAAGGAAAATTCTTCTCTTTTAGGCATTACCTAGAGGTTTCTATGAAAACTGGACAATGATCCGAAAAAGTGAAATTGCCATGATAAGAAATTGTTTCCGGATATACTTCATGAAAATCATGACGCAGAATAGCCCGATCAAGCCGTTCATGGATCCAATGACCATGAATTCTTTTCTTCCACGTGGTGAATTGTCTACCTCTGACAACAGAAGAAGCCCCATTGATGGTTCTCAAGAAATTATTTAATCGTTCGACTCTAGAACACGGTAGAGGGTTACCCCCCTTTTTTTCACTCCCTGATTCTAATTCATTAAAATCTCCAATTTGACACCAAGGTAAATCGAAAGTTGCATACAAAGAAGCAATGCTTGTCCAGAAAGAATCCTTATCCCGTTGTTGGGCCGGCCCATATGTACCTGTAATTATACAATTCTTTTGCCGAGCAGTATCAAATTAAATAAATTGCTCACACAATCTCCTGATATATTTTTGTGTATATTGGTTTATTATTTTCTTTGAGTACGGCCCTATTCAAGAGGATAAACCTCCTTAATTATGCCCCCTTTTCGGAGATCATATTTTGATTCCCACTCACCTTGTTTAACTGTCTTTCCTTCTTTTATTTTATTTTAATCGAGGTAATTTTTTACTTTTCTTTAGTCATAATCACCCTATTTTTACTATATATATTGAAGAAAAATATGTTAGAGACCAGCTGAAAGAGTACCTAATAACTCTCCGACTAATCTATTAATTATAGTAAACTAAAACATATGTATCTAACAAATTGTCATGTGGCACTCCTATGTAGCAAATTGAATTCCAAATTTTTTAAATCAAAATTAAACTCCAAAACTGAAGTCCCTTCAACTTTCTATATTGAATTGATAATTTATTTTTTGAAGAGTTTAATCACTATAAATAAATTAATTGATACTTTATTACAACACAGTTATGAAAACCATTTTAAATAACTTAAGTATAAAAATTTACGTTTATCAAGAGAATTTCTTTATTTTAACACAGTTATGAAAATCACTATAAATAAATTAAGTATAAAACTTCATAATTATCAAAATGATCTATTATATATTAAAAGACATGATTATCGAACAACTTGCCATGTGACATTCATATATAACAAATTAAACTTCAAAACCGAAGTCCCTTAAACTTCCTAGACTTAATCTATATATATATATATATATATATATATATATATATATATATATATATATATATATGTATATATTGGAAAAACATATTGCAATTCCATTCACAAAGCAAATAAAGTTTTTACAAGATAGGCTATGCAAAACATTTAATATAGCCACCACTAGACAGCACCCAGATTACATCAACACAAAAGAAATCAAAGCAAAAAACTCAAGAGAGTCTAAGTTGAATAACTTGCACCACAATCATGGCCAAAGGCAGATAACATCTTTCCAAATCATGAAATGCTCTTCTATTTCTTTCATGCCACGCATGAAAAGTAACTGCAGCAAGAATCAAGGCATGTTGTGCTTGCAATTTCTTCTGCAAACCAATCAGTTGGTATTCTCCATTTTCCACTCTCGGTGGAGCCAAAGAAAGTCTTCTATAAACTTCAGAAGACATATTCAATGTGTATTCACACTGAAAAAACAAATGAGAATTTGATTCCTCTTGAACCTGGCATAGAAACACCTATTAGCAAGGGAGAAACCAAAATTTTTCATTCGATCAAGAGTAGTGAGTCTTTGATGCATACATAGCCATTGCACAAAAGAGTTTTTGGGAATGAGATTCTTATGCCAAACCATGCTATGCCACGATACCTCAGATGTATGCTTTTTCAATCTGTTATATCCTTCCTTGATTTTATAAGGGCGATCAGAATGAAAGCAGTCGAACAAAAGAGGCTTGAGATCCTCCTTGATTCCCAATAATCTACGCCAATACCAGCTTACATTTTGTTTGATCTCACAAGACCAAATAGATTGTTTATGTAGATAAAGGGACTTCACCCATTTAAACCATAATGCTTCCTTGTTCATTATAATCTGCCATATCAGACTTGCTAGAGCTGCCCTATTCTAGTTGTGTGCATCCCTGATATTGAGTCCTCCCTCCTTATATAGACAGCAAGAAGACCAAGCAATAGGAGGGGATTTAGATTCTTTTCCACCCCAAAGGAAGGTTCTACAAATACGATTAATATCATTGATCACACTATCAGGAATAATGAATATTTGAGCCCAATAGGAATGAATAGACATTAAAACGCTATTAACCAATTCCACCCTTCCAGCATATGTTAGCTTTTTAACTGCCCAGCCTTGAAGTCTTTTTATCATTTTTGATAACAATAATGCACAATCATGACTATTTAGCCTAGAAGGTTTGAGAGGAACACCAAGATATCTAATAGACAACTCAACTTTTGAAAAACCAGTCAAAGATAAAGCTTGCTGAACAAACTCATCGCTAACTCCAGCAAAAAAAGCTTCTGATTTCGCAATATTTGGGTGCAAACCAGAACATTCTGAGAAATGACTTACAGCATTCAGCAGCAGCTTGATACTTGGTATGTCAGCAGCAAAGAATAATAGGAGATCATCTGCAAAACTTAAGTGATTCAACTTTAGAGACTTGCAGAACTGGTGATATCTGAATTGAGGATTATCAAAAGCTTCCTTCAAAGCTCTTCCCAAATACTCCATCACAATTACAAATAAAAGAGGAGAAATGGGATCTCCTTGCCTCAATCCCCTTCCACCTCTAAAGTATCCAAAAGTTGAGCCATTGAAGTTCACTGAGAAAGAAGCAGATTTGACACAAATTAATATCCAATTAATAAATTTCCCATGAAATTTCAAAGCAAGCAGGAGTTGCTCCAAAAAATCCCAATCAACTGTATCATATGCCTTCTGGATATTAATTTTTAAAAGACAACTAGGATTAGCAATCTTTCTGTTATACAGCCTGATAATATCCTCAGCAATTAGGATATTGTGAAAAATAGACCTCCCACTAATAAATTCCGACTGCTCCTCATCAACCAAGAAAGGTAAAACCTTACTCAATCAGTTACACAGAATCTTTGTAATCACCTTATAGATTAGATTGCAGCAGGAAATAGGTCTTAGATCAGTATCTCTCTCAGGATTGTCAATCTTAGGGATAAGAGTCAAAAGAGTAGCATTCACTTCATATTCATATGGAAGAAAACCAGTAGAAAAGAAAGAATGCACAGCATTGCAGACATCTTTACCTACTATAGACCAAGATTTCTTAAAAAATGTGGCATTAAAACCATCAGGGCCTGGGCTTTTTTGACCATCCATAGAGAAAATAATCTCCCTTATCTCCTTGTTTAATATAGGTTCCAATAAAGATGCAGCCAACTCATCACTGAGGACATTACCAACCATAATAGTTGACCATTTTACCTTGCCCACACAATCCTTCTTTGCAAAGAAGTCTTCATAATAATCAGCAATAAACTGACCTATTTGCTCCTGTTCCTCAATCCATCTATTCTCCTTATCATATATCCCCAAGATCCTCTTCTGATAGTGTTGAGCTTTCAATGTTGAATAGAAGAAAGCAGAATTGGTATCCCCGTTTTGAAGCCAATCCACCTTAGTTTTCTGTCGAAGAAGCTGAGTAGCATACTCCAGCTCTTGATAATATAAAGACTTGGCCTCCTCCATTTGAACTTTTAACTCAGCATTCAGAGGGTCAGCTTGAAAAGAGTTCTGCAATTCACATAGAGTGATGTATCTACTCTGTGCAGATTCAATGACATTACCATAATATGATCTATGCAGTTTAGATAAAGGAGCTTTGACATTCTTTAGCTTCTGAGTCAAAGTATACATGGGATCACCATAAACCACATTCTCCCAAGCTTCCCGAACAATAGGAAAAAAATTTACATGAGAAGCCCACATATCACAGAATTTAAATCTTCTTCTTGGTACAAGAGGAGACATTTTAAGGTACACCATAAGAGGAGAGTGGTCAGAAATACCTGGAGGAAGAACATTATAAAAAATGCTCTCAAAGATCTGTAAACATTCAGCATTTATCAGACCTCTGTCAATGCATGAAAAAATTGTTCCATTGCTCCAAGTAAAACGACAACCTATTCTGCGCATAGGCATCAAATGATGATCTGTAATAAAGGACCGGAAATCGACAATTTCTTCTGCTGAGATACCATTTCCTCCAATTCTATCATCCATCTCCAGAACATGATTAAAATCACCAACCAATACCCAAGGTTTAGCAAACCTCACAGCAGTTTCAGATAGAGATGCCCACAGAGCCTTCCTATTAGTCATATCATTTGTCACCATATATAAAAGAGATGAGCAAAGATCCATTACCCTCAGAGATTCTGCAGAGGATCATTTGGTCAGTAATGAGGAGACAATTAACAGACAGAATATCTGGCTTCCACAAAATCCATATCCTACTTTTCTTATTAGGTTGAGCATTGTTGATTAATGAGTACATAGGACAAATATGATGTTGAAATTCCACACATTTGTTCATCTCAACCTTGGTTTCCAACAAACACAACAAATTTACTTTATTCATATTCAGGAAGTGTTTCACACCATCCCTCTTTTTTGGCCCATTGAGGCCTCGAACATTCCAAACAAGGAATCTATCCATTAGAACGAGACACAGTGCAAGGACTAGAGGCATTTATCTCAACCATATAGTCTTCAATAATGGGAGATAAACACACAAGGACTATATATATATATATATATATATATATATATATATATATATATATATATATATATATATATATATATATATATATATACACATACATACATACATATGTTAAAACCAAATCATCGAAAAGAAAATCATACCTACATGGTGAAATTTAGGAGGTTAATTTGGTTGCTCATAACCTACTTTCGAGCCTAAATAATTATTTTCAATTAAAAGAAATTGGAAATATTTTGTTTACACCAAGGTTGCCTCCACAATGGTGGAGCGTATAGAATAGGAGGATTATTATTACCTGACTACCACATCTATAGTATCATTGTTACATACAAAAATAGTACTATATCAATCATTTTGAAAGTGGATTATTATAAGATTAATATATATATTATACAAGGATTAATGAAAAATAAATACATGATAAAACCTTTACATCATACAAAAATAATATTATACCAATCATTTTGAAAGTGTTATTATGAGATTAATATATACTATACGATGATTATGAAAAATACACAAATGATAAAATTTTTATATATTTTTATTTAGAAAATATATTTTAATTAATAGATAATAACAACACTTCATTCACTGAATTGATAAATAATTATTTAATACTCAAATATTTATAATATTATATATATGAAAAAAATTTATTTCAATTTTAATAAGTTTAACACATATATTCTATCATAAAAAGTTTGACACATATAATTTTTGATAGTTTAATAATTGACAATCATTCCGTGCGTTGCACAAGATATATAGCGCTAGTTAATGATTTAAAACTTAAAATTTTTGAAAAGTTTAATGTGCTTACCCATACTGACCCGGGGAGGGGATAAACCTATAAAATAATGTGTTTAGTATACAATGTGCTTGGATAGCTTTAGAAGTATTAAATCTTTTTCCCAAACTCTTTGCACATATGTGCAATTGTCGAGATATCACAAATCTTCTTCGTTCACAATATTACGAAAAATTATAGTCTATTTCTTCGTTCACAATATTACGAAAATAAGTCTAGTGGGCAATCTCAGGAGTACCATACAATTATCAATGAGTTAGAGGCCTACTTCAAAAAATATTACATAATTATTGAAAGATTATAAGTAGTTTCTTTTTATTAAATTGAAAAACCTAAACTGCCAAAGACATGGTACAACCAAAAGATAGAGTACAACGATCAACAAGCAGCCGCTAAAACAAATTAAAAGGTCTTCCTTTTGTTTTTTTTTTTTTGGAAATTGGATTATGGTAATGATGCTTACTTTCAGATTTTATACTACCTCCGTTCCATTATATTTGTCTATTTACCTAAATTGAGTTTATATTTCGGTCCGAACCAGTTGACCCAAAAAAACCGGAGCAAAAACCTGGACCAAACCCGGACCGAACGCTGAACCGGTCGGTCCAGTCTTCGGTCCAAATTTTTTATGTTTCCGGGTTTCGGTCCAGGTCGGGCTAAACCCGGAAAAATCCAAACCCGGACCGGAACCCCAAATTTTATAAAATTTAAATTTATTTAAAAAAATATTCATGATATTGTAGGCGCTAATCACGCATATCAAATATTATAACCTAAAAAAATATTATATCTTAATTCAACGGCCCCTCCTCTCAAAATTAGAATGATAAATATTTTGACATATATTCATCCTATTTTAACTTTGTATAAATTCACGTAAATGATAATTAAATTTTAGCCAACTTGGTATGTATTTGTGTGTGACTACAAATTTTGTCATATTGTTATGTATTCTACCATATTATTTATATCATTTAAATTTATATAATTCATTATTTTCTAAAATTTCCACCATAATTCCATAAACCATAAATTACAATACAAAAAAATGTAGTTTCTAACAAAATGAACTAATCAATCATATATTTTACAAAATTTTTAAAAACATCTCATTTGGTCCGAACCGGTACGGGTTGGTCCGGTCCAAATCCTAATTGGGTTGGTCTACCAGTTGTTTCCGGACTGGTCTTTGGTCCAAAGTTTTGGCTATTTCGGGTTCCAGTCCCATCCGGTCTGGTCCGGGTTTGACCCAATGAACACCCCTAATCCCTCTTTAATTGAAGATACTTCCTCCTTCTCATATTATCTGCCACTTTAACTAATTTTATTTTTTTCCAAAATATCTGTCACTTTATAATTCCAGTAACACATTAATTACAAATTTATCAAATTAACCTTATTAATTACATCATTTTCTTCCATTTTTCTTTTTTATTCACCTTTTTCCTTTTTTATTCAACATTTTATTCAACATTTTCACATTTCCAATGAATTAAATTAATGTAGAAGGGTGGTTTTTTTTATTTTTAAAATTATGTCTAATGTGACAATTATAATGGGAAGGAGGGAGTATATAATAGTTGTTGGAATTGTAAAAAGTGATAAATGAATTTATAAATTAGGGGTAGAAAAGAATTACAATTGTTGGGATTGTAAATACGACAAATATTTTGGGAAAAAGAAATTATGTAAAAGGACAAATAATTTGGGACGGAGGTGGTATATTGAAAATTGTACCATAATTGAATTTTTTTTTTCAATTATGTTAGTTGAAAAATTTATACCATTGATTTATCAAAAATAAATCATATTTGTTAAAAAGATTTATGTCCTCCTAAACACGGTTAATTATTGTAACAAGTTAATTTTTTTTTATAGGATGTAACAAGTTACTTTGATAAACTTATATTAATTTTGAATTTTTATGGTAAAATTAATAGTATTTTCACTTTTTAACTACGATAGTTGAAAAAAAAGTCAATTATGATAGAATTTCCTTAAAAATGTTCAATTTTGTAAAAAACTATAACTTAACATATAGATTTACTTATGGTAACAAGTCCTATGGTGAATATATATTAATTTTAATTTTTTTAATGGTAGAATTAAGGGTAATTATACATTTCAACTATCATAGTTGAAAAAAACAACAATAGTTTGACACATAAGCTTTAATTAGACCGAGTCACCGTCACCTGATTTACTAGTGTCTCATCAAAATACAATTTTATTTTTATTGGGATCGGACCATCAAAATCCAAAAATAAAGCACACAAAAACTGAAAATAGGGATTATTAGAATCTAATTTTTCCTTTTTTTAATATAGGGTAAGTGTATTGTACCTAACTCATACTTATACAATTTTTCCTACCTTAGCTACCTATTCACAAATTATCTTACTTATGTTATCTAAAAATGCATATATTTAATAGATAATATGACTTCTCTTACTTACAAATACTTTATTAAAAATTATAAAATATATACATAAATTTAAATATTTAAATGATGTGATTTTTATAACTTATCTTTCTAAACACTATCTTAATTACTCTTATATATCAACACTTACACAAGCTAACATTCCCTCTAAATCTCCAACTAGTCAAGTAAAGTCAACTATCCCACATCCGAAAAGAATAGAGCCAAACTACCATCCAATGACAATATACAATGGAAAACTACAAACATTTGACTACAATCGTCACAGTAGAAACGCAAAGTTTTCTCTTTGAACACTCTCAAATTCATTTCAATAGTTTCAATAACAATTTTCTTATACATAATCTTCAAACCCGAAACATAATAATAAATGAAAGTAAAACATATACCACTTGAACTGGCTAATATGTGTGGAACCTATGGGGATAGTAATATTAATTGTGTAGCTAATTAATTGTTCAGGTAGAAATTAAAAAGACCACAGAATATCTGGGAGAGCAGGAGGGAGGCAGCAGTTGCACAAGTTGTGTGTGTCTCCATTATATCCTTCCATGTTCACCTCCACGTCCTGCAACTGCAAGTATTTTACCAACTTATTTTAAGAAAAAATATGACAATTTCAATGCTATTTATTTTAACAACCAGGTTTATAAGTATTACAAAGATCTTAGAATCATTCAAAATATAACATCATTAAAAGTTTCTTTGAATTGTTTCTGACACTATAATGCATGGGACGATACAAAACAAAATTTAATCCAAAACTAAAAAGAGATAATTAGTCAAGGCACCTATGTCCATAGAACAAACCAATCTTATATGCAAACATAATTTAACTTTCCGTAGAAATTTGGAAAAATTAAGTCTGTCTTATATCTGTTTTGAAAGACCAATAAATAAGAGGTCTTAGGTTTGAATCTCAACACCCCATATTTAATTACGCAAGGTAAAGAGGGCCTTTGCAGCATCCACGCTTCAAGCCCAAAGGGCATTTGCGTGAAGGGACGTGTTAGAGTATAAAACCATCCTGGGGCTTCAACTATCAGCTTAAGCTTTTGGTTGAGATAATTCCACATAATCAAACCAAGTCCAAAATTCGATCCCGCAAACACACTTTCATGCAAGACGAATTCAATAGTAAAGAGGAAACCAAAAACCCTAACCAATATATCAGTTCTGTGCCTAAACATAAAATTGAAAAGAAAGAGTAAGTGGAGACCATAAAAACCACGCATTTCTGTAATTTCTGCACTCAGTCTTTACCTAGAAGAAGCAAAGTTCTACAATACCCTTACAAAATTATGTACTACCTTTGATTAGTTCGATCCATCAAATTAAGCTAAAGTACTGTATGACGACTTACAAACAGATCAAGAGCACATAAAAGCATACGCATTTTAACAAACAAACAAACCAACAGAAGCCAAAGGAACAAACCAAAAAAAAGTATCCATATATAGTTTCTGACACGGGATATTGGCACGGCTCAATCAAATAAACAGGGATCTATATATAAGAACCCAATTTTCTGATTGAACCGTACCAATATCCCATGCTCGTCTTCTTCATCTTAAAAAAAACACATACAATACTGTCAATACATGCAATAGAAATAAGAAAATACATCTGTGGCGAAATGCCTTGTACCCTGTTGGCTTAAGGTTACCCTAAACTAAATTAGGGCACCCCTTTGTATTGTTATTGAGTTGTTGTTAGGGCAGAATAGGTTTGAGATTTTAGGGTTGAAAGAGAGGCAGAGAAAGGAAGGAGTTAGGAGGGAATATAAGGAGGCCTATGGAGAAGAAGAACACATTGAATGTCTCAACAACCAAAAGACAAAGAGGTAGAAATGCTAGCAGCCTTCAATGTTTGGTATTTATGAGGGAGGATGAATTATGGAGGATAGGAGGCCAAGGTAATATGCATGTTGGATCAACTCAATTTAATTCAATTCAATGCAATTACCCGGCAATATATTTGAAAATTTAATTTCTACGGATTTGCTTGGTTTTTTTGCTGGTAGGTGAACTAATTTACAATCATTTAAAATGGGGGGGCAGCTGAGATTTATAGTCCATTTATCTGTATCAGAATGAACCAGCTTTTTATTTGCTTTATTTATCCTTTTTTTTAAATTTTCATTCAGGGTAGTTTTTTTAACAGAAATGATAAATGTCTTGGGCAAGACACATATTAAGTGTCTTGCAATGGTATAAAATCTATGTATTTGTAAATTAAATTGAAAAAAATTATATGATTGGCTTATATAACTATAATAATATATATAAATGGTATAAAATCACACTTATATATATATATATATATATTTTTTAAAGTTTACAAAAAGGCGTCTAAAATATGCCCAACGGACGGGTTCATTCGTTAGAGTGTCAATTTTAATTGTTGGCGTAGCCAACACGTTCCAAGCTTCTTATAATTGATAATTAATAGTATTTGTCAAAAAATTTGGAGTTAAAAATAATAATACGTATTAGTTTTATAAAAAGGAAGACACTTAAATAGTGTCTTGGGCCAAGACACATATCATCACCCTTTTTTTAATATTATTTGTTATGTTGTCAACGGGATGTGATATATATATGTATATCTAATGAAATTGACAAGCATAAATCCACCTTTTTAACTAATCCAACCTTCCTTTGTTTCAAATGGTCTCTGGATTTTTGCTAATGATCATTCTAGTGGAAGCAGTGAGAAACGTTTCTTTATTTTTCACATTAATTATTGCAAAATGATAAAACATTTTGAGTTAAGATGGGTAATAATCATCTTGAATTTCACCTAAATCACTGAAAAATTTAAATATAAAAATATTTAAATCATTGTAAAGATAAATTTCATTATTTTAAGGTTATTATAACTTATAAGCTATATACATATATAAATATTTATTTATTTATATTTTTTCATAAGTATAAAACTATGTATAAAATGTGCATTATCTGGTATGATTGATAAAATAAGGTTATTATTTGTATTTGTTGACCTAGCTAATAAGTGTTATATTCTTATAATTGATTAATATATAACTAATTGAAAAAATATTAATAAAAATTACAAAAAATATGAATTATGGACAATGCAAAATGTTTATTAATCATCTTAATGCAAGATCTGTACCATTGTCCATAAATTATTTAATCACTGTTCAGTTTGAAAAAATATATTTTTGATCTTGTTTTTTCAACTAGATAAAAAAAAAACCCTGATTTGATCGTCCTATCATTTTTCTAGCTGATTGTTCAAAGCCATTATATCCTTGAAATCTCATTTTAACAGACACATTTCCAACAATTACTATTGTGCGGCTCAAGAACTAATAAGTTGAAACTGATTTAATTAAATAAGAAAGAGAGTTTTGAGGCAGTTTGGTATAAGTTGATTTAATTATTTCCAAAGATATGGAAAATTGGTTCATTTTTTTTCTGAAATGAAACTGATTTAATTTTTACATTGCAAAATGATAAATATTTCGATGCAAATTGGTTCTTAACCATCTTACATTTCTTCTAAGTTACTAATAAAGTTAAATATAAGTTATTTAAATCATTCTAAATGTATGTTTCATTATTTTCAGGATTACTACAACTTATAAGCAATTTAAAAAATAATTATTTATTTATATTTATTTCATAAATGTAAAACTATGTATAAAATGTGCATTTTCTACTAGAGTTGATAAAATTAGGCTATTATTATATTTTTTGACCTAGCTAATAAGTATCATATTATTATAATTAATAAATATATATAATTATTAAAAAAATATTAATAATAATTACAAAAATGTGAAATATAAACAATTCAAAATGGTTAAGAATCATCTTGAGTCAAGATGATTGTCATGGTCAGTAAATTCATGAGCAATGTAACAAGTAATTGATGGAAAGGACAATTGTGAAAAGGAGATTTGAAGGGTATTCAAACCACAATATAATTCAATGGTAGAATATTCAAACGGCGTCTTTTAGCTGCCCCTCAAAACGAGATTTATAAATTGAAAATAAATAAATAAACTACATTCTGCCAAACTCAAGGGTCGTGAATTAATGTAGAAAATGAAGAAAAATCAACCAAGAGATACCTCACATTTTGTGAAAAATATTATTAGGGGGAATTATATCTTTAAAATTAATTTTAAGGTATCATACATTTTATAGCACTCTGCTTTGTGAAAATTACGTGTTACTCCCTCCGTTCCTTTTTAAGTGTCAAATAAACTAACTTTACAGAACCAATGCGTCTTTGAAATAGAGTGAAAAAATTATGTATGGACAAATATAACCCTCATTAAAGAAAAAGAAGAATAAGGAGAATTTTAAAGGAAAAATAAAAATTTGATTCATTAATTAAGGGTAATATGGGTATTTTAATTATTGGAAATGTAAAATTGACAAATAAAAAGGGACAAGTTAATTAGAAAAATTGACACTCATTAAGGGACGAAGGGAGTACAATTGTGTAAAGATACCTGGGATAGGGGCAATTGCATGCCAAATTAAATAAGGGGTATTTCAATAATTTTTAAAGGGTCTCATCGAATTTCGTCAAGGTCTCGCTGGATAATCCCTCAAAATAATTATAGTACAAATGTAGGGGACCTTAAAATTAATTTTAAAATGTGGACCCTAAAGCGATAGAAAAAATAACGTCGAGCGGGATAAATGTAGAAATTTCTAGTTAGGCCCTGTTCAGCAAAAATATGGGACTCTGTAATGGATAATTGTTTGATCAGTGGATAGATGTTTGAATAGCAGATAGTTGTTACATTTAACGGATATGTGATAGTTATTCATATAGCTATTTGTGAAGTGTGTGTTCGGTAAAATCAACAAATAATTAATTGATAAATGTAAAATTGCCACAAATGAAATGATTATCATTTTATTATTATTGTTATTATTATTATTGTTAATATTATTATTCTGGTTATTATTATTGTTATGGTTTTTGGTCACTAATATGCTATAGTTTGGGCGCATAAAAACAATACAATTTTTTTTTTTTTTGGGATCGTTATGCACCAAATTTTAGCATAAAGTATATTAAAAACCCAACACCCAAAATGTAATGTATTATTATACAAGAAAAATGTATTGCATTGTTGTCCAATACCCCAATATATAATATGTTAGCATCAAAAAACCATCATCATCATCATTTTATATTATTATTATTATTATTATTATTATTATTATTATTATTATTATTATTCATTACAAATTAAGATATAACCCTCTTCCAAACAAGTCTCTTTACGACAAACATAAAAGCTAATAGTGTTAAGGCTCCGTTCTTTTATACGGTTGGTGAGATGTAGTAACGGTGCGGTGCGGTGGAATCTGAAAAAATGTGGTGAAGTGTGGTGAGTTGTGGTGAGAGTTGTGGTTGGTGAGGAGAGAGAATATGAAAAGTAGAGGAAAAAAATGAAGAGAGAGAAAAATAAAAAAATATATTGGTAATGATTGTGGTAAAATGTGGTGAAGTGTGGTAGAAATTAAAGAGTTGCGCTGTGTTGTGGTACCGTACCGCAACCTACCGCATAGAAGAACATGGTCTAAGTTAATCTGGCCATGTTCATCTATTATTCCTATCAATTAGATTGTTTCATAATAAATTAATAGTGACTTGGTTGTCCAAACATGCATGAATGGCCAACTATAAAATTTAAAATTCATGGTCCATTTGGAGGGTAGTTTTTTTTATATTATTGTTAGCCAAAAAGCTTAAAATTCAAAAAAAATATTAATAAAATATTTTCACTCAAAATATTTAAATTTTACTAATAAAATCTTTTCACCTAGCAATTAACTTAATTCAAACCAATCTTACCATTTTCTATCTTTTCCTTTTCTTTCCTTTTCTTCTCCTAACTTAACTAACCTAACTAACCTAACCTGATCAAAGAACATCTTAATTTTTTCAAAGAAAAAGTATGTTACATATTTATTTATCGGGTCATGGAGTTGAATCGGGTTAAGGCACCTCTAACTCTAACCAGGCCCTAATTAGGTTTCGCCCCCCGAAATTTTCGGATTGGGTCGATCCTGACCCTGACCTACAAATATTCAGGCAGAGTTGGACAGGCCCCTAACCCAATTATAAGTAGGTCTACTTATATTAGACTTTAAAAAATAATATAAAAAAATCTACGAAATTTGGCTTTAACTATGAGTATTGCAACAGTCAGAGTCACTTCTTAATTAATTCTTATTCTTAACCCTACAATTAGAAGCCCCTCATGTTTCCTAGCTCCCTCATTAGAAGTTTTTCTATCCTCTTGTTCAATTCCATGTCCATTTCTTAGCCTGCAGATAGCTACCCATGCTACCCTACATTATGCTAAATTGTTAATGCTTTTTTGTCGTCTTTAATGACAAGGTACCAACTTTCTCAGTGGTGATCCAGAAAATTTTCACAATTGTATTCACATTTCATAAATGCAATTTATTTATATGGGTGCATACTGCATATTTTAAAAAATTTAAAAAAACGTAAGAATTTTATTTGAAATTTCAAAACAACAACAATATTATTAGTGTTGTTGTGTTTGTTTGAATCTAATGAGTGTCAGGTGCATTAGGGACAATGAGGTGAGGAGTTTGGTGGAGGAAGCCCAATTTAGAGAGAGTTGGAGGAGCTATTTCTATGAGCTTTTTAATGAGGGAAGGAACGTTGTTTCGAGTGGTACGAGTTTAGGTTTTGGAAGGGGGTATATAGAGCGCACCAATTGTCGACATATAACGCCCGAGGAGGTTAGAGAGGCGTTAAAGAAAAATGAAGAGGGATAAAGCGATCGTCCTCGACGGTATCTTTGTGGAGCTTTAGAAGTGCTTAGGAGAGGAAGGTATATACTGGTTAACGGGTCTCTTTAACGATATTCATAGTATGGGTAGTATACTCGATGAGTGGCGGAGTAGCATAATTATTCCTTTGTACAAGAATAAGGGGGACGTTCAATGTTGCAACAATTATAAAGGGATTACATTCTTGAGTCATACCTTGAATATCTGGGAGCAAGTAATAGAGAGGAGGTTAAGAAGGATGTTGAGGTGTTTAATAACTAATTTGGATGCATGTCAGCGAGCTTGACGACAGAAGTCATCCATCTTTTTCGATGTCTTATGGAGCAGTGTAGGAAGAAGGGAAGGATCTTAATCTGGTGTTCATTGATTTAGAGAAAGACTATGACAGAGTGTCTAGGATTGTGTTACCGGAGTGCCTTGAAGCAAAAAGGGTGTAGTATTCTTATATTTGAGCCATTAGAGACATGTATGGCAATGCTAGAACCTATGTCAGGGATCTAGTGGGGTTTACATGAGATTTTCCTATTGATATCAGGCTCCATCAAGTGTCTACTCTGAGCCTGTTTCTTTTTAATGTGGTTATGGGCGAGTTAACTAAGAATATTTAGGATGAGTTACCACATGGTATATGCTTTTTGTTGATGATAAAGACCTATTGATGAGTTGAGTGAGAAGTTGAATGATAAAGTGGAGCTTTGACGTGACACTCTAGAGTCAATGAATTTTAAATTGAGTAGGTCGAAGACAGAGTATTGAGATGTCATTTTAGTCGGGTTGGTCGGGAAGACAACGGTCAATGAACTCTATCCGCCCCACTCCTTTCCTCTACTGTTGAAACTAAGTCATGTTGAATTTGCTTACAACCGAGCTTCCTGTGTTGGCTGGTTATTGGAGGAGTTCAAGGCAAACTTGGCAGACATATGTCGTGACTGTCACCCCTCATGATCATCACCGTGACCCCCTATTTGAGGCACCAACTTTAAAGGTTGATGAATGGCTAAGGGGACGATTTCCCAAGCTAAGTCATGCTTATGACTGGGCTATTCTCGTCAGTATTAAGCGTCGGGTGATCATCACACACCCGCGACCCACACTTGCATGTTTGTGACCCTTTCTTCCAATTGGGAAGTCACGATCGTGCCATCCCTTGTCATGCTCGTGACCACTAGGAGGGTCGCGTCCATTAAGGCATTCCCACGCTCATGATCTGCGAACCCCTTCCATGAGGTTTCAAGTGTCACACCCATAACCATCATGGTCCTGACCGCGACCCCAACGTCGGATGCCTTTCCCCCTTGCACAAGACATGTTGGTCACGACCGTGACCTGCCCAGTCAAGCCTGTGATCCCTCTCCGCTGAGTCACGTGTTTGTGTAAACTTTAGAGGTTTAATTGCCATTATTTGTGTAATCCTTGCTCTCACTTTTTGACCAGCTTTAGTTCTCTTTCTCTTAAGGTTAATTTTGGTAATCAAGTTGTAATCAAAACTTGGGCTAATTAAGGCTCTTTTAGTCATATCTTTCTTGGGTTTTTCACTCCTCTCCGCTCCACTGCCTATATAAGGGTAATTGGAAAGAGAAATGGATAAACTTTTTGATGATTAATGAATGTTATTTTCGAGATAACACTCAAAACTCTCTCGCGAAGTCTTAATTACTTTATCCAAATCCTATGTTTAGTGGTGTGTTAAGCAAATCTTTTATAAAATTTTGGTGGAGATTCCTTTATCAATTTTTTGTGGGTTGTTAGCTCTTAGTTGCGGTTTTCTTTATCCAAGATTATGTGCTTATTTGGCCTAGATTTTGAGAGTGTTTTTGGAGTTAAAAACCACAAAATAGGTCAAACCACATTTTTTTTAGAAGTTAATAATTGTTTTCCAAATATATTTTTGGCCAAAAACTACTCCAAAAGCAGAAATAATGAATTGTTGCTTCTGCTTCTACTTCCTAAAAATTAATGACTCCTCAATCTATGACATTCTTTGGTGATAAGTTTTCATAATTTCAAATAGAAATTTTTTATTCTTTTAAAGATGACATTTAAATATTTTAATATTATGTTAGAAGCTCAATATTATGTTGGACATTTTAATATTATGTTGAAACTTTTAAATATTATAATTTTCTAATTCCTACAATGTGGTATTTAGAAAATGATTGATATATAAATATTTACTTTAAAGAATTTTATAATTAGGTAGTACCTTATATAGTTATAATTATAATTATTATACCTATACCTATATCATTATAATTCAAATTCAAATTCAAATATGATAATTTGTTTAAAAATTAATAAAAAGAGAAAAATGTTAATAATCATTTGATAATTATTTACAATAGAAAAACACATGATAATATTCAAAAGTTAGGCTAAACAATTAAATTTAGTAAAAGCATTATATCATACGTTAGGCCAAATACTCTAATTTAGTAAAATCGCTTATGTCTTAAGCTAGGTCAAACACTTCAATACTTCTCCAAAAATATCTTTGTTTGATAAGAGTGGAAGGCAACGTTAGGAGTTTTGTTTGATAAGAGGAAACCGCCCAAACTTAGAGGTAAGGTTGTATCGTGTAATAATCATATCAACAATGTTATACGGATCGAAGTGTTAGGTAGCTTGTGGCTTCATAAAGTTGGATAGGATTAGTAAAGATATGTCTCCCAATAAGTTACGTGTTTCCACTATAGAAGATACGATTCGTGAGAATGGGCTAAGAAGGTTTGGGCAAACAGGGGGTTGGATGCCCTTGTTTGAAGATGTGAAAAGATTATATTGTCTTTTTTCATCGTCGGTGTGGCAGACCTAGGAAGTCTATCAAGGAGATGATTAGAGGTGATTGAAGTATATAGACTTAGTGAAGGACATGGCTCTTGATAAAGCGTTTGGCGAGCTAGGATTAAGTTAATCGGGTGAGGGGCGAGCCTGTGGTGGTAGGACTCGTTGTTTCATTTTACTTTGTGTTTCTTGTGCTTCCCAGGGTTGTGCTTTTCAAGTACATCAAACGCACATGATTGACTCATCGTTCCTGGGAGCATATAGGTATGAATTTATCCTTCTCTCTTATTCACTTTTTTCTTGGCTTTCAGCTGGCTTTCAAATTAAGTTTTAAATTGTTTTGTGTTAGTTTTTTGAAAGACTTTTTTTGGGTTTGTTGGAATCAACCTCTCCATACATTCTACTGCGTTAGGGGAAGGTTGCCTACATTGGATCCATTATGAACCCCACTTTAGCGGGATCTTTCTAGGGGTTGTTGTTGTTGTTGTTGTTGTTGTTGTTTCAAAACAACAACAATATATGGGTGCATACTGCACATTGTTACTGCACATTTTTGAAAACAATATCGAAGATATTATTTCGAAAAATGTATATGTGCCCCTAAACCTTCTCACTGTGTAATCCAATCAATGTTGCACCAAATGGAACAAATAGCTTACAGGTCAATCGAGATTAGCAATGCACTGGGTTTTAAGGTTGTTGAGAATCAGAAGATGCTAGAATTCAAGGTGGTGTTAAAAACACAAACAAATTAAAAGCAATAACCTAATAAAGATTGAACACAAGATTAAAACGCGGAAAAACTCAAACCAAGAAAAAAAAACCAAATCCGATGCATTACAATGTGTTTATGAAAGGTTCACCTAATATCCATCAATCTCTAACGATTAGTATTTTAAGTTACAACAAATGAAACAACACTCATAATTGTTCTCATTTGACACAACTCGCACAAAGATATATAGATTCAATCTCTCATGTGAATTGAAACACACACAACTCATAATCACCAACCTTGACAGCCAAGGATTTAAATAAGAAAACGTAAGACTTAACATGGAAAAACTTAAGTGAAAACTTTATTCTGCAAGCATCACCAAACAACATGACCATGTCAAGACACATGACCACCAATTTCAACATGAAAGTAGCTTTTGGATTTTATGGGGCCACAACACGCTCATGCCCAGAAATGCGACATGCCTCATCATCCAAATTCCAGCCTTTATCGATCACCATACACAATCTCGAACCCTCTAGTGCATCCTACCCGATCTTATAAAAAAAGATCAATGGAGGTCTTAGATGACTTCTCAGCAACTCCTCTAGCACAAACATGCTCCTAGTAAAACTTATCATGACCCAACAACCGTGACATATGCACGCATATCAACAACCTTGGTTGTGGGGAATTTCGGAGTGAACCCTTGCCTTTTGTTTACCATTTCGACTTCCCATAATGGTTTGGTGGACCCTGTCTCCGATCAGCATTCCTCGGAGCATCGACCAGAGTCTTCGTCGCTTCTGGTTCCCTTCTCTCATCGGAGAAGCTAACACATCTTTGACAGGTATATATGAACACACGAATAATAAATGGCAGAACACGACCCACCTCCCTACTTTTATAAGAAGTCAAAGAGCCTTCCATAGACATCAACCAACTCCCCCCAAAACCTAGTCTTAGCACCCTCATCATCCAATTGACCCTCAGACATAGGTTTGCCAACTTCTATGAAGAAGGATTCACCATCATTCTCTACAGAATTACAAGACTCAAGGTTAGTCACTTTTCTCTTCCCTTTGACCTTAGGGTTAGAAAAATCTATACAAAAGTGAATCACCACAATCCCAACACAACACATGATCTAGATTCCTACTTCTGGATTTAATTTACTCCGACTAGAACTCTAACTGTTCCTCCAACATGACGGACAAAGCACTCGCACCTTAAGGTCCTCAAAATCCTTCCTATAGTTGCTTTCATTGAGGATAGTATCATGCATCTAATCAAACTTCATAGCACCCTCCCCCTTATACGTACTAACTGTATATAAAACATATCCCATGACTTAACTAGGGTATCCAACAATATATAAGCTCTACTCTCATCATAAGTCAAATCACACAAAAGTTAATTTAGACAAGATCATAGTAATCATCAATATAATCATGCATATCATTAGAATCATGTATATATACCTTATTGACCACAAAAGTTTCTCATATGTGTTTTTTAATACCCCAAACACGTCTTTTGTCATTTTATGATCCATCACGTTGAAATTCATGGTCTTTGCCGACATCACCCTCACTATACTGGGAACTTGATGATCAAGAACATCTAACTCCTTTGAATCCATTGCATCCGACTTATCCCCTAATGTTTGATG
Source organism: Portulaca oleracea (assembly GCA_029582165.1). Taxonomy (NCBI): domain Eukaryota; kingdom Viridiplantae; phylum Streptophyta; class Magnoliopsida; order Caryophyllales; family Portulacaceae; genus Portulaca; species Portulaca oleracea. The sequence goes on from CM055887.1 coordinate 14,181,085, forward strand.
CAACTTCTACTGATAGAGCACATCCTCAATTTGTATAAGACATAGCCTTTCTGAAGAGATTGCTTCCATCACCAAGTTAGAGGTCTAGTTTTCTTCCGGCTCGAGTCCATCTGAATCTTTTTCGGCCATCCTATGGATTAGCTAGGAACCCTTCTAACGAGGATATTTCTTCATCGACAAAACTAAAGAGAAAGGCTCTAGTTGTTCATCATTTTTTGGATGATTGTTGGAGGAGTTCACGACAAACAATGCAGACACATGTTGCTGCCATGACCCCTTTTGGCCACCATCGTGATCCCCTGTCTGAGGCATCAACTTTGAAGGTAGACAAATGGCTAAGGGGCTGATTTCCCATGCTAAATCACGCTCGTGACTAGGCTTGTCACGCCCGTGTTAGGCCACGGCTGCATTATCACACAACCGCGACCAACATTTGCACGCTCGTGAACCCTTTCTTCCAGTTGGGTAATCACGACCATGACATTCCTTTTCCCAATCGTGGCCACTGAGAGGTTTGCGCCTGTGAAGGCATTCTCATACCGCGATCTGCTGACCCCTTCCAAAAGGTTTCAATTGTCACGCCCATGACCATCATGGTAACGAACGTAACCCCAATCTTGGTGTTAATTTTGGTCATTAAGTTGTAATTAAACTTGAGTTTATTAAGGCCCTTTTAGCTATCTCTTTCTTAGGTTTTTTTTTTTCATTTCACTCCACTACCTATATAAGGGTAATTGGAAAGAGAAAGGGATTAACTTTTTCATTATTATTGAATGGTGTTTTTGAGTCCACACTCAAAACTCTCTTTCAAAGTCTTAACTACTTTATCCAAATCATATATTTAGTGGTGTGTTAAGTAAATCCTTTAGAGAATTATGGTGGAATTTTCTTTATAAATTCTTGGTGGGTTGTCAGGTCTTGGTGGTGGTTTTCTTTATCCAAGATCATATATGGTTCATGTTCTTCATTCTCTTTGTGTTCTTCAATCGTTTTACATCGTTATTCAACTCAAGCAATGTTCCCACCATAGCGACATACTCCATTTGATATCAGAGCATCTAGGTTTTGTTCTTGCTTGAGTTTTTCTTTGATTTGGTTGATTTTGGTTTTCTTGATCATGTTGGGTGTTTTGATCGTGTTAGGTGTTCTTGATCTTGTTGGGTTTCAATTTTTGGTAGTCCTTCATTTTGGTTGTGCTTGTCGGATTGTGCTCTTTGTGATTGATCAAAATTTCGGTGTTCTTGTTCCTATTGGGTTGATCGATCTCCTTGCTTAGTGATAGAGGTCGTTTGCCTTTATTATTTATTCTCATCTATTGTTGATTTTATATTGAGAATCTTTTGTGCTAGAAAACACAAAGGACCCAAGTCAAACACATTGCCAACTATAAGAAAATCAATCTCGGTCCACAAAATTTATCCCAAACTCTATCCGCCCCACTTCTTTCCTCTACTGTTGAAACTATGTCATGTTGAATTTGCTTACAACCGAGCTTCCTGTGTTGGTTGGTTATTGGAGGAGTTCAAGGCAAACTTGGCAGACATATGTCGTGACCGTCACCCCTCATGATCATCACCGTGACCCCCTATTTGAGGCACCAACTTTAAAGGTCGATGAATGGCTAAGGGGACGATTTCCCAAGCTAAGTCATGCTTATGACTGGGCTATTCTCATCCGTATTAAGCATCGGGTGCATCATCAAACACCCGCGACCCACACTTGCATGTTTGTGACCCTTTCTTCCAATTGGGAAGTTACGATCGTGCCATCCCTTGTCACGCTCGTGACCACTAGGAGGGTCGCGTCCGTTAAGGCATTCCCACGCTCATGATCTGCGAACCCCTTCCACGAAGTTTCAAGTGTCACGCCCATAACCATCATGGTCCTGACCGCGATCCAACGTCGGATGCCTATCCCCTTGCACAAGACACGTTGGTCACGACCGTGACCTGCCCAGTCAAGCCTGTGACCCCTCTCCGCTGAGTCACGTGTTTGTGTAAACTTTAGAGGTTTAATTGCCATTATTTGTGTAATCCTTGCTCTCACTTTTTGACCAGCTTTAGTTCTCTTTCTCTTAAGGTTAATTTTGGTAATCAAGTTGTGGGTTAATTAAGGCTCTTTTAGTCATATCTTTCTTGGGTTTTTCACTCCTCTCCGCTCCACTGCCTATATAAGGGTAATTGGAAAGAGAAATGGATAAACTTTTTGATGATTAATGAATGTTATTTTCGAGATAACACTCAAAACTCTCTCGCGAAGTCTTAATTACTTTATCCAAATCCTATGTTTAGTGGTGTGTTGAGCAAATCTTTTATAAAATTTTGGTGGAGATTCCTTTATCAATTTTTTGTGGGTTGTTAGCTCTTAGTTGCGGTTTTCTTTATCCAAGATTATGTACTTATTTGGCCTAGATTCTGAGAGTGTTTTTGGAGTTAAAAACCACAAAATAGGTCAAACCATGTTTTTTAGAAGTTAATAATTGTTTTCCAAATACATTTTTGGCCAAAAACTACTCCAAAAGCAGAAATAATGAATTGCTGCTTCTGCTTCTACTTCCTAAAAATTAATGACTCCTCAATCTATGACATTCTTTGGTGATAAGTTTTCATAATTTCAAATAGAAATTTTTTATTCTTTTAAAGATGACATTTAAATATTTTAATATTACGTTAGAAGTTCAATATTATGTTGGACATTTTAATATTATGTTGAAACTTTTAAATACTATAATTTTCTGATTCCTACAATGTGGTATTTAGAAAATGATTGATATATAAATATTTACTTTAAAGAATTTTATAATTAGGTAGTACCTTATATAGTTATCATTATAATTATTATATCAGTATAATTAAAATTATAATTCAAATATGATAATTTGTTTAAAAATTAATAAAAAGAAAAAATTTTAATAATCATTTGATAATTATTTACTATAGAAAAACACATGATAATATTCAAAAGTTAGGCTAAACAATTAAATTTAGTAAAAGCATTATATCATACGTCAGGCCAAATACTTTAATTTAGTAAAATCGCTTATGTCTTAAGCTAGGTCAAACACTTCAATACTTCTCCAAAAATAGCTTTTGTAAAAACCGTTTTTAAGAAGCAAAAACAATTTTTAAGAAATTAAGTCAAACAGACACTATATCTTATTCGTGTTTTTCATTATCTTCACGTTCTTCAATCGTGTTGCATCATTATCAACTCAAGCAATCTTCCCATCATCATGACACGCTCCACTTTCTCATCAAAATTAGCAATCTTTACTTCCTCACCTTCCATTCTTATATATTCAGAACAATATAGCAATGCAAACAAATTAAAGGCAAAAACCAAATGAATATTGATTATTGAACATTAGATTTTAACAAGAAAAAACCTAATCGGAAAAAACTACGAAACTGATGCACTATCAGAGGATTACAATGCATTTATAAGCGATTCGAGTCTCTATCATTCTCTCTTGATCTCTTGACTTACAACAAAGGAGACAAAACTTACAATTTTTCTCGCCTCACACAGAAATACATGGATTTAGAGATTCAATTTCTCACGTGGTACACGATAAAACTCAGACCTCATAATCATCAGACTTGGCACCAAGGATTTGTATAATAAAACTTTGAACATAACTGTAACACCCCAGGTATATGGTTAAGTGTGGCTTAAAGGAATTGAAATGACTACTTATATCACCAAGGTGCACCTTCTTTTATGGTAGCTCATCTGTTGGGAACTCCTCAGTTAAGCGTGCTTGGCTGGGAGCAGTCTCAGGATGGGTGACCTCCTGGGAAGTTTTCCCAGGCAGCGTGTGAGCGAGGATAAAGCACGCTGGAAAGACTCGTGGTGATTTGTGGGGCCTGTTAGGATTCTCAGGGCGTAGCTAGCAGACAAACAATAATAAGGGCGAAAAATAAATAAAGATTCGACACAAAGGAATTAACGTGGAAAAAACCACGAACGATGCACTATTAGAGGATTACAATGGTGTTTCAGAGATTCCCAGACCTCCACAATATCTCACAGCCTTTCTAGAGTTACAACCTGACAACTCAACACTCACAGTTGAGCCTCACACAACTCCCTCAAGAACACAGAGATTACAGGTTAATCTCTTGTGGTATAAGATGAAACACTCTCAATTGCCAGGTGTTGTATCATATGGAGAACCTGACCCCTATATATACTAGTAGTACAAGGGAGAAACTAGGTTATAAATTAACAATAACCTAATTAAAATAGCTGTCGCACAACTTGGGCTTGAAACACGAGCCGGCCCAACATGGACGCTGGCGAGGGGAAGAAACACGCTGGCAGGGGCGGAAAAATGCTGGTGGGGGTGCACCCCCTAGTGGTGTCAATCTCCCACTGGTGGCGTCTCCCTCAACTCCTCTTCTTCAACCTTTCTACCTCCTTCCTTCTCCTATTTGGTCTCCACTCCCAACAAATTGGTCTTCACACCCAACAGGGCCAGCCAACGATCCTTGAAGCAGTTATCGATAAGGTTCGCGGCCCTGGAGGGGTCGGGGAGTTACGATAACATGGAAGACCCTAATCTAACAGCTTGTTGCGCACACACTACAAAGCAACACAGTCGTTTCATCGTGTTGCCTGGCACAGTCGTTGTTGTCGCGTCCCTCGACATGACCTGACTTTGTCACACGCTCCATACTCCGCTTCCTTAATTCTTCATTGCGACACCTTTCCTTATGTCATTAGGTTAAATCAAAACCCAAATCTGATCCAACATCCATTTGGACTCCATTATGACCCAACAAGAAAAAGATGAGAGCATTATAAATAAGAAGATGATCACGGATATAAAGGAAAGGAGCAGTAAATATCATAGTGATGATAAAGATGAATGACTTTATTATCCATTTTTGGTATCAAACTTGGAGTTTTCTGAATTTCAAGAATTGTTTGGCTTTCAATAATTAAAGATATTGAAACAAATGGAATGAGTATTTAGTTTTTCTCTTGGATCCCCTTTTAAGGTTTAAATTTTATATTTCTTGAATCATATTATACCTATTTTATAGGTACTTTAGGTGACTCCTAGTTCTATCTTCATATTTGGGATAATAAAAGCCTAAAGAAAAGATAATAATAATAATAATAATAATAATAATAATAATAATAATAATAATAATAATATGCTTTTATTTTACGTGAATTTTGTGGAGAATTTTAGTTATATATTTCTAATCAGGTTTAAGTATGTATACATATTCAGTGAAATTAAACTTTCTGGTCAAATTTAGGTGTGTTAGTATGGTCCATCAAGCACTAGCCATATCAACTTTGATTTTAACTTTGAAGTCAACTATAGGATAGTTAAAATGCTTAGTGGTCGCATAAATAGATCTAATATAAATAAAATTGGATTAGTTACAAGTTAGATTAAATTATAAATTTGGGGTTTTTTCAACAGTATGGTTGCATTCAAAATCTTCTTAATTTTCAATAGCTTTTTTCATGCTTAAAATGATAACACATTTTGACTTTTCAGTCATTTATCTATTTTTTTGAATTTGGAATATTTATGTATGTGTTAGTTTCAATTTAGGTCTAGGTCAATTTGGTTATGGGATGGTTTGTAGTTAATAAGCTTGAATTTACATCATGTTACTCGGTTTAAATTTCGGGATTATTTTCAAATATCTCGTCATTTTTTGCAAGATCAACAGTCTTTTTACACCAAGAAGACTAGGTCGAGGTGGGGGGGGGGGACACAAAAGGTGAAAAATCTTAGGCAAGACCTTCATCAAACATCCAAAGAGGTATGAAGTGATGAACCCTGCCAAAAAATTGGTTGTCAAGAGAAAATTTTGCTCACTAAAGCCTAAATATTTCGTACATGGCAACATAAATTATCGACATTCAAACCTATATTTCTAACATGGCAGAAATTTAACTTAGGCAAGTTTTAAACACGAGTCATCACTAAACTCGCGTAGCAACATCGAAACATATTAAAGTAAATCTTCTAGTCATCCTCTCGAACAATACCACAAAAAATGCTATGTTTGTGAGTAATAGAATGAACTGCTCCACTGCCTCCACATAAGCATCCAAAAACCAAGAATCTGTTGGAAACAAAGATGGGGAATATGGTCACAACACAAGATGAGAGATCACTTGGTTGGCTAGGAGTCGAAGCTCAAAACCCGCTCCCCCTAAGACTTATTCACAAGACCGTGAAAAAACTCAAGAATAAAATCTAACTTCTTATGGATAAAGAAACAAAGATTCTTAAGAACTCACAAGAAGTTATTGCAGTTCAACACCTTAGGAGTGTGTTAAAGCTTTTTAGAAAGAAGGAAGAATGGATGAGTGGTTGTGTTGGATGAATGAAATTCATCCTCCTTTTATAGTGGAGTAGAACATCCAAAGTTTCCTCTCAAATCCCATGATTCAAGAATATGATCTAAAGGATTGCAACTTGATTTGTGTGTGCGCGCGTGAGGCGGGAGGTGTCAATATTTGGCTAATTAAATCAATCGATACTCAAACACAACTAAATCCCCACATGTTAATATATATCAAGGGCTAAAATCATGGAAATAAAAATCACATATAACTGGGCACTGCCATGAATTGTGTTACTTGGACACAGTCCGTATCAACCACGATACCACCCATGCCAGGAAAACACGGGCCATGTCATTCCAGTGTGCATTTTCTTGAGCTACCGTTCGCTGACACGACCCCTGTCATACCAGATATGGCTTGTGTCATCCCAGTTTCAACTCCTATGCTTATGTTGACCTTCCTGGTCAACTCTCTTAACTTATATTTAATGAATTTTCATATTTAATTGTTGGAATTATTTCAAGAGTATAAGTTAATTATATAGATTAAGAAATTATATGTAACAAGTATAAGGATCATATATAAGTAAAACATCAAGAATATGATAACACGGGTGAGTCTGAGACCAACACGAGTCGTTTTGGTCTCCAGAGAGCAAAGAAAACTAACCTGGGCTCAACACGGGTCGTGTTGCACCCAACACGGACCGTGTTGGTCCAACAAGGACCGTGTTGGACCCAGAACTGTTTTTAATGCTAACGGCTATATAATCTTGTATAATTAGTATTTGATATCAATATTAAGGATGATTATTAAGCACTTCCAACAGATATATGACTTGACTTGGGTCAAGGTCATATTAAGAATATAATATCTCATTAAGTCTCTTGATTATCCTTTACGAAAGGATATCATTAGAGGTTGGAAGTCTCCTATAAATAGGAGATATTCCATGCTATTTGTGACACACCATTCTAAGCTAATCACAACCCTCATTCTTGTCTAGACTGCAGCTATACTTGAGTGATTCAAGTGAGAACCTATTCTTGAGTGTTACAAGTGCTAAGTTTTATCCCTTTGAACATTTACGGTATAGTAAATAGTTTTTAAGGAAAGTGAGTACTAGGTCACGACTCTTAGTGTTATCCAAGTGAGTTTCCATTGTTTTATATACGTTTACTCCCTTTCCTCCAACAATCTTTAAAACTATTTAGTAATGGTCTCGCTTCGTGATATGTCTAGCAATTTTCAAAAGCTAGAACGCTTTAAAGGAGTGGATTTCCGGCGGTGGCAAAGCAAGATGCACTTCTTGCTTACAGCTATCAATGTGGCCTATGTGCTTAACATTGAGATTTCTCCCAAGGAGAATCAAGATCCTTCGACCGAGAAGGTGACTACCGAGGAGTCTCCTAAAGAGGATGCAACCGACAAGATTTTCTCGGGTGATGGAGATAAAGGCAAGAAAGATGCGGAGGCTAATCGGCAAACTCTAAAGATGGAGAATGATGACTACATTTGTAGAGGATGCATTCTCAATGGGATGAGTGACACTCTCTTCGATGTCTATCAATGTGTGGAGACGGCAAAGAAGCTTTGGGAGATGCTTGAAGCTAAGTACATGTCGGAAGATGCGTCAAGTAAGAATTTTCTTGTTAGTCAATTCATGAAGTTTAAGATGGATGATAATAGGAAAATTGTAGATCAATTCCATGAATCGTATTTTGAGTAACTTCAAGCAACACAATTTGAACATGGATGAATCTATAATCATATCCTCTATTATTGACAAGCTACCTTCTTCTTGGAATGAGACTAAAAGGACACTCATGCAGCTGAAAGAGGCTATGTCTCTTGAGGGTTTGACTAACCATCTTCGGATTGAAGAGGAGTTACGCCTACAAGATGGTTCCAAAGAGCAATCTAAGGTCCATGTGGTGCAAGAGAATAAGGGAAACAAGAATAAGAACAAGAGCCACAACAAATCTAGCAAGGGAATTCAAAAGCCTAAGCAAGTTTGTTGGGAATTGTGGCAAACGGGGGCACACAAAGAGAGAGTGTTACCAATGGAAAAAGAAGCATGGTCTTTTGAACAAAGATACATCTAAGGGCAAGAGTAAGGAGAAGGAACCCAATTCTTCTGTAGCCATGATTAAGGACCATATTAACATGGTTTCTATTGGTTCTAATGATTGGTACATAGACTCTGGTGCGTCAAGGCATGTTTGCATTGACAAGAGTTTATTCAAGACTCTCAAACCGGCTGATGATGGTGTGAAACTCTATATGGGCAACAACCATCCGGTCAAAGTCGAAGGCATTGGGCAAGTGGAACTTGTTTTCATTTCCGGCAAATCTTTGCTTTTGAATGATGTGTATCTAGCTCCGGAAGTTTGTAAGAATCTTGTATCCGGTTATCTTCTTAGCAAGTTTGGTTTTATGCAAGTTTATGATGGAGATAACTATGTACTTTCCAAGGGAGGGACTTTTGTAGGGAAGGGATATGCGTATGGAGATATGTTTAAATTGAATGTGAAAAGTAATAAAGATGGTATGATTTCCGCTTATATGCATGTGTCTAGTTTGAATAAGTCTTTTCTATGGCATGCTAGATTAGGACATATGAACTTTAAAAAGTTGAAGGAAATATCTAATCTTGATTTGATACCTAAGTTGAATGATGACATAGAAAAGTGTAAGACATGCATGCTTAATAAAATCACTAAAAGTTCATTCTCAAGTATAAAAAGAACTTCTAAATTGCTTGATTTAATTCATATGATTTAGGAGATTTTCATAGTACACCTTCTATAGGTGGTAAGAAGTATTATGTGACTTTTATTGATGATTATTCTAGATATTGTCAAGTTTATCTTTTGAGTTCTAAAGCTGAAACACTTGAAAAGTTTAAAGTTTACAAAACTAGAAGTGAAATTTAATGTAAGACCTTGATTAAAACTTTAAGATCCGATAGGGGAGGGGAATTTTATGATCTAAGTTTTTCCAAGAAACGGGGATTGTCCATGAGACAACCGTCCCATATACACCACAACAAAATGGGGTTGCGGAAAGGAAAAATAGAACTTTAAAAGAAATGGTGAATTCTATGTTGTCTAACTTCGGTTTAAGTAATGGATTTTGGGGTGAAGCCATGTTAACGGCTTGTTATATTTTAAATAGAGTTCCATTCAAAGGAAATTCTAATACCCCATATGAGTTGTGGAACAAAAGGAAATCATATCTAAAGTATTTTAAGATTTTAGGGTTGTAGGGCCATTGTAATGGTCCCGGAACCTAAGAAAAGAAAGTTAGGTGAAAGAGGAATTCAGTGCATCTTTATAGGCTATGCTCAAGATAGCAAAGCTTATAGGTTTTTGGTGGTTGAGCCAAATGAGTACATATCGGTGAATACCGTTATGGAATCAATAGATGCAATTTTGATGAGACTAGGTTCTCTTCAATTCCTAGACCTAAAGATATAACTCAAGATATTGTTCCTCTAATTGAGCCTCAAGATGAAAATCATGAGGGTACATCCATACAAGATGATCTTTTGAGTCATGATGTTATTCATGATGAAGAAGATGAAAGTATTGAATTAAGAAGGAGTAAAAGATCAAGTAAACCAAAGGATTTTGGTTCGGACTTCTATGTTTATTTGGTAGAAGGTTCAAGGGACTCAATTGAAAGTGAGATCCTATGCATGTACAACATAGATAAAGATCCAAAAACTTTTAAAGAAGCTATGCAATCCCATGATACTTCTTTGTGGAAAAAAGCGGTACAAGATGAGATTGATTCTATAATGGAAAACAATGTTTGGATATTGGTTGACCTTCCTCCGGGAAGTAAACCAATTACCTCTAAATGGATCTTTAAAAGGAAAAGAAAAGTAGATGGTGCCGTTGAGAGGTATAAAGCCCGGTTGGTTGTAAGGGGCTTTACTCAAAAGTATGGTATTGACTACTTTGATACATATGCACTGGTAGCTAGGATAGCCTCAATATGTGTGTTGTTGGCTTTAGCTACTATCCATAAGCTAGTTATTCATCAAATGGATGTCAAAACGACATTCTTAAATGGAGAACTAGAAGAGGAGGTGTATATGGAACAACCCGAAGGGTTTGTTGTTGAAGGTCAAGAGAAGAAAGTTTGTAAACTTATAAGGTCCTTATATGGACTTAAGCAAGCACCTAAGCAATGTCATCAAAAGTTTGATGAAGTAGTGCTTTCAAGTGGATATAAGATCAATGAATCTGATAAGTGCATATACTATAAGTTTGAGAATGGAAAAAGGGTGATTATATGCCTATACGTTGATGACATGTTGATCTTTGGGACCGACATGGAACAAGTTAATAAGACCAAAGAATTTCTAACCTCAAAGTTTTCTATGAAGGACATGGGTGAAGCGGATGTAATTCTTGGTATTAAGATTATTAGAAATAATGCTAGAATAAGTTTATTTCAAGAGCATTACATTGAGAAAGTATTGAACAAGTATGGTGGTGATAAGATATATCCAACAGTGACACCTTACGATTCAAATAAGAAACTAGAGAAAAATTTGGGTTCTCCGGTTGATCAACTTAAATACGCTAAGTTGATAGGAAGTCTCATGTATGCTATGTCAAGTACAAGGCCGGATATTGCTTATGCAATTGGCATGTTAAGTAGGTTTACAAGGTATCCAAGTAATATGCATTGGTTTGCAATAAGGAGAGTATTAAGATATCTAGTTGGTATTAAAAGTTATCAACTCACTTATAAGGGAGAACCTTCGGTTTTAGAAGGATACTTGGATGCGAGTTGGATAAATAAAGGGGATTTCTCTTCTACCAGTGGATGGGTGTTCCTATTAGGAGGTGGAACAGTTTCTTGGGGATCTAAGAAACAAGCTAATATAGCGGACACCATTATGTCTTCGGAATTAGTAGCATTATATGCTGCTTGTAATGAAGCGGAATGGTTAAGGAACTTATTATTGGAAATACCTATTTGGTATAAACCAATGGCACCTATCAATTCATTGTGATAGCAAGTCTACTCTTGATATTGTATATAGTCATGTTTACAATGGCAAGTCAAGGCACATTGGTTTAAGACATGCTTATGTACATCAAATTATAAGGGATGGAGTGGTGACTTTAAGTTATGTCAAATCAAAAGAAAATATAGTCTCTTTAAAAAAAAAAAAAATATAGTCAATTTTCTAACCAAAGGATTGACTAAAGATTTGATAATAAGTACTTCAAAAGGGATGGTTGTAGCTCAAAGAACTACTAATCACAACAAAGACTCAACTTTATGAATTGGAATACCACCAATTTCTAAAGTTCAAATGAGTATGGAGTTGTCTAAACTACTAGGAAGCATCGTTTTTATCGCAAGGTCAAGTGATGCTTAGAAAATTGTAATGACAAGAGGTTGAGTAGTAATACTTTTAATAGACTTTGTGGAAAAGCCTAATTACAGGGGTGGTATATTACAAAGTTTACCTATGTAAGTGTTATGTATGGCCGCATAAAGGAATTATGAGCTAAAGTTCCGAATCACTTATGAAGGATAAGGACACAAGGCCGAATAAAAGTGTCTAGGTATCTACACTCAAGATCTAAAATGTATGTGTGTTATGAGTATAGTTGGTCAATATAAATCCAAAGTTCAAAGTACTTTGTGATTTAGATTCAATTTTGGCTCATATACACTAAATGAAAAGTTCAAAGAGCAATCTACTTTTCATTAGGCATATGTTTTGTGGGTTTCTCTGGTGATTACAAGTTAGGTTATATCTCAAATAGCGGGGGTATAAGCTCCTTAAGTAAAATTATTTCTAGGGTTTTACATACACTTGAAATAACAGGGGATTGTTGGAATTATTTCAAGAGTATAAGTTAATTATATAGCCTAAGGAATTATATGTAACAAGTATAAGGATCATATATATATAAGTGAAACATCAAGAATATGATTAACATGGGTGAGTCTAAGACCAACACGAGTCGTGTTGGTCTTCAGAGAGCAAAGAAAACTAACCTGGGCTCAACACGGGTCGTGTTGCACTCAACACGGACCGTGTTGGTCCAACAAGGACCGCGTTGGACCCAGAACTGTTTTTAATGCTAACGGCTATATAATCTTGTATAATTAGTATTTGATATCAATATTAAGGACGATTATTAAGGACTTCCAACAGATATATGAGTTGACTTTGTCAAGGTCATATTAAGAATATAATCTCTCATTAAGTCTCTTGATTATCCTTTACAAAAGGATATCATTAGAGGTTGGAAGTCTCCTATAAATAGGAGACATTCCATGCTATTTGAGACACACTATTCTAAGCTAATCACACCCTCATTCTTGTCTAGACTGCAGCTATACTTGAGTGATTCAAGTGAGAACCTATTTCTTGAGTGTTACAAGTACTAAGTTTTATCCCTTTGAATATTTACAGTATAGTAAATAGTTCTTAAGGAAAGTGAGTACTAGGCCACGACTTTTAGCGTTATCCAAGCGAGTTTCTATTGTTTTATATACCGTTTACTCCCTTTCCTCCAACATTAATTACCCTCTAAACTTTTGAAATACTCCAACAAAATCTAACATAGCCACATAAGTAACATAATTCGGTACACCCCAAAAGGTCAACAGAAGAACAAACATTGCACAACTACAGTACATTGCATTGGATTACATGATAGCCTCGGGGTTCCGTCATGTTGGTTTTTGTTACCAGAAAGTGCAGTATATGCTTTCTTCTACTCATGAACATTTTCAGATCCTCCTATTTTAACTACTACCATGATAGCCCGTAAGAATAGGATGATGAAACCCTAAGTTTCGAGGCAACTATTGAACAATTTCGAGACGAGACAGGACAGGTGAGGTAGAATCATCATGAAATGGAGATGGCCAAGGAGGCCATCGACCTTGCTTCTCATGGTTTCGGCGTCTCTATCTTCTTGCTATTGTCAGAGTAATGTTGATTTGATCGCTTCTGAGGCTCCATGAGCTATGGCGAGCCCCTAATTAATTGTATGCATTTTGAATGATTACGAAAATCAAAGCCGATTATCATGTATATGGAGGAGATTTATGAGACTATCTCCTGATGAGATGCTGAGTCGGTTGCACGTAAGATGGTGAGAAGGTGTGGCATGTCCTCAACTGGCATTTGTTTTTCTTGTTCTTTTTTTTCGCCTACTATTAGGACATCGGAAGAGTAGGAGCCCAGATCCTTATATTGAAGGGAGCTGACGATGTTGGTATGTTGTTATTGCATGCCGAGATGACTATCTTGGAGGACTCATGGAGATCTGGTAAGCCTCCGGCTTGGTGGATGCTTTGGGGGTGATAACTCAGCTGCTGTCTTGCTTTGAGTCAGATCATGATCATGGGTTAGAAGACAAGAGATAATTAATAATGCACATTTTATACAAAAATCATCATAATAATGGCTACATGACGAGAATAACAAATAAAAATACTCAAATAAATCTAACCATGAAGTCAATTAAACATAGATAGGATAGAGGTAAAAGAGAGAAGAATTTCCTCAATGTCAATGGAATTTCTGGGATGTGGACTAATGAGGCTAGAAGGCTCTATTTATAGTGGTGATCGGGAGAACAAAATAATGGAAAATAATAGTTTATGGATTAATTACTTCAGATTAATGAAGAGTTTGTATCTAAGTTGAACTTGAAGGAGAAAGTTGGTAACGTGCATAATAGGTAGAAAAATTAAACATAACGTAACCAATGGATTATGGACTTTATGGTTTGCTGGGACTGTACGGTACCTGGTTAGGATTGCTCAACGTCAAACGGTCATATCTCCTTCGTCCGACCTTCGGTTGACACGACTCAAGAGGCGTGGAAAAGCTTAAAGAGCGTACTTTAAGCTTATAAAAGGGCTTATCCAAAAGGATGTCTGGGTAAAAAAAAATGACATTCGAAAAAGTGAGTCTCTGTATATTGGAAAGGTAGAAAATGAATGCTTTTGAAATGTAAATGATGGGGAACGATGGGGTTTTTGTGTGACGTTCGGAAATGGATGGAAATGGAATATTTTGTGGAGATGGGAGAATATGTACGATCACATATTTAATTGACTCGAGTTACAATCTATTCTAACAATGAAATAAAATATTACAAATACGATCAACACAATCCGATATCTAATATATATATATATATATATAAAGGGAACCACTACTCGAGTATGAAAAAGTTGACAAATTATTTGGTTCTTTCGTTCATGATTTTGGAATTAATAGTTCACTCATGAGTCATGACTGACCGCAAGGTCCGCAACTGGTGGGTTTTATTATTATTATTATTTTTTTTTTGTGATTACTTGTGAAGTTTCCCGCTCTGGTTCTACTGCATATATGTTTTTCAAATCTTTTGGTGAATGAATGAAGAGTGAGTGTGTTCTTAGGAGTTGGGCTCTTCAGTGCCTGATGAACCAGCTCTTTAAGAGTGTCAAACAAAACTGCACTATACAATTTTCTTCTATTACAATATATTATATTTTGAAGGTGTTGGAATTTAGCATAATCTAAACTAAAGGCCCTAGCTTTGGAATGGTAAAACATTATCCTTAATTTACCCTAGTTTACCTTACATCTTAATTATCATTCTCAACTTAATTTTACATAATTTATATATAAAATCCTCTATTCAATGCACAATTCATTTAAAAATGAAAAAGATTATTTGACACTCACCTACATAACTACTTCCACTATTTTACTTGCTTTACCTTATCCAACCTTAATTTACATTACATTGTCTTACCTTATCTTACATTACTTCATCATCCCAAGAAACTGGGCCTAGATTTAGTGTATAATTGCCTACCAAACACTATTGTTTATACACAACACCCAATCCAAAACACATTATATTATCGTTCAAAAAAATTGGGTTTTTGGATGTTAATATACTTATATTTTGAGGGCGTTGAACAATTATAAACTGAACTTTTTCTTTAACAATAATATACTGTATTTTTGGGTGTTCGGACAATAATGCATCTGAAACAATTCCGACGATATTAACTTCATGACGGTCTTCCGTGGTGGGTTGAGGAGATATTTACTAAATTAATGTCATATCAGACAATGTTAGTAGGTGCAAATGAAATTTTTATTTATTTCAAATAACACCTCATCTCCACATTTTCACTAACCTAAACAGTGTTTTTTGTTTGAAAAAAAAAAAGAATTCATATTGGGTTCCAGATACTCTCCAACTGAAAGATCCGGTTAATAGAACAAACCCCTCCTCAGACAAGGCCAGTCTAGAATATATTCTGTGGAATAAGGCAGCACAGTATTCTCAGAAACTTACATTACTTGAACAAATATCATAAGGTAATGAAGCTCAGAAGAGCAGTTTTGAAGCAACAAAAGAATGACCCTTTTGATTCTCCTCAGTAAAATGGAGAAACACACCATTTCCCACCCACCATTTTTGTTAAGTTGTTCCTCTATACAAAACAGCATGTACATGTGCAGAACCTCAGGCCCTTCTTCAGAATTTTTAATTGTTCAGAAGGAGGCTTCCCATATTGCATTCTCGTCTTCCCTGCAATGCTCGTGAACTTCCAACATTCTTTTATGAGGCTGGCAGATGCCACTGCAATTCCAGTCAAATGAAGCCACACAAATGTTGCCCGACTGGGCTTTCCATTCACAATCTACACAGCAAATCAGCATCATCATAATTATTACTAGCTTAGCTTCTGTATGCTGCAGTCATAAAACTGTCCAATCCGAAAATCCACTTCATTCTGACTCGGAAGAAACTGGGTATGGACAATTTCTTTTCATCTGAATTTTGAAATTCAAACAATCAGACATGTCCAGTATGAATTTGCCAGGTTGGGCCTGGGTTTGGCAATCCAGGTCAGGGTTGTCCGAATTGGAGGGCAAATCCAGGTTCAGACACATTCAGACATCAGAGTATCAGACACTGTCTAAACCCGGATTATTGTATGGCTGTACACTAATTTCTTTCTTTTTGGCCTAGGAAGGGGGAAATGTAACCAGACATCAGACATTCTGGTCCAGGTATGTATTGATTAATTATGATCCGGATCATATGAAAAAGCACAACTCAATTTAGACATCCACATATCCGAGTCCGGACATTGAACATCCGAATCCAGGTCTGAGCTTGGTTTTGGTGTTCGAATCAAAATCCAAACAGGGTCCGGGTTTAACATTTTTTTGTCCGATTGTCCATAACCAAATTTGACCTCGACCCGAATTTTTGACAATCCTACATCTATATTGCTTAGCATTACTATTGAGCATGTCTATCATGCTGTAGTTGGTACGTCTTACATTCTAGCGCACAGTATCACTTATGTCAGAAATGATGACTACTAGCATCTACTTTCTGATACATTTTTTGAATCTTTTTACAGGGTTCCTAATTGTAGGGCATGGCTAATCTCTGACCTTGTGTTTGCTGATCCATATAATGTATTGTACAACAACAACAACAACAATAACAATAACAATAACAATAACAATAATAACAATAATAATAATAATAATAATAATAATAATAAGGAAAAATTGGATTCTAATAAGCCAGACTATAAGGGTTGGGACAATAGTAAGCTGAACTTTAGAAATGTATCATAGCAAGTTGAACTATTGAAACACTGAATTTCAGTGCACCGGCATCTAGCCAGTCCAATCTAAACGATATTTTGGACTACTACAATCAAATATATTATTGTTTGGAATACTACAAGCCACAATATGTAGTTTGGACTCCTAAAATTTACGTTTACTACAATAAAACTTCCACGTAGGAAAACCCTCCTCTAGTGCCACATAGGAACATCTGGTTGCGGTGCATTGAAATCCAATGATCCAATAGTTCATCCTACTGTGATACATTTCTAAAGTTCGGCTTACCATTATCCCAATCTCTATAGTTCGGCTTACTACTATCCAATTCTCCTAATACTAAAATGAAAGGTTTGCATACACGTCTGAGTATAACATATCAAACACATGTACTTGAGGAGATAAGAGCACAAGCAAGGCAACATAGCAATATTAAGCTAACCAATTTGTAAAATTGTCACACTCAACTTATCCAAGTGTCCAATGATGAAATAGTGATAATATGACATGGGAAGTGATCAGATGTTGCATAATCATTGTAGAACATAAAAAGAAAACATCAGCACACACTCCCTGTTCTAACATTCATCAAAAGTTTAGACAACAAAATTCTGCACGAAAATATTTACACATCAGTCTTACCTGGTGGTGTCCCGCAACATAGTCTCCTGTCATCAATATGTGATACATCCAGACCAATCAGCCATGATCCCAATGAAACATCTTCATTAGCATACCTATGCAGCAAATGTCTGCAGGGAGCACAAGTTTAGAATCACATATCAAAAATAATGGATTTAAAACTTAAAAATATGGCACGGTGATAAGTCTGTACTAAAGACTGAAGGGTACACATAAATGAGAACATGCATAGAGGCATAGATAGCCATGTCGAGTAATGTAGCCCAATGGAGTCGGGACTCGGGTTATCAGTCCTGGGAAGCTTGGGATTGATGTCATGACCAAAGCCCAAAGGAAGCTGTTTGTTGTCGAAGAGGGTCAACAGTCAACACAAATTGTGTTATTGGACAAAGACAGAAGAAGCTGCAGAAACCGGTAACAGAGACCATGTTACCTGCAACAAGGGTTGTGTTGGCACCCATGTCGATCCACAGTTCAACGTCTCTTTATAGTTCAACAGCTTCTTGTTTTTATGGCTGTTGATTGTCATTGGTTAGAGTTTAATGGGCTGTTACTCTAGGGTTCTAGGATAACTCATTGCTCCTAGCTTGCCTACTATATAATCCATAGGATAGGAGGCTAGGGTACAATCACCATTTGAAGCCTCCTCCTAATAACATTGTCTAATCTGTATACTGCAGCGGATTAGTGGTTTTTTTACCTGGTTTTGGGCTTTCCACTTTGAACACTAGCGTCCATCTTCCATATTCCATTTTTCTCTACTTCTTACTGTTTGAGATTGTGATACCTGATCCTAACAGGCAATGGCCCATTATTGGACTCACAAGTCACACAAACTGTTGCAGGTCTTTGACAAGGTCGAAAATGATGAGTTGATCAAGCCTTTCTTTCACGATAAAAGGTTCATCGAAAATATTAGAGCCTTAGTTGGCCTTTCAAAATTGTATGCCTATGGTAAAATTTGCAGTGATTTTTCAGAATTACCATATTAACCCTGGCGACCAAAAGAGGAAGGAAAAAAAATAGGTGGTCAAACTTGGCCAATCTGGTTGCAGTGCAACTTGTTTAAACTCATACTATGGTTGAATCACTGTCCTAGGTCAACTTAACTGTCAATAACTGCACGTCACATTGAGCCAACAAAACAATGGGTTGAGCCTATGTCTCTTGGAACACTAGTCATTACCCAAGTGCGGGTAGCCATTAATGCTACTAGCCCAAATCCCATTTATTTAATTTTATCAAGTTGTTTCAGGGGATTTTTTTTTTGGGTAGGAAAAATATAGATATATTATAGATATATTAATAATAGAACATGTTGGGATTCACCCATGAGTGAAAATGTCCCACATCAAAAAATTAAAGAGAAAGCATCTAGTATATAAGTCAGTGGGCTACTCCTCTTAACACCAATTGGTTTTAAGATGGAACCTCACTTAACTTGTGTACCATGAGCCTCGGTTGAAGAGGGCTCCACCTTGGATCTCCACAACAAGTGGTATCAGAGTCGATGGTTCATTTGGCTGGGCGCGCGCAAGGTGCGGGAAGATCACCATGGACAGGAGCAGGGACCATAGCGCGTGCGCGGCTAGGTCTCATGAGGCAAAGTGCTGACATGAGACTCAGGTGTGAAGGGGGAGATTGTTGGGATTCACTCATGAGTAAAAATGTCCCACATCGAAAAAGTAAAGAGAAAGCATTGACATGGTATCTAAGTCAAGTGGGCTACTCCTCTTAACGCCAATTGGTTTTAAGATGGAACCTCACTTAACTTGTGTACCATGGGCCTCGGTTGAAGTGGACTCCCACCTTGGATCTCCCTAACAGAACATATCATATGCTTAGGAAAATACACAACCAAAATATAGACTATCCACAAAATCTACTACATCAAAAGAGGAAGAATTGAACTTCCCACTAACCCAAAAGAAGAAAGACTTGATAAAATGTCTTTCAAGCATTGAAAAGGAGTTTCAACCCACTCAATAACCATTTGGTTCGTTTCTCTCCAAATACTCCAAAATATCACAAGTAGAATAAAAATTATGTTTTGGGGGATTGATTCTTTCAGCATTGAACCAACTAACAATACAGAAAATCTTACAAATGTCCAGTTTTTTTATCTCAGGACTATCCACCAACAAACTCTATAGCCAGAGGTACGAGGTAAGGACTAAACTGCCCATGAGATCTTAGCGAGGAACTTAGAAAATGGGAGTTGTAACCAACTAGACTACCACCTCTATGGCCTGACTAATATCTAGTTGCTCGACCCAAAAACCAAAACAAACCAAAAGAAGACAAATCAGATTGAGATTCTTATGTATATTTTGAGCTCAATAGACTAATGAAAATTGTTCTACATATGTGTGTTCTTATTGTAGAACCATCTCAACCAAAAGCTTAAGTTAATGGTTGAAGCCCCATAAATGGTTTTATACTCTAACATGCCTCCTCACGCGAATGCCCTTTGGGTTTGAAGCGTGGAATGCTGCAAAGGCCCCTTAACCTTGCGCAAATGAATATGGGAGGTGCTAAGATTTGAACCTGATACCTCTTACTCAGGTCTAACTCTGATACCATGTGGAACCATCTCAACCAAAAGCTTAAGCTGATGGTTGAGGCCCCATAAATGGTTTTATAGTCTAACACCTATTAAGCTAATTGAACAACTCTAACAAGACTTCAACAATATGAGCCAAAATCAAAACGACATGACCCCTAGACTAACATAAAAAAATAAATAAAAAAAAGGGCAGCCCTGTGCACAAAGCGTCCCGGCAAGCAGGGGTCCGGGGAAGGGTCCCACCAGAAAGGTGTTATGTTGACAAAACTTGCCATGCATTTCTGCAAGGGGCTTCTTCCAAGAGTTAAACCCTTGACCTCACAACTATATAGCAACAGCTCAACCATCGTGCCAAGGCTCCCCTAGACTAACATCCAGCCTCACAAAAATCTCAATGCTGATTCGACCCAATTTCAAGTAATAAGACCAAGATCAAATCAAATCAAGCGTACTACAGACTATGTTTGAAATAAATCCACCTCTAGCTTTCAAGTTACTGGGTCAGCTCAATGTGTTAACTCTAACACACCCACTCACCCCAACCCATTAAAACCAACGGAGTCCTTTAATGTGGCTACTTCAATTTCATACCAGTAGAACATGCCATCCATTGGGACAGCCATAACTGCAACAATGGTAAATTGGGTACAACTTACTGGTTTATTGCAATGTAGGTAGCCAAATCTCTCGAAATAGCATATAATTGCCCAGTAGCATGCCTAAAGTACTTGTTTCCTTCCCCACCGAATTTCCAGTGCTCTGGTTCATGGTATCTAACTCCCCTGTTCCATGATCAGCAACCTTCAGAAACATGTATAACCCCCCTCCTTCCTCCTGCCTCCTGCCTAACGAGAAATGAAAGAAGACAGCTTACTTTTGAGCAAGGATGGGACCAGACTTCATGCAACCAATGTACACCCTAGGCTTCAGTCGGTATCTGGCTAAAGTCGTCCCTAGGGTTGCTGCAACATTGATGATGAGATAGAAGCTCAATAATCAGCCTGGTTGTGAATATATGCAATACATGTAATTATAATATTAAGTAAAAATAAACGAAGGTACTGAAAATACACAACTACCAGTCACCCAATGTATATCCTGCGAGCATGGGACCTGGGAGGATTTAAATGTAGCGGTCCTCACCTCTACAAGCAAACAGGCCCATGTAGTGAAATAATGTAAAAGTTTCAGATAATTCGAGACATGTTCCTCACCTCTACAAGCAAAGAGGCCCATGCTGTGAAATATTTCGGGTACAGATAAATATGGATCGGGTATATTTCAGTTTCAGGTGGTTTGCGTCGGTTCCTGGGTGTGCCCGCAAATTTTTTTCTGTTTCCCTTTGAAAATGAAATTATCTCTAAATACTTGAATTTGTTCAAATAATATCATTACATTCGCATGATGATAGCTTAAAAATCATTTAGTGTTAGTTTATAGAAACGATATATAATTGAAGAATTGCATTTATGGCCTAATGGTTAGGAATTACAATCCAAAATAGTTGTTTATCGATTTCAATTATTTTTCGCCAGTTTATTTATAATATCAGATGACAGTGTTGCGAAATCAATTAATCAATCAATCTTAAAAATATTACTCATGAACTACCTAGAAAATTACAAAGATTTGAAACAATGTCAATTTAAAGTGAAACATCAAATCCCCAGTAATGTCACAATCCTAAACAAAACATAACATATTCATCAATCGAATAGTAATTAGTGAGACCTATTGATGTAGGTGAAGCCGGCGAGCTCATACAAATAGTCACCTTCAAAGTATTGGCCATACATGCATGCATTCGATGTATTTCTCCTTCAAATCCCTATTCCAAGAGGAAAGCTACGTACGGTCACTCCAACACAACTTAAATTTATTGGGCATAAGCCGATTTTCAAACCTTTTTTTTTGGGCTACTTTATGCCCCCTTCTTAATTGCTCAAAATAGCTGTGACTTGTTCTTCACCATTATTATCAATAAAGTACAGAAATGTAAAAATATAATAGTAAAAGAACATTAGAAAGGTACCAAAGTATCATTCTTATCAGCTTGAGCCAACAAGTCGGGCGGTTTCGAGTTCCGGTCCGGCTGAACCCTCTAATTTGCGATTTTATTCAGGTTCAGTGATTTTCAATTTCGGATCGAGAAATCATGTTCAGAACCTAGAATTTTTCAGGAAGGTTTTGGTCGGGGGTCTCTTAGGTCTACTTATTTCCATATATTGCAGGCACATTGTAATTAATTTAGCATCATTTATTACCACTTTTCTTCCTTTTTAAAAGTTTTTTCTTACTTTTCATCTACATTACTTTTGGAATTAGTTTCTTTTATTCATTTTCAGAACTTTTCTTGGAAAATTCCATCTGGTACACTTCACTTTTGACACTTTTCAAGTAGTCAAACCTGAGTTTTGACAGTTTTTAAATAGTCCAATTTTTAAAATGTTTGTCCAAATGGCGCATCTGCGTTTTTCACATGACCAGTGACCATTCCTTCAGTCTCTCGTTAAATGAACAGGGGAGAAAAAGTAGTTAGTAACCCATCTTCCCCTTTTTGTTAAATCTAAAAAGAAAAAAAAAAAAGGAAGGCTGGCTTTCATGCATACAAATGGTATGTCCACTTTCCATAGAGCACGATTAATACTTATTCAGCTACGATAATGTCAGACTTTACAGGATGACTCACAAAACACTTAGTTGGGTGAGACATGAAGGACTAGAATTGAGTTTTGACATAAAATACTAAATCTAATACACCCGCAAGAGTTCTGAATAACGTCAATAATGCCAAATCCAATGATAAACTCACAGGACTTGCAGCATCTACTATGAAATAGCACCAGTGCAATAAAGAGGGAGAAGCTTATCACAGAGTCAAGTACAACGACAACCAATAACTGGCAAAAACAATTCTCAGCTTAATTTGCTTACTTTTGAACTGGTGAAAACATCACCATTGAGCAAGTTTCTCAAATCAGATAGAGCTAGAGTAAAGTATCCTCTACTTTCCCTTAAAACTAGTAGGCAAGGGCCCTCATATACATTCACAATCCACTTCAAAGGCGTAAGTTTGGGTACCCTCAACTGAAAATCCAGGGCATGGAGTCAGTGTCAGACTATTTTTTAAGCGGAATATAAGAAGTTGTAACTTCCTATCCTATACCAGTTGTCCCCCCTCCCCCTCTTTCCTTCCCTTTTTTGCATTTTTTTTGGGGGGGGGGGGGGGGTGGCAGAGGTCACTACTGATCATGTCATATTACACATTTTTCCTGGAATGAAGAAATTAAGAAAAACCCTCAACATACTAATGAGGCAACCCCCTAGATAGTATATGAATAGTGTTAAGCCACGAGTAACATATGAAAGAAGGACCATGATACCCATCTTGACTCAAGATGGTTCTTAACCATCTTGAATTGTTCATATTTCACATTTTGTAATTTTTATTAATATTTTCTTTAATAATTATATATATTTATCAATTATAATAATATAATACTTATTAGTTAGGTCAAAAAATATAATAATAGTCTAATTTTATGAATTTATAGAAGAAAATGCATATTTTATACATAATTTTATATTTATGAAATAATTATTAATAAATAATTATTTTTAAATTGTTTATAAGTTGTAGTAACACTGAAAATAATAAAACATACCTTTAGAATGATTTAAACACACTTACATTTAACTTTATTAGTGATTTAGAAGAAATGCAAGATGGTTAAGAACCATCTTGTGTCAAGATGTTTATCATTTTCGATGAAAGAACTTCATACCTATATTTACATGAACATCATCATCAACCTTGACATAAAAGTCAGCATCCCACAAACCTACAGCTGTGGCAAAGTATTGCTTTGTCTTTGCCGAGAGTTCCATGTAGCCCTCTACGTGTTCCTGCTCATGAATAAAAGCAGGAAATGTTAGAAAAATCAGAAAGCTTAATTGTCTCTTGTTCAGATTAGAACGGGAAAAAGAGGCACACCAATCTCAAGAAATCTCCATGCATTCTCTCCTCTGCTTCAATAGCTCTTTCGAGAATTCCACCAGCTAAAGAACTGAGGGCAAGGGATACTATCTCCAGTAAGTTTTACACGGTTTTTATTCGAAGAACATCAACAGCACATGACACTTCGAATTGCGATGAAAATTTGAAATATTTCCACACCAAAAATAAAAACCTACCGAGTCTGACACCTGTATCCATATCCATCTAAGACATCCCTACCAATGTCCAAGTAACATAGACTAAGGGTAACCAGAAGTAACCTGTTAGGCATGAGAACTTCATTGGAAGAGCATACCTGTGGCCTATAACAAATCGAATAATAATGCCTTTTTGTTCCTCTAGCTTCTTCCTTTCATCACCTGGTATTTACCAGAACAGCACATATATAAATGCTTTCATTTGTGTGAGGACAGAAACAACACAAATAGACAAAGGACATTGTGCCAAGATCAGCAAGTATACCTTGTGGCATCCAAGTTGCACGAACTGAATCTCTTCGCTTACGGCTGTTGAAAGCAGTATTAATCCCTACAACCACTAAATATTTTCTTTTAGTAGTCATCTCTGCTATCTTTACGGTTTCTGATATGGGAGATCCATTCAGGATTGTCTCTTGTGCAGCCCTTGCATCAGCTAATTCCGCCTCCAGTGTTGAAATCGTTTTTCCCAATGTCCTGAATCAGACAATCATAATCAACAGATTCTAATTGAGCCACTGAAGACCATGAAGGGGAGGATAAAAATAATCCTTTTTCAAGAGGGGAATTTTATCAATCATTAGAAGAGCTTACTTCATAGCATACTCTTCTGCGGAGAATACTCCAGGAATGCGATTAGATCCATGCTGTATGACCTGCACAGTGATAAACAGAAACATGGGATAAGCGAATAAAAAGTTGTTTTATGGAGAAATGACATGCGACCAATGACAGAGACATAAAAAGCCCAAAATCATGGAGGAACATTATCATCTCAGAGAAAGAATCAGTTCTTACATTCTTACAGGTGAGTTCTCGAAGGTCAGCCCACGTGAGAAGTAAATATGAACGAAGAAAAAATTCACAGTTTGAATGTCTTAGCAACTTTGTCTGTACATTGAGTATTAATATTTTGTCGGGTGGCACTGGCTCAGCTAATACAAAACAGGCTTCAAAGTTCAGACTTCACAAAAATCATGAAAAATTGCTAGCATCTTGTTGATAAGCTGAAGTAATTATTAATTGACAATACCACCACTTATCCACATAACAGTTGAATACTCAATCAAACATATCCAAAGGCAAAAAACAGCTTCTTTGTATTTCTAAATTTCATACTATGACGCAGCTCATGGATTCATCACTAGAAGCACCAAGCAGGACTAATAATGCTATCAAGCATCACAAGTGGAATCATACTAGAATTGCGTTGGCAAGGAAATCTGAAAATTCAAAAATCCATTCAACAGAATTGTGGTTTGACGATAACTTTATAAGAGGATAAAAATGAACACCTGTTTCTTGACATTGTTCAACATTATTCTTCCTCCTCTGCTTCCAGGAGTACGTGCTACGTTTTTTCTTTCAGGCACTATTGGCATCCTGGAATACAAGTCATGTCATTGCTTACAATACAGCAAATATATCTTGAATTCATCACAACCTAAACTTGAAATAAGCGTCATGGAAAAGAATAGAGTATAATGAGAAAGAACGCAATGATAACATGGAGAACATTTCCTTTAAGGATAACTATCATAGCTTCTTATTGTTAGATACATTCACTATAGCCAAATGTAATCAATCTCGAATTGAGAACAAACTAGTATTCTCCCAAGATCTAGCATTTCCATTCTCCTTATGTCAAACCTAGTCAGGGACAAACTACATGTTTGAACTTTCAAATTATAGGAGCGAATCCTAAATAGGCAACACCCCCAAATCTGATCCTACTCAAGCAGCACCCATCCATTGGAGGCCCGTGCCTGTTGAGGATAATAGTTGTACATGTTGGTTCCTTGCTTTTCCTTCTCAGTAGCAAGTTCACCACCAAATTCTCTCCTCTGCTTTGCATGCCGTTACTTTGGCATGTATCAAACAGAACCAAACTGATGAAGAGAAAAGACAGAAGCTCCATCAAGATTGCTTAAACATCTTCAAAATTTAGGCCATCATGCTGGTCCTCTCACCATCATATGTGCACCTGGCAAAATGGATGACTCAGTCACTTACGAACCTGTGCAACTCACCTATACCAATAGCATCCATAGCTGCAATGCCAACTCAACACTTGACAAGACTTCCACAGCATTTCAGGGGCTTCTTCGAGCATCTTTGTAGACGCTAACTTGAAGAAAGGAAGTTTTGCAATCACAATAGAATTTGACAACAATGAGCCCCCAAGCAGTGGCGGATATAGATGTTGAAATTAGGGGTATCCAATACATTATCATCCTCATTTGATAAACATATAATTCACAATTTTAATGCTAAAGTATGCTAAATGTTCTATTTTTATTTTTATTTTTTTGGTTAAGGGTGGCCATTGTCACCCCTACACTTCACACAAATATGCCACTGCCCCGAAGTATTAAATTTACAACAAACCAACAAAGATCTGCCTTAGTAACCTGACAATTTAAGTCTAAGGATCTGCAGGGCAATGCTGGTTTCTTTGGATATGATCTTCTCAATTGTCATGCTCTACCATTAGACTAGACCATACTACCGGAAGTCTCCTTCCTACAAAGCAGAAATTTCATTTCAACTTGGACAAGGTTCTTATTGTACATTAAGCTATAATGATTTCTATAACTGAGATATGTATCAAAAAATTAGACAAGTGTCTTTCCTGCTATTGCAGACTAGACCGTACTAGCAGAAGATTGATAAGGGGCCATAGGTGAACAACTACGATATACATAAAAATCAACCATTTGCAATTTTAAAAACAAAGATTTGAATAGTTCGTCCAACTAGAAATTTTGCATTTTTTTAACACAAACTTAAGCATCACAGAGTCCATATCCCTGCTGGATTAAAGGGCATCTAACATAATGACACGAAAAATTTGATAAAATGAAGGGTTCTTGCAAGATCATTCTTCCACGAGTGCAATGTATTATACACCCACTCATCTAAATTCACTCTTGCCCTAACTTAAAACTTAATCTTTACAATCTTTGGATTCACCGATCCCTTTAATTTGATGCTTTCCAACCCAAGTTGTCTTTCCATTAAACTCCCCGATGAAGCTACAGATGAACCCCCAAGGGAAACACCAACAACCTCAAGTGAAGCATAATTACACTGTAGGGACTAGGAAATACAAAGCATTGTACCCCTGGGAGAATGTTACGGGTCTTATACCATTGCAAGGTATGGGACTTGTCCCACATCGGTAGAATGGGATATCGGTGTGGGGTTTATAGATCAAATGGGTTCTCTCTCCTGTCAGACTAGTCTTTTGGGATGAGCTCTCCTGTTTGATCTATAACAGTGGTATCAGAGCCAACTCGGAGTGGTGGCCCACGGAGTGGGTGGCCTGGGAAGAGCCCAGCCATGACCCAACGTGGCCGTGACCAACGAGGACGCTGGCCCTTAAGAGGGGTCGATTGTTACGGGTCTTATACCATTGCAAGGTATGGGACTTGTCCCACATCGGTAGAATGGGATATCGGTGTGGGGTTTATAGATCAAATGGGCTCTCTCTCCTGTCAGACTAGTCTTTTGGGATGAGCTCTCCTGTTTGATCTGTAACAGAGAAGAACCTCCTTTTGCCTCAGTTTATGACTTTATAAGCTTCCTTCACACTTCACAGCTACGTGTGCACAAAAGCGCATCAACCGAAGTCGATAGTGGTTGATTACGGACAGAAATCAGACAGCCCCCAAAGTCAGGAAACTAATATAAGAAAGGTTTTGCAGTCAACAGCCTTTCCTCATTGGCCCCGTTTGCCAAACGGTTGTTGGTTGTTAGCTGTTTGTATTGGCTGTTTACTATGGCGGTTTGGATTGGCTGGTTGGTTTGGTTGTTTGGAAAAGTTGTGTTTGGTAAAGTTAGTTGTTTCTGAAAATATATTTCAAATTCCATTTATACCTCTTTATAAATAATACTTTTAGGATGACATATATAAATTTAGACAACTTTTGGACAACAGGGTCGTTTCCATAATAACTCATTTTCAATAGGCTGCTCTAACTAGCCTATTGAAAATTGGTTGATTGGGACCAAACAACCAACAAAATAGCTACTTACCAAACACCCAAACAACCTATTTGACACCCTAATAAACCAACTTTTGCAATAGGCTGTTTACCAAATAGGGCCATTAGGGATGGCGATGGGTCGGGTTCGGGGCTAGTAGAGTCGTACCCTTACTCGTACCCGTTTTCAAAATCAATACCCTTACCCATATTTAGCGGGTACTAAAAATTAGTACCCTTACCCGTACCCACAAGGTATGCGGGTATAACGGGTACTATTCGGGTATAAATAAAGATTAAATTATACTACCCATTTTATATCCATATGCACAAATTTAATGATCGCATTCGGGTACTTCAACTACAATTTTAGGGCTTGTTTGAGTGCAAGTGGAGGAGTTTAGAGGAACTCTAAACTAGCATCTTGATAAGAGCGCAAATGGAAAAAGGAAGGAGGAAGTGTATCGACTTTAGAATTTAGATGTAGTGCAATAATATTAATATTGGATTTCATGGTTTTTTTTTTTTCAAAATTGTGGGTTGAAAGCATGAAACAGGCTGGGCTAAGTCCAATTGGACGTGGAGTATGGGCTGCATGTGCGAGCACTATGTGAGTTTTTTAAGAGCGGGTTGGGTCCGGTTGGGTACCCACCAGGTCCTCCTTTGTACCTGTACCCATACCCGACCTGTACCCGCATTTTTTTAAAAAATAGTACCCATACCCGTTTTCAGGGTTGGGTAGAAGCGGGTACCTGTGGGTACAGATATTATTGTCACCCCTAAGGGCCATTGAATCGGCAATTGTTCCACTGCCTTTTTGAGCCCTTCATGGGATATACTCCATAGTCTCCATTGCCACTTTCTTCAATCAGAAAGTGGGGGCCGGGGGTGAAATTACTGGACCCTAGGTTTCAGTTCTCCACTTCTAAAAGTTTTACAAACCCAACAATTCCAAAATTGAACCTGCATATCATCTTTTTCCAGCTTTCGTATCACTCACAAGATGCAACCACTATTTCTAGCTCAATACATTCCTAGTTTTTTTGCCTTTCACTACTTAAGCAAGAATCTCGTCTTAATATTGGACCAAAACAAAATCCATTTCTGCATCAAACAATTAAAATGCCAGCAAGTCCTACTGCCATACTTTAACTCTACAATTAACCAGTTTGACATAAACCCTAACCCAAATCAAACTCCAGATCTCAAACACCAAACCACATTTCCATACTATAAAGCATACCCTTTGATTATTTAGCGCAAAAAAGCAGTTTAAAGTTGCACAGACAGCTAAGAAGAAAAACCAAAAATTGTGAAATGAATTGACTGAAAACAAGCTACCCAGTAGCGAGAAACAGAAAAATAACCTGTTAGTGAAGAACATTCCAACACAGAAGCTACCAATGCAGAGGAAAATTACAAACTTCCGAGGAAAAAAGTTTCTTGATTGAGCATCATAACCTCCAATTCCAGCTCTACTTTTCAGGGACATTTTTGCTCCCCTTTTCCTGGATTCACTCTGAGTAAGCACACAGACAGAGAGCGAGAAACTGAGAATTGTATGGCAAATGGCAATGCTACTGACAGTGGATAGTTTGCTTATGGGATACAAGTCAAAATCAGACCACCAATCTCCCTTTTCTTTTTAAATTGAGGTTGGTTCAGGTAGTTTTTATGTGACTCCTGTGACCTGTCCTTATTTCTTCGGACAATTATTTTGCTTTTAAATGCATTTCATGTTCAACTTGGACTATTTGGATATATGATAATTGATTTTCTATGCGTTAATTATGATTTCCACTCAATTCAATCCTTTTTTTTTAAATGGACACTCACTTCAATATATTAACACATTCATAAATTAATTGGAATAATATTTTAATAAGTGTGTATTTATTTTCAACCACATCCTCATTTATTCCTAATTTGAATTAGCACATAATAAATAAGAAAGTTGGAAATTAATAAAGACATTTTGAGATTGTTTAGCCAAACTCTTTTACAACTTTTGAGTAAAAGAAATAGAAATTATGTCAAACAAGTAATATCTTTAAAGTAACTTCCAGATTTTTTGAAGTCAAAAATAGTTTTCATGGTACAAGAGCTATAACTTTGTTTTGGAAATTTTGGATTTTAAATTTTTAACTTCTCAGAACTAACAGGGGTTTTATGATATCTTAGAAAAGCTTAAAGCAACTCTCCACCACCTTACGAGGGTACGCCCCATCTCTCTCCTCTTGTACAACATTGTTGCAAGTAGCCATAGATGGAACTAGGAATCGATCGCCATGGATCCTAAGTTAACGAATTATCTGCTCCTTCATACCCATTCACTTGATCTGGTTTTAGCATCTTTAATTTTCAATTTGGTATTTCATTGTGTGAAAGTTAGAAGATCAATTCATGCATATGCATGTAGCTATTTTTCAAGAATTAGTGGAGTGTTCTGTTTCTGGTTTTTTTTTTTTTTTTTGGTTTTTTTTAGGAGACAAGGGTATAGTGGGCTTAGTGCAGATTAGGAATGTTAGGTTACTGTGTCTCTCTGTTTCCTATTTGCCTATAAAATGTATCAGAATTTGAATGAAGAATACAACATTGAGAGACATCTTTTTTCTCCTTTCAGCCTCAATCTTCGAGTACTGGAAATTTCAGTTTTTTTGCATCAGTGGTATCAGACCCAGGTTGGGCTTCTTTTTCCCCACACAAAAAAAAAGGCAGTAGCTTTTTCTCCCAGCCTTCTTTATGGCCTCAGACTACAACAATCTCATCTAACTTGCAATCCCACGTTTTGATTGTCACTATGACCATTAGAGCATGTTAATGGAGAACTTTCTTTGCTCCAAACAGTATTTGACATTGATAGAGCCTAGAATTGAAGAGACATAAGATGGCAAAAAGTTGACAGAGGCTCAACAAAAAGAACTGGATGCAAAACGTCTGAAAGATTTGAAGGTAAAGAATTACCTATTTCAGGCAATTGATCGTTGTATCCTGGAGATAATTCTGTCGAATAAAACATCCAAGGGTATTTGGGATTCTACGAAGAAGAAATTTCAAGGTTCTGCAATAGTGAAGCGAGCACAGCTTCAAACCTTAAGAAGGGAGTTGGAATCTCTACAAATGAAAGACGGGGAGTCTGTCACAGGCTATTGTGACAAAGTTATGGAGATTAGCAATAAGGTGTGAATATATGGCGAAAAGATGGAAGATGTTGCAATTGTGGAGAAGATATTTCGCTTGTTAGCTCCAAATTTTGATTTTGTGGTCTGTGCAATCAAAGAATCGAAGGACTTCGATAAACTACTCCTTGATGAATTACAAAGTTCACTCTTAGTTCATGAGCAGAAGATAAACCGGGGCTCCACTGTAGAGGAGCAGGCTCTCAAGGCTTATGTTAATTATACCCACTTTAACGGGTATCGAGATCGTGGTAGAGGCCGTGCTAGAGGTCATGGTCGAGATTGGGGAAGAGGAGATGATGGAGGTGAGACTCCAACAGGGGTTATAACAACAATAATGATCAGTTACAAGGTAGAAACAGGGGTCAAAACCATGACAAATCAACAGTGAAGTGCTTCCGGTGTCATAAGTTTGGCCATTATGCGTCTGAGTGCTACAACAGGCTACCTATTGACAAAACAAGGGAGAAACTGCAAAATTTGCAGAGAAGTTTAAGCAGAAAATCAAACTCATACTTTATTAATGACAACGACCCAGGTTGTCGATGAGCCAGAAATGGGTACGTGGTATGTTGATACAAGATGCAGCAATCACATGTGTGGAAACAAGTCCCTATTTTTCACCTTAGATGAAGGCTTTCGTTCCACTGTTGTTTTTGGTGATAGTTCAACTGTGAAATTCATGAGAAAAGGTGATATTAGGATCAAAAGTCAAAATGGCTTTGTTGAAACATACAATTTCGAATGTCCTTATGTTCCTAATTTAAAGACTAATTTGTTGAGTGCGGGACAGTTGGAGGAGAAAGGCTTTATTATTACTTTAAAGGACGATGCTTGTGAGATTTATGACCCTATTAAGGGTGCTATTGCTGATGTGAAAAGAAATTCAAACGGGTTGTACCCGTTAAAGATAGAAGGAGTTTAATCTTGTTTAATGACCGAAAGAAGGGACCCATCATGGTTGTGGCACTATCGTTATGATCACTTAAGTTTTGAAGGGTTGAAAACTTTGCATCAGAAAAATATGGTTTCCGAGCTCCCTAAAATTGTTGCTCCATCCAAGGTATGTGAGGAATGTATTGTTAGCAAACAACATCGTTCTATTTTCCCTCAAGGAAAGTCATGGAGAGCAAAATGCATTTTGAAGTTAATCATTCTGTCTTTGCAGGCCAATTGATCCAACTTCTAATGGAGGTAAATGATATTTCATAACCTTTATTGATGATTTTTCTCGAAAAACTTGGGTGTATTTTTTAAAGGAAAAATAAGAAGCTTTTGCATCCTTCAAACTTTTTAAACCTTTGGTGGAGAAAGAGACAGGAAAATACATTAAAGACCCTTAGGAGTGACCATGGTCGGGAATATTACTCAAATGATTTTGAAAGATTCCGTTTACAACATGGCATTCTGAAAGAAGTTACAACTTCCTATACACCTCAACAAAACGGTGTTTCGGAGATGAAGAATAGAACCATTTTACATATGGTTAGAAGTTTACTCGTGAAGGGGAGAATTCCCAAAACATTTAGCTAGGAGCTGTGAATTGGAGTGTTTACATTTTGAACAGAAGCCCTACATTTGCAGTTCAAAATATGAAGCCAGAAGAAGCTTGGAGTGGAAGTTGGCCAAGTGTTGACCATTTCAGAATTTTTGTTTGCATAGCTTATACTTCAGACAATTGCAGTTCAAAAACGAAATAAGCTTGATGATAAGGGAGAAAAATGTGTTTTCTTGGGGTATAAGTGACACATCCAAAACTTACAGATTATTCAATCCTTTAACAGGTAAAATAGTGACCAGCAGAGACGTTGTTTTTGACGAAAAAAGCGTGTGGGATTGGTCGAGGCAGCAATCTAGCAAAGTGTTTCTTAATGGTGGCTTAGAAAATCCAGTAGTAGATGTTGGTTCGAATTCAAAAAATCCAGAAAAAGTTGTCGCCAGTGTCTGATTCTGAAAATTCAAAAGCACTTGCTACTGATTCTGCCCCCAGAAAATCAGAAATAGAAGTGTAACGTCCCGATCCCTCCCGAGCCGCGGACATTACCGATAACTGCTTCGAGGATCGCTGACTGACCCCACAAATCACCACGAGTCTTTCCAGCGTGCTTCGTCCTCGCTCACACGTTGCCTAGGAAAACTTCCCAGGAGGTCACCCATCCTGAGACTACTCCCAGCTAAGCACGCTTAACTGAGGAGTTCCCAACGGATGAGCTACCATAAAAGAAGGTGCACCTTGGTGATATAAGTAGTCATTTCAATCCTTTTAAGCCACACTTAACCATACAACCTTGGGGTGTTACAAGAAGAGTAAAACGAGTTTGGAACTACTGACGTAGTAGTTGAATCACTTCGTCAAGCTCAAAAAAGGCATGCTTGGACACAAGTCTATGAAGTTACTGGAGATCAAGAGTAGGATGATGTGACCTATTTTGCCTTGTTTGCATAATGCGACCCCACAACATGTGATATTGCAATGAAAGAAGCCAAATGGAAGAAGGCGATGGATGCTGAGATTGAATCTATTGAAAAGAATGCCACCTGGGAACTAATTGATCTTCCTAAAGGCCACAAAATAATTGGTGTCAAGTGGGTCTATAAAACGAAGCTGAAAGAGAATGGAGAAGTCGACAAGTACAAGGCAAGACTAGTGGCGAAGGGATACAAGCAAGAGTGTGGAGTTGATTATGCTGAGGTTTTTGCTCCCGTTGGAAGACACAACACCATCAGATTAGTGATTGCAGCAGCAGTCCAAAAGTCTTGGCCTATTTTTCAATTTGATGTTACATCGACTTTTCTTGCACGACCACTTGGAAGAAGAGGTATTTATTGATCAGCCCACCTTGTTATGTTAAACATGACAATGAGCATAAAGTTTATAAGTTAAAGAAGGCTCTTTGTAGGTTAAAACAAGCTCCACGAGCTTGGTATAGTCGTATCGAGACTTACTTTGTTAGAGAAGGTTTTCATAAATGTCCTTATGAGCACACTTTGTTTGTCCAAATTGGAGATGTTGGGAAAATGCTCATTGTTTGTCTATATGTTGATGATCTATTATTTACTGGGAGTTATTGTGCCATGTTTAAGAAGTTTAAGAAGTCCATGATGGAGGAATTGGAAATGACTGATCTTGGGAAAATACATTATTTTCTTGGTTTAGAAGTAGTGCAATTTGATAGCAGAGTCTTTGTCTCCTAAAAGAAGTATGTAAGAGAAATACTAGACAAGTTCAACATGAAGAAATTGCAATTTTATAGCCACACCAATGGAATTTGGGCTGAAACTGCATAAGGATGATGAAGGTGAGAAGGTGGACAACACAATATATAAGCAGATTGTAGGTAGTCTGATATATCTAAC
Source organism: Portulaca oleracea (assembly GCA_029582165.1). Lineage (NCBI taxonomy): Eukaryota > Viridiplantae > Streptophyta > Magnoliopsida > Caryophyllales > Portulacaceae > Portulaca > Portulaca oleracea. The sequence continues at coordinate 14,216,002 of CM055887.1, forward strand.
TACGATAGGGCCAGACATCATGTATGTTGTGAGTCTCATAAGTAGATACATGGAGAAACCAACCACAATGCACTGGCTTGTTGCGAAAAGAATACTTCACTACTTGTAAGGGACTAAGGGCCTAAGTTTGTTCTATGAGAAGGGTGGAAAATCTGATTTTGTTGGATAAACATACAGTGACTATGCACGAGATCAGGATGATCGAATGAGCACTTTTGCTTTTGTTTTTATGTTTGGCACATGGGTTGTCTTATAGGCTTCCAAGAAGCAACCTATTGCCACCCTATCAAGTATAGAAGCTGAGTTTGTTGCTGCAACAACATGTGCCTGTCAAGCCATTTGGTTGAGAAGAATTCTTGAAAAGTTGCAACTCAAGCAAGGGGGAGCTACTATGGTCTTCCGTGACAATAATTCTACCATAAGACTAAAAAAATCCTATATTTCAAGGAAGAAGCAAGCATATAGATGTGAAGAAATTTTTTTCTAACAGATCTTTGTAAAAGTTGAATTATTGAGCTGAAGTATTGTCGAAGTGAAGATCAACTTGCTGATATTTTCACAAAACCTGTCAAACATCTTCCTTTCCAGATGTTGAGTAGGTTGTTGGGCATTCGCACTTTAGAGGATTCACAGATGTGTATGAACTGAAGCTTGTAAGCTTTTAGTTTAAAGGGAGGGGGGGGGGGACTGTTAGAAATTCATCAAATGTTTTTATTGTATTTAACTTGGTCTTTGTCAGTTATAGTTAATACTATATTTTTCAGGGATTAGTGAAATGTTGTGTTTCTATTTTTTAGGAGTCAAGGGTGTAGTGGGCTTAGGGCATATTATGGGTGTTAGGTTAATGTGTCTCTCTGTTTCCTATTTGCCTATAAAAGGTAACAGAATCTGAATGAAGAATGCAACGTTGAAAGACATTTTTCTCTCCTTTCTGTCTCTATCTTCTGGTACTGGAAATTTCAGTTTTTTTGCATCAGGCCATTGAGTGCCAAAAACAAATAAAAGCAAAGGTTGACAAAGATTATGCTATTATTATGTCAACTCTTTCCAAAGAGAGACATACATGTCCAATTCATGAACTAGTGCGATGTTTAGTGTCCAATCGAAGTATAGAAGATAAAATGTTTAGAGTTCGACTTGGTGCTTAATTGAAATAGAGTGACATCCCAACCATATTCACATATAGGGGGAGGAGTGAGGGGAGTAGTCTCAGGGTGACAAATAGGTTGAAATGTAGTTTCATGTCATCTCTATGTATTAGCCTATCCTAATTATATTTATCTAATAACTATAGAGGATATGAGATGGAAGTGTGGGTGAGTGGCAATATTACAATTATATAGGGTATTTTACAATTTTTTTTGTTATTTTCTTCGTTAAGCTATTTGATTTTAGGACAACTTAAAAGTAAATACTGATAAAGTGTGTGTAGATCTATTAAGAACGTGTATGATAGTTAGCAAAATTTAAGATATGTGTGTCTAACTCACAGTGGACTAAAGTGTGAACATTCCACAATATAAAAGTTTAATTAATAAAATATAATTGAAAGTAGAAGTTATTGTCTAAATGGAAAAGTTGCCAAACATATGAAATTACTTTGGATTTAAATGGTTTTTAAAAAAAGTTATATCAAAAATCTAATAAATTCTCTAGAACAAGTTTCTCAAAAACTGTTTCTAGAAAGTCTTTTTAATAAGGTAAAACTTAGCCAAGCATACCCTTTTACTGTCATTCTCAATATGAATTCACATTCTCATTCTCATTATGAATTTCATTCTCATTCCCATTGCATGTCAAACGGGTTGTTAGGTCATCTGCAAAGCAATCCAACTTTGGATTGGATTGGATTAGTGGGGTCCACCACTAAAAAGTGTTGTAAGCATTAGCTGTGAGCAAACACCAAATAATGGTAATTTTAAGGATCACTTGGCAATATTTTATAGAAAAAATATATTTTTGGGCTCATTTTCTCTATCTCACTTTTCTAGACAAAAAAGGGGAAAAAATGCATGGTAATCCATCAAAGGATCACTCTGTACTTCAATCAACAATTTTAAGGTTCACTTAACTCAAATCCAATTCTCTCTAGGTCAATTTAAATTTTTATGATCACTCGCCATGTCAGTGAGTGATCATTAAAGATCACTTTTAAAGTTGATCTTAGTAAAACTTTATTACATCTAGGTGGTGACCGGAAAATGGAGAAAACTATTTTCCAAGAAAATGATTTTCCCCCACCCCTTTGTAAATTATTTTTTTGACTACAACCTATGATAACCATTTTTTTTCTCTCTCTCTTTCTTCTTTCGTTCTCTCTCCCTTTTTTCTCTTTCTCCACCATTCTCTCCCACGCACCGATTTGAATTTCTCTCTCTCTCTCTCTCTCTCTCTCTCTCTCTCTCTCACACACACACACACTCATACACCCGTTTTAACATGTTTGCTCTCTCTCTCTCTCTCTCTCGTTTTCTCTCTTCCACCACTTTCTCTCCTGCACCCGTTTTAATATTTCTCTCTCTCGACTAGTCTCTCTCATGCATGCGTTTTAATATATCTCTCTCTTGTTTTTTTTGTCTCCACTACTCTCTCTCCTGCACCCATTTTGATATTTCTCTCTCTCTCTCTCTCTCTCTCTCTCTCTCTCTCTCTCCATCACTCTATCTAACACTCATTTTAATCTCTCTCTCCACCACTCTCTCTCATGCACCTTTTTAATCTCTCTCTCTCTCTCTCTCTCTCTCCCTCCCTCTCCCTCTCCACCACTCTCTCTCTCACACACATTTTAATCTATGTCTCGTTACTGTCAAATATGTACGTGAAAATCCTTTTCTAGGAAAATCATTTGTCTATGTACCAAACATAGTATAACATCAAATGAAAATTCGTTTTCTAAGAAAATCATTTTCCAAGGAAAACCATTTTCCTAGAAAATAGTTTTCCTTTGCACCAAACACACCCCTAATTCTAATTATTGTTGCTACAAGTCATACCAGATTAGTTGGTAAAATAAAATATAATTAGGATTGTCTTTATAGTGGGAGTTGTGACTAAGGCTTAGAAAACCAGTGACTTCACGGGTTCTCATTAATTTGCAGTATTGCATTGTCAACAAGAGATGTTGTATTAAAGTTAGAGCCTAACATCAAAAAATTAGTAGAATTGTATGACAGGTTCAAGGTCACAAAGAAAATAATTAAAGCCAACAAGCAACTAATTGTGAGCAAAAATCTTTACAATGATTCATGTTCATCAGCTTCAAGCATTATACTTCAGACACTTAAGGTTGTATTAAATGTTTGACTTGTAGTTCAGCTAAATCCATAATTAATCAACTAGGTTTGGAGATTCAAATATGAATGTGTTGTGAAGCATGCGAAAAATAGATTGAGGGCTAAAAAATTGATCATATTTACTTCAAGCTAGTCGTTATATTGGTTGCAATTGAATTTAGTACTTTGTAGTATTGGTGTTTGACTATTTATGGATATCACCCAATAATTAAAAAAATAGTTTATCTAATCGTCGTCTTAAAGATAATGGTTAAGAAAGAATCTTGTCATTTTTTTTTATTTTTAAAGCACACATATTTAAGGATATATAGTAAAAATTACTTTTTGAGACAATATAATTAACCACATAGTCAAATCACCACAAATCTTATGATTACCTAATTAGTTTTTTTTTTCCTTCCAGTTATTCATTTTTAAAGCAAATCAATTTTGGCAAGAATGAAATATACATATTTTTGGCATTATTATCCTTTTGTATACACAATTGGAGGGAATTGTGGCACCTTTTACAGGCAAATCGTAAAGGTTAGCCGATATTATTAAGAGTGTGAGCTATATTTTTATGAATTTTGGAGTTTTAGTTAGAGTTTACCCTTCTACATCATATACAATTCCTATTTTAAGTACTTTATTATTTATTATTAAAAAAAATGATTGTGCTCCCGGGAGCATGTTGCTCTTGTGCGCCCAACTCAGCAGTCAATCTCAGTGCTCCACGTGCATAACTCTTTTTATAAAAATCACCCTTTTTTCCATTTATTTTTATTTCATATGAGATACATGCTACACAACTACTTTATTTGTAAAGCCCATTGTATAGTTGTAAACTTTTTCCATTTTCCTTTTGTTTCAATTTTCATTTTGAGTTTTATTTTGGATTTTATTTTTATAATTTGTGATTAATATTTATTTTTGGTTCCTTTTAATTTAGTAAAAAAATGAAACTCTTATTTTTTTGAATGTTTTTGTTTAATGGTCAGTGATATACGTTAATAATTCAATAGTGATGTTTTTAATACACATCAACTTGAATGCTCATAGTCATGAACTTGAATGCTCATAACCCTAAATTAGAATGCTTATAAAACTGAATTTAAATGCTCATAAAACTAAACTTGAATGCTCATAAAACTAAAGAATGCTCATAACCATATACTTGAATGCTCTTAAACTTGAACTTGAATACTCATAAACTTGAACTTGAATGCTCATAAAACAAAACTTGAATACTCATAACCATGAAACAAAATGCTCATAGGACTAAATTAAAATGCTCATAAAACTAAATTTGAATGCTCATAAACCTAAGCTAGCTCATAGGTTTCCATGGCCTAAACTACAATGCTCATAAACCTGAACTAGAATATTCATAAACTTAAACTAGAATGCTCATAAAATTAAACTTGAATGCTCATAACTTGAACGTGAATGCTCATAAATATGAACTAGAATGTTGATAAACTTGAAAAAAAATGTAATGAAAATTATAAAGGAAAGTTAAAAATAAAACAAATAAAAAAGATTTAATAAATTTGCACAAAAATAAATTTGTATACCTCCACAAAAAAAAAGAAAGAAAAAAATTAAAAAAGGAAATTGATGTATGTTGGAGATAAATATTAGTTAGTTAGTTGTATCTTTCTTTGTTCTTTCTTTGCTTTCTTTCCTAGCAGAGTATTTCTATAAATAGTCCTTGTGTTTTCCCTCTGTAAAATGTGAATCATTATCATCAAAATAAGAATCAATTCTCCTCTCTCTCTATCTTCTCGATTTTCGTTGCTCTTCTTTTTTGGGTTTTACATCTGGTAGGATTTTTACATGGTATCAGAGCCTAAGCGCTCCTTTTGACTCTTTTCGAAGCTTCAACCATTGCAAGTCCTTCAAATTCTCCTCCACAACCCAATTCTCCTCCATCTCCTCCACCTCTCGCAAGACTACCAATTACAAACCCTTGCGATCCTCTTTACATACACCCTTCAAATCAGTCGGGTCTGTCTTTGGTTGCCGAACCCTTTAATGGGGAAGATTTTGATACATGGAAGAGATCGGCTACAATAGCCTTATCGACCAAATAAAAGGTAGCCTTTATTGATGGTTCCTTTCCATGTCCTGCTACTGATTCACCTTTATATCCGTACTAGAAAAAGGGGAATGACATGGTTCTCTTTTGGATTCTTAATTCCCTACATAAGAACATCAGAGACAATGTTTTGTATTCGAATTTCACTCAAGATTTATGGAATGAATTGATAGAAAGATTCGGCCAATCAAACAAAGCTAAGCTCTATTCGGTTCAGCTGAGTGTTTCTAAACTCTCGCAAGATACCTTAACTATTGCGAATTACTATACTAAGGCAAAGAAAATATGGGATGAAAGTGGTCCTGTGACTAATTTCCCAAAATGTACTTTGGGAAATGTACCTGTGATAAAAAAAAATCAACAGGCAAATCGAAATTCATTTCGAAGAACAGAGACTGCTGCAGTTTCTTATGGGTCTGAACAGCAGCTATACCACCATTCGTTGGAACATTCTGATGATGTCCCTTTTGCCTTCTTTGAGTCAGGTATACTCTACACTTACTCAAGAAGAGAAACAAAGACAGGCTCGGGATAACAGTCAATTCTTGTCCGAGTCCGCATCCTTTTATGTTTCCAAAAATGATCAAAACACTTACAAGTCTGATTCGAGGTCTCCTAATGATCAAAGAAAGAATAATGTCAAGAAAGTATTGTACTGTGAACATTGCAAAAGGAATGATCATACTATCGATAGATGTTACAAACTACATGGCTTCCCTCCTAACCATCCAAGATATCAAGGTAAGCAACCAAAACAGCAACCAAGAAGGATGGCCAATAGTACTTGGAACGAGCCTAGTCAAGTATCTAGTGCTTCTGATTCAGATGCGGCATCAGTAACCAAGAAAGGAGATAATGTTGTCCCAACTTTCAACCTTAATCAAGACCAAGCCAAATAGATTCTACATCAACTCTTACTACTTTGAGCACACAAAGCAACGCTACAATGGACACTGAATCAATGTCTAGTAACACTCCATTATCCTCTCAAAGTTATCTTTTAAATGCTGTTGGCATTTCTTGTGTCATATATGAAAATGATTGGATTCTAGATTCTGGTGCAAGTGGTCATATGTATAATAGTAAATTTGTTCTAAGTTGCATTCAAGGACTAGATTACCCTACCAGTATCACAATGCTTGATGGGAATAAAGTATTTGTTACTCACTATGGCAAGCTGCATATTTATGATGGTTTGGTATTGAATAATGTGTTATATGTTCCTTATTTTAGGTTCAATTTGATATCTATCAAGAAATTATGTTATCAGTTGGAATGTCTGGTTATTTTTTCTAAATCTTAGTGAGTATTGCAGGGCCTTTCTATGAAGGAGCCGCTAGTCCTTGGTAAACAAGCTTATGGATTGTATTTTTTTGGATGATAGTCTGCTCAGTAGCCTTACAAAGACCTCTGCTCATAAAGATTCAAATTCAATAAGCTGCAATAATGCCTTGGCATCTATAAGTAGTGATATCTGGCATCGGAGATTAGGTCACATGTCTTTCCACAGAATGAAACTAATTCCTGATGTCTCTTTACTGATTGATCAAACTCATAAATCAAACGATTGTAATGTTTGTCCTAAAGCGAAACAACATTGCTTACCATTTCAATCCAGCTCCATTTCTACTGCGTTTCCTTTTGAGTTAATTAATTCATGTAGATACCCGGGGCCCTTTTCATGTTGCAACTCATTCTGGCCATAGATATTTTTTTTACTATTGTTGAGATGATTTCACTAGAACCACTTGGACACATGGAGCATTACTGTCGCGTGGATGGGAGAAGATTAGCTTGAGTGATGATGGATGATCGATATTCAACACGAACAAGGGTCTTGAACACCCAAAGGTTGGATATGACCTTGAGCAAGGAGAACCACAACTCTAGTCCTAACACCCCACCATCATTATCCAATGTAATCCACTAAATAATCACTAAAGGAATGACTTGAACACCACCAAATCACTTGGATAAAGTAACAAGATTTTTGAGAGAAAACTAGGGGAAGACCCTTACAAATGCTCTAGCATCAATTCAAATGTCAAAAACTGCCCAAAACATTGCTAGGGGGTACATATAATAATGGGGAAAAAACAACCAAAATGCAGCGTTTAACAGCAAAACTACGCAGTTCAGCAGAGCCGTCGCGGGCGCGACCTCCCACTATCTCGGCAATTCCTCGCCCAACCGTCGACAGTCGCGGGCGCTACGTGTTAACCGAGCGCGACGTTTGCCGGGGCAGTCGTGGTCGCGACCACCCGCGCGAAACCCCCGCCTGCTCACGAATGTCGCGGTCGCTACATGTCTGGTCGCGGGCGCGACGGTCTTGCTAGGACATTGTCGCGGGCGTGACAGCGCTGACTCGGGTGTGATTGCCTGCTGTCGGCCGGCGCTAGTTCCTCCATGACTTCAACGCTTCCATGATCACTCTTGAATCCCGATTCTTCGATGTTTCTTGTCCCGAGACGGCCCGATATGACCCCGAGGCCTACGGGGTTGGTGGAATAAAACCCGAGTCTCTCCAATCCCCCACAAAGGGTGACCCGTTGACGCCATTCTGGCTCGATACTCATCATTCCGCCCTTGGAGAAAGTGTGATGGTTCCCGAAAGTGCACGGGTGACCGGTTTTAGCTCGGGAATGTCAGGTCGGGATTTCAGGCCCGACTAATGGAGTTCGAACCCGAACCCGACACGGTTCATACTCCCCCTCTTGAAAAAGAGTTGCCCTCAACTCTTGGGGGTTAAAACCAAAGCACTCTTCATTAATTGGCCCCATGAAGCTCCGAACTTCCCGATCGTCACGAGCCGTCACGCTAGACTTCCAACAAACTTCGAACCCCACAATGTACCCATCATCCAAATAAAAGAAGGAGGTTGGAGGCTTGTTTTGTGGAGGTGAAGGGTTAAAGGAAGGGAAATGGCAATTTTATGGTGCTCGGGAAGTCTCAATCTCACTAGGCTCGCCGCAAGGTAAAGACAAAGTGTAACAACCCAAGAAAAGCCCCTTTATTATACGTGTGATTAACGTCGTAATCAAATTTTTTTTGATAAAATTAACTTATAAATTAAATAAAGCGCGTGGTCCTTATCTTATGATTTTACGTTATTTATTTATTTATTTTTTTTATATAACCAGTTTACGTTTTTGCAGGACTTGAACAGTGCAACGCGTTGTTTTCTAATCTTCTATGAATTTCTCTCCGTTAATAATATCTCGTCTTGACCAAAAATTTAAAATAATCATATCGGTTGTAACCCCGTGTTTTTTAGGATGAGTTTATTAGATGTTTTAAGGGGTTACTTTTGAAAAGTAAAGCAAGAGCCACGTTACTTTTAGTCACCATGGATAATTTTTGTAGGTTGTATATTTTGGGAAAATTGAGTTAGGAATGTTATAAGTTAAATGTGGGAGAATAAATTGAGGAAATATTTGGGCCTTTGAGGACCCTTTGGACCGGCCAAGCAAGAGAGAAGGAGGGGAATGGGGTTCTCTTAGTGTATATAAATGAAGGAGGGAGTATCAAGTGAGGGGGTTCTTAAAAATTAATCTATCATTCAAACTCTTGGGTGTGACTCTTTGGCTCCCTCCTCTCTCGCCAGACCCCCATGTCACGTTGCCACGTAGGCGCCGATCACCGGCGCCACCACCATCTTCATCCTCCCTCTCCTCTTTCCTTTTTCAAGTGTTATTTTCTCCCTCTTGTCTCCTCCTTCCATTTTAATGGTCACATCTAGTGGTAATCTGAGTTTTTTTATTTATAAATAATGTTATTTTCAGATTTTAGTTTGAGAATTCTTGAGTTCTTCAAGGAAAGAAAGGAGGGTTTCAAGTTGGAAGAAAGGAAGTGGTGAGTTCTTGTTAAATCCTTGTTATTTTGATTGCTTCAAGAGGTCTTCTTATGAAAATAAACATGCATGTAGTATTAGAAGCTAATTCTTTGAGAGAATATAGAAAAATTAGTGGATTCAAGGTACATGTTTATAATCTATGCATAAGTTGGAATTAAAAAGGGTGTTGTAGTGATGCATGTGGAATTTGGTGCTAGTTTGTGAATGTGGTTGTGGTTGTGAAAGTGCATGAGTTTAAAATGGTTGTTTTTAGTGTCCTTTTGACTAAATAAGGCTGAGTTTCTGTGTATATGATGATACTATGATGGTTTTTGAAGAATTCTTGGCTAAATCACAAAGACTTAGACATGCATGTGAGTTTTGAACCCTTTAGGTGCAATATGGTTGGTTTTGCATTTTCCAGAAAATGAAGAAGAAGATTTTTGGCGATATTAGGGTTTAATTAGGTGGACAAGAGTGTTAGCTAACACCCGGTTTTTACGGATCGACTTTTCGATGTGTATTTTAGAAGTTATGACCAAAACCGTAAAATGATGCGAATCTGGAATTTAAGTGACGGCAGAATGAAGATGGCTAGTTTTTGTCTAGTTAAAGTTTGATATGGCGTCGGGTTTGAACATGAAAGTTTTAGAGGACTGTTTAAGCTTTCTGGAATGGTATGGTTTGCGTTCATACGACGTCGGATGAGCAAGTTATAGGTGTTTGTTTAAAGGACAGAGGTTCTGGAATTTTTCCAGAATTAAAAGTTAGTGACTGCTCTTGTGTTGGGTTAAAATTAAGCCTTTTCCCAAGCTTAAATCGTGTGGGGATAAAAAGATAAGTTAAAGTTTGATTTTTAAGCTTTCCGTAGACAGCTTATAGGCTCAAAACCGAGTAGTATAGCTCAAGATATCGCGTTCCGAAAACGTTACCCAGCTTGTACAAATTTTGGGCAGATTGTGTAATTAAGCGTTTTGACCCCTGTAATCATGTTTTTAGCCTCCGAAGTTAGCTATAAAGTTGTAAGGCGTATCCTAAGTTTTTCGAAAAGTACTCTTATGTGGCAATCCGATATCTATAGCTATAGTTACCTTCCTCTTTGTAAAAGTAGGAAAATTCCTTTAGTTTGCGAACCAGTTTTGTCCTTTAAGAATTCCTCGCTTTTCTCCTATCTAGACGAGAAGATCTAACTCTAAATTTTCTTCCTCTCTAAGTTTCGCTCAAGTGATCGTTGCTCGTGCACCGTTCAAGTCCTTGCTTGTTGGTAATTTTCGTTGTTAGGTACGTGTACTACTTAGTTTTTATGCCATACTTGTACTAAAATTATTTACTCTTGTATTCTTGTAATTATGCGCCAAAATGGCTCTTATATACATGCTCACATGCTGAAAATTGTTCCCACAAGGAAGATGCTCTTTTATAGGTAAAATTTTGGATCTTAGAAGTGAACTTCATGCTTTAAGAATTAGTGTTGTTTTATGCAATTAGGGAGGAAAAGTTCTCTTCATGCTTGTTGTCGAGTTTTAATTAAAGTTTATCTTACGACATACAATTTTGCAAGGTATTAGTAGTTGTTTTAAGTAATAAAGCCCCGCCCCTGATTTATGTGCGTAAAAGCACACCATGGAATTAGTGTTTAATACACACCATGTTCACGTGCCTTGAGCACCTCATGAGAAAGTATTCTGTGCCTTAGATGCACACCAGGAAAATCTGGCCAGTAGGATAGGTATCCACCATCCGGACCTCCCGATCGGTCCGGGTATGCGCATACGGAGGGTTAGCCGATGATCGCAAGTAGGGGCATCCATGTTAAGTTCTACCATAACACGTTACCTTCTCGTTGTAAACTTTTGCGATTATAAGTATCTTAATTTCAACACCTCTATAGCTTCGTATGAATTTATACTCCTTATGAATTGTGGTTGTATTCCTAGTTTTGCAAGTTTATTATGGAAAAAAAATCATGGTTTGCCTTTACACTTCTAATCAACCGGTGGTCGGTTATCCTGTCAAATGGATATTTATGATGTGAAGTCAGGAATTTACCAAAAATGAGAATCCGTGTAAGTTGATTTATTAAACTTTTATCTTTCAAGCTTTACTTCAATGATTTATTAAATGGAGCTGCGCGCCTAGGGGTAATAAAAATCAAGTCTTACTTCTGCTTGTTTTAGTCAATTCTGTTAGTATACGTACTGAGTAAACTCACCTTTTTAAGTTGTTTGTTACTTTTAGGGCTGCAAGGGAAAGGCAAGGGCAAAGTCACCGAAGGGCGGAATCCAAAGGCAACCTAGGTGATACTCAGGTGATCTTGGAGCTCCTTTTTGGAAGTTATAGGAGCCATGATTAGGGGTGTGATGGAATTAGTGAGATTTTTTTGTTATTTTGGTCTTGTGGCATGTGTTAAGAATGGTTTATATGTTAAGTTGTTTCCACTCCTTTGGGTTGTATAAATTCTAGGAGTCTTATATCTTGATGCTTGTGTTGTCTTGTATGGTGGTCTAATTATGTGGTTGGGTGAAGTCTTTTGATGTGTCGTGCTGGGGTCTTAGCCTAGTCCATGTTCATGGACGGCGGTAGTGCTCTTAGGTAATTATCCGCTGCTGATCATTGGGTTAAGTAGTGAATTAGCTTAATATGGTGATTGGTAACCTGGGGGTGTTACACAAAGCAAGAGGTAGCTCATCCTCATCGATCAAGAGCACGCTCAACCCGTGTTTCGCTCATCATGAGAAGGTTCCTCAACTCACTACCCATCCCAGGTTTTGAAGATTTTGTTTCTCGGGGAGAAATAGGAAGTAGTTTAATCTTCTTGCCTTGATGGGTGAAGGCATAAGTGTTTCTCAACCCATTGTGCACCGTTTGCTTGTCGTATTGCCAAGGACGCCCCAACAAAATGTGACAAGCACTCATAGGGACAACACCACAAACAAGGGAATCATCATAGTTAATACCAAAAGAAAAATTAACTAAGACTTGCTTAGTTACCTTGACGCCATTGTGATCGTTGAGCCAGTGGAGTGAGTAAGGTCAAGGGTGAGGTAGTAATGGCAAGCGAAGCTTCTCGACCATGTAAGAAGACGCGACATTAGTGCAACTCCTTCCATCAATAACAAGAGTGCACACCTTTCCACCCACGAAGCACCGTGTTTGGAAGAACACTTCCCTTTGGGCCTTGTCGAGAGAAGTTTCATGGGTATGCATGGTTCTCCTCAAAACAAGGGCACCTCCATGAACGGGCGGTACGGAAGCGGCATCCTCTTCGTCACTCACATCTTCCTCGTTGACAATTACCTCGGTCTCCTCCTAAGCCTTTCGAAGCTCATCCTCAATTTCATGGGTCTCTTGGAGAGTCTAGGTTCGGCGATTTGGGCAATCAGATTGATAATGGCCATACCCATGACATTTTAAGCACTTCCGACCTTCCATCTGTCGAGGAGGTTCCGTGGGAGTAGGCACGGCAATTCCCTTGCCTTTTTCGGTCTTAGGAGTAGGAGTGGACCTAGGAGTGTCACTTTGCCTTAGAGTGCCAGAGTAGGGAGAAGACGGGTTTGACGACGAGAAGGTGGGCTCAGTTAATGGCTTGAAGGTGGACTTCTCGTTTCTTCACCTCTCAACCTTGAGAGCAAGACTACATAACTCATCCAACGAGTGATAAGGTTGAACTTCAATCTTCTTGGCAATAGAGGGATCCAACCCGTTCAAAAATCGCATCATAGTTTGCTCTTCGGGTTCTCGAAGGTCGCTTTTGATGAGGAGTTGTTCGAATTCCTGAATATAGTCGCTCACGGACCCTTTGCCTTGGATGAGGGCGTAGAGTTTCCTCAAGACATCCTGCTTGTAAGTGTTGGGCAAGATGCGGCGGTTCATCAATGCTTCAACTGTGCCCAAGAAGCGATTTTCGAAAGACCTTCCCAAGCCCGTTGCGCCTTAACATTCTCAAACCAAAGTGAAGCGGCTTTGGTGAGTCTCAAACTGGCGACCTTGAATGCTTTCTCGTCGTTGTACTCCTTAGTTTCAAAGATCCTCTTCATCATTTAGATCCATTCAAGATAGTCGTCGAGGTCACTAGAACCATTGAACTCCGGAATTTCGATCTTGACATCTTGAAAGTCGTCACGAGGGGGACTAGGACGCATCTCCCGACGAGGACGACGTCGAGGGGAGCCTCTATCATTGTCACTCGACTCAAAGTGGGAGGAGGACGGATAGGGCTTTGGGCGCGCCTCCGACGCTCATGCCGAGGTTGACCTTGTAGGTTCAAAACAAGGTGGTTCATTTGAGCCGCCATGTTCTCAATAGTTCGCTCGAGGGATGTAAGCCGATTCTCCACACTTCTGGCTCGAGGGCTACTCCGGTGGCTAGAATTACTTCCATTGGAGCTAACTTCCTCGGCCACACCGAGAGAAAAGGTAAAGGACAGTTTGTGTTTGGGGTAATTTATGGAGTTTGAGGGTTCTTTTGTAGTTGGCAAGTGTTTGGCTAAGGGTGCTTTGTGTTTTTTCACTCAGACATTTCATCGAACACCTTGCGTGTACTATTTTCCAACTTCTTTTCAATGCACCAAATAGCTACAAATCCAACAAATACAAACACAACACAATATTTTCCAACACACTTTGATAGCACAAGGGATGGGGAACACCAATATTTGCATACAGTCCACAAAAACCAACACTAGAGAACACACTAGCAAGAATAATGAAAAAACTCATGCTAAATGAAAAACCAAGGCTCTGATACCAAGTGGAGCATACCAAGTGGAGCATTACCGTCGCGTCGATGGGAGAAGATTAACTTGAGTGATGATGGATGATCGATATTCAACACGAACAAGGGTCTTGAACACCCAAAGATTGGATATGACCTTGAGCAAGGAGAACCACAACTCTAGACCTAACACCCCACCATGATTATCCAAGGTAATCCACTAAAAAATCACTAAAGGAATGACTTGAACACCACCAAATCACTTGGATAAAGTAACAAGATTTTTGAGAGAAAACTAGGGGAAAACCCTTACAAATGCTCTAACATCAATTCAAATGTCAAAAACTGCCCAAAACATTGCTAGGTGGGTATATATAGTAATGGGGAAAAAACAACCAAAATGCAGCGTTTAACAGCAAAATTACACAGTTCAGCAGAGCCGTCGCGGGCGCGACGGGCTAAGTCGCGGGCTCGACCTCCCACTGTCTCGGCAATTCCTCGCCCAACCGTCGACAGTCGCGGGCGCTACATGTTGCTTCGCGGGCGCGACGATCTGCCTAGGACAGGGTCGCGGGCGCGACCACCCGCTGCCCAGAAACCCCCTGGCCCTGCTACCGAATGTCGCAGCCGCTACATGTCCGGTCGCGGGCGCGACGGTCTGGCCAGGACATTGTCGCGGGCGTGACAGCGCTGACTCGGGCGTGACTGCCTGCTGTCGGCCGGCGCTAGTTCCTCCGTGACTTCAAATCTTCCATGATCACTCCCGAACCCCGATTCTTCGACGTTTCTTGTCCCGGGACGGCCCGGTATGACCCCGAGGCCTATGGGGTTGGTGCAACAAAACCTGAGTCTCTCTAATCCCCCACAAAGGGTGACTCGTTGATGCTATGCTAGCTCGATACTCATCATTCCGCCCTTGGAGAAAGTGTGATGGTTCCCGAAAGTGCACGGGTGACCGGGTTTAGCTCGGGAATGCCAGGTCGGGATTTCAGGCCCGGCTAAGGGAGTTCGAACCCGAACCCGACACGGTTCAGCACACCTCATGACCACTAAAGTTGAAGCCTTTGGTTTGATTCAATCTTTTATTGTTATGGCCAGAACTCAATTTAATGCCATTGTTAGGCGACTTAGATCAGATAATGCTCTTGAAATTGGAAGAAACAATATTTTTATTGCATATTTTGCTGAAAATGGTATATTACATGAAACTAGTTGTACTCAAATGCCTTAATAAAATAGGGTAGATGAGAAAAACATAGGCATCTTCTTTAGGTAGCTCGAGCTCTAATGTTTCAATCTCATTTACCTTTGAGATTCTGGGGTGAAAGTATCTTAACAACAACTTATCTCATAAACAGAATGCCCTCTCCTTTATTGAAAAATAAAACGCCCTATGAATTGTTATTTCAAGAAGCTCCTTTCTACAGTCACTTGAGAGTTTTTGGATGTTTATGTTAAATGAGTACCTTGAAACAAGGTAGACACAAATTTCAGCTAAGGGCTAAACAATGTGTTTTTCTTGGATATCCACAAGGTAAGAAAGCTTACAAGTTATATTCCCTATCTTCACATAAATTTGTTACTTCACGAGATGTCATTTTTTGTGAGACAGTTTTTCCCTATGAGAATGTCCAGGCTTCTAGTCACCTATTTTCACATATGCACAATACCGGTTCTGATTCTTCCACGGATGTTGTACATATGAAATCTCCCCTGAAAATGTTCATTCTATCACAAACTTAGGCATGGATTTTTCTGACAATATCACTGATCATCCTTCCAACAGTAATAATGGTCAATATGACAGTAGCTATTCTGATATCAATGATTTTGTTGTTCAAAATGACAATGTTGTTGTTCACACTCAAGCTCATCCTACTCAGTTGAATCATACTGTTCGAAGATCTTCAAGGACACATAGACAACTTGATTATTTGAAGGATTATGAAACGTGTTTTTCTTGTATTACTAACCTTCATTGTGCTCCCAAGGTTCTCTCTTTGTATGGAATTGCAGAGGGTGACACAAATCAAACTAGCTATCTTGATGATGTTGAGCCACACACTTATGAAGAAGCAAGTTTACACAATGGATGGCAGATGGATATGCAGCAGGAACTACAAGCTTTATCTAACACTAACATATTGGAAATTGTTTCCCTTCCCGAAGGAAGAAAACCCATTGACAACAAATGGGTGTACAAGGTTAAATGAAAAGCTGATGGTAGTGTAGAAAGACTAAAGGCAAGATTAGTCGTTAAAGGTTTTACTCAAAAGGAAGGAATAGACTATAATGAAACCTTCTCGCCTATGGTGAAAATGACTACCATAAGGGCCCTTATGGCAGTAGTTGTCAAAAGGAACTGGCCTTTGCAACAATTAGATGTTAATAATGCCTTCCTTCATGGAGATTTACATGAGGAAATTTGCATGAAGATTCCCAAAGGAGTCCACACCGATATTCCGAATGCAATTTGTAAATTAAAGAAATCCATTTATGGATTAAAACAATCCTCGAGGCAATGGTATGCGAAGTTAACAGAGGTTCTTTATCAAAGGGGCATTCTGACAATGATTATTCTCTTTTCTATAAGAAAAATGCTAACCAATTTGTCTCTCTTGCAGTTTATGTAGATGATATTTTAATTACAGGTAATAATCATAAAGAGATATCTTCTTTTAAAGAACATTTGGATATTGTTTTCAAGATAAAAGATCTTGGTGATGTTAATTTTTTCCTTAGGTTAGAAATGATTCATAGTCCTGAAGGCCTTGTTCTTTCCCAAAGGAAACTCGCCAGAAGTTTACTTCAAGAGTTTGATTGTGATTCTCTCAAAACTTTTGTGTCTCCTATGGACATCAATGTGAGGCTTACACCTGATTCTGGAACACCCTTGCAAGACCCTTCTATTTATAGGAAATTATTTGGAAAACATTTTTTTTACAAACTAACAGAGAAATTCATTACTCCAAAATCATCTTATCTTCAGCAACTACATCCAATAAAATGGGTGGGGGAGGGGGGGGAATAGAAATTAGCTACATCTGGCCCAGAATACAAGGCCCAGGTTACTAACCTATAGGCTACCCTATTTGTTGTCCTCCTAATCCATCTTATTTCTCAGATTAGGCTCGCCTCCCAATTGTTTAACACCTCTTGGGCCTCCAGTGCATAGCATCTCCTTCCAGCGTTTTTAGAAATCATCATTTGTATAATACTTTTAGCATCACTCTCAACCACCCCCTAAATCACCTCTTTCTCCATACTCAAAGCAAAAGCCAGATCGATTGCCTTTAATTCTGCTAGCTCCGCCGACCAACTCACCTTCAATCTCCTCACTGCTGCCCACTGGAAATCTCCATTACCACTTCTCGCCACACAACCGATCACTACTTTCCTCCCTTGACAATCAACAGCCGCATCACAACTCAGAAATGTGATTTGAGGTTCTCCCCCCTACCAGTTCTCATTCAGATCCACTCTTCCCTGACATTGCTGCTTCTCCAAATTTTGGCTAAAATCCCAGAAGCTTTTCATAGTTCTTTCAGCACCCAAAACCGGATCAACTCGCCGAACATTTGCTGTCTCTTCGTTTCGGGCCCGCCAAATACTCCATAATCCATAGCCACACAGCTTCACTTTCGATTCATCTAGCATCTGCATCATATTCCAGATCCAATCCTTACAATTGGTACCCTGGATAAACTTCACTTCTGTCAAACCCAAACACTCCCAAACCTCTTTCGCCCACTTGCAATCAAAGAAAGCATGCTTCTGATCTTCCTCCGACATCCCGCAAATCGCACATCTGCTGGAATCTACACCGTGTTTTTTGAACAGGTTAGCCAAGGTCGATAAAATATTTTTTGCAAACCTCCAAAGTACGTTTTTAACCTTCGGATGTACTTGTAGACTCCATATCAACTTCCAGAGAACCTTTTCTTGGTTTTGTGACAGGGATTCCTCAGTCATACTCATCGCCAAATGTAGCCACTTCTGACTAAATACTCTCCATCTTTGGTATAAATCCATCTCACTTGATCTGCTACTTTAAAAGTAGGTATTGGGAGATATTTTATCACTGTTACTACTTCATCTGGGAAAACATTCCTAAGTTTATCTTCATCCTACATATTTATCCATCCTCCCTTAAAAGGTCTTTCACTCTCAATTCCTCCTGACCTTCTCTTGGAAATTAATTGGAAAACTTAATTTCCTTGTTAACACAAGACCTGACATAGCCTTTACCGTCCAACATTTGAGGATTAATAAGCTTAGTGATAAATATAAGTCAAAAAGAACATACTCTTGAGGATTAATAAGCTTAGTGATAAATATATATTGTGGAACAAAAACCCTACCCTCCTCTTTTCTTTCTCTCTAGAAAACCCTAGCCTCCATCTCCTTGGAGGAGCTGCCATCGATTCTTTTGTCGATGGTAAGCCCCAATTTGCTTGATTTCTACCCCAATTATTAGTTTGATTTTACGTTTACGCAAAGAAAATTGGTCTCTTCTTTTGTAAGAGTTTTTTGTACCCTTATTAGGGTTTTTAGTCTCTTTCTAGAGTTTTTGTTCAATTGGTGTGGTCTAATACGTTGGATGAAGATCGACTTCAAATCGCTATAGCACGGGCTGTGAGGTTGTCCATCAATGGTAAAGATGCAGAGTTGTTAGGAAAGTGTCCTAAAATCACCCAGTCTCTTGATCCCACAATTATCTGTTTCCTAATTGTATTAGGATATTATTTAGGTTTCCTTATCATGTTTGGTTTCCTAATTGTATTAGATTCTAAATCTAATTAGAGTGGGAGTCAAGGTAGGTTTATAAGGAGTTTTCCCTATAAATAGTGGGTCTTGTTCGTCTTGTTTTGTGTGGCCAATTTCGGGGGCACCTCCTGTGGGAGGATGTGTATTCAGATATTCTGAGATTTCGTATTCCCATTGGTGAGAGAAGTTGTGAGAGTTTATGTGAGTTGTTATACTCTCTTTCTGTTGATCTCAGGGTGAGATCGTTCGTTGTAATCTCTACCAATAGTGGATTTGTTTGAGGTTGTGCCGCCCGTGGTTTTTTCCCGATTTGGGTTTCCACGTAAAAATCTTTGTGTCCCCTTTATCTTGCACTCATTTATTTTTCTGGATATCAAGTAGTCATCTTATTTTCCGCTTCTGCTGATTACGTCGCTCTTATAATTAAAACCCTAACAAGTGGTATCAGAGCCATGGTTGTTCAAGTTTGTGGAGTTAGGGCTCATGTAAGAGTTTCGGTTATGAGAAGACTATATTCAGAAAATTCGCTCGGGGATATCGAGAATTCGTTGGCTAGATCAGATGTGGGGGTTGTGAAGATTTCTGAAGGATCCAGTTTGTGACCGTTCAGCGGTTTGGCTACCCATCGCAGTTCTACCTTTCAAAGGTTCGTTGGCGATGAAGAAATTTTGGATCTTTCGTTGATTTTAGTCCAAGGTGGAGATTGTTAGGAAAGTGTCCTAAAATCACCCAGTCTCTTGATCCCACAATTATTTGTTTCCTAATTGTATTAGGATATTATTTAGGTTTCCTTATCATGTTAGGTTTCCTAATTATATTAGATTCTAAATCTAATTAGAGTGGGAGTCAAGGTAGGTTTATAGGGAGTTTTCCCTATAAATAGTGGGTCTTGTTCGTTTTGTTTTGTGTGGCCAATTTCGGGGGCACCTCCTGTGGGAGGAGGTTTATTCAGATATTTTGAGATTTCGTATTCCCATTGGTGAGAGAAGTTGTGAGAGTTTATGTGAGTTGTTATACTCTCTTTCTGTTGATCTTAGGGTGAGATCGTTCGTTGTAATCTCTACCAATAGTGGATTTGTTTGAGGTTGTGCCGCCCGTGGTTTTTTCCCGATTTGGGTTTCCACGTAAAATACTTTGTGTCCCCTTTATCTTGCACTCATTTATTTTTCTGGATATCAAGTAGTCATCTTATTTTCCGCTTCCACTGATTACGTCGCTCTTATAATTAAAGCCCTAACAAGAGTCATCGAAGAAATATGCAAAGTCATCGAAGAAATCAGAGCCGAATGTGAGTAAGATTAGTATTAGTTATTTGGAAGTTGAATTTCATATCTATGTTTTAGATCTACAATTGTTCAATCACGATTTTCATTGTAAGTGCCGTATAACTTGCTATTAATGAAATCGTACGTTAAGTCTGGTTTCAGAAAAAAAAGCTTAGTGATAAATATAAGCTTGGCGAATCCTTACAATTGACCAAAAATAAACTTGCCTTTTGAACTTCTACCGCTAAAAACCAAACATCAAGTTTGCTAAACTGATGCAAATACTAACAAATCTTTATCCGATAAAGAAAACAATATTAAACTGATCGAGGAAAGATTAATAGATTAGACCCCTAATATCTCGTATAAGCGAGATTTTGGAGTATTAGCGTTGGTTTTAATTTTAGAAAACAATATTAAAGTAATCGGGGCGTGCAGTTACCACTAATTATTAAGGACAATATATTATAATCCAACTTAGTCATGATTTTATAGGTAGACTATAGTCTATTTAGCACGGTGGCGATCTTTACACTTTTTCAGTTATATGAAGGAAAAATAAGAGGATTAAGAATGACGAAAAAAGTTATGGTTATTAGGTTTAACTTACTAGATAGACAAAGATCTATCTAATTTGCCTCTCACAATTTAAGAAAGCAAGAAAATAGCTTTTTCACCTTAAATTTTAGCTATATTTTGTATTTGGATAGCTTTTAATATTTTAACCAAGTCAAACACTATTTACTTTTTAGTTTTTATGGTTTCGTAAGTTATATTAACTTATAGCCTTCAAGCTAGAATTTAGCAAATGTTATGTCAGATAATGTTTGATCACTTTGATGACGAGTTTTAGTGTTCCAAAAGTTGATCCCTAATTTGTCCCTCAATATTGTTGGATACGCATGCATAGCATTTGCCTTCTTCTGCTTTGCATATTTATGTTAATTATACGGGGTTATATCCTTTAATGCTAATAAAAGTATAGGCAAAACAATAATAGTATGATTTTTAATTAGCGAATACTGCTTTTTTACTATTGTTACATGTCAAAATACTGAGGTACAGTAATCTTTTAGTCTTGCTGTATTAGAAATCAACATGGGTTTACTGAATTAAAATTACAGTCTATGATGATGATAATGGTGACAATGATAATGACGATAATCAAAATATCAAAATAATAATATTAATAATAACAATAATAATAATAACAATAATAATAATAATCAATAATAATTGCAAAAAACAAATATTATTCATGTTCTTTTATGTATTAATTTTCTTTAAATATGTTAATTTAACAACTGAATTACCGAATATATTTTTTACAAACAAGTAATTAACTATCTATTTGTTATCTGCTAAAATGCAACCTTCTATCCGCTACCTCAACAACAATCCACTACCAAATCCACTAAATTTGCCGAAAAGAGAGCCATATTCGGTAAAGTTAGCGGTTGAGTTAGCTGATCAATATACATTGACATAGACAATTTCCAAAGATTAATTTTTCAAAGGATATCTATATATATAAGTTAAAAACACAAACATATTAGGGAATTTCAAACCTAGAAGAAATAATTTGGAAGGTTTGTTTATTTTCAAAGCACATTCTATACCTAATTAATTTAATGCACACATGAATCTAACATTAAAAAAAAGAAAAACTTAATGCCATGAGTTAAAAATATTTGATTTAATATACAATTACAACATTTCCAAATTTTTCTTTCATCACATTTATATTCTAACATTTTTAATCACAACATAAGAAATAAAGTATAATTGATATTGTTTTGTATCATCTTTAATAACTATTTGAAAATAAAAATTTTAATAACATTACTATATATATTTCCATCCATAAAAAATTAAATTATAAGTAAACTACCAGAAACTGAACAAAAAGCTTGAATCAAGATAAAAAGAATTACAGAAAAGTCTAAAATATCACAAATCCAAAATAAAAAAAGAAAATAGAATTATTGTAGTCATTGTAACTTTTTTTCATACAAACATTATCGTTCATATAGAGAAATAAAATAAAATTATTTATCGATAATTTCGATGTTGGCATATTGCATTACTAATCTATATTATACTAGATGTATAAATATATAAACAAGGATTTAAAATTTAATAAGTATCTAACTTAGTAGATAAATACTTAAACATGTTTCTTAATTTACGACGATATGAATTTATGAAATAAATTTTTATGTTTTTGTTGATATTAATTATTATAAAGTACGGATACTTTTTTAGCAATAAGAACTTTAATATGCTTCCACCACCAAATTATTCAAAAAGATACTATTGTTACATAATTTTTTTCATTAATTTCTAATTATCATTTAAATTAATAATTTCTAGAATTGAATTTATAATTATTATAAAATTACCCTAAAAAAATAAATTATAGAAAATTATAGAAAATTCTTATGTGCATCGTATAGTTGTCAAAGGCTAGTTTTTGTATTAAAAAATATGAAATGTTATTTCCATATGCTAGATATTAATATTATTAGTATTTCAAAAAACGCTACTTGAAACATTAAACACTACTTAAAATATCAACTTATCGAATATTAATATTTATTTTATTAAAATAATAACTTAAATAAAATGCTGAATTCTGCTCCAAATGCCGCTGTTGAATATGATCGGGTCTCAAAGGAGAGTAGAAAAGGAAGCATCAAACCCATTGGGTCAACTCTGCAGGCCCTGTTGGAGAAATTATACATAAATATATGCCAATAATACCTCCAAAAAAATATTATTAACCAACTTGATAATAAACGACAATACAACAATGGAACTAGGTTACATATAATAAACTCATAACATCAATAAATGAAATTTGTCACATAATACATGATAATATATCAATCAGAGATTACAACTCGAATACTGAAATAAATAGTATAAAGATTAGAAATAGCCTGTTTGGGTTGAAGCATGTGTGTAGCACTGTCCTAAGAGGAGACGTCCCTCCTGCACGAAACGAGTTGATAAGACGGCCTCCTCCCAAGATACGATAACCCTGGACTCTTTCGGTGCAGCAAGAGAGTCCCGAGCCCGCTACTTAACCTGGTGCTCAAAAGTAATAATTTTTACTACTAGTAATAATAGTAATTAATAAGAACTTTGAACTCAATTTTCTGGTTCAAAATAATAATCAGCAAAACCACTGTGTAAAAGTAAATGGATTTAATTATCCAACGCCAAGAAGTAATTAGAAAAACTAAGTTTTGATGAAGAAGAAGTAGAAAAATAATAGACCAAGAGTAGTGCTTGAACCACTAATAATAAGTATTAATAATGAAAATTAAAATTCAATGCTCCGTGAAGGAATGAAATTTCAAGAGAATAATGTTTTTAAAATACAAGATCATTGCTGACACAACCAAAAGCCAGCCAAAGCTTTTATAACATAAACTCAATAGGTAGTTAGCTTCATCCACAACTCTTGCTAACTGTAGCTAAAAATAAGGGATAGTAATCCCATAATTAACTCCCCACTAACGGCAGTATAGCCTAACAATAGCAACCAAGTCAAAGGTCTTAAAACCTTACTTAACAAACTAGTAAAAAGATATAGGGATAATAATAAAATAAATTAGGAATAATAATTATCAAAATAATTTTTATTTTTAAATCATAAAATACTCCAACAATCCCCACATGATTTTAAAAAAAAATGGAGAATGAAAAAAAACAATAATAATGAGCACTTTATACCATGTAATGGGCGCATGGTACCTTATGGGTTTGAACCGAAACTTAGTGTAAGTGAGTTTCAACTTGAGGGAAGATGGTGATCTAATGTTTTGAACCGTATGGGGATCGGTTCACTTTTGGTTCGTCTCTATCGGACCATTCCCGAGTCTTCTAAGGGGCTTCGGAACCCTCGACAAGAATAAACACAAGGTGGTGAAGGCGTTCAAAGGCTAGAAAAGGATGTGCCTTCACGCTTTTGATCATAAATCCTTCAATACAACTTTGATAGACTTCAAATTTTAGGAGCTTAAAGTACACATCGAGAGCTTTCCATCGATATATTATGGGCCTAAAACAGAGTTCGGAAGAAGAAGTTATGCGAGTTTGAAGTCGGCAGAAAATTTGCCCAGATGGTCACGCCCGTGACCTTCCACGGCAAGTTTGTTTTGGCTCCATAAATCACGTCACGCCAGTGACCAAGAGGGTCACGCCCGTGACCCCGATTGTCGCGCCCGTGACCCTCCAAGTCACGCCCGTGACCGTTCTGCAACACACATTCTCTTCCGCCTTTTTTCATAGTTTTCTTTTCTCCTTTTCTCCCTTTCCTTTATATACATGTTCCTCCCCCCCCCCCCCCATTAAAGATAGTTTAATGAAGGTTTTAGTTTAGACACAAAAATTCCTCTCACTTGGAGAGTTTGTAATTGTGGGTTTTCAAACCCTAATCAATGAAAGCTAATCCTTTGGGTGGAAATTGCTTGGTGAATTCTCTTCTTTGTGAGTGGGTGTTTTTTCTCCACTCTTTGTGAGATTTCTTGGGTGTTTCAAGACTCTTTGCTTGTGGAAGGCCCTTGTGTTAGAGATTGAACATCTTAGTTCAATTTGGTGAGATTTCTCTCTTTAGAATTGTTTATATCTTTTAATTTCATTTTTATCTCCATTAATCCAAAAACCCAAAAAAATTGGTTTGTAGTGTTTATGAGTTCTATGTGGATTTCCATCATCCACATGATTTTGCATAGACCCTAGGTCCCGACCCTCTCCATGTCTTGAACCATAATCCCTTGGCCAAGTCTCTACTCACCACACACATGGCACATGTATTTCTCGTCAAGGTCACATTGGTGGTGCGCTTTACTGTCATGCGCGGTATCTTGTTTCGTGAGTGTCCATTAGAGATAAGCCCAAAATATCTCACAGTGGCGACCCCACCACCACACTCACTAGGTGGAACCTCCAAGAGCGATATGTGACTACCACCCCGCAAAAATATGCCATCGGCCCATTAAGAGTTATTGTGTCTCCTTGTCTCTAGAGCTGGCAAAATTTTGTCCGACCCGGATTACCCGAATTGTCCGACCCGGAAAAAACCGGGTCTGGACATAAATTTTTCGTCCGAATTTTCATATTGTCCGAATATTCGGACATAAAATTTCTCTTTTTTCTATTGTCCGAACCCGATTTTAGCTTCGTCCGAATTGTCCGACCCAGTTTGACCCGAAATAAAACCGGGTCCGGACATGAATTTCTCGTCCGAATTTTGACATTGTCCGACTTTGTCCGACCCGGATTTACCCGGACCCGGATTTTTGCCAGCGCTACTTGTCTCTTTAAACAAAAGTAAGCAAAAGTTAGACAACAAAATAACTCAACCTGAACAGTCGTCACAGTCCTCAGAGAGCACTTCGCCATAGGAATGAATTTTCGCTTAAAAGTAAGTGCTCTTTTTAAGTTCACCCATCAGCTTCGTTGTTACCCGTTGAACATCTATTCATGGGATCGCCATACCTCTGGAGACGGGTGTCAACTATGGTGACTATTTTACGGGCTTCAATCCCATTCCCCTCGACGTTTGAAGTATCTGCTGGCGCGCCAGTCCTTTGTGAGCGGATCCTCAATATTATTTTCTAACCTGACAAAGTCAAGAGAAATCACACCATGAGAAATTAGTTGTCTCACAGACTTATGTCGCACTCTCAAGTGCCTTCTTTTCTCATTGAAATTCTTATTCTTAGCTTTCGCTATAGTGGCTTAGCAATCACAATGCATAGAAATAGGAGGTATAGGCTTAGACAACAACGGAATATCCGACAAGAAATTTTTAAGCCATTCAGCCTCAACACATGCCACATCTAAAGCAATAAATTTAGCTTCCATAGTGGAGCGAGCAATAATTGTCTGCTTAGCAGACTTCCATGATATAGCACTACCTCCTAATGTAAAAACATAGCCACTAGTAGATTTTATTTCAAACGAATCAGAAATCCAATTTGCATCACTATAACCTTCCAAAACAGCAGGATACCCACAATAATGCAAACCATAGTCAATGGTCCCTTTTAGGTATTGAAATACCCTTTTAATAGCATGCCAATGATCAATACTAGGATTCTGGGTGTATCTAGTCAACCTGCCTACAACATATGCTATGTCAGGTCTAGTATAATTCGGCAAACATCAAAGACCCAACAATTTGAGAATACTTCAACTGAGAAACACTTTCCCCCACATTTTTCCTCAATTTCACAGAGGGGTCAAAAAAAGTCGACACAAGACTAACATCATAGTAATTAAACTTTTTCATCAATTTCTCAACATAATGAGATTGGGTCAATGTAATGCCAAAATCATTTCGTATCAATTTAATGCCCAAAATCACATCGACAGGACCAAGGTCCTTCATGTCAAAATGCTTAAACAGGATGACTTAGTCTCTTGAATCACCTCAAGACTACTACTGAATAATAATATGTCATCCACATATAGGCACAAAATTATGTAAATACCATTAACTTGTTTCATATAAACACATTTATCATCATTGTTAATGGTAAAGCCATGGGAGAGTATCACCTGATCAAACTTCTCGCGCCATTGTTTAGGAGCTTGTTTTAATCCATATAAGGATTTCACAAGCTTAGATACCTTTCCTTCTTGATCGGGCACAACAAAACCCTCAAGTTGTTTCATGTAGATTTCTTCTTCCAACTCTCCATTCAAAAAGGCTGTCTTAACATCCATATGATGAATATGTAAGTTGTATATAGAAGCCAAAGCAATCAAAACTCTAATAGAAGTAATTTTAGAAACAGGTGAATAAGTATCAAAGAAATCAACACCTTCTACTTGTCTAAAACCTAGCACAACAAGTCTAGCTTTGTACTTCTTAATAGAACCATCGGTCCTTAACTTCCTTTTAAAGATCATTTAGAACCAATCGGTTTACAACCAGGAGGAAGATCAGTCAAGACCCAAGTCTTATTAGTCAAAATTGAATTAATCTCATCATTAATAGCTTCTTTCCAAAAAGGTGCTTCAGAGGATCCTAGGTTTATCCTCAGGCAAGTAAGTCAAAAAGTCAGGACCAAAATCCTTAGCAAAGTCTAGGTCTTTTGCTCCTCCTTAGAGAAACATGACAATCATTATCAACATCAGGAATCACATCCACATTAGAGCCAGACTCAGACACTTGCACATGAATTTTACTCTTCAAAGGAAAAACATTTTCAAAGAAAGTAGCATCTCTACTCTCCTTACTAGTATTAACAGAAATTTCAGGAACATCAGAATTAATCACCAAAAAGCGATAAGTATTACTACTAAGGGAATAACCAACAAACACACAATCAACAGTTTTGGAACCCAACTTTCTTTTGTTAATAGGAGAGACATAGCACTTTAGCCAAACACGCCCACACTTGAGGTAATTCAAATTAGGCTTCCTGTTTTTCCACAATTCATAAGGGGTCTTATCAGAAGTCTTATAAGGAACTCTATTCAAAATAAGACATGTAAGACATGCAAAATATAAAGCTTCACCCCATAAATTATTAGGCAAACTTGAACTTATCAACATAGCATTAACCATCTTAGTCAAAGTTCGGTTCTTTCTTTCTGCAACTCCATTCGATTGAGGTAAGTAAACAGGTGTCACTTGATGTATCACACCATGATCTTCACAAAATTGTTCCATCTCCGTTGGAGCGTACTCTCCACCTCTATTTGATCGAATGACTTTAATTTTCTTTTCTAGCTGATTTTCCACCTCAGCTTTGTACACCTTAAAGACATCAAACATATCACTTTTGTGAGCCAACAAATAAAAATAGCAATATCTTGAATAATCATCAATAAATGTGATAAAATATCTTTTACCACCACGAGTCAAAACACCATTGAGCTCACATATATCACTATGGATCAAGTCAAGCAAATTTGTATCTTTCATGGCAACAGAATGAAAAGACTTTCTAGTTTGTTTAGCCTGAACACAAACTTGACATTTTTCTTTCACATTAATAGACGACTTAGGAATAAGATCTAGATTCATCATCATCTAATAGACTGTAAATTCACATGCCCAAGTCTACCATGCCAAGGATGAGAACATTCAACATTTGAAACAGTAAATGCACTACCGACCGCATTACTCGATTCAAAGCCAACAACATTCAATCTAAACAATCCATTCATCACATAGCCTTTGCATATAAAAGAACCATATCTAGAAATAACAACTTTATTCGATTCAAAAGTAATTTTTAGCCATGCTGAGTCAACAAGGAACCACTAATGAGATTTTTGTTAATCTCAGGAACATAATAGACACCATCCAAGTCAATAAATTTACCAGACGACAATTTAAGTCTAACACGACCTACTCCTAAAACAGGAGCGATATTACCATTACCCATAGTCACAGTTCTATCAGACAATTATTGTACGAATAGAAATCATGTCTAGTAGCACAAACATAAACATTAGCACTCGAATCAACAATCCACTAACCAATATCATCACATATAGTATAAATCATGAGGTTAGAAATAACCCCCACATTTTCAGACATACTCATGATGCTAATAAAAATATGAAATATCAATAGACTCAAAATCACTTGTCGGAAATCATTAATGGACTATTATAAATAGACAATGAAACTAATCATGAAATTGCAACCAAGTCAATGCTCATGTAAAGAATGTATCATATTATTGTCAAAATGTGAAACCACGTGCAAACTATAAATAATACCAAGAACTCCAATTTAGCTAATGAAAAATATAAGCTCCAATCGTATGACAGAATGTAATCACCTACATTGACTTATATGATAATTACAAAAGCAAGTAAATAGCACCGTGTATGACACCGCAACAATATAAATTATACCAAGTTATATGCAAACATATAATAAACTCATAACATCAATAAATAAAATTTGTCACATAATAGATGATAATATATCAATCAGAGATTACAACTTGAATACTGAAATAAATAGTATAAAGATTAGAAATAGCCTGTTTGGGTCGAAGCGTGTAGCACTGTCCTAAGAGGAGACATCCGTCCTGCACGAGATGAGTTGATAAGACGACCTCCTCCCACAATACGACAACCCTGGACTCTTTCGGTGCAGCAAGAAGAGTCCCGAACCCGCTATTTAACCCAGTGCTCAAAAGTAATAATTTTTACTACTAGTAATAATAGTAATTAATAAGAACTGTGAACTCAATTTTCTGGTTCAAAATAATAATCAGCAAAACCACTGTGTAAAAGCAAATGGATTTAATTATCCAACGCCAAGAAGTAATCAGAAAAACTAAGTTTTGATGAAGAAGAAGTAGAAAAATAATAGACCAAGAGTAGTAGTGCTTGAACCACTAATAATAAGTATTAATAATGAAAATTAAAATTCAATGTTCTGTGAAGGAATGAAATTTCAAGAGAATAATGTTTTTAAAATACAAGATCGTTGCTGACACAACCAAAAGCCAGCCAAAGCTTTTATAACATAAACTCGATAGGTAGTTAGCTTCATCCACAACTCTTGCTAACTATAGCTAAAAACAAGGGATAGTAATCTCATAATTAACTCCCCACTAACGGCAGTATAGCCTAACAATAGCAGCCAAGTCAAAGGTCTTAAAACCTTACATAATAAACTAGTAAAAAGATTTAGGGATAATAATAAAATAAATTAGGAATAATAATTATCAAAATAATTTTTGTTTTTAAATCACAAAATACTCCAAGTCCAGTCAAAAGATAATCATGACAGTACAATGTAGGCCTGAACAAAAAAAAAAAAAAAATCACCGGTCCAATACTAACATTTTAATCTATTAGGCTTTGATTTGAAATTATTCGATTTAAATCAATTTTACTGTGTTGATCTTTCATTGAATCCAACATTTACGGTAATCTACAAAAAGATACGACAAATTGAGAGAGTAATTACTATGTATCAGGCTCGTAGATAAGTACAAACATTGCGCAATAAAGAATATATGGTCCACCAATTGTGAATTAGTTTTAGGCCCCGTGTGGTGTGTAGGAAGGACAATGATACACTGGCCCAGTGGGTCAATGACCCATCCCAGGTGACAAATGACATGGATTTTGATGTGGCAATTCCCTTCCTCTCTCCTCTTTTTTCTGCTCCAATCTCTCTTTAGGCGTGGCATTGGGAAATGATAATATTTACTTCTTTCTCTGATTGAAACTTCATCCCTCAAAAAAACCACTTCCCAAAAATTGAAAACCCCGATTCAAACCCATTTCTATCATTTTTTACGTTCTCTTTCTCCTTCTCTGATAAATGTTAACATTCATTTCTCTGCTCTCCATTTCTCGTTTTCGTTTTCGTTCTCTTTCTCTTTATCCGATTCAAACTTCATTTTGTTTAGGGTTCTTTCTCTGATTGAAACTTCATAAAGCAGATCAGATAGATAAAATTTAGAAAAAGGTATGTACCGAATTTGAATCTCCATTCTTTGTTGTTCCGAAAAATATAAATTAATCTCCATTATTTGTAGTGTGGATCCTGTTTACCAGTTTTTAGGGTTTGGGTGTGGTTTTTTAAGTTTTGTATCTGGGTTTGGGTGTGGTTTTTTAAACATTGGAACATAAGAATGTATTTGAGGATTCAATTTTCAGAACTGGAAATTGATTATTACCAGTTTTTAGGGTTTGGGTATGGTTTTTTAAGTTTTGTATCTGGGTTTGGGTGTGGTTTTTTAAACATTGGAACATAAAAATTGATTTGAGGATTCAATTTTCAGAACTGGAAATTGATTATTTTTCAGATCCCATCCCTTCAAATTTGGCTATGGTTATGAGTGACGAGAGAAAGTTGTTTATTTGGCTTTGGTAAAGATACAAATTTTTGGGGTTCTTTTGGGGGGATTAGTAACATTAGTCTAAATTATTGTATGATTAGTCAAAAGTTAGCTATGAGGATTATTCGTATTATTAGTCAAAAATGTTGTTGATGACTGCTATGGGTGATGACTGCAATTGAGTATGCTATGGTGATGACTGACATTGATTAGTCTAAATTGTAGTTATTAATTGTTCATATGTTTTCTCACTCGATCTTGAACATGAAGGAACTCGAGCTTGTTGATACTTGTAAGATATGGCATCGTCATCAAGGAACTCGGGCTTGAACATGAAGGATCGATTACGTATAAAGTATCGATATTGTTGTGGTCGGAAAGCTGATTTGAAGGTTTCATCATCAAAAAACAACCCTAACTCACTGTACTTCAAATGCGACGTTTGTAATAGTTTTGTTGATTGGGTTATCTCAAGGGATGTGATTGACGATGGTTACTCCAGTGCAAATTCTCGTCTTGATGATGGTTACTGTAGTGCAAATTCTCGTGTTGATAATATTGATGAAGTAAAGGAGCTTGTTGTAGTTGTAAAAGACTTGCATAAACAGTTGTACAATTTTTTTTTGGTTTTTGGTTAAGTTTGGTGGGATGTTGTATTTAGTATTACTTGTGGTGGCGTTGTTAAAATAGGGACAAATTATCCATAACTAATGTATTGGTATTGAGATTAATGTATGGTTGTTTATTAATCTAATGTATTGTTGGTTTATATTCGCTTGGTAATGGCACATTTTGAAATGATTTTAGCTTTTTCATTCACTTGCATTTTCATCCAAATCAGTCATATAGTACCAAAAAAAATAAAAAAATATGGCCCTTAACTATTAAACTATGATATCATGAAGTGATACCCTGAATTGTGACTCTAATATGGGGGCCAATGAAGATTTAAATGTTCAGAGATCAATGAACAC
This sequence comes from Portulaca oleracea, assembly GCA_029582165.1. Classification (NCBI taxonomy): domain Eukaryota; kingdom Viridiplantae; phylum Streptophyta; class Magnoliopsida; order Caryophyllales; family Portulacaceae; genus Portulaca; species Portulaca oleracea. The sequence goes on from CM055887.1 coordinate 14,247,767, forward strand.
AGTGTCAAATTGGATAAAATTGCCTCGGAATTGAAAAAAAACCAAAAAATGCCCCTTAACTATTAAACTATTCAATAACACCACTAAAGTTTACATAAGAATTAAAATGCCCCTGAGTGGTATGTTAACCGGTAACAACCGGTAACCATGTTGAGTAATTAATTTTTTGAAATATTTTCAAAAAATAATAAGAAATAGGGAAAAGGAAAAAAAATGTATAGCTTCTTCCTACCTTCCCTTCATTATTGTCTTGTCTGACCACACTCCATCCTTTCATCTTCATATATAGTTCATACACACAACCATCCTGAAAGAACAAATTGTAAACCCCAAACCCTAAACCCTAAAACCTGAAACCTAAAACATAAAACCCTAAACTCTTATACTGGCGTAGTTAATAACGACTGAAGTGAAGGAAGGTTGACTGGTGGTCGGAATTTGTTCAGGTCGACGATGCGGATGTTGCTGTAATCGATCAAAGCTTGTGATGAATCAGTGCAGTTTGGAATAAGGTAACATAAATTTGTATGGAGGTACGATTTGTGGGAAAAATTGTAAATTTTTTGTTTGTATTGGTTTGTGTTTTGCTAAAATTGAAACTGTTGAGAATGAATTTGATGAGATGTGGTTGTGTTTGATGGTTCGAACATAGTGAATGCAATTTGATTAGAGTGTTTTATTGCAGAACCTAGAATATAATGGCATTCAAAATATTGTTGTTCCATGGGGGTGAATTTGTTAGGGCTCCCCATTTAGTTTACAGTGAAGGAGAGTGCAGTGATGTGGTTTGTGACACAAATTATATTAGTCTATATGATCTAAAGGAGATGGTTGAGAAGAGAGGTTACCGAGGGCGGAGTATAAAAAAAATGCACTATGTTCAACCTGGTTGTGAATTAGAGGGTTGTTTAGTGGCTATTGATGGAGACAATGAGATAAAGGATATTATGGAATTGCTGGTTCGTAATGATTCTGTTTCTGTATATGTGGAGCATGAAGAACAAGATCTAAGTAAGGGGGTGAATGACATAGATTGTCATGAGGAGGTGGACAGGGATGGTGGTGGTGATGATGATGATGATGATGATGATGATGATGATGATAATGATGATGATGATGAATATTTTCCTGAATAAGATGGTGAGGAGTATACATATTGGGATTTTTCATGTGATAGTGGGTCTGATGTTGATGATGAAGAGGAATTAGAGGCCAAGAATATGACTATTCAATTGAAAGAGGCAGTTGAAGCTGAGAGTGAGGCAATTGCAGATGAGAATATTGGGGAAGTTGATGGTGAAAACGTAGAGGGTCATTACCATGATTCAGATAATACAGATATTGATGTTGGAGTTGTTGTGGAGTTGTTGTAAGAGATTTGGTTAGAAACAAAGGTGACAAGAATATGAGTAAGATTGATGAAATTAATAAAAGGATGAAGAAGAGGGTTAAGTCTAGAATGTACCATCATGGATTGAGAATGTTAAAGGCTTGCATGGTCTTTCCTGACAAGAGATTCAAGAAGGCAGTTGATGACTACAGGATTAAAGGGAGGTACAATTTGAGGGTGACCAAGAGTGACAGGGGGAGACTCCAATTGACATGTTTGGCTGAGGGATGTGAATGGAGAATTTATGCTGCCTGTTCGGTCTCGTTCCGAGCCGAATTTCTTTACTTTTATAAGGTGTTTTGCTTGTCTTTAATAATTATTTTAGTATTTTCATCATGTTTTACTCATTTTACATTTTTATTAGATTTTAAGTTAGTTTATTATTTTTAGTTTTTATTATTATTATTAAAATGAATCAAAAATATAAAAATTGTTAATAAAATAAAAACCTATTCCTAAACATTCCTACTCAGCCCAATTCTTCCCTTCTTCTTTCCCCTCTTCGGCCCAACTAATCCTAAGCCCAACCTAAATACCCAAACCCACCTACCCATCTGCCCATAAACCGCCCCAGTAACCCACCCCGTTTCCCTATTTGTACCAGCTGAACAAAATACCTCCTAAAACCCTAAATCTATTTCCCCCATTTCAATTCCCCTCTTCTTTCTTCTCTTCGTCCCTTTTCTCCCTTTCTCTCTGGTTCACTTGCGCAGACCAAACAGCCCCGAAGCCCCCACCATTTTCCAACTCCTTTTCCATCTCTCTTCTTCTCTTCATCTCAGTTCTTCTCTTCTTCTATTCTCTTCTCTATTAAATTTCTCACGATAAATTGTAATCTCATTCACTCACTTTATTTCTCTTTTCTCTAACAGCTTTAGATTGAGAGAAGAGGAAGTGGAGGATGGACGCACCTACCATTGCGCATACCATCTCTAACTGTCCAAATCCATCTGCACCGTCCAAGATTGAAGAATCGAAGGTTGAGATTTGAAGGAGAGGGTCGATTTCGAGTATAAAAAGGGAAGAAGAGGATCCATTCGAGTAAGGAGGTTTCGGCCTCGAATTTAGGGTTAGGGTTTAATTTATGCAATTAGATTTTAGGTTTATTCATGTTTTAATTCAAGCTTTGAACTCTGTTTTAAATGTCTATTTTCGCTTTCCTTTTCAATCGATTCTAGGATTTTGGTTTTGTTAATGATTTGTTCAGTTTTGATGTAATGTTTGAATGTTCTGGTATTGAATTGGTAATGTTTGATGCGTTTCTGTTCTTGATATTCTGAGTTTTTGGTTGATTTTGGTTCGAATTTGGTATGTTGTACTGCTCCTTTTCTCCTTTCTCTCTGTCTCTGATTCTCTCTTCCCCTTCTTCTTCCTCTGCTCAGTTAATGGGCAGCAGGAAGTTTGAATCCTTTTTCTTTTCCTTTTGTTGTTTGGTCGGACAGTAGATTAGAGTTAGGATTATTAGTGTTTTCAAGTCAGGTTAGGATCAGGTATTAGGTTTCTGTTTGAGTATTTTAATTCAGCTTTGGTTAGGGTTCTATTAGGCAGTGGGTTTGTAATCATTAGGGTTTGATTTAGGTTTTGCTCTGGTTATTAGGTCTGTTAGTTTTTATTAGGGTTTTAGTTTTCATAGGGTTTGGTTTTGATCTTTGTGTTAGGGTTTTATTAAGGCCAGAATAGGTTTATTTAGGTTTTCGTTTTAAAAGTTTCTTAAGGTTTTATTAGATTAGCCACAAAACAATCCAACTTTTAGTGAGCAGGAGGATTAAGAGTCACAAATCCTACTTCAAAGTGAGGATTTGAGGAATCTTAGTAATCCGATTCACAATTTTCTTGTTTGTTCGGGGGAAAATCAATTAGAAGTTGAAGATTCAAGTGAAGACTTTTGGTCATCAAAGGTATAATTTCTTGCTTTATTTGATTTCACGTTTAATTACTTTCTTAATTTCATGCTTTATTTGATGCTTTTATTGCTTTCTTTGAATCCATGCTAAGATTAGTTTAATCGCTTTCCTTTACATAATTTACCGCTTTCCGCACTGAGAAAAACCCAAACACAAACCGATTACCTAATCAAGCCTAAACACCCATCCTCGTGGACCGACAACCCTACTAAAAACCACAAAAATTACAACCGAACACTGCCAAACTGAAAAATGTGTTGTCTTTTGAAGTGAAGACACTAGATAAGCCACACACATGCACACCCTTCAGTTTCCAGGCAGGGAAGAGGACCTTTTCAACTAAGTGGTTGGCAGAGAAATATATTAGTCTTTTTAGACTGCAACAATCATTTAGCGGAAGGGATTTACATGCCAAAATATTGAAAGACTTGAAGTTCAATGCAACACTTTGCATGTGTGTTAAAGCAATAAAGATGACTTTATCAACAATATTATGTGACTATAGGACACAGTTTGAACAACTCAGGGACTACCTATCTGAGGTGTGCAATAAGAACCCAGGCACGACAGTGAAGCTAATGACAACCCTGAATGAAGAACAGAAGCATGTATTCAAGTTTCTGTAAATATGTCCTGGCCCTTTAAAGCAAGGGTTTTTACAAGGATGTAGGAGAGTAGTTTCTTTGGATGCATGTTTCTTGAAAGCACCGTGGGATGGTCAAGTGTTTGTCGCTGTTGGTAGAGATGCCAATGATCAAATGTACCCTATTGCATGGGGGTTGGGGAAAGTGAAAGCAATGATAGCTGGCGTTGTTTCTTGGAGGAATTATAAAGGGATTTGAACATCGGTGATGGTTTCAAATGGACTTACATTTCAGATCAGCAGAAGGTAATTGACCTTATATCATTGTAATCGTTGAAATTCTTTAATTTTTAATTTTTGGTTGATTGATTTAGTGATCATTGTGTTTTTCTTCTTTTGCAATTAGGGATTAGACTCTATAATCAAGAAGGCTTTTCCTAGAGCTGAGCATAGAATGTGTGCAAGGCATGTGTATGCCAATTTTAGAGAGTGTTGGAGAGGTGAAGCATATAGAAATGTTTTTTGGAGGATAACAAAGGCAACAAATGATTATCAATTGGAGAGGTATGTGAATGATATGAAGGGTCTAGATCCCAATGCTTTTGAATTTATGAAAAATAATGGTCTTGAACATTTCAGTAGAAGGTACTTTGGGACTAATGCTCAATGTGTTTCTGTTGATAATAAAATGGCTAAGATTTTCAATGCATTTATCAATGAGGCTGTGTACCAACCAATATTATCCATGCTTAGAACTATTTTCATGCTTGTGATGAAGAGGATTGGTCAGAAGCAAGTATGGGCAGACAGACTTGAGGGTCCAATAGCACCTAGGATAAAGAAGAAATTGGACATAAGAATTGACCATGCAAGCTATTGGGAGGCTGTGAGGGCAGGGGGAGGATTGTATAGTGTCATTCATGGAAGAGATGAGTTTGTTGTCGATCTGAACAACAGAACATGCACATGTAGGTCTTGGGAGTTGAGTGGCGTTGAGTGGCATCCCTTGTATTCATGCAGTTGCTGTTTTCAGGGAAGAGAGACCGAAACTAGAGGATTATGTGCATGAGTGTTACTGACTGCAACACTTAAAGACAACATACTCCCATACATTGAAGCCAACCAATAGGGAAGGAATGTGGCCCAAAGCAGCAGGTGAGACAGTTTATGCACCTTATTTTAAGCCTAAGAAGAAGACAACCTCCAAGTACTTTAGGAGGCCAAAAGATGGTGAAAAACCTGGACCTAGTCAAGGGAGAGTCAGCAGGGTTGGGAAAAAAATGCATTGCTCATTTTGTGGAGATGAAGGTCACAATAAGAGATGTTGTGACAAAGCTCCTTCATCAGTATCGCAGCAGCAGGTAATATGAAATTGATGTGTTTGCTATTGTCAAGATAATTTGACTAATACACAATTTGTAATTCAATTATACCTGTTTGTGCCACAGGGGAGACCACCACAAGAACAACCACTAGAACAACTACAACCACAACAACCTGAGTCACCACCACCACAACCTGAGTCACCACCAACACAACTACCTGAATCACCACCACAACCTCAGTCACCACCACCACAACCTCAGTCACAACCACCACAACCTCAATCACCACCACCACAACCTCAATCACCACTACACCATTCTCATGTACCACCACCACCACCACGCCCTCCACCAGTAAGCCAACCAGCACAACCCCCACCCCCATCACTACTAGAAAGACGTGCTAAGTTTAAGGTAATATATCTGTTTGTTATATTTACTTTTTAATTTGTTTAATTTGTTTTTTATATTCATAATAATATTGGAATTCACATCATGCCAAGGTTGTTGGTGGGAAAAATTCACATCATGCCAAGAAGCCACGTATGACAATGACACCATCAGGGACAAGGCTCATCCTTCCCCGCAGCTGCAAGCCAACAACTAACAAGACTGCATCCGAAGCTGCTTGTGGCCCTTCTGCTGATGTTGCCCCTGCTGATGTTGTCCCAAAGATTGGCAATACCTCAGTTTTGTCTTGGTTTAACTGTTCTTCATCTTCAACCAATGTCTCAGTTGCTGATGAAACATAGGAGGATAAAAAAGAAGAAGATTAAGATGTTGATGATGATGATGATGATGAAGGTGATGAATAAAGATAGATGAAAGCAAAAAATAACTGAAATGTACTAGATTTGAACCCTTGACTTTCTTGTTATCTCAATACAAATTTTGCCATTGTGCTAGTACCAAGGTGTAGTATTATTTGGAAACAGCCAATATTTATTACCAGTTTTCACCCCAGTGGGTGAAAAGAAATGCAAGTATATGTTGAATTTTTCATATCATTTCCTCTGTTTTTATTCACCAGTTAAGTTTAGGGTCTATTTTCATTCACATTGATTTCATTATCGGTTTTCTCTGCAAATCTTCATAATAAGGATGAACAAATTTTATTTTCCATAATAATTCTTTATAAATACGTACATTGGCGTGCCCCATAGCAAATCCACACATGTAGGCCAAAAACACCAACAGAGCAACAATAATCAGCGACTATTTCTTCTTGGCCTCCTCAGATGCCTTAAGCTTGTTGCTTAATTTTGCCTCCCTCTGCTCAGCTTTTTTCAACTCGTCTTCCATTGTTTTCTTGTTCACCAGGACCTCCTCCAAGACTAACTTCAGAGCATTGAAGAATTTCTGATCGACAGAGCTCTGATCGAAGGTGAATGACATTTTTTTAAGATTAGAGGATGAAGGAACTGGATGACGATGAAGAATAATAAGTTAGTGATGTTGAAGGTAGTTCATGGGCAGTGGTTCATGGGAAGTGCTTACAATACTACATGGGCATGTGCTGCTTATAAAGAAAAAAATTGACATGATGGTGAACAGTTTTGTGATGTGTGAAATTGTAAATGACAAACGTTGAAAATGGAAACCCCTCACTGACATGATTAACGGAGTTGGAATAGGAAGAAACCTCCCCCATGAAAATCGATGCTTCTCTAGGTAAGCATCCGTTCTTTTTTTTTTTTTTTTGGTTTGGTAACCTGATGAAAACGTTGGGTTACCTGTGATAACAGGTAAAAAAGTTTGGGTTACGTGCAAGATTCCAGCTTCTTCTTTCATCATCCATGGTTGAATAGAGAAGAGAGACAATAAACTGGTTGTCAAAGAGATGGGTATTTTTTGATTATTAGAAAAATTGAAATGGTATTATTGATCAGGTGAATAGTGTTGGGGCGTTTTATAAAAACTTAACTGGTAACTTCAAGAATAGATTAATATCAACATTAGAAATATTATAACTGTTGATAATCTAACAATGAAACTGGATGGGCGTTTTTCTAATTTTTTGAAAACTCAAGGGTCGTTTTACAAATATTTTGAAACTGAAGCCGACTATTCCTTAATGACGTTTTCTTCCTCGGTAACAATGAAACTGATTAGACAACTGCATGGGGAGTTAATGATTATTGCTTCCATCATATCTTACTCTTCTTAACCCCCAAGTCACCACCATCAGGATCATTCATCTTCTTCATCCTTCTCGACCATTCCTGTGTTCTTCACCCTCCATCCACCCATTACAATTTCCTTTCCTTCTGTCTCAATTTTCCATAAATGAATGGCCAACAACCCATAAACAATGATGCACAGAGGGCATGTAAAATATGCCATTGCTTGACCAACGACCTACCTTATGAAATCCTCAAAGATGTCATTGCTCGTGTTGCTGCCTTCGACATTGTTGATTTATGTCATTGCAAACAAAGGTTAAAAAAAAACCATTATCTACATATATGTATATACTTCCATTGTTTACTTTTAAGTTTTGTTTTAAATATTATCTGATTTTTTTTCTGTAAATTGTTTGCATGTTATATACTTCCATTGTTTACTTTTGAGTTGTGTTTTGAAGATTATCTGATTTTTTCCTGTAAATTGTTTGCATGTTATATACTTCCATTGTTTAATTTTACGTTTTGTTTTGAATATTTTCTGATTTTTTTCTCTAAATTGTTTGCATGGGCATAGATTATGAAGTTGTAAAATATTTAATCAAATCGGAAATGAGAGTTCTGTACTGCAACATCTATGGCGTCACCCGATGGAGGCTTAACAATTTAGAGAGAAGTGTCAGGAGAGCGGCAATTGTGAAGCCCTTTTTAAGATTGGAATCGTATGTTCTTGATTTGTTTCGTTTCATTCCTTCAATATTTCTACATGAATTAAATTTATGTTTAATGCATACATACTTTGATACCAACATATTGAAACTATTGTGCAGGAAAAATACTTCACCAAATTAAAGGAGGAAGAAGGGGTCACAAGCCTAGATGAGGCAGCAAAAAAAGGACACAAGGCAGCTGCTTATGTTCTCGACATAATTTTCTTGTGTGGTGACGATCACGATCGCAGGAAAATCAGGGTTTCGCTTGTCATGGAGGTGTTCAAGGCACGAGCACTCGTCGAGTGCAGGAATAAAGTAACCTACACGATGTCGAGCATTTGGATGAACAATGCTCGAATCCTGGAAAATAAGCCCCATTTCAAGTGCCCAATGTATGAAGAACATAATGCATGGTGGAAAGGATTGCATCACGAGTGTTACGAGGACGAAGATTTGGAGCAGAATCTTGTGTGTGACACTTGCAGATGTGGTCGTGAAATTAGCTTCTTCTTCAAACTATTATAAAAACTGAACTTTGGTGTTGGTGGTGGTTCAGTCTTTTTTTGTTTTTTGAATTATAGTAAAGAACTATTTGGTCTGCCATTATGCTTCTATGGTAGAGAAATGTTACACGTTTTCTAATTGAAATGTTATGAGATCCATGGCAGATGTACTATACATGTTATAATTTGCAGTTTGATTTGAATGTTAATTGGAGCAGGATATAAAGAAGAAGAAAATAAATTCCATAAAAATCAGGATGATGAAGATGACGGAGAGGAGGATATTTATTTAGTCACCCTAACTTCTAATACAAAGCTGATGAACATAAGGATGATGAAGATGATTAAGATAAATTTCCCTAAATTTACTTTCATTTATCTTTTACCTTTGATTTTTTGGCTTATTGAAGGATATTATTTCTTATCCTTTTTCAATAAAATTCAACAACATACCAAAACAGAACTAAACCTAAACCAACTCTAATCCAAAAGATTCTGGTGCCCAAGGAAGGTAATTCATTAATTCATATGTGATCAATCACCATGATTTACATTAATTGCAACAAATATAAAACCTTCAACACTAAACATAAACCTAAATTAAACTAAAACTTAAAAGCATATGAAAACAGAGTACCCTAAAAAACTAAACATAACCCTTAACAACTGGGAAAAAGACGACAAATTCTTCACCACAAATTCATCCTCCTACTGCTGCTGCTTCATCATGACCCTCACCAGGACCACCATGACCGCCATGAACACACTGATCAACACAAGAAGCCTCTTTCGAGACTTGTTGAGTACCCTAACTTCGTACTCTGCCTCAATCATTTGCCCATATGTCTCCTCGTATGCTCTCCTCAGATGAGAGAGTTGACTGGTTGAACTTGACAATTGAGCAGACAATGAGGTGATTCTGCCGATGGTGGCGACGACAGGTTCACTGAGTGTATGACAAATGGGGTCTTCCACCCATTGTTCATATCTGCACCCTCGAGGGGTCCCAGCATATCTGCATCGGGCGAACCTCCGTATGGGTCCGTCTCTGTCGTGGACACAATAACCTCACAGGGAAGGCCGCAGAAACAGGTCCGATCAGTGTTAGAGTTACACGGACAGGATCTGCAGGCCAATATATCGGCATTGTCTAAGTATCCGTCTGCCATTTTTGTGTTGAGGGAGGGGAAAGGTTGAAACTTGCAGAGGGGAAGGAAGAAGGAGAGGAAACCCTAACTAAAATTTGGAGAGGGAAAGAAGAAAGAGAAGAATAAAAGACGAAAAGGACGAAGATGACGTTTGACAGGGGAGGCAGGGTTTTTAAAGTGCAATGTACCATAATATTTTTGACGGTTTGATTTTTAATAAGAGTTAACGTAATATTTTTCAAATTGTGTACAGAATAGTCATCTAGAAAAAAATTTTGTTAATAAAATACCCTTAAACCGTGTAAAATTGTATCAAATTGTGTACTGTGATTGGACATGTGAGTAGACCACCCTTTTTAAACTTCTGACGAATTCGCTATAATAACCCTTCCTCCCATGTCAAACTTCATGTTCATCCATTTCTCTCTTAGGGTTTTCTCTCCTTCATCCTCTGCAAGTTTCAACCTTTCCCCTCCCTAAACACAAAAAATGGATAATGGCATTGTCGACCATGCCCAGATCATTGCATGAAATCGTGTCCGTGTTACTCATACACAGATCGGACCTGTGAATGCGGCGTTTCCTGTGTAGTTAGACTATCAATGACGCCGACGGAAACATTTCGGAGGTTCATCCGGTGCAGGTTTGCCGGGACCCCCCCCCAAATGTGTGGCTTTAAATACTGGGTGGACGACCCCATTTGCCATACACTTAGGGAACCCGCCGTATCCGTCATCCAGAAAAGCACCTCTTTGGCTGCTCAATTAGTTAGGACAAACAGGAAACTCTCTGACCTGAGGAGAGAACATGAGGAGACGATTCGGCAATGATCGATGCAAGGAACCAAGGTAGGGTACTGAAGAAGACTCGAAATAGGCTTCTTGTGTTGAGCGGTGTTTTCATGTCGGTCATGGTGGGGGTCATAATTCAGAAAGCCTAGTTTGGTGGCGAGAGGCGGAAGGTTCTAGAAAGATAAAGCAGCAGCAGCAGGATGAAAAAATTGTTGTTTTTTTGTTTTAATTTTGGTGGTGGTTTGTATGATGGTTTGCATGGCATACTTTGTTCTAATATGCCTTTCAGCTTTAGTCTAATTTAGGGCTAAGTTTAATTATGTATGTGTTTAATTTGATGTTTATGGGTTTTTTGGTTGTTTGTATGATGGTTTGTATGGTGGTGTTGAATGGAATGTAACACATTATCAATTGTTGTTTACCCATCTCTTTGAACGTGTTTCAATATGTTGATCAAACCCTTCTCTTTGACAACCAAGAACAACAAAATCAATCAAACCTAACTTCATGGCCTGGTATGGTATTTTGTTCAATGAATGTTCTGATTTGGGCACTAGAAACTATTTCCATCATCAGTATCTCCATCATCATCCTCATATTCTTCCTCATGTTCTGATTTGGGCACCAGAAACTTTGAAAATATCCACATGATCTTCGGCGTTTTTTAAAAGAAAAACTTTTGACTGCATAAATTTATTAATAAATACAAATTGTTTCCAATTAATGCTACACCTTGGTATGCTAGCACATTGGCAATATTGGTATTGTGATAACAAGAAGGTTGCGGGTTCAAATCCAGTACATTTGGATGTTGTTTTTTATCATTTTCTTCATCATCTTCAACTTCTTCTTTTTATCGTGCTATGTTTCATCTTCACCCTATTTTTTGTTTTGTTTTTAAATTTCTTTTTTAAAATGGCTAAATGCAAAATTGGTAATTGTTAATAGTTTGATTAAATTCTTTTACAACCATCCGTCTAGAGTGAGAAAAAATAAAAAATAAAGTCACAATCTTGTCAAAACAGAACTTTTTGTCAGCAAGCTCTTCATCTTCTAAAATTCATTTTCTATGTTCCTCTTTTTCTCTGTCAAATAAGCCATTTTCAGCCTTTATTCTTCCATTATTGAAGCCACAGTTTAAAATTTTAGATCTGAATTGAATTAACAAACAGATAGGGAGAGAAACAGATAACAATTGAACTAAAACTGATTCATTTATTGATGATATTCATTAAAAAACCAAAAACAGACAAAAGCAAGAAAGGAAACAACATTAACAACACTCAACCAATTGAGCAAAAAAAAAAACCGCTGAATCTTAAGGCTTCACACTATTCTTGGGGGGGGGGGGGAGGGCATCGTTCACCGCTGGGACTGGAGGAGGCGCTGGAGGATTAACAAGAAAGTTCAGCCTTGCGAACTATGTCCTTGAGGCTATGGGAGAGAGTCTTGTTGATCATTCCACTGCCTTGAAGAGCGCGTTGCGTATCCTGAAGAGTCTTCTCCTCTTCTTTCAGAATTCGGACTTCGTTCTTCATCATATCAATGTGAGCCTCAATGTAACTGAGCACTTGCTTGGCTAGAACCACATAATCGGAGGAGGAGTTTATGGATGTTGTGTCGGCTGTGCAAGGTTCTTTACCTTTACTGCTCAAGCGTGGGCGTTTGCCTACGCTCGGGGGGGGGGGGATGATTCACGGTTAAAGCGTTTTCTCATGGTGAAACTGAAAGTGAAAGTCAAAGTGAGAGTGTGAAGACCTAAACAGATGATGGTTGTAAAAGAGAAGGGTGTGGGGACCGACTTAAATAGGGAAGAGAAGAGCAAGAGACGAGGAAGTTGGGGTGACGGAGAGAGACGTGCATTAATTCTGATAAACATGCCTTTGGGAAATATTTTTTGTCATTAATATACACGTAAACTGGGAAAACTGTGTAAAAACTGCCTTTGGGAAATATTTTTTGTCATTAATATACATTTAAACTGGGAAAAGCGTGTAAAAACTGCCTTTGGGAAATATTTTTTGTCATTAATATACACTTAAACTGGGTAAAAAATGTCCTTTCATCTCTCTGAATAATGTCAGGGGTGGTAAATATGATCTTTCAACTTTCTCCATTTTTATAGTTTCAAACGGTTTTACCCAATTTAAGGGTATTTTATTGACAAAAAAATATTCTAAGGCCAATTTTTTATGGTTTTCGAAGTTCAAGGGCATTTAAATGACTACAACTTCTCTTTTTACATAGTATTTTTCAAATTAATTTTTATAATCTCTTGGGCCAAAACTTTTTCAAATTATTAAAATTTATAATATTTTTTGTCACCTTAACTAACTATTTTTTGTTTCATAATATTTTTTTCGTTTTGGAATTCAAAATTTTCAATTACTTAATTACTAGTTTACCAATTTTTACACTTGTTAATTATTTTTCGACCCTTACTCACCATTGTAATTTAACAAAAATTTCAATAGAGGATGCTACTTAACATTAATAAAATATTTATTAAGATGGGAAACAAAATCCATACCATAATTAAAAAGAAAATTACTAATATTTGTCACCAAACAAATACATAGCATGATTATCGTTAATTAATTAATATTATAATTAAATACAATTTTTGGGTTTTTCTCCCTCTTCTTACAAAGCATCTTCTTCTTATTCTTCTGCTTCTTATGCATATACTTCTTCTTCTTCTTCTGCATCTTCTTCTTCCATGAATCATACAATTTAAGATGAGAATAAAAAACCACAGTTAGATTAATTTCATATACAAAACCAATACGACAGTTAACTTACATCAATAATAGAACAATAAGAAGATCTGATGCTTCTTCTTCAAATCCAATAAAATGATAACGATTGTCTTGAAAAACTACATGAATCATAACTCTATTTTACCGTTAGAAATCTAACTGTTAGAAATTCTTCAAACAGATAAATACCAACGTTCTGACAATTTAAGATGGGAAACAAAATCCAATCCACAGTTACATCAACAAAATACACAGATAGATATCCACACTGACCTCCAAATAAAGTAGAAGGGAAAAAAATCCAAAATTCATCATCCACATATAAATACCAAGGTTCTGTGCAAGAGAAGAAGAGGGAAATCAGATGATCAGAATATAATCCAAATTAAATACGGTATTCCACACTGACCTCCATTTTCATTTTGTTTTACATAATTCCCACATATTGTCAAAACCCAGAAACCAAATATTTACCTTTCAGAATATATGGAAGATGGAAACCAGATAGTCTGTAGATATTGTAGATGGAAACCAGGAAATAGGATACCCATGGAATAGAATACCCTAAACCCAGATGGAAACCAAATAATTCGCACAAACTGTAATGGAAACCAAATTCGATTTAAGGGGTTTGAGGAATTGGGGTTGAGGAAATAGGGTTTTGGTTTAGATGCCATAGATACATAGAGAGAGAAAGAGAGAGAGATACCGAGGGGGAGAGAGAGAAAGATTGGGGAAAGAAAGACTAGAGTTTTCAATTGCAAGAACGACTAGGGTTTTGGGGAAAGAAGATGAAAAGTGGGCGGGAATGTGGGTAGGGGTTTTGGGGAAGTGGGCGGGAATGGGGTAGACGATCTTAGCCGTCAAATTTTATTCAATCCGACGATCAATATTGACGATCATTTGACCTGTCAGCAATCCATGTCCCAAATCTCTGACCAATCAATATAAAATACAAGGATTGTTATATTTTATTGATTTATATGCATCATATAAATTACAAGGATGGTTTTACTAATTATAATAAATTAATGACATGAAATTTATTAATTTGATACAATTATTTGTTGGTTGTGAAATTTTATTAATTTCATTCAATTGTTTTATTAATTTTATTAAATTAATCCCTAATCCCTATTTTTATTAAATTTTAATATTTTTTAATGACTAATGTATTTGTTTATTAATTTTATTGTCCCCATCTCTAATTTGTAGATTTTAATCGCTACAATCATGGGATCCCGACAAATAGACTTGAACGTGGATTGTGACAGTGATTCCGAGTATGATCCATTAGAGGAGTTGTTGAAAGATGATGATGGACCTACTGGTGACGATAATTGTGATGACTTATTTCGTGATTTATTCGGAGACGAACACGATGTTGGTATACCCGACTTTGAGGCGGATGATAGGTTGGGTGGCGGTTTCATGCATGTAGATGATGTGGATGACACGACTATTCTCGATGTTGGTGATGCCACTGCCCCTTTTTTGGGGATGGAGTTTGATTCGGTCACGGAATTTGAAATCCACATGCATGAGTACGGTCGTGCCAATGGGTTCCAAGTACGTATCGGGAGCTCCCAAAAATTACCTACACAACACACCACGGAAAATGAACCAGTCTACAAAAGGGTAAAGACGGTTTGCACAAAACATGGCTTGTTCAAGTCAAACTGTTCAAATCCAAACCGATCATCTAGAACTTCTATCACCGGGTGTGGTTTCAAAGTCACCGCCACATTCCAACAACAAAGCGTCAAATACAAGTTGACTACAATTGACACAAACCATAACCACGAGTGTAATCCTGCAGACACGAAATACATGCGAAACTACAAGTTCATAAGTTTCGGGCATCAGAGGAGGATGTAAATAAGGACACGGCCGGCGTACCGATCTCCAAGAACTTCAACTCAATTGCGGTACAATACGGTGGGCATGATCAAGTTCCTTTCGACGAGAGAGATTGCCGCAACGTTATCAGCAAGGTAAGGAGACTCGCATTGCAAGACGGAGACTTCAAGGCAATGAGGGAACATTTTTCAGGAGATGATGTCGAGTAACTCCAACTTTTTCTGTTGGGATTCACCCATGAGTAAATGTCCCACATCGAAAAAGTAAAGAGAAAGCACATGGTATATAAGTCAAGTGGGCTACTCCTCTTAACACCAATTGGTTTTAAGATGGAATCTCACTTAACTTGTATACCATGGGCCTTGGTTGAAGTGGGCTCCCCCCTTGGATCTCCCCAACAAGTGGTATCAGAGCCGATGGTTCGTTCGACTGGGCGCGTGCAAGGTGCAGGAAGATCACCGTGGACAGGAGCAGGGACCATAGCGCGTGCGCAGCTGGGTCTCCTGAATGCTCAGAGTGGTGGCATGAGACTCGGGTGGAGTAGGGTGCGGCTCTGTGGAGTAAGCTGCGGCTGGGACTCTTGAGACAGAGTGGTGGCATGAGACTCAGGTGGAGTAGGGTGCGGCTCTGTAGAGTATGGTGCGGCTATGATGGGTTCCTGATGGTAACTTGAAACCTTAGGCAAAAAAGAGGCTTCCGATCAAGGGGGAGAGACTCATGTGTGAAGGGGGAGATTGTTGGGATTCACCCATGAGTAAATGTCCCACATCGAAAAAGTAAAGAGAAAGCACATGGTATATAAGTCAAGTGGGCTACTCCTCTTAACACCAATTGGTTTTAAGATGGAACCTCACTTAACTTGTATACCATGGGCCTTGGTTGAAGTGGGCTCCCTCCTTGGATCTCCCCAACATTTTCTTCATGTATGACACCGACGACGTCGGAACTCTGAGGAACGTATTTTGGGCGGATGGAAGGAGCGGAGTAGCTTGCGAGGACTTCGGGGACTGATAAGCCGCAAGTGCACGGGTGCTCGTGTAGCAAGTATCAAGGTCGATCCCACAGGGACTTTGCTAACTACGCACCAAACTAGCCTCCAAAGAGATTGCTAAACCGGTCGGGTTTTGTTTTGATCAAACTAAAACTATTTCTATTCGCTAAAAAGGTCAAATAAAACAAATATTCACACAAACTTTTCTGAATTAATCAATATAAAAAAACGTTCAGGGGATAAAACTTAAGTCACTCTATGAATCAAACAAGTGGATTGAACATGTAAGTCACTAATTTGGTACATTTTAGGGCCGATAATCGCATAAATTCTTCTGTAGCGAGCTTTTGGCAATGAAACGGATTGCTTAGTAAAATCAATCACCTACTGTCGTGGTTATTTCAATTTTAACTAAGTTAAAGATCAAATTATCCAATGACCCCTAATTATAAAGTCTTCTATGTCTAGTTCACTTCATAACTAGTTTAATCCTAAGGGTTCCGATTATCGAATTTCTCCGTTCGGTACTTCATTCAACAATCTAATTCCATATTCTTGGTGGCCAGTCAAAAACAATGACATACATAATCAAAGGATAAATGAAATGCATTCAAACTAGATAACAACTTGTTCAATCCAACAAATTTCAATCCATGAAAGCAACTAATTAGAGTCTATCCCCCAAACTAAAATAAACTACTCACTACTCATGTTCAAAATACAAAACATATCAAAATCTATTCTAGAAAGCATGAAATCTAAAAGAAAGAGAAGTAAACCGAGATGGAAATCGTTCCTCGCTTGAATGATGATCGGTGGGGACTTTTGCTCCTCCACTTCAATGGATTTCTTGAGAATCGATCTTCAAACTCCAATAAACCCTCAATCTTCAACTAAGGATGAATGTGGATGGATGTGTGGAGGAAGGGATGGATGATGGTAGAGATGGAGATGGATGGAATGGAAGGATATGGATTAGGGTTAGGTTATGGAACGGAAGATGGTAGAATCATCCTCTTTTCTCTTCTCAGCCGGAAATAAGCATAATATAGGCAAATATCAACTCAAAACCGCCGGAAATGAAGAGACGCAGGCGACACGGACCGTGCCCCTGCTGACACGGACCGTGCCTCCTAGGCACTACCCGTCGATCGCTTCAATTTTTCTCATGTTCATAGGCACTACCCACGCTTCCTCCTGCACCACCACGCTTTTCAGGCCTAAGAGTCCTTTTGGGCCATTGTTTGGGCCTTGGGTGATCCAACTTCTCACTTCTTGGTCCTTTATGCACACAACTTGGATCTACACTTGATTTTTAGCTCGGTTTACATCGATTCTTCACAAATTCCCTACAAAACTCACCAAACTCCAAACCAAGCGTAATATGGGAAATTCGAGTATAAGAAATCCATAACCAAATCAAATATTCCCCAAATTCACATCAAAACAACCAAGTCTTCATATATACAAGAAGCACTTATCAAAATCCCCCATGCTTAGTCCTTGCTTGTCCCTAAGCAAGTCAAGACTCAAAAGAAAAGGCAAAGAAAGAAAAGAAAATAAAATAAAAGAAACCGGGACAAAAAGACTCAAAGAACTAAAAGTAAAATTAAAAAGACTCAAAAGTAAAAAGAAAACGAAAATATTTATTTAATTACAACTCCTCAAGATGGCATTGATAGGACATTCAATCAACCCAATCTAATCTAAAGTACAGCCCAAGAATGAAGAAAAAGCCAAGTTACACGAGTAGATGAAGACAAGTTATACAAGAATGACACTCATCAAGTTCAACCAATCACCCTTATTCACCGATGAGATAAGTATGCACATGTTAAGCATGAAACTAGGTAAGATTGAGAGCAAACCTCACACGGTAAACACTCTGCTCATGTGTTTGATCATATAAATATGCTGGTTCTCTCAATACTCTAACCAAAGCTACAATCAACCACGTACTTGCTAAAAATCTCAACTCTCCACCGCGAATATGCAATGCACCAATGACAATCAAGAGGACTTTCAAGGGTTGTAACGAGGCTAGGGTTAAGGGTAACGAGTGGATAATATTTGGGAATTGTGGAGCTAAAAGCCAAAGCTTGAAATTATTCCACACCAATTCAACATACATTCACTCTCACCACTTATAATCAATCCAAATCAACCCCACAATCAATTGGAAACTCGCCTCAAAACAAAACAAAAGAAACAGAATGTCAAACACTTTATTCTCTTTTTCTTTTCATATTTCCGGAATTCTCTGATTTTTCTTTTTTTTTTTGAACACTTTTTCTATTTTTTCTGTTTTTTTTTCTTCTTGTTTTTTCTTTGAATAAAACACACACACAAACAAACAAACTCACACTTATATACAACTCACTAGGCAAGTTTCCAATTCCAACCAACAACCTCAATGTACACAATTGGGGAATCAAATTAATATTTACAACTCAAACCAATCCCCATCACAAACCAAACCACAAAAGTAACCACAATCAACCCAACTTCATACTCAAAACATTTCAAGCTATGACTTAAGGGTAGGAATTATATAATTGGCCAGGGCTTATAATATGGGTTCAAGAAAAGAAATGGTCAAGGCAAGAAAGGGGCTAACTACGGATATTCTGATGTAAACGGGTGGCCAAGGCTTGCGGGTTCAATTCCTAATGCCTCTGTCATCTTGTCAATGTACAACGCATAGCAATTTCAAGGAGATGCAAAGCAAATGAAGGAGGATGCCACAATGGTGAGTCACTCATGGAAATTAGACTAATAAAAATGATTAGTCTTTTCTTTTAGGCTTATGTGGACTCACGGGTAGCGCTCAACAATCATTACCCAGTTTGAAAGATATGCATATGCACAACTCACTCTTACAATAGAAACAAAGGCAATCGGTCTTACTATCCTAGCACAATTCTCACAACAATTAACTTCACAACTCATGTCAATTCACAGTCTTTCACAAACGGGCTATACAAGATCAAATCAAGTCTAAAGAAAACTATCTTTATTTTTTAGATTTTCTAATTTTTTTCAGATTTTCTAATTTTTTCTGAAATTTTTTACAAGACTCAAAATGAAAACAAGAAAATATGAAACTAAAACAAACTACAAAAAGAAGAAAAGAAAAACTACATGCAAATCTAATTAATGCACCTGGGTGGATGCAATTTATACAAGTGAAATTAAACTAGAAAAACTAAGAAAAACAAACAAAAAAAAACACACTCAAGACACTACTACACATATATACCATAATGGACAAAGACTACAAATATCAAAATTTTCACACAAATCCCCCCCATGCTTGGACAACGCATTGTCCTCAATGCAAGCACAATCAAATAATTTGCAAAAGGGGAAATAAGGAAAGATCTCACCAGGTTAGGTGCTAGATGCACCTAAACTATCGCCTCTTCAAGAATGGGGCGAATGGAGCATCAGTCACCCCATCAAGAACTCAAGACTAGGGCCATTACTGCAGATGATGTCAATGCCCTAAGAAGCTTGTCAAACTCTTCAGAATGCGGTTTACAAGCTTGCAAATAAGAGAGCAACAAAAGATTTATAGCAGAAAATGTAAGTATTGCTCTCTTAAATAGATCAAAGGCCTTAGAAAAATCAAAAGAATCAAAATAAGTTGTCCACATGATTTTTCTAGTTGAGTCCTCTAGGCATTCACAATATGGATCAAGATAGAAATGAAACCCTTCCAAAGTGCCTAAGGACAAGTCAAAGACATTGTTGGTCCCCTCAATCACAGTCACATCACAAGAGTTAACCACACATTCCACATCAACATGAACATCAATGGTCTTTTCACAGGGAATGGGCTCCTCAAGGTTCTTAGGGGCAACAGAAGGTAGTGAACAAAGCATAAAAGCATGGAGTACATCATCAAATTCCTCGCTTGAAGGACCCAATCCACCCACAAACCCCTCACAAGACTCCTCATCAATAGCATCAATTGACTCATGACAAACATCATCATCATACCTAGCATCAAACCTATGGGAATCACTCACCTCAAACCCCGTCGACTGAGAAAAAGGTAAGGATGCATTAGGAAAAGTCAAGACACCATCAGTAGTGTCTCTAGGTAAGCTAGAATGAGAAGGAGCAACAGTTGGCAAAGATGACTCAGAAGAGTAAACTATTTCCTCTAGACTAGCTTCCAACTTATCTTGTTGCTCTTGCACTGCCCTCATCAAAATCTGAAGACTAGCTAAGCCTGGGCATGTAGATTCATCATGGTCAAAAGAATTACACAAACGATAATGAGGCAAACAATGGGGTTGAGTACATAATCTAGCATGAGATGCAGAAAGATTGGGGAAAGAAGATCCACCATAATAATTTTCAAAATCACGAGTATCACGTGCAAGCCACTCAAGCAAACTCCAAGCTTCATCAACAGTTTGAGTATCATAGAAACCAAAATACTCTAATAGAGTACGAGTCTCACTATTCACCCCCAAAGCAACAATGTCAAGAACATCTGATTTCCCAGGCACAATACCACATGGAACAGGACAAGCAAGTAATCGCTCAAAATAGCGCCAAAATAATTCCTGCTCAAATTGGGGGAAATAGATAATTGCCATTTTTTTGATTTTTTTTTGTGAAAAAAAAACAATAAAAACGGGAAAAACAAAAGGGAAATGATCTAGTCAATCTAAGGATATTCATTCGGTGGCGGCTAGGGACAAAGTCCCCGGCAACGGCGCCAAAAACTTGATAAGCCGCAAGTGCACGGGTGCTCGTGTAGCAAGTATCAAGGTCGATCCCACAGGGACTTTGCTAACTACGCACCAAACTAGCCTCCAAAGTGATTGCTAAACCGGTCGGGTTTTGTTTTGATCAAACTAAAACTATTTCTATTCGCTAAAAAGGTCAAATAAAACAAATATTCACACAAACTTTTCTGAATTAATCAATATAAAAAGACGTTCAGGGGATAAAACTTAAGTCACTCTATGAATCAAACAAGTGGATTGAACATGTAAGTCACTAATTTGGTACATTTTAGGGCCGATAATCGCATAAATTCTTCTGTAGCGAGCTTTTGGCAATGAAACGGATTGCTTAGTAAAATCAATCACCTACTGTCGTGGTTATTTCAATTTTAACTAAGTTAAAGATCAAATTATCCAATGACCCCTAATTATAAAGTCTTCTATGTCTAGTTCACTTCATAACTAGTTTAATCCTAAGGGTTCCGATTATCGAATTTCTCCGTTCGGTACTTCATTCAACAATCTAATTCCATATTCTTGGTGGCCAGTCAAAAACAATGACATACATAATCAAAGGATAAATGAAATGCATTCAAACTAGATAACAACTTGTTCAACGGATTGCTTAGTAAAATCAATCACCTACTGTCGTGGTTATTTCAATTTTAACTAAGTTAAAGATCAAATTATCCAATGACCCCTAATTATAAAGTCTTCTATGTCTAGTTCACTTCATAACTAGTTTAATCCTAAGGGTTTCGATTATCGAATTTCTCCGTTCGGTACTTCATTCAACAATCTAATTCCATATTCTTGGTGGCCAGTCAAAAACAATGACATACATAATCAAAGGATAAATGAAATGCATTCAAACTAGATAACAACTTGTTCAATCCAACAAAATTCAATCCATGAAAGCAACTAATTAGAGTTTATCCCCCAAACTAAAATAAACTACTCACTACTCATGTTCAAAACACAAAACATATCAAAATCTATTCTAGAAAGCATGAAATCTAAAAGAAAGAGAAGTAAACCGAGATGGAAATCGTTCCTCGCTTGAATGATGATCGGTGGGGACTTTTGCTCCTCCACTTCAATGGATTTCTTGAGAATCGATCTTCAAACTCCAATAAACCCTCAATCTTCAACTAAGGATGAATGTGGATGGATGTGTGGAGGAAGGAATGGATGATGGTAGAGATGGAGATGGATGGTATGGAAGGATATGGATTAGGGTTAGGTTATGGAATGGAAGATGGTAGAATCATCCTCTTTTCTCTTCTCAGCCGGAAATAAGCATAATATAGGCAAATATCAACTCAAAACCGCCGGAAATGAAGAGACGCAGGCGACACGGACCGTGCCTCCTAGGCACTACCCGTGTCAGTGCACTGCTTCAATTTTTCTCATGTTCTGGTCATAGGCACTACTCGTGCCTCCTCTGGCACCACCCGTGCCGCTGCTTTTTCAGGCCTAGGAATCCTTTTGGGCCATTGTTTGGGCCTTGGGTGATCCAACTTCTTACTTCTTGGTCCTTTATGCACACAACTTGGATCTACACTTGATTTTTAGCTCGATTTACATCGATTATTCACAAATTCCCTACAAAACTCACCAAACTCCAAACCAAGCGTAATATGGGAAATTCGGGTATAAGAAATACATAACCAAATCAAATATTCCCCAAATTCACATCAAAACAACCAAGTCTTCATATATACAAGAAGCACTTATCAGGGACGTTGTGTCGTTCGACGCGGCTTATGTGTCCAACCGGTATAAGATGCCATTCGCTTCTTTCATTGGAGTTAACAATCACGGACAATCCATCTTGCTCGGCTATGCGTTGTTGGCTAGAGAAGAAGTCGATAACTTCATATGGTTGTTTGATACGTGGTTGAAGTGCATGTCGGGGAAAGCACCAACCGCGATCGTAATAGATCTATGCCAATCTATAGGTCATATTTAATAATTCTATTCTATTTTTTTTATATGCACTTAAGTTTTCCATGTGATTGACATTTTGTAACAAGTTAAATGTTTGACGTGCAGGCAAGGCTATCGCAACGGTATTTCCAAATGCGCGACATAGATGGTGCATATGGCACGTGATGAAGAATGCGAAGAAACATCTATGCAACAAACCAGAGAGGAATGATATTCTTCGAGGGCTCAGAGATACTCTTTACAATTCTCTTGATCTCGAGGAATTAGAAGAAAAATGGAGGCAGTGGGTTGACACGTACGGCCTACACAACTCCAACTGGTGCAATGACATGTACGATAAAAGGCATAGATGGGTGCCCGTATACTTCAAAGACGAGTTTTGGGCATGAATGTCAAGCACTCAAAGAAGTGAGAGAATGAACTACTTCTTCAAAGGATTCGTGAATGTCAACACCACACTCAAACAATTTGTTGATCAATTCGGATTCGCTCTAGCAAAGAGAGTCAGAGAAGAGGACAAAGAAACATTCCGTCTAAAGGATAAACCAGTCCAATGTACATCGGACTTTTTTATGAGCATGTATTCCTGCAGCGATACACTTCAAACAAGTTTGTTGAGCTTCAAAACGAGGTGAAAAGTTTGATTTATGTTGTGAACGCCGAGAAGACACATGACGACGAGAGTACATGCACTTATGAGGTGATTCTTAGGAGGCCACCGTCGAAAGAAATCACAACTCGACGATCCAGGTTTACCGTCATAGTAGATAGGGAGACCCTAGAAATGAAGCATTGCAAGAAGTTTGAGTCCAAGGGAATATTATGCTGCCACATACTGCATGTTTTTGGCGAGGAGGGACTGGATTACGTTCCGGAATGGTACATTCTCGACCGGTGGAGGAAGGACTTGCCGAGAAAACATCTAATAATCAAAGTTCTGTACTACGAACTGCACCGGTCCAAAACAAAAGAGGTTATCCGATTTGAAAAACTGCAAAGTGCATTCGAGCCTGTTTCGACGCTAGCCATGATGGACGAGAAAATGTTCAATCAGACGATCACGGCTCTTTCAGAGTTGACTAAGAAGGCACCATCCATTATGGGGGACCGTAATGGGATCGTGTCACGGTGCGTAAACAAGATCGGCAGAGCATACGGTAGGACGCCTGCCGAGGAGGGAACTTCTCGAATGGTGCCAATGATAACACCGACGACTCTATCGATGTGAACGACCCAGTCGATAAAAGGGGTAGAGGTAGGAGACAATCAAGGAGAGCAGGTTATCACAATGAACATCCCCGTAGCAGAAGGAGAACACAACAAACGCCTCCGACCTCCAGTGTTCCACAAGGCTTCCAAATGCCACCTAGCGCCATTGTTCACCCCGGATTTCAAATGACACATGGCTTTCCGTATCAAATGTTGCAAGGATCTAACGCTCCAAATGGGTTCCAAATGTACCCCCAGGTAATGTAATAGAACCCTTTTATTTTACAAAGTAATGATTATCAAAAAATTCACATTACAAATAATTTTTCACCTATAATTATGCAGGTCAACCACCAGTAGTATGTCTTGCTCAACAACCCTATAACTATTCCTCCTACTCATTTTACGTCGGTAAGATTATTATTTGATATAACCGCATTCTGTCAATGATATATGTCAAGTGTATTAAACCTAACAATATTTATACTCGCAGGGTCAGGGTCAAACACATCATTCCAAACAAACAAGATGAACATGAAGATGATGAAGATGAAGATGATGAGCTTAGTTTGTAGATTAGGGAAATGAGTTTATTTATGCAAATAATTTTTGTACTTCATTATGAAAGTCATGTAACATATGGATTTATGCAACATTTTATTGTTTATATCAATTTCATTTTAAATCAATGGAAAGAATGAATCCATGTTGAGCATACTACTTATATTTAACAAAATTCTACTATTGATAAATAAATAAATGTTAGTAAGAATACAAATTGAATAATATATTAGTGTCTTGAAATATCAGTGACTTGAAATGTTAGTAAGAGTACGAATAGGGAAAAAATAAATAAAATTGTTACTAAGAATACAGATTTGGACAAAACAAATGTCAGAAATTTTAGTAACAATAGAGATTGTGAGATTGAGACAAAAATAAATACAAATTGATTGAATAATATACTTTTCATGAATAATTAAACAAAACACAACCTAATCCATGAACTTCATCCTTCAAGCATACAGATTGGAAATAAGATTACAACTTGCTTCTTTCCAGCATACAGATTTTATGAAAAGTTGCACATTTCCATTATACATATATAAGTAATATTAGCCAGAAAAAACTCCATATATATGTGCCTTACAGCCTTCAATCCATGGATTCTCCAGCTCAAATTAGGCATCACACCAACCAGACAACTCCACTGCAAGGTGTTGAACACATTTTAAAACTAGTAATACCTAACATTTGCTAAACAGATTTACATCCAAATATCAGATTTGCTAAACAGATTTGAAAAATATACATTAACTCTATCGACTTTATTTGCTATATAGATTTGCATCCAAATAGCTAAACTGATTATTTCATTTTGAACCTTTATTTTCCTGACTATTGTAAAAGGCGACTATATACCCAGAATCAACAAGATTTCAAGGATTAAAATAGTCATAGTCTATCTTAAAATTTCAAAAATAACATCACAAACAATTTTTTTTTGTCAAAACATAACACCAAAGTTTGTAATGAAATATCGAAAATGCCTGTTCAAATCCCTCTAACACCCTCCCAACTTAACCCTAAAAAAAAAAAAACATGCAAATTCAGACATGACCCTTCGTTAAGCACAACAAAATCAATTATGCCTTAATTACTTTTCACCATGCAAATTTATGATCAAAATTCAAATCAAAGAAATCCCATTATAAATACTACTACTTATTCTACATTTACCATCTCATACAAATGCATCTCTTCTTCCATTATCTCATACAAATGGATTCTCCTAACTCAACCATGAAACTTCCGGCCACCCAAACCACCGAAAATGACAATTTAACTCTAACACCTCCTCCGTCTATACCTACAGTAAAACAAGAAACACCAGATCCATCCCCAAACCCATCGCCCAAACCATCTCCTAGCACACCCAAAACAACTAGGAGAAAACTTACCCCAAGAACTCCAAATGCAGAGGCCCAACCATACGAAGTCAAATACGAAAGTCTCAAGGCTGAAATTCAAGAGCTTTTCGCAAGATTAGCTCAAAATGACTACGGGGTGACACTCAAGAAGTTCATTTGGAGTTGGAAGGGATTGGTCGAACTGGACATTATACTGAAAGCAACCCAGTCAAGTCCTGGGAGGTGGGGCATTGCAAAGCAACTCCACCTGTTTAATTCCCCAGAAAGTAATCTGGGCAGAAAGCGGAAGACCCCTGAACCATCCTTCCCAATTCCAGAAGGAACTCCTATAATCGACATTGATTAGTCCCCCCATCAAGTGTTTCTGTTGGTTTAGCTTGTTGAAACTTCAGCAGTATTTTTTTCTTTTTTTTTTATTTTTCAGTGTTTATGTTGCACTTTCTTTCACCTTTCTTTTGTTACTTTTTCAATTCCGCAGTTTAAATCAATGAAGTTATCTGAGCTGCTAAATCAATGGAGTTTAGTTACTATTTTTTAATTGCTTTCATTGCCTTTAGTTGCTTTCATTCAGCTATATCCAAAAAAATTCTGAACCGAGAAAATAAAAGAAAAAAATACATTTGAACCCAGAAAACCCCAAATCA
Source organism: Portulaca oleracea (assembly GCA_029582165.1). Taxonomy (NCBI): domain Eukaryota; kingdom Viridiplantae; phylum Streptophyta; class Magnoliopsida; order Caryophyllales; family Portulacaceae; genus Portulaca; species Portulaca oleracea. The sequence goes on from CM055887.1 coordinate 14,274,333, forward strand.
ACACAAGAAACCGTAAAAATTTAACAAAAATGAAGGAGTCTGAACCAAGAAAAGAGTAGGAAAAAAACAAGTTAATAACCCTAAACAATTGAAGAGAAACGAATCAACTTATCTGAATCGTTGAATAAAATTGTCGTCTTCATTGATGGCGGTGAAGGAATGTGTCGTCGGATCCGTCGTCTTCTACATCTCCGACGTCTATGGTTCCGCCGTCATCTACATCTCCGACTTATTTTTATGGTACTGATGGGTGGTGGTGAGTGGCTAGGGTCTCGATGGGCTGGGGAGATTGGGAGCCGTCGTCGACATGTCCGACGTTTACCATTTCGTCGCCATCGATGGATGTGGTGGGATAGGAGGTTTCTTTTGGCTGCGGAGATGGAAAAGGAAGGAGAATGATGAAGGAGCTCCATGCGGGTTTTGGGAAATGTGGGCGGCGGTCTGGGAAATAGGAGAGAGGGACTGTATTTATGAGGAGGGAGGTATAATGATATATATGGCCAGCATGGAGTTCCAGCTTGTAATGCCATGTCATACTATTTTATGACATGGCAGGTGAGTTTTTGACCCACTGGGTCAGTTAAACTTTTTCCGTGTAGGAAATGTTGTGAATTGTGGTGGATTGAGAAAAGTTGTGGTGGATTGTGGTGGGTTGGGGAAAGTTGTGATGGGTTGTGGTGAAATATGGAAAGTTTTAACTTTTTAAAAAAGATAAATTAAAATAGAAAAAGTAGATTGTGATGGGTTGTGACAGATTGTGATGGATTGTGGTGAAATATGAAAAGTTGCGGTGCGATGTGACACCGCAGTCTGTCAGCCGCATAAAAAAACAGGTAATATTGAACTTACATATTAGTCCTGACAAAATTGATGTAGATTAAAAACTTCATCCAAATCAATTGGATGCATACTAAAAAACCGAAACAAGCAAAAAACTTACCAAAATAAACACACACACAAAAAAAAAGATTGACAGAAACAAACTGATCCAAAGTTCCAAACTTTTCTCGTCAAGCCTATTGATGTCTATAATGCAGTCTTATTCTAATAGAAAAATATAGTAATTCCAAATCAATGTGATAAAAAATGACTTACAAAAAACAAAAATTGAACTGAATCTAATTAACTAAAACATGAACAAACTAAAAATTTGGGTCGTTCTTGGGGTAGGCTCAAAAGGCGACCGTCCAGGGCCTACAACATTGGCTGAATTATGGAGAGCTAAAGGGGCCCCAACCACCCCTAAATATTATAAACTTATTGTAACACATTTTGTACAGTATCAGATAATTCATCACAGTGGTTGTCATGAGTATTTTGCTATAACTATAAATTGTTAATGTCAGGGATTTAGTTCCCTTACTTGAAATTTTTCCTTACTTCTATCTTATCCTTATGGGTTACGTACACCAATTTTTTAAGATCAAACTCCTACTATTAATGCTTATCTTTATCCAATTTATTTTTGTTTTTCTGAAATTTTACTCCGAAATTTTATTTTCCTCAAACAATTATTTTCTTTCTAATGCCCCTTGCTTAATTTATTTTCCATAACATAATAATTTACTAGATATTATTTTCATTTTTTTATTATATACCATTTTAACTAGGTAATACTATCCCTTTTTTTGTACTTATTTCTCTTATTGCATATCATAAATAATAGTGACTGGACGTGGTAATTAACTTTACTGTTTCTTTTATTTGTTATATTATATACATAAATTATTTTTCAAATTTTATTAATGTTTATAAATAAAGATAAAATATATTTGTCATGCAATTACTATTAGTTTTATTTTGAGGAACAACTATTCTCATAAGAACATCAATAATTAAAAAAATCTTGGATAAAAAACGTTTTAGTAGGGATTTACTTAATACTTGAATTAGTAAAAATGATAATTTAGAATATTATCCTAAAAGTTTTAAATATTGAATTTATGTGTAATGTATTCCAACTTGAGAATTTGAATGTTTAACTATTTTGGTATTATGTATCACGTCTTGTATGGTTCCCATTAACAGAATGTTCTGGTTCCATCTCTAGTCCACGATTTTTAAAAAATTGTCTTAGTTTAAGGAACAACATGAGAATATAAATAGTAGTAGAAGGGATTCATATGTCACTTTGTCAAAAAAAAAAAAAATTTGGAAGTGTCTATTTTAATGGAGACAACAGTATGATAAACTTCTTACTAAGTTTTCATAGAAGAGCCATATTTTATAAATAGAAAAAGAAAGTGTCTTTCACAAGTATACATTTTGACTAAATTCTTAGTATCATTTTCGAGCATAAATGTTGACACATTTTTTTAAAAGGGCCCAATTTAAAACGTTGTCTACTACATTACTTGGGGTTCCAAAAATATCAGGACCGGACCTACTAAAAATTGACCTACTTTATAATTGGCGAAATCAAATGATCCATTTATTAGATGTCCACATAACTTTTATCTGCTCCAAACTAACCCCATTAAGGGACACATCCTTTAACCTTTTGTTTTCATTAAAGTAAATTAAAAAGTTCATCCACTGAGATTGTATAGATAAGGTAGTGTGTCAAATGTACAGTTGGTCAAAATTAGGACCATCACATCATACTCCAAGGCAAGACAAGAGAATAATATATTTACAGATTATATAATATAGTATAAAAGTGGGCATTCACTTGGAAGGATCACGTTGGAGGTGTTAATAACACACATTTTTGTGAGTAGTGACAGCAAATAAAAGAGAAGAAACCAACGCAAATGCGTGAGCACGTAAACAAACGAAGGGTTTGGAACACGTACAATGTTTAGTGCATGCTTTAAAACACACGATCGAACACCACATCATAATATGTACTTGAAGGCCTCACCTTCATACACGTTATCTTGTGTGTTTTCTTCACCTTTATCAAATTTAGTGCATCAACTTGGTTTCATTCTGTTGGATTTTTTTGGCCAGCATCACAATAACCACGTTTTGATCGATTGAAATAAATATGTACTCCATGCATGCATTACTGTTTTCTAAATTATTATCGTTCCTAACCTCACTTTAATGCATGAATGGGTTATTGCCATTATGGATGGATATAATGGCGTTGGTACGTAAAATGTGGGAATTGTTTAATAGTTGGATTCAATATATACAATATACTACTTTGTAAACGTACATGTTCTTAGGCCCCGTTCTAATTTACACGGTTGGTTGCGGTGCGGTGTGGATGAAATGTGGTGGATTATGGTGGGTTCGGAAAAGTTATGGTGGATTGTGGTGGGTTGGGGAAAGTTGTAGTGGGCTGTGGTGGAATATGAAAAGTTTAACTTTTAATAAAAAAATAAATTAAATTAGAAAAATTAGATTGTGGTGGGTTGTAGTATATTGTGGTGGATTGTGGTGGGTTGTGGTGGAATAAAGAAAGTTGTGGTACGGTGTGGCACCGCAGCCTGCCAACCAAATAAAAGATCAGGTCCTTAATACATGCAGGAGTTCGAGTCTTCGAGAAACATTTGATAGAAATCAATTGATATTGGTTAACACTGCAAAAGAAAATGATTGGATTAATGTTACTATTAATTTATTCATTTACTTATCAATGTTGGTACATAAGAAAGGTGCATGACACTATTTGAAGTTGAATAAATATGGGGTAAAGTCCCAATTATCGAAAAAAGAAAGGTTGATATTTATAAGGTTATGTTGGTGGTATATTGTTTAGGTTCCAATATAGGAGAGAGAAAAAGAAATTAAAAGAAAAATTAAAAAATTATTTGGAGGTGACATGTATGGATTTTGTTTAACTGATAGTTTGACCCTAAGTTTTCAAAAATTTACCTCAAGGTCCCATATATTTTTTGTTTGTTGACTTGTAGGTGACATTCCGATGACTTTCTCTGATTTCCAACCAAAATTTGTGAAGAAAAATGAAATTGCCCTTATTTTTCTATTGAATTGTCCTTTCAATGTCCTTTTTTTTGTCTTTGTCTATCAACTCTCTCTCCTCTAGAAACTTTTCTTCTTCCTTGCCACATCCACACATCATTGCAATTGCTCCATTTGTTTTTCCATCTCTCCCACTTTTCAACCATTTTCCTAAATACTTAATTAACATTGACATTTCCTCAACATTACCATCCACGCTCTCTGTCCTCTCAACATCCAACACTAAGTATTGAGTTGTTGACAATCTCCTATACTCTGTTGTCTCCAAGAAACCAACAATAACAACAATCCATGACATGAACACACGCAAAACTCATAATAAAAATCAAACAAGAACCCTAAAAACAAAATACAATATATAATAGGAAACTCAATTAGAGTACAAAAGCAACACAAAAAAAAAAAAACCCCAATTGAAGTACGTGAAAAATTGGGGAGGGACGATTTCAAAATACTCTAATACTCAACATTATGCATAGGTCATTGAAGCTGTTTTGCTTGCACAGTCTCCTTGAGACAAGTAACAAAGTGGGCTTTTGGGGGATAAATTAGAGAAAATCCAATCGATGGAGATGGTTGAAGAGGGTAGCTTGAGCGTGGAGGATCTGGATAGGCTTTAATTTTTCAGTAAAAAAGGAGTTGTGGACTTTAGTTTATTGGCTGAACTGAAGGCCAAACTAGCCATTATAGTGCATTTGAACTTTGAGCCACAAAATGGAGGAAAAGGTCTGTATATAGTTTATCAACAAAAGGTTGCTTCTGCCTAACCCACCTAAGCGAAGGAGGAGATATTCTCCGGAGATGTGTTCTTGATTGGATTGACTAGTTGGAGCTTCGAGAAGTTATTGATTTGGAAGAGATTGGCGAATTGGAGGGTTTAAGAGTTGTGGTTGAAGAAAGGTAAGTGTACGAGGTAGGAGAAAAGCTTCTAGAGGGGATAAAGTTGAGAAGCAAAGAGAGAAATAATGGACATTAAAGGTAAATATTTATTTTTTTTTAAATTTGACCATAGGTTCTGCTCGAGGACTTTGACGGAGATGGTGTCAACTATTCAAGTTATTTTTCTACGGATCAGTTGTTCGATTCCCTTGATGCTCTCCATGAATTGGCCAACGAAACTGCAAAGGAATTGGATTTTTATTTGTGAGAGCATCGCATAAGAAAAAGACTACCAACAGTCCAGTGAGGGTATATCTTAGATGTTGGCATTATGGGAGGTACTGGGGAAAATAGGTACGCTAGAGTGTGACAATCAGCTAGATACAAAGACAATGTCATGCCAATGTCAGTTTGTCATTGTAGCGCGGTCTCGATCGGGACAAGGTGGCGCATCCCATTGTATACGGGAGACAAGGAGATACACAACCATCAGTTCATTGCGTACGAGGAGGGACACTGAAGGGGACACCCTTTGATAGCCGGCATGAAAGCGCATGTTCGGGAAATGACTTACACCGGGTGTACTCCTTCTACGATAAACACATTGTTGAAGCAAAAATTTCCTGGACTGTAACATCAACATCGATCGCATGAATTTACGACGAGAGATTCAAAGTATTGTCGAATGAGATGGAGGGTATGACACACGTGCAACATTATATCTACTTGGCAAATGAGCACGGGTATTTGTCATGGACCGACATGGATGATGACAATAATCTGTGACATCTGTTTATGTGCAACCCCTTCTCTTTGAAGTTGCTCCGCACATATTTGTATGTTCTCCTCACTGACACAACGTACAAGACCAACATGTAGAAGTAACCTTTTTGTGAGATAGTTGGGGTGAGCCGTTGGTGTAGGACCATATGGACACCATACGAACTGCTGCTCAACAAGCCCGTCTATCATGCGCCTTTTGCGGCTTGCACTTGACATGCCACATGGATGCTCGGGAACCGTTTACATGCCGTGGGGGGGTGTCTGGCCTAAACTGGGGGAAATGCTCGTAGATCCACTTCTGGAGGAGCGTCAAACAACCCCCAATCTTCTCAGTCCCGGCCCTAGATGTTGCACCCAAACTGTCTACATAGGTGTGCCAACATCACTGCCCCCATGCATATGAGTCGACGCGGGGTTTTTTGGTTTTTGGACCCTCAACTTTGGGGGTATTTATTATTTGGTACCACACTTTTCAAAGTTTATTTTTTGGACCCTGTACTTTGGTTACCCAAAAAATCTAGCCCAATCTTAAGTTTTACTCCGGCAAAGAGCCTTAATACACAAAAAATTCTCGATTTGCCCTTATCAATTTTTAAAGGTTTTTGACATTTGTTAATTTTTAATTTTTAAAATTTTTAATTTTAATTTTTAAAATTTTTAATTTTAATTTTTAATTTTTTGATTTTTAATTTTTAATTTTTAATTTTATAATTTTTAAGTTTTTAATTATCATTTTCATTTTGATTTTAATTTTTAATTTTTAATTTCCAAATTATTAATTTTTAAAATTGTTAATTTATAAAATTTTTAAATTTTTTTAATCTTTTAATTTTTATTTTTAAATTTTTTGATTTTTGATTTTTGATTTTTTTATTTTAATTTTTGAAAATTTTCAATTTTTAATTTTTTAATTTTTGAAATTTTAATTTTTAATTTTTAGTTGCTAATTTATTATAATTTCACATTTTTTATTTTTTATTTTTTAATTTAAAAATTTATAATTTATAATTTTAAAATTTTAAAATTTTAAAATTTTAAAATTTTAAAATTTTAAAATTTTAACATTTTAACATTTTAAATTTTTCAAAATTTTAAAATTTTAAAATCTTAAAATTTTAACATTTTAAATTTTAAGTTTATATTTCATTTTTTTTATTTTTAAACTTTTTTAACTATTTAAATGTTTTATTATTTAATTTTTAATTTTTAATTTAAAATTTTGAAGTTCTTAATAATTTTTAAATTAAAAAATTTAAAATGTGAGAATTTTGGTAGTAATAAATAAGTGAAGAGAAAATAAAGAATTAATAAATCAAGGGCAAACTTGGAAGTTCATCATTAATTAAAGGGCAAACTTGGAAGGAAAAAATAGTCAAACTTACTTAAGGGCTTTTTTTGATCGAACTACTATAATAATGTCCATAATGTCACCGGAGACAAAGTATAGGGTCCAAATAATAAACTTTGAAAAGTGTGGTATCAAATAATAAATACCCCCAAAGTTGAGGGTCCAAAATCCAAAAAACCCGTCGACGCGCTCAGTGCTCCCATATGCATGTGGATGTACCATCCCTCGAATTGTCCACCAGCAGGGTGTTACCCAATAGGCTCAAGTACCACACTCATATCTAGACAAGTCGCGGCTACTGAGAGGTACATATCTCCCTCAAGTCACTTTCTAGTATGTCTCCCTTTTCATAAATTTCTATCTGTTGCAACTCCTCAATATCCATAGGAAAAAAAAAGGATGTGATATAGTTGTTAATCATGTCTCGGTTAAGACAAGGGGCAATGTCCCTCCAGCCCAAGGTCCAAGAATGTTCTCCACATCGTGGAGCATGATGGCCATTCACCGAAAGGTAGGTGAAATGAGTTTGTGTTTAGTTGCCACATCTCTACAAATGCAGCGATCAAAGGATGATCGATGTAATCGAACATGATCGAGGTCTGCGAGACCCCATATGGAGCTGCGAGTGATAGCTTCCACGATAGAAGGATGCATCAACCTCGTCATGTCCCTCAGCTGCTGGAGTGTCGTCTTCCTCGCACTCTAGCACCTCAGGCCAACGCTCCCGACCCTTCCAAATAAACCGTGCAATGTGTCCACCATAGCTCGGTATGACATAATGTGAAGTGGGACCACTACATTGGTCTGGTAATTTTCCAGTCCTCATCACCCTGACCCCTCTTAAGCTTCCAGCTAGAACTCAATCCACCTTCATCAACCCCGGAACCCTGTGTGCTCTTCTTGCCCAAGGCAAATCTACCACCACGACTTCTCAACTGAACGTAGTCAACTGAATGAACATCTATGTCCACCTCGGCCTGCTCGTCTCCAGATGTCTCTTGACCACTTGATGCATGCAGATAGCTGCCTAGCTGCGCAACAAATGCATCGGGCATGAAAGTGTCGGACGACTCATGTCGTTGCATCGTACGCAACATGGACCGACGATAAGCTTCAGATGAAGCTGCTAGTAATGGCTGCTCAGGACGTACACTGCCACAAGTAGCTGGCTTAGCCCGACATGTAGATGTCATCGTCCCTCGGCGGTGTGGGTCTCCTTTCTCTTCTACTCTCCAACCAATTTTTTTAACCTTAATACCAACCTTACCCTTACCCTTATCCTTCCCCTTGTTTCCTTCTCTAGAAATTTTCCTAAACTTGCAAAATGTTAGTGTTGATGAAAACAACAACAACAACAACAACAACAACAACAACAACAATAATAATAATAATAATAGTAATAATAATAATCATTTTAACAAAAACTCTAAACCCTAACCTCAAACATTACTCGAACAACCACTCCCTAAACATCACACAAACCTACTAGAATTGTTGTGATTTGCATTTTTTTTCTTTTGAATTAGCACACCCTTAAGTTATTATATGATTTGAGTGTACGTAGTCAGTAACTTAATTGGTTAACTTGATTAATGACATGTCTCTAAAAGGAAATTCGGTCCTGTTGTTGAGAACAAAGTACAAAAGTCCTATATACATATCATTAGATGCTTGGGAAATAAGATTGTAGGTGTAGATAAATTCTTGATACAAACCACTTATACGACGAACAACAAGGAACTCATGTTTTAATTTCCTCAGTGTTCGTTCTATAAGTGGTTGGTATCAACATTCTTATTTCACAAGCATCTGATGACCTATATATAATACTTCTGCACTTTATTCTCAACAAGAGGACCGAATTTCCTCTTAGAGACATGCCATTAATCAAGCTAACCAATTAAGTTACTAACTACCTAAGCTGAAATTTTACACATTAACTTAAGTCTATGCTAACTCAAAAAAAAAAAAAAACACTTTTAGTATCTTGGAAAAGATACTTCTGATTAGAAGGTTTACTATGACCAAGAATGTAAACTCGACCCTAAACAACATAATCAGAACAAACTTACCTATTTCATTTCTAAACCCTAAAGCCCAAACAAAAAACCTACCTAAACATTCCCTAAAACTACAAAATATTAGCGTCCAAAAACTCTATTTATAGTGATTAATTTTTTAAAATAAGTGATACATATTAGTAGAGCTAAATTATTCCCTTTTTTCCAATTTTTATGCACTACTCTTTGCCTACCTACCTATGTTCTCTAATAATTTGAAGATTAAAAATAAATTCATCAATATTCATTGCAACTTCATCATAAATTTATCATTATTATTAAAAAGTCACTTCAGAGTTTGTTTTTATTTTAATACAAAACTTATCATTATACATGAATTTGTTACAAAATTTGTCAATTGATAAATTAACTTACTCAAACTACATGCCGATATAATTTCCTTGATATATGATATAATTTACTACAAAACCATTCAATTCATAACCAAGGTACATTCGGTGTATGACATAATTTATGTTCTCTTTCATTATATCTATCACTTTACTCTTTTTAAAATTAATTAAACTTTAAAATAATGACTATTATTTTATCAATATATAATGAGCTGTCACATTAATTATTATATTTATGATGAACTTCCGTTCATGGAAATAAGGCTGCCTATATTTGGATCACACCGCTCAAACGTGTTTAACCTGTGAGGTTGTTGTCGTTGTTATATAATGAGTTGTCACATTAAATATTATATTTATGATGAAAATTATTATCATGAAAATATACAATATTATAAGTTTTGGTAAATAAAAATATATAATATTATAATTTTTGATAATTATTGTACAAAATTCTATTGCTCATCAGAAACAGAAACAAAAAAAAAAAGCCCTCAATAATGACAGATAAAATGCATGAGGAGAAAGATTCAAAAAATTGTTGGGAGATGTCACACATTTCTAACTACTGACTAGAATGTGATCCATATTTCCCGAGGGTCCTTAGCATCGAAAAAAAATAACGAAAGCGGGTCCAAGTTATTTTTCTTCAAGTCAAGCTCGGGTCGCTTTTGAAGCCTCAAATCGACTATTTTGGAAGCAAAGGGGCATCTTGGTCTTTTCACAAGGGTCGAGGTCGGGTTCGTGGAGCATCAAGGAAGGATACTAGAGAAACCAAGTCCAAGGAACCAAGAAGAAAGAAGAAGGAAAGTCAAGGAAGGAAGAGTAGAATGAATGAAGGAGGAAAATAAAGAAATTGGGTAAAATTGGACATGAGGAAAATACATACTTTCACTCTTTTTATCATAACTTCCTCAATATAACTCCGATAATACCAAATTTGGTGATATTATAGTACACAATAAGAGCTTTCCATCGATATATTATAAGCCCAAATCGGAGTTCAAACGAAGGAGTAATATGCGTTGAAAGTCAGCTGACGCCAACAGACGTTACCGGCGCCTATGGGGACGCTGGCAGCGCCTCTCTACGCTGCTTGGCACCCACTTTCTGGAGGGGACACTGGCAACCCCCCCTTTCCATCCCAGCATGTGTTTCTTCTGTTTTTTTTTTGTTGTTTCCTTTTCCCCCCTTCCCCCTTTCTTTTATGTACATGTTCCCCCACCTCCATTAGAGTAACTTTTGAAGCTTTTAGGAATTAGACTCAAAAATCATCTCACTTGCAGAGTTTGTAATTGTGGGTTTTCAAACCCTAATTTCTTTGTTATTAAGCTTAATCCCTTGTGGGTGTGCTTAATCAATTTCCTTTTGATTTGTGAGTTTGTTGTGCATATTTCAAGCTCTCTTTGGTGGAATTTCATGGAAGAACAAGTGTGGATGCTTGTGAAGGTTTTCTTTGCAACCTCTTGTGATTTTTAGGCTATTGAGTGAGTTAAGTATTCTTTATGTTAGTCATATCTTTCTTTGTTGTTCTTGTTCATCTTTATCCCCCCAAAACCTTAAAAATAAAGTTTGTTCTTGAGTTCTAATTCGGGGTTTTCTTAAACCCTAGAGTATTTGTGATCCTTAGGTATTTAATCTTGCTTCCCTAATCGTTCACGGATCATTTGGTATCAGAGCTTAGGATTAGAACTCATATTTGGGTGAAAAAATTTCAGATTTTTGTGGTTGTTGTTCTTGTTGATTTTGGCGTTGTTCTTGATGTTTATGGATGCAAAACTCATACCTGATGATTGATATTGGTCCTTGATGTCTTTAGAATATTGGGATGTGATTTTTATCATTTGGGTCCAAGTATTTGTTGAGTACGTATTGGATTGATTTGTGAGGTTGTCCATGCCCAGAATTGTTTTCTCTATTTTGGGATTCTTGTTGATTTTGGCATGTTTGGTTGAGTTTCTTTGTGATATTTGGTGTTTAAGTGATTGCTATACATGCCATAACATTGTTGGGAGTAGTTTATTGTGAAATCTTGTTAATTGGTGATCGATTTGGGTTACATTTGGAAAGAGTTCTTGGAGTGAGTTGGAGATTAAATGTTTTGAGGTTTGGTGTTTATTCATTCTTCTTCCATGGATGAAAATGGTTGATTTGGGTGTTTTGTTGGATAATTTGTTGTTGGCTATTTGTGTATGATGTGGTCACTTGGTGCTTGCTATTTGCATTGGTGATTATCATTAGTTTGGTCCATTGTGGTGCATTCCCTTTGCTGGATTCACCCCATCTTCCCCCACAAAAAAATAGCCTCACGAAAACTCCACATAATTTCCTTAGCCATAAAAGAACCCCAAATCCTCACCCGAATGTATTTTCCTTAGCCCATCAATCCTCTCAAACTCCTCAAATATCCTCGTCGTCTTATCAAATGGGTGATCGAAAATTCCCCCCTCAACCCAACTCCCCTTCTAAAACCACTCTTGATATGGCTCTTCAACATATCATAGACAGTCAGAATTGATACAACGTCAAGTGAGCGATTTGAGTTATGTCGTGGCCAAATTGCAAATCGGTTCCCTAGGAAAGGTTCATGGTGATTCCTCTTGAAATTCTAGACCTCGACATGGTGGTTATAGGAAATCTTATGACGAATATCGAAGGCCCTATGAACCCGATCGTAGTATTTTTACTAATGGGCCTAGAGTTAGCGATCCTCATGATTGGAGAAAGGAGAAGAAGGCTCAATTGTGGTCTTCTAGCAAGGGTGGTGCTCACTCTCGGTATGACGTTCCGTCCAAAGGAAGTCGATCTTCGAAGTCATCCAAACCATCTATTGAGGCTGGCGAGGACGAGAAAGAATACCTTAGAAAGCTCAAGGGTAGAAAATGTTTCAAGTGTAGGGAGTATGGCCACTACCAATCGCTATGTCCTACCAAGATGGTTGTTCGGTTGTAATTTTTGTTGTTTTTAGTAGGGTTGTCGGTCCACGAGGATGGGTGTTAGGCTTGATTGAGGGAATCAGTTTGTGTAAGGGGTTTTTTGAATGCGGAAAGCAATAAATTATGTAAATAAAGCAATAAACTAACCTAGACATGATAATAATAAAGAAAACAATAAAGATTAAAGCAATTAAAGCAAGGAAATAGGAAAGCAATAAATGACAACTAAAATGAACAATGAAATTGAGACAAGAAATTATACATTCGATGACCAAAATCTTCACTAGTTCTTCAATCTACACTTGGATTTCCCCCGAACAAACAAGAAATTATGGATTGAATTACTAAGAATCCCCAAATCCCCACTTGAGAGTGGAATTTGTGACCCTTAGCCCTCCTCCTCACTAAAAGTGGATTGGGTGAGATTTTCACTAGAAAGCTTTGGAATCAAGTCAACAATGGAGATTGGAGAGAGAGAGAGAGAGGAAGAGAGAGGAAGCTTGAAAACTTCAATGGAGAATGCTTGAAAGAGATTGAGAGTTGAAATTACAAGAAAACTTGAAGAACAATGAAGAACAATTGAAATCTTGAAGAACAATTAAAGAAAGCAATTAAATCTAATCTAACCTAATTCTAAACTGTGAAAAACTAAGCTAAGACTAAGATATTAAGTCTGAATTACAATTGGGTATATATAGAAGGAGAGAAAACAAAACCCACAACCCTAATTTTAATCCACAGCACGCGCAGAGGTTCCCCCAGAAACGACCGGTCGCGGGCGAGTCATGCTCTGACTCGGGCGAGTTAGCATTATGCCCCTTCTCCCGGCTGTCGCTCATCAGTGTTGGTCGCGGGCGCGACCTGGAAGTGACTCGGTCGAGTCATCTAGTCACTCGGGCGTGAAGCTCGTCTGTCCGCCGGCTTCGTCTCCTTTCAGCAGAGCGTCGCGGGCGCGACCTCCGGCTGTTTCTGCTGCTTCATTTGCTGTTTTGGTGCGGCAGTCAGCTTTCCCGGGTGTGACAACCTTGACTCGGGCGCGACTTTCTTCTGCCCTTTTTTCCCTGTTTTGCTTCGGTTCTCGACTCGGGTCTCGGTTTGATTTGGGTTGGCTCGGGAAATCGCTCGGGATTCCCTAAGAAGCCACAATTAAGCCCCATTTCCTTCTATCCCTTTATTTTCTTACAAAATACAAAATCATCATATCTAATATATACAAGGGGCTAAAACAAGCGAAAATACCCTATAAAAGAGATAAAATTCAGCTCGGAAGGAGACCAAACAACACTCCCACACAAGGGTTTGCTCGCCCCCGAGCAAACTAAAAACAAAGCAAAGGATTAGAAAAAGAAACTAAAAACCCTAACTCACTTTCGCAGGAATCGCGGATGCATTTAGCACATGCATCAAGCCCTTTAAACCCCTTGGCAGCCCAAGTGGACGAGGTAGGTCTCATGAGGGTTTCTAGAAGCTTTACCCACAAAAGCCAAGAGAAAAGAAAAAGGGGAAGAAAAAAAGGTGAAAAACTAAAAACAAAACAAAACAAAAAAGAAGAAAATATTCTCGTCCCCAATCATGCACTTAGTTCCCCAACTTGCCTCAACAATCAAATGGAAGAAGTAAATATAAACAAACAAGGTTACGAAGCTTGGAAAACTGCCAATCTTTGAAATTTTCAACCAAAACACTTCCTGATGAGCAAAATCCTCATGTTTAAGTGCAAGTGGACCCTAATCGATCCTTCCTATCCTAAACCAGACAATCAAAGTTGTTCTCATGCTCAAGCTCGGGATTATCTATCCAAACTTCACTCTTGTTTTTCTTTCAATCTTACTTTTTTTCTTTGCTTTTCTTCTTTCAATTTCTCAACCTTTTTTTTTTCTTTTCTTTCTTTTGCTTTTTTCTTTTTGTTTTTCTTTATTCAACTCTTTTTTCATTTCATTTCATTTCCTTCGCTCTTTTTTTCTTTATTAAACCTCTCGGTCAATCCGTTTTGTAAATTTTAGAGCGTCGATGTCGGGTTTTTCGAGATTAGGATCGGCCTTCGCAAAGGGTTTACCCTCCCTGATCCAGGTTACTCTATTTGTAAACATTGTACTTAAGGGGTATTGGGCTCCGTCCACCCATACCAACCCAAATCGGTAGGCCCGACAATAATTAATTAATTCATTAATTAAGAGTAAGAGCATTTGAACAACTAAAACCGTCTAACTTAGGTAAGAACTCACAATCAAGGCGTGTAAGAAATGAGGATTCCGCTTTCACATTTCCTGTCAATGTCTAATTAAGATAAATCATGGCAGAAATCCTTCCTGACGCCCATCATTATTCATACCGGCCGCTTCTAACTGATTGAATTAGCCAATTAGACAACTATCTACACAATTGTGAACGAAAACATCTTCAAAAACAAAACAAAAAAAAACTTTTGGGTTTTTCACAACTTTTCTCCCCTTTTTTCACACAAAATTTTTCAAATTTTAGACACAAACTACGAAAATAAAAAACAAAAGACTCAAAACTAGGTGATCTACCCATGAACATGAAGAATATCACCCCACTCCAACACAAAACATCACAATGTCTCCGTCATGAGAAGGGTGTCACAAGTAAGGTAGAAAACCGAAGAAAAACATATATACAAAACACTTGTCACATAAAAAGTGGTGGCGACCCGAGCCCACACGGCTCCATCAACAAGATAATCTCAACATTCACACACAAGGGGTTCGCCACCCAAAAGGAAAAATCGAGCATGCATCATGGATCAAGAATATATACACTCAAAGAGAGGGTGGAAAGAAGTTACCTCAAGATCTTCAATTAAAAGCAACTTAATCCGCAATCCAACGAACATCACACCATAGGTTAGAAATAAACAAGAAAGACATACTATGTGTGATGGTTCATATGCAAGGTCAAAAAGAAAAACAAACTATACAATACACTTAAGAACTAAAGAACTAAGAAACTAAAATAAGAATCTAACTCTTTTTTTTCTTTTCTTGGACTCAAAAACCGGAATGCATACTACTCTCCCACTCCTAGACAAAGAGGTTGTCATGTCCTCAATGGAAAAAGAAGTAGGTAAGCAAGCACTCCAAAATAAAAGAAAAAGAAACACACACAAAGAAAATAAAAGAAGAAAAGAAAGAATACTCACTAACTGTACAAGATAGGTGAGGAAGCATATTAACAGGATGGCTTCTTGTCAAAATACTCACTCCTCCTCACCTAAAGATATCGGTCACCAAGTCAGAACCAGTCAACGCCCGTAGTAACAAGTCATCCATTCTCTCATGCATCTTAGAATGGTGTTGGTAAGAGCACAATCTCAAAAGCACATCAACGAACATTAGTGCCCTTAACAGTTTATCAAATGCCTTAGAAAAGTCATAGAAATGATGAAATGCATGAATACACAAGACTTTTCTAGGCACGGTGAAATGAGACATGACAAATGGATCCTCCCATTAACTCGTAAATGGAAATTGGGTATACAAATCAACGGGAGGGGGCAACACATTTCTGAACATGCTCATGAAAAGACTTGGACGCCAACAATGATTCACACTCAATATCCATGCAATTTTCATCAAACACCGATTCCAAATCACAACTTTCATCCAAATAATCATCATAATCAACAAATGGTGATAAGGAAAAAGCAGGGTTAGACCACATCATAACACTCTCAACATCACAGACAGGCACATCTTCATCTTCATCAATACCAGACTCACTAGAAGAACTATCAACATCAAAAGACAAAGGTGCATCATTCAAAACAACGTCAAAGGTGAAAATAGAAGGCTCCGGGCCATAACTCATCGTGAATGACTCATAAAGCATGTCATCATCAAAAACATCATAGTCAACAACCAAGTTTGAACACATAAGATCAATCCCTACAGACTGAAGCTCATCATCACAAGAATGCACATCCATGGATTCACATGCAAGGGTAGCTAATGCCTCACTGATGCAATGATCCTCAATGAAAGTGAATAATTAAGTTTCTAGCTGAAGAGGTCCGGGTTCCATTCTCCGCGCTCATGATCTCCACCAAGCGAGCCGCCTCGAACACCTTGAGCCTTGAACTACAATTCCCGATCACTCCTGGAATTGCAAGGCTAGTCTCGACCATCCAATGGATGGACCCTAGGGCCCCTTAGGTGGGCTCGCTTGAGACACCGACCCCAGAGGCCTCGGGACCGGACCGGGCCGTCCCGAGAATGGATAACATGAGGTATCGGGGTTCGGATGAAGGCCCGAGGGAAAAATAAGCGTCAAAGCTATCAGGCCTGTCGTCAGATGGTAGGCGCGACCGAGTCGCCAGGAAGCACGCCCGCGCCAAGCTTCTGC
Organism: Portulaca oleracea; assembly: GCA_029582165.1. Taxonomy (NCBI): domain Eukaryota; kingdom Viridiplantae; phylum Streptophyta; class Magnoliopsida; order Caryophyllales; family Portulacaceae; genus Portulaca; species Portulaca oleracea. Next base: position 14,290,987 of record CM055887.1, read on the forward strand.
AGAAGAGGTCGCGCCCGTTACCTGTTATGTCGCACCTGCGACGTTCCTTCCAGTGGGCAGGCGCGACCGAGTCGCCAGGAGAAACGCCCGCGCCCAGCTACTGTCGGAAGTGGTCGCGCCCGTGACCCTTTTCGTTGCGCCCGTGACCGCTCGTCGCCCAATGACGAGCGGTTAAGTGGCGTCTTTTAAGTTGTCTTTTGCTTAATTTTCTGCTTAAGTAAATAGCTTGTTTTCCCATTTCCCAAGACAGTTTTTGATGATTAATGAAATGCCAAAGCATTGCTAGGGTTTCTCCCTATTTTCTCTAAACCTTGTTTTTACTTTATCCATTGTTGATGGTGGTGTTAGCAAGTCATCTTTTTATTGATCATTTGGTGGACAACTCCTTTATGATGGTCATGGTGGGGTGCTAGGTTTTGGTGGTGGAATCTCCTTTACCCAAAATCATATCCAATCTTATCGGTGTTCAAGCTTTTGTTCGATTGATGAATCAAAGTTCACTCAAGCTACAATCAATGCCTTCACACGCGATGGTAACGCTCCATTTGGTATCAGAGCCCAAGGTTCTTCATCTAGCTTGAGTTTTTTCCATTGTTCTTGCTAGTTTTTTCTCTATTGTTGCATTTTGGTATTTTGAGTGCAAATATTGGTATTCCCCATCCCTTGTGCCTCCAAGTGTATTGGAGAATCTTTTGTTGTATTGTGTTTGTGATTTTTAAAGCATTTTGGAGCTTTGAGGAAGAGTCGAAAAATTGTTCCCGCAAGGTGTTCGATAAAATGCTCAAGTGAGAAAAACACAAAGAACCCTTAGCCTAACACAAGCCAACTACAAGAAAACCCCAAACTCCACAAAATTTCCCCAAACACAATCCGTCCATACCTTTCCCTCGATATGGATGGTCACGATAATTCCAATCGAGAGGAACTTAGCCACCGGAGAAGTCCTCGAGGCCAAGGAATTGAGGACCGACTCACCACGATGGAGGAGAGGTTTACCTCCCTTGAGAATCGTAACGCCAACATCGAGCGGACTCTTCTGGAGATTGCGGCACAAATGAACAATTTGACGGTGCAACGTCAAGGGCAACCACAAGTTGAACGTCGGAGGCGTGCACAAAGCCCCATCCGTCCTCCTCCAAACTTTAAGTCGAGTGACGATGCTAGAGGCTCTCCTCGTCGACGAATTCGTCGGATGGTGCATGATCACCCCCCTCGTGACGACTTCCAGGACGTTAAGATCGACATCCCCGAGTTTAATGGTTCCAATGACCCGGATGATTACATTGAATGGATCCAATTGATGGATAGGATCATTGAAACCAAGGAATATGATGATGACAAGGCTTATAAGATCGCGAGCTTGAAACTCACCAAGGTCGCCTCGCTTTGGTTTGAGAATATGAAAGCACAACGGGTTCGTGAAGGGAGGGCAAGAATTTCAACTTGGTCTCGGCTCAAACAAGTGATGAATCGCCGCTTCTTGCCGAACACCTACCGACAGGATGTCATGATGAAAATGTATGCTCTCACCCAAGGCAAGCGCTCCGTCAGTGAATACATTTCGGAGTTCGAACAACTCCTTGTCAAAAGTGGCCTTCAAGAGCCGGAAGAGCAAGTCATGATGCGATTCTTGAATGGATTGGACTCCTCGGTTGCCAAGAAAGTTGAGGTTCAACCTTACTATTCCATGGATGATTTGTGTAGCTTGGCCCTTTGGGTGGAACGACGGAGGAAAGAAAAGGCTCTCTCCAAACTGGTGTCACGCAATTACTTTCCACCGTCAAACCGACCCTCTCCTCAATCGGTCACACCCAAGCCTAGTGAGACGCCCAAGTTTCCTTCGACACCCCGATCTGATAAGGGAAAGGGACTTGTTGTGGCGTCTCCTACGGAACCCACTCGCTGTGTGGAGGGAAAGATGTGCTTCAAGTGCCATGGTTATGGCCACTTTCAGGCCGATTGCCCAAACCGACGGACCTTGACTCTCAAGGAGGTTCAGGATATTGATGAGGAAATGCAAGGAGCACAGGATGAGCCCGAATTTGTTGTTGAGGATGCATACACTAGTGAATAAGGGGAAACCACAGCTGTTTCGCGTGATCAAGGAGGCGCTCTTGTCTTGAGGCGAGCTTTGCATGCCCAAGAAGCCCCTCTTGACAGGGCCCAGCAGGAGACTATATTCCAAACACGTTGCTTAGTTGGGGGCAAGGTTTGTGAGCTTATTATCGATGGGGGAAGTTGTACTAATGTGGCATCTACCTATATGGTTGACAAACTGTGATTACCACTATTGCCTCAACCCCGTCCATATTCGCTGAAATGGCTCAACGACCGAGAAGGCATTAAGGTAACCAATCATGTCTTAGTGAATTTATCTTTTGGCACTAACTATGAGGATTCTATTGTTTGTGATGTCGTTCCCATGAGCGCGTGTCACATATTGTTGGGTCGACTGTGGCAATTTGACAAGAAAACCGTTCATAATGGATTGAAGAATACCTACACCTTCATCCACGAGGGCAAGAGGGTTAAGCTCCTTCCACTAGCACCACATGAAATATTACTACCTAAACCTGGGGCGGGAAGTGAGGAGCCTAAACACTTGAGTGAGACACGGATTGAGCGAGCCCTAAGCAAGGGGAAGGCCATTTTTGCCTTACTCCTCTTAGAAGCAAACACATGTGAGGTAGTGACACCCAAGCACCCTCTCGTTGCCCCTCTTCTTACCAAATTTCGAGATGTGTTCCCTGAAGATCTTCCGCCGGGTCTACCCCCTATCCGGGGCATTGAGTATCAAATCGACCTTATGCCCGGAGCTCCACTCCCCAACAAGGTGGCATATCGGTGCAACCCGCAGGAAACCAAGGAGTTGCAACGGCAGGTGGACGAACTTGTTTCACGAGGCTATGTTCGAGAGAGCATGAGCCCATGCTCCGTCCCAGCCCTCCTGGTTCCGAAGAAAGATGGTACCTTCAGGATGTGTGTAGATAGCCGAGCCATAAACAACATTACCATCAAGTATCGGTACCCTATACCGAGGCTTGATGAAATGCTCGATGAACTACATGGCTCATGCATTTTCTCCAAGATTGATCTACGGAGTGGCTACCATCAAATCCGCATGAAGGAAGGCGATGAGTGGAAGACGGCATTCAAGACAAAGGGAGGATTATATGAGTGGCTTGTCATGCCATTCGGACTTTCCAACGCCCCGAGTACGTTCATGTTGTTGGGAATGTCCCGACAATGTTCGATACACACGGAGATTAAACCAAAGTAATATAGTAATTATATATCTTGATAGAGACCTCTATAATTGGTAATTAAATATGTTTAATTACAACTATATTATTTGGTCCTACTGGGTCACACAAGTCAGTGCCCTGGAACAATGTATGTAACCTAAATGATATTGTATCAGGTTTAGAAAAGTTGGAAACTGATTTATGTGAAAAATCAGCCCAACATGGACCGAATTGGGGTCAACACGGTCCGTGTTGACCCAACACGGTCCGTGTTGGGACACCACGGTCCGTGTTGACCGTGGGCCGAATGTTTGGACTTTCTGGAGTCCAACACGGACCGTGTTGTTTCGACACGGATCGTGTTGAGCCCAGAAATTGCGCCGTTGCTCTTTTCGGCCCTTTAGGGTTTTGAACCCTATCCCTAGGTTTTCTAAACACTATATAAAGGGGTCTCTGGGAGAGATTATTCCACACCATCTGCCTTCGACTCTTAGAGAAACACTAGAGTGGTTTCCTAAGTTCTTCTCTCCCCTTTCTGTTCTAGTTTCAGGAAAACTATCAGTTTCCTGAAACAATCTCACATACATCTTAGATTGAGATTCGTCTTGATCGGGTTCCTGGAGCGCTGCGTGGACTTTTCAGTAGAGGGTTTCAGCATTGGAATCTGGAAGAGGGTTTCAACATTGGAATCAGGAAGGTCAACCTCTTCTTCAGCAGGAATTAGCGATCAGGTATAATTACTAAAGCCTCTGCAATTGTGTTGATTAATTGTTTATAACTGTTATAATATTCCGCCAATTAATCTGTATCTGTTTAGGAAATAGATAACGTAAAAACCCAACAGTGGTATCAGAGCCACCAATTGCATTCTAAAGTATTGTACTTGTATTCATAATTAATTTTGTCAATAGTTGAATTATATTATGAATATGCTAGAGTAGATTTATGCCTAAAATTTTGAATCTTTATGAAAGTTTTAATCTTTGATGTTCATGATAATAAATCTGAGATTTTATTGTAAAATTTCATGCTTTGTTATTATTGCCTTTAATTAATCGATTTTATGTTTGTTTAATTAATAAATATAACATGAACTCGATTTAATTTTGAATGTTTTAGAAACAATCATGTTTAATATTGTTAAACAGTAGGCAATACATGAAATAGGTTTAAATTCACAAAATAGGGTTTTGTAGAATTTTCTGATTTAGTTTATTTACGGTAAACATAAAAAATCGAAATAAACTATCAAACGAAAATTTCTGAAATTTTTACAGTAGCATATTAGATGAACCTACTGTATGGGAAAATTATAAAATTTGATTTTTAAACTTATCGGACTGTTGTTATTTATTTTCCTCTTAAATAGAGAATTAAAAATGTTTAATTCCCTAAAATTTTACAATCTTTTGAAAATTGTTAAAATTCTGGAAAATATTCATATTGGGTTATTAGATAACGCTGTGATATGAAATCTTTAAATTCGATAAGTTACGATAGTTTTATTTAAGTTTTTCATTCACGAAATTAACCGAAACTGGGAAGCAACACGGACCGTGTTAGCTCAACACGGACCGTGTTGCCAGCAGTTTTGGTGAATTCGTGTGTTTTGGGGTTTGTAATTAATTTTTTGAAATTAATTATTAAATCCTATTACTACTAAATTAGATAATAGGCATAAAATCTATTACTTTGTAAAGTTTAGGAAACTTGCAAATAATTTTGAAAGATATAGTATCTTTTAGACTCCTTGATTTTAGGAAATTCAAGTTATTTTGTATGTGTAGGTATAAAATCCTAAATCTGTTTAGGTAACTAAGATAAAATTTGGATTTTATTTTCTTTATTAATCATGCAAACCTTTTAGGAAATTTTATTAGTATTTATTTCCTTATGTGTTATATTGCAATTATATATATGCCTTTATAATTTGTTATTTAAGCATGTGCTTATTGCAATATTACATGTTTGCATGTGCTTCTAGTATGGCCATAGATAGTCAGTTTTACCAGTCTGCGTACTGGGTTGGGTGAAATACGGTCTGCGTACCGTCTTTGAATTAAATTTTAAATTTAAATTTCAGTTAAGTTTATTTTAATTCATGTAAGGCCTCAATTGTGAGGTACACTTTGCAAATTTGTTGTAATTGAAGACAACAAGTTGAGTGGGAGCCCAACAGCAATGGAGGTGTCTATTCGAGTGGGAGCTCATCCAAGGAAGTTGCAAGACCCAAGAAGTTTTTCTTGAAGACTATCAAGGCTTAGTTAAATTAGTTGATTAAGTCTAGGTGGCCATACTAGGGGTTTTATTTATGCTTTAAATTTTGTTATTGCATGTTTTATTATGCCTTTTATGCTTTTCGAAAGAGTTCACCTAGAATTGCATGCTTAGGATAATAAAACCTACTCTCATAATTGAATTATTGTTCAACCTACCGAAACACCACTTAGATGGATAAATAAAGAAAGCCAAAGCGAATTATTTGTCCATCATTAATAAGTAGGGTGTGAGCTAGGTCAATTCAAATTGGCTATCAAAATAGTTTTGGGCCAAGAGCAGAGGAAGAGAAATATTGTATTCGATACAAATTTCTTGCCAAGAGTCATTTTTGAATGATCGATCATAAGATGATCCACCAAAGACAACATGGGACCAAGTTTTGTTGGGCCAAAGTCCACTTGAAGCCATGGGTCTTGTGGGTCTTGGTTAAATTAAAACACTAAGTGAGAGTTGATAAAGTGTTTTGATTTGAAATTAAAATTAGTTTAATTTCTTTTGATGAATAAAATGAACCAACTTGTCTCGTAGAATTGTTTATGTCTTTTCACTCACCACTAATAATATATTGTTTTCTCCTTGAGAAAGAGAAAAACAATTAACACCAATTCCTTAATTGGCATTGTCATCGCAAGATTGTCTTGAAGGCGATTAAAAGAAATATGTCTTTGATATAACATTGAGCTAGGCATCAATATTAAGAGGTCAATCAAGCCAAATGAATACATGTAATGTCATAGTATTCATACAACTTTAACTTCAAAATGTTTGAAGATTAGAGGAATGATTTCAATATTACCAACTCAAAAACAAGTTTATCGAACTAGTTAGAGCTGACAAATATGAAACCAATAACCAGATAGTCTCGGTTAAGGTAGATAAAGGCCAATTGATGGCACTCATGTTCTGAAATAATTTGACTATTTTAAAACATGAGAAACCTCAGACCCCCTTTAGCCAAAAGATTGGCGACCAAAGATAGTCTTTTAGTCAAAGGGAAAATAAAGATTTAAGAAATCTATCAAAGACAAGAATTCAAAGGAAAGGTAAGGACAAACAGTTGTACATACCCAACCAATGACAGCAATCGGTTAACAACCAGATCATGTATGACACTGGGTGCGTGAATAACTATAAGGAAGACTTGAGATATGATTTCAATTCTAAGCAAATGCGTATATGATACACACTACCCTTATTAAACCCACTTTGAGTATAAGATACCGGCTGTGAAACTCGCATTTATGCAAATGTGCAGTATCTACAGCAAAGTAGATGTGCTTTGAAGGATGAGAGTCAGCCTACAAATAGGAACATACAATTAGTTGTAGTTCCTTATGAAGAGTTGGTTGTTTATCCATTTCCTCAAGACTTATAAGAGAAATATATAGGTGATTCTATGTTCTCATTATAAGTGTTTCTTACTCTCAATTAGAGAGGGAGATGATCTCGGATAAACACACCCAACACATCGAAACCAAAAGGTTTGAAAGGAATAACCCTTGTTCAAACATAAAACTTGTAACTATCTATTAAGTCATGCAAATCAGAGCGCATTCAGAAGCGTCACAGTGATAGACTTTTGAATGATAAGACTTTGAAACATGTGATGTCTGCAAAGCATGACTGTACCTTTTACAAGAAAGGGTGAACGTGCCAACAAACACTCATGCATATGGATGTATGTAGTCCAATTGAGCACAAGTACAAGAGATGGATTACTTCAAATCTTCAAAGATGAATAAAATAACACATGGTGATTCATGTCTGTGAGATTCATCCAAGAATTCGGAATGTTAAAATAGTTTAAAGATTTCCAAAATGAAGTAGTCTTGGCGAAACAACGAGAGCACCTAGATAAGATCGAAAGGATGCTAATGGTTGAGCCAAGAGTTTGAACAAATGACTCAAATGAAACATAATTCTGGCACTATAAGCTTAAGTCATATTAATCAGAAATGTATTCAGAAACTGCATAGTGCAGGATTTTGGAAAACCTAAACTTTGAAAAGTTCAATGTTTGCAAAGCATGTCTGATGAGTAAGATGACTAAAATCACCTCTTATTGGAATTGGTGAACAAGCTAATGACTTATTAGGATGCATACATACTGATGTATGTGGGCCTATGAGCACTAGTGCTAAAAGAAGGTTTGTTATACATTTCATCACTTTCAGTAACGATTTTTAGTAGATATGGGTATATCAACTTAATACGCCACAAGTCCAAATCATTTGAAATGTTCAAAGATTTTCAAAGTGAAGTACAAAACCAACTTGGCAAGAAAATCAAAAACCCTTCAATTAGATTGAGGAGGTGAGAATTTGAGCCAACGATTTCATTGACCATTTCAGAGAATATGAAATTGTTTCATGACTCTCTCCTCTAAGAATACGACATCTCAATGACGTATCTAAGAGCAGGAATCACACCTTATTAGATATGGTGTGATCAATGATGGTTGAGTCAACATTGCCGATTACCTTTTGGGGATACACGCAATTAACCATAGTTGTAATTACTGAATAAAGATTATCGGAAGCATTAGGAGAAGAGAGGTTCTTGAACCATCTTCTGAAAGAAAGGAGTATCACTTCTACAAACTGTTGTAGAGAAAAGTGTTTGTGTCTCAAAATACTTTCTTCTTAGAGAACATGTTATTCTCTAAAAGAAAGAGTGGGAGAGATTTTGAACTTACCGAAGTTCGAGAGACACAAAAACACTATAATCATCACATAAAACTCTGCTACTTGATCCTAGTTCAAATTTTCCGACAAATAGGAAAATTAAGAACAAGGTTGAGGCAGTTGAAGTTTCTCAAAATGTTGAGGAGAGGATGTCATGAAAATTACTCCAAGCAAGGTCAGGTAAACAACTCCGTCAGCCACAAAGATATCGATCTTCTATGGATGAACGTGAGATGTTACTTTTAGAAAGTAATGACTCTACCTACATCAAAGAAGCTTTAAGTAAATCAAGATTCCATGCAACCAAGTCTAAAATGGATTCCATGTATTCATCTAAGTTTAGAACTTGGTTGATTTGTCTGAAGGTGTGAGCCATCAAGCATATGAGGGTTTTAAGGCAAAACATGGGTTCATTAAGGTAGACATCAAGACTGACTTCAAAATTAGATTTTGAAGAAAGGTGTGTACTTGAAACAACTGAGTGGTCTTTTTTTGGAATACTTATAAACTTCAAGAGACCATCTGTGGTCTTAAGGAAGCTTCTAGGAGTTGGAATCATTGACCTTCTTGACCAGGATATCAAAAAGGTTTGACATACCGGGAAGTGCCAAAGATAATATTGTGTTTACAAGAAGTTCAGTGGGAGCAATGCATTTTCTGATATTGTATGTGATTGACATACTGCCTACTAAGAAGAATATTCCAATGTTGCTTCTACTGAGGTTGACTTGGAAATAATTTTCAAAGTGAAGGATTGGTGGGGCTAAGAATTTTATCGGAGACTAGATCTATAATGATATATTAAAGATTTTGATTGTTTGAATCAAAGTTAACTAGGTGTTGAATAAGTTCAACTCACTTCCAGAATGGATTAATTTCAAAAATCATGGCATATCCTTACGGAATTTGATTGTCTCAAAACAATCAGAAGTTCTAAAGAGGATGAGACATGTAACTCATGCTCAGGCGTGAGATTAATGTATGCCATGAGATGTTCAAAGTCCAACATAACATATACATTGTATATGTATAAGCAAAACTAAGGATGTGTCCTAAGTCTAAAGTGGTTGATAAAAGCTAAGTGTGAAGAGTTGCATTGATGCTACACTCATGCAGAGAAATATGATTATCTGAAAGGTCAGAGAAAATTATACGATCTGTATTGAGTGGTATTGAGGTGAACTGGAAGAAGTTCCTAACATGACATGCGGTTAATTCTACAAATAAGACAAGTATGACACAACTTTAGAAGTTGTGGCAGAAACTGTTAGGATTGCGAAGTTCGTTTAGAACTGGGTGATGTTTCTAGCCTTGCGAGAGAAATGAAGCCTTATTGAAAGGAGCCATCACTCAAGCAAAGGAACTGAAGCTCACTATGAATCCAAACATGTGTTCCGGAAATATCTTCCTATATGAAAGGTCATTAGTGAGATGGTATATGTACGAGGTTCATTGCAAGTATTATGTACTAAACCCCTGTTGTAGTTAGAGCATGATAGTCATGCATGGGCAACATGTATTAAACACATTCCGGAATATTAACAAGTAAAATTTATGAATTATGACCTTGTTGATTCATCATTGAGAATAAGATTCCAAAATTTACATCAATTGTGGTTTAGAATTATGTAAATGTCCAAAAAGGTTAGCGCATTCAAAATGGGAAATTGGATGAGGTTCGATTTCTGAAACCCCATTAGTGAACTTGATAACGCTAGTCTTGGTCGATAGTCGACCTGGTTCCTAATTGTATTATCACGTAGGAACAGTGATAATATCAACACAATTAGCATGTAGGATTGAGGTGATGATCAAGTTTCGTGATCATAGTGATGTGATGACATCATAAATCAATCACATGGGTACTGTTGAGAACAACTACCGAACTGACCCGCAGTGGGAGCTCTTTAAGTTGGGAATGTCATAAGATCTCTCACTACTCAAAATTCCTAAATCCTGAGTTCAATACATAGACTACATGGTCTACTGTGACTTTGGAGCGCGTCAAACGTCTTTCGTAACAGTAGGCTATAAAGGCGGTGTCTGGGTTACAGTTGGATCATGTGAGAATGTGTGTCTGAACAAGATGGCATTGTCCTCCCTATTAGGGACAGTTGTCTCGTTGGCCACTCGGTGAGATTGGACTGAAAATGCTTGGCCGAGCTCAGTTGAATCAATAGTTGATCATCTGTTTTTTCAAAGTCTAAACTCGGAGATCGAGGAACGTTTCGGACCTTACATAAGGATGATATCAGCTTACCTTATCCGAACTAGAGACAGTAAGTGACAAGGGAATTCAAGGAATCGAACACTTGTGGGACAAGTGGGAGATTGTTGGGAATGTCCCGACAATGTTCGATACACACGGAGATTAAACCAAAGTAATATAGTAATTATATGTCTTGCTAGAGACCTCTATAATTGGTAATTAAATATGTTTAATTACAACTATATTATTTGGTCCTACTGGGTCACACAAGTCAGTGCCCTGGAACAATGTATGTAACCTAAATGATATTGTATCAAGTTTAGAAAAGTTGGAAACTGATTTATGTGAAAAATCAGCCCAACACGGACCGAATTGGGGTCAACACGGTCCGTGTTGACCCAACACGGTCCATGTTGGGACACCACGGTCCGTGTTGACCGTGGGCCGAATGTTTGGACTTTCTGGAGTCCAACACGGACCGTGTTGTTTCGACACGGATCGTGTTGAGCCCAAAAATCGCGCCGTTGCTCTTTTCGGCCCTTTAGGGTTTTGAACCTTATCCCTAGGTTTTCTAAACACTATATAAAGGGGTCTCTGGGAGAGATTATTCCACACCATCTGCCTTCGACTCTTAGAGAAACACCAGAGTGGTTTCCTAAGTTCTTCTCTCCCCTTTCTGTTCTAGTTTCAGGAAAACTATCAGTTTCCTGAAACAATCTCACATACATCTTAGATTGAGATTCGTCTCGATCGGGTCGATCTAGCAATCGGGTTCCTGGAGCGCTGCGTGGACTTTTCAGTAGAGGGTTTCAGCATTGGAATCTGGAAGAGGGTTTCAGCATTGGAATCAGGAAGGTCAACCTCTTCTTCAGCAGGAATTAGCGATCAGGTATAATTACTAAAGCCTCTGCAATTGTGTTGATTAATTGTTTATAACTGTTATAATATTCCGCCAATTAATCTGTATCTGTTTAGGAAATAGATAACCTAAAAACCCAACACATGTGTCTTATGAACGAGGTGTTGAGGCCTTTTATTGGTAAATTTGTCGTGGTTTATTTCGATAATATTCTGGTGTATTCGAGGAGTGAGGCGGAGCATATTGTACACTTGGAGCGGGTGTTCAAGGTTTTGCGGCAACAACGGCTTTTTGGCAAACTGGAGAAGTGCGAATTTTGCACTCCCAAAGTCACTTTCCTTGGGTATATTGTTTCCGACAAGGGTATTTCTATGGATTCCTCGAAAGTGGAGGCCATCCGTTCTTGGCCCTCTCCCTCTACTATCACGGAGGTGAGGAGTTTCCACGGTCTTGCTTCGTTCTACCGCTGGTTCAACAAGGGCTTTAGTACCCTTACCGCCCCTATTACCGAGTGTATGAAGAAGGGTGCCTTTGAATGGACCCGAGCGGCCCAAGGGGCATTTGAGAAGCTGAAGGCCCGACTTTGTGAGGCTCCGGTACTTGCTCTCCCGGACTATACATAAGTCTTCGAGGTGGATTGCGATGCTAGCGGTGTGGGCATCAGAGCCGTTTTGATGCAGAATCAACGCCCTATTGCTTATTTCAGTGAAAAACTCAACGGGTCAAGGAGGAATTATTCCACGTATGATAAGGAGTTTTATGCTCTCGTGCGAGCAATCGATCATTGGGCGCACTATTTGAGGCCAAGCCAGTTTGTCCTTCATTCGGATCACGAGGCGCTAAAATATTTGAACGGCCAACACAAACTTAGCTCTCGACATGCCAATTGAGTTGAGTTTCTTCAAGGATTTAATTTTGTGGCAAAACACAAGAAGGGGAGTGTAAATGTGGCCGCCGATGCACTCTCGAGGAGACACTCTCTTCTTTCCGTAGTTGAGGCAAGGGTACTTGGATTTCAGCACTTAAAGGAGTTTTATAAGGAGGATGATGACTTCAAATCACACCTCGGTGTGGTGATGGGCCGTATTTGCTACAAGACGGATTTCTCTTCAAGGGTAACAAGTTGTGTGTCCCAAAATGGCCGTTGAGAAAGCTTTTAGTGCGGGAGGTTCACGGAGGTGGTCTCGCCGGTCATTTCGGTATCAACAAGATCATCGACATGTTGAAAGAGCACTTTTATTGGCCGAAGATAGGAGGCGATGTGCAGGATGTGGTGTCGAAGTGTGTTACTTATCACCATGCCAAGAGCCAATTCCACCAAGGGCTTTATACACCCCTTCCGGTTCCGAATGCCCCGTGGGAGGATTTGAATATGGACTTCATTGTGGCTCTTCCCAGGACTGTGCGTGGCAAAGATGCGATTCTAGTCGTCGTTGACCGCTTTTCTAAAATAGCGCACTTCATTGCCTGTGAGAAAACCGATGGCGCCACACACATTGCAACACTTTTCTTCCGGGAGATAGTGCGTTTGCATGGTGTTCCGAGGACTATCGTGTCGGATCGTGATACTAAATTCATGGGGCATTTTTGGAGGTCTTTGTGGAAGCTCTTGGGGACGAAGCTTTTATTTAGTACGTCGCATCATCCTCAAACAGACGGTCAAACTGAGGTAACTAACAAGACTCTCATTACGTTGCTTCGGGGTCTTGTGAGTCGGAGTCTAAGGGATTGGGATGCCAAGTTGTGTCACGCCGAGTTTGCCTATAATCGATCCCCCTCTTTTGCTACGGGACATTCGCCCTTCTAGACTTGCTATCGGGTCAACCCTATAACTCCTATTGAGCTCCTTCCTCTTCCATTAGAGTCAAGGGTTAGCTTTGAGGCAAGTGCGAAGGCCGCAGAAATCCAAAAACTTCACCAGCAAATTCGAAAGAAGATCGAGTGTACCAACGAGCTTTATAAGGCCCGAGCCAACAAGCATCGTCGCGGTATCACGTTCAAACCCGGGGACTTGGTTTGGCTACATTTGAGGAAGGAACGGTTCCCCTCCCGGAGGAGTAATAAGCTAATGCCACGAAGTGAGGGACCGTTTAAGGTCTTGGCCAAGATAAATGACAACGCTTACAAGCTTGATCTTCCGGGTGATATGGGTATTTCATCTACTTTCAACATTGTAGATCTTACACCGTACATCGAGGATGTTGAACCCAAAACGGATTTGAGGGCAAATCCTCTTAAAATAGGAGAGGATGAAGAGGTCCGGGTTCCATTCTCCGCGCTCGTGATCTCGGCCAAGCGAGCCGCCTCGAACACCTTGAGCCTTGAACTACAATTCCCGATCACTCCCGGAATTGCGAGGCTAGTCTCGGCCATTCAATGGATGGACCCCAGGGCCCCTTAGGTGGGCTCGCTTGAGACACCGACCCCAGAGGCCTCGAGACCGGACCGGGCCGTCCCGAGAATGGATAACATGAGGTATCGGGGTTCGGATGAAGGCCCGAGGGAAAAATAAACGTCAAAGCTATCAGGCTTGTCGTCAGATGGTAGGCGCGACCGAGTCGCCAGGAAGCACGCCCGCGCCAAGATTCTGCAGAAGAGGTCACGCCCGTTACCTGTTATGTCGCGTCCGCGATGTTCCTTCCAGTGGGCAGGCGCGACCGAGTTGCCAGGAGAAACGCCCGCGCCCAGCTACTGTCGGAAGTGGTCGCGTCCGCGACCCTTTTCGTCGCGCCCGCGACCTGCTCTGTCCAGCGACGAGCGGTTGAGGGCAGATGGCTGACTCGCCCGAGCCAGCGTTGGCGCCCCCGCGCCGTACCCGCGACACGCGCGTGCCATGGCGTCTTTTAAGTTGTCTTTTGCTTAATTTTCTGCTTAAGTAAATAGCTTGTTTTCCCATTTCCCAAGACAGTTTTTGATGATTAATGAAATGCCAAAGCATTGCTAGGGTTTCTCCCTATTTTCTCTAAACCTTGTTTTTACTTTATCCATTGTTGATGGTGGTGTTAGCAAGTCATCTCTTTATTGATCATTTGGTGGACAACTCCTTTATGATGGTCATGGTGGGGTGCTAGGTTTTGGTGGTGGAATCTCCTTTACCCAAAATCATATCCAATCTCATCGGTGTTCAAGCTTTTGTTCGATTGATGAATCAAAGTTCACTCAAGCTACAATCAATGCCCTCACACGCGATGGTAATGCTCCACTAGCACACATTCAATCACAAAAGATTCAATTTCACTCTCAACAAAATCAAGCTCAATTTCATCACAAGCATCATGACATTCATCAAAGTCAACTTTTTCTTCACATAAAAGCATGGACAATGGTGTGGACAATGGTTCATCATCAAGCATGTAGTCATCAAGTTCATCATCACACACAGAATCATCATGTTCCTCATGCTCACTAGGTGGGGCTAGAGCTAAGGAATCGCTAAGTAGTCCAAGGCATGGTCTGTTATAGTAGTCATCTTCCTCATCATAATCATACAAAGAAGATTCAACTTGCATTTCAGGACTCATAGATGACGAATGATCTACTTCAACATTCGAATCAACCATTTGTGATGAAGAAGTTTCTACCCTATGATTAATCTCATGGAAAAATTCACACATGCACTCAGTCATTTTCGCACATAATTCTTCCGCTCCCGCACTCAAGGTAGCTTCAATTTTAGCTTTCAAACAAGAAGCAGAACTATGGCATGACGAATCACAAAATAAACACAATGGATGATACTCAACATCAGCACATTGGGAAAGATCATAATAGTTTTCCACATAATCCCCACCATAAGATTGATCACCAATATACACGGGGTATTCACATGACTGTTCAGGTTCGGTCCCGGAGGGTGGTACATAAGGAGGTTGGAAGCTAGGACTAACACTTTGTTGCTCAAATTCATAGGAATCCCTAGACAACCATTCAAGTAACTCCCATGCTTTTTCTTCACCTAAACTAGAAAACTCGTAATAATCTAAAAGGTTTCGGGTCTCATAATTCACACCCTCATTCACAATTCCCAAAAGAGATAACGTATCATAAAAGATACCATACAAATCACATTGAGCACGGTAATCGTGTAATCTAGCAAAATACCTCCAAAATATTTCATGCTCAAATTGGGGGAATTGGGGACTATCCATACATTTCATTTTTCTATTTTTTTCTGTTTTTTTTTTCGGTATTCAATGTTTTTTACTACATTTTTCTTGAAAGATCCTAGAAAGCAATAAACTATATACACACAAACCAATAGCCTAATCTACCAAATAACGCCATTCTCGGCAACGACATCATTGTTCGGTTGTAAACTTTGTGGTTTTTAGTAGGGTTGTCGGATCACGAGGATGGGTGTTAGACTTGATTGAGGGAATCGGTTTGTGTAAGGGGTTTTTCAATGCGGAAAGCAATAAATTATGTAAATAAAGCAATAAACTAACCTAGACATGATAATAATCGAAAGCAATAAAGATGAAAGCAATTAAAGCAAGGAAATAGGAAAGCAATAAATGACAACTAAAATGAACAATGAAATTATGACAAGAAATTATACCTTCGATGGCCAAAATCTTCACTAATTCTTCAATCTACACTTGGATTTCCCCCGAACAAACAAGAAATTATGGATTGGATTACTAAGAATCCTCAAATCCCCACTTGAGAGTGGAATTTGTGACCCTTAGCCCTCCTCCTCACTAAAAGTGGATTGGGTGAGATTTTCACTAGAAAGCTTTGAAATCAAGTCAACAATGGAGATTAGAGAGAGAGAGAGAGAGGAAGAGAGAGAAAACTTGAAAACTTCAATGGAGAATGCTTGAAAGAGATTGAGAGTTGAAATTGCAAGAAAACTTGAAGAACAATGAAGAACAATTGAAATCTTGAAGAACAATTAAATAATGCAATTAAAGAAAGCAATTAAATCTAATCTAACCTAATTCTAAACTATGAAAAACTAAGCTAAAACTAAGATATTAAGCCTGAATTACAATTGGGTATATATAGAAGGAGAGAAAACAAAACCCACAACCCTAATTTTAGGGCGGCAGTCAGCTTTCCCGGGTGTGACAACCTTGACTCGGGCGCGACTTTCTTCTGGCCTTTTTCCCTGTTTTGCTTCGGTTCTCGACTCGGGTCTCGGTTTGGTTTGGGTTGGCTCGGGAAATCGCTCGGGATTCCCTAAAAAGCCACAATTAAGCCCCATTTCCTTCTATCCCTTTATTTTCCTACAAAACACAAAATCATCATATCTAATATATACAAGGGGCTAAAACAAGCAAATACACCCTATAAAAGAGATAAAATTCGGCTCAGAACGAGACCGAACAATGGTTGAATCGCCCCAAGCAAGTGTGATGGATGGTTCGGAATCCTTTACGACTATTGTTGATACTCAAGTTCAATAGGAAGAGGTCTTGGCTCCTCGGCGGTCCCTAGTCATGACCAAGGTTCCCCAGGATGATTCTCAACGGGAAATACTCCTCCACACCCGATGCACCATCAACGATAGAGTGTGTAAGATGAACATTGATAGTGGGAGCTGTACGAATGTAGCATCTACTACTTTGGTGGAGAAGCTTGAATTGTCAGTTCTAGCTCATCCCCAACCTTATAGCTTGCAAGGGCTTAAAGATGGTGGTCATGTTCAAGTATCTCAACAAGTTAAGCCTTGATATCTTTTTCCATTGGTTCTTATATAGATAGTGTTCGTTGTGATATCATTCTCATGGATGCTTGTCATTTGCTCCTTGGAAGACCTTGGGAATATGATAGACATGCTATCTATGATGGTCATGAGAACACTTACTCCTTCTTGATGGGAAAACGACGGATTGTGCTCACACCTCTCTCATCTACCCAACTCCATGAAAATCAACCAGAATGGGAAGTGAGAAGAGAAGCCTCCTCCACATGAGTGAAACATGGGATGAGAGTGCTTTGAGTGAAACAAAGCCACATTTGACTTTACTTTTGCGAAGAAGCAATCCTAGTGAGGTTGAGAGATCCGTAGCTCCTCAAAATTTTCCTATCTCCCTTCCTTGTCCTCCACCTTCACCCAAAAGGCCTCCGACCAAGCTCCACACCATGATTGCAAGCGTTGAGCCATGTCCAACCATGCCCGAACCACAACTTGGAGACAAAATGCATGCCGACAAGTTCATAACCCAACACCCTAGATTGCTTCCTCCCGCATCGAGATCGATCAAGGAATAGGCATCTTCCACCGGCCTTGACCTTGACATCTCTTGTGAAGACTACCTTGTGACCTTCAACAAGATGAGCGCTAGGCTTCTGAAGGTCCCTCTTGATGGTGAGTTGGTCCATTTTTTCTTCGAAATTGCTACACCTTTATGAAAAAGGGGTTGATGAGTGTCACTTTGATTCAGCCAATGGGTTTTATTGAGTTGATTTTACGTGAGCAGTCGGTTGGATTTGAACTCCCAAGATTTGAGGGCAACTCTTTTCCAATTAGGGAAGTCTGATCAATATTTCTCTAGTGTCGTTAGCATCGGAAAAAAATAACGAAAGTGGGTCCAAGTTATTTTCCTTCAAGTCAAGCTCGGGTCGCTTTTGAAGCCTCAAATCGACTATTTTGGAAACAAAGGGGCATCTTGGTCTTTTCACAAGGGTAGGGGTCGGGTTTGTGGAGCATCAAGGAAGAACACTAGAGAAACCAAGTCCAAGGAACCAAGAAGAAAGAAGAAAGAAAGTCAAGGAAGGAAGAGTAGAATGAATGAAGGAGGAAAATGAAGAAATTGGGTAAAATTGGACATGAGGAAAATACATACCTTCACTCTTTTTATCATAACATCCTCAATATAACTCCGATAATCACCAAATTTGGTGAGATTATAGTACACAATAAGAGCTTTCCATAGATATATTATAAGCCCAAATCCAAGTTCAAACGAAGAAGTTTTGTGCGTTGGAAGTCAGCTGACGCCAACAGACGCTACCAGCGCCCATGGGAACGCTGGCAGCGCCTCTCTATGCTGCTTGGCGCCCACTTTCTGGAGGGGACGCTGGCAGCGCCTAGGGGACGCTGGTAACACCTCCGCCCCCCCCCCCCCCTTTTCATCGCAGCACGCGTTTCTTCCGGTTTTTTTTGTTGTTTCCTTTTCCCATTTTCCCCCTTTCCTTTATATATATGTTCTCCCACCTCCATTAGAGTAAGTTTTGAAGCTTTTAGGAATTAGACTCAAAAATCATCTCACTTGGAGAGTTTGTAATTGTGGGTTTTTAAACCCTAATTTCTTTATAATTAAGCTTAATCCTTTGTGGGTGTGCTTAATCAATTTCCATTTAATTTGTGAGTTTGTTGTGCATCTTTCAAGCTCTCTTTGGTGGAATTTCATGGAAGAACAAGTGTGGATGCTTGTGAAGGTTTTCTTTGCAACCCCTCCTGTGATTCTTAGGCTATTGGGTGAGTTAATTACTCTTTACATTAGTCATATCTTTCTTTGTTGTTCTTGTTCATCTTTATCCCCTAAAACCCTAAAAATAGAGTTTGTTCTTGAGTTCTAATTTGGGGTTTTCTTAAACCCTAGAGTATTTGTGATCCTTGGGTATTTAATCTTGCTTCCCTAGTCGTTCATGGATCAGAAGGGGACCTGTAGACACCGGGATTTTGACACGCAAATAATATAAATAATAAAAGCGAAGAAAGAAAATAAGAGTCGATAAATACATGCATTTACATGTATTTTATCCACCAAAAACCACATGCATGATCACATGTGAGCTTACCTAGGTACATGTACATTTTTTTATAAGAAAGATGAAGCCATGCAAGTCCTATGAGCTAAATCTAGAGGTCGCGAGATCGAATCCCCACCAAAGCACTCAAAATAACTCTCAAAAGTTAAATATACATGCCATCTCCGTCCAGTGTGAACCTCACATTCCCTAGGTAGTCTACCTTCACACACCACCGTCCATGCATGCGTGGACGAGAAGAGATTCATCCCCCCCAGCTTGGTGGCTGGTCGGCCTTGGTTGCTCAGCCCACATGTGGTCAATTGACCACGTGCCACCGTCCATGCAAGATCATCCCCCCTACTGCCTTGGTGTTCTGCATTGCTACGGAGACTACGAGGTGTATGCATGCATGTGTATGGATCTCTACTCCCTCCTTAGCCTATAAATATCACTCCTCTCAAAGTTATTTGCGACACCAACTCACTCATCAAATCATTCTCTCTCCCTCATACTCACTCACTCACTCTCATTCTTCCATCCTCTCTAATCTCTCTTACAATCTCTCTCTATCTCTTATCATATTCTCCGTCTTCCGTTCTATCCACCTTATTCTTACTATCTACCACCATAATCTTCATCCTTTTATCCTCATAAAAGCCCTAAACACTCATCCTACCTTCATTCATCCTAAACTCCACAAAAGAACCCTAGCCTAAACACATTCAACCCCACAAAAGCCGTCTTACTATCCCTCTTTACCCCCTCTTTATCACTTCTTTTCTACCATTTTTTCTATCATTCTTTCAATCCATTTTGGCAATTTAAGAGGAGGTTTCTAAAGGCATCAAAAAGGATAAGCATCAAGAGGCTAGGCAAGGTTTTTGGGAAAATATTATTCATAAAAAGGATAAGCATCAAGAGGGGGTGTCGAAGGGGAAAATATTTTGATGTCCACATGACCACATTTTTTTGATGCCCTCGAAGGGAACCACATTTTCAAAGAATTGGCTTTTGGGTGATTCTCCGACCATTTTGACTAAATTCCGACGATGTTATATATAAAAAGACAGAAATACCCCTATGTTTTATCAAACAATTACTGGGAGGTGTCGTACATTTCTAAAAACTGGATGGACAACGACAATTTTTTTTTCATATCTCTTCTCTGCACTTTCTCTCTCCTCCTCCAAATATTAATACAACTCAACCCATCAAAACCATGCATAAACAAACTCATCTTACCCGACCACCAGTCCAACCACCACCAACACCACCATCACTTCAGCGCTCAGCCACCACCGAGAACAACAATGGGCATTTTAAATAAAATGTCAATCTAAGTTTGACGTACACAACCAAACACTGATCCCTATTTTCCTTGTTTCAAACTGAATTCAACACCCACACCATAACTACCAATTAGACTCCATTTTTGCATCCCAAATATCACCAGAAAAGTCACTCCATCCACCCAAAAACACTCATAACCACCCGAACTCAATCTTGAACCATCCCCGTTTCTCCTCTATTTCGCGCGACCAGCCTCGCAGCTACCGCCGAGGCTGCTGCCAGCAACCTATGTTGACCGACGCCCAAACCCACGACAACCAAACGCCGCACCTGACGCCCTTCCTCCTTCTCTCTCCTTGCTTGCTTTATATTAGGTCTTGATGGGTTGAGTTAAGACCCAAAAACAAAAAACGTATTGAGAAATTGACATGCTCATGGAATGAAGAAAGGGATTTGTGTTTGGTTGTGCCAAACTTTGATTGTGGTTTGATTTAAAATAGTGGTGGTGGTTCTCGGTGGTGGCTGAGTGTCGAATTGAGTGATGGTGGTGTTGTTGGCGGTTGGACTAGTGGTTGTGCTGGTGGTCGAGTGGTAGATGAATGAAGAAGGAGAAGGAGAAGAAATGGTGTTGATGGGTTGAGTTGTATTCATATTTAGGGGAGGAGAGAGTGTAGAGAAGAGGTGTGAAAAAAGTGGTTCTCGTCCAGTCAGTTTTTAGAAATGTATGGCACCTCCCAACAATTGTTTGATAAAACATAGGGGTATTTATATCTTTTCATATATATATCACCGAAATTCAGTCAAAATGGTTGAAAAATTATCTAGCAGCCAGTTTTTTGAAAATGTGGTCCCCTTCCAATGCATTAAAAAATGTGATTTCCTTCTAGTCAGTTATTAGAAATGTGTAACACCTCCCAATAATATTTTGGAGAAAGATTTGCGTTTACATTTGAGAAGAGAAGAAGAAAAGGCGTAGAAGTTCCAAAATTATTAGTCCAACCAAACCATAAACAGGAGAGGGGTAAATAATTCCCACCAACTTTTGATATCAACATTTACACTAAAAATAGTTGATAATAAAATATAATGGAGATTCGTTGGTTGTTTCGATGAGATCTCTGGACAATCATTTATCAAAGGATCGCTATTGGCTATCCAATTGTACCACCCAACAAAGATGTTCACCTTAGGTGGCTTTTGTAATCCCAGTCACTCTAATTTTTTATTTTAGTTTCTAAATTAAAATACTCATTGATGTTGCCGTTTGCTTACACCATTTCGATAAACCTTATCCACAACTACAAAGTACTATGTTCATAAAGTCTAATTTACATTTGGCCAGGCATTATTAATATGCACAGGCCATAGCTAGTAGTACGATCAACTATTAGAGACTAGAGAGTCTCTAAACTACCTAACAAAATAGCCATATTGAGATTTTTTAAAATATTTATTCTCCTAATCATTTTTTTATTTATACAAAAAGAAATTATATAAAATTATCAGGCTCTCTTCTTTTGTGTCATTGATAAGATACTGAAATGATGCGGTGTGATGAAAATTTTGAAAAGTACGGTGATATGTGGAATGATATATTGAAATTTGTGGAAAATGTGGTTGACGTGGTAGGTGATAAGAGAGAATCTCAAAAATATAATAGAAAAATGAGCAGAGAATAAAGTGAAGAGATATATTGGTAAGGTCCGCGGATTATTGAGCGCGCCCGCCCCGCGCTGCTGCCAATCGCCCTCCGGATCTAGGGCTACCATCATCCGAATGATCTCAAGAAGTTCTTCGATTTCTTCCGGAAGCGGATGAATAATCATCTGCTTCTCACGTTCCGTGAATAGCCGAGACATTGAGGAATATCCAGAAAGGCATTTCGAATGCGATTCTATCTCTGTTCCTTCCGTTTGAAGAAAGGAAGGATCCCGAAGAATCGATCTTTCTTTTAGTTGTTGAATCTCTCTTTTATTGATTAATGTGTGATATTCCGAATCCGCATTACTAATGGAATCCAAACGATCTCTATATTGATCAGAAGATCCTTTCAATTGGCTAGAATCCGTTACTTGAACGAAACTAGATCTTGTGGAATCATATTGAATATTTGACGATACATTCCGTACCTTGCTAAAAAACCGATCCTTGTTTACCAACCACACATTGTCTAACCAAATCCAATTCTCTCTCGATACGTTCCTCAAAAAATCCGATTCGTACGGATTCTTCCCCCAACTAACGAAGAGATCTTGGTGGAATTGCCACATATGATAAACATCTTGCTGCAAGATGGTTCTTAACCATCTTGCATCTCACCAAAATCACTAATAAAATTATATATAAGTATATTTAAGTCATTATAAAGGTATGTTTCATTACTTTGAGGGTTATTATAACTTATAAATAATATAAAAATATTTATTTATTTATCTTTTTTCTTAAATATAAAACTATGCATAAAATGTGCATTTTTTACCATGATTGATAAAATTAACTATTATTTATATTTTTTTGACCTAGCAAATAAGTATTATACTCTTGTAATAGATAAATATACATAATTATTAGAAAAAATATTATTAAAAGTTAACAATATGTGAAATATAGATAACTCAAGATGGTTATTATCCATCTTGAGGCAAGATGTATATCATGGTCCGGTTGGTAATGATTGTAGTAAAGTATGGTGAAATGTGGAAGAATATCGAATAGTATATTAAGTTGTCGCACCTTACCACACGCATTGTATAAAATAACAAGGTCTTAACCTTTCACACTAACATATTAAAAATTATAAAATATATAATTTAAAAATTTGTATATTTAAATTATATCATTGATATATATCACTTATCTTACTTAATTACTTTACTTACCTATATTTACACACATCCTTACTTGCCTTCCCTTTAGTGTGCTTACATCATTAAAGAACATAATCCTATTTTTTAAATATTATAAAATATTATTTAAAATTTCATATATTTATAAATAACATGAGTACATGACTAAATATAACTTATCTTTATTGACTTACCATAGATTCTATTATTTTCTATTTATTTTATCTATCTTTATTTATCTTAGGTCAGTTCTTTCAATTGTTGCAATGCGGTGTGATTAAAATTTGAAAATTGTAGTGCATTTGAAAAGTTGCCATGAAATGTGAAAAGTTGTAGTGGATTGTGGAATATTGTGTAAATAATTGTAAGTGAGTTGGTAGATTGTGGTAGGTTGTGACGAATTATAGTAAAATATGAAAAGTTATAGTGCGGTGTGAAATCAAAACCAACCAGCTGCATAAAAGAACGTGACCTTACTGTTACTTAACATCGAAAACAAGAAAATAACAGGACCTATATAACGAAACAAGCAGAAAGATAATTATAGAGAATTATACGCTGTAAATTAGATGAAGAATCACGTAAATAGCAAGAAGATAACATTGAATAATTACATTATAAATATGTAACCATAAACTTCCTTTCTAACAAAATTTCAGAGGATGCCAAAAGTAGTACAAAAATTAGGCAACACTCCGATAAGTGATAAATCACCATCCACCAACTACATAGACAAAAATAGAAAAGAAAAGGCTCACCTAAATTAAACCCATTTCAATTCAATACCCCTCTCTACCAAACCATCCCATTAGGCTACTCCATTACATAATTATATAATTAATTGAGAGTAATTAACTAGAGAAATTAATCCTTAACCAAGCCAGCTACTCTAGCTATATATGCTAGTTAACAAAAGATGAAAAGGACATTGTTGATGGGGCCTCCTCATATTGCAAAAGAAAAGACAAGCCATGATGATGAGTATGATGTCCATGATGACTTCTCATAGAGTGAGAGCAATTATAGAATACCCAAAAATATTGATAATGACAACCTTGGAAATATCCGATGATGATGATGATGATGATGATAAAAGTAATGGCATTGCATGATGCATGGTTAGAAGAGTATGTAGCATGGCATAGGGAAAGTTAATATTCAGGACTCGAGAAAACCAGTCTTTGTTAGAATGGCATTTCTGAGTTTACTGAGGTCTCTTCCTTTGAGAGTTCTTCCTATGCCTTCGTAGACTGAGAAGGATGAGATCTGACTCCTTGCTAGCTTCCTAGCTAGGTATTCATGAGGTGGTACCATCCCATCTTCATCTTCAACTTCA
This sequence comes from Portulaca oleracea, assembly GCA_029582165.1. Taxonomy (NCBI): domain Eukaryota; kingdom Viridiplantae; phylum Streptophyta; class Magnoliopsida; order Caryophyllales; family Portulacaceae; genus Portulaca; species Portulaca oleracea. The sequence continues at coordinate 14,315,437 of CM055887.1, forward strand.
CCATCATCATCATCATCATCATAATCACCATCATCATCATCATCCATGTCTCCATGATGATGATGATGATGGTGGTGGACCCATGATGAGGGAGAGTGAGTAGTAGTAGTAGTAGTAGTAGTAGTAGTAGTAGTAGTAGTCTTACCATAAATCTTAGACCAATCAGGGATGTCAAGAGGGGCTGAAAACTGCTTCTGCTTGTTGTGATGATGGTGAGTTGTAGCTTCATTAGATGATGATCTTGGGTTGGGTATCATCCTTGGCTTGCTGTTTCCACCAGATGAAGGAGACAGAGAAAGACCAAATGATGATGATGATGATGACTTCTTCTTAATGGAGTTTTGATCTCTCTGCTCCATTACAGTACCCCAAACATCTCCTTCCTCAAAGTCCTCATCTTTCATGAATCTTCTCCCATATCCACCAGCCATTGCAATTCTTTTCCTGGGTTTCAGAGCACTTGGTAAATAAATCAAGCTAATTAAGAAAAGGAATACAGAAAAATGAAACACAAACGAAAAGAAGCGAAACAACGTCAGTCAAATGAATGGGGGGAAAAGAGTACCCACAACCTCTAGCTTTATATAGCAACAAAATAATAAGTTTTCGTTATTTCTTTCTGCTTTTTTTTTCTTTTTAGAAATGGGTTTTCGGGAAAAAAAAAAAGAATTGATAGAAGGGTCGTTTTCTGAAATTTAAAAGCCCCAAAAAAAGAAAGTATTTTTCAATTTTTTTAAAAATTTTCCTGTTAGTAATACTCCGTAGTTTGGTGTCTGAAAGGCGGGGGTTGGGGGTTAAGAGAGAATAAAACCAGGAATCTACCTTTGGCCTTTTGTGGGATGCATACCTCCAAATGCAGCTAAAGAGAAATGGGGTTTCTTTAAGGGCACTCTATGATGCATGGGGCATGAAATTTGTACTACATTTTTTGTGCAAAAGCGTTGCTTATCACGAGAAGTTACACAATGCACCTCATATCAAATGTGAGGCCCTTATGGTTTTTATGAAAAATCTTCACCTTCGTGGCTTATATCAAGGATACATACATCACTTGGACAAATTTTGGTGGTTTTGTTCACGTAGGTTGTTTTCTTTTTTCTAAAAGGGTGTTTTTATTGTAGTAAATGTATATTAATTAGTACGGTTATTAAAGAACCTTATCATTTAAAACTTTACAATGATTTATACAATATTCTTCTAATCTTTCAAAATTAAGTTCGGGTTGTATTTTTGGAGTATAATTTTGTATCCACGTGAAGATGTGTTTTCAAGCACTCAAATCAACTAATATGTTTCAAGTTAAGCCAAAATAATGTATGGTGGTGACAAAAGTAACTAACTACATAGAACATAGAATAGATGTAGTATTCGTTGACGTAGCCAACGCATTTAAAAAAAATTAATGATTAGTAATTATTTATGCTTGGTTATGTTGGAAAAATCAATCACTTTGGGAAAGAAATATCTGTGGGAGAACACAAGAAAGCGAATGGAAGAACCATCGCTGCAGAAAGCGATTACGGCCCGACCTCGGTGCCGTCAATTGTCGGTCGCTCCCAAAGTTAACTCAGTTATCCGGGATACGTGCGCACTGGCCAAGGATATGGAGTATGAAAAACTGTGTGCCCAGAAAGGAAGAGGAGAGGAGAGGAGAGGAGAAGAGAATTGTATTCGATGATGAACACAGTCCTCTAGAGGCTCCAATTTATAGGAGAAACTGGAAGCCAACAGCCACAGAAAACATGAACTAAAAAAGAGATAAAAAAAAAGGGGGAACCACAAAAAAAGACTGACTAAAAAAAACGACTAATTGTAGCCATTACTCCAATTGAATGACTAAAAAAGGAAAACAACTATTTTTAGTCATTACCAACAATCCCCCACTAATGGCTTACAAAGAAGTCAAGAAAAGAAAAGGAAAAACTGGGCAAAACAGGTCAGATACTTAGGTATCAATATCTTTCGATTTGAATTGACACATTAGTGATGTGAGGCAACATTCAATAATCTAACAAGTGGACTAGGCCTTGAACTTGGAAGACTTTGATTGAGACTCCCACAACACGTATCAACCTACAGAAAAACATACTCCGCGATAACAACATTTGCGCCTTTATGGCCATGCGCACACCTTGGGACTCATAAGTGCTCTAGAGAGATAGCCCAAATCTCTCATAGAAGGCGGCCAAACCTTCACACTTACGTAGGTAATTCCATCAAGTCTATCTCAACATAAACCACCACAAATGTGACTATGAAATTATTAAGAGCAATTAGCTCATCCTTACAATAAACAATCGGTGAATCCTTCAGTGCGTCTCACAAGCACCCCCCACAAAGGGCGTGGATTCATTAAGAGAATGATCCTCAACCTTAGAAGCACTACTTTGCACCATAGGGATAAGGATGTAGTGCACCTCGAAGATTAGTATGGTTTCGTTGGACCAAATAATTGGTATCCACCATACCTCTTCAAGCCATAGGCTTAAGCCCTATCCCCCTCGATGCCTCTAGAACAACTCGTCTAGTCAACCCCTTAGTGAGAGGATCCGCCAAATTCTTCTCGGATCTCACATACTGCAAGGATATTACTCCATGCTTTAGCAATTGTCTCACCTGACCGTGTCTAACACGGATATGTCTCCTTTTCCGTTGTAGACCTTTGTAGACCCTCCATTCTTTGCTGTGAGTCACAATGTATAGAGATAGGTGTCTCTTGTTTCTCCCATAGTGGCACGTCTGCTAAGAGACCTCTAAGCCACTATGCTTCTTGACCTGCCAACTCAAGAGCAATAAACTCAGATTCCATGGTAGAGCGGGCTATGCATGTCTGTTTTGCAGACTTCCACGAGATAGCCCCTCCACCCAAGGTAAAAACATAACCACTAGTAGAACTAACTTCATCATTATCAGAAATCCAGTTTGCATCACAATATCCTTCTACAACAGTAGGAAATTTATTAAAGTGCAAACACCAATCCATTGTACCTTTTAGATACTTAAGCAAACGATGAAGTGTATTCTAATGTTCTTGACTAGGATTATGAGTGTAGCGACTCAATCTACTCACAGCATAAGCAATATCAGGACGAGTAAAGTTCATCAAAAACATTACACTTCCTATAATTTTAGCATACTCAGATTGAGACATACTAGGACCGTTGTTCTTCTTTAAATGTATACTGGGATCGTAGGGAGTTCTAACAGGTGTCACCTCAAACATGTTAAATTTCTTTAACACTTTCTCAATATAGTGTGACTGACACAAAGCATAACCAGAGTTGGTTTTCCGAATTTTAATCCCTAAGATCACATCGGCTTCACCCATATCTTTCATTTCAAACAAAGAAGACAACAACATTTTAGTCTCATTGACTACAAGCAAATTTGTACCAAAGATCAGCATATCATCAATATATAAGCATATGAGCACACAATATGATCCTATCATCTTGGAATAGACACAAGAATCAGACAAATTTGCAACAAATCCATTTTTCACAAGAGAACTATCAAACTTCTCAAACCACTGTTTAGGAGCTTGCTTTAGGCCATAAAGAGATTTTCTCAATCTGCATACTTTATCCTCCTGACCTGGTACTTCACAACCCTCAGGTTGGGTCATATAGATTTCTTCCTCTAAGTCACCATTAAGAAAAGCTGTCTTTACATCCATTTGATGCACAACAAGATCAAAAATCGCAGCTAACGCAATCAACGTTCTAATGGTGCTTATTTTCGTAACAGGAGAATAAGTGTCAAAATAATCTATCCCTTTCTTTTGGTCAAAACCTCTAATGACAAGTCTGGCCTTATATTTATAAATTGAACCGTCAGACCTCAATTTCTTTTTGAAAATCCATTTACTACTAATAGGTCTACAACCCTTAGGCAAATCAGTTAATTCCCAAGTTTTATTAGACACTAGGGAATCTATTTCACTTCTAATGGCTTCCTTCCAAAAGGTTGCATCAGTAGATCTAATAGCCTCAGCATAGGTTTTTGGATCTTCATCAATTAGAAATAAAGTCACAAAATCCTCAGTCAAAGCATCCACATCATAGTGGTTAAAAACTTCAACTAGGAAAGTAGTAACAAAATCAGGTCCAAAAACAGTTGTAGTTCTTTGTCTTTTACTTCTTCTAGGCTCAATTTCCACATTTCTAGTACTAGAACTAGCAACAGGCAAGCTCACATTTTCAGGTACTACATCAGACACTACATCAGTTACCACATTAGGCACATTCTTTTTCAACGGAAACACTTGCTCAAAAAATTCAGCATCTCTATATTCAGAAATTGAATAATCACTCAAAGACATGAAACGATAGGCAGCACTGTTTTGAGCATATCCAATAAAAACAGCATCAAAGGTTTTTGGGCCTATGTTGGTACGCTTATGACTAGGTAAAGCCACTTTAGCCAAACACCCCCACACTTTCAAATAATTCAAATTCGGGGCATATCCTTTCCAAAGTTCATATGGGGTATGATCCCTCTTTTTATGGGGAACTCTATTGAGAATAAAACAGGCAGTCAAAACAGCTTCCCCCCACATGTTATCAGGCAATCCAGAACTCAGAAGCATAGCATTCATCATTTCCTTAAGGGTACGGTTCTTACGCTCTGCTATACCATTTTGTTGAGGGGGTGTAAGGAGCGGTAGTCTCATGAATAATACCATTTTTCTCACAGAAAACAGCTAAAGATGTTGAGTCATATTCACCACCCCTATCAGACCTAAGCCTCTTATTTTCCGGTCTAGTTGATTCTCAACTTCTGCCTTATATTTTAAGAACACTTCTTCAGCCTCGTCTTTAGACCTCAAAAGGTAAACTTTTGTATATCTAGAGAAGTCATCTACAAAGGTAATATACCATTTCTTTCCTCCTTTGCTCATTGTGTTCTTAAAGTCGACTAGGTCTGAATGAACAAGTTCAAGCAACTGAGTTGATCTCGTAGTTACTTACTTAAAAGGTTTCTTGGCAAATTTTGCCTCAACACAAACATCACATTTAGAACAACTTTCTGTGCTAACATTTGGAATTAATTTCATGTTCTTTAGTCTGTTTACGGAAGCATAATTCACATGCCCAAGTCTACCATGCCAAAGGTTAACAGATTCAGCAATATAAGCAGAAATAGAAGCATTTCCATTAGCATCAGATGCAACATTCAGAACATATAAGCCATTACTACGATACCCCTTCCCAACAAATACCCCATTACGAAGGATAACAATTTTTCCAGCCTTTTGGTTCACCTCAAAACCAGCAACATCAAGGAGGCTACTAGAAACTAGATTTCTACGAAGGGAAGGGACATACAACACATTGTTCAAGCATAAAGGTTTTCCAGAAGTAAATTTAAGGAGAACTTTCCCTTTACCTAGTACCGCAGCAGTGGAAGAATTGTCCATGAAGACATGTTCACCATCAGGAACCTTTTCAAAGTCATGCATCAGATTCTTGTTGGTGCAGAAATGTCTAGTTGCTCCATTGTCCAGAATCCACTCGTTGGTGTTAGTCACGAGATTAGCTTCCACAGTTACTGCATAGAATACTTCAGTCTCCTCAGTCAGATTAGCTTGATTACTATTCTGTCCAGTGAATTTCTGGTGGGTTTGAACTGCTCCTTTGCTCTTGTTGCACTGATATGCCTTGTGGCCAGGTTTGCCACAGACATAACAGAGAACCTTCTGCTTCTGGATTTTAGCATTAGGCTTGTTCAGTTGTTTCTGATGCTTGGATTGCTTCTGATCCTTCTTATTCTTTCCTTTGAACCTATCTTTATTAGCAAGAATAGAAGATTCAACCAGGTTAGCTTTAACAGAATTCAAAGAGAGAGAAGACATCTTATCCTTCAAACGATTTGCTTCCTCAGTTCTCATGTGGCTGATTAATTCTTGAAGGGTCAGATCCTTCTTCTTGTGCTTGAGATTATTCCTATAGTCACTCCAGGATGGTGGTGTTGGTGCTTCTGGATCTTCAAGATGAGGCGAGGACAACACATAATCAATCTCTAACTGTTCAAGACAGAGAAATAACTTTTGGGACCATCGTTTGAAATTGGTTCCATCGAAAGGCTTAATTTTGTAGATCTCAGCGAGAGTTTTAGGAGGAGCAGCCATTGATAGTAATCGCTTTCAAATTGTTGGAAAAAATTAAAATTTCTTTGGAAAGAAACGAATCAAGTGTGGAGAACACAAGAAAATCGAGCCGTGGAAGAACCACGCCTTGAAAGCGATTACGGCCCACCTCGGTGCCAAATTGCCGGTCGCTCCCTGGTTAACTCAGTTATCCCGACACGTGCACTCGTGGCCAAGGATATGGAGTATGAAAAACTGTGTGCCCAGAAAGGAAGAGGAGAGGAGAGGAGAGGAGAAGAGAATTGTATTCGATGATGAACACAGTCCTCCAGAGGCTCCAATTTATAGGAGAAACTGGAAGCCAACAGCCACAGAAAACATGAACTAAAAATAAAGAGATAAAAAAAGGGGGAACCACAAAAAAAGATTGACTAAAAAAAGAAAACGACTAATTGTAGCCATTACTCCAATTGAATGACTAAAAAAGGAAAACAACTATTTTTAGTCATTACCAACCGGTTATATTATTAAAAAGAACAATATCAATGTTTGGGTTTGATTTAATTAGTATTAAGATTAAAGAAAGATAAATATATATATATATATATATATATATATATATATATATATATATGAAGTTTGTTTTCTACACAATTTTGCTGGGTTACTTTCACAAATTCACCATAATTTGAAATAAATAGAAAGCTTAAATCTGTGAATAGCTGTAACGCCCCAACCTTAATCACAAGATTAAGACTATTCTTTAGAATCCCAAACCTGTGATTAGCGCAGCGGAACACCTTAGGTCGAGGCATTACCGCCGTCCCCACTCGGGACAAGGCAAAAACACAATACCACAATCTAACAATCCACCATAAAACTGTGCTTAACTCCATACAACACAACTGCTAAACTTAGAGTACAAATACATTATACAACCTTTAATTAAACATGTCGTATAGACTTTCCACAACCAAGTGGCCTTTAATGCCCTTGAGTAACCTTGAATACCGATCATCGATCGCTTTAGAGAACCACCTGCATGCACGACTTACTCGCTTAACCTCGCTTTATCCCGGGAGCTCGGACGCCTAAAACAAAACATTAAAAATTCGCAAAGTGAGTGGGGAAACACTCAAGATCGTAAACCTCCAACACGCCAAACCGTTCAAAACGGTTTTTAGTGCCGACATTTAAATTCATTTTGAAAGCGGGATAGGGATATAAAGCATGCTAAACCATTGAATACTTTAAGCTATAAAATTTCTATGCATATGCTGTAACATTGAAATGATTTCATAAAGTAAGATATGGTGTCCCTTTAGATCGATGCCGAAACATCTCACGCACGTACGCCCAAACCGATCTCGAGTTTGGATGGGTGACTGCTAAGCAGTCAGACACTGGCCAGGTCAAGATTACTCCGACAGGAGCTTGTAAAATAAGGCTAGACTTTACTCTAGCTGTGGAATAAGTTTCGGGACCACTTATAAAACAATAAAAACGTTAGAGTATATCTATGCAATAAAACTGTACTTGACTTTAAATAGAACAAGAGTTTGACAATTTGCGTACCTTAAGACGCTAAAACCCTTGGCGGCTCGGCTCGGCTTGGAGATGGCCTTTGAAACTTTGTCAACCAATAGAAGCATACATAAACATGAAGAACCGAATAAGGTTCTAAATTAGTTTCACGAGTTTGGAAACTTAGTAATATAAATGAAACAACTTTAGGAATAAAATTTCAGGTTGTATCAAAATAGCGTTTGTAGCATAACGTGAGTTAGGAAAATTGAAACGACATAAAAGAGTACATCCCGGAATAGGGAAAAACATGATCTTTAACTTTGTCAACTGGCTCAAAGGCTAGAAATGAAAGGAAGGGCCCGAAAAATGGCCCGGACAGAAGCAGTGCATATAAAACCTTAGAAATTTCCGAGTCGGAAAACATGAACATAATGACGTAGAATATGATTCAAATGGAAGGGCTTGACTCCAATACAATAAGCTTGAATCGATGATGAATGGGGTAATTAGAACTTGAAAGCTATGATAAGCACGAGGGAGTTAAACATGCCGTGATAATATGATAGCAATTGAACGGTAAAACGGGGTGCGATCAACATATTCGGATGCGATAAGACAAGCTTGGATCAATGATTTAAGCAATAAAGATGGAATGGACTTTAAACTTGGAAGCTACTAAGCTAAAAGAACTCTTAGCTAGCTTAAGACATTGAATATCATACCATAGAAAGATGGGGAAACAAAATACTTTAACAAACTCATTAGCTTTTGGGAAGCCATCCTTAAGACTCACTTAAGACTCCAATATAGTACTTTTGGCCTTAAACACAAATAATTCTAAAATGAAAACTTATAACCATGACACATTTATGCTTAGACCCCTTATTGGGTTGATTTGAGGCCCAAAAGACACACATTTTCATAAACCAAATTGGGCAGAATGTTATCCCGGGCAGCCCTGCTTCCCGGGCTCGTAACTCACACTCTCGAAATCCGATGACTATGAACCATACCTTTCCGGAAAGCTTGCAATGTGGCCTAAAACTCTTATGTTTGTCACTAAAACCAATAAAGTCTCCAAAGGGACGAAAAATGGCCAACAAATCAGACATGCACTTAAGAATTCTGGGCAGAGGTCAGATTGCAACCCTTCAATGGAAACCCCATATCTTTTAATCCCGACATCGTATGGACGCATATGATACATTTCCGGAAAGCTCAGAATGTTAGCTAAAACTTTCATGTTTACCACAAAGACTAAAGAAGTCTCCAAAGGTCCGAAAATCAGCCCTCAAACACTGACTCAGAAATCGAATATAAAAACGTGAGGTTACGGTTTTGGTCGTAACTCGGGCTATACATGTCGGAAACTCGAAATTCCAAAGCCTACGGTTTGCTAACACTTTAGGCTATCAAATGGAGTAGAAATCTGGGCAAAAATCCCACTTTTATCCTGCTGTAAATTTCCAGAATTCAAACAGAACTTGTATTTACCGAAAATTCCGGTTTTTAACTTGATTTTTCACTCTTAATCATATCAAAACATAACCACATCCCATATAACCTTAATCCATCATACTTCCAGAATATAGCCCTTGATAATTAACTCATCTTAGACCTTAAGACTCACATGCATGAACATATAAACATCATCCACCATGAATATACTCAAGAAACCTCAAGAACACTTCCAAAAATCACATGCATGTATTCCAAAATCAAACCTTAACTTAATCAATACAATTATATACTTGATTTCAAGATAAAAGAGAGTAAAAAGAGTAGAAATCACAAAGAAAACATAAATAAACATAGATTTTCAGATTAGGGTATAAAGAATTGAAATTGGGGGTTTTTGAGAGGTTACCTTTGAGTTAAAAATTGGAGAAAACACAAGAGGGAAGAAGAGGGGTGGCGGCGGCCACCTTGGACGGCGGCTGGGCACCTCGCCGGTGCCGGAAACAGCCCAGCAGCGGGCTGGGGCTGCTGTGGGCTCGGCAGAAGCAAAGGGGGAAATAGAGGGGGATGGGTGTCTAATTGGAGAAAATAAAATGACTTGTAATGAAACCCCTCCCCTAACTAATATCAATTATACTCCCTCTACCCTCACTAAAATCTGAATTTGTACACTAAGAACAAAAATTGTAATTGTAGTAATCTTAAATAATTAGTTTGTAAACAATAAAATCAATTGGTAATAATTGGGTTAACATAAAATAACACTTGGATGTAGAAAATCCAAATAAATGAAACATCAATATTACTTGTACTTTAAATGAAATAAATATACCCCAAATAAATTAAAGTTTGGGTAATAAAATATAAACGTTACGAGGTCGATTAATTAGACCCCCTTTAGGTTAATAAATAGCGTAAACGGTAAAACCCGGTACCAATTAACTTAACGATTAAATAACTTTATAACATAAATCGTATAACCTGAAATACTTTAACTCATTGAATGAACATGTAAAGTGAAATTTTTAAGCCGATAATTCGGCATCTTGGCCATCTCCTGCACGAGACACGACACCGATAACAATACATAAATAAATAAATCAATAAATAAATAAGTAACGGTAAACGCGGAAAAAATTTAGAACGCGATTTGCGTAACTACTGTGCTTTATATATAATTAAACGTGATTTTGGGGTGGGTTGTTACAATAGCCTTATGTATTATCTTTAATAGAAATTTTGAATTGTGGGGTTCGAGGTGTTTAACTCGAGTTATGGGTGTATTAGTAGCAACAGGTCAAAGCTAGACCAATCTGATTGTAGGAGATATTAGGGCCCCTTAAAGGTTGAAATAAGTTTTGCGTCAACATAAGAGTTGTAGTAGACTCCCTGAGGTTTCTAGAAATTAGCTAAAGATCAAATCCGTAGGATGTCAGAAAATCGAATTATGGTCTGCAAGTTGGGTTATGTAATGTGTCCAGTTTGTCTAATTTTAATTATATGATCTTATTTTGTAAACATTGTGGTGAGGTTCTATATGTGTGTTTTGTGGCATGATAAGAACCCTAAGGTATTCATAGGGTTAGGTAAGGTGAGAAATTGTATGTACTAACCAAGTGAGGACGTTATTAATTTTAGAATTAATTTTACTATTAGGCTCAGTTGGGTTTGATTGTTTGGTGAGCTCAACTCTTTATTGGATTCCTTTAAAATGTTATGTGATCTTTGACATGTTTTTATGAGGCATGCATCCCGTAGGGGATTTATCCTATAAAACTTGATTGCCCGTTTAGCAAATTGTTGTAATAAGTATAGGTCAATTTTGAACTAGGGCGGTTGTTTAAAAGTCAAAGTTTTGGTTAGTAAGTTTTCGGGAACTAGGTTGGTCTCTACTGCGTTCTATTGATTGAAAACCATAAAATACTATTAATAAAAGTGAAACAATTAAGCGGGTAAGATCTGTCTTGTAGGGTGTTATCAAGACAACGGAGGGTCCTGATAGTTATTCCTGACCATTCCCCCAGGGTGAAATGTGCATGATTACTGTGTACTATGATGGGCATCCATTTCCTGATCCTGAGGACCGAGGGCTCTATATAGTTGATTCCTGAGATGTTGAGATATTCTTGATACTGTATTACTGGGGAAAGGCAAGTCCTGCCTGCATAGTAATCAATCTCGTGTTGGCTTCCTGTCTCCTGTTTTGGTGAATTTGACTTTTGTTTCTGAAAGGTTGTCTTGTGAGTTCGGTTATGATTAATTGTTTATGAACTGGTTTGATTGTTAACTCCTCCCCCTGAATGAATAGAAATAAACTTTTACTTGTTTCGACAGTTACTATTACTGAGTTCCATCTCATGGTTGTAAATGTTTTATTTTTCAAGTGAGGATCTTGATGGTAGGGATGAGAACTAGTGTAAGGAGTAAGGACGTTGTTGTTGGTAGTGGAAAGTCCAAGTTGTTAGGATGTCTAAACTTTGTTATGTTATTAAGACTGTAGTTTTGTTAGTCGGTTGTTTTATTTTGAGTTAAGATAGCAGTTAAGTTGTTTTGATTTTAGTTCTTTTCTAAGCCTTGTATCTCTTCGGAGGTATGGCGACGATGCCCGTTGTTTTGAGTTTAAGTTTCCACTATTAATCTTAGACAAATGTTTGACTTTAAGTAATTAAATTTATGGGACGTTACAATAACAATAGGATTCCTAATAGATGAAATCTCCAATGTTAATAGATTAGTCTATCTTACCCATAAAATTTGAAAATCAAACCCAACCAAAAACCTTTATTTATAGACCCGTTATCTCTAAACCTTTTATTTTAGCCTTTCCATCTCGTAGTTATTAAAATCCCGATTTAGATTTACGATTCCATGATTTTACGATCCAAAAATCTTGCATCGATCTAATTCGCATTATATTCTTAAAGTAGTTAACTAGGATCTTGTGATTCTAGTTTAGTCTAAATATTATATGTTAGAATCATGGTACAATTTTATGATCTTATGATCTGGTCCACGATCTTACATGAATTTAATAATGTTTGCGAACATTATCAACTTTAGAATTTTATCAATGACAATATAAATTTTGTATTAAAGTTATCCATTTAAATACAATTTAACATATTGATTAGTGAATATTTGTTAAAATTTTAACTATTATTGAACTTTTTTTGCTAGTAGCCTAATTTATTAAAATCTTATGATCATCGATCCATTTCTATGATTTCAATTGTAATTATCGTCATCGATCTTAACTAGAATCTAAATTCGAACGACCTTGTTCCTTATCAAAACCAGTCATTTCTAACCATTTTCACTGACATATGCTCATACTTTCAAATGTCAGCTTTTTTGTAATGCCCTGATTCCTCCTGAGCCACGGACATTATCGATAACTGCTTTAAGAATCCCTGACTGACCCCACAAATCACCATGAGTCTTTTCAGCGTGCTTCGTCCTCGCTCACACACTGCCTGGGAAACTTTCCAAGAGGTCACCCATCCTAAGACTACTACCAGCCAAGCACGCTTAACTGAGGAGTCCCAACGGATAAGCTACCATAAAAGAATGTGCACTTTGGTAATGTAAGTAGTCATTTCAATCCTTTTAAGCCACAATTAACCATGTACCCGGGGTGTTACAAGGGGTCACCGGTCGTGACCTGCATGGTCACGCCCGTGACCTACTCTTGCTGACCACCCAGGCCCAGCTAAGGACACATCTTTCTCCCAAAAGACCACTGGCTCGATCCCTCCTTTATTTGTGTCGATTAAGAAAATGACCCCTACCCCCCTCCTTAGAGGGGTTCCCGATCCATCCATAGGAGAGCCATAAACGCTTGTCTCAGGTCCAGATCTAAATGGAATTGAAGAGCAACGAACTCCCGGAACGTGAAATATTTTTCCCTTGCGACGAGGTTCGAGTAAGGACCCCGGCCCGCTCCACCTCCTCTCTTCTATTATTACTTTTCTCCTGCTAAGACCCAATAATACTAATTCAAGGTCTCGGGATTAAAATTTTTGTCAACCTAAAAATATAAAGAGGCATGCTAATAAAGAGGTTAAGTAATTAAAAGTTTTAAAACTAATTTAATCAAGAAGAAAGAGAAAAAACAACTATATTACAAGTATAATAATAACTATAAATCGATTGAATTTAACAAAACTTAGTTGTATAAACAAACCAATAATTCGGGAATTAATATAAATATTTTAATTACGACGTAGATAATAAATAAATAAAATAATAAGTTAACGCGCGGCGGTCATTTCACTGCTCGAGTCTTGTAAAACATAAATGGTTGACTGATTTAAAATGCGTGATTTAGTTAATTAAACCCATTAATTAAAACAATTACAACAAATTAAACCAAATATACCCATTTTCTCTTAAGTTTTAACATTTAAATGACGTTTAAATATATTCAATTTTACTTTTCCGCAATTTACCTTACATCCTTACCCTTGTAACAATGAGAAATGTTCGAAGATGGAAGATAGAGCAACAGGAATGTTGATATTGATAGTAAGTGTATTTTAGCCTTGGGATGACTCTTATTATTTCTACTATTCTACTCTCTTAGCTTTGCTGACATGACAGACACCTCGTTCTGTGTAGTTGAGTGAGTTGCAGAAATACATAATATTATTAACTCCGAAAACCAGAGCTTAGGAAACAAAGAAAGAGCTTCAAGATGTCCGCTATGTATAAGAAGCTCCAGCGTTTTTTATTGGTTCACGCATAAATAAGTTTTTCTGCACTTCAATAAAAAATTGGATAATACAACCTCTATTTCTAATTATTTGGCAAATTATCCAATTTTTCATTCTTTTTTGTTAATCAAATAAGCTAAATTTTATATTTTAACAAAGTATAATATTTGTATCCAGGAAACTCTGATGGGAATAAGCAGATGTTAATGGCTCCCCTTGGGTCGGAGGAAGTAAAAGATGCAGAGTTTCAACTTGGTGCGGAAAAAGCTCCGGAAACGGATGATGCCTCACTTGCTTTTTTTTCCAAACAAGTTCAGGACAAATAGGTGATGATGTCATGGATGCATTTATTAATGCATTCAGTACTGGTTGCTTTGTTAAGACTATCAACATGAGTAGTATTGCTCTCTTGAAATAAAACCCACCACGCGGAGAATATTGCGGATTTCTACCCGATTAGCCTGTGTAATGTGATTTATCATATCTTGGCAAAATGTTTGGTTAGTCAGATGTGGCTGGCCATGAAAAAATTGATTTAGTCCCTTTCAGAATGCGTTTATCCTGGGGCATATGATCTTGGACAGCGCCTTTATTACTCATGAAGTTCGCATAACAATCAAAAGAAAGGCCTATCGGAGGTAATATGTGGCTCTTAAAGTGGATATGTGTTCGGTTGCGTATTGTTGGGTTTTCTAAAGTAAGGGTTGTCGAATCCGCAGGGATGGGTGTTAGGCTTGACGAGGAAATCGGTTGCGTTGGGGTTTTTCAATGCGGAAAGCAGTAAATTATGTAACTAAAGCTATTAAGCTAATCTAGACATGGATTCAAGAAAGAAATAAAAGCATGAAATCAATAAAAACCACAATTAAGAGCAATGAAAGAGAAACTGGAATGAACAATGAAATTGGGACAAGAAATTATACCTTTGATGGACAATCTTCACTAATTCTTTAATCTACACTTGGATTTCCCCCGAACAAACAATAAATTGTTGATTGGATTACCAAGGATCCCCAAATTCTCACTAGAAAGTAGAATTGGTAACCCTTGACCCTCCTCCTCACTAAAAGTGGATTGGTTGTGAAATTAGCACTAGAAAGCTTTGAAATCAAACATCAATGGAGACTAGAGAGAGAGAGAGAGAGCAAAAGCTTTGTAAAACTTCAATGGAGAATGCTTGAATTGAGAAAGCTTGAAGAAAGTTGAATACAATTGCAAGAAATCAAATAAAGCTTGAAGAACAAGAAAGATTAAAGCAAGGTAAAGGAAAGCAATTAAATCTAATTCTACTCTAATCCTACTCCTAAAACTACTTAGACTACTTGATAATAGTGCTGAATGTATTGGTATTTACTATTTATAGAAGGAAAGAAATTACAAGCCAAACCCTAAAAATAATCACAACCGCGCCAAAGATTCATCCGTCAGCCTTTCAATGTCCGTCGCGGGCGCGAGCCAATTTGTCGCGAGCGCGACAAAGCTCGCGCGGCGTTATTTAGTCCACGAAGCGCTTACTTGCTCCGCTACCGCTCGCTTTCCGCAAAGACGTCGCGGGCGCGACGGCTGGTGTAGCGGGCGCGATGCCCAGCTGTCTCCTCCCTTTGCCTTGATGTATTGGCGCGACAGGACGGGGTCACAGGCGCGACCCTTGCTGACTCGGGTGCGACGCCATGCTGTCCTGACTGATATGATGGAGAAAGACCCGGTTTGGTCTCGCCCGGGTTGACTCAGATTGGCTCGGGAAATCACTCGGGATTCCCTAAAAAGCCTCAATTAAGCCCGATTTCTTTCTAACTTATTATTTTCCTACTAAACATAAAATTATCATATCTAATATATAAAACCAGGGCTAAAACAAGCAAAAATACCCTATAAAAGATAAGAATTCGGCTCGGAACGAGACCGAACAATATGAATAAGGCGTGTGAGAGAGTAAGGTGGAACTTCCTCGGAAAAGGTTCTTCAGGCTTTTGGTTTTCCAACCTACTGGATTAATTTGATTATGTGGTGTGTATCGTTGGTTACTTACTCTACATCTATGTTGTCAGAATCAGACCAGTCACCGAATCGGTTGACCCAGTGGGTTAATGGTTCAAATGATCGGACTGGTTCGGGCGGATTAGACCGATTGAACCGGGTCACGGTTGAACTGGTCAAAACCGGCATGAACCGGTCACGAATTTAAAAAATTTCATATACTTCAAGAATAATTAAACTACCAAAATAATTAAACTGACATGAACATGACATGAATTCGTCAAAACCGGATGGGACCGGTCAAAAACCGGATTGAACCGGTCAAAAACTGGATTAAACCGGTCAAAAACCGAAATTTTTTAAATTAAATCATCAAAATTCCGGTCTGACCGTGAACCGCCCGGTTCAACCGGTTTTGGCATTTTTTTTTCCCGGTTGAACCAGTTAGCCGAGTAAAACTTAGAACCGGACCGGTCAACTTGCCAATTCACGGTTGAATCGGTCGGACCAGCCGGTCCGGTCCGGTTTTTACAACATAGCTCTACATGCGTCAACGGAGCATAATCGCAATTTTTTCATCCCGAATGGGGCCTTCGGCAAGTAGATTCATTATCCCCTTATCTATTTCTTTTGGTGCTAGAAACTTTGTCTGCAAACTTACTAGAATTTGAAAAGGATAAACTGATCGAGGGCTTTGTGTTGGGCATAAGGAACCCAGTGAAAACCCCGCACTTTTTTTTTTTTTTACAGATGATTCAATATTATTTTGTAGAGCATATGAGGGTCTAGCTTGCATCTAAAATCGCTACTAGATCCTTTCATGAGAATCTCGGGCCAAATTATCAATATACCGAAATATGTTGTTCTAACATTGAAGGGTTTATCTGATCTTGAACAGTTGGGGGTAAAAGTAATTTATGGTTTTCATATTGAAGATTCATGGTCTCAATAGTTGGGGGGGGGGGGGGTACTCTCTATTGTAGGAAGAAGGAAGCTTGCTACTTTTAACCATCTTGTTGAGAAGGTGGAAAGAAAATTACAATGTTGGAAGGCTAAAACCCTTTCCAAAGCAGGCAAGTTGGCGTTGTTTCACTCAGTTTTAGCCATGCTACATCAACATTTGATGGCCTTTTACAAAATTCTTGAAGGGATTGTTAGAAGGATCAATGCAACAATTACCGGATTCTTCTGGACCTCCAATACTCATAAAAAGCCAGTGTTTTGGAAGAGCAAAAAAAGGTTTTGTAGTTACCTAAGGGCCTTGGTGGGCTCAGAATAAAGGATTCCCTAATTATATGAGCAAATTAAGTGTCACCAGGCTTAACTATTTTGTCACGCGGATAGTTTTCCTATCGCTTAGGTAGCGGGTAGTATGAGATTGAATCATGTTAACACTAGGTGTCTAACATGAATTCGACTTCATACTCAACATACACTATGTGTGTAACATGAATCAGTGTTCATACTTTGAGTGTAGAAGTGTAGAATTGGATAAATGATAGTCGCCTTAATAAGTTTAAGATGAGATTCTTTGCAAATCGATCATGAAATATTGTAGTTTTGATCTTCAAGCCTTAAAGCCGATTTTGAGGGGGTGATTTACACTTAATAAGTTTAAGATGAGATTCTTTGCAAATCGATCATGAAATATTGTAGTTTTCATCTTCAAGCCTTAAAGCCGATTTTGAGTGTAGAAGTGTAGAATTGGAACTTATTGTGAGCCGAGTTTATCGAGCTTCCCGCCGAGCTGGCTCGCGAGGGCTACGATCCAACTTGGCTCATTGCTAGCCCTAGTTGATATTTTAACTTTTAACATTGTCATTTTTTTCTGATTCTTTCCAACTTTTGTAAATATCCAACTTTTTGACATTAAATCTAAAAAAAGGCCATAAATCAAACATCAGCTTTTTAAATTATTTGGTCCAAAATAAACCAAACAATATCACACATCAAATTTCATAATATTCAATTTATGAGGTAGAAATTTCTCTCAAAAATAATTATGAGGTAGAAATAAATAACCCAAACTGGGACATATTGATCCCAGCGTCCCGTTTAATCTTTGCTCGCCTTCCTTGGCGCGGACATTACACTATTTTAATGTTTTGCACTAAAAGGGTAAGGAAAGTAAAAAAGAAAGTAAAATGTAAAAAGGTAAAAATAAAAGAAAATGGAAGACAGTAACAAATTTGTCGCGAATAATTAAAACCAAGGGCAGATCACAGATTCACAGATGTATGAAAAAGGAGGAAGACAGATAGATTTTGGAAAAAAAGTTACTCTCTCTTTACTATTTCAGCTGATGAGCTGTGATCCTGTGTGTGACTCAAAAAGCAGACAATATTTTGGATAAGCCTCCCCTCTACTTCATTTTAAAATATTTATTTCTTTCCTTTTAATCTGTGACAGTGTATTTTAAACAATTAATAGTTAGTGTTTAAAGAAAAACTTAATTGTAGTCTTGAATTTTAAGTTCGAACCTATCATTTTGAATTTCTCTCTTTTTTAAACCAAAAATAATTTAGTAATTACAATTAACTTAATTTTAATTTTTCTAAAAAAAATAAACACCAATTTAGAACATTTGAAAAGGAATAGATGAATTTTCTTTTGAATGGATGACAAAAGAAGGGACAAACAGTTATTGAGGATAAATTATATGCAGTTAATTATAAATTATATGCAATTAATTTTTAAAAACTTTTGCAATGAGCATTTTTTTTTATTAAGCAAGATAATAATTACTTAAGGTGACAATTATATAGAATTACAAAGTATTTTTAATGTTATACCCTTTCTGTAAAATATTTTTTTATGATAAATTATATGCAATTGATTCCTTAAAATTCACTATATTAAATTTTCAATAATTGTACATAATAATATGTAATAATCTATTATATTAAATATTAAATCTATAAAATAAATTGATATCATAAAAAATAATATTCTATCATTTTATTTCATAAACATATACTTGAAGAGTAAACTAGATAAACTATCAGGTCATGTAAAATATTATTTAAAAGGTGACACGAATGAATTAAAATAGAAAATACTCTCTTTATTTTTTTTCTTATCTCTCTTTTAAAGGTAGTGTAGAAAAATCAATATCAAGAAAATATTTATGATAACTAATGAGAAAATTATTAAATATATTTAACTAAAACCAAAATTCAGTACTAATTCAATGAATGTTAATGGTCAAACAATAAAGTAATTAATGTAATATTAACATTGTAAAATAATAGATAATATGAAATGAAAAAATTTTAGTTTGCATAAAAGGATTTTAATCTGGTTATAAAATTTGCTCCTTCCATTTCATATCAGTTATCTCAATGTTTTTCTTTAATTAAAAATTTTTTATATTATATTTTATCAAAAAATTATAACATTATATTTATATAATAATATTTTTATGATATAAATTTAGTGATAGTACTTCTTATATTATAACATTATATATACTGAAAATTTTATGACATTAATAGATAATTAATACGAAAGGGAAGGAATATAATAATATTAAGGGTAGTCCCAATTTTGCAGTGTTAAAATGTTAACCAATGAGAAATGAGAAAGCATAGCAGGAGCTTCGTCCAATAGCAATATTAGGAAATAGGAATACTATCAATATTCACTTATAATACTGCCCAGTAATAGAGTAACCCACTCATTGTTACATGCACTCCACCTATCATTAATTATTGCGCCCTTTTTAATTATTTTCTTTTAACCTATAGGCGACTGGCGACCTAGAAAGGATTCACGCCATTGATTTGATAGCTAAATATTGGTAATAACACCTATGCGTTACACGGGACATAAATAATCATATATATTGTTAAAAATATTACTCAAATATATTTAAAAGAATAAAGAGAAAACAATAATAAAAAATAAAAGAATAGTTTTCTTATTTAAAAGAATAAAAAAAAATAGTGCATTAAAAAAAGGAAAAAAAAGGGGTTATCAATGCAAAAATATACATTAATGCATTCATTAATGTTACATGTTTTTTTTTAAAAAAATTAAATAGAATCAATCATAAGTTTCCAAAATGTCCTCATGATAATCAATATATTTCGATCATTACCCTTTGGACCCAGAAATATATATATATATTAGTACGTACTTAGACTCGTGCATTGCACGGAACGCAAGTAAACTATACATATTATTGAAAATATTACCAATGTTATATTTAAAAGAATAAAAAAATAATAATGAAAAATAAAAAGAATAGTTTTTTTATTTAAAAGAATAAAGAACAAAATAGTGCATAAAAAAAAGGGAAAAGAAAAAAAAGTCATCAATGCAAACATACACATTAATGCACTCATTAATATTACATGATTTTTTTAAAAAATTAAATAAAACCAATTATAAATTTCCTAAAATGCCCTCATTAAAATCAACAGATTTCGATCATCACCCTTTGTACTCAGAAATATATATATATATATATATATATATATATATATATATATATATAATGTCTTTGGAAAAATCGGAGAGATCATTCCATTAACAAAACTTTTTACAAGTATACTCTATGCATACCTAAAGGGGCAACAAAGAAAAGCTCAATCAAAAACCAAATAAATCAAACTCTTCCATTCTCTAATCTAATCTTTGTATCATTCACTATGAAAATAACCAAAACTTCTACAATATGAATAATGTCTTTGAAAATTCTTGAATTTCTCTCGAGCCAAATGTAGTATATGAAGAAATATATATATATATATATATATATATATATATATATATATATATATATATATATAATATGATATGATATATGATATATGATACCTGTTAAAATCAAATCATATGAGAAAAATGAATACCTAAAATGGTATATCTAGTAATCGTATCAGGGGAGTCCAATACATTATTTCGCTCATTTTGTTTTTCGATATTAATAGCCAAAATGCTAAAAGTTCATAAAATACAACAACCCGTATACACAACAGCAAGCAACCACCACAAAAAAAAAAGTTACAACCAAACTGCTAAATAAAAACACTGCAAGGACTTTAACATGCACCACATCCAAATAAAACCAAAACAACGCAAAAAAAAAAAAGCAATATCAATAAAATTACCTTCTTGGGTGATCAAGGACTCGCACCCCAATATCGTTACCAATAATCACCTTCCTTCTTTTAATCTCAATTTCAATGTCATCAAGACTGTCATTTTCTGCCAAGTTCGCACGCCTCTTCATTCTAACCTTTTGACCACCCTTTTGTCCATGAGCAACTCTACAAGTTGCATCTCTGACAAGCTGCCACTTAGATTTCATCAACATGTTCAATTTTCTCTTACTCTTGTCTTTACCTTTTGAAGCCTCAAGGATGGATTCTTCAAGATTTGCAATTATGTCATCCTCAGGCACTCCATCAAAGGATTCAATCGGATTGCTATGAGTGTGATCACTGTCAGAGTCGACCTCCGGATCCCTTATAGCCGACCGATTGATTTTAAAACCACTCAAGAGAGCATCTTTATACGACAACCTGCTTGCATGCATTTTGCTATCCAAAACAACATTAATAGGGTCAGTAGTGATTTTGTTAGAAGCATCCACAGACTCATCACAATTGGAAGCCTCAAGAGAGTTAGGCACAACCGTGTCTTCTTTCTCAAAATTCCTCAACCCATTGTTAACCACACAAGGAGACGAGAAGTGCAAACCATTCGAAGTAGGAGCACCACCAATATTCTTCTTAGAGATCCACTTCTGGCTTAATTTTACAGTAGCAGAAGATCTAGCAGCTTGTTTTTTTTATTAAATTTGGCCCACAAGACAAAAAGCTTCATGCAATCTACAATTCTAAGGACTAAGGTTCATTCCATTAATGGCTTTGCACCCATCATCCCAATTCGCATATCGCACAGAACCAAATTTTCTACCATTCTTTCCAACTTTAGCGGGGATATACACATCAACGATACCTCCAAACTTGCTAAATAAACACTTCAGCCTCAAACTCCCCATGTTGGTTGGCAGATTATCAATAAAAAGGGAGTACAAACACTTATCTTTTGAAGGTATATTTGACACAACAGAAAGAACATTGAGGGGTAAGTCAATAGCAACATCACCAAAACCACTAAGCGAATGATTTTGAATAGGAGGGGAAGTCGACAATCCTCCATGAACCTCCCCCAACTCTCTTAGCATAGCAATAATTTCACAAGTTCTATTCAAGGAGGCCTGACAGACAACTTTTGATGAAAAATTTTCCAAAGAAATGGAGGAAACAAGACACTCAAGTTCAAATCTCAACGTCGTAAACTTATCAAGAAGTTTACAGCTTAAAACCATGACCATAGCAAGAGATAATCAACCCATAGAACAACAACAAAAACCACCCAACAACAAAAAAAAAAACCACACTCAAAGGCTCCCCAAGACCCACAGAAAAGTCACCTGAGATTTGAGCAATTGTACCTCAAGAGCCACAGAAATGTCGACATTCACGCAAGCGTACATCTAAGACCACCCAGAGGGCCGACGAACCCCCAACGACCAGGAAAAACGATGACCCAAAGACTGAAGGAGGCCCAGCGATAGAAACGAGGACTGAAGGCGGTCTGGAGGCCAGGAAGCACCGAAACTAGCGACCACGGGCGGCGAAATTCTAGGTTTACAGGGCAGCGGGCGACCCGAGGAGGGGAGGAGGGGCAAACATGCAGCCCGACGACCGGAGCACCGACCTCCCGGGAGGCTGATGAACCCTCCGGCGACCAGGGGTAGCGGCCAAAAAGGGCTTGATAACCGAGAGGGTGGGAAGCCGAGAGGGCTGGGTAGCCGAGAGGACGTCTAAGGATAGGTTAATTTGGGGGTGGGTGGGGCCAAGCAGATCTCTTTCATGTGTGTGTCCTTTAAAAATATATTATTTGTAATTTTTAACTCAAATTGAACTAAATTTAATATTGTTTTTTTGGGAGTCAAAGGTGGCCATGGCCACCCCATCACTATCTATAGACCCCGCCTATGACCTAAATAGTGAAATTTGGGATGTTTGGCTGCTTGTTAAGCTACTTTTGAATCTAAATAATTATTGTCTATTAAAAAATAAATTAATGAGAAATATTTTACCTTCACCAAAATTTGAACCTTGGTAGAGGAATAGAAAACAAGTGTAGTTATCATTTGACCATCACCTCTTTAGTGTTACCATTGTTACATATAAAAATATATTTTAACAATCATTTTTTAAGGTGAAATTATTATGAGACTATATATATATATATATATATATATATATATATATATATATATATATATATATATATATGTGTGTGTGTGTGTGTGTGAAAATTGGATTCTAATAACTCTTATTTTCACCAATTGTACAGCAATAATCTCTACTTTCATTTTGGATTCTGGTGATTCAAAAAAAATAAAATTGGATTCTAATGGTACAAAATCCACCTCCAAATTCTTTTTATTTTTTTCATTCATATCCGACATTGTTTTTGTTTTTTTCGTTACTGCCCCCATAAAGATAATGAAGTTTAATTATTAACACAATTTTTAAATTATTTTTTTGAGACTCTAAGAAATTATTATGATATTTTAAAAGGAATAAAATTGAAAAAATCGTAAAAAATCGTAAAAAAAATTCAAAAAAATTGGGAGAAATGTCGTAAATTCATTAAAAATCATAGTAAAGTGTTATACTAAGTTTTGAATCAAACTCAACACAAAATCTATGATATTTAGGGTATACTCTCGATAATGTCCCACTACAATCCATTTTTATTTTTTTTGGACCACCAGAATCCAAATTGATAGTAGAGATTATTGCTGTCCAATCGTAAAAGTAGGGATTATTAAAATCCAATTTTCTTCTCACTGGATCCATTCCCTATATATATATATATATATATATATATATATATATATATATATGGGAAATTGGATTCTAATAATCCCTACTTTTGCAAATTGGATGTCAATAATCCCTACTTTAAATTGGATGGCAATAATCCCTACTAATATATGAGGTAAAATTGACTAATATAATACTTTCATTTAGTTAAAACACAAAAAAAAAGAACCATAATAGGTTAATTTAATTACAGTAGAACACGAGTGACTAATATATCAACTTAGGGTGACTAATGTTAGAATCCTTGATATATGTAGTTTTTTAGTTACAACAGTCACAGTCATATAACTATTATAGTCACATGTGAAAAAAAATAATCTAAGTTCCCAACTTTCCGAAATTCTTACAATAAAACATTACTAGGATTCTTATTGAATATGTATATTTTTAATTGGAGCACAATCACTCTAACAATATCAAATACTCATATCTATTTATTATGAGCTTTAACCAAATAACTAGAAAAAAAAACAACCAATACGCATAATATATTAGTCACCCCTTAGATCGTATATTAGTTACCTATAATCTAATATAAGTAATAGACATGGCGGCGCTTTTTAATTTGTTAGTCACCTAAACTTTAATACAAGTAATAATGTAATATCATAATATTAGTCAACCCTAGATGATA
The DNA here is from genome assembly GCA_029582165.1 of Portulaca oleracea. Classification (NCBI taxonomy): domain Eukaryota; kingdom Viridiplantae; phylum Streptophyta; class Magnoliopsida; order Caryophyllales; family Portulacaceae; genus Portulaca; species Portulaca oleracea. The sequence goes on from CM055887.1 coordinate 14,339,746, forward strand.
TATTAGTCACTTCTATATGAACAATTTCGACTAATTGAAACTAACAATTTTGGGAATTCTTAAATATAAAAATAAATTTGAAATTTGTTATAAAAAAAAGGTTATGAATATACAAATGAATCAAGACACACAAAAATAATATATTAGTTGATTAAAAGATAAAAAGTCATGTATGTATGTTGTATTAGTCATATAATGAGGATACCTGATTATAGTCAATTTATTATAGTCACTTTATTAATCCCAAATAGTCATATGTTATTAGTATATATATGTTGATGTTTAAAAATAAAATGTAGTCAAATATAAATGGTAACACAATCAATTTAACAATACCAAATAGTCATTTCACACTCACTAAACCAACAAAATAAACGTACAATTATAATATAATAGCCATAATGGCAATACAAACTATCCAATCATTGTTGTCATTGTAACCTCGATCTCTAACATATCCAATATATCAAAACTAAATTGGTATTGTTATTGGATATATGGTCGAATAATACACCTTAAAATGACTGAGAAACACGAATTATTGGATACATGGTAGAATAATAGTACAAATAACCAATGTCACGAGTCAACCCATTATCATCACAACTTCAATGTCATTTCCACCACCAATTTGATCCACTTCTAATGTCTCCGATCCACTTGCGGAGTTGCGGGTTTTCCATGGTTGTCATAGCAATGTTTCTAACATATCATATATATTAATGATTAATATGATGAATCTACTGCTTACATATATAATTCTTATACATAAAGAATGTGTTGGATACAAAAAAATAAAATAAAAAGGAGCATGATACACTTAATGGATGTATTATAATAATCAATTTTACATGTTGTATTAGTCACCTATAATCTAATTCAATTAGTAGACATACCATGATTTTTGCTTTTACATTTTAATTATTAAAAGATCGAGGTAACATAATATTAGTCATCCATAGATTGAATACTAGTCAAGTATATTGTAACATAGTATTAGTTACACATACATTGGATAATATTCTAATGTAAATTGATATACCTATTAAAAAAAATCTTCATTTTTTATGAGCTAATGAAAAAAAACTCCAGAGAACATAATATTAGTTACCTTTTAGTTTACATATTAGTCATCTATATTCTAACACAACTAAAACAATATCCGGCAAAAATTTTTACTGTTATCTCATAGTAATCCTTCAACCATACAATAATTTTTCAATCTTGCTATGACATGAATATTCGTCAATCTACCAATGACAACATACAATATTCCTCAAAGAATGCAACACGTGGTTGTCCATCTAAAACCGACATGAATCTACCAATAAAAAACGAAAATCCTAATCTAAGACTACCGAAACATTCACTATACTCCCATATTTCCTGAAATCCATAATCGACTACCACTACATTCTAATCTACGGTAGCCCATAGTCGGTATCTAATTAAAAGATGTTGTCTATATTTCCCGAAACGAAATTCTTCATTACATTCAACAACCAAGAAGTTTTCTGGTCGAATATCATAGAACCGAGAACCCTAATTTACAAAGTCGACTTACCTGTAAAAATGTTTTTCCGATTATGTGGTGTTGGCGACAATCGAAGTTGGGGTGATATTCGAGGACGACGGCGACTCTACAATTTTTTTGAATTTTTAGGGTTTGTTAATGGGAGGAGAGAGAAACCAAATACTGTATATATAGCGTGTGTACTACAAGCGCGGTTCAAGAGAGTGTCTTGATTTTTTTTCTTATCTTACGTGGCACCCCGTCTTACGATAATTTGACGTGAGACGGTCCTATATAAGATATATTGTAAAAAGAATGAGGATAGAAATATATAGTTTAATGAGGACACTTTTTGTAAAATTATAATCAGTAATATTTATCTTTTTTTGGTGGGAACATGTAAATTTTAAAGAAGATATTTACGGGTAGCGTTTATCAAGGAAAAGTTACGAAAGACAAGACTTAGATAGTTTGGGCATGTCTGTAGAAGAAGTGTAGATGCACCAGTTAGGTGGTGCGAGGGGATCAGGTTATCCCTAGTGCCTCGGGGGCATGGGAGGATAAAAAAGTCTATGAGGGAGATGATTATGATAGATCTTAAACACATGCGTTTAATGAAGGATATAACATTGGATAGAGAATTGTGGGGGCGTGGATTAAGGCCCCGTTCTTTTATGCGGCTGGCAAGTTGCGGTGCCACACATCGCAACTTTTCATATTCCACCACAATCTACCACAATTCACCACAATTTACTTTTTCTAATTTAATTTATCTTTTTATTAAAAGTTAAACTTTCCATATTCCACCATATCTCACCACAACCTTCCCCAACCCATCACAATCCACCACATTTCCTCCATATCGCACCGCAATCTGCCGTATAAAAGAACGGGGCCTAAGGTAGTAGGGTAAGGTTTGGTAGTAGGATAGTGTTTAGTGCTTTTATTTGCTCTTCTGTGCTGCCATTTTTACTTTGTGGCCCAATAAATTTCAACTAATGTATTCTTTATATTTTTTGTTTAACTACCTCTTATGCCAAATAATATATAACTATATAGATTTTATACCACAACAAAACACTTAAAAAAACATTTTTTTTCAAAACTCATATCATTGTCGATTTCTGAAATTAGCATCCATTTCTTGATTTCAACTCTATGAGCTTCAAAACCCGACATATAGCATTATGTGTGAATTGTGATCATGTATAAAACCCAATAAGCGTTAATTAAAAATTCAATTAGATTGTTACCAAAATCCAGTCCCTGGCATGGTTCCCAAAGGAGGGAAAATCTGTATAGCAACCAACAAGAACCACTATCATACCATCATCTCATTCTCATCTCATCTTCCCTGTTCTGTGCTAAACTTGAGGTGTCTAAGTCTAAGCCTACACAACTCCTGTTTATGAGATGAGGCTGAGGCTGCTATTTATTTATTTCCAGGTAAAGAAAACAGACTACAAACTCAGATTCTCCATCAGACTCTCCCGTCTTTTTCTTTGCTTTTTCCGGGTTTTTATCCCACATTTTTACTTCCCCAATTTTAATTTAATACTGCTACAGTAGTAGGAGTAGGTTACGTACTACTAATTATTTGCTCATTTTCTTATTAAAAAAAGAAAAATAAGAAGTATTTAATTTTCCCTAGGAAGCTGTCTTTATCCTGTGTATCTGCTCTGAATTTGTTCTGGGAAACTCTCCATATACATTTATCTCTGACAGTTGCAGGATTATCTGTCTGACAGGTGATCAGAGAAAGAGAAGCCTTGAAATCCGTGATCAAATTTGGAGGTTTCTATTTTAATTGCAAACTTACAGATTTCCATCAGAAAGTTAGCAAAACAGATTTCAGAGGTTTTAGGTTTTCACCCCCTCCTTACTCCTCAGTCCTGGAATCTGCTTTACCTTCATTCATACCCCTAGGCATTAGCTCAAAAGCTCAAATCCCCAATATTGCCTGTACGTATGTATATATTTAACACAACTCATTAAACACTCCTTTGTGAGTGGGGGTTCCATATTATTCATCCAAAATGATTTTTAATTACTCACCTTGAGGAGTTCAGAGATAGAGTTGTCAAAAATTCAAATTCAGGTAAAATTTGAGTAGTTCAAATTTGATTAATGTCACAATTTTAATGAGAAATTAATGATTGGACCCAGTTTTTTTAGATCAGACTGAGGAAGACAATTCAGACAAAAAGAAAATCAAGTCCAACTCGAGTTTGGACAATAGAAAAATAAAGATAATGTGTCTAAATGTTCAATAAATTTGATCAATGTCAAAATCAGGTCCGAACCAAATCATTTTTTTTTGAATTGGACAAAATTTTGTGACAGCGGTTCAAAATGCAATACTCTTTAGTGGTACTAATATCCTTTTGATTTTTAAAAATCTTAAAACTAATGCCTTGCAGTACTCTTTAGACCATGTTCTTTTGTGTGGTTGGTTAGATGTGGAAATGATGCGGTACAGTAAAATATGAAAAATGCAGTTGATATAGTAGGTAAAGAGACAGAATGTGGAAAATAGAGGAGAAAAATGATGAGCTATATTGGTAATGCTTGTGATAAAATGTGGTATGATATGATAAATATATAGAAGAATATTAAGTGATATGATGAGTTGTGGTACCATACCAAATTTAACGCACTAAAAAATAGGGCCTACTAATATCCTTTTGATTTTTAAATCTTAGGCCATGTTCTATACTGCGGTATTTTGCGGTATTTTGCGGTGAGGTGTGGTGAAATTGTGGTGGGGTGTGGTGGAATTGTGATATGTTATTGGTATGTGGGATAGGTGAGGAGAGAGAATGTAAAAAGTAGAGGAGAAAAGTGAGGAGAGAGAAAAATGAGGAGATAAAAAAGTAATGATTTGCGGTGAAATGTGGTGGGTTGTGGCAAACTGCGGTACCGTGTGGCACCGCAGTTTGCCAACCGCAGTATAGAACACCACCTTAGTTTATCCTTATAATTTTTAAATCTTAAAATTAATGCATCATAACATAATAGTTACAGCAAGATTTTTCATAATTTTGTACAAAAATAACACTAAAGTTTGGGTAAATTCTTAAGTAGACCGTCATCAAACTATGAATTATATTGTATATTATGGTAGACTTTGTTAAATCTACCATATATGTCAATAATATGTTATGAATATGTGTAAAATTTGGTAAATTTTTTTAAAAAAATCAATAAGTTTTGTAATAATATTGATAAATTTACAAAAAACTTTATGAAACATATTAATAAATTTATTTTGTAAAATTCAATACTTTGGAGGACCTAAATAGGTACTCCAATTAGCATTCAACAATTGGGATCTACCTAACAAAGTAGGTTCAATAATCATATATATTTTTTTTTGCATTATATCTAATGGTCTATTTATCCTTTATACATTTTTTAAAAGAAAAGTATATTGGATTACATTATTGCTGTTGTCGTATATTTTACAAAAATATGTGAGAGACTACTTTACTAGATAACCACAATTTATTAGGTGTACCCGAAAAATGTGCTCCAAATATTGTTGTTCACTTTTACTATTATGATTGTTCACTGTGTTTATTATGATTGTTCATTAATATCGTGGAACTCATAAGAAGTCAAATTCTAGAAATTAAATGACTTTTTATTAAACAAACCCAACAAGAAGTAGATGCAAGGAAGATATGTTCAATCTATAAATATTATTTACCAAGATTGAACTAGGAAAACTAAGGTGCATAAAAGGAACCACAAAACCAATTGACACTTCAAGGTAATCTTCACCAAGATGATGGAAAGGACAAGCCGCTAATCATCCATAAAAAAGAAACTTACATTCACCAATATTGACAATGGACAAAGAAAAATGATATTTGGGAAAGGGTTTTGAAATATCCAGAAATTGTATTCATAAGATAGACAAAAGTTACTGTTATAGCGACTTAAGGGTGTATTATTTATAGAGGAGGGTTAAAACCCTTCTAAAACCCGGTTGGCACGGGCATGTCATTGTTGGAATTATTTCAAGAGTATAGGAAGATTATATAGCATGAGGAATCGTGTGGTACAAGTACAAGGATCATACATAAGATAAACATTGAAAATATGGTCAACACGGGTTCATAAGAGACCAGCACGGGTTGTGCTGGTCTCCAGAGAGCAAGAAAAACGATCTTGTGCTCAACAAGGACCGTGTTGCATCAACACGGACCGTGTTGGAACCCAGAATTAGTTTTTAATGCTAATAGTTATATAGGCCATGTTTGGTAAACAACCTATTCATTGGCCTATTGCAAAAGTTGGCTTATTAGGGGGTGAAATAGGCTGTTGGGGTGTTTGGTAAACAGCCCATTCTATTAGCTTATTGGTCCCAATAAGCCATTTTTCAATAGGTTAAGGGGAGTAGCTTATTGTAAATAGTTGATTGTGGAAAAGACCATTTTGTCCAAAAGTTGTCTAAATTTACACCATATGTCATCCTAAAGCTTATTGGTCCCAATATTTGATGCATATTTATCATATTAGTGATAAAGGGTATAAATGGAATAGTAAAATTTTTTTTAGAATCAACTCACTTTATCAATCACAACTTTTTCAAACAGCCAATCCAAACAGCCAATACAATCAGCCAACAACAATCAGCCAATGCAATCAGCCAACAGCCAACAGCTATCAGCTGTTTGCCAAACAGGGCCATAATCTTGTGTATTAAATTTATAATATCAATATTAAGCTCGGTATTAAGATCCAACAGTTATATTATCATGACCAAGTCAAAGTCTTAATTCTTCATTAAGGACCTTAATTATGCCTTTGACTAAGGGGTGTGATTAGGGAGTGGAATTCTCCTATAAATAGGAGACATTTCCAAGCCATTTGAGATCATCATCTTCTTTTATCTATAATCATATTTATCATTCTTGTTTAAACTGCAACTATACTTAAGTGATTTAAGTGAGAAACCATTTACTTGAGTGTTACAAGAGCTAAGTTTTATCCCTTTGAACATTTACGGTATAGTAAATAGTTCTTAAGGAAAGTGAGTACGATCCACGACTCTTAGTGATATCCAAGCGAGTTTCCATTGTTTTCTATACCTTTTACTCCTTTTCCTCTAACAATCTTAAGAACTATTTAGTTATGTCCTTGCTTCGTGATATGTCTAGCAATTTCCAAAAGCTAGAACGCTTTGAAGGAGTGGATTTTTGGCGTTGGCAAAGCAAGATGCATTTTTTGCTAACTACTCTCAATGAGGCCCATGTGCTTAACATTGAAATTTCTCACAAGGTGTCTCAAGAACCTTCGACAAGAAGGCATAAGCTTCATCATCTACCGAGGAGCCTTCCTAGGATATAACCGACAAGACTTCCACGGGTGAAGACAAAGGCAAGGAATAAGGGAAGGACAAGACGCCTATGGAAGATGCGGAGGCTACTCGGCAAAGGATAAAGATGGAGAATGATGAATACATTTGTAGAGGATGCATTCTCAACGGGATGAGCGATACTCTCTTCGATGTCTATCAACATGTGGAGACGGCCAAGAAGCTTTGGGAGATGCTTGAGGCTAAGTATATGTCGGAAGACGCATCAAGTAAGAATTTTCTTGTTAGTCAATTCATGAAGTTTAAGATGGATGATAATAGGAAAATTCTAGATCAATTTCATGAGATTCAACATATTTTGAGTAACTTCAAGCAACACAATTTAAACATGGATGAGTCTATAATCCTATCTTCCATCATTGACAAATTACCTTCTTCTTGGAATGAGACTAAAAGGACGCTCATGCACCGGAAAGAGACTATGTCTCTTGAGGGTTTGGCTAACCATCTTTTGGTTGAAGAAGAGTTATGCCTACAAGATGGTACCAAAGAGCAATCTAAGGTCCATGTGGTGCAAGAGAATAAGGGAAACAAGAATAACAATAGGAGCCACAAAAAAACTAGCAAGGGAGTTCAAAAGCTTAAGCAAGTTTGTTGGAAATGTGGCAAGCCGGGGCACACAAAGAGAGAGTGTTATCAATGGAAAAAGAAGCATGGTCTTTTGAACAAAGATACATGTAAGGGCAAGAGTAAGGAGAAGAAACCCAATTCCTTTGTAGCCATGATTAAGGATCATATCAACATGGTTTCCATTGGTTGTAACGATTGGTATATAGACTCGGGCGTTTCAAGGCATATCTGCATTGACAAGAGTTTATTCAAGACTCTCAAACCAGCGGATGATGGTGTAAAACTCTACATGGGAAACAACCATCCGGTTAAAATTGAAGGCATTGGGCAAGTAGAACTCGTTTTCACTTCCGGTAAATCTTTGCTTTTGAATGATGTGTATTTAGCTCCAGATGTTTGTAAGAATCTTGTATCCGATTATCTTCTTAGCAAGTTTGGTTTTATGCAAGTTTATGATGGATATAACTATGTACTTTCCAAGGGAGGGACATTTGTGGGGAAGGGATATGCTTATGGAGAAATGTTTAAGTTGAATGCTAAAAGTAATAAAGATGACATGATTCCCGCTTACTTGCATGTGTCTAGTTTAAATAAGTCTTTTCTATGGCATGCTAGATTAGGACATGTGAACTTTAGAACGTTGAAAGAAATATCTAATCTTTATTTGATTCCTAAGTTGAGTAATGACATAGAAAAGTGTAAGACATGCATGCTTAACAAAATCACTAAAAGTTCATTCTCAAGTATAAAAAGGACTTCTAAATTACTTGATTTAATTTATAGTGATTTAGGAGATTTTCATAGTATGCCTTCTATAGGTGGTAAGAAGTATTATATGACTTTCATTGATGGTTATCCTAGATATTGTTAAGTTTATCTTTTGAGTTCTAAAGATGACACACTTGAAAAGTTTAAGGTTTACAAAACTAGAAGTGTGTTACAATGTGAGATCTTGATTAAAGTTTTAAGATCGGATAGGGGAGGAGAATTTTATAATTCAAAGTTTTTCCAAGAAATAGGGATTGTTCATGAGACAACCGCCCTGTATACACCACAACAAAATGGGGTTGCGGAAAGGAAAAATAGAACTTTAAAAGAAATGGTGGATTCTATGTTGTCTAACTCCGGTTAAAGTAATGAATTTTGGGATGAAGCCATGTCAACGGCTTGTGATATTTTAAATAGAGTTCCGTGTAAAGGGAATTCTAGTACCCCGTATGAGTTGTGGAATAAAAGAAAACCAAATCTAAAGTATCTTAAGATTTGGGGTTTTAGGGCCATTGTAAGGGTCCCGGAACCTAACAAAAGGAAATTAGGTGAAAGAGGAATTGAGTGTATCCTTATAGGCTACGCTCAAGATAGCAAAACTTATATGTTTTTGGTGGTTGAGCCAAATGAGTACATATCGGTGAATACCGTTATGGAATCAATAGATGTTATTTTTGATGAGACTAGGTTCTCTTCAATTCCTAGACCTAAAGACATAGTTCAAGAAATTGTTCCTCTTATTGAGCCATGTGATGAAAATCATGAGGATACTTCTATACAAGATGATCTTCCAAGTCATGATGTTATTCATGATGAAGAAGATGAAAGTATTGAATTAAGAATGGGTAAAAGAGCAAGGAAACCAAAGGATTTTGGTTCGGACTTCTATGTTTATTTGGTAGAAGGTTCAAGAGACTTAGTTGAAAGTGAGATACTATAGATAAAGATCTAAAGGCTTTTAAGGAAGCTATGCAATCTCATGATGCTTCTTTTTGGAAAGAAGCGGTACAAGATGAGATTGATTCTATAAGGGAAAACAATGTTTGGATATTGGTTGACCTTCCTTCGGGAAATAAACCAATTACCACTAAATGGATCTTTAAAAGGAAAAGAAGAGTAGATGGTACCGTTGAGAGGTAGAAAGCCTGGTTGGTTGTAAGGGGTTTTACTCAAAAGTATGGTATTGACTACTTTGATACATATGCACCGGTAGCAAGGATAACCTCAATACGTGTGTTGTTGGCTTTAGCTACTATCCATAAGCTAGTAATCCATCAAATGGATGTCAAAACAGCATTCCTAAATGGAGAACTAGAAGAGGAAGAGTATATTTAACAACCCGAAGGGTTTATTATTGAAGGTCAAGAGAAGAAAGTTTGTAAACTTATAAGGTCCTTATATGGACTTAAACAAGCACCTAAGCAATGACATCAAAAGTTTGATGAAGTAGTGCTTTCAAGTGGATATAAGATCAATGAATCAGATAAGTGCATATACTATAAGTTTGAGAATGGTAAAAGGGTGATTATATGCCTATACGTTGACGACATGTTGATCTTTGGGACTGACATGGAACAAGTTAATAAGACCAAAGAACTTCTATCCTCAAAGTTCTCTATGAAGGACATGGGTGAACCGGATGTAATTCTTGGTATTAAGATCATTCGAAATAATGATGGAATAAGTTTATCTCAAGAGCATTACATTGAGAAAGTCTTAAATAAGTTCGGAGGTGAGAATGTATATCCGATAAGTACACCTTACGATTCAAGTAAGAAGCTAGAGAAGAACTTAGGTTCTCCGGTTGATCAACTTGAATATGCTAAGTTGTCAGGAAGTCTCATGTATGCTATGACAAGTACAAGGCCAGATATTGCTTATGCAATGGCATGTTAAGTAGGTTTACAAGTAATCCGAGCTATATGCATTGGTTTGCAATTAAGAGAGTATTAAGATATCTAGCTGGTACTAAAAGTTATCAACTCACTTATAAAGGAGAACCTTCGGTATTAGAAGGCTATTCATATGCGAGTTGGATAAATAAAGGAGATTTTTCTTCTACCACTGAATGGATATTCCTATTAGGAGGTGGAGCGGTATCTTGGGGATCTAAGAAACAAGCTAATATAGCGGACTCCACTATGTCTTCGGAATTAGTAGCATTATATGCTACTTGTAAGGAAGCGGAATGGTTAAGGAATTTGGAAATACCTATTTGGTATAAGCCAATGACTCCTATTACAATTCATTGTGATAGCAAGACTATTCTCGATGTTGTATATAGTCATGTATGCAATGGCAAGTCAAAGCACATTGATCTAAGACATGCTTATGTACATCAACTAATAAGAGATGGAGTAGTGACTTTAAGGTTTATCAAATCAAAAGAAAACTTAGCTGATCCTTTAACCAAAGATTGTCTAGAGATTTGATACAAGGAACTTGAAACGGGATGAGTTTAAGTATAACTCAAATTTCTACTAATCATAACAAAGACTCAACTTTACGATTTGGAACACCACCAATTTCTAAAGTTCAAATGACTACAAGGTTTTCAGATTAGTAGGAAGCATCAATTTTTATCCTAAGGTCAAGTGATGCTTAGAAATCTGTAATGATCAAGAGGTTGAGTAGTAATACTCTTAATAGACTTAGTGGAAAGCTTAATTAGAGGGGTGGTACATTACAAATTTTACCTATGTTTGTGTTATGTGTGGCCGCATAAAGGAACTATGAGCTAGAGTTCCGAAACACTTATGAAGAATAAGGACACAAGGTCGGATAATAATGTCAAAGTATCAACACTTAAGATTAAAAATGTATGTGTATTATGAGTATAGTTGGTCAATATAATTCCAAAGTTCAAAGACATGTCTACTTTGTGATTTGGATAAATTTTGGCTCATATATACTAAGTGAAAAGTTCAAGGAGCAATCTACTTTTCATTATGCATATGTTTTGTGGGTTTCTTGAGTGATTACAAGTTAAAGTATATTTCAAATGGCGGGGGTATTAGCTCCTTAAGTAAGATCATTTCAAGGGTTTTACATACTCTTGAAATGACAGGGGATTGTAGGAATTATTTAAAGAGTATAAGAAGATTATATAGCATGAGGAATCGTGTAGTACAAGTACAATGATCATATATAAGATAAACATTGAAAATATGATCAACACGAGTTTGTAAGAGACTAACACGGGTCGTGCTGGTCTCCAGAGAGCAAGAAAAACGATCCTGGGCTCAACATTTATATAATCTTGTGTATTAAGTTTATAATATCAATATTAAGCTCGGTATTAAGATCCCACAACTATATTATCATGACCAAGTCAAAGTCTTAATTCTCTATTAAGGACCTTAATTATACCTTTAACTAAGGGTTGTGATTAGAGGATAGAATTCTCCTATAAATAGGAGACATTCTCAAGCCATTTGAGATCATCATCTTCTCTTATCTATAATCACATCTGTAATTTTTGTTTAGACTACAGCTATACTTGAGTGATTCAAGTGAGAAACCATTTTCTTGAGCGTTACAAGAGCTAAGTTTTATCCCTTTGAACATTTACGGTATAGTAAATAGTTCTTAAGGAAAGTGAGTACGATCCACGACTCTTAGCGATATCCAAGTGAGTTTCCATTATTTTTTTTTATACCTTTTACTCCCTTTCCTCCAACATTCAGAAGGTGCCATGACTGTGCCCCTCGAATTCTGGGCGAAAAGAACAAAAGTTCCTCGTGCTAGCCCCAAAATGGCAAAAGAAAAAAAAAACGAGGCTTGACACTCCCATGACAATGATGTGTCACAAGCGTGCCAAAGCCTTGGCCAAGTAACTCCAACCCAAAGAGGGGTCAAGGCTATGACCTACTGCTGGAACTTCCACGAATTCTTGTTTCCTTCCTAACTTCTTCCAATCAAGACCTGAGCCCTTAGAGGTGAAAATAGGGTCAAGCCTGAGTTGAGGATTATTGTTGCAGAAGTCGACCCGACCCATCATATTCACGGTGCCTAAGCGGTGGCCCATGAGGCCATGAAAAGTGAAAGAGGGCCGTTGTTGAAGGCCTATACATAATAATGAGAAATTGGATGTCCCGGGTCCAGGCATTGATCCAATCCTCTTGCAAGGGATCATTGGAAAGTTGATTTCTTCCAAAACAAGAACCCGGGGGGGGGGGGGGGGGAAGAGGGGAGGGCACTGCATCGATATTCTTGTTATATGTTTTTGCGTTTGCAATATCTATTGAGAATATGTAATTTCATCTCTTCTTGACTGAATATTTTTTGGAATGGAAATTCTATTTTCTACATTGTGATTCAAATTGGTTCTAGATTGTGATGTTTGAATTTAGATGTAGACTGTGCATGTGGTTGGATGTTTGCTTATGATATAACTTTGTTGTCTTCGTTCTGAGTTGTTTGTATAACATTGGAATCTTAAATTTTCTTGGGTAACACCCTATTTGTTTGGACGATGTAAGAAACTCTGGTGATTCTTTAGTTTGTTGTTTATACATTTAATTGGTATAATCATATGTCTCCCTCCTTTGATATGATTCCGGAGGTATGAGTTGACAAAAAAAAGTAAAATATTAATTAAATTAATGATATGTCAGCAAGTTCAAATAAACATGCATGCTTTAAGTTTCTGTAGATTTGTTTATTTGGAGTTTTTGACAATGACATTAATTTAGTCAATATTTTAACCTTTTTGGCCAACTCATCTCCTCAACCAAGTCAGCTACCTTCGAATCAATTTTGGGTGCATTATTGTCCAACGCCCGTAAAGTACAATATATTATTGTCCAATAAAAAAGTTTGGAACATTATTGTCCAACACCCTTAAAGTCCAGTATATTAGCGTCCAAAAATCCTTAATTTTAAAATAGGAACTTAGCATAATCAGCTTGGATATGGGTAAATATTTGAGTCTAGCTTGAGGAGAGCATTAGTTCTTACACTTTAACAAGCTTAATTTTATGCCTTTTAAATTTAGGATGGATGGCCTTAGATCAACTTGAGTTATATCCCATTTTGGAGATTGAAGTTGATGATGGAAGGTTCTGTTGCTACTGGTTATATATTTGAACATTACAATAGTTTTGCTAGAGTGCTTTTTTAGATGGAGTTTCTACTTGTTTGTTGAACTTTGCCAAGTCATTCAACTATTCCCAATATTGTTTATTATTTTTTCGAAAAAGAAGATGGTTCAACTAGACTCTTTGAATTGTTTCTCAAGTCGAGTATCATCTTATTTGTTGAACTTGCTATGACACTCAAAAAAACTCTTTAAGCGATGTTGATTTGTTCCTCTTAAAAAAGTATTCTGACATAAGATCGAATCTCCATTTATTTTATTTTTCAATCTTTATCTAATATATATATATATATATATATATATATATATATATATATATATATAAGGTTTTAGTAAACGTGTTGATTGAAGTATATGTATGTTTATTTCATTGAGTACGTTCTTTTCTATTTGAGGAGGGTTAGGTCGTTAATTGTGTACAAAGGTTCTTTTAAGTTAGCTACATCTTTTCCTTTGGAGAGATTCCTTTCTTGTTTAATTTCAAACTATTTTATGAGGTGGAATAATGCCTAGTAGGAATCCAACAATATTTAGAGGGATCTTTGCCCCACAAAATTTCTATTTCTATTTTTTGTTTTGTTCTTCACTAGATCTCTGTTTGTTTTCATTAGAGATTTAAGTGTTGCAATCTTTCAAGTCTCATGATCCCGATCACCCCTCAATTGATTCCTCTCATTCTTCCAAGCACATGAAATCTTGTTAGAGAATGTCATTTCTATATGCAACCAGTCTTCTAATAAAAGGGGTTATTTGAGCACCATTTCAACAATAGTAAGATACAATTACCAAAATGAATGCAAGTTCCATTAGTGAAACTCTCTATAGAAAGAAGTTATGGATAAAAGAAGGTTCTTAGGCAAACAATGCATCTTTGTATTTTGAAGGTAGTCTTACACAACAACATGGCAGCCAAAACGTGACCGTTTTCAACAGTCGAAAAGAGTCCTAAACGGCCGCTCCAAGAGGCGTGCGACTGTTCATTAGTGAACATACACTTTGGTCACCTTTCGATGGTTGTTTGGCCAAATGCTCGATTGCTGAATGAAAGGTCGCAAATTAGCTATTGTTCAACGATCATGCATTTGACCAAAAACACAAATTAAACCCAACTACATTTGAATCAAACCAAGAACACGTTAATCATCAAAACCAACACGCATAATCGAGCCAATAAACAGATCGAGAAAGAGAAGAAGAGGACATGCATTAAACTTAAGCCAGATGCGAAATCAAGAGAACTGAAAATAACCCTAGAAAATAGCTTTCAAATTGAATCAAAGGTTCGAATAACAACATTCAAGACAAATTTGCAATTATAGGTGAAAATTGACATGAATAAAACCTAAATCTAACTCTAACCTAAAAATCGAAAACCCTAAAAATTTGGGATCTGTGAGTTGTCACCCCCGCACAGTCCACCCCCTGTTTGAGTCCTTTTTGCTTTTATACTCGGACCGCACCTTCGATCTTTGATTTTCATCCCTTGCTCTTCTCTTTGCATCGAATGGTGGAGATTGTTCTTGAAATGGAGATGACCCACTACTTCTAGAGGTTTCTTGGTCGATTTGCAACCGAATATGAGGTGAAGGAGAGATGTAAATGAGAGATAGGTGATGAAGTGAGATGGAGAAGGAGGGTGAGATGAGAATTGATAGATGAAATCGCCGAAGGGTTGAGGGGTGAGGTATTTGAGTTGTTTTTTTTTTAATTTTCGAATGGAGTTTTCGATAATAAAAATTGTATGACGGTTCAACGAACGATCACTATTTAATTGTCGTTCAGTGAAAAGTCTCTAGTTAGCGACCATTGAGTTAGCCATCGTTAACTAATGGTCACTACTTAGTGACCGTTCAGTGAACAATGTCTAATTTGTGATCGTTCAACGAGCGGTCTCTAACAAACAGTCGCACGTCTTTGTTTTTGTGATAGTTCACTTATAGGTCGCTAGTGACATTCATGTTTCAGTGGCCATGTTGTAGTGTTAATAAGCTTTGTCGGACATATTCTTCCGAAGTTTCGTTCTCCATTATATTCCATATCAAATTATTAACAAAGGGGATACATAGTAGGGTATCTCCAAGATTTTCGTTTCAATAATTGACGTTACGGTTATGCAATTTTAGGTTCGTTTTATATATTGGACGTTTGTCATGTAATGGTTACTGTAGACATCGGGATTTGCACCGACATAATCACTACCCGTCAAAACTCAGCAAGTCATTTGGACCAAACACCAAAATGGGTCATTGGGCCCATGGGATCAGCAGCGTGGGCCCAGCAGAACAACACAACCCGCCTACGTGCAATAAAACCTGTAGGGGTTTTAATTCTCAGAAGCAGCCCAAAAGAAAACAAGCGGGCCAAAAGGCGCCTCCGACCCAGATAACTTATAAAACCCGCGGGGGTTTTAATCTCAGTAGAGGCCCCCCTATTTTGCCAGCCATGTCAGCGATCTGTGTGACAAGGTTTAAAACCCGCGGGGGTTTTAATCTTCGAAGTTGGCGCCAGAAATCACTCCCATGCAAACCCCACGATTTTAGCCCACGTGGTTGACCTGCTTTGACCTCCCAAAACCCGCTGGGGTTTTGTGATTGCATGGGAGGGCATGATCGTTGAGATATGTCTCCCACCATTTCCCTCCAAAACCTCCATCCTTCACCTATAAATACCCCCACCATTTTCACTAACCACAAGCAACAATCTCCATTATTCTACCCAAACTCTCTCACAATCTAATCTCTCCATAAAACCTCCATACACTCACTCTTATTCTCTTCATTATATCAATTCTCCCTCTATAATTCTCTCAATATTATCATCTTCATAGCATACCACCCTCCTAACCATTCTCATACACACATCCTTCCATCCTAGTTCCAAGCCGAAGTCAAGGCAAGGGATCAACTTTCATCTCGTCCATCACCTTTAAGCGAGGTTTGCTTTCATCATCCATTATTGTTATATTTCACCATGTAATTTATGCTTTAATCTCCTTACTTGTACATGTTCGTTTTTGTAAAATAAAACTGCATTGTCTTGTATCGCATGTTCGGAATGTAATTTTGCGAAATTAATTAAACTTCTCCATGCTCTCTTTCACTTCAATTTCGATTTTAGTAGAGTCTGTTTCTAACAGGCGGATTCAAAAGTTCTTATAATTCTCGAGTCCGTAACCTTACCCCCGAACTTAGAAATCGGGTTTCGTAGACCGAATTTATTTATTTGATTTTATGGTTTGTCGATTTCCTTAAATCGGCTGGCGACTCTTTAACTTTTTTACAACCCGTTTAATTATTCAAGATACACTAATTTGCATCAAAATATTTAAAAATAATTTAATACATTCTTCTCACCAATCCAAGGCTAAACCCGAGAAAATGGGCCAGAAATTGATAAAAGCCTCGCGTGTTCTATCAATTTCTACCCAAATTTCTCTGGGCCGAGGAAATACACGGTCTAGTCCAGGGACTGTCAAAACCCCTGTGGGTTTTGACAATTTCTGGCGGCCCGTTTGCTTCTTCCTGGGCCTGGATCTGGTATTTGGGCCGGTATCGAGTCATTATTAAAATGTTATGGTGCAGTTTCGAGTATTTAAATAATAAAAAACGGATTTGTAAATAAATAAAGTTTCATCACCCCGAAAACGAATTTTGAAAATAAAATTTATCCTTATTTAAATATTAAGCAACCTTAGTCGGCTCCCGATCACCTAAGTAGCGCATCCGAAACGATTCCCCCGAATGGGGAATTTTCCGGGTACCTACAGCTACCTTTTGGGAGACATTAGTTCTCTTATATTTTCCTCTCTCATTCAAAAGGATGAACAAGTTAGGCACCTTTTGTGATAGGAGATGTGTAACCACATGTTAGACCTTCTTCTTATGATAAGGGAAAGTAAATCCACATAACTTCCCTTGCAGAAAAATCCGCTCACCTTTTATTATCGTAAATTCTCCAAATTATAGATCTCGAACATGTGCAATTACCTTTCACGTATGCTAAGACCCATCATAATTTTTTTTAGTGATGGAAATACAAAAGGGTACGTTTGTGTATGACTCATATCAATTAGCACAAGGATTAATTCTTATATTCTCGCTTCTTTCTGTGGTGTTATCTACATCCACACCAGTTCTTTTTTCTTTGGATGTAGGGGAGGGTTGGCAACGGGAGGCTCAGGCTCAAAGCATTTTGTGAGCCACACCTAAGATTGTGGAGGTTATAACCTATTTTAGTTATAGTAGGTAACACGAACCTGATTAGATTTTTAAGGTCCCTCACAAATGACTGACTTAAGCTAGGATATGCTTATTATGATCCATATTAGTTAATTTTTACAATTTATTAATTTTTGTACAAAATAATTAGTAGATTCTTAAATTCATTGATTCAATCAATCCAAGTATAAAACTACCGAGATTAGGATTGGAACACAAAAATGACATACCCAAGAAATAATGTCGTCAGACATAACTGGGTTACTTCATAGACATAACTGGACAGAATGTTGTGAGGCAGTTTTTTGTCACATATCCATATGAATGTGATTTCATATCATTCTACTTGCATAGTTTCTAAATAGATTTAATTGATTAGCTTATATTAGTCGCTAACTGATTTTGTAAAAAGTTAATTGTACATTATAGAAAGACCTGGCAAAACTGGCTCGAGACCCGCTCCGAAATGACCCAACCCAAACCTGAACCGACCACCGAAACATTGAACCGACGATGACCCAAGACCCTACAATGAACCGGTCCAAAACTTAACCGAACCTATGACTCGATTTAAACCAACACCGAAGTAGATATGAACTGACTAAAACCCGAACCGACTTAAGCTTGAACCCAGTCTGACTCAGGAAAATTGAAGCAAATTAGAGCCGACCCAAACCCCAATTGTACCTAAACCGAATGTTGACCTGATATAGACCCGCACCGAAAAAGACACAGATCGACCTAAACCCGAACCGACTCAAACACGAACCCATTCAGACTCGATAAAAATGACCCGAACACGAATCGGTTCAAACCTTAATTATACCCGAACCTAATTAAATTCAAACATAAACAACTCGAATAGACCCAAACTAATTCAAACCAAAATTTTTAATGATAGTATGACTGTATGACACAAATCTCGACAATGGAATGAGCGAATGTCTAGCCAAATCCTTCGCATCACTGAAATATGAAAACATGACCTTAGCCAATGGAATGGGTGAATGTCTAGCCAAATTCTTCATATCACTGAAATAAATATAAAATCATGAGATCGATGCTTAATAGGCATTAGCCAGTAGTCGCTCAGAAAAGAACTAGCTTATGTTGTTATGTTCATATGTACATTCACTTTGTTGTATATTTGATTTTTAATGCTCTTTAATAGTTTCTAGTAAAATTACAAATTCAAACATTCATGAAAATCATACCACAAGCCTATACTTTGAAATAATGCTAATGTGGTTTCTAGATAGCTAGTAAAAAATATTCGTACTTGAAAAAATGCGTTCACCAAGTAATGATAAGTTTAAGTTCAATTAGTATTTTAACTTTTTATTTTAGACATTTATTTTTTCATGTGACTCCTGCCCAATTCCAATTATACCTTACCAGATTCTTAGTCAACTAGAGGTTGACCCAACCCGAATCTTTAGATGACCAATGGTTGACCTGACCCAAATTTTACTCGACTTGAGGTTGGCCCGACCCGACGTTGACCTGCCCCCAATCTTACGCAACCCGATGTTGACCCGACCCGAATATTAATCGGCTTGAGGTTCACCTGACCCGAGGTTGATATGGAACATTGAACCCATAGATGACCCGACCCATAACTGAACTGATCCAAAATAATGCAACCCAATGTCGAACCGAACCTTACCCACACTGCACCTTGTTCGAACCAAATGGATTGACCCGGACTTTGCCCCAACCCGAACTTTACCCATACCCATACCTGACCCAAATTATAGTGACCCAAACATACCCAACCTAACCTCTGTCGACCCATACCCAACCCAATGGACCCATTTTCCAGGTCATATTATATACTCCCAAAAGCGAAATAGAGATTAAGTGATCAAAGATGAAGTAACAAATTTCATATTGAAAACCAACAATTTGTCTGTCAAAACGAACTTGCATACAAAAGACAAATTGTCATATTACAATTAAACAAAAGAATAATGAAGAACGAAAATTTACAAATAATACATGGAACATAGGAGTAGTTTTAGGGGACCTACCTCATACTAACATGACCATTCTAAACTAGCAAAATAGCCTTAGAGTTTTTTTTTAAAATTTTTTTTTTATGAGAGCGGAATGATTCAAGTGATTTTGATAAAGTACTCAGATTTTCAACCTCGAGAAATAAGGGTAGGAATGATCTCTATTTAAAGTGGGCAACAAATCTAAGTTTAAAGTTTGTGGCATGAAAATGAACTCATCTTCGATGATGTCATCAAAAGTTTTCATTAGGTGTTCCTCAAAATTATTATTTTCTTAATCCCCAATTATTAGAAAACACTGCATAAATTTTTGGGCTAAAATAACATCATGAGGAATTTTACAAAAATCAGCCAGACCCAAAAATGAACACCATATATAGGGTGTTATGGTAGGTGATGCCATACAACGTTATTGGCAGAAACATTGTACGACGTTTGAGGCAGCTTGATGAGAACATCGTTGTGTGTTCTGTCATGAGCTGGACTCTACCCAACGGGTCGAGTGTATTTTGGGTTCGGGTAAATACCGGCGGTGTATTTCAATTTCGGGTCAACCCAACGGGTTATGATTGCGACCTTTTTTCCGTTTTTTCTTTTTATGAAATGATCTCTAAATACTACTTTTTGTACAATGTACATAATAAAATATGATTATCTTCTAGTAACGATAGATTATTGTAACTATTTTAACTTAAATTAAAGAAATAACAAATGAATAAATTGCGCTTATAGTTTAATAATTAAAAGTTCCAATAAAAACTCACAAATTTTAATAAAGTTGAACTTAAAAAGTTAATTTTTCGAGCCAAACGGGCGGGTCGAGTTTGACCCGCTAATTTTCGGGTCAGGTATATTTCGAGTTTGGTTGAAAAAATTGTGTTCAAAACCCAGAAATTTCGGGCGGGTTATCGGGTCGTGTCAGAAATTGCCAGGTCCCCCGGCCCGTCCTGGGCCGCGGACATTACCGGGAACGACTTCAAGGGTTGCTGACAAACTTTGCAAATATTATGGCATGAGTTCGATTCTTGATGGATGCAATTGTGGGAATTTAGTACCTTTCTCTTAGTTTTACTGTAATACCTCGAGTATGTGGATAAAGTGTTGCCTAAAAGGATCGAAATGACTACTTATATCACCAAGGTGCACCTTCTTTTATGGTAGCTCATCCGTTGAGAACTCCTCAGTTAAGCGTGCTTGGCGGGGAGTAGTCTCAGGATGGGTGGCCTCCTGGGAAGTTTTCCCAGGCAGCGTGTGAGTGAGGACGAAACACGCTGGAAAGACTCTTGGTGATTTGTGGGGCCAGTCAGCAATCCTTGAAGTCGTTCTCGGTAATGTCCGCGACCCGGGAGGGGCCGGGGCGTTACACCCCCCAGTTTGTTACTACTTTGCCTGCAGGTGACTCAAGTTAGGAGTCACGGGCACAACCACCTTGGTCACGGTCATGACCTTGATTTTCCTTCCATGATTAGTCTTTTGAAGACTGTGAATGTTGGACCCAAAGCACGTCACGGTCGTGACTCTTTTTGTATTATGTTTGCCGCAACTGTGATGCGCCTCTCCATGCCCGCGAGTACCCTGCCAAGAACAGGGTCACGCCTGTTATCCTGTGAAGAATTCCTTCGATCGCACGTTGTTCTTGAAGTCACGATTGTGACAAGGGCATGTCGCGTCCGTGACCCAGTGAATCTCAGTGACCCCTTGCGCAAGACACTGGGTCACGGTTGTGACAGGAAATTCATGCCTGTGACCTTCCAGTTTTTGTTGGCTAACGTAATTTTAATTAGGGGCAACTTTGTCTTTAAACTTTGTATTACTTTAGCTAAGTTGCTCCAATGTTAACCCTCTTCCTTATATAGGATTAGTTTGGCTGTTAAGTTGTAATCAACTTATGGTAATTTTACCCTTTTTAGTTAACCTCTCTTAGGATTTTAGCTCCCTTCCTTACCTATATATTGGTAATAAACTTAGGATAATTAATGATATTTTATTTTTGAGACCACTCTAAACTAACCAAATTCTTCATTTGGTGATGAGATTAAACCTTTCCTTTATAGATTAGTCAAGATGCAGTTATGGTGGTTGTTGATAGATTCTCAAAGATGGCGCACTTCATTGCTTGGGAGAAAACTAATGATGCGTCCGTTATCATTTCTCTCTTTTTCAAAGAGATTGTGAGACTTCATAGTGTCCTGAGGAGCATTGCTTGGGAAAAAATTTCTTAGCCACTTTTAGAGATCTTTATCGAACTTATTGGGTATCAATATTCTCTTTAGTACCTCACATCACCAACAAACGGACGGAGAAATTGTGGTAACCAATAAAACTCTCAGCTTTACTTCGAGATTGGTAGGGAAGAATCTACGAGGTTGGGATGTGAAATTGTGTCATGCCAAGTTTGCTTATAATCGGGCACCCCCTTTTTGCAACGGGGCGGTCCCCGTTTGAGGTTTGTTATAGCATCAATCCTGTCAGTCTACTTGAGCTCCTCCTTTTACCTATGGAGTCGAGAGCAAGTGTAGGAGCTAGTGAGAAGGCGAGAGAAGTGAATAAGCTTCACGGGAAAATCCGGGCACGGATTAAGGAGGTATATGAAATATACAAGGGTAGTGTAAATACACATCGGAGGCAAATTGTTTTCAAACGGGGGGATCTTGTGTTACTTCACCTTTGAAAAGAAAGATTTCCCTCAAGGAGAAAAACAAGCTTATGCCGAGGAGTGAGGACCTCTTCAAGGTCTTGGAGCGAATAAATGACAACGCATATACTTGAGATCTTTCGAGGCCATGGGTGTGTCCCCTATCTTCAACGTTGACAATCTAACTCCTTACATTGAGGAGAATGAGGCCAATGAGGATTTGAGGAGAAATCCTCTTCAAGAATGGGAGGATGGAGCGAGCCAGGGTCCTTATTCGAACCTTATTGCAAGGGCAAAGCATATCGCCTCCAAGAAGTAAGATGAGCTTCAATTCCATTTAGATCAGGTATTGGGACGGACGTTTACGACCATACGATGGATGGGCCAGGAACCCCTGTAGGGGGGGGGGCATTTTCCTAATCATTACAAATAAAGGAGGGACCGAGGTGGTGACCTTTTGGGAGAAAGGAGTGTCCTTAATTGGGTGTTCAACAAGAGGTCACAAGCGTGACCAAGAGGTCACGACTGTGACCCACAGTTTGTTGTTTCTTTAGCTGGAGGTGACTCAAGTTAAGAGTAAAGGACATGACAACCATGGTCATGATCGTAACCCTGACTTTCCTTCCATACCTTAGTCTTTTGAAGACCGTGAATGTTGGACCAATAGCAGGTCACGGTGGTGACCTTTTCAGGTCACAACCATGACTCTTTTTGCATCAAGTCTGTCACGACTGTGACCTACCTCTCCACGCCCACGACTTCCCTGCCAAGAATAAGGTCACGCCCGTAACTTCGTTGGTCATGCCCATGACCCTGGGAAGAATTCATTCAATCGTACGATGTTGTTGAGGTCATGATCGCGACAAGGGTATGTCACACCGTGACCCAGTGACACCGGGTCACGGTTGTGACCTTCCATGGTCATGCCTGCGGCCTTTAGTCGGCTAAGTAATTTTAATTAGGAGCAATTTTGTCTTTAAACTTTGTATTGCTTTAGCTAAGTTGGCCCAACTTTAGCCCTCTCCCTTATTTAGGATTAATTTAGCTTTTAATTTGTAATCAACTTAGAGTAATTATGCCCTTTCTAGTTAACCTCTCTTGGGGTTATAACTCCCTTCCTTACCTATATATGGGTGATTGGAAAAGAGAGAGGATTAACTTTTGATGATTAATGCTATGTTATTTTTGAGACCGTTCACAAACTCTCTCTCAAATCTTTATATTCTTTTCATTTGGTGGTGAGATTAAGCCTTCTCTTTATTAATTTGTTGTGGATTTCCTTTTGCAAATCATGGTGGGTTGATCAAATCTTGGGGATACTTTGCTTTATCTAAGATTATATCTGGTGTTCAAGGTGTTCTTTGTTGGGTTTTATTCAAGTTCTATCAAAGTTGTGATTATTTGTAAGTTTTCATTCACAAGGTCAAGACCACTAAAGCAATGAGTTAAAATTTCCACTGTGTCATGCTCCAGGATTATTAGGAGTTTATATGTTGTTAGAATTGTTTTCTTTTTTTTTTTAAAAAAAAAAAATTGGGCCTTAAAATTACACAACCCACAATGTCTCTTCTCATTTCAAACGTTTAAGCAAACAACTTTTACTCACTCTTCCCTCCCTCTCACCGTCTCCCTGTCTCTACTTGCCTGCCGGATGTCTGTCGCCCGCACCACCACCGACACAGAACATCGGCCGCCAGATGCCTCAACTAGGGACCACCACTCCTCCTCCCTTGTCTTGTGTTCTCCTTTGGTATTTTCTCACTCCCCATTGAAGGTAAAGCCCTGACCTAATTCTTTTCAAATCAGATTTTAGAAGTTAATTCTCAAATTTTGTTGTTTTTCTTTGTTATTTTGGTAAGTAATGGTGGATCATACCTTGGTTTTGTCAATTGACTTTGAATTTGGTGATAAAATTGATGGAATGTGAAGCACGGTGTAATAACCCAAAGAAAATCTCTCCTTAATACATGTTAATTAGATTAATTAATCAAGATTAAAGATAAATCATGAAATAAATTAAGCGCGCGCTCCTTTGTTTTACTAACCAATGTATGTTTTGCAGGACTTGAACAGCGCAACGATCGACATTAAATCTTTTCTAAGTTTAATTTCCTCGATAATTTCTTTCAGATGACTGTCAAGATGTTCTAGATCGAGTATGAATTCTTTTTGCCAGAATCTATATTTCTAGGGCTCACCTTTTATTGATAATTTCACAAAAAATTACTTAGGGGTACCCTAACTTTTGGTGAAATGTTTTTCTGGTACCCCAACTTTTAAAAACTAATTTTGGGGTACCCTAACTTTTAGAATTAGAAATAATTAGGTGAATTTTCAGCCAATTATTTGAATTCAACGGTGAGTTTTAGGCGGGAAATTGATTAAGTGTTTTTATGGATGAAAATGCCCTTTGTTTTTGTGGACGAAAATGATTTGAATCAATCGGATTTTCACCGGAAATTCACCTAGTAATTTCTAATCCTAAAAGTTAGGGTACCCCAAAATTAGTTTTGAAAAGTTTGGGTACCAAAAAATTGTTTCTTCAAAAGTTAGGGTACCTCTAAGTAATTTTTTGGATAATTTCAGGAGTAATTATGAGAAATTATGAGAAGGTTTATATTTATTCGGGTTGCTGTTAATATTTTACGGTTTTATGAGTTTAGGTAAATTAGGAATTTGGGAGATATGAGTATAAGAGAAGGAAATAAAATGGATAAAATTTTGGGTTAATTGGGCCAAGTGGCCGGCCACCCTAGAGAGAAAGAAGAGGAGGATTTTTTTTGTTGGGCCTTAATATTATGGTAGGATTTATATGGTAGTAAGGAGAGAGTATTATTTACAAAATTCAAACACAACTCTTGCTCTCACTCTCTCTTGTGACTCCTCACCTACCAGACCCCCCTCCCCTCTGCCTGCCTCGCCGCGCCGCCGAGCCCCGCCGGCGATCTCCGGCCATCGCTCAACCACCGGACCACCACCTCTCTTTTTCCTCCTTTTTGTTTCTCTTAAGTGATAAATCATTCCATCCTTCTTATCTTTGGTGTTTTGAATAGAATCAAGAGTGTATCTTAAGTTCTTCCATTGTAATTTTAGGTCTTTTTCAGAAGATTGTTCAAGATTCTAAGCTCACAAGAAGAAATTCCCAAGAATACTAGAAGTAGAAGTTCAAGTGGCTTTGGGGTAAGTTGTGATGTTCTTGGGTGCTCTAGTGCTTGATTACTTGAAAGATATAAATAAAAATGATGGGCATGCATGTGTATATTGTAGTTTACTTCTCTATGGAAGAAAGGGAAATTTGGTTTTAATAAAGTATATGCTTGTAGATTAACTTTAGAATGAGTAATGTGAAGAATTCTAGGTGATGCATGTTAGTTTAAGTGATGAATTTAGGAAATACATGATATAGTGACCTTGCATGGCTTAGGATAGACTTAAATGGAGATTTTCTGAGTATTTCAACTCTGAATATTGTGCTTATGAAAGCTAAAGTATGTTTTAAAAGAGAATTAGGTAAAATCACAAGAGTTTAGGGATGCATGTCAACAAGTTACTAAGAATGTTGCAATCTGGTTGATAAATAGTTTTCCCAGAAAATGTGGAAGGGGATTCTGAGTTATTTTATGGCATGAATAGGTAGATAAAAGTGTTAGCTAACACCCGATTTTTGTGATTCGTTGTTTTGATAAGTATATTAGGAATTATGGCCAAATCCGTACCTAAAGTCGCGCGAATCTGTGAATTTTTGATATCAGTTTAAAGATAGACATTTTTTGAAGGGTTAGAAGTTTCTATGGTTAAAAGTTGAACATAAAAGTTGTAGGGGACCTTCTGGACATTCCAGAAAGGTATGGTATACGTTCATAGGATATCGGGAGAGAGAGTTATGAGCTTTATGTGAGAAGCAAAAATCTGAGTTTTTCCAGAAATAGATTTTGTGGCTGCTTCTGTTCTAGGCTGAAATTTGACCCTTTCCCATGCTTAGATCAAATGGTGGTGAAATAAAAATTGAAGTATGAATCACGAGCTTTCCACAGACAACTTATAGGCCCTAAACCGATTAATGTAACTCAAGTTATGGCCTCTCGAAAAAGCTTAGTCGGCGTTCTTATTTTTCTGGGCAGCTTAGGGAAGTGAGAATTTTGACCTTCTTAACCATGTCTTTGGTCTTCGAGACGAACTACAAATTATAGAGTGTGTTTCAAGCTTTCCGAAAAGTCTTCTTATGTGTTGATACGATGTCTATGTAAGTAGTTATGACCCTTTAAATGCGACTTAGGAAATTAAATTCGTTATCGAGTCGCGTTTGTTTTATTAAAGTGATCCCTCCATTCTATCTAGGTAGTGTTCTAATTCATTTTCTCTCCTCTTTTCTAAGTTTCTCCAAGAGATCGTTGCCCTTCGGCTGTTCAAGGCCCTGCTCGTTCCGTGTTTAATTCTAAAGTGTCAGGTATGTGTACTACTTGATTTTTATGCAATCCATGTATTTAATCAATTACTCTTGATTTATATTTCGAGCATGTGCTAAAGTAGCCTTTTCTTTATACTATGAATATTATATAAGATTTTTGTCTAATGATACTACTTTCATGGGTTAATTTTTATGTATTATAAGAGAGCTACTATGTTATCATGTGGTTGATTTATAAGTTTATGTTATCTCAATTTATATTATAAAAACCAATTTTAAGCCTTAGTTGTGAAAAGTCAAGAGTTTACCTCTTTAGAAGTTTTTACGAAATTCAAATAACATTCAAGAAGGTCGAGAAGGGTTCTTTTAATTGTGAATAAGTTCGTTTAAGAAATTAAGGTTTCATGAGTAAAATTTCAAGTTTTCTAAAGTTTAATAAGGCCCCGCCCATGGATTTCGTGCTTAAAGCACATCAGGAATATAGTGTCCTAGTACACCCCATGTTCACGTGCCTTTGTGCATCCCAAGTGAATTATATACGTGCCTTAGTGCACCCAAGGAAATTATATCTTTAGTGCCTTAGTTGCACACCATGAAATCCTATCCAGTAGGATAATTATCCACCGTCCGGATCTCCCGATTGGTCCGGGTATGCGCATACGGAGGCCTAGCCGATGATCGCAAGTAGGGGCATTTATGTTAGCATCCATGTTATTACGATCTTTGCTTTTATCGATTTTACTCACAAAGTAACTTACTCACGTACTGAAATCCTCTTTACTTCCACTTTTCTTAAATCGAGAAAGATGACTCTAAGGTTGGATTTTGAACCTTTTAAGTTTGGTTCTCTTGAGCTATTTCGTTTTCATTTGCACGTTATGATAAAGTATCTCTTTTCTTTACGCTACTTCCTTCCTTTAGCTAATTGTTTATTTGTTTAGTTATTGGTTATTCAAGGATAACCAATATGAGGGGTTGTTTATGTGGGTATCCTAGTTGGTCCAATTTTGTTAAATCAAGTTGGATATGAGTAAAAAAGTGTACTTTACTTTTTCTCTCCTTACGGTCTTACTTTTAATTGCTTAAATAACGGAGCCGCACGTAAATTAAACTGTACGCTTTCTTTACTACTTGTTCATTAGGTTGGTAGTATACGTACTGAGTAAATCTCATTCTTTAGGTTTTGTTGTTGTCTTTAGGAAACTCAGGAAAGCGTAAGGGTAAGCTTCTGGAAGGGCGGAATTCGAAGACTTTGTAAGCATAATCCAGGTGAATTGGAGACTCTTTTGAGGACGGTTAAGACAGAGTTTTTGGTGGTATGTGATACTCTAAGTGACGGGGCATTGACCTAGGTGGATGTATGTTATTATTATTATATATGTTTAAAGTCGAGTGTATTTGGCGGTTTGTATAACCGTAGATGTCTTGTTTTGTTTGTTGAGTTTATCTAACCCTTATTCATATTTAATGGACGACGGTAATACCCTTGGGAAAATATTTCCGTTGCGCTAATCATTGGGTTAAGTCGGTATTTAGCTTAATCTGATGGTTAATATTCTAGGGGTGTTACACAGGGGAATAGGAACTATTGTTGGATGAGGTAGGAGTGCTCTTACTTGTCAAAGTTGAACTTAAAATCTTCATGAAATGGTGTTTATGTTGCTCCCTTTGTGTTTCTTATCGAATGAGTGTTTGACAAGGCCGCAGACGCATGGGTATGTTGTAGCACATCCCACAGGGACTCATTCTAGCAACACAATGAACTAACCATCTACTTGATTGCTAAGATAAGCGGGTTTTGGATTTTGTTTGCTTTTAGTAAACTAATGCGACAAATAAAGCAGGGAAACTAATCTAGGATTAAATCAAGGGGGAAAAAACTTCTAGGGAAATGCATTCCTAACAACAAGTTTGATTATTAAAAACATAGTTTGTGCAATTATTCTTTCAATCAAATCAAGAATCGATAACCATAAGAATTCTACCGCTCTTTCGATGCTTAATAGAATTACTCTAATTAACCTAACAAACAACTTTCGTATGCTTTTCAAGTTAATCAAAGTTGAAGGGCTCAAATAATCAGATTATCAAAGTGATTCCCTAGTTTACTAATACTTTTTCAAATTTCACAAAACTAGGTAGAAAAGTTGGTAGTCGGATTATTCTAATTCATCTTTCAGTACTTCACATATTAATCTCAACTTACAAGTATTCAAGGCCTTAAAAGTACTCATAAACATGAAGAACACAACTTTCTATTGATTCGAAATAAGAATTCAAGCACAAACTATGAAAGCCTAATCAAACTTCATTATTTCGGTTTGCAAAACCCTAGAAAACTAAAATCTACTCACTCATAATCATCGAAAACATGAAATATGTTCCAAGCACGATATTCAAACCTCAAAGCAAAAGGGAATGTGAAAATGACTGAACGAACTACCAAGAGAATTCCGTTGAGTCTTTCGATCCTAGGTGGAACTTTCTCCGCGAATACCGCTAATTTCTTCTCGAATTTCGGTTCTTCGCTTCTCGTGGTTTGATTAGATGATGATCCTTGATGAAGTATATAAGAGAGTTGGTGATCAAGGTTTTAGGAACTACTCTTTCTTTCTCGATAAAAGCGAATGTCCCCCTTAACGAAACTCTCTCTTCTTTTTTTAACTGCTCAGAAAAACGACGGCGTGCACAAATGTGGACCACCACGGGCAGACCGTGGTGGCCACTCCCTTGCTTCTCTTCGCTCCGTTTCTCCTGAAATTCGTACCATGACTTGATCATCCATATCATGGTGGAGGTCCGTGGAGCCCTTGGTCTTGCCAAAGCTTTGGGAAAAACTAGTTTTTTGCTTCCAAATATGCAAGTTTTCACCAAAAAACAAGAACCAAGCATGATAGAGAAATGGGGGAGTATATACCCATTTTCAATCTAAAACTTCCCTAATCTACTATCAAAGCTCCCTAAAAATCAAGGTAAATCATGCACTTATCAATGTTATTTTATTTGTTCTAAGTAGAGAAATTGAGGTGTTGGAGGGGTGTTCTAACTAAAATTGTGGTTAGTGTGAATGAATTTTGTGTTGTTGGGCCTTACATGTGTTTGAGTTTTGGTATAACCATTTTGAGAGCTCTACTTACTTTTTTATGGCTTTTCATCAAAGAATAAGCAATGCAATGAGGGTTTATAACTTAATATGGTAAAAACAAGTTTTGAAGATAAAAGGTCCAAAGATATCAATCTTGAGTTAAGTTTTGTGTTTTGATGTTTCCCGAGACAATGAGAACATCCCCTGAACAAAACTATCATGTGGAATAATAACCTTAAGTAATATATTCTATACAAATTTAAAATCTCAGGCTTTCGATGTATACAATTCAAGTTTTGACAATTTTAAATTGGGAGTTTTGGTTATGTACGGTTTTGAGTTAGTAGGTCCATGAGCATTTTGATGTATCAAGGAGACTTAATAGCTTAAGTTGTCAACATAAAAGGTGTAAGACGTTCCACAAGCTTTCTGGAATTGAGTCTCACTACAAGATGAACGCTCAGACGCGACCGTCCGTTGTGACCGTTCAATGAACGGTCGCATTTTTTTTGGACCACCGTTCATTTGCGACCGTTCATTGAACGGTCACAAATTTTGTGACCGTTCAATTCAACTTTCACAAATTTTGCGACCGTTCAATGAACGGTCACAAATTTTGCGACCGTGCAATTAAACGGTCGCGTGTTTGTTATTAAATCTCAGATCGAAACTCCCCCTTCCTATTCCCTAATTTCCTCATCTCTCTCTGTCTCGATTCTCCCTCATCTCACTGATTCCCTCTTTTTCTCACTCTTCTCTTCTCTTCTCCATTCCCCTAAACACTCAAACCGATCTCCATCACATTCTCTTTCTCGTCACATGAAGCCCGACATGCAACACAAAAGTAGCAAGATCGAGAGCCTTAATCTAAATGTTCAAGGGAAGAGATCGAATAGTCGAGCTTTGTGGAAGAATTGAGCAATTCAAGTATAAAAAATGGAGTAGAGAAGCCGAAGAAGGTGTGAAAGATTTCGTTTTTAGGTTTAGGGTTTAGATTAAATTTAATTTCGCATGTTTAACTCAGATTTTTTTTGTTTAACATCTTGTAATCTCGGATCTTAAGTTCATGTAATCAGATCTGAATTTTGATACTTTCAAAAGTTTAACACATTCTCTGGATTGATTGTTCCTCGTTCCTTGTTTCTTATTTGCTCAATTTCTGGGTTTGTCTTGATTTTCTGCGGATGTTTTATTCGATTTTTTATGTTCATGTTCAAGTTTCTGGGTTTAATATGTTGGGTTGCTTGATTCATATTCATTTTTCCCTTCTTCCTTGTTCTGGATCTAGTTTCAATTTCTGGGGTGGATTGTAATTGGGTTATTTTTCCGAGTAATTTTGATTGAAAAAAAAAATTAGAAAATTTTGTGACCGTTGAATTAAACGATCGCAAATTTGGGATCGTTGAATTGAACGGTCGCAAATTTGTGATAGTTCAATTAAACGGTCACAAAATTTAGTGACCGTTCATCAACGGTCGCTCCGTTTTGTGACCGTTCATCAACGGTCGCAAATTAGCGACCGTTCATTTGAACGGTCGCCCGACCCCTCAAACGACCCTTCAGACGCGACCGTCGTGAACGGTCGCAAATGAAAGGTCGCGCGCCCTCTGGTGCGACCATTCAAGCCTAACTAAGACCGTTCACAACAGTCTTATTTTTTTAGACCTTCTTGTAGTGTCTTATGCATTCATAGGAGGTCGAAGTAAAAAGTTATATATGGACCGTCAAAGTCAGCCCCGTGACCAGACCATAACCAGAATAGTTAACTTGACTTGTCATGTCCAAGCCATTTGCAAAATAAGAGTTATAGTATATACTTCAAGCTTTCCATTGGCTGGTTTTTACGCGTTCATACGATGTCTAAATACCGTTATGAACTTTTGAAGTTGCATCCTGAAAACTGTCTACTAGTAGGTCAACCATGTTCTTTGATCTTGGACTCTTATATACACACATTTTTGGCCTTAGCTTCTAACTAGAAAGTTGTAGTTTATGATTTTAGCTGAAATTGTTTTAAGAGGCATTTTGACTACCATAGAGGAAGTTATGATTTTCACAATTTGCCTCAAAAATCTAGAAATTTCAATGTTTTTATTTCTTAAAATCTGGTTATAAACTTAGAGTTTTAGAATTTGGCCGTTTCAAAAAGCTCAAAAATAATTCACTTTGTTGTATTTTCCTCAAGAGTGGTCCCAAAGGACATTGGCATCAATTGCTCGAGTCATCAAGTCCCTAGAGTACTTAGCTTACTTTACAACTTTCAGCACCTAAAGGTACGGATATTGCATGTGTCTTGCCTAAACTTACCTATTTGAGTTCAAATAAAGCATAAGTATTACTTAATATGTGTTAACATGTTTTCCACATTGAATGTGGTCTCGCCCCATTACATGTATGCCATGTGCATTTTTCACTTCATAACCTGGTCAGTGTCAACTGATTAACTCCATCCGAACCTCCCGATCGGTATAGGTATGCGCATATCAAGATTAATTCTAATGATTGCAAATAGGGAACCACTCAAATAATAATAATCATGCAATGTGTATTTAATTAATTTCTCTTCTCTCTATTTGCAAAATCAATTAAAATGTGCGAAATAAAATGAATTGCCAAATTGTATCAACAATGCAGGGGTATGCGTATTCAATTTCAACTCATTTGCGAAAATGTTTTATGAGTTGTATTAGTTAATGGCGCTAGAAGTAGCAAACTCAACGCCAGTAAGAAGTCATATTGATCTTGAAGTCAAGGAGTCTTCATTATTTCTGCAGTGAAATCGCACCCTATGCCTTTAGTGTCAATTAGATTGTGGAACCCTATTTATGAGCGGGTGTCATTGGTTGTATTTCATCATTTTTTATTATGTAAAATATTAAATAAAGGCCTAGTGTTGCATTCTTATGGGTTATGTAAAAGGTTCAAAGTCTTTATCTTTGGGATCAATATGTTGTGCTGGATTTCTGTGATTGGTTATTAGCCTAGTCCAAGAAAATGGACGGTAATAATATCTTCATGTCTTAAATCCGCTACGCTAATTACTGGATGTGTGATCTCTTGGTCTTAACTTGATGATTAAGGATCCGGGGGTGTTACAAATTGGGTAAAATGGATAAGGAACCACCAAAGGATCAAAGCCAAGTTAAGTCATCATTTGCGGCCCGTGCTTGTTTAATTTGCATAATAAATATCTAGTGTAGTATGATATTTTCTAGGATTTTTTTTTATCTTGGATTTTAATATGAAAGATTTTGAACTATATAATTTTAGGAGAAATCATGAGCTTTTTAATTATATTTATGTCTGAATAATTTTATACATTATTCATGGATAACTACATTTACCATCCATATATAGTTGTCAGTACCATTCATGCATGGATATACAAACAATTGAAAACTGTGTAGTCTCTCCTAAAATCTCATAAGTTCAAAACTTTTGATACTAAAATTTTGAGGTCAAAAACTCTATTTTCTATTTTTTAAAATCACTTTTGTTTTTTTTTATATATACATATTTTAAGGGTAATTTTAGCAAAAAATTACAATTTGGTACCCCATGTTTTCTGGCAATAATTTTTTGGTACCAAACTTTTCTGTAATAATTTTAAGGTACCCTATGTTTTTGCGTAATAATTTATAGGACCCTATACCAATGGAAAATGGCTAGCGACATTTGGCGCCAAAAATGCGGCTTGGGATTTTTTTTTTGGTTTTCCTTATAATTTTGTGACCATTATACCCTTTTGATTTTATATAAGTGTGAATACCTCTCAAGGAACTCCTCTCCCTTGTTCGATCATGCGCACTCTGTCTCTTCTCCTCTCCTTTGTTCCATCTCCTCTCCCTTGTTCGATCTCTTTCATATATTCCATTTCCAATATCCAGTGAAACCCTAATTCAAGTCTGAATACCTCTCTTTGTTGCTCATCTCCTTCACTTTTTATCCTTTCTTCGAATTTGTTCGCTGTTGTAGTTCAACCCTAATTTCCATTCTTCTTTGGTTCGCTGTTGTAGTTCCCAAAAGTTAGGGTTTGTTAATTTGAAATCGATTGTTGGGAACCCATTGTGGTTGTGGGAACCCATTGTGGTTCATTTGTTGTAGTTCCCAAAAATACGAACCAAACCCATTGTGGGAATGGATGGAAGTTCAAGTTCAACAACCGATGCATTAGTGTTGTGGCGGCGACAATTTGTGCAAAAATTGCAGAGTAGTAGGGACTAGGAAAGTGTCGATCAGTGCAAACCAGAAAGCCTTACTTGAAGTGTTCGAGGTGCAACAAGTTCATAAGATGGTTGAGCGACAAAGAAGACCAACAGGCTGTGGTGGTGAAGTTATTGGAGGACATCAAGGCTGAATCTAGTCAGAGAGCTGAGCATGATAGGTTGGTGTTGAAGATGCTGACTGAGATGAAGGCTGAGATGAATGAAAGTAGAGTTGTTGTGAAGATGCTTGAGAAAGGTCAAAGCATGTTTTACTTGTTTGTTATGTCTACCATTGTTGCACTTGTTATGTTTGTTGCGTTTGGGAAAAAGTAATTATCTAGTACGATAGTAAATTGTTGTAATAGATCTAGTGGCTTAGTATGGGGAACTTAGTTTTTGTAGTGTGAATCGTTATTATGGTGCTAATGTACGTTGCAGTTTGGTATGTATAAGCATTCTCCATAATCTATTTGTGTGCCAAGTATCCATTTGTGTGCCAAGTATCAACTTAAGTATCCATTTGTGTGCCAAGTATCAAATGCTTGGACATTCATTCTGCTAGTAACTTAGCTGTTGCTGGTGCAATTGTAAATATCAATTGATGACCAATATAAGCCATTTCTAACTTAAGTTGATACACAACCATAATCTACTAATAACTATTTGGATTCAATGACCATAAGTCATACTTAAGTTGAACATATTGAAATAGATACACAACCATAATCTTGTAATAATTATGTTCATACAAAAGCCATAAGTCATACTTAAGTTCAACATAAGTCATACACAATCGCTAGTTCTTAACCAAAAATCAGCAGGCTCAAATTAGAAGCCTATCACTTGGAGACCTTTCTTTTCTTCTGTGGTGGGGCATGGCTAGGTTGTTGGGATGTTGTTGCCCTAGTCTGTGGTCTGTGATAGGAGTGCACGGAAGATGCTGGTGGAGCATGGCTAGGTTGTTGGGATGTTGTTGCCCTAGTCTGTGGTCTGTGATAGGAGAGCACAGAAGATCCGTGGGCGATTGAAGGTGCAGAGGATGGAGCAGAATGCTGCTTTTTTGGCCTTCCAACTGGTCGTTTTGGTCCCTCCTTAATCTTCCTGTTTGTCTTCTCTAAGAGCCTGCCATATTGGTCACGGGGTCTACCACAAGTAGCTTTGTTATGTCCTACTTTCTTGCATTTTTTGCATCTGTGCACAGCAATGTAAGCAAGTTAGATAACCACAAGTGTGCATGACTAATTAAATTTAGAAGATAGTGGACATACATTGTAGTTCCTGAACCAAAAATGGTTGTTGAAACCTGTTGAGACTGAGCCAAGTCAGGTTCGGGTGCGAATTGGGACTCCCTCCTCTTGTGTTCCTGAGGTCTTCCTTTCTTGACTTGGTGACGTGGAGGATCAAGCTCAGGAAGGTTTGGCCTTGGATTCCACATGATAGGATCCGAGATAGGGTGGACAATGCGGTTGTATAGGTTCCTGTAAGTTTCTACATTGTAGCAATCATCCACGTAGTCCTCGGGATTCCTCTTCATCCTAGCTATACACCTTGCAGCGTGTTTGCAAGGGATCCCGATGTGCCACTTCCACAAACAGAGTCCCTTTGATTGAGCCGCACCACAAAGTTTTGCGGTTGTCCTTCACATCAAACTTTCCAAATTCAGACATGAAGACACCTGCCAAGTCCCTACCTTCAAGTTACGCCTCACATAGTTTTGCTTGACATAAGGAACCAATTTCCCCTCCCATTTGTGCTCTTTCAAATCTTCTCACGAACTGGAACCAATTAGCTTCCTAATCTCTTCTAGCGAGGTTAAAATGGGTAGACCTCTAAATCTATTGATGGCATTGTTGAAACTCTCCACGAAATTGTTAGTATTGTCATCACACTTGGTGCTCTGGTCAAATTTGAACCTAGCCCATTGTTCTAAAGGAACAGACTCGCACGATGATAAGCAGCAGGGTCCTTCTGTTTAATCTTATCCATTGCTTTTTGATGAACATATGGGGCATATGCGTTGGCAGCAATGTAAAAATGGGCATGATACCAACTCCCTACAAGGTTTATGTACATATAAATATGGTTTAATCAACCAACCATCACACACGCATAATCTCTAAGTAATCAAAAAGCCTATCACACAAACATATCCATGACCAATATGGTTTAATCAACCAACCATCACACACCTAATATTTAATTTTTTCAAACCTTTCATTCATATCCAAGGATCAATCCAGCAACAAACACCAACAATCAAACACTAACAGTTAACAAACAAGAAATTGAGTCTTTCTTAGTATCCATTTTTACCTGGAAAATTGCATGCGAAATTCTTGTAATAATGGACGATACAAACTCTTCTGTTGGCTGTCGGTGTCACCTCATCCAATGCTTTGTGTATCCCCTACACATAACAAATTCACCTTCTTATCCCTATCTCTAATCCATACAGTTCCCTTGCTGTATGCCCTAGCAAACTTGTTGACCAGAAGGTTGCTATCTTGTTCTTCATCAATGATCTGTGCACTTAGCCTTTGCCTTCTTTGCCTCTGAGCTTCTAGATCTACCTCATCATCATCTTCATCAGTGCTGAAAGTTTCCTCCTCCAAAGATGTTTCATCATCATCTTCACTTACTTGGTCACCTGCCTCAAAGTCATCATCCTCACTGCTATCCTCCTCACTGACAGCATTCTCTTCAGGTAGAACAAACAGGGCCCCTTCATTAGCTACTTCATCAGGTTCTAATTCCCAGTCACGTTTATCCTCACACTCAGCTCTAGGTTTCAACAGTGAGCTTACATCCAAATCTCCCCAATCAGAAATGCCTATGTCAGAAAGGCACACATCAATATCTTCCCAATCAGGTTGTGATGAGCTTGGTTTACGAGCTCGATGTGATGGATCTCTTGCTCGTTGAAGGCTTAGATTTGGATGGGGATGGTTTTGTAGTTGAATGTGGAACCTTGGGTGGTTTGGAAGAGCTTGGAGGCAAGGTGTAGAACAAGGTTTTGCTTCTATTGGAAATTATATGTGGATTGGATTCACTGGTGGGTTTAGGTGATGCATTCTCTTCAGCTGGATTAATGACTGGAGAATCTTTGTGGGTTTGGGAACATTGGGTAGGTAGCATTTGTTGGCATGCTGTTGGTGATGGGGGACCACAACCAATATCCTTTGACTTTGACTTTGACTTTGACCCCTCCTTACCTGATTGTGGGCTTGACTTTGGGCTTGAATGGGCCTTCAAACGTGGGGACTTCCTTGGGCTAGAAGCAGATTGGACTCCCACCTCAACACTTCCAGTGGGCTTGGCCAGTGTGCTGACAACATGAGACCTTGTGACAGGTCTTCTAGGAATCATTTTTGGTGGCCTTGTCTGGGGTTGTGGAGGGGTAACAATCAAAGTGTCAACCCATTCTTCAGCTGCACTCAAATTGACTTCTTGACTCCTTCCTTCTTCCCTGACATCTGTTTCATCTTCATCAATAAAACAAATGGCATCTGCCAAGCTCCTCCCTTGTGACCTAGTGAATGGTCTCCTAACCTCCTTCTTTACCTTCTTCACCTCCTTCTTTACCCTCTTTTTTACCCCCTTCAGTTGACCCCCTGCTTCATGTATCTTCACTCCCTTTTCAACCTTAACTGACATAGCACGATTATCTCTAGATGCATCCCTTTGTACATCCGTGTCAGTTGAATCACAAATGTACAATGGAATGCATCTCTGCCTAACATCCTTCCAGAGCAACACCAAAGTAACCCAATCAACAATCCCTCCCAAAGGCCACCTCTGGTTTTCTTTACCTGGGGGATGCCATATAAAACTCACATTTTCTGAAATGGGCCCCATTTCCTTGCTTCTTCCCCGACATCCCTAACGGCAGTATCTGGGTCGTACTTATGCAAATACACATCCCTGCAACGTGTACATGCGGTCCTTGTAGTGTACCACCAAATTCGCCACGACATTCAACTTACCTGAATGGATTTCAAATTTACATCGATTAACCTCGAACTCAATTCAACATCGATTGTGCTAAATAAACCCTACAAATACGAAACCAAACTCATTTTTGAAGTTCAAAAATCAACAAAATTTTCTAACTAATATAACACAATTAGGGTTTACAATTTGGTGATTCAAATTCGAAACACTTACCAACACTGATAATCCGTCGACTTATTAGTCATCTCCCGCTTGATTTTGTGGTTCTACTCGAACAAATGCTTCCACTATTCACGACGCTTTGATTTTAGAATTTAGGGATTTAGAGAGTGAGTGTTAGGGAATACGATTTTGGATCTGAGAGAGTTTGGATGGAGAGAGAAAAATTGCAGAGTTTGGATGCGAAATTAGTGAGTGAGTTCAATAGATTAGATGGAGAGAGAAAAATTGCGAGTTTGGATACGAGAATTGCAAGTAATATGCGCGCTAAAAGCTAAGGGCAAATCGGTCAGTTCAATGATTCCGGCAAGTGTCCGACGGAGTAGGGTCCTATAAATTATTACATAAAAACATAGGGTACCTTAAAATTATTACAGAAAAGTTTGGTACCAAAAAATTATTGCCAGAAAACATGGGGTACCAAATTGTAATTTTTTGGTAATTTTAGAGTTGATAGACTAGCTATTTTTATTTCACAGTTGTGTTGAATAATACTATACAGGAAGATAATTTAATTAAGGCCCTGTTCTTTTCTGCGATATTTTTGCGGTATGGTGTGGTGTGGTGTGGTCAAATTGTGGTGGGTGTGGTGGAATTGTGGTAGGTTATTAGTATATGGGGTACGTGAGGAGAGAGAATGTAAAAAGTAGAGGAGAAAAGTGAGGAGAGAGAAATGTAATGATTTGTGGTAAAGTGTGGTGAGTTGTGGCAAACTGCGATATGCTATGGTATCACAGTTTGCCAACCGCAGAAAAGAACAAGGCCTAAATGGAATCATTGAGAGAAATTACTTGCACTGTACAAAAGAATATATCTACTCTTTATATTGCTTTTCTTTCTAAAAGCACATTTTACATAATTTGTCTTTATTGATTATTCATTCACATGGTCAGAGGCAACAAATCCTAGGAATCAAACCACCAAAAAACCAACTAGTGAGATAACAATAACAAATTCCATTATTATTTGACTAACCTGAAGTTTGAGGGTATTAGATATATTTACAGAAGTGCATGAAGAGATTAATTGCGACAGATTCGAGAGACAAAACATTTTAAAAGCAAGGACGAAACCATTTTGAAAACCATGTGAAAAGTAGCTTGGAAACCAGGAGAACAGAAAAATCATTTGAATGAATTTTGGCCCTATTTTTATTTTTGTTTTTATATAACATAAGAGATAGTGTAAATAAAGTAAGAAAGATAAGTAAAGTATAAAGTGAGTAAGATTGTGTAAGAGTTGATAGATAAGTTATATCACTTATTAAATATATAAATTTTTAAATATATATTATGTAAGATATTTTAGATAGTATAAATAAGATATGTAAAAATAGATGATACATAAAGTAAAACCTTATCTCACAGGAGAATGAGACCTTAATAATAAAATTCTTGGTGAAACCAACAACTAGGGGTGGAAATGAGCCAAGCCGAGCCCGAGCTTATAGGGCTTGAGGCTTGGCTTGCCACGTATTGGGTAAGCTTGAGCTTGGCTTGTGGCTTGCCGAACTTGAATATCTTCAGCTCAGGCTTGGCTTGGCTTGTAGCGTGATCCTTACGAAAAATACTAATAATTCACAGTTTAAGTACTAAATAATTTGCAAAATGAAATTAATTTGAATATGAGAACATGAAGATGCTCAATGCTTTTTTTTCTTTTTTTTTTCTGTGGCAATACAAAGTGCTAATAGCCTAACGCAATCTTACGTGATAGTTTTCTCTCTTTTTAGGTTTTTTTTTTTTAATGCTTTCTACTATTTAATTCACCTCTTTTGATTAAATGTTTAAATATGTATAAGTCAACCTAAAAAATAACCTATTTAAAGTAATAGTAGAATACAAACACGAGCTTATTAGGCTTGTCAAGCCTAACGAGCCGAACTCCTCGTAGCTTGGCTTGGCTTGTTTAATTCATGAGCTCGAGCCCGGCCCGAGCCGAGCCGATCTCAAGCCGAGCTATACGAGCTTCCCGCCGAGCCAGCTTGCGAAAGCTCACGAGCCGGCTTGGCTCATTTTCACCCCTACCAACAACGATGAAAGTGTTAAACCATAAAATTTTAAAAATTATAGGGTAAATTAGAACAGAAGTAATAATTAGACTCCATTCGTTTATGCGGTAGATTGCGGTGTGGTATCACACCGCACTCTTTAATTTCTACTACATTTCACCACACCTCATCACAATCATGAGTTAATTACATTTACCCTACCTGACATATGTGGTAATAATTTTTGCACACCCGACATTTGGGAAATAATTTTCACCATACCTCACATTTAGTGAAAGTGATTTTTTGTGTTAGAATCCGGTAACTTGTCATCGGAAATGAAAAAATACAATAATACCCCTATATCACTATGTGAAATTACGATGCCGCCCTTTAATTTGAGAAGGAAAAGACTATGTTGGAGAGTAGAAGACAGACATGGTGGTTTGGGAGAGGTTAGGTTTTCATTTTCTGTATGGGAGGGGGGCCGGGGAGAGGAATCAGAGGATTTGGGTTTTCGAATTTAACTGAAGAAGAAAAAGTAGAGATAAGGGAGTGGAGTGGTTGAGTTTTAAAATGTCATAACAATTAATACTAAGGGTATAAAAGTCATTTCTCATTTAACTGAAAGTCAAAGGAAATAATAATAAGGGTATAAAGGTCACTTCATATTTATTTTTTTACAGTTCACCGGAAAAGTCAATAAAAATCAATTATAACATACCTGAGGGGCTTTAAATTTATGACAACTTAAATATCAGGTAGGATGAAAATTATTTCTCAAATGTCGAGTGTGCAAAAATTATTACCACATAAGTCGGGTAGGGTAAATGTAATTAACTCTCACAATCATTACCAATATATCTCTTCACTTTTTTTTTTGCATAACTTTTCTCTTCTACTTTTCAAAATCTATCTCCTCACCTACCTCATCTACCACAACTCCCATCACAACTCACCACACTTTTTCAAATTTCACCACAACACACCAACTGTATAAAAGAACAGAGACTAAATTACTTAATATTTGACTCCAAAAATGTCTTTGAGCTGTTAAAACAATTGTAATTTTGAATTTAAATGGAAGTTGAGGAAACTAAATGATTTAAAACTCGTTCTTTTCATTAATTGGTAAATAAAAGATAGAGTAATTAAAATATGTATATGGTAAGTAGAAAATAATAGAACATAGGGTAAGTTAAGTCACATAAATTACATAAATTATTAAATATATAGATTTTTAGATGTATATTATATAAGGTAGGTAAGCTAGTATAAGAATAAGTAAAGTAAATAAAAATAAGTAAATAAGTAAAGGTAAGTAAATTAACAAAAATTTTACTTACTAGTTCAAAGAAGGTAACCTTAAGAATTGAGATAGTACGACTGGTTTTTAGGATGAAAATAATGAATTAACTTTTTTTTTTATCCCTTAGAGCATGTGTAATTGATATTTTTAGTTGTGCCATAGCTAAAGGCTTGAATTGAGATCGAAAATATATTCCAAATATATGACATGATATTTAGGTTGATGAGCAACATCAATCCATGTCAACCCATTGGACCAGAAAACAACTCATACAGTCATACACTCATACTATTAATATGATCCATTAGCATGAAAACATTGGGGACCGAATTCAAGGCATATCCTACCAAGAAATGTTATTGGTGTGATGAACAATGTATGAGTCAGAAATTAACCCCACATACAATTTATCATCTTCTTTTAAGTGGGTCACTAGCCATATATCATATATGTGTGGTTCACTAGCCATGCTCTGTAAAACTTGTCACAGATGGTAATGAGTGTTTCAGGTAATATCCCTGTTTGAGAAGTTTATCAATAGATGGCCTATTAGCTCAGTTGGTTAGAGCGTCGTGCTAATAATGCAAAGGTCGCAGGTTTGAGACTGCATGGGCCATTCCAATTTTTTTTATTTGCAATCTAATCACGTTTTTGTGATCTACAATAAGGCAAGATAGATAGACGGACAACAGAATGCGTGATTGATAATGAAGAAAAAAAGAATGACGAATAATTTTATTGAAATGGTGATAAATGTTGAAGGGCAGCATGAGCATCACATTATTGATTATTCTGACAACATATTTGATGATGACTGGATGGAGATGAGCTAGAATGAGGGAGGCAGGTTTAAAGCAAACAAAAAAACTGATGAGCAAGGATATTGTTGCAGCTGTACAAACATTTCCTGCAGCTGCATTCAAATGCAATCTCTTCACAGATCAGTATTTGTGTGCGGCGTGATAAAGCTCGATGTATTCGAGAGCTGGGCGATTCCAAGACCAGTCTTGCTCCATCACACGCTTGCGCAGCGAGTTCAACCATTCTTTCCCGTCGTACCATGCTGATATCGCCCTGGATATTTTTACCCACACTGTTAGTATTAGCTAGCTACTCAAATGTCACACGTGGTCTAAGGAGATTTAAATGTAGACACCCAATTTGCCAACAAAGCATCAGGCTCTAGCATGTATGGTGATCCATCACACGGACATCAAATGAAATGACATCTTTTATATGTTTGGAAGTTACAAGTTGAGAATTCCGGTTACTTTAGGTCAGAAAGTATGAACTTGTACTCACCTATCAAGAGCATAATTCACACCAGCTGGATCAGCGCCCTCAAAATTGAATCCATTAGGTTCCAACCCTTGAGCCTTTGCTCTCTCTTGCTCGTGGTCGACATCAAACACAGTATCATACAGCCCTGAAAACAAAAATGTGCAAAATAATCATCACCTATACTCGTCTAAGGCACACAAATGCTTAAATATCTTCATTTCTATATAGATTGCCTCTGTTGGGTTTACAAATCACAAATGATAAAAGAAAAGGAAAACAGAAAAAGAAGAAGAAATATATGCTCCCTCTCTAGGCAGGACTTGTGCACTTTAGTTTAGTTTCGTAGCAGATAAATCGTTTTTCTTCTGTAATGAGTAAGTATTATTTGACGATTTTAGAGGTGGGTCCATACCTCCAGTTTTACGAACAACTGGTATTGAGCCATATCTCATAGCAACAAGTTGTGTTAAACCACATGGCTCAAATATCGATGGCACAAGAATGAAATCTGCACCTGCATAAATCTTCATTGACATAGAAAATAGTAAAAGGGTGAGTCATTTTTGGTGGTAACTTGAATCAGCAACAACAGAAACCATGCATCAGTGTTCTGTAATAATTGAATACCAGGTGCGAAAGAGGTTCATCGTAAGTCAAGCAAAGCCGAGCACGATCACAATGTAAATTGTGCATCTGGTTCGATAGGTTAACAAAATCATTATGTATACGTGGATCAGGAGCGGAACCCAGTAGCACAACCTGCAAGTGCATAACATATAAAACTCACCAATGTGAATCCAGAACACAAGATTTCTTCTTTCTTTTTACATTTGGGAAACAAAAAGGAGATTATGAAAGAGGGATTCGTAACTTGTCCACCGCGCTCTAAAGTATGCCAAATGGCATGCTTGATAAGATGGATTCCTTTCTGATTAGTCAAGCGAGAAATTATCCCTATTAACGGGAGGTCAGCCTTTTTTAAGCTAAGCCTTTGTTGCAAGAGTTCCTTGGCAGCCTTTT
Source organism: Portulaca oleracea (assembly GCA_029582165.1). Classification (NCBI taxonomy): domain Eukaryota; kingdom Viridiplantae; phylum Streptophyta; class Magnoliopsida; order Caryophyllales; family Portulacaceae; genus Portulaca; species Portulaca oleracea. Next base: position 14,383,413 of record CM055887.1, read on the forward strand.
TGCCTTCAACTACATTCTCTGATGTATAGGGCACCTGAAATCATAAGCGACATCATTCAATAAGGAGACAGCTACACTGCAAATAGAGGAGAGCTTATTATAGAGTACTACATCCATGCCCCTTTTTTCTCTTAATACAAATTCTGGAAATTATTTTCTTTGCTTGAACTTTTGCTGCGTGGAAATTCAACCAAAGGCACTTGCATATACTATGGAGTCATCTATCGCATTACTCCTCAGAAGTCAGGAGAAGAATAGAGCAACCCACTGTAAAGTCTTAATGCAATTGAAGATCTACTGCTACTATCGAAAACGATAAACAGTGGGACCCATGATTGCAGCAAGCATAGTGTTAAGTTTATTTAAGACAACAAGTTTAGAGAAGTTAAATGAGGAAACTGCAAGACTTCTGAGATTTGGGTCATTCTAATGAACGATGCTTCATGCCGTACTTTCTGATGTCTAGTGTATCTATCTATGACATCAATCTCTAGCATTGTTGGTTTCTAACATTGTTGGTTCCGAACATAAAGGGAAAACAATAAGAAAACAAGGGATGCCAATTTTTGTTCCATTAATTTCACACTTCAAATGTGCATGAAGCATCTTACCGGAATGAACTTATCATTGTAAGGATCCCATATATCTGGGTCAATCCCGTTGAGAATACCATGGAATTTGTGAAGATGAGAAGATATTGCTGGATTTCCAGCGATTTCCTTTGAATAGGTACCAGACACCTGATAATGGAATCAATAGAAGGAAACTTGTCAAAATACCTTTCAATAAATAAATCAATTCCAAAGTCGTGCAAACATTTCTAGTCATTTTATCCATCCATCCTACTCAGTGCCAGTAATTTAGGGATGGAATGAAACTCGAACACCATGATCCAAGGCAGAGAATTCTTTGATAGGGAATACAATTTACATGCATGTAGCCGTGCATATGAGCGTGTAGCATCCATTAAGATTCCAGATATTAGTTCCTCAAACATTCAAACACATTTCAAAAGCACGAAAAATCCTCAAAAATCAAACTACATCGCCGTAATCAATATTGATGCCAAAATAGCATGTGTGGTTTGCATGGCCTTTCAAAGAATCAATGAATGTACTCACAGTTGTAGCCTTGTCGGCATATTGCATTGCTTTTCCAATAAAGATAGCCCCAAACTCAAGATTATGTATGGTGAATACAACACGTGCGTTACTGATAGCTGACTGCAAATAATGCTCCTTGAACAACCATGTCACTGGAGCACTTGTCCAATCATGGCAGTGAATTATATCCTGTTGAGAAAGAACAATGTTGCGTAATAAATTTCCAAATTTCTATCCCCTTTATCTCTCTTCGGAGCAGATGCTAACTTATGACAGCGAACTTCACCGAGAATGAGTAACTAACAATAACTAATTTGTCAGACAATAGTTACAGGAAAGGGGAAAAACTCGTGAAACATATGGGTCATTGACGCTTCAAACTAGCAATAAATCTTCCAACAAAAAAGGTGGAAAACACTTTGATCGATGTCATGTAACCATAGTGTTAACAATAGAGTGCAAGTTGATCAAATGAAGCTATGAGCTTAAGTGTGGCTAAGAGATGATTAGGAATGGCCTTAAGTCTATCTCAAATACTCTATATAACAGATTCCAAAGATTTGATCCCATCTGAGGAATTGCCTATATGCTTGACAGATACTGAATTCATTTGCTTTATCCAGAAGTCAATTGACATATGAACTAATGAATATGTTTAGAGTCAAGACCATGAAAACCTGCCAACAATGCACGTATGAATCCATCAATCAGCAAAAGCATTCAATTGGTCAGAAGGACTTACAGGGTGAAATCCCATCTGAACGAGAAATTCTAGTGCAGCATGACAAAAGAAACCAAACCTTGCACCATCATTCAAACCAGCATAGATATTGCCAGTTGAAAAGAATCTGTCCACGACAACAAAGAAACCATTGGCAAATAATGAAATCATGTACAACCTAGAAAACAGCACAATCCGAATGTAGGGCCAGGATTCAGAGAATTATGATGGAAATTAAGAGAACAAAATACTGGGATATAAAGCGTTCAGTGGGGGCGAAAAATTTGACAATTACCCATTTAGAGGCTCTAAAAAGTAAACAGAAAGGCCTTCGACCTTCCCAAACCAAACTTTTATTTCAGTACCACCCCATGCAAAGCTCTTTTGGTAATGCAGATCCTTAACCTGTGTGATCATCACAATCTCGTGAGACAATGTTATTCAGAGTAATTCGAAGATAACTTCATTACCAGTCTGTACCACCCCATGCAAATTTGGAGTTCTCGATCAGTGTACACAAGAAAATCTATTTGTCAACACAAGATAAGGTGAAAAACTAAGAACTTGTGGCTTACATGGTTTTGGTTCAAGCAATCATACTTTGGAAAAACTATGTTGACATGATGGTTCAAGTCCTGAACAGCACGAGACAAACTAGTAACGACATCTCCAAGCCCACCTACCTGCAGAAGATTGCAAGTTACACACCGTTACTTCAATTTTAAAGAAGTACTCGAGCTTGAATAGGAGAAACTCATATTATTCACTTGGGCTTATACGGAAGAGCCTGGGCTCTTTTACTATTGGCTTCACAAACGAGGCTTATAATGATGTAACTGCTTGGCTTGAGGTTAATCCCTAGAATAAAAGTATTCAGAGTTACAGAAGACGAAGAAACTGAAAGAGCCCAATAGCTTATGGAAACTCGGAAAGGTTGAGCAGAATGCCAAATATGGCTTGCAGAAAAGCCTAGCCACTATACACAGGAAAGACATTCCCGTCTCACTGAATATTCTGAAGAATACTATCCCTCTCTCACGAACACTGAGATCCTAATGGTCATCTTAACAAGAATGCAAACATGTGTCCCAGATACCCAGTAAATAGGATCAATCTCAACCATGGAGCAACTTGTGCATCAGGCATCATGGCCCTAAGGAGTACATGAACTCCAGATATATTCAGTACGATCATTATTCATAGACATAGGTGAATAATTGGGAAGCAAAAATGCTCAAAAGATGTGAACTAAAAGAGGCTCTATCAGCCCCCATGGAGAAAACGCTATTGCCTCTACTTAAGTACAAAGGGGTCAAACAAAACGAAGCTACTCAATTCATATGTCTTTTGCTCCAACCTTATCCATTCTCCAAAGCTCTCTAAGAGACCTAGAATTGAGCCCATTCTAGATAAGACGGAGACTTCAGAGCTGACTCCTCCAATCAAATCTGCAGAGAAGTTGGCATTCCTTGAAATGACACTAAACACTCCAATCTTGGTTAGTTCAAAGTGTTCCATCGGCCTATGAGAAACTCCTTTTCAGTAGCAGATCAACCTTTTTTTTTTTTTTCCTTCACCTATCTAGATAGAAGATCTTGACCTCATAAGTTGAGGCTTGTGCAGATTCACTGCAGCAGAACCTTAGAGTATAAGGTTAGCACAGATACAAGTACAATAATGCTTTGATTACTTATTTAAACCAAAAAAAAAAAAACAATAGTAACAGTTCCAAGGCAAGACAATTATTCAAGGTCAAAAAGCAATAGAAGTATCAAAGCAGATGTCCAGTTTACGTCTAATTCAATAAACAGGAGTCAAATTCTAGAAGAAAAAAAGTGATAGTAAGAATGATGCAAGTTCTATTAAGGGAACTTTCTGCAAATATTGCAGAAACAGGAAAAGAAATACCTTGGCAACAGGGGCCATTTCAACAGCAATATGCACAACATGCATGGGTGGCTCGTTGGCAATTCCGCCAACTATAGGTACATGATAATCCATATCATTTTTATTGTCAAAAACTCCACCATCTTCCCTCTCAGAGAAAACAAAGTCCATTATGTAAGCATCCAATGGCACCTTGACTGCAAAGATATTCAGAATCAGATGATGTCAAGAAAATGCAAAAATTCTGCGAATAGCAATGCAACTACAGCTTCGGACTCCTTTCCCTCATATCTGTCAATAATGCCTTCCTAAAATCTAATCTACAAACAACTAGAAAATTCTTGAACCATCAGAACATTAACCAAGTTGTAAGTGCGCATCACCACAATATAGCACAAAATCACACAACAATAAACATTTTGCATGCAGGACACTGACAGTGTTCAGCATATTGAAACACATTGGTCATCTTTGGCAAGAATGACAGTCAATGTCTTAAAGAATATTGAAACACATTGGTCATCCTACCAAGATGGCAGACAAATGTTTTTCAGGCAAACGATGATAAAGAGAGATAAAAACTATTCAGCTTATGAAGTGAAAGCTTTTCACACAGAATGTCAAGGGAATGAAGACAAAGTATAAAGAAATGAAGATATCAAGAGTCCAAACATCAAAACCAATGCAAATGAACCTATAAACTTTGCGAAGTATAATAGGCTCACCAGTTGTCTTGAGATGAGAACCATTTTCATCAGGCAACATTTTCTGAGGAGGCAGAGGTCCTCTGTGGTAGGCCCAACGATTAAATGAGCATCTAAACCAAACTTCGGGTTTCCCATTTAGTACTGTGTTGGAAGGATTGTAATACACTATAACATCACATCCTGCTTGCACTTCTGCAGGATCAGTGTAGACGATGTGCCTTTGGGATAGCAGAAAAGCCTTCCGAGTTTGCTCTTTCTTTTCTGCTTTCATGTGGGCTATCTTTTCAGCCTATGCCATTAAATGAAACAGAACCACAAAAATAAACAAACATTAACCAAGGCTGTATCACTTAATTTCTAAAAAGACATGGGATTCACATCACAAAGCTAAGAAGCTTACAATTATGATTTATGACACCATTCAAGCATCTTCGTCAGAAATGGCAAATTTAAGGCAAGCTTAATACACAAACAAGGTACTCTACAGGAACCCAATGGAGTGTTGTTTTCAACACCCACACCTTTATAAGCAGAGAAGTTGTCCTACTGAGGCTACTGTAATTATTAAGAAAACTCCCAAATCTCTCTCGAACACTACTCAGAATCAATGCTTCATTGCACCATTGGAGCATACTTGATGGGAGCCTTTCATGCAGTCTCAAAAGGTTTACAGGCCCACAACATGGAGATATTCTTCCATAGGAGGTCTCCACTTTGGAGATAGTATCTTTGGACAAAGACTATCTCTATTCTACTAAACACTGAAAATCAGTTTTCCACTACTATCAATAAAAGCAAATTATATATATTTATAGTCACAAATAACAATGCTTAATCTGGGCAGAGGCGGCTTTAATTCAGAGTTCTTAAGGTCTCAACAGTATAGCTATGCCAGGTCAGAAAAAGTCCCTAGTCATATACCCAATTCTCATACAATTTACAGGCCAAGCAAGTTTGTTGCAAGGATTCACCCGAAGGTGTTTTATATAAAGATGACTAAGGATCGAAGTTTATTCCAGGATCCTTGAAAGTACACGGTAGTCTAATTAATTGTGTCTTTTATTAAGAACATTGCAATTCATTTATTCAAGCATGTGGAAGGAGATGGGTAGTATTTGATTTGAACATTTTTTGTCAAAATCTTCTCTTCATAATACTTAGATCAACATGAACCTACTTGGTTTGATTTTGGAAGCAATTTCAGAGTACTTAGTTTATACACCAAGTGCAGAAGATCATTCTTCAGCAATTACACAAGAAAAGTTCTAGGGCCAGTTGTAGAGCATCCACAAATCAAAGAAAGGAGGGGTTAAAATATAATTCAGGTGAGATAAACACCTTGGCACGTATGGCCTCTTCTCTTGCTCTCCTTTCATCCTGAAGTCTCTGGTATATTCGGCGTTCCTCCTCAACCCAGTACTGTTCATCACGTATGGATCCAGGAACGATAGCATGGAAGTCCTGTTTTTTATTATTATCATAGATAGAAGCACTATGTGGTGGTCCATCAGCGAAAACCCAGTCTAGGACAACTGCTTGATCAGGAACAGTAACTGGACAGAGATGCAACCATAGAAATCAATACAAATACATGGATTCAGAACTACATGCTGAAAAGTATGCGCAATTGGCCTTTCTGGCTGTTTGGAAAGTGTGTCTGATACATACAAATACACAAATGCAGCATCAGAAGCATTGTGCACACTAAATTTTCGACATTTCAAATTTGCAAGCATCCAGGATAGAATTTCAATAACATAAACCAAAGTGTGAAAATCAAGTTGCGATTCCATTCCACTTCAAGGCTATTCTATTGCTTTCTTCTTCATCTTTTATTCCTGCACCCTCCTCCCTGATCATTTCCTTCAGTTAAGTTAGTTAAATAATCTCACCACAACCCTCTCATCCTCTCTTTGCATTACAACATATATCACCTTTAGACATTGAATCATTCCACTGATTTTCTCATATCATATTGGATATTAGTCATGTGGTAACAATCATAATTGACATAACTGCAGCACATGGGATTAATAAGGGTATGTCAACCTAATCCCCCGCGTCAGCAGTTGATAACTTGAAATAAAGGACAGACGACAAAAACAGGAAGATAAAGAAAGAAGGAAAAAGAAAAGGTTATTAGGATGTAAAATCATGCATTACTTTACCTTCAGCATACCACCAACGAGCATCCTCCTCCTCATCCTTGATTAGCTTTGAGACAATTGATAGCCCATCCTCCCAACCATTGTAACCCCCATGGATCCAAACATCCTTGGCTTGAGCAAGAGGGCCAGAAATCTTGTTATAATACAAGAGAATCAAATCACCACCTTTAAATTCACTAGGTCTAAAATAACATAAATCGTGCGCTGATGCTACAGGTTTGTTAATCAACACTCTCATCTTTTCCTTTTTTCTCTCCACTTCTAACTTTGCTTGTGCAAGATCAGCTGCACTGGCGGCACGTTGCTCCTCCTTTTTCCTCTGCTCCTCCGTTTCTCTTTCCCTCTCAGCTTGTTCCTTCGCGAGTCTCTCAAGTTCTCTTTGCTTCTCCTCAACTAAGAAATCTTCAAAAGCTGACCTGTCCATGCCCCCTTCAACAGTTATGTGATAATCTTTTCCATTATTATTGTCATAGGTATGCTTCCCATTAAAGAATACAAAATCGATCGTGTATGCTTGCTTGGGAACATGGATGTTGCATGACCACCAATCCCCCCTGAGATGACTTTTATTCAACTTCAAGGTGAATGATCTCCAGCCCCAATCATTAAATGCTCCCTTAATCACAACATCTGGTTCATTTTGAAGAGAAGAAAGACTTCTATTATAGAACAATTCTATATTAATACCTGGCTTCACTACCCCAGGATAGATAAACAATCTATAGCCCTTTGAGAAGTTCTCATCAGCCAGCATTTGCTTATGTGTGAATGAATCCATTTCCAAGTCCAATTTTTGCAAAGACTCCTCCAATTCCTCCGCATCACCGGCTTCAGTGTCATTCGTTTCGGACCCTACCACATTAGTTTCATGGATGCTCTTATCTTCCAAAGCTTTATTCCCTTGAATACTAACTGAATCTTCCTCCTTGACAGAGGTAAAATTGTCAGAACCCATTGTTTCTGATTTCAACACTTGAGTCTCAGAAACATTCTTGTCAGAGTCAACGCTATGAAAGCTTTTCAATGATACTTGCTCCCTACCAGCACTTACACTATCAGAAGATTCAGAGCCCATTATTGCTTCTGACCCCAGTGACGCAGTTTTAGTCACACTGTTGTCAGATTCAACACCCGCGCATCTTACCAAAGCCAAATTCTCTTTATAAGCAACCAAATCCTTTACTCCCTCAATAATATGCTTGGTCGATTCAACGCTTTCATTTACCAAGTCCTGATTCTCCTCATCAATAATAATGATATGCTTTACTTCATTCCTATCAATAGTGATAGCATCAGAACCCATTGTGTCTGGTCCAAACAATTTAGTTTCGGTGACATTCTCATGTGATTCAATGTTTTGTTGACTTACCAAATCCAGATTCTCCTGAACGATAACTACACCAGGCACTTCGTCTACAATCTTGTCAGATGTTATGTTTGGGGAGCTCTCCATAGCTACATTTTCCTGAATGACACCCATCTCATCATTCTCATCACCAGTAGAGCTATCAGGCCCTGTTGCTTCTGATGCCAATGATTCAGCTTCACTGACACTCTTGTAAGATTCCATGCTATCATAGTTCACCAAAGGTAGATTCTCCTGAGCATTAACCAAGGCTAAATCCATTACTTCCCTCTCATTACAGACCAAAGCATCAGGAGCCATTGTTTGCGACTCCAATAGTTCAGTTTCAGTGAGAATCTCATCAGATTTCATGCATCCATTATCCAGACTCTCTGGAGTGCTAGCTAAATCATTCACTTGCTTCTCATCACTGGTTGTTTCTGAACTCCTCATGTCTGTTATCAAAACTTCACTTCCATTCACGCATTTGTCAGCTTGAATCTTTTGATAACTCTCTGATGTTGAGTCCTTCCTGCCATTGTCTAAATCATCTCCTTTCTCATCACTGTTACTGTTTAACAGACTATGTATTTTGGATCCCAATATTTTACTTTCACCGGCATCCTCATTTGCTTCAATGCTTCGGTAGAGATGCATGGTAGAGTTTCCGTCTTCAACATCTGGGTCACTCTCATGAAACGCCTTACCACTGCTGCTTGCTCCTTTCCCTATAAACCTTTTAATACTTTGTTTGTCTCTAAAAGGATTTTTACCTGCACCAGACTTCCGTCTGTTGGCTGGTGATGAATCCCGAGCCTTCCCATTAATACGACCTTCAAATCTTTTTACTTGAGAAGCCTCCACAATGTCTCTATCAACATCATTACTATATTCTGTTCCCAGTGTTCTACTGTCAAGTGCAGGAGGTATAACTGAAGTTCTGCTGTCTTCAGAGTTCCACTGATCCCTTTTCTGTGACCCTCTTTCTGCTGGAGCTTTTGGGACAAATCCTATGGAAGAACGGCCTTTGGACCTCCGTGTCGACCTTTTTTTCTGCCTCTTCCTGGAAAATTCTACAGATACAAATAAGCATTGGTAACATGGTTAGGGCAGAAGAAGAGGAGAAAAGTGCAAGATAAAACAAGAGAGAATTATGAGACAAACACTAACCTCCTGTTGCACAAAATGGGCCAAACACCCCATTAGCTCGGTATTGTATGCGCCAAGAACAAGCCTAAACAAAAATTTACGATGATCCTTAATGACAATATTATAACAACAATCACAAACAGAAATCTCATCATGCAACTCAAATTTGCCGTGGTTTCATTTAGTTAAAAACATAATCAACCGTGGAAGATTGGAAAATCCAAAACTTTGAAAGATCAATGGGTATGATAAACATGTACTCCGACATTGTTGAGACCACAAAGTTCAAAGTCACGCACCCACATTGTACATAATAATGAAATAAGAGCCGCCCAGGTTAACTACATACACAAAAAGCATACGAATGAAATCAACACATAGCAACAATGAAACCCAAAAGTGGGCAGGCATCAAAACTCATCATCACATTTAACACAAAGCCTCAATAAATGAAACGACTGTAAGAACAATAAGCATAATCAGAAGTTTAGATTTCATGATCAAAGAAGAAAACCATCGAAGAAAAACTACCATCAATTATAAATCAAAGGGGCAATTCCAGAGATGATTGAAATTAAGATCGCAAACAATAACTAATCAAAATGGCAACCCAAAACTGAATCACCAAATCACAAAACCTTCAAATCCAGTAAAACACCAAACAAATATAGAATGTATGTGAAATCAAAACCTGAAAACAAGAGAAGAAGCCTTACTTGAGAGACTCGAATGGATGTTCTACAAAAGAGCAACCCAGTAAAGGGTCTGAAATTCAAATGGGTATTTTGTCTACACAAAATTGGTGGGTGTGTTCGCAAAGTCATATCCATGGCGTCCTCTGTTTTTCTCACTCAGCTGTTCCTCAGTTTCTCTCCTTGAATCAAAAACCCACAATTTCCATACTAAGAGTTTCAATGATTTTTACAAAACAAATCGACAAAAAATCTAACCTTTAACGAATTTCATGAAAACCATGATCCCAATAACGTACGTAGTGCCTGATGTTTTCTCACTGGGTGGAAATCACAGTCATGGCTTTAGAATTTCAGCCATGCAGATTAACCCAGACATTTACGGGTCTAGTATAATCCTCCCGGGAGCACAGAAGTTGTGTGTTCCAACAAATTTTTTACGTCTAAATAAATAATAAAAGCTAGGAATTATGAAGTGTAATTATTTGATGGCTTCCTGGTAAGTGCTGGTATTACATAATTGATTATGACCCTTCATTAAAGGTCCGAGTAAAATTAGCGTTCATTTGCAATATTTTCTACGTACCCGGCCTATTTTTTGTTTCCATGTTTGTTATTTGTTTTCTCCTTTTACTAGTATTTAAATTATTTTGTTGTACAAATCTTTTTTTTTCTTTTTTTTCCTTCATTTCAATTTTTCCCACTATTTTTGCATTGTTTTGCTTCAAAACAAATATTTAAGTGATTTTCTTTTGATTATCTCTCAATGATTTCAAATGTTATAATTTTTTCTATATTTATACACACACCACATTCAATAATACATATTTGTCATAACAGATGCACAAAAAATTAATATTATGCACATTAAACATTATACTTACAGACACCATATATTTTACTTTTATATTATATGTTTTCGGAGTTAGTTTTGACTACTAGAATTTTTCTATTTTCAATTGCCTCAATTTTGACGGGAGTACCAAATAGGTGGCAGCCAAGTGATAATCACCATCACCATCTTACCTTCCGACCAAGGTTCAGATCTTGGTGGAAGTAAAAGTTTTCCACTATATGAAAATTGTGAGGTTGATGAGGAATGTTTGTCATGAGCAGTTTAGTACCTCCCCTTCTTGGTCTGTAAAGCCTACCGGTGCCTACCCTTGAGGCTGAGATAGAGGCTCAATGAGCGTGCCAAATTTACTTGGAGTAAAAATAAAAAAATTTCAACAAGAATGAGATTTCGTCAAAATATTTTAAAATTTGACGAAAGTGGAGACCCATCGAAAGTTTTAGCATGCATGTCACGGTCGTGACCTACATTGGTCATGCATGTGACCCAGTCAGGAAAAGAGGCCGCTTCCCCAAGTTATCTAGGTGACGGTAGTGACCCATGTAGCTACACCCATGACACGCCCCCCCCCCCCCCCAACAAAGTGGGAACTCCACTATTTTCAGCCAACCTAGGCATATCTACAAAGGTTTTCATTAAACAAAACTCAACACTTTACCCTCTAAAATCAGGCTGAAAATTGGAGGGGGGGACACGGGCGTGACCGCGTGACCACCTGGGTCATGACCATGACTTAGATAACTTGGGAAAGGGGGCTTTTTTCTCGACTGCGTCATGGGCATGACTTATGTAGGTCACAGCCATTACATGCATGCTAAAACTTTAAGACTCCTTGGGTGTCATGGACATGATCTATGAGGTCACAATCTATTAGGCTTTTATCACATAGTCCGTCAACATTAGGGTCACCGGCATGATCAATTCGGTCAGGACCATGAATTTTTCATTAGGTCTCCTTGGTTGGGCCTTGACTTGGGCTTTGACTCCTCCGTCATCATGAGGGTCAGAGTCGTGACTTGCAAATTCACATGTGTGACCACTTCTTTGACTTATGGTTCTTAGGTCTTCACAGGGTCACGTTCATGACCTGCAGTGTCACTCCTGTGACCCATTGGCTGCCTCCAAGCCTTTGGTTCACTTCTTTGCTCCTCTGACCCTCAGTTTTTGCCCTTCTTGTCTCGATCTCGTCCAGGGAACTTTCCAACCCCAACATTTGACTCTTCTGCTCCAAAACTCAACCCTTTGTCCCATACCATCGCCTTTTCGTCGAGTTTCTTTATTTCCGGCTAGATTCCTAAGAGTTAAGAAAAATACGAAATAAGTAACACTTAATTGAGAGAAAACAGGCAAAAGTCTCAAATATAAGTAGGGTTGTTCATCGGTCTAGGACCGAGGATTGGATCAAACTTTTTTTAGTCTTGGACTGGACCGGACCGACCGATAAAAAGTTTGATCTAGGACTGGAACGACTAAATGGACCGAATTACAGGGAAGATCTGCGATAAAATTTTGCCTGAATTAGTGAAGCGGTTGACTGTGCGTGGTGGCCTGCTGGACGGTGGCCAACTAAGCGTGGACCGCGTGGTGGCCGGTTGCAGAGGAGAAAACAACGAATTTGGGGAGTGGGGAGTGAGTGTCGGTGAAGCGGTTGAGTGCGAAAGGAGGGTGGTGGCTCTGACGACCGAGGAACTAGGGAACGTCGAGGGTTTGAGATTGATAAACTCAGAAACATTACTGAATAGTGATGATGAGTGGAAAATAATAGAAAAATAGTTGGTTTGTAGTTCGGTCCTCGATCCTCTAATTCGGTCCAGCCCTTGAACCAAATACTGAAACTCAATATTCCTTGGACCGAACTATCTTCACTCCTTTCGGTCCAATCCTCGGTCCAGTTCGTTCCAGTCCCTTATTCAGTCCGGACTGGATTATGAACAACCCTAAATATAAGGATATCATTTGTGTCTTTTTTAGTACTAAACAACTAAAAATAAGGTCAATGAGTTGTCGAGTCCATTGTTCTGTTCACTTAAGGACCGACGATGAAATGATTTTCGAGTCCATTGTATTGTACGCGCCGATAATCGGCGTTGAAATAAATTGTCGAATCCAACGTACTGTACGCTTGGTGACTAACAATGAGGTGGATGAATTGATGAGTCGACTGTACTGTGTGCTCGATGACTGATGAGAATGGGATGAGTTGCCGAGTCCATCGTACTATGCGCTTAATGGCTAATGTAAGGTGGATGAATAGTCAAGTCCCTTATATTGTGTTCCCAATGGCCCTTGTTAGGGAGAGATAGCAAGAGATCTTGCAGAAAAGATAAGGATATGGTGAAGGTCATTGGTAGTTTAGGCGACTTTGGCCGCCCAACCATAGAGGGAGTGGGCTTCGGGCTCTTCTTGATTTGTCTCTAAGCTTGGTATTTGCTTTCCTATTGGTCGGGTGTTTCTAAATTGTTTTCAATAATCATCGACCTACCCAAGTTTGTAATGACGTTAGTCATAGGCAATCCCTCACTAGTAGAAAAAAAAAATCCTTGAGACACAACATGCGATAATCGCACATTCCCAGTTGTGGATTCTTGGGAATGTAAAGAGGACATTGTCCAACTAGTTATGTTGAACCTCGCTCAAGCAGGTACCAGACAAAGCCATAAGGGCCACACAATGACACTCGTTTGCTGGAGTAGCCATCCACCATTTCCTTGTTGAAAATATTAGTGCCAAAAGAGACCTAAGGGTGTTAATTGACATCTCCATATATCGAGATCTGTTGGAAAAAAGATGGGGTAACACAGTCACACACAAGATCGGGGATCACTTGGGTAGCTAGAAGAATAGACTTAAGCGTAAAACCTAACCTCTTGGAAGGAAAGTACAAGATCTCTAAAAAAACTCTCAAGAAGTTGTTGCAGTTCAGCACCTTAGGAGTTGTGTTGAAGCTCTCTATGACGAAGGAAGAATGGTTCCGGTGTTGTGGATGAATGAAATTCATCCCCTATTTATAATGTTTAGGAGTATTGAAAATCTTACCAATCATAGATCATCATTGAGGGGCATTATCCATAAGATTGAGACTATAATCAAGGGATCATCATTAACTGAAAGGATCAACCAAGAATAATCCAAATAATATTCCCCATGTGTTAATAATCGAGGCTAAAATCAAGAAATTCGAATCTCTCACTATTGGGCATCACCACGGGTCGTGTTGAAACAACACGGATCGTGGTGATCACAACACGATCCGTGCCAGACTGGCACAGTACGTGTTAGCTTGTGCAGGCCTTATTTGAGTTGATGGACACCAACACGACCCGTGTCCAACCAAACATGGCCCGTGTTGGACCAGCTCCAACTCCTAAGCTTATTTTTTACCTTCCCGGTCAACCTTTATCTTATATTGTGAATGTCCCTGGCCTCTTAACTCTTAAAATACTCTTAAAAGATAGAGAAGAATACATAAATGATGTACATGAGCCTATAAATTCGATTGTTTATTTAAGAGTATCTACTGCTAAGATTTAAAAGTATCTACTATTAAGATTTGTTCTAAGGTAATAACATCAAGTTTGACACTTATTATTAGTAAAGAGTTTGCTTCTATGGTTTAACTTATATGTCTAGTTTCCTTAATTACTTTTTTTTTGTTAGTCAAGTTACTTGTATTGTTATTGATTAATAGGTATACTATTGCACAAAGAATCAAGATTAATTGCTATATGTGACTCATTCATTCTTACATAGTTACATTCAAATAAGCTACATATTTTTTTCGATCATTAAAGGTGAGAGCTTGCCTTCTTCATCCGGAAGAAAAAAAATGTATCATGTAAGCATCAAAATACAAAGTCGAAAAAGAAAGGCTGACACAAAAGGTGGAGATTCCCATTTTAAATAAACCGCACATCACATGATAATATGTTTTACTTAGAGTGTTGCATGCATAGAGCACCACTCGACATCCTTTTAGTTGGGCAACAATTAGTACAATTAAATTTTGTTCAACTATTCGAATATACAATCTATTATATTTTTAACTCTAAAATTTTAACATATTTGTGTTAGTTTTAATAATTTTTAAGAACTTAAAACATAAATGAATTTAGCCAAAACAAATTTTGATGAATAATTTACCCAAATTGTTATATAATGAGATACTCATAATCCCCTAATGCCGTACCCAAGGAATTCCTCTTTTTACAAAAGTCTAAAATTCTTGAGAAAAAAAGGTGTAAAATTCTTTGTTAATGAAAAGGGAAAAAAAGAAAGAAAGAAAGAAATTCCATAAAAAAAAGGGAAAAAAAGAATGAAAAGCGAAATATTGAAAGAAACCCTAATCCCGCGTTGCCGCCCCAAATTCGATTTCCCGCCTCTCTTTGAGTGTCTTAAAACCCTGAGGAGTCTCTTCTCAGTTCTCAATCTCATCCATCTGTCCCCAACCTCCCTCATCTAATCTCATCCCATCTCTGTTTGTGCATCCAATTCCAACATGAGATCCAGAGCCATCAAGAGATCATCATCATCATCATCATCATCGATCAACGATTATTCATACAGCAGATACTTGCGGCCAGGAGATCTCGCCCAGCTTCGAAACTCCAAGACCAAGATGATCATCAAACGCTCTCAGATCTCCTTCTTCTCCCTCCTCTCCACATCCAGGATGCTGCACTCTCCTCCATCTGATTCCGCCTCCACACCTTCCCCTTTAATGGAGGTCCGTCTTCCTTCCTTTCATCTCACTACTTCTCATCGCCCTCCTTGTCTTCGCCGGAAACATCTCGCTGCTGTTGCCCCCATTTTCACGCCTTCTCAATCTTAGCAGTCCCTTACTCGCTTTTTGATTCATAGAGATATCATTGTACAACAGGGATTTTCTTCCATTTTTGTATCTACGTACATTTTACTGGTGCTGAATTGAATAAGAAAACGATTGGGGATTTGGGGAATTGATGATTGCTGCTTGATCTGATGAATTGATGATGGAAATCACAGTAATCCAAATTGCCGTCAATTAGGTATTTGCTTCATAATGCAAGTCTTGTTCCAGTTTTAATGTCATGTAATAGCGTCAAGTACTTGAAAATCAAGAAATTTCATCAATTAATTTCTTAGTGTTCATTCCTTTACAGTTCTCTATTTGATGGATTCGCAACATTTATATAATTCTTGATTTTCTTGTGGGGTGATAGAAAAGATGAATTTTGCATGCTTGTATTGTATCACTGGAAATCGCACAATCCAATATCAGAGATTCAGAGTCAAAGATTTCTACTTGTCAAATTACATTCTTTTTGGGCCCCTTTTTTTAATACTCCGTATTTTCCAATTAATTTGTTTGATTGTAATAGTTTGACCGCTAATTTTCACATTTTATCTGAATTAAGGCCCGTTCTTTTATACGGTACCGCTGCGATGTGGTGAAATTTGAAAAAGTGCGGTGAAGTGTGGTGGGTTATGGTAAGTTGTTGTGAAAGTTGTGGTAGGTGGGGTAAGTGAAGAGAAATAATGTAAAAAGTAGAGGAGAAAAGTGAGGAGAAAGAAAAGTAAGAAAATATTTTGATAATGATATGTGTTAAATGTGGTGGAGTGTGGTGAAGTGTGATTGGTAGAATATTGAGTCGTGCGGTTTGATGTGGTACTACACCACGCGATACCATATAAAAGAACGGGGATAATGTTTTATTTAGGTAAAAATACCTTTGATCATAAATCTAATAGTATACAATAATTCAACATATAATTTGATAAATTAAGTCAAACATAGAGTAGATGGGAGTAGTTTTCAGTTTCAATAACTATTATAGTATCCCTCCTAGAATTAAATGTTGAGGGAGCAATCAATATAAATTATAATATGTTTATTATACAGAATATTTCAAAAATTTATAAAATATACTCCCTCCGTTTTTTATCTATTATTGGCACTTTTTAAGGTCAATGTTTAATTAATAATTTTAATTTCTAAAATAAGATTTTTTATAAAAGAAATAATATTATATTTTTCTAATAGTTTTTTTTATTACCAATCTAACGACATTAATTTTGTACGATGAATCATCATATAAATTAAGATATTAACCGTCAAAGTTTTTGATACAATTTCTTAAGTGACACATAAATAAAAATGGAGGGAGTATTTATATTAAACAGAAGACAAAAAATATACATTACTAAATTATAAATTATGTAGCTTATTTATATATAAACATATTCATTAATGCACTACTTTAATTACATAAATATGACTTGCGTTAAATAAATTAATCAATTGAGAGTGTGAAAACATATTCATTAATGTACTTTTAAGTTTTGAAACTAATATACTTTTTTTTTTGTAATGCGTGAAAAGATCTGAACTATTGGTTGGATCTGAGACAAATAAAATAGGAACAATAAGGGAGGAGACAAGAGAATGAATGAATAATTTTCTGTGTATTGCAAGAGGAACGGGCAGGCTATATATACACAGCCATGCACCAAAAGAAGATTACAAGAGCCATATGACAAATCTAATACAACTAGCTGAACAACTAACTTAACTAACTTCATTCTTAACACCCCCCCCCCCAAATTGGAGGGTGTTTCAACCCCCAATTTGTTAAGAATGCGGTGATGTTGTGTGCCAGGAAGAGCCTTAGTTAAGATATATGCCAGTTGCATTTTTGAAGGGACATGATTCAAAGCTATCAATCCATTTGCCAACTTTTGCCTAACAAAGTGACAGTCAATTTCAATGTGTTTTGTCCTCTCATGAAAAACCGGATTCTTGGCAATATATATAGCTACTTAACTGTCACATTTAACATGAATAGGGGTAATTGAGTCCACTCGTAGCTCTCCCAGCAATCTGCTAAGCCAGGCTAATTCAGCCACAATTCTCCTCAAACTTCTATATTCTGCTTCTGCTGAGGATAGAGAAACTGTTGGTTATTTCTTGCTTTTCCAAGAAATCAAAGTTCTTCCCAGAAAAACCAAGAAACCACTAATAGACCTTCTTGAATGTTTGCAGGCTGCCCAATCAGAGTCACTATAGGCCTGAAGGGACAAGTCACTGTCTTTGTGTAACAGTATCCCAAGATCTGGTTTGTTCTTAATATATCTCAGAACATGTAAAGCTGCTTCCCAATGTAGGTTTGTTGGATTCTGCATAAACTGGCTAAGATGTTGAACCGTAAATGCAATATCAGGCCTGGTGTTCACAAGAAAATTCAGCTTGCCAATGAGCTGTCTATAGCTTGTGGCATTGCTCAAAGAGGAACCAACATTAGGCAGCAGCTTAGTATTAACTTCCATAGGAGAAACAACAACTTTCAAACCCTCTATCTCATAGCCTATCATCAACTCTGACAAATTTTCTCTGAGTAAGGATCAATCCTTCTGAGGTTTTTACAACTTCAAGACCAAGAAAATAATGCACATCTCCTAAATCCTTGATCTTGAAAACATGATCTAGATGGGTCTTCAAGGAATTGATCTCTTCATCATCATCTCCTGTTATCATTATATCATCTACATATATAGCCAAATAGACTGAAGTAGATGTTTTTTTTATAGAAAAGAGAATAATCATTTGTTGAATGCTCAGATCCCCTTTTATATAAAACATCAGTTAATTTGGCATACCACTATCTGGATGCCTACTTCAATCCATATAAAGACTTCTTCAACCTGCAAACCCCATTTGGAACATCAGAATGAACTCCTTGTGGTATCCTTATGTAGATTTTTTCATGAAGATCTCCATGGAGAAAAGCATTGTTGACATCTAGTTGTTGTAATTTCCAGTTCCTTTTGACAGCTACAACCATGAGTGTTCTGACTGTAGTCATTTTGACCACTGGTGAAAAAGTTTCATCATAGTCAATCCCTGCCTTTTGTGTGTATAACCCTTTACCACCAGCCTTGTCTTGAGCCTTTCAATGCTCCCATCAGCCCTTTGTTTCACTTTGAAAACCCATTTGCTGTCTATTGGCTTTCTTCCTTGTGGTAAAGGAACTATTTCCCAAGTGTTTGTTTGGGAAAGACCTTGCAGTTCCTTGTCCATTGCTTCTCTACAACCATCATGTGTGATTGCTTCCTCATAACTCTGTGGTTCAGTGTAATCTTGATGTATTGAATCTGCACAAGAAAGAGAAGAAAGACAGGAATCCAGGCTCTTTGGAGAAACATGTAAGTTTGTAACACATGAAAAACAAGTTTCATAGTCTTCTAAGTATGCAGGGGGTTTAGAAATTCTAGTAGTTCTTCTTATAGGCTCTACTGGATTAGAAGAAGATTCAGTAGTGGGTTGTCTTGGTGCACTATCATGTGTCTCAGAAAGAAGAGGCATATTGTCATCAATATCAATATTTACAATCTGTCCATTATCATTACTTTGGTCCCTTTCAACAGGATTCTTCAAAAAAAGAAAGCAATCTTCATGGAAAATAACATCTCTTGAGGGAACAAATTTGTTAGTTTGAAGGGAAAATAGTTTATAGGCTTTTTTTCCTTGAGGATAACCCAAAAATACACATCTTTCAGCTCTTTCTTGGAACTTATGCCTATCATGTTTCAAGGTACTTGTATAGCACAAGCAGCCAAAGGTCCTTAGGTGATCATAAGAGGGTACTTGACCAAAAAGAACTTCATAGGGTGATCTATTCTTTAGTAATGGAGTTGGCATCCTATTAATGAGGTAGGTGGCTGTCAACACACTTTCCCCCCATAATTTCAAAGGAAGGCCAGACTAAAACATTAAAGCCCTAACTACCTCTAGCAAGTGTCTGTGCTTTCTTTCTACTATCCCATTTTGTTGGGGTTTTTGGGTGCAATTGGTTTCATGTGCAATGCCATTACTGTTGAAATATCTTATGGCCTCATTACTTTTTCCTATTTCTAAAGCATTGTCAGACCTAATTCTCCTGACAGTTCTTCCAAACTGAGTTTTGGCCATGGTCACAAAAGATTGTATTAACTCAAAGGCTTTACTCTTAGTGGTCATCAAGTGAGTCCAAGTTGCCATAGTAAAGTCATCCACTAAAGTAATAAAGAATCTATGTCCTTAATGTGTTTTAACCTGGAATGGTCCCCAAGTGTCCACATGTATCAAGGCAAAAGGTTTAGTGGTTGAAATGGAACTAAGTTGAAAGGGCAGACATTTATGTTTTGCTCTTGGACAGACATCACAGTTCTCATGTTCAATGGATTTGATTAAAGCAAATAGGCAACAATTTCATTCTTGAAACAGACATGTGGCCAAGCCTTTTGTGCCAGAGACTTGTATTTACAGTAGTAGAAACTTTATTACATGTAACAACATTTATCCTAGAGCCTAAAGGCTGTATTATGAGAATTTGTTGATATAAGTTGTCTTCCAGGATATACAAGCCATTGGTTTGTCTACCAAGAACCATTCTCGCAGAAAGGTCCTGCAAAATACATTCCTCCTTAGAAAAAATTACAAGGCAGTTTAATTGGTCACAGAGTTTCTTTATTGAAATCAAATTTAACTTAAAGTAAGGCACATAAAGGACATTATTCAAGATGACTTTGTCTGAGATTTGCAATGTTTCACACTTAGTTATAGCCATCCTATTTCCATCTGGCAGAATTACTTCAATGGGTTTAGGCAGAGTTTTTAAAGAATGCAAGAATTTCATATTATTACACATATGATCTGAAGCTCCAGAATCTATGATCCATGAATCACTAGGTAAATAGCAAGTCATACTAATAGCATCTGATAGCATACTGACAGTGGCTAGGGATTCATTACCAGACATGCTCTCAGTGATGCTTCCTGTGGGATTATTTTCTTGAGATGCAAGATTATTCAAGAGTTGCTGCAGAAGGTTCTTGGTTTGGTCATAGCTGAAGTTACGATTTGGTGCAGCTACCAAGGCATCCCCACTGTCAATCATGTGCTATTCTGTTCCTTGCAAAACTGTATTTGCTCCTCTCCTTGTTGACTGTTGTTCATTTTGTCCTTGTTGTCTTGGTGCAGATTGTTTATTCTGGTTCCTTGGGGGATAGCCATGTATCTTGTAACATTTGTCAATGGTGTGGCCAGGCCTTTTGCAATGGTCACAAAACAGTGTGGATTTCTTGGTTTCTTGTCTCCTTTGATCATTCCTGTTTGCATATAGAGAGGCTGACTCACTCAAGAACTGTGCATTGTCCCTGACCTGCCTTTGCTTCTCCTCTTGAGAAAGCAAGGCATATACTTGTCCCAAGGAAGGTAGAGGAGACATCATCAGGATGTTCCCTCGAATTCCAGTGTAGCTGCTATTTAGCCCCATCAAAAACTGTAGAAGTTTCTGTTCTTCAAAGTGAATATCAATTTGTTGATTGATACTTTGGGGTGAGAACTTGCATTTTCCACATGTGCACCTTGGAAAATTGGGGGCAGAACTCATTTCATCCCATAACTTCTTTGCCTTAGTATAATAGGTAGCTATGTCTAAGGTACCTTGGGATAACTTAGAGATCTCCTGTTGGACTGAATATAACTTGGCCTTGTTCGACTGGCCAAATCTTTCTATCAACTCTTTCCAAAGGCTTTGTGGCTGGTTGAGTAAAGAACACTTTCTCGAATGTCTTTATGCAGGGAATTCAAGATCCACGACAACACCATGTCATTTCCTCTCTTCTAATATGGAAAGAGTAGATCACTTTCTGCTGGGGTCTCGAGAGAGCCATCAACAAACCCAATATTGAACTTTGCATTGAGAGATATCGTGGCTGATCTTCTCCATGTATCAAAGTCCTCACCAGAGAAAAGTTCTGACACAAGAGACATCCCGGGCTGTTCTGATGGATGGATGAACAAGGGATCACAAGGATCTGTTATTGGAAGATTTCTAATTTTCTTGGATGGTTCTTCAGACATTGTTGCAACAACAGAAGAAGAGAAAAAATGGAAGACAGGATCAGTACCCTTAAGGGCTCTGATACCATGAAAAGATCCAAACTATTGGTTGGATCTGAGACAAATAAAACAGGAACAATAAGGGAGGAGACAAGAAAATGAATGAATAATTCTCTGTGTATTGCAAGAGGAACGGGCATGCTATATATACACAACCATGTACCAAAACAGAAGCAAAAGAAAAACAAGAAGAAGAAGAAGATTACAAGAGCCAGCTGAAAAATCTAATACAACTAGCTGAACAACTAACTTAACTAACTTCATTCTTAACAATGCGGGTAAATAAGGTTGGAATAACTCTTCCCTTACAGGATAAATTGATAAGGAAGGATCAAATCGTGGGTAGAAGCCTCCTATCGTAAGATCAACAACTAAACTCTTCATCCAAAAGGATGCGAAAAACAACTAAAGGACAAAGCCTCACCAAAATGTAAGGACAACCTACCAAGCGTACACTTATTACAAGGAAAAAAAACACAGGAAAACAAGGAGCCAAAAACAAAACCAAACCAAGACAAATGATTGAAATGTCACTTTCAAGAAAGGAACAACACTCAAGAAAACAGAAAATCAACAATATATGAATCCCGACCCACGTGACGAGCCCAAGCCCTTCCATGATCCCACTCTCCCCCTCCCCCTCCCGGATCTAGAGCAAGTTGTCCTCAATGATGGAGGTTGCTTCGGGGGGGGTCTTGGCCCTGATTTGGTTGGGGTTGGAGCCCATGGTCAGGTCTTGGCCTTCCTAACCCTAGCTTGCGCAACTAGATGTGGTCCTAGGGTTCAAGTAGGTCTTAGTCTTGGCCCTGATTTGGTTGGGGTTGGGGCTTGGTCGTTGAGGAAAACTTCGAAGCGTTCAAGTAGGTTCCAACGAGAACTTCTGAGGGAGGGGACAGGGGACGTAGTAATCATTGAATTTTTCGAGTCATAGGACGTTGTCACTCCGACATTTGAGGGTGGCTTCGGAATGTGGTCCCTAAAGAAGTAGACGACATCAGTGACGAGAACAGAGATGTCGTTGGATGCTAGTCTTTCTTCACGAGGTCTAAAGCGACCTCGTTGGCCTTAGGTTGTCTCATATCGAAATCTGGGCAAACTTATGTAACATAAGCACTCAAGTACTCTAATCAAAGGAGAGGGGGGAAAACTCATCTGCAAAAAGCAATTAAGGCCGCTAAGAGAGGCAAGGCCATAGCCATGACCAAAGTTGAAAGGATTAGAGATGCAAAGTCAAAGCAAAAGAAAACACTGTTTGGGGGGGGGGGGGGGGGAGGGGGGAGGGGGACACACCCTTTCTCTCTAATCTCTCCCTATATGCAAAATTTGCGACTTATGTTGTGAACTTTACAACCTGTTTTGTGCTTTGAATAACGGAAAAAATAGCACCTTAAATTTTAAAGTGCAACCCTTATATAAATCTCAGAATGACCCAATTTACATGAGAAAATTCTCCAAATATGCAAATAGCCAACAATCATTCTTAGGTAAGACCATCTTACCATAAATTTATCGTAAGACGTATAACGTTATGATGACTATTTATGAATATAGGGGTGACTAATAATTTATTTTGGCCGACTCTAATAAAAAGTCATCTTTTGATAAATTATTAGTCACCTTCGTATTAAAAAGTCATTCTAATATTACTTATTAGTCATAACAAAATATTAAAGATGTCATCCTATGCGTCTCACAATAGATTTTCATGAGACGGTCTTATATTAGAATTTACGAATAGCCAAATATATAATTTTAAATTAAGTTGTTAAACGTCAAGTTTACCTATTCCAAATTTCATTCCAATCAAAATTCCCACGACTGATAGTATATCACTCGATGACAAAAATGTATTGTTTCAAAGTACACCAAGGTGCATTCGCCAATTCACATTTCATAGGCCAATTCATCAACCAATGTGTCCTAATTCGCATCTTTGTTGAAAGAATTCTTCTGTAATTCCTTACATAAGGATTCCGAAAATATTAAGTCCCCATTAGCACTGGCAAAAATTTGGATCCGGGTAAATTCGGGTCGGACAAATTCGGACGAGAAATTCATGTCTAGACCCGGTTTTATTTCGAGTCGAACCGGGTCAAACAATTCGAACTAAGCTAAAATCGGGTTCGGACAATAGAAAAAAGAGAAAATTTATGTCCGAATATTTGGTCAATTCGGTCAATATCAAAATTCGGACAAAAAATCTATATCCAGACCCGGTTTTTCGAGTCTGACAATTCGGGTAATTCGGTCATATAAAATTTTGCCAGCTCTAGTCCCCACCCACACAAGCAAATTGTTGATAAAAATCTAAAATGACATTGGGGGTGTTTGGTTATGAGCTTTTTGGGGTAACTTTTAGTTTTTTGGACACTGTTAGCTTTTTGACTAAGGTGGAAAAGCTACCTGAGGTGTTTGGTAACAAGCTTTTCATATTATATTAACTTTTTGGACTCGATAAGCAACTAGTTTTCAAAAAGCTACTTGAGGAAGCTTTTTGAGGTAACTTTTCATAAAAAGCTAGTTTAGTAAACACTTTTCCTACAATCAACTAACCCAAACAGCTAAAGTCAAACAGGTAATCCAAACAGCTACCAGCTACCAGTTGGTTGCCAAACAAGGTCATTGTCTTTTGACCCAATTTTTTTTCTCTTTATCATTCAGGAGAAACAAAAAAATATCCGAATAGTAAACACTATTTAGAGTTTCCCTTAGATTCAAACCCACAACATATGATAGAACCACTGAACCCAGAATAGATATTTTCTATTTCCTACTCCCATATCCTTGCTTTTCTTTTAGTCTCTAATTCTATGTCCTAGAGTTCCTTGGATTCTATCACAAAATTCACAATTCACAGCCTTGCTACGATTGTTACTTGCTCCTATTTTAATTAATTAATTTTGTATGTCCTGGGACCTGGCCTTCTGCCTTTCTCACTGCATTAATAGTTGGAAGTTGGAACACTATACATCCAATCCAATTGTGGGTAGGCTTTAGAAACAATGCATAAGTTGGAGCAGTGATCTTAAAATTTTGTCCGACTCGAATACTTAAATTTGTCATGCTCATAAAAATTTGATTTTTCTCATAGATTGTTTGTCTGGATTTTGACATTGGCCAAATAAACCGAATATTCGAACACAAAATTTCTCTTTTTCCTATTTGTACGATTATAAAAAAAAAAATGAATCCGAAAATCAATTTTCCATCCAAATTTTAAGATTGACCAACCTAAATTTAACCCGGACCCAAATTTTTGACCACCTAAGTTGGTGCAACATGTCCATTTAAAGGCCTATAGGGAAAGTTATAGGTCTTTACCTAAAAGTGGCTTCAAATTAAATCCAAAATAAATGAAGACATACTTTTATCTCATGAGACCATATATAAATCTAGTTAAAGTCATTTGTCACCACTCCACTGAGTTGTAGCCTTATAAGGCATTTCTGATTTTGATTTGAGTGCTTAAAATAGGAAAAGCTACTGCAAACTGACTTATTGGAGTTAAGATCAATCAGATTGCCATTTTTCAAGTTTATCAACCTAATTTCAAACACAAACATTCTTGTTTCAGCAACAAAATTATCAGAAAGATCATCCTTAATAACAGTAGATACATAAAGTGAGTTCAAAACAGTGAAAAGGTTCATGGAGAAAGATGGGGAAATAAAAACTTAAGGGTGGGTGGGTGAAAGAATGAAACACATGAAAGAATGATCCAACTACAAACGTCGTACAGTACAGCACCTCGCAGCATGGGAAAATTCTGAAAGTCTGACAAGAGGGACGTTATTGACAGCATTCTGTGCATATTGAATCAGATAAATGGTGCAGACTAAAACCTTTTGCACAAACTTGTGCTCACCATAGGAACAAAATCCATATCCATCAAAGCCATTTTCTTTGGTTGTGAGGTTCCCTATACTACTCCTTCATTTCCCTGTACTAAAACCTTTTACACTAGTACCTGTGCCACCTAAAAGATACTGTGATATTTGTATCAACATTCAGCCCTAGATTGTTTTGCACGATATGCCTCATCAAATTTGAGACAATCGCCAAGTTTGTCTAGGACAAATGACAATCCAAATGCCCTAGTGCATTTCAGATCTTTCAAGCACCTGGGGGAATGGCAAGTTAAAGTAAAAAGATCAACTTAACCAACCCCAGAAGGCAGACTTGTGAGGATCTATACTGAACCTACTAGTGCATTTGATGTTGATGCAGATCCCCAGAATTCTTCAGTTGTAAGCAGCTCCACAACTTGTTCTGAAGGTGGAGATTATATCTCCAGAAACATCAGCTAGCTCAGTTAAGAAGCCGATAACAAATTCATGAAATTATCCTTTCTGAGCTACTGGTTCTACTTGACCCCTTCCTCACCAACAAGTGGGTGAACAATTGTGCTGTAAGTGTGAGAATCAGGGATGACTCCGTTAAGCACCATATAGTCATGCCATTTTATGACTTCTTCTGCCGAATCCTTTCTGCTCAAATGGGTGAGCAGTGTTGTGTAAGTAATGGCATCTGGAACCAATCCCTGAACTATCATAAGCTTGAGAATTTCCTTTCCAAAATCGATAAAGCCCAATTTGAAAGTACAGTTCATCGCAGTATTGTAAGTGACTATGTTCGTCAAGTTTCCAGCCTTTGACATCTCCGCAAACAGCTTGAAAGCATCCTCGATCTTCCCACTAGCAAAATAAGCCTTAAGCATCGTGTTACAAGTTACAGAATCATGCAAACCCAATTTCTTCAGTTCTTGCACAAGGAGATCTGCTTTATCAATTGATGCTGCTTCGCATAGCCCATTCACAACAGAGTTATATATTACAAGGTTGGGTTTCTCCTCGGCCTTTATCATCTTGTCAAATACCTCAGTTGCAGTTTCTATCTTTGCTTCTTTACAGTACCCATCGATCAAAGTCCCATAAGTTATGAGATCAGGAATGAGCCCACGGACAAACATACTTGCAAGAACCTGCTGCACACCTGCTAGTTTCTTGGTCCTAAACAGATAATTGATAAGAATATTGTGAGTAAAAGCATCTTCTGGGAGGTTGTTTTCTAAGAGTTGGCCGTGGTATTTTAGGGCCTCTCTCATATGTCCATTTCTGCAAAGCCCTTGAGTAAGTATTGAATGAGTGAAGTTGTCCCGAGAGACATCCTTGTTCTCCATCTCAGACAAGAGCGATAAGGCTTCCTCGGATTCTCCATCCCTGAAAAGCCAATGGATAATTATATTGTAGACAACAGTGTTAGGGACTAAACCCCTCTCCACCATTTCATCACACAACCTAAGTGCTTCATCAAGATGCCCTACTCGAGCAAACCCATCAATCAATATGGCATATGTCCTCACATTTGGTTCAATGCCAGCTTTGACCATCTCATCCCTAATATCCTTTACAGAAGCTACTCTTCCATGTTTGCAAAACCCAGCAATCAGAGAGTTATAAGTAATGATATTTGGCTTGGTGTACTGCATAGACATAAAACCCATCTTTCTAACGAGCTGTAGTGCAATTTCCACATCACCCATCTTGCAAGCTCCATCAACAAGCATGTTGAAAGTAACAACATTTGGGTAAATTCCCAGCTTTAACATCCTATAGAAAACAGATAATCCCTCTAGAAATCTACAATCTTTACAAAAAGCATAAATGATCAAATTTAAAGTATTCACATTTTCATAGTACCCATATGACAGCATTTCCCTATAAGCCTTCCAAAACCTACCCAAATCATCAAACTTCAGCAAATTGTTAAGGAAATTGTTCCAAGCATGGATTGATACGCTAAAACCCTCCATCCTCAACTTGTTGATAACAGCATAGGCAGCCTCAGTTGCCCCAATTCGTGTGCAACACCTAATCAAAGTATCAAAAACAGCGCGACTCGAAAATGCTGGGTCGTAAGAACAAATTAAGGCCTCCAAAACATTCAATGGGGTAAACCCTCTTGTTTGCATCAAATTTGTCATAATTGACATAGCATCATCAAACCTTCTTGAACGGACCATCAAATGAACAACCTCACAAGAGCAAGGTAATGAAGTTGATAACCCTCCTTTTTGCCCACAAACCCAATTGAAAAACTCCAAAGCTAGTTGAGGACGGTACCTGAATTCTCTGACAACCCTGCTAATCACTGTATCAGAGAGATTAGAAGATAATTGCTCCAAAAGTTTCCACCTTTTCTGTTTCAGATTCACGCAAACTCCTTGAAAAACAATGTCTTCACCAACTGGGTTCCTGAGCTGCTTACCCATATGTAGGAACTTGCATAAAGCTGAGTTTTTGCCCAGTAATCTCAACTTTGAAAACATAGAACTTTGAACAAGTCCAGCGGCTCAATCACATAAAGACAGCTTCAGCGGTTCACATGTTCATTTTTGCGATTGATTGCAAGAATTTGCTTAAGAGAGTTGAAGAAGGCCAGCAGGGGACGAGGAGGGCAGGGTTTAAGGGTTTTGACATTTTTGTCGAGGGGTTTAGGGGTTTTAATTTTTGAAGGATGGTCGGAGAGGAATTGTGCCCGCGTGAAAAGGAAACCTTTGTACCTCTGCAAGTCAATTGTATTCCTAATTTTTTTGAATCAAATTGGGCCTTAATGCCTTAGTGCTGTACGCATCACTCATTATTTATAGTTTTTGGACTGAACAACTCATTCCTAGTTTCTTATTCTAAAACATTTGTTTGTGGCAACGGTGTCAAAAAATCGGGTTCGGGTCAAATTGAGTATGATAATTTAGACATTCGGACAAAATCATCAAACCGAACCATGTCCAAATTTCAAATTTGGACATTTTGTGGTGTCCTAACCCGTATTTGTTCGAATATAACCAAACCTGAATTTATACTAAATTTATACATAATTCCAATATTTTTTTTTTGAATTCTAGTTCAACACTATCCAAATGCATCCGAATTTGTTCGATCCCAAATTTGACACAAAATTCGGATGTCCGAATTTCTTATCTCAAACCCAAATCCAACCCGATTTTAGAATCAGACATGACCGAATTGTCTGCATTTAAAATTCGGACAAAAAATTGATGACCAAACTGTTGAGAAAAACAATGAGATGGAATAAAGAACCACGGAAGATGGGGGATCACTTGAGTGGCAAGGAGTCGAGGGCAAGCCCGTCTCCCCTTAAGACTTATTCACTAGACCGTGAAAAGACTCAAGGGTAAAACATAACTTCTTGTAAGTAAAGTTAAAAGATTTCTCAAAAGAACTCAAAGAGTTGCTGCAGTCAACACCTTAAGAATGTGTTGAATGCTCTCTAGAAGGGAAGAAGAAGATGATTGAGGGTATGTATGAATGTTGAATTCATCCACCTTATATAGAGAACCTTTGGAGTCATAAGGAGGTCAAACTTTCCAATTGCATTGGGCTCAATCCAAGGGATTTGAGTTGAATGATATTAATGAGAAATCATGACTGATTTCTCAGTCAATATCATCCAAAAAATGACCAAATTCATTTCAACAAGAGGCATAAATCAAGGGATTTCAAAATCAATCCCCACTGTGATCAACACGGATCGTATTAGATCAACACGGTCTGTGTTGAAGCCAACACGACCCGTGTTGGATCAACACGACCCGTGTTGATCCTGTGCACATTTTCTGTGCTCTCTGGACGCCAACACGGGTCGTGTCATACTGAGCACGATCCTTGTTGAGTCCCTTTTTCTTGTTAAGCTTGTTTTCGACCTATCCGGTCGATCCTATGCTTATAACTTATATTTTATGCCTCTTAACTCTTGAAATACTCCAACAATCCCCCGCCATTTCAAGAGTACCACTTGAAATAGCCCGGATCCTCACTGGGTAAAATACCCCATATACATGGCGACTTCTAGAAAGATTCAACACCCGAGAAATCGAGGAGTTGTTATGCATCATGAAAGTGTCTCACGACTTGAACCTTCACTTAGTGTATGTAAGTTCAATTAGTTTGAATGCATAAGTAGATAAGTCCTTGAACTATTACATTCTTATTTAACTAATTGGATACATATCACACACACAACCCAAAACCTTGCTTAAAAACAAAGACACTATTTTACAACCGGCCATGTGTCCCATACCCTCCGTGAGAACCATCAAGCCCAGCCCTAGGCTATCCGAAGCGGCCCACTTCACGTCCTCGCATAGGCAGACTTTTATGCCCCGTAATAGAGCTCCCCATCTCATCGATTCAAAGTCTGTTAATGACTCATAGACTCAAACCTCTTGAACATTACGGTTCTTGAGCATCATCTTGTCCTTGGGATGAGTTTAAGCTTGAAAACCTTTGATGCTCCCATTATCATTCAACGTTGTCGACCATTGAACTCAAGGCTTGACAAGAGGTGTCGAGCGTGAGTTGGAGCTTCGTTGATGATAATCATTTGATTGGGCTAACTCTCATCCCTCTTGATGAGTTTATCACCAATTCCTTGTTCAATCCTTTGGTGAAAGGATCGACTAAGTTCTCACTTGTCTTAACATAGCTTACCGCTATAATTTCATCCTTAATGAGTTGATGGACATAAGCGTGTCGTAACCCAATGTGCCTTGACTTGCCATTGTAGACACGATTATATATACTTGCAATTGTGGCATTGTTGTCACAATAAAGAGTTGTTGGAGGCATGGGCTTTTTCCATAAAGGAATCTCCAACAACAAATTTTGTAGCCATTCCACCTTTTTACAAGCGGCGGCCAACCCTACGAACTCAGAAGCCATGGTGGAATCCGAAAGGCATGCTTGTTTCTTAGAACCCCATGAAACAGCACATCCACCAAGAAGAAACACCCAACCGGAAGTTGAGGTGTAATCATCCTTATCACTTATCCAACTTGCATCGGAGTACCCTTCTAAGATCGAAGGTTCTCCCTTAAACCGCAAGCTATAGTTTTGGGTAAGTTTTAAATATCCCAAAACCCTCTTAACGACTCGCCAATGTTCTTTGCTTGGGATGCTAGTGAATCTACTAAGCTTCCCTATCGCAAAGGCTATATCTGGCCTTGTACAAGTCATAGCATACATTAAGCTACCTATGACTTTAGCGTACTCCAATTGGATAATCGGCCTACCATCATTTTTACTTAGTTTGATGCTTGGATCAAATGGGGTAGTGGCCACATAGGAGCTCTTATGAAACTTCCCTAACACCTTTTCCACATAATGTGATTGTGTTAGACTTATTTCATCATTATTTCTAATGATCTTGATACCAAGTATCACATTCGCTTCTCCCAAGTCCTTCATAGAGAACTTAGCGGATAGAAAACTTTTAGTTTTCTCGACTTGTTCCATGTCGGTACCAAATATCAACATGTCATCAACATATATGCATATAATCACCCCCTTTCCATTCTCAAACTTAGAATAGACACACTTATCCGACTCATTGATCTTAAAACCAAAACCAAGAACTACTTCATCAAATTTATGATGCCATTGCTTAGGTGCTTGCTTTAGACCATACAAAGATTTTATGAGTTTACATACTTTATTCTATTGACCCGATTCAACAAACCCCTCGGGTTGTTCCATATACACCTCCTCTTCTAGTTCTCCATTTAGGAACGCCGTCTTGACATCCATTTGATGGATTACTAGCTTATGGATAGTGGCTAAAGCTATAAGTACTCTTATACTTGCAATCCTAGCCACGGGTGCATAAGTATCAAAGTAATCGATACCATATCTTTGGGTAAAGCCTCTTACTACTAACCGGGCTTTAAACCTTTCTATGGTACCATCTACTTTCTTTTTGTGCTTAAAGATCCATTTTGATGTAATAGATTTACATCCTGGTGGTAAATCTACTAAAATCCAAACATTATTTTCTTTAATAGAGTCTATCTCATCTTGTACTGCTTCCTTTCAAAAGGAAGCATCTTGTGACTCCATGGCCTTTTTGAAGGTTTTAGGATCCTCATCTACATTGTAGATATAGGGAGTCTTATGCTCGATAGAGCTCCTATCTCCCTCTACTAGGTAGACAACGAAATCCGATCCATAGTTCTTGGATTTCCTTATTCTCTTACTCCTCTTTATTTCCTCAACATCTTGTTGAGTTTCTTGAATAACATCCTTTGGAAACATGTCATGAGTGACATCCTTGGGTTTAGGAATTGAAGAGAATCGAGTCTCATCAAATATTGCATCAATTGACTCTATTACGGTGTTCACCGTTATGTAGTCATTTGGTTCGATAACCATAAACCTATAGGCTTTGCTTTCAAAAGCATAGCCTATAAAGATGCATTCAATTCCTCTTTCACCCAATTTTCTTTTCTTTGGTTTCGGGACCCTTACGATAGCCCGACACCCCCATACTCTAAAATGTTTTAGAGTTGGCTTTCTTTTATTCCAAAGTTCATATGGGGTCTTAAGGTTCCCTTTGAGAGGAACTCTATTTAAAACATAACAAGCCGTTAATAAGACTTCACCCCAAAATCCTTCACTTAAACCGGAGTAAGATAGCATGGAGTTAACCATTTCTTTTAATGTCCTATTTTTTCTTTCGGCCACACCATTTTGTTGAGGTGTATAAGGTGTCGTTGTCTCATGCACCACACCACAACCTTGAAAGTAAATTGGATCATAGTATTCACCACCCCTATCAGATCTTAGTCTTTTTATTTGGGCTTCACATTCTAACTCACTTTTAACCTTGTTTTTTTTAAACTTGTCTAAAGTTTCATCTTTTGAATGCAAAAGAAATACTTGGCAATACTTAGAATAATCATCAATGAAAGTCACATAGTATCTTTTACCTCATATAGAAGGAATGCTATGGAAATCTCATAAATCACTATGAATCAATTCAAACAATTTAGAATTTCTCATAATACTTGGAAAGGAATGTTTTGGTGATTTTAGTTAACAGGCATGTTCTACACTTGTCTATCTTATCATCCAAAGAAGGGATTAAACCAAGATTAGACATGAATTTGAGTTTCTTATAATTAACATGTCCAAGTCTTGAATGCCATAAAGAAAAACAAGAACCCAGCAAGTAAACGGAAACATCATTCTTATTGCCACTTGTAGCGTTAAGCTTAAACATATCACCACATGCATAGCCTTTGCCTACAAAGACCCCTCCCTTAGACAAAAAATAGTTATCCCCTTCATACACTTGCTTAAACCCAAACTTACTCAAGAGAAAACCCGAAACAAGATTCTTACATATTTTCGGAACTAAATACACATCGTTTAAAAGCAATGTCTTTCTGGAAGTAAATACAAGTTCAACTTGTCCTATTCCTTCCACCTTAACCGGGGAGTTGTTCCCCATGAAGAGCTTCCTCCCCTCTTCGGCGGGTTGGATAGTCTTGAAGAGAGAACGATCAATGCACACGTGCCGAGCCGCACCCGAATCAACCCACCAAATATCGTCGCTCGAAATGACACTAATTTGGTCTTTAATCATGGCTACGAAGGGTCCATTGGACTCCTTCTTACCACCATGATTCTTAGTGTTGTTGTTCGAAAGCCCGTGCTTCTTTCTCCAAACCAGACATTCCCTCTTGGGGTGACCCGGCTTGCCGCATTCCCAACAAACCAATTTTGGTTTCTTGTTGCTCTTGTTCTCAAACTTATTCTTGTTCTTTGTTCCTCTTGTGTTCTCTTGAACCATATGCACCTTGGAGGGATTCTCCTTGGTAACATCCTGCATTCTCAATTCTTCCTCAATACGGAGATGGTTAGCCTAACCCTCAAGTGATATGGGTTCCTTAGAATGCATTAAGGTTCTCTTAGTTTCTTTCCATGAAGGGGGGAGCTTGCCTATTATTGAAGATACAATATAGGCCTCATCTATGTGGATTTTATGTTGAACAAAATTGCTTAATATAAGTTGAATTTCATGCAATTGGTCAAGAACTTTTCTACCTTCAACCATCTTAAAATTATTAAATTGGCTAACGAGAAAGTTCTTACTTGTAGAATCCTCCGACATATATTTAGCTTCAAGCATCTCCCAAAGCTCCTTGGCGGACACCACTTTTTGATAGACGTCGAACAGAGCATCCGTCATCCCGTTGAGAATATGGCCTACACATATGTAGTTATCGCTCTCCATCTTGAACCGACGCCTCGTTTGCTCCGCCGTCTCATCTTCACCCTCCACCGGAACGTCTTGGGTGAGCATATACACCACCTTGAGAGTGGTGAGCATGAAGTGCATCTTCTTTTGCCATGTACGGAAATCGATCCCCTCAAACTTATCCAACTTTTGAAAGTTGTTGGTCATGTCTTTCAAGGAGGGAGACATCGTGGATAAGTCTTAAGATTGTTGAGAAAAACAATTAGATGGAATAAAGAACCATGGAAGATGGGGGATCACTTGGGTGGTAGGAGTCTAGGGCAAGCCCGTCTCCCCTTAAGACTTATTCACTAAACCGTGAAAAGACTCAAGGGTAAAACCTAATTTCTTGTAAGCAAAGTTACAAGATTTCTCAAAAGGACTCAAAGAGCTGTTGCAGTCAACACCTTAAGAATGTGTTGAATGCTCTCTAGAAGGGAAGAAGAAGATGATTGAGAATTCATCCACCTTATATAGAGAACCTTTGGAGTCATAAGGAGGTCAAACTTTCCAATTGCATTGGGCACAATCCAAGGGATTTGAGTTGAATGATATTAATGAGAAATCATGACTGATTTCTCAGTCAATATTATCCAAAAACATGACCAAATTCATTTCAACACGAGGCATAAATCAAGGGATTTCAAAATCAATCCCGACTATGATCAACAGGATCGTGTTAGATCAACACGGTCCGTGTTGAAGCCAACACGACCCGTGTTGATCCTGTGCACATTTTCTGTGCTATCTGGACGCCAACACGGGTCGTGTCATACTGAGCACGATCCGTGTTGAGTCCCTTTTTCTTGTTAAGCTTGTTTTCGACCTATCCGGTCGATCCTATGCTTATAACTTATATTTTACGCCTCTTAATTCTTGAAATACTCCAACACAAACCCGGTTTAATTTGGGTCGGACGAATTTTTGCCGGCACTAATTTGTAGAGTACATTTTATCTTAATTATGTATGTATTTATATTTGTGTTTTTCAATTTAATTTCATTATTATTGATGACAATATTTTAAAGTAAATAGTCATTTTTTAAACAAAAAATCAATTTTAAAAAATAATTTACGACATGAAATTAAAAATAATACAATCATCTTCGCAATGGTACAAAACCAAAAAATGATGACCTTGAGTTTAATTCTAATTGTAAAAAAATAATTAGTTTTATTGCTAAAATGCAATCTAGTAATAAAATTGCTGTTTTTCTTTTATAAAATTAATGTGAAATGATATTATTCAACTTGTTAATCTTTTTTAAAAAATAGTCTCAACGTTTACGAACTTGGTCGCGTTTGCAATCCATCGTTCCTCCTCATCACACATTCCTTATTAGATGGAAATGAGGATTGATGGCCAGATTCCAAGGCAAAAG
Source organism: Portulaca oleracea (assembly GCA_029582165.1). Lineage (NCBI taxonomy): Eukaryota > Viridiplantae > Streptophyta > Magnoliopsida > Caryophyllales > Portulacaceae > Portulaca > Portulaca oleracea. The sequence goes on from CM055887.1 coordinate 14,418,434, forward strand.
AAGCACATATTGTAAACATGGAACAATGGTAGTATGAAGAATGCAATTGTGCAATGTTCCTTTTTACATGCATCATTTTCTGTTCTTAAAAAAAAATAGTTATATGCATTCAAGATCATGTCGCCAATCTAGGAGAAAGTTATAAATGTACTCCCAGTCCTAAATGTTTTCTTCTTCTTTTTTTTAATGGTTTCAACGTGTGCAACCCAACTAAACTTGTTCAAAGGTCAGGCCGGGCCGAGCCGAGTCATGGATCGAGCAGTCAGGTCGGAAGTTTTTGACCCGTCGGCCCGAGCCCGACCTTCAGGTCAGGTATTTCGGCCCGAGCCCTGACCCTACGGGCCGCAAGTTGGGTCAACAGGCCAACAAATATATAAAATGGATTATTTTAAAATTTAAAAAGCATAAAAATTTATGCATTTTATTTATTTATTTAGCCGGGTCGTCGGGTCGGGCCGGATCGGGTCACAAAAAATTAAAACTTAACTTAAGATTCTTTTTTTAAAAAATGTATTTAGTCGGGTTACGCGGGCCGGGCCGGGTCACCAACCCCCGACCCGACCATACATCAGGGCCCCGACTTTCTTCGGGTCGGGTCACCTTCTAAAATTATGATCTTTATCCGCATTTTTTCGGGCCGGGCCGGGTCGGGCAGTGCAGGTCCCCTACCCATTGAACTAAAACCCTCTGCAGTTCCAACATAACATTTTTATTGGGATAGAAGGGAATGATCCAGACCAATCTCTATCTTTGAGTCATTGTTTTTGTTGCTAACATCCATCACATACACCTTACGGTTCCCCTGTTTTGAGCCTATGGCATCCTCCCCTTTCCTTTTGTTGTGGTTATCCATCATAACTACGTTAAATGTATCAGCTCCGTTCCCTTCACTTCCGATGCTATTCACTATGAAATGAGTTTGTTGCAGCCGAAAGCTAGTTGATTCACCCCTTAGATCCAGTAAATTCCTCCAATCCTTCGCTTAGTCTTCCTCCTCACCACACCTTATTTTTCACCTAATTAGAGAGCCCTTTAATTGGCGAACATAGGACATCATAGACCCAATCATCCCACCTTGCAATGAACATAAGTCTAGGTCAACCTTAATCTTGAGGTATTTAGAGTGGACTAGAATATCCTCCTCATCTACTTCAATGAATGTCCCCAAAACATTCCCATTGTTTTCGCGAAAGTATGAGTTTTCTCTTGAAAGGGAAGTCAAATAGTTTTGTCCAAAATCGAGAAGTCTCAAATTTGACCTCTAAGGGTTGTTTGTCTTCTTTTGCCTATTTAAGCAATAACATAAAATTATTGAATGATCACGGTCCTTCATTCATGACATAGTCCTTGTCTGCTTCAATGAAGAATTGAAAGGAAAACATTTTTTTATAGAATCCATTTGTATCCACTCCTCGGGACGCCTTCCATATATTTCACATCTGTAACAAACCAAGAAAAACCTCTCCTTAATGCGTGTTAATTAACGTACTTAAGCAAGATTAAAAGATAAGTCATGAACTAATTAAAGTGCGTGTTCTTCATTTTACTAACCAGTGTACGTTTTTTGCAGGGCTTGAACAGCGCGACGATCGGCATAATTTTTTCCTTTTAGGTTTAAATCTTTTATGAATTTCTTTCCGATAACCATTGATATATTCAATCCAATTAGAAATTCTTTTACCGAACCTAAATTATTTCTTTTAGAATGCTCCAATTAGGGTACTTTAGAGAATAATTATAAGAAGCCATGGGATAATTTATGATTATTCTTGGAATACCATGGGTATTTTTTAGGGTTATTATATATTAGATAAATTAAGTTGGGGGATATGTGTAAATGAGAATGGAGATTAAATTGATAAGATTGGTGGGCTTTTTGGACCCTTTTTGGCCGGCCAAAAGGAGGGAGAGGGAGATGAGTTTGGGCCTTTATTATGTGTTGATATTATGTATAGGAATGAGGGGGTGTATTAGATGTTTTTATTTTCAAATTCTTCACAAACATTCTTAGCTCTAAGTGTGGAGACTCCTTGGCTTCCTTCCCCAACCAGTCGGCCACCACCACCACACGCCCCATGTCTGCCGCTGCCGATCACCGTCGCCGGAACCAGTTCCGGCTGCCGCCGGCGCAACCATTTCCCCCTTTTCTCTTTGCTTCCTCGTTCTTCCACTCTCCAAGTATAGTTTCTCTTCTCTTGATCCTCCTCTTCATTTCTTTAAAATTTTATGAACCAAATCTGATTTTTGTGGTAATATTTTCAGAGGTGAAAGTTGTAGTTCTTGTGTCTAGCAAAGAAGGAGTGGAGATTTTCAACTTCAAAAGAAGAATTGAAAACCTATTCAAATGGTGGTGCTTGTGTTGGACGGTTTATAGAACAAGTAAAGTAGGGATTTTTTTTAAACAATTCATATTGATGTGGGTGTTGGATTGTGAAGATGGATAAGTTAGTGTGTAACACCCCAAAACCCTTAACCACAAGATTAACTTAAACCATCAATTAAACCTGTGATTAGCGCAGCAGAAAAGACAAGTATTGAGGCATTACCGCCGTCTCCACTCGGGACAAGGCACACGAACCACCAAACTATACATGAATCACCCAAATGAACGTTACACTTAAACCCATACATAAACAATCACCAAAAACATATATATTAAGCTTTATACATCCATCAAAGAAATATATATATATATTAAACTTCCTCCCATATGAATCAATCTCTGGCACCAAGAAGACCACCGATGTCGGCCAAAACCGCCCTTTAAGACAACCTTGGTCGGGTAAACTCATACTTTTGCTTATCCTTGCCTTTAACTTGAGAGCTCGGACCGCCTAAAACAAATCATTAAAACAACGCAAAGTGAGTGGGGAAACACTCAGTACGTAAACCTCCAACACGTCAAACCGTTCGAAAACGGTTTTAGTGCCGGCATTTAAATTCATTTTGAAAACGGGGAAAGGGATAAACAAGAATAAAATAACTTAATTCATCAACGTAAAATGTAAAGTACATGAAAGGTAAGATAGGTACTAAAACATAAGTATTTGGTCCCTTACGATCGATGCAATGCATCTCACACACGCGCATGCCCAAACCGATCGAAGTTTGGATTGGGTGACTGTCGTGCAGTCAACACTGACCAGGTCTGGACACTCTGATCAGGAGTATCATACATAAAAAGAGAGCTAGCACCTATAAGTAACTAGCACAAAGAAAACATAAAAATGGGACCTTTTAAAACCGTAACATAAACATTAAAGTACAACTTAAAATAACCATGAAAACATTAAATGATGATAAGGAGCGAAAAGTTGGACAATTTGCGTACCTTGGGTAGTAGAAAGATCTAGCGACGTGCCTCGAGCTTGTGACGGTTTGGACGACTTGGAAACTATAATAAGAGCATAAGAAAATTGAGAACTTTAATAAAGTCCTTGAATTTTACAAGCTGGGATTAAAGTAATTAAAACTTGATAACTTAAAAGGGATGAGAAAAATAGAAATTTCAGTTTTTGATCAATCAAAGATTTGGTGATAACTTGAGCTAGGAAACTCGGATTTTTGCAAACGAGTACTTTTCGGAAAGGGAAAATCACGCCCTACAAATTTGTCAACTGGCACGAAGGCTAAAAATGAAAGGAAGGGCTCGGAAAAAGGCCCGGACAGAAGCAGAGCACTTGGAATTAATCATGCGGTTTGAAAATTTAAAGCGAAACTTATGGTAAAACTTGAATAGGATCAAAGAGGCTTATGATGTAAAAAAGCATCCTTAATAACCAGCTTCGAAGAGCATAGAATTGGAGTCCTTGAAGGCTTAAGAAGAGAAGTTGCTCGGTCATCGAAAACATGAAAGAAACGTTGTCAAACGACGGAAATTAGATAAGGACATGATTATGAATTTTGGAAAGTGTACGAACCGATGACCGGTGATTTGAAAACATAGAAGGAATGGTCCTTGGACTATTTAGACACCGAGAAAACCCATAAACTTGTTAGGAAGTCAAGGTACCACTTAGCCATCAACACCACTTAAACAAACTCAAAACCTCATCACTTTACCCCATGATTTGCTAGTATTTCCATAAACCTTTAGGAGGTAATCCCAAACACTAAAATAGCTTAAATTAACTTAGAAAACCTACTCAATCCATCTTAACAACGACACAAATGTCGACATCTCATTAAAGCTTCCTAGGAGATCAAAATGCAACCTTAAAGTTAGAATTAACTATTAAAATTCTGGGCAGCGACTTTGCCGACGGCCCTCCTTCTTAGCCTCATATCTCACTCACCCGATATCGTATGAATGCAAACTTTATGTTTCCGGAAAGCTTGAAGAACGACCTAAAGTTTTTATGTTTATCACTAAAGCCAATAAAGTCTCCAAATGGACGAAAACTTAGCAAGAAGTTACTGACTCAGAAAACGTATATAATTGCACCCTTTCACGGTTTTGCTCGTATCTCGGGCTATACATAACGGATTCTTGAAATTCCAAAGCCTAGAGTTAGCTAATCACTTGGGCTATCATTTCCAGTAAAAATCCGGGCAAAATTCACATTTTACATCCTCTGTAAAAATCAGATTCTTGGACAGAAACTTTTTCCTTGCTTGATTGCATTCTAGTGCTTTCAAGTTGTACGAAATCATAACCAAAACCCAAATTAACTATTGTCCATGGTTTTTCCAGATTTTAATACTCAAAGATTACCCAAATAAGATGGAATCTTTCACATGCATCCATAGATAACAATTTTAATTCCAACCCAAGTTCAAATTGGCACATCCATGTCAAATTCACACTAAATCATATCATCCAAGTGTGGAACAACCTAATTAACATAATAATCCTTTCAAAACAGTCCCTCAAACTCTAATTTCCTCATCAAAAACCTCATGCAAGTAAGCCATTTCATTATCCATCAAGAAACAAGCAAGAAACACTTCACAACTTCACCCAATTAACATGCATCAATTTCAAACTCAAACCCTAACTACTCTAACTTAACCACACTATAAATTCATGCTTAGAAATCATAAAGGAGATGAAAAACATCAAGAAAACACAAATTAGAAATGAAATTTCAGATTAGAACATAAAGAATAGAGTTAGGGTTTGAGAATTATACCACTTGGAGAAGAAAACACAAGAGAGGAGGAAGAGGGGTGCTCGGCCACCTCTGGGCTGCCAGCCGGTCGCCGGAAAACGCCCGGACAGGGGGGCGTGGCTGGCTGGAGAAGAGAGGAGGAGGGAGGAGAGGGAAGTGTTTGTGTAAAATCTGATTTATGAAATGGATTAAAAGACCTTAGACTCCTCCCCCTCTTATATAAATAAACCCCTTAATTAACTTATCCTCTAATTAATAATTAAATTAAATCAATCATGAAATTAAAAATTAGCTAGGTAAAACAATTGGTAATCAACTAGATGAAATTAGTGAACATAAATTTGGTAAAATAATTTAGTATACGATTAAATAAAATCGCTTGGAAATAAACTGGGTAAAATTAACTAATATTAAACCACATAAAATAAATTGGTAGGGTAACACTAATAGGATAAATTGGGCGATAAAATGCACTTAGGAAGGTTGGATAACATAAATCATAATTGAAACGGAAATTAAAATTAATATAACTTTCTTCGGTTACAAGCGTAAAATCGAGAACGATAAAATAAATTATATAACTTATCATAAAAGTATTCATAAACTTGTAATAATATTTATAACTTTAAATCCGAGGTAACATAAAATCAACCCGTTTAACCATCACCTTGCTCGAGACCTGTCACGCATAAAAAAAAAAACGAACACTAATAACAATATTAACAATATTAACGTAAAAGAAAGAAAATTTTTAACCGCATACTTTAGTTAATCACCGCGATCGAGGCTTTAATTAATACGGGTTTAGGGCGGATCGTTACACCCTCCCCCCCTAAAAAGAAGTTTCGTCCCCGAAACTTGCTGCTGGACTAATCTTCCTTTCTTCCTTGGTTTCCCACATGGCTTCCGTGGCGCCTTTGTTAGCCCATAGTACTTTGACTAAGGGAATTTCCTTAGAACGAAGTCGATCTCCCTCCTCGGGGTAACTTGTAACTTCCTCGGGAAAACATCTGGGAATTCCCGCACTACTGGAATCTCTTCTATCTTGGGTGGATTCTTAGGATCTTTACTAATCGAACACAGGTAACCCTTGCACCCTTGATCTAGCATCTTCCGAACCTTTACGTAGGTTAGGATAGGACACTGATTTATTCCTAGGTCCCCAATAAACAAATCTCTATTCCCGGGGTATTCTTAAGAACGACTGTTTCTTTCCCGTACCTAAATTGAGCGTGAGTTAGGTCTAACCAATCCATACCCAAAATTGAGATGTCCCACCTAAGGTCTACCTTCTCGTACGGGTAGTTAACCAGAGACAAAATAATTGATAGGGATAATAAGTATAATGATTCCATGAATAAAGTAATCCATAAGAGACACTAACATGAGCTTGAGATGAAGAAAAGATCTTGGGTAAGTTCTTGATTCTTGAATCAGGACAACCAATATCGGGGATACATGAATGATTGGCGATAGCCGCTTGGGTGAACAAAACGTAAGTTGTTGATATTGATCGAATAGCAACTTGTATTTAAGCTAAAATTTGGATATAAACTGTAGATCCTTACTGAGAATGATGACTATTTCGGAAAAGAGGAAAGATGACCAAATAGAAAACATGGTAGAATAGATGTAGTCCATCACCACTTGATGAATGATTGGATTACTGTTAAAAGAAAGGCACTTGCCCCAAGAGGAAATTGAGGAAAGAGAGTGGTGCCAAAAGGGTGTGGACATAGCATTAATGAACCGAAATGATTGGTCGATAACAATTATAGACTCTCCTAGGAGTTCTTGAAAATAAGCAATGACTAGAATTGACAGAGCCGAATGCAGTCTTACGAGGATAAAGCCAAAAGCCAAAAAGGTGTGTACAATATGATTGTGATATAAGACTTGATTCAAATGATGAACTCGAAGTATTCTAGCCATACAGAGGAGGGTTGAACCTCACCAACTCGTTGGATGTCCCTATGAAGTCCAGATATGCAATAAATTTATCCCTCAAATCGGAATTTCCCCTTATCACTTCAGGTGAATCTCTATAGAATTACATCCAGACCTGAGTTACCGAAACTGGTATGTTCTCTTGATACCTCGGAATACCGCATCCCAAGCTTGGTCAAGGCAACGCGGCCAACTATCCATTTACGTATTCTTCCGGTCATCTGGGGTTTAATAGCTGCTCTTAACTCTCGAAAGCGTTATCACGGGATGGTCCAAGGTTCGGGGAATCATTTACATATGTAACTATCTACCGCTGATACTAAAACGGACCAAAAGATTCGTATACTACTTGTTGGCCCCAAATTCCTGTTTTAAAGACCACTACGCGTGCTACCTTTGCACTTATACGTTACTAGAGTCCGACTCATTTTCCTTCATTCCAAGAATAACTTGGCAGCACTTAAAGCATGGAACGGCTATTAGTATAATCCTTTGTTTTCCATCACACCCAGATACCAATTATTCCCATGTCGACTATGCATAACAAAGTACTTACAGCCTCCTTAGCTACATAGAACCTATCTGTACTTTTTATCTCAACCGTTCTAGGCGGAGATGTAGTCTTCATTGATTGAGTCATAGCTTCCTCCAGATATTGGGCTCCATAAACATTGCGAAAGGATTGGGAAAAGGGTCACCACTGGGTTCCCTCTATATTACATATATATAACATGAACGCGAGGTTTTAATAAACTTAGCAAATAAGAGCTCATTAAAATTAATAAAAGAAAATCAAGGCAAGATCCGAGACTTAACCAACTTGAACCTCATTTGATACTAAAGGAACTCTTATTCCCTCTTAAGATCCCTGTGACTTCACTTACTATACTTGGAGCGTACTAATCACTCATATCATTTAAACGCTTTTAAACATTTCACAACACACCATGGTAAGGCACTTAACACTTCCTTTGCGATCTACATCAATCCCACTTGGAATTGGATTTGTTTGCTTTTCTTTGAATGACTAAAATTCTCCTTTCGAGACTAATTCCACATGCCTCGCATTCTCAAAAGCGCTTAGCACGCTTCACTTGCATCAAACTATTAGATTACTTGCAATTTGTACTTAAACTTCCTTAGATTTTTCTACTAAAGCTCTCTAAATTCTGGAGAAATTTCGACAGCACTTCCTCTATAAATCGGACTATCCCAAAATTTTACATAACTTCATTCCTGCAAGAAAACAACTTACACTTCATATACTCATTTGGAGCTTCATGCTCAACATCCATCCCGATACATTTCACATATTCCCAATCTCAATCCACAGAGGTGCATATATCACACATAACATCCATATTGCTCAAATCCGTATCACAAATTCCTATGAAACTCTAAATCCTCAAGTTCTTCTTATAACTCCGCTCTAATACCACAACTGTAACACCCCAAAACCCTTAACCACAAGATTAACTTAAACCATCAATTAAACCTGTGATTAGCGCAGCGGAAAAGACAAGTATTGAGGCATTACCGCCGTCCCCACTCGGGACAAGGCACACGAACCACCAAACTATACATGAATCACCCAAATGAACGCTACACTTAAACCCATACATAAACAATCACCAAAAACATATATATTAAGCTTTATACATCCATCAAAGAAATATATCTATATTAAACTTCCTCCCATATGAATCAATCTCTGGCACCAAGAAGACCACCGATGTCGGCCAAAACCGCCCTTTAAGACTACCTTGGTCGGGTAAACTCCTACTTTTGCTTATCCTTGCCTTTAATTTGAGAGCTCGGACCGCCTAAAACAAATCATTAAAACAACGCAAAGTGAGTGGGGAAACACTCAGTACGTAAACCTCCAACACGTCAAACCGTTCGAAAACGGTTTTAGTGCCGGCATTTAAATTCATTTTGAAAACGGGGAAAGGGATAAACAAGAATAAAATAACTTAATTCATCAACGTAAAAGGTAAAGTACATGAAAGGTAATATAGGTACTAAAACATAAGTATTTGGTCCCTTACGATCGATGCAATGCATCTCACACACGCGCATGCCCAAATCGATCGAAGTTTGGATTGGGTGATCGGCGAGCATCAACACCGCCGTGTCCGACTCTGGTCAGGAGTATCATACATAAAAAGAGAGCTAGCACCTATAAGTAACTAGCACAAAGAAAACATAAAAATGGGACCTTTTAAAACCGTAACATAAACATTAAAGCACAACTTAAAATAACCATGAAAACATTAAATGATGATAAGGAGCGAAAAGTTGGACAATTTGCGTACCTTGGGTAGTAGAAAGATCTAGCGACGTGCCTCGAGCTTGGGACGGTTTGGGCGACTTGGAAACTATAATAAGAGCATAAGAAAATTGAGAACTTTAAGAAAGTCCTTGAAATTTACAAGCTGGGATTAAAGTAATTAAAACTTGATAACTTAAAAGGGATGAGAAAAATAGAAATTTCAGTTTTTGATCAATCAAAGATTTGGTGATAACTTGAGCTAGGAAACTCGGATTTTTGCAAACGAGTACTTTTCGGAAAGGGAAAATCACGCCCTACAAATTTGTCAACTGGCACGAAGGCTAAAAATTAAAGGAAGGGCTCGGAAAAAGGCCCGGACAGAAGCAGAGCACTTGGAATTAATCATGCGGTTTGAAAATTTAAAGCGAAACTTATGGTGAAACTTGAATAGGATCAAATAGGCTTGTGATGTAAAAAGCATCCTTAATAACCAGCTTCGAAGAGCATAGAATTGGAGTCCTTGAAGGCTTAAGAAGAGAAGTTGCTCGGTCATCGAAAACATGAAAGAAACGTTGTCAAACGACGGAAATTAGATAAGGACATGATTATGAATTTTGGAAAGTGTACGAACCGATGACCGGTGATTTGAAAACATAGAAGGAATGGTCCTTGGACTATTTAGACACCGAGGAAACCCATAAACTTGTTAGGAAGTCAAGGTACCACTTAGCCATCAACACCACTTAAACAAACTCAAAACCTCATCACTTTACCCCATGATTTGCTAGTATTTCCATAAACCTTTAGGAGGTAATCCCAAACACTAAAATAGCTTAAATTAACTTAGAAAACCTACTCAATCCATCTTAACAACGACACAAATGTCGACATCTCATTAAAGCTTCCTAGGAGATCAAAATGCAACCTTAAAGTTAGAATTAACTATTAAAATTCTGGGCAGCGACTTTGCCGACGGCCCTCCTTCTTAGCCTCATATCTCACTCACCCGATATCGTATGAATGCAAACTTTATGTTTCCGGAAAGCTTGAAGAACGACCTAAAGTTTTTATGTTTATCACTAAAGCCAATAAAGTCTCCAAATGGACGAAAACTTAGCAAGAAGTTACTGACTCAGAAAACGTATATAATTGCACCCTTTCACGGTTTTGCTCGTATCTCGGGCTATACATAACGGATTCTCGAAATTCCAAAGCCTAGAGTTAGCTAATCACTTGGGCTATCATTTCCAGTAAAAATCCGGGCAAAATTCACATTTTACATCCTCTGTAAAAATCAGATTCTTGGACAGAAACTTTTTCCTTGCTTGATTGCATTCTAGTGCTTTCAAGTTGTACGAAATCATAACCAAAACCCAAATTAACTATTGTCCATGGTTTTTCCAGATTTTAATACTCAAAGATTACCCAAATAAGATGGAATCTTTCACATGCATCCATAGATCACAATTTTAATTCCAACCCAAGTTCAAATTAGCACATCCATGTCAAATTCACACTAAATCATATCATCCAAGTGTGGAACAACCTAATTAACATAATAATCCTTTCAAAACAGTCCCTCAAACTCTAATTTCCTCATCAAAAACCTCATGCAAGTAAGCCATTTCATTACCCATCAAGAAACAAGCAAGAAACACTTCACAACTTCACCCAATTAACATGCATCAATTTCAAACTCAAACCCTAACTACTCTAACTTAACCACACTATAAATTCATGCTTAGAAATCATAAAGGAGATGAAAAACATCAAGAAAACACAAATTAGAAATGAAATTTCAGATTAGAACATAAAGAATAGAGTTAGGGTTTGAGAATTATACCACTTGGAGAAGAAAACACAAGAGAGGAGGAAGAGGGGTGCTCGGCCACACTGACGCTCACGGCCGGTCGCCGGAAAACGCCCGGACAGGGGGGCGTGGCTGGCTGGAGAAGAGAGGAGGAGGGAGGAGAGGGAAGTGTTTGTGTAAAATCTGATTTATGAAATGGATTAAAAGACCTTAGACTCCTCCCCCTCTTATATAAATAAACCCCTTAATTAACTTATCCTCTAATTAGTAATTAAACTAAATCAATCATGAAATTAAAAAATTAGCTAGGTAAAACAATTGGTAATTAACTAGATGAAATTAGTGAACATAAATTTGGTAAAATAATTTAGTATACGATTAAATAAAATCGCTTGGGAATAAACTGGGTAAAATTAACTAATATTAAACCACATAAAATAAATTGGTAGGGTAACACTAATAGGATAAATTGGGCGATAAAATGTACTTAGGAAGGTTGGATAACATAAATCATAATTGAAAAGGAAATTAAAATTATATAACTTATCATAAAAGTATTCATAAACTTGTAATAATATTTATAACTTTAAATCCGAGGTAACATAAAATCAACCCGTTTAACCATCGCCTTGCTCGAGACTTGTCACGCATAAAAAAAACGAACACTAATAACAATATTAACAATATTAACGTAAAAGAAAGAAAATTTTTAACCGCGTACTTTAGTTAATCACCGCGATCGAGGCTTTAATTAATACGGATTTAGGGCGGGTCGTTACATAGTGGTATTGCATGTTATTAAAATGGGTTTGAAAGATGAGTTTCTGAGTAGTTGGAATCTGAGTTGTATGAGTATGGAGAGCTAAATGGGTTTTAAGAAGTGTTTAGTTGAAATTATAAAGTTTTAATAGTGTATGCTCATGAATCTACAAGAGGGTTATAATCTGGTTCATTCTTTGTATTTCCAGAAAATAAATAACGGTATTTTGAGTAAAATTCTTGCATGATTAAGTATATTGAAGTGTTAGCTAACACCCGATTTTTATGGTTCGACGTTTCGATGAGTATACTATGAGTTATAGGCAAAATCATAGACCCGCGCAAATCTGGGATTTTTATGACGACAGAACAAAAATAGGTGTTTTTCGACTAGTTAGAGATTACTATGTGTTTAGACTCAATTCGGTGTCTAAATAGCGCCTTAATTCTTAAGCTTTTGTCTCGTTTCGTGTTTAATTTCATGTCGTTTACTACGTTGTTGGTTATTTTGTAGGTTTTCGTGTTTTTACTCAAAACGTAGCAAAAAGGGGCTATTTTGTAACAATTTTGAGAATCCCGAGATTCTTCGGGCCAAAGCCGAGTCAAAGGGCAAGGAGTGAAGCAAGGAGGGACATGTCGAGCATCGCGAGTTGGAGTTTTGATGAATTTTGAAGAGGTAACACCCGCTACGTTCATGTTAGCGGGCGTTACCTATCTCATCCGCACGCCTCCATATACTTCAAGGGGGTAGCCCCCGCCACCTTTCAGGTAGCGGGCGCTACGCCCAGAAGTTTAGTCTGGCCGAAGAAGACCGTAGCTACGGTCTTGAAGACCGCACCTACGGTGGTCGTCACTGGAGACCGCACCCGCGGTCGAGCGAAGAAGAGAAGAATCGCCCACCTACTTGGCAGGACCGTACCTACGGTCCCTTGCAGTTCACGAAAAGTTGTTATTTGAAATGCTGCGTTTTGATTAACTTCTTTTGCTTGTACAAATACCTCCTTGGACGATTAGAAAGGGGGAGGCAATTATCATTGAAATATCAATACCTTAGCTATTATAGTGAGATTAGAGTATTTTCTTAGTAATTAGTGAGTAATTAGAGTTGGTTTATTGCATTTGCACTGGATTTCATTGAAGTATTATTGAAGTTCTGAAGATTTCTCTTTATTTTGGAGCTTGGATTCTTATCTACTCTTGATCATCCTTCCGTTGTCATCATCTAATGAGCATTTCTTAATCCTTACTCTCTTTAATTTGTTTATTTACATTTCAATCTCTGTTTTTGTTATTGGATTGCTTGGTGTTTATTGTCATTTGATTATTGCTTTTGATTCTTAGGTTCTCTGTTTTAATCATGAATGATAGAGTTGTTTATGTTGTTGGAATGTTAATTAAGATGATTAGAGGCTAGAACCCTTTGGGTTAGGGAGAAATTAAGGATGTGAGTGGTTGATTTGGATTGGGTTAGCAAGTTTAGGAGGTAATTTGTAATGGAATCAATTTCCCATTCCTATTCTTCCCTCAAGTGGGATGTATTTGAGATCGAAAGCTCTTTAATACCTCCAACACTTGCGTTGGAAGATAGGAAATGGGATAGTTAATACTCGCCCACGAAAGTGGAAGGAGGTTAACTAGAGAGTCCCGTTTCTTTAACCCTCGGGGCCGTGGTGGGCTTGTAGAAAGTTAATCCGGGTTATCCTTGAAAAAGGAAATCCAGTGGGTTTATTCTAATGAGATTGTCACTTGATTCTACTATTTTGTTACTTCCTAATTGCGAAACCCTCGTCCTTATTACCGTTTGCATCCCGAAATCTCCCGACACCCATTTTTCCCATATCGACCGAACCTTAATTGTGTTTGCATTTCGTTTGCGCTGTCTATCACCAAAAACCCTCTTGTTATCTTGTGATCCTAAACCTCACCTAGAGTCAAGTTGTCCTAGCCAAGGCCCCTAGCTCCTCGAGAAGAAACGATATAAAAACCGAGGTACAAAAACCACGTTACACTATGGCTTAAGGTCTGAACATGAAAGTTTTAGGAGAGACTCTAAGCTTTCTAGAATGGTATGATATGCATCCATAGGATGTCGGATGAGCAAGTTATAAGCTTTTTAGTGAAGGACAATGTTTCTGAATTTTTTTCCAGGAGTAAAATTTTAGTGGCTGCCCTTGTGATAGGTTAAAGTTCGACCTCTTCCCAAGCTTAAATCAATGGGTGATGAAAATGAAAGTTTGAGTACAAGACATGAGCTTTCCGTAGACAACTTATAGGCCCAAAACCGATTAGTATAACTCAAGATATCGTCTTCCGAAGAACACTAGTCGACATGTGCAAGTTCTGGACAGATTAGGTGGTTGAGTGTTTTGACCCTTTTAATCATGTTTTGGCCCTTGAGGTTAACTGTAAAGCTGCAGGGCGTGTTTTAAGCTTTCCAGAAAGTCCTCTTAGGCTACGATACAATGTCTATAGTGAGGGTTATGCCCTTTTTAGTGAATGTTAGGAAATTAGGTTCGTAGTGCAAGCCGGGTAGTTTATTAAAAAAATTTTCTTCCTTCTCCTAGCTAAATAAAAATCTAATTCTAGATTCCTTCGTTTTCCAAGTTCCTCTAAGTGGTCGTTGCTCTCCTGCTGTTCAATCCCTGTGCGTCAGTAGTGTTTTCTCGAGTTCAGGTACGTGTATTACTTGTTCCTTTATGCAATCCATGTATTTAATTAACTACTCTTGCTTATAATTCGATCAAGTATTAAGGTAGTCATTGCCTATTCTATAAATATTATACAAGGTTTATGTTTAATAATACCTCTTTCTTAAGTTAATTATTTTCTTATGTATATTATAATAGAGTACAATGTTAATTGTTATCAAGGAGTTATTTTAATTGTTATATTATGTCAATGCATAATAAAAGAACCAACTTTTAAGTTTGAGTTGTGAAGTGCCAAGGGTTATTCCTTAAAAAGCTTTTATGAAATGCAAACATCATTCAAGAAAGGTTCTTATATAGTATTTTACGTTCGTTAAGAAAAGTTAGTTTTTATGAGTAAAACTTCCGAAATTTTCTAAAGTTTTCTAAAGCTATTAAAGTCAGCCCATGGTTTATCGTGCTTAGAAGCACACCAAGGATTTAGTGTGATAGTACACACTATGTTCACATGCCTTATGTACCCCAAGTAAAATAAACAAGTGCCTTAGTGCACCCAAGGAAATTCTAGTTTGGTGCCTTAGTAGCACACCATGAAAACCTGGCCAGTAGGATAATTATCCACCTCCGGATCTCTCGATCGGTCCGGGTATGCGCATACCTCCCGCTAAGCCAATGATCGCAAGTAGGGGCATACATGTTAGAATTTATTTTACGTTGTGTCTTTCCTTTGTCAAGCGTACTACCCATACAGTTATTTACTCAAGTGTAGTAATTGTTTTTTTTTACACTCTTTGCAAAGGCCTTGATTATGTTCACTTGACTTTGAGATTATACTTACTACCGTTAAGTTATAAGTTACCTTTTAATTACTTTACGGATGGTTAAGTTTAACTAATTTAAGGTGTTGATTATATGACTTGGTGTTGTTATCAATCTGGACATCTGGTAAGTATGCCTTAACCATGTCTCTTTCTTTATGTTTTACTCTTATTTATTTGATTGGTGGAGCCGCACCCACGGGTAATAGTAAATCCTAAATTTTATTTATTAATTTATCTCCTTATCCCGGTAGTATACGTACTGAGTAAATCTCACCTTTAAGATTGTGTCACCTTTAGGATCACAAGGAAAGGGCAAGGGCAAGATCTCGGAATGGCGGAACCCGAAAGCTACGTGAAGGAACCGCAGGTGAATTTGGAAGTTCTTTTTGGAAGACTTAAAAGCCTGAATGTTGGGGAAAGCATGTTAAAGTCTTATATTTTGGAAGATTGTATGACTAAAGGGTCTCTTGTTGTCTTGTGGGGTTAAATTAAGATTGTCGAAGTTCCGTTGTGTGTTGTGTGTGGGGTGATAGTCTTAGCCTTGTCCATTTTCATGGGCGACAGTAATACTCTCAGGTGATTATCCGCTGCTAACCATTAGGTTAAGTGGTTAGTTAGCTTAATTTTGTGGTTAGTAACCTGGGGGTGTTACAACATCGTAGACGTAAGTACCTCCACATTGAACTTGTTATTCGTATAAACCCTTTCCAGCAAACAATGTTCCACTTGTTTATTAATCTTTTCGGCATTGGGTCTTCGAATTCTATCACCTCCTCTTCCTCTGCCATCAAGTGTATCTTTTTCAGGGATATATCCAAGTCTGACGTCATACCCTAACCTAACTTAACTCCCACCCAACCATAGCATGATCAAATAGAAACAACAAACACCATGCCTCTTATGGCGAATTCCTGGCTCATGGTGGGTTACGTTTCACCTTAAAACGAGAGAAAGCAATCAAATTCTTCTTTTATGAAGTTAGAATTCTCTGTTGGAAAAGTTAACCTGTTATTTCAGGGATATGAGTAAACAGTTTGTGAACTTGTTTGGTTTTTCACTTCTCCCTCTCTAAATGCATTGAAATGAACTTCAATTTGTTTTGACAGTTAGGGATAAATATTATTGAGTTTCATCTCATTGTTGTAAATGTTTTATTTTCAGGCGATAATTACGTTGCAAGGGATTGGAACTCGTGTAAGATGTCATTATTGTTGATTGTTTGTTTAGTCTCTTAGAATAATTAAACATTGTTAAGTAAGTTGAGAATACTGTCATGGTTTGAGTTGCTTACTTTGAGTTTGAGTTGGACGGTTTGATAATTTGAGTTAAATTGTTATAAGTTGGTTGGGTTAGTTTTCTGTTCTAGTCTTGTATTTCTTTGAAGATATGACAGTGACGTCTATTGTGTCGGATTAAAATTTTGTTGTTAACGATAGTCAAACATTTGACTTTTAATAATTGAATTTTTCAGACATTACAGTAATAGATGAAGATAAATGTAGCAATAATTGTAATTGGTAATATTTTTAAAATTGCCAATAGTAGCATATTGATAGCGATGTGGGTAGCCAATGAAAATTACTCTTACATGTGGGCATTGTTTATCTATAAATATGGCTATTAATTAAAAGTAACACTATTATACCCAGTGGATCGGTATTTCTTAAATTTATACTTTTTTCATTATCTGCATATATATATATATATATATATATATATATATATATATATATATATATATATATATATATATAACAGTGAGTAATTTCCATTAACAAAACAAAGGTGGATCAAACCAAGTTACAAGCATGGGGGATATTAAACCCCATTCAGAGACACTAAAACAGCACCATTACTTAAAAGCAAAACAAAAGAATCAAAACCAAAGCTCAACTAAGCTTAATACAGACATCATGAGAAATTACAGCAGCCACATTCTTGTAATCTCTTTCCAAATCACTGTGAAGTCTTCTATTACGCTCAAACCAAATTTGATAGACTGTAGCAGCAGCGACGAGGGCATGTCTGTCCCTCTGATTTTTGTTCAATCCATCCAATAGCAGATTCCCATCTCTCCACGCAGGCTCCTGATCATTCAACAACTCATAGACAGCATAGTATACTTGCTTAACATATATATATATATATATATATATATATATATATATATATATATTTCTATTCACAAGTCACTACTTTTGTTGTGATTTAATTGATTAAATGGGTCCTTTAGCGCAGTACTTATATCTGTAAGGACACTCTAAGCAAGTGATAACCTTCCACAATTTTCAAAGCCAATTACATACTAATTCTTGATATTATTGTATTATATGTTGGTGACAACACTTCCTACACCGCCATATAATATATAATTTAGATAAAATCAAAGCTAATAATTATGTTTTAATATATTTTAAACTTGTGCTTATATTAAGTATTACGTTAGAAAAAGTTTCAAAAAAATATTTATTTTTTATTAGTTCTTATAACAATTTTGATTTGGCTTACATATATATTATACATTTTACAATATCAAATAATTTTCTAATAGAACCAACTTAAAATTGAATTCAAACTTTAATTTATGTAAAAAAAATCTATTTAATGGATCTTTCAAATTCTATATTTATAATTATCTAGTCAGTGTCTGCGAAAAATGTACTGGCAAAACTAGTTACAATAAAAGTTAAAACGCAATTATCTCCAAATGTTTCAATATTAATATTAAAACATCTTTATGTATATCATTTATTATTATCATGTACAGTATGTTTTAATGAATTATTCTTAAAACATTTAAGCTACAAGGACTTTGTCTGGCCATCAATGATCAATTTATTGAAGGGGTTTCATTCCTAAGGCTTGATAGATCTTTCTAAATTTGTTTTCCTAGTTTTAGTATTAAAATTTGATGTTATCCTTTTAATTTTGTCAATCATATTAAACCTTGAATTACATTATATATGTTTGAGATGGGTAATTGGTGTTATCTCAAAACCAAAATCAACATTTCAAAAGCTCGCCTATAATTATAGAGGAATCAAGTGTAGCACTCTTACTCTTAAATTTTACAATTTAGGCTCTGTTCTTTTATGCGGTATTCTGCGATATGGCGCGGTATGGTGTGGTGAAATTGTGGCGGGTTGTGGTGTAATTATGGCGGGTTATTGGTATGTTGTGGTGGGTTTTTTGTATATATATATATATATATAAATATTGTATCGGTAATTGTAAAAAAGTAATTGGAAAAAGTGAGTTGAAATATTGATTGTTTTTTAATGATAAAAAAATGGTTGAAATAGTATTGTATTAGAAAAAGTGAGTTGAAAAAGTATTGATTAAAAATTTATATTAAAGATATACAATAAATTTGAAAAAGTAATTTGTGGTGGGTTGTGGTGAATTGTGGTAGAATGGTATTTTGTGGTGGGTTGTGGCAAACTGCGGTAGGCTGTGGCACCGCAGTTTGCCAAACGCAGAAAAGAACAGGGCCTTAGAGATACTGATTCAATTGACACAAGATCTAGAAAGAATTCGCTATCTATTACTCCATGGAGAAGAAGTAGAAGATGGTTTTACAATTTAGAGAGATTGGTTCCAATTTCCACAAGATCCGGAAATAATTTGCTACCTACTACAAGAAAAAGAAGAAGAGGCTTGATGAGACACTTTACTTAGTCCATTATAATCTAAGTTGGAAAAAAATATTCAACTATCCAAATTTTGGACTAAGTAATTGGAATTATCCCATTACCAAAAATTGAACCCTTGAAATGACAAAAGTTTGCAAGAAAGTGACCAATATTTTTAAAAACGGATAATCCAGCCAATTTTCTTTTAAAAATGGATAATCCCATTACAATATTTTTTTTATTCTACTTCAAGTCTCCTGATATTTCAAGAAACTGACTAGAGGGGATAATCCAGCCAATTTTGGCTGGAATCCAGTGAAGTTGCGTGACAATACAAAAATGTCTTTGTTTTTTCTTTTAATTTATCTTTCTCTATCCCTCAACTTTCTCATTTTGTCTTCCCCATCCACTTCTTCCCTTCTGTATTTTGAGATTTTGGAAGACAACCCCCATTCACGTTCATATAGTGTATGACTACCAATAAGGTTAAGGGCTCCTACAACTAGTTCACCATGTTCTTCGTCAGCAACAAGTAACACTTGATCTCCCATCTTTGAAGCCATGTTGTGGAAAAAAAATCCTTAGGAGCAAGCCATATATAGCAAATTAGCAATAGCACACATACATCACATTAATTGACCACGTAAATAAAATAGCACCACCCCACCTCAAATGGGAAATAAAACAAAGTAAAGGCTCAAAAACGAAAATAAAAGAAATGGGGGAGAGAAGTGGATGGAGTAGAAATAGCAAACATTGGTTGAATGGAAAGAGGGAAGAAGAGGAAGGGGAAGAGAGCAAGAGGTTGTGGAGCAGAGAAATATAAATTAAAAGAAAAAATATGGGCAATTATGTTTTATCGTGCAACTTTACCCAATTCCAACCAAAATTGATCAGATTTTCCCCTCCCAGCTAGTTTTTAAAAATACTAGTAAAGAATGCCTGTAAAAAGCACGGGTTAGAAATTACAATTTCTAATGCTAGTTTGATGTAATAATGTACATAAATTTATTACATTAATAATATATTGTGTTGGACAATAATGAATATAGAAAATCATAAAGAAGAGTACAATATGCTATAATTTATATGTAGTATTATGTTCAAATATATACAATAATTTAATTTTCATACTAAAATATAATGGTTTCAAAATTGTCGTATTGAGACTTCAACTATTTTCATTATACAAATATTATAATTATGTCAAAATATATTTATATAAAATTAATTTCATTCGCTCTTTCAAACTGCAATTTACGCATATTTACCTCAACTCAAAATAAACCTGACCGTATTTTCACTCGTGTTTTACATCAAATTTACCCGAATCCAAAGTATACCCGACCTGTATTTATGCTAATCAGGTGTACAATTGACCTATATTCAATATGCCCCCGATTGAATTGATAGGTCTAATAACTTAACTTTTCTTTGATGTTATGCTTCTTGGTTGTTGTACTCGAGGGTAATATAGTAAATTCCTGTGTGAACACAAGATGCAAGGTACTCCCTCCGTTTTTATTTATCTGTCGCGTGGAAAATTTTGTTAAAAATTTTAATCGTTAATATCTTAATTTATATAATGATTTATCATACAAAATTGAGGTCATTAAATTCATTATAAAAAATACTATAAGAAAAGTATAATATTATTTTTTTTGTAAAATTTTTATATTAAAAATTATTGATTAAAGATTGACACTGAAAACCGTAAATGATAAATAAAAAAAATAGAGGTAGTAATATGCTAGTTATATTACTTGAGGGTAAAATAGTAAATTCATGTGCGAACACAAGCTACAACTAATATTGTTGATTAATTATCAAACATAAAACGGCAACAAAGTTCGCAACACTAAAAACAACCTTACAAAAGTTGATGCCAACCAATAATAAATTATTATATTATTAAATATTCAAATAATAGATAAAATTCTTCTCTCTTCTAAAATAAATAACTAAATAAATCTTCCATTTACAACCAATTGTACACGATATTTGACAAACGTTTGTGAAGATATTTGACAAATCTACTGACGGTGGAAATTATCTTAAATAATAGTATTTTTTTCATGTAACCAAGTTGTAAAAAAAATAAAAAAATAAAAAAAAAACCCTGCAAAACAAACCTTGAAGACCAAACAACACACCTGTTATTCTTTTCATACTTTAGAGTATATGATATATGATATGGAGATTTGGAGCAAAATAAAAAATGTTAGTCCCTAAACAGTCATTTTTTAAAAACATCTGTCACATTTCAGCAATCTTTTGCTAAAATGAGCACACGATATCAATCTATATGAGATCACTTTTGTGGTGTATTTGTAGGTGTACCCTCTAAGAATTCACATCCTCTCCATTTTGTACAAGCTAGTTGAAAATACTCTAAAAATTGACCTCCAAAATCCATTCATTACAAAAAGAATGATACATACATTTCCATAATGTACAATTTCTTCAGGAGGGCTAAAAAGAGAGTATAGTGCCCCATACTACCTATTCTGATATTTACAAACACTGAGAAAGCTGGGGGGAGAAAAGAATGAAATGAAAATAGGGGCATATGCAAACTTCTCAGGGTCATTCCATCAAGTCAGACAATTGGTGTCAGATTCTACCTCCATATAAGCACTGGGAAAATCCTGCTAAGCATTGAGCTATATGCTTACAAAGTTATGAGTAAGCACAAAACATCTAAGAATATGAGCTTATATATGATCAAACTTTCGCATCCTTGACTAATCTAGGAGGGGACCGGCCTTTTGAAGTTTGCCTTCTAGGTTTTCTGGAGGACGGCGTAGCCTGGGACATGCCAGTTTCTGGTTCAACTGGAGGTCTACTTTTAGTGCTCAATGTTGGCTTTTTAACATTCCTGTTGGGGTGTGATTGAGCAGGAAGTCCTTCAGTAGAGGTCTGAGTGCTCTTGGGTCTGGATCCTGGAGATCTATGAGAACCACGATGATTCAAGTTCAACCATGTAGCTGTGCTTCCTTTTCCCGGCCCCAACACATCTGAGTCGGACATTCTTCCTTTTCTGGAAGCACAAGTCTCTTCAGAAGCTTCAAATTCAACTAGTACTGAGTGCTGCTGCTCCTGCTTCAAAGTAAGAATGAATGACAACATACAAATGACCATGAGGAATGTCATATTCAACAGTTATATCCCTGCCCCTGCCCCATTCAAGTTATAGAGTTACATGCAAAGGGGAACAAAATACAAGTGAGATGGAGACAAGAGTCAAGATATATTTATGCTTCTAAAAATATTTGGTCAGTGTCGCCTAATAGACAGGTTTGCTTAAGATGGAGTGGCCTGTTTTTATTTCAGTTGTTGCTTTTGCTGGAGAGTAGGGATGTTGGCAAGAATGTGTTGAAATTTTTCGGAGGCAAAGACCTCTAAAGTATTAATGGGAAATGGTAGGCAATAATCCAGATATAGGACAATCTCTTTTTCCCACTGATGCAGTGAAACCATAGTTTGACAAATCTAGAGGAAGATTGAAACTCTATACCAAAGGAGTTGGAAGTCAAGAGGACTGCTGAATTTCCCAAAGAACGAATTTCATAAAAAAGCAAATAAAAAAAGAGAAAAAGAGCCGCGCAAGCCAAAACAGGAGCATAGTAAAATGATCAGAAAGTACTCCTCAGCCCTATGCTCTATTTTCATAAGGCAAAAACTATCCCAGCAATTGGAGCACAGGACAATTAATAACAGATTACACATGTTTCACAGGTACCTAAACAGAGGACATCCAAATAAAAGCCACAATAAGTGCCGAATTTTAGGTTAGAGTATAAAGTAGGTCACCTTATTCTGGGCAGTGACACTTTGTTCAGCATCTGAATCCTCTCCTTCAGAATCAGCCATTTCTTCACATTCAAACTCAACATCTTCCATTTCTTCATCAGAATCACTCAACTCTTCTTGTTCCATCACTATTTCCATGTAGGGGTGGTCACCAGCATTGCCATGAATAGATCCACCAGAAGAGTCATCATGGTCTTGCAATGGCAAAGCAGAATTTGCAGTACCGGAATTTTCTTTATGTCCAGTTGTAGTAAGATGCACAGGATGATGACCAATAAGCTGAGGACATGGACTGTGGATGTCACTTTTCTGCTTTGCACCTAGAGCAAAATTCCCATCGAAATTTGAGACTTTCCTCTTCCTAGATGCTGAACTCAGGTGGATATCCAAGTCTAAATCATTAGTATCGGCACGAGAACTAGTCGGTCTAGTAGCAGCCGCCATCTGAGCTAACGTTGTCCCCGCATGATAAACAATATCATCTTCTGCATACCCATCCCTGGATAGCTCCAAATCTGTCGATAATAGCGGATCGGAGGGACCAGCCACTTCATCGCTCCTTTGTAGAAGAGGGTGAAAATCTAAATTGGAAGATGTCCGTGCAGTGTCCTTTGACTTAAAAGACTTTACGCTGCCACCTATGTGGCTAACCGGATTAGCATTCCGAAGCAGATTCACATTTATTTGATGCTGTGGGGCTGGGAAGAAACTAAATGTAGGAATCCCAATAGGACTGTTTGACGGGTAGCAAGGCAAATGCCCTTCTTCAAGAGTTCTGAACAGTAGAGGATGCATTTGAGGATCCAAGTCAGGAGCTCCTTCTGTAGGACATCCATTCTTGATAGGACCACCCCTCTGTGAAGACATGTTTGAAACATTGGGGTTTGTTATGTTGCTAACATCTTGGACATGTTTTACCAAATTTGAAGTGCAGTTTATAACAGCGAGGTTGGAAACTGTGTTTTGGAGACTATGACCACTAGCAACATCCCCAGTGGATGTTCCAACATGGGAGCCTCTGAGAGATGCCTGGGGTATCACACGAACTGCTGGTGGGAGTTTCACAGGAGGTAATTCTGGGGCTAATTTTACTAAATTAGACATACTAGACTTCTGAGTTCTTAGGGAAGAAAAAGATTCAGGCACAAAGGGTTTTGGGATCAATTTAGAAGGTGGATAGCTACGAGGAATGTAAGGTTGGAAAGCTCTGCGATGCTTTTGATATACATCTTCTGCTACAGCTGAGGCCTCATAGGCGCAGCCTTTGTCAGGCCGGGATTCATGGTTCCCATGACTACCTGTTCCTCCCTCCATCTGAGAACCTCTCACAGCAGGAATTCTGGAAGAAATCATTTCAGATGAAGTTGGCCTCCAGTCTGCCAAAAATGCTTCATGCACATATGCTTCATTATCATTGTCGACACAGTCCTCTGAAGTTCCATTGTGTCCACGAGCATATTCAGCAGGCTCATCCTTCATCAATCAAACATTCATGTTACAACCATGTTTATATATCTAAAGACTACACATGTTATCAACCTTTTAATTGCTTAACAGTTTATTCACAACATGCTCACATAGACTTGGGGAAAACTACACAATAAATTCCAGAGCAAATACACATCCAAAACTTAAAGGATCAAACCAATTGAATCCAATATCATACTCACAGGTTCCTTTCACAGAAGAAACACCAAGAAAGGTTTATCCGCAAGCAGCACATTTGATAGTAGAAATTTCTTCATATTCACATTTAAGTATGCCCATCATAAGCAACCAAATAGAGACTGAAACTGAGAGATATACGGAAGATGGGACAGAAATCTCCAGCTAATATCGACAATTCCAACACAATGATGAATAAGAGCCAATATGATCTATCACCACAATACCAGAACACATGTTTTGACGCTCTCTGTTTTACTAAGCAAACATCAGTGTACCTAAACACATGCATGAGATGCTTCTGTTACCCTATCTCCCTAGCCAAGAGATAATATGTGGACAACAACAAATGTGCACTGGAATTACTTTTGACTAACCTCCTTTCCTGATCCTATGGGAGACATTTTTAAAGCAGAAGCTTTGTTTCTCCTCCTATTTGATTCATATATTCTTCGTTTCTCCTTCTTAACTGGGTCTTCCGCCTTGTAGGATTTCTGCGTCCCAATAGCAATGCGCCATTGCCGGCAAAGCAAGTGGGGATCCCTATATGGGACAATGAATTTCCAAACGGACGTCCAATCAAGCTTGTACACCTTGAGTCCCTAGAATTATTCACGTGGACAAGCAATAGATAAGACATTCAAGCACCAGTTTTAGATTCGGTGCTACTGGGGAATTAGCAAATCAAAGTAGGCAAGTTAAGAAATATAATTACCTCATGAATGCGTGCTATTTCCTCCTGCGTTAAGGGCGACGTTTTTATCTTTCGCACTGTCTGGACAAAACAAACAGTGAGTTTCAGTTAAATGATTTTCCATCAGAAGAAACCTTGGGGGGGGGGGGGGGTCTTTTGTTTATGAAAAGAAACAAAAGGCACACAACTTTGAGATATTTACTGTATACTGACTACATGTACACCACGTACTATAAACTACATTTATTGCTGTCATCGGTGTCTAGTTCTACACACTCCATATTTGCACATAAACATATCCCACATGACATGCACATTTTTGAGATATTTATCGTATACTGACTACATGTACACCACATACTATAAACTACATTTATTCCTGTCATCGATGTCTAGTTCTGCACACTATATTTCCACATAAACATATCCTACTGACAAGCACAGTTTGATTCTCCACTCCAATTCATGCCGAAGTGTATTGTTTATGTAAATTAGAAATAATAACAAAGTTACTCAGGTATCCACACCAATCCATACTCAATTGGATCATTTACTTAAATGAAAAGCACTAAAATTTTACTTTGGCAAACTCTATGCCAACTTTAAATAGATTAACAGCCTCTGTTTATTCAACTTCATGGAGCAGATGATGAAGATATTCACAGCATGGCAGTCCCAACATATCAGCAAAAGTGCTCTGGAAGTACAAGGGTCGCCATGCAGAAGAAAGTTAAGTATATTTCTGAGAATGATGGGGCCAACATCTAAAATCCAACCCCCAGAGCTACTTCAAGGCAACTGCCAAATTTCCATCTTGTCGTGCAGACTAAAGTAATATATATTACATGTGCAACTAACTTTAAGGATGAAAAAGACTAGCAAAGGACAAGTTCTGAAAAGATGGGTATATTGAAAGAAAATCATAAAAGAACTTAATCACATCCCTTAAAAAGGCTATTTGACTTGTGAAGAAGGATATCATAAATCCTAGTCCGAAGAAAAAAATGTTGCCCTAATCATCCTCGGCAAAGGAGTTTCTACTCCAGGCAGAACTCTTATGTTTCTTTCTCCATCCAAATAATTCTAAAAACGAAGAGAGAAATTACCCAAGCAACCACCAGTTTAATTTTGTTCCAGAGAAGCTTTACCAAGCTACAAGTGTTCAGCCATAGTTGTCAGAATTTAGAACCGCTTTCAAAGTCATTTGTTCCCAAACATGGATTGCTAACTTTCGCACAAACTTCAGTAGTATTGCTTTGGGACGCATATTCCCACAAAGGGCATGGTAGAAGCATATAGAAATCCGGATGACCCTGGTTTGACAGAATTGGCCAAAGAAAGCTGAATTTGTAACTACTGGCCTAACACAAAGAAAGCCTCAGTCATTGGCAAAGCTTTAGTCAAGGAATGGTGATTGCATTGAAGCCATAAGTAATGAATAAATGCAAATCCCCTTTCCAAAGAAAGCAGGTATAGTTGTACACGTAGTGGTCTTCTGCATGAC
This sequence comes from Portulaca oleracea, assembly GCA_029582165.1. Lineage (NCBI taxonomy): Eukaryota > Viridiplantae > Streptophyta > Magnoliopsida > Caryophyllales > Portulacaceae > Portulaca > Portulaca oleracea. The sequence goes on from CM055887.1 coordinate 14,445,110, forward strand.
TAAGAAAATATTGAATGCAGCAAGTATAGCTGCACAAGAAGCAAAGCTTTGAAAGGAACCAAGAAACAAGAGGCAATGTAATTGCTTCATTGCTTCTATAGTACCTAAGAATAAGGTGACATAATCCATTTGAAAATGACCAAAAAAAACATCCTATAAGAGGCTATTTCTTCACATTAAAGGAATCAGCTACCACAAAATATATCGAAGCACTAGATAATACCTTTATCGGATTTTCTGGTGCCTTGGATGAGCAGCGATTTTTTGCCCGTACAAAAATCTGTAACGTTCCAAAAGATAGATTAATAAACCAAACATAGTGTTCAATTCCTCTCGTACAGTAGTCGCCTAACTAGTCAACATCCACAAGTTAAGAACCAAATAGTTGAATTTGGATTGAAAGGTCAACCAAACAGTTACGTTATTAAGATCACCGGCAAACATATCAAACACAAAAAATGGAAGCATACAAAGGAGTTTTATCGAAGCACAATGAGGAACACCTATACACAAATAAAGTAGGCAATAATCCAGTGAGGAATGAAGCAACAATTAATTAAAAGATGTACCTGAAGCAATCATAAGCTCTCTCTTGATGAAACAAAAACCAACCCAAATACTGAACAGTAAATAATATAAACAAATCAGAAAACTACGAAATCAGAAGGAGCCACACATTTGAAATCAGAAGGGGACACATTTGAAATAACACTATAATGCCAATTAAGCACATTGCCAGCAAGAGCAGAATCAGCAGCACAAGTGTAGACGATAATGATTGCAGCAGCTTCCATTTTTACGAAGGGAAAAAAGGTAAGATATCTAGTACTATCTGACCACAAATCCTCAACCAGCTACTACCTGATGCTCTGATTTGCAAGGTAAAAACCTTTGTTGAATAGCCTTCCAATCATTGTTGTACTCCATCATTCCCATCGCAAGCAACCTAGATGTAAAATCCCAGTCAAAAGAAAGAAAGAAAATTAGTTGGATCTATGGATATTTCTTGAAAATGTCTACAGGCCATCCTCATGCTGGATGCTATACAAAGATGGCAAGCAAAGACACCATGAAAGTTGTTTCCATAAAAGTAAAAGTACATTATTTCACAAATTGTAATAACTCCATACAAAAAGTAAGAACAAACAGGGGGGGGGGGGGATACAACAAAAAAAATCCCATCTAAACAATTTCCAAACATAGAAAAAGGATAACTTACTCATCTTCAGAATCTGTGAAGAGAACCCGATTAGCAACAGATGATGAGGGCGGTTTGTGAGGAAATAACGCTGGATTAAACAATGGATAAAAAGGCTGCGCCAATTTAGCAATTTGTCTGGGAACTAAAGCAACAGATTGTCTCTTGGTACTTTCAACAAGGGTAGCAGCCAATGTTTTCTTAGGTACTTTAGAATTTGGTGATACAGTACTGACATCCAGAGAAGTAACATCATCCCCTCTAGTGACATTGTAGTTTACGTCGGATAATGGAGGACACACAGTAAGGGGGAAAAGAGGTTGCTTTTCCAAATAGGTACTAGTAGCTTCCACACAGCGTCGTTGGTGTTCTCGAGCAGCTGAAAATAAATGGCCAAATACAATTGAAAAAAGTAAGCTATAGACGAACAACAAATTATTCAAAATTGACAAAGAACCAAAAGTCAAGGCCTCTATTAAATTGGACATATCATAACATACCATTTGAAACATCATCAATATACCTTCCGACTAACTTCAGAGGTGCAACGTCCAAAACTGACAGCACTGGACTGCCGACAGATGGCAACCACCGATAGCCCTGAGTAAGGAAACCAACGTTTATTTAACATCATTGATGCATCTTCTGTCACAAAATAGCAGCTCTCATAACAACCTATACATTCCATGTTGGCAGGGGAGAAACTACCTGGCCATCATTCCCTTGGGACAATGCACACGAACTTTCTAGCGCAAGAGATGATCTGCTTTCCTCTGCAGTGGACGGCTGGACATGTGGAGGAAGGAAGCAAGAGCTTGGATAAGGCACTTTTCTCCAAGCTAATACGAGGTCACGTTTATGAAGCACCTCTGACAAGAAGCCCTTGACTTGAGGTGCAATGTGTTGCCGAGATGGTTCTAGGACACAAAGCGAGTATATCTGAATGAGAAGCTGAACGTGTTCATATATTAGGCTATGTAGCTGGCCTATCTGTTGAGTTGTAAACCCATTCACGGCATAATCGTGTGAGGAGGGAAGGTGAGGAGGATATCTAGCATCCGTACAAGGAGCGGGTATAACAGGTGCCTTGGACATGACAGGCAACAGAGGACGTAAAGGCCTGTTTACCTTGTCAGTAATTTTCTTTCTATTCTGGGCGTTGGCCTTTTGCCGTCTGTTTTGCCTAGTTTCAGGGCGTCGACTAGGTGTCACAAAATCCTCATCCTTGTTAGGTGGAACTGGGCAGTCATCAATGTCACTCTCAAGTGCTTCCTCAATTTCGATCTCAAAATCAGCATCATTATCATCGTCGTCGTCATCATCCTCACCTTCTGGATGCTCCCGATTATCACCTGTACCCCCCTGCAGCACTGCTGCAAGAAATTTCCTATACACTTCTTCCTCATCAACATTTTGAATATCATCATCATCATCCGTTTCTTGGAGAAACGTCTCCAACTCGTCAAGCGTAAAGCCAGCAAGAGAATACCGGGCTCTGGTGCGCTTACAAATAGCATCATCATCATCATCCAAATCAATGGTGGGCATTTTGGCATTAGTAAAGGCTTCCTGCCCTTCTAGAGCATCCTCAACACCATCAGTACCACTGCTAAAGCCAATCTCTTTTTCTTGACCTGTACCAGATCCCTGTTCTGAACTCAAAACTGAAGCACCTTTCTCGCATTTTCCACCCAATGATTGTTCATGAGAAACAATGGTAACATTGATTTGCTCGCCCTCCTCAGTATCATCAAATGCACGTCCTCCATGATCAACTGCTAGCCGGGGTGGTGCTGGAGTAACCAGTGAGATAGCATTATTGTCATGGCTATCAACGACATCAACATCCAAGACTTCAACTTCAGAGCTCAAACTCGAGGAAGCTTCTTCAGAAAGACTCTCTTTCAGGAAGGGATTGAAATCCAAATCCTCGTCCTCCGATTCGTCTTCTGGGGGATCCAACTCAGCTGCATTGCCTCCAGCAGTCGGTGGTACATTATTTTCATCAGAACCCCCAGGTTCAGCAGATTGCACGTCTGATTCTGAAGCCACCATGATAATGTGCAAAACAGAAAACAAAGCACCTGTGTACTAAGTTTTCAATGCACCGAACCATGAAGATACCCAGTTAATCACATCAGCAGCCTCTGTATTTTCCAATCAGATAAGTAGTTACTAACAATTCTAGAATATTCGAAAATATGGCGGTTTTGCCGAATAATCTCCTACATTTTTGGGGGTTTGGGGGAAGAAGTTATCATGAAACTGATGATCGCAATTGGCAATCAAAAACTAGGTTTACAACCTCAAACATTAAACAGCAGGACTTATAAATGCATCATGGGTAATTTATCGAAGGAACAAAAACTGTTGATCAAACTCAAAGTATGCTAATCAATTAATCACTAATAAAGCACACAAAAACTGTTGACCAAAACTTAAGCTTCCTTTTCATATAAGAATCAACCCAAACCATCAGTACACAGAAGATTACCATATGATATAGCAAAATCAGCAGCACCACAACATTGACAACCGCAAGGTGAACCCAAATTTTCGAACCACTAAACCCTAGAAATTATAACCCCAAAAGTTGCAGGCCAATTTTCGTACCGATTTCGTATCAATTTTAGACAAATGATGAAATATTTACCCAATAAATTGGCCAATTTTCGACAATAAAACCCAAAAAATTCAAACCCTAAAAGTTTCAACTAAACATACCTCGGCGTCGTTCCAGTTCCAGTCAAGCGACGACGGCGACCGGACCACCGGCGAGCGACGGCAGCTTGCGACGACCAGAAGTTCCAGTTCCTGGGCTTCGTTCTTCACTCCCCCTTCAATTTCCAGTTTCTGATTTCGAGAGTAAAGGGTTCTAGGAAATTTTAGTTTTTTACATTCTTTTTCTTGTAATGATAGTTAACGGCAATTTCATAAGAAAGCATGGAATTTTTTTGTTTATGAGTTTACGTTTAAAATATGTAAAAACTGTGTTGATAATTTGAAATCTATATATTATAATAGAAATTATTGTGGATCCCACGAAATAGAGCCACAGGAGTGACTGTAGGGAACTGACCAATCATAACGTAGAAAATTATTTTTTTTCAATTTTTCAATTTTTTCTAAATTTTCTATCAGGATTTTATTTCAAAATTAAAAAAACCAGAAAGTATGACTAATTCTGCTTTGGACTTTGAATTAAATTATTTTGGTGTAAATAACAATAATTATTATGGTGTTACCTATAATAATAATAATAATAATAATAATAATATAAAATAATATATTCGAAATTTGAAATACTCAAGCCAGAGTGATTATAATTTATAAGGGTTATTGGTCAATCATATCAAAAGAAAAAATGATTTAAAAATACAGTAAAAAATTCCAGCCCATGAAATAGTAATAAAAAAATCGATTTAAAAAAATAATAAACAAGAAGTCTAATCAAACGAAAAGTCTACCTTATCTACTTCTCAACCCAATTAGTAGTCTAGTCTAACTCCCACCCAAATCTAATTAGGACTCTACCTCTCACCCAAATCTAATTAGGAGTCTACCTCCCGATCTAATATATAAACATCGAAACATCTTTTATTCTCTTTCAATCTGTCAACTATTAACATTTGAAGCAACCATGGAATTCTCAGCAAACCTACAAATACAAGCAGGTTAATTTTCGAAAAGTACTATCAATATATACCACATCAATATATTTTAGCATGTGTTTGCATGTTACAATTTTTTTTCAAAAAATTTTGCATGATACATTGGATTTATATGGAGAAAAATATCATAATATTACAATTTAGCATTCTCGATAATTTGAAAAGATTGAAAGTGTATAATCTCCGTAATATCTGTGAAGATATTCAACCCCTCCTTTTTTTGGCTTTAGCATGTGTTCTGTTGCCCCTCAGTACTCATCGCTTGAGAAATATGTATGTTTCATTTTTAGTTTTTGTTTTCCTTAATTATTAGAAATGATTAATCTGCAATGTACTATCAGCAAACTCTTAAGAATTATCTTTTCATACATTTGTATCAAAAACACAAGTCATTATTAAACATGACGGTTAGGAGAACTTAATAAATCTTTTATCCGTCAATTTATATGTATAAAAAACACAATACATCTTGTAGACACCAAAAATAGTACTCAACAAGCACCTCAAGGATTTCGGGCTTGTTAAAGTCCTCGTGGACTTCGGGATATATAGGCACCACATGGATCCAAATGAATCAGGCCCAAGATGCTCCCTCACAAATCCAGTACCTGGGTCCCTCGTGGATTTAGTATTCTTAGTCGAAAGTCAATTCCGGGTCGAAAGTCAACTCTCGGTCAAAGTCAACTCTCAGGTCAAGGTCAACTCCGGGTCAAAGTCAACTCCGGGTCAAAGGTCAACTCTTAGCCAAGGTCAACACAAGATTCCTCGCGAATTTCAAGCTGGCCTAAGATAGAAATCTTCGCGGATTTTAAGATGGCCCAAGACACAAATCCTCGCGGATTTCCATTTGGCCCAAGACAAAAATCCTCGCGGATTTTCAGACATAAATCCTCGCGGATTTTCAGATGGCCCAAGACACAAATCCTCGCGGATTTCCATTTGGCCCAAGACAAAAATCCTCACGGATTTTCAGATGGTCCAAGACAAAAATCCTCGCGGATTTCAAGAGGGCCTAACACAAAAATTCATGCATTTTTGCCAGCTGCTGTATGAAAATCCTCGCGGATTTCCAGCTGCTGTATGAAAATCTTCGCGGATCCAAGTTGCATCCCTGTATGAAAATCTTCGTGGATCTAAATTTTGGCCCATACGAAAAATCTTCGCGAATTTTATTTTCCAGGTCCAGAAACAGATCCTGGTGGATCTGAACTTTGGCCTAGAAATTCAGATCCTGGAGGATCGAACTTTTCAACTTAGAAATTCTGGCGGATCCTTTTTCAGCCCGGAAAAACAGTTTCTCGCGGATTTGTCAGTCCACCCAACAGAAATTTTCACGGATTTGTCAGTCCAACCCAGTAGAAATTCTCGCGGATTTGTCAGGCCAACCCAGGGAAAATCCTGGCGGATTTGCCAGGCCAGCTCAGAAAAGTCAACGCAAGTCTACGGAGATACAAGCTGCAGCCCAGTACAAAAATCCAGCAGAAATTTTCGCGGATTTGTCAGTCCAGCCTAGCAGAAATTCTCGCGGATTTGTCAGGCTAGCCCAAGGAAAATCCTGGCGGATTTGCTAGACCAGTCCAGGAAAATCCTCGCGGATTTGTCAGGCTGCCAACCCAGGAGAAATTCTAGCGGATCTAACAGTCCAGCCCAGAAAACAATCTCGCGGATCTTTTTGTCTTTAGGCCTGGAAAAACAAATTAAGGCAGATATGTAGTTTGGCCGGGGGGGGGGGGGAATCCTCGCGGATTTTCTGTTCAAGACTGGCTGTTTGCTTGGTCAAAGAACTGCCGCCTCCCACTCTCCCCATCAGTGCAAATCCTCACGGATTTTTCAGAAAGTGGGGGAAATTGGCAGTTGTTGATAACTCTCAGATGACATACTTATAAAAGTAAACATCAGTGACTAGTTTTGGGGGGGGGGGGGGGGAAGTGGGGTATAGGTTCATCAAAGGCGTTCACAAAAAAAAAAAAAAGATACTTTTGCCGGTACTAGGATCCTCGCAGATTTCATAAGCAAGGATCCTCGCGGATCCCACTTGGGTGCTCGCGGATCCAAAAACTGGCAGTTCCTCGTGGATTTGGTGACCCCTAGAGTCTCAGGTCCTCGCAAATTTGCCATTTTCGGGTTTGATAAACGTTGAAATCCTCGCGGATTTGTTGGTTTCCAAGGTCTCAGGTCCTTGCGGATTTGCAATTTTCGGGTTTGATAAACGCTGAAATCCTCGCAGATTTGTTGGTTTCTAGGGTCTTGGGTCCTCGCGGATTTTGGTAATTAATCTTTTGTTTTCTTTTATTCATATGTAATCATGTAGTCATCAGTCCCCGCCCGCTGTAATTTCTTTTTTCTAAGTACTTATTTGAATTGTTAATTTACGTACTTTGCATGCATTAATTTATAAAATTGTTGTGACAACTTTGTTTTTTTCGTTTTCTTCTTTTTTCTTAAAAAAAATCCGATGGAGTAAAGGCCGCTTCGGTGGGCGGTGTAGGAGCAACCCTCCTACACTTGTACCTTTACCCCCGAGCCTGTTTTTTTGGTTCGTAGATCGAGGAGTTCTTACTTGGTTTTGTCAATTTTCAGGTTATTACACTCACACAGTTGCCTTTCACCTTCAGATAGTTCATACAAAGTAACACGTCAAGGTCGATCCCACCGGGACTTAATTAGAAACGCAGTAAACTAGTTCTCTATTTGATTGCTAAGCTAACCAGGGTTTGATTCTAGAAAGGTCTAACACCTAATCAAAACTAATAAAGCAGGGAATTAACTAAGGTTCAATCTAGAGAGAAAGATTTCTAGGGAATTGGTTTCCTAACATTGAGCATGATTATTAGAACTCAGCTTGCACAATCATTCATTCAAGTCGAATCAAGAACGATAACCATAAGAACTCCACTGCTCTTTCGATGCTAATAGAATTACCTCAATTAACCTAAATGACAACTTTCGTATGTTTTTCAAGTTAATCAAAGTTGAAGGTCACAAATATTCCGGTTATCAAAAGATTCCCAAATCTGCTATTCTTTTCTCAAATTTCAAAAAACTAGGATAGAAAGGTTGGTAGTCAGATTATCCTAATTCACCTTTCAGTACTTCTCAGGTTAATCTCAAAATTACAAGTATTCAAGGCCTTAAGAACACTCATAAACATGGAAAACACAACCTTCTATTGATTCAAAACAAGAATTCATGCACAAACCAAGAACATTCAACCAAACTGCATTGTTTCGGGTTGCAAAACCCTAGAATAGAGAAATCTATTCACTCATATTCAATGAAAGCACGAAACAAGTTCCAAACATCATATTCAAATCTCAAAACTAAGAAGGAAATTGAAAAGAAAGAATCAAATTGCGAAGAATACAACCCGTCGAGTCTTTTGATCCCGAGGTAGAACCTTCTCCGCGAATGTCGTTCCTTTCCTTCTCGAATCTTGATCTTGGTACCTCTTGACTCGATTTGATCTTGAATCTTGGTTGGAAATTGAGGAGTAGTGTGGAGGATTGGTGCTCTCTTTTCTCTCTTGGAGGCTGAAGAAAACGAAGGGAAGTCAATTGATATCTGAATAAACCGCCGCTGCCTCCCTTTTTTAGTCGCGAAAACAAGCTGGCATGACCAAACGATGCCTACCACGGGCAGACCGTGGTGGCTGCTGTGTCGACTTCTCTTATTTTCCTCGCGAAACAACACCGTGCACAAGAAACAGGCCTGCCACAGTCCGTGGCAGACACCATGGGCAGACCATGGTGGGCTTTATCCGTGCATTCCTTGTCCTGTTCGCTCCGAAATTCGTATCATAGTCTGGCTAGGTGAAGAGGAGGTTTGTGGTGTACTCGTTCTTACCAAATGTTGAGGAATTATTGGTGTATTAGCCTCCAATCCTACAAATTCACATCAAAAACAACAACATCAAGCGTAATAGGGAAATTGGAATATAAATCAAGATTTACAATGGAAGTTATCTCTAATTCACTATCGAAAACCCCTTAAAACATAGTCACAAAAGACACTTATCGTTACCTTTACAAAGTCCTTAGTGTCTCTCCCAAAAGGAGAAAAGTTCTTCCACAAGATCAAATAAAACTCCTCACCCTTTCGTGGGAGCCCGATCTGCAAAGCCACATCGTACACATTAAACTTAACCACGATGTCCTCTAACGAAATACCTTTTTCTCTGATACCCACGCTCTAAGCAATGTAAGGGACATGTGTCTGTCCATATTCAACACATGGTAACTTTGGACATGGTGAAGCATAGTACGCCTAATGAACTCCAAGTGACACTTGTTGAACTTCCTAATCACTTTCACCAGCTTCTCAAGTGTCACCCTGCTTCTTAGTTTAGGCCCCTTGATAGAACAACTTCCACCTCTATGTCCATCTCCAATGCGCAACTGCCCCTTTTAAGCTTCTTCATCTGCCTCATTAGACTTGCTAGACTTCCCCCCACCCCAAGTCCTAAGTCACTCTGTGCTTCCAACGCCTAGCTAGCCTTCCTCGATTTCGAACATTTGCCCTTGAGACTCCTTCTTCCCTTCACATGATCCTCCCTATTGTTGGTCCTTCCTCTGATATACATCATCAGAGCTACTATCACTACTGCTAGAGCTATATTCACTAACTCTTCAATCACACTCCTTATCCTACTGCATATTCCTACTCCTACTTGGCCTTACCTTCTCGTCCTTTGTTATTTAAGTCCCCTCAAAATCACAATATTATAACAAATAATTGCCACTTTACATTTTCAAGGGTAGAACCATTAATCCCAATGACAAAATGACACATATATAGATACATTTCTATTCCCTCAAATAAGCATTCAAATAGAGGCAACCTCACCACACACAACACATTCACAAATTAGACATTTCAACAAACATAAATTTATCGGGTTCAAATCAACAAACAGGTACGACTTCAACAACGCACAAGCCTAAAAACTAATCTAATATAAGGTAGCATTGCTGCACGGCAGAGCACAATTCCATATATAAAGTAATCAAGTACCAATCATACAACAAGTTAAAAAATTTAATCATCCTCATTCTCAAACACGACTAGCAAAATGAAACCACTCTTGAATTGTTAAAATCTTGCCATAATTACCTAAACTTATACCATTATCAACTAAAAAAAAAAAATTGGACTGGAAACTCAGAAGGAAGACTTAATTTTAGTACTTGAGAATTTAACAACATCCAAGAAGTACTTCAACCACCACGTAATCTACATCCAAAGTTCCACAGCGACAAAAAACACATTAAACTAGTACACGATTTAGCTTCTTTGCGATGACTTCCAATTTTCGTTAGTTTGGAACAACTTTTGTCACCCTGCAACGAAGTTTGTCAGCATGCAACAATTTCGATTAGTTTCTAGATAATCACCACCCCAGCTTTTTCAACCCCAACGACAATCATCCACTCCCGTCCTTTCTGATAGCTTCTTCAATGAAAACCAAAACAAAAGCCAATGGGACACAATTTTAGTTTTCTCTCTTTTTTCTAAGGTCCTCTCAAGTCTCAACTACCCTATTTGAAATCAATTAACTAACCATCCTTTTCAAGTAACTTTAAAAATAGATGAGAATATGGTCAATTTAAGTAGTTAATCAAAAGAAAGAAAAAAATTAAAAGGAAAAAATGTCCTGCCAAGTCACTAATATTAAGTCTTTGCCATTTTACACAGAACTTCCTGGACTATTGAAAAACTTTGTGCTAGTGTTCATGGATCAGGTATCCAATCCAGTTGTATTTTCGATTCAGGTAACCAAAACTTTAGGTCGGCCATACCACCAAACTGTAATCGTATTTGAAACTTTCGTGTACTCTAGTTTCGGGTAAATGAAACTTTTGAATCGGGCTATCAGTTATCAAAAAAAAAACTCTATTATTTTCCACTTGAGTTGAAAGTTTTAACTTTATTATGGTTTCACTTTTTAATTGAAGCCATCAATTTTCAACTATTTCCACCCTATGGTTTCCAAAAAAAGAAAGAAGAAAAAAACAATTCTTCACATTTCACAACATACATAAAGTAAAGCATAAGCCTGAATTTGAGCCTAAACTTCACTGAGCTACACCGAGCATTCAACTATGATGTTACTTTGTTGCATGGCGTTTAACTTTAGTGTCGATGTTCCTCGGCCACAAATACATTATCCGTCAATGTTCCTGTTCACTCAGTAATGTTCCTTACTATGATTGAGTTGGTGACTAAGGTTGGATGCGATTTTATATATTTAATTTATGCTTATAGATTTCGGGTAAATAGGGTACCTGAAAGTGACCAAGGCCTAATCCGTACTCGAATCATTTATCTGATATTTTTTCAATTTAGGTGTTTAATCCAACTAACATAAAATTTTCGTTTCAGTTGCCCAACAATTTTGATTGGGTGACAAATTTTTAGATTGATATTTGGCGTCTTTTTTTTTTTGAACAACTTGTTGCCCTTTATACCAGAATCCTCATTCCTCGAATCAAAATTGAGTTTTCAACTCAATATGCCCTTGAGCTTTCGTAAACATGCAAAAATAACCCTGCATTTTTTCTTGAACTATACCCTTAAACTTTCATAAACATTCAAAAATTTATTTTATAATTAGATTTTTTCCTCCACAAATGTACCCCTAAACTTTTATAATACCATTAACTTTATAACTGATTTAGAATGACGATGATATCGTTGACAATCACCAAGTTGTCATTGATGATCAATGATTCAATGCTACCCAACTTATGCACTTCGTTCTCATGTCGATGACAATTGTAAGTAGCATATGCAAAATTTTGTCTGACCCGGAAAAAAAAAATGATTTAGGCTAAACCCGATTTGGACATACTATTTCTCTTTTTTCGATTGTCTGAACCCGACTTTGACCCAAATTTAGCTACATTCAAATTGTTTGACCTAAAAAATACTAGGTCTGTACATCAATTTTTCGTCCAAATTTTTGCATTGACTGAATTTGACTGCTCCAATTTACCTGGACCCAAACTTTTGCCGACACAAATTGTAAGCCATTGATAACAGTCACTCTGCTATCGGTCAATAATAAGTTCTGGGGCAGTTTTGCATGTTTGTAAAAGTTTATGGACATATTTGGGGCAAAAAAAAGTTTTAGAGACATTTTTGCATGTTCACTAAAATTTGTGGGCATTTTTGAGGGGAAAATAAAATATAGGGACAATGTTGCATATTTACACAAGTATATGGCATATTGAAATTAGACCTGGCAAAACAATTCCGGGACCCAGAACCGAAAATTGAACACGAACCGACGCGCGCATGATTGATCCGATCTTGATCCGAACCCGAAGGAAACCAGAATCCGAAAACCGTTTTCTAGCTGCAATTCGAAAGGTGACATGATTAAGATCCACATTCAAATGACCTCAAATAGACCAAAACACAATCAGAAAAAATCTCACCTGAAGTCAACTCATGCTCCAACCACATTGAAATTGGTTGATATGATGCTAACTTGAACCAATTTTCAATGAACCCGAATCCGAACCGATTCACAAGATCAGTAGGTTCAATTGAAATCAACAAAACTCGGTCAAAATCCAAACCAAAAAGGAAAAGGAAAAAAAAAAAAAAACCCTCATCTGGGTTTTGAAGAAGTAACCCAATTACCTGTCTGACTGACGCTGCTGCCGCACTCTAATAAACAACCCTGTGGGAGCGGAGAGCAGTGGGCCAGGACAAGGAAGCATTAGCCATGGAGTTCGAGCAGAGAAAAGCCGCAACAATGGCGGCAATTGCATCAACAGACACAGACAAATCTCCAAAGGGTACCATCGACACTCCAATCATACCCCTTCTGACCACCATTAACAACCACCCTTCATTCTACACCACAAGCTCTTGCTCCGGCCGCATCTCCATCTTCTCTCATCTCCCCAACAAGCCCAAAGGAGGCACCTGGCTCTTCATTTCTCACGAACCCACACACCCCAACTCAGTCCTCGACCTCCTCTTCACAACTCCCCCTGAGTCGACTCACTCCGACTCGGACCACCACCTCGTCTTCCGCTTCGAGCCCCTTATCATTGCCGTCGAATGCAAAGACGTGGCTTCCGCTCAGTTTCTGGTTTCATTGGCAATCTCTTCTGGGTTCAGGGAGTCTGGGATTACAAGTGTCAGTAGCAAGCGGGTTATAATTGCCATAAGGTGTTCCATTAGATTGGAGGTCCCTTTGGGTTGTAGGAGACAGATTATGGTGTCTAGGGAGTATGTAAAGTATCTTGTCGAGATTGCCAATCAGAAGATGGATGCTAATTGGAGGAGGACTCAAGGCTTCATGGAAGCTCTCAGGAAGAATGGGTTCATCGGGTCTCAGCTTGGAAATGGATCAGTGGGATTGAGTGATCATGTAAATGAGAATGCTGTAACTTGTGAACAGGATGATTCCGGTGATGTCAATCCAGAAATGAGCAACTTCACGACTGATTCTGGTAATCTCAGTTTTAATCTCAGTTTTAGTTCCCTGCCTTTGTTTCAATGCTGTTTTTATTCTGTAGTTCAGGAAGAACGCATTGTTTTATCTGATTATTTAAGGTCTGATCACATTGTTGCCACTTTCTTTGTTTTTGCTTTGGGGCTCATGACATTGGCTTTTAGTTATCTCCTATATGAGGTTAGTGCTTACTTGTATTCAAAGGTAGCAAAGTTTTGATCTTTGATTTTTTATTTATTATTATTATTTTTTTTTTATGTATGATACTGAAATAAAACAGATCAAAGAACCAAGCTTTAATCTGAATGCCCTTAATATTTGACAATTATTAGACGATAATAAGAGGTAAACGTGTTTTGTGGAAATGGAGGAAGGATTGTATAAAGGAGAAGCTTTTGTTATTGATGGAGGAAGGATTGTATAAAGGAGGTGGTGGTAGGAAAAGTCTACCCTTAACCTCTATACTAATTTGTCTTTTTCTTGTTTTCTAGACTTTTCCTACATCTTGATATATCTAGAACATGTTACAATAATATCTTCTCAAATTATCTAAATTTTTCTAGTACTCGTTTATAAGATTTTTAGATTATTCATTACTTTTAACACTCCCCCTTAATCTAGAAAAATCTCGAACCCCGATTTGCTCTCGGAAGTAATTGAACCTTTCACTTGGAAGCGCTTTTGTGAATATGTCTGCCCGTTGTTCATCCATTCTGCAAAACTCTACCTTGATTTCGCCTTTGTCTACGAGGTCGCGAATGATTTGATGTCTAATCTCAATGTGCTTTGTGCGACTGTGGAAAACCGGATTCTTCGTCATTGCTATTGTTGACATGTTGTCACAGAGAAGTGGCGTTGGTTCTTCATCGCCTTGTTGTAGATCCTTTAGTAATATTCTCAGCCATACTGCTTCACATGGTGCACTTGTAGTTGCCTCCACTGTTGACAATGCTATGGTTGGCAGCTTCTTGGATGTCAAGGAGATAGGCTTGGAACCAAGTTGAAACAAATATCCACTTGTACTTTTTCGATAACCAATGCACCCAACCCAATCACTATGTGTGTACCCCTTGAGTTTGGGGTCTTCCTTTGATGCATTTCAAAATTCTTTTAGCTACTACGAAGTGAGCTTTACTTGGCTCGCTCATGAATCGAGAGACGATGCTAACTGCATGAACAATGTGTGGCCGCGTGTTTGTTAGATATATTAATGAACAAACCAGACTTCTGTAGAGTGATCCATCAACCTTTTCCTTCCATCATTTTTGTAGAGTTTTTCATTTGTAGCCATAGGCGTTGATATTGGCTTGCAATCCAACATATTGAACTTTTTAAGCAGACCTTCAATATGCTTCTCTTGAGAGATGAAGATCTCACATGGGCTTTGCTTCACTTGCATCCCAAGAAAGTACTTCATTAGGCCCAAATCCATCATCTTGAATTCCGCCATCATATCCTTTTTGAAATCTTGGATCATTCTTTGATTTGTGCTTGTGTATATAAGATCATCAACATAGAGGCATAAAATTGTAAGATCCTTTGCTTGGGTCTTGATGTATAGGGATGGCTTGCTTGGACTCTTTTTGAATATGTTGTGAAGGAGATACCCATTGATTTTACTATTCAAAGCTCGCGGTGCTTGTTTGAGACCGTAGAGTGCTTTCTTTACTATTTAGAAATGTGGACTTGACATCTAGTTGAAATACTTGTAGTTTTAGTTGTGCTGCAATGGCAAGCACTGTTCTTATCGTCTCCATGCGAACTATGGGAGCAAATGTTTCGTTGAAGTCAATCCCTGGTTGTTGCAAGTATCCTTTGGCGACCAATCGCGCTTTGTATTTATGGATTGAGCCATCCTCATTATATTTGATCTTGTATACCCACTTGACCCCAATGATATATTTGTCTTGAGGCTTGCCACGCGTAATTTTTCTCGATCATTTTGATCTCTTCGTTCATTGCCTCGATCCATTTTTCATCTTGGGATACTTCTTGAAATTTTGCTGGCTCACTAGCAAACAATGATGTAATTACTTGGCCGGACTCATAATCTTGTAGATAAGCAGGCAAATGTCTTTCTCGTTGAGACCTCCGAGCAGGCTGTGGAGAATTGCTTAACACCATAAGGGGAGGTAGTGAGCTCCCTTCATCAGGAGACAGTGTTGAAGATGAACTGTTGTTAGAGCGTCGTCCTTCTCTGATTTCTTGAATTTGAATGTTTTCATGTTGTAGCTCTTGGCTTGTATCTTCTGGCCATCTCCAACTGGCTGCTTCATCAAATATGACATCTCTTGAGATAATCACCTTTTTGGTTTTTGGGTTATAGAGGCGAAATCCCTTCGACTCTACGCTATAGCCAATAAAGATGCGCTATAGCCAATGAACGAGGAGATCAAAATGATCGAGAAAAATTACGCGTGGCAACTAGTGGAGAAGCCTCAAGACAAGTATATCATTGGGCTCAAGTGGGTCTACAAGATCAAATATAATAAGGATGACTCAATCCATAAGTACAAAGCGTCATTGGTCGCCAAAGGATACTTGCAACACCCAGGATCGACTTCAACGAAACATTTTCTCCAGTAGTTCGCATGGAGACAATAAGAACAGTGCTTGCCATTGCAGCACAACTAAAACTACAAGTATTTCAGCTAGATGTCAAGTCCACATTTCTAAGTGGCGAGCTTGAAGAAGAAGTATACGTGGAGCAACCCCTAGGGTATGTGATTGAAGGAGAAGAAAACAAAGTATATCGGCTAAAGAAAGCACTCTACGGTCTCAAACAAGCACCGCGAGCTTGGAATAGTAAAATCGATTGGTATCTCCTTCACAACGGATTCAAAAAGAGTCCAAGCAAGCCATCCTTATACATCAAGACCTAAGGAAATGATCTTATAATTTTGTGCCTCTATGTTGATGATCTTATATACATAGGCACAAATCAAAGAATGATCCAAGATTTCAAAAAGGATATGATGGCGGAATTCGAGATGACGGATTTGGGCCTAATGAAGTACTTTCTCGGGATGCAAGTGAAGCAAAGCCCATGTGAGATCTTCATCTCTCAAGAGAAGCATATTCAAGGTCTGCTTAAAAAGTTCAATATGTTGGATTGCAAGCCAATATCAACACCTATGGCTACAAATAAAAAACCCTCCAAAAATGATGGCAAGGAAAAGGTGGATGGATCACTCTACAAAAGTCTGGTTTGTTCATTAATATATCTAACAAACACGCGGCCACACATTGTTCATGCAGTTAGCATCGTCTCTCGATTCATGAGCGAGTCAAGTAAAGCTCACTTCGTAGCAGCTAAAAGAATTTTGAAATGCATCAAAGGAACAAAGAGTTATGGTCTTCCATACAAAACAGAGGAAGACCCCAAACTCAAGGGGTACACAGATAGTGATTGGGCTGGGTGCATTGATGATCGAAAAAGTACAAGTTGATATTTGTTTCAACTTGGTTCCAAGCCTATCTCCTTGACATCCAAGAAGCTGCCAACCATAGCATTGTCAACAGCGGAAGCAGAGTACATTTCAGCTACAAGTGCACCATGTGAAGCAGTATGGCTGAGAATATTACTAAAGGATCTACAACAAGGCGATGAAGAACCAACGCCACTTCTCTGTGACAACATGTCAACAATAGCAATGACGAAGAATCCGGTTTTCCACAGTCGCACAAAGCACATTGAGATTAGACATCAAATCATTTGCGACCTCGTAGACAAAGGCGAAATCAAGGTAGAGTTTTGCAGAATGGATGAACAACGGGCAGACATATTCACAAAAGCGCTTCCAAGTGAAAGGTTCAATTACTTCCGAGAGCAAATCGGGGTTCGAGATTTTTCTAGATTAAGGGGGAGTGTTAAAAGTAATGAATAATCTGAAAATCTTATAAACGAGTACTAGAAAAATCTAGATAATTTGAGAATATATTATTGTAACATGTTCTCGATATATCAAGATGTAGGAGAAGTCTAGAAAACAAGAAAAAGACAAATTAGTATGGAGGTTAAGGGTAGATTTTTCCTACCACCACCTCTTTTCTACAACTATAAATATAGGTGGTGGGGCTATCATGTGCATCATCAACAACCAAGAGTTGTAACCCATTCTCCTTCTATCAATAACACAAGCTTCTCCTTTATACAATCCTTCCTCCATTTCCACAAAACACATCTACCTTCAAATATCAATCTCAACTGAAAGCTTAAGCTGATGGTTGAAGCGCCAGGAATGATTTTTATAGTCTAACATGCTCCCTCATGCGAATGGCCTTTGGGCTTGAAGCGTGGATGCTACCACTTTCTTTATTTTTGCTTTGGGCCACATGACATTGGCTTTTAGTTATCTACTATGGGAGGTCAGTGCTTAGCTGTATTAAATGGTAGTGTATAAAACTGAAATAAAATAAATCAAAGAACCAAGCTTTAATTTGAATGCCCTGAATCTTTGACAATTATTAGAGGATAATAAGAATAGAATGAGGTCAGAGAGTTGCTTTTGTGATGCAGTTGGAGGGTACAAGCTGTGGGTTGAAAGAAAGAAAAGGATTTGAAGAAGCACATATATAGACTATAATTGGTTGTCAGGGAGATTGACATCTTGAGCTTTGCTCTTTGATGTCGCAGTCTTGCAAATTGCAATAGTGTCATTAGGATGTCAGAGTCTTTTTTTTCTTATTCTGTTGTAAATCTATGTAATGAAAATGCTGTCCTCAATTCATTCAACTTGAGAAAAGAAGAAGCCAGTTGATGAAATATATGATCGATAGGGTTATCTTGAAGGTTTGAGCCCCAAAGTCTTACTTCTAAATGAAAGTTACATTAGTGATTATAGGATTGATTGCCCCCCGTCCCTTTTTCCTGCCAGTGGTCCGACTTCGATGTAATTCAATTCATGACTTGTGACTGTTTCATTTGTGAATACTCTTTTTTGTAGAGGTTTGCTACCAAGAACTTTCCTAGTGACGGAAACTTTCAGTTCTGAGTTCATCACTGTTTAGAGGGCTTAACCCAAAATGTTTCTCATTCTCCCAGTTGCTGTTTAATTTCGAGTATGTAGAGGATCTGTGTAGTATTATGACAGACAATATATTGATTGTTGCAGGACTCGTTTCACTCAATTAAGAGAGCTACTCTAAATTTTTGAATCCTTTACAGGGCCACCAGAAAGTACTGGTTCCTCTCTATCCATTGTTCCTATCAAAGTTATTGGAGAGCCTTTGGAGAGACTGTTCATCTGGGGTCATTCATCTTGTGTGATTTCTTATGTTGGCCGGAAAGAGATTTTGATATATGGTGGTTTTGGCGGCATTGGAAGACATGCACGAAGGAATGACTGTTTACTGTTTGATCCATCGTCTGGCAGAGTTGCTGAATTTGCTGTTAATGCTTCTCCATCCCCACGCTTAGGTCACTCATCCTCATTAGTCGGAGATTTAATGGTTGTTATAGGAGGTAGGGCAGATCCTACTAACATTCTGGGTGACTTATGGATCTTTGATATTACTAAAACTGAATGGAAGCTGGTTCGCAGTGCAGACATGGTGTTTGCTCCAAGGTGATAAATTCAATTACTGACTTTCCTTGCTCCAAGGTATTTCTGATTTATGGGTTCTTTGTTACTGGCTAAGCTGTTAATGACATTAACTTTGTGCAGGCATCGACATGCAGCTGCTGTTGTGGGTTCAAAAATTTATGTATTTGGTGGACTTAATAATGATATGTTGTATTCTTCTTTACACGTGCTCAATGTTGACACCCTTCAATGGGAAGAGATCCATGCCTTTGGAGATTTGCCCTGTGCTCGCCATTCTCATTCATTGGTTGCTCATGGGCCTAAGTTATACCTTTTTGGCGGGTACAATGGTGAAAAAGCATTGGGAGATCTTTACAGTTTTGATGTTCAAGAATGCCGGTGGTCTAAGGTAAAGACATCCGGGAAGGCTCCCTATCCAAGGTTTTCCCATTCAATGTTTTCTTATAAAGACTATCTAGGTATAATTGGGGGTTGTCCAGTCAGGCAGCATTGTCAGATCTTGTCGTTGCTTGACCTATCTAATCTTGCGTGGAAGCATGTGGTCCTTGACTCAGTGGGTAAGGATTTGTTTGTCCGAAGCACAGCCAACATAGTGGATGATGAGTTGATCATGATTGGTGGTGGAGCAGCCTGTTATGCATTTGGCACAAAATTCAGTGAGCCAGCCACGATAAACTTGTTTCCAGTGGCAACTCTTCGTGATGCCTTTGAGTCTTCCTTGGTTGATAAGAAACAAACTGTCCACCAGCATGAAGTTACTGCTCAGAAAGTAAGTGTTGATAGGAGTATTGAATTATCTGAACTGGATAATGATTTAAATCTGAATCGCGGAGCTAATAGTGAAGATAACGGACATGCAGCAGCAAATGCAACCTATTGGGTTTTGAAACTGCAAAGAAAGTATGGTAAGCTGGCAAAGGACTTGTTGAAGAAATTTGGGTGGCTAGATCTTAGTAGAAAGGCATACTCCCATGAAGATGGGTCATGCATATATTTCCCTGTCATTGGCAAGTTTTACGCTTTATTCTCTGGTGAGCTGTCCCAAAAAAGAGGGACATTTGGGGAGCTGAATGACCTTAATATCTCCAAAGCTCCTATTGATTCTGATTCAACCGCTTTGGATCTTCTGGTTACTTGCGGTGCTACTATGCACATTGATGAATTTGTTGCTTTGAAGAAAGCCCCCATCTCTCCCGTGGAAGCCATGAAGATAGCTGTAGCCGCACTCCTGAAACATAGAGGCCTTTCTGAAGAACTCTTGGAGGAACTGCCAACAAGGTGTTTCTACAGCTTAGTTAGTTTGTTCACCTGAATATCAGCTTTTTAGATCATAGAGAAAATCCTCTGGGCATGTTTGTGACTATGCTGGTCTGCTTGATTGCATGTAACCAACCTTGTAATGTGGCACATTTATAACTGAAATCATGATTACCACCTATCATGCTTATACTTTCTTATTTGTTGCATTTCATTGCCCCCAATCAAATATATAAGTGTCGATACCTCGTCCTTTATTAATAGGTGTGAAGCTAGCATTTGACGTGCTTTATGACTAGGTTTGAAACTAACACTTCCTGTGCCTTAGGTGGGACCGACTTGGTGACATTTTTGTCCTTCCAATCTCCTCCTTCAATAATCCTGCATGGGATACAATCGGTGAGGAACTTTGGTCTGCTGTTGCCAAGTCTCTTGGTGCTCGTCGCCTTGCTCGCCAGGTAACTTTTGCGCTATCGTCTTGAAACTCTTTAAAATAACATGGATGGGGATCTGTTTAGGAAATATTCTGTTCATAGTTAGACCTTGACTCTCTTGCTGAATGTTTAGACATAATGCAGTACTTCATATCTAAGCCTTCATAGGAAGTTGGTGGCATTTATAGATGGATTCTTTTTGTAGCAAATGCTCACTGATTCGGTTGCAGGGTCGTGTAGCACCAACGGGAACAAGGGACAGCCGTCTGGAAATTCTTGTTGGAGACAATGGTTGGGTTGAGCATCGTGAAAATGGAATTGTGTACTCTTTTGATGCCACGAAGTGCATGTTCTCTTGGGGAAATCTTTCAGAGAAGCTTCGCATGGCTCGTTTGGACTGTAGAGATGAAGTTATCGTCGATCTTTTTGCGGGAATTGGATATTTTACTCTGCCTTTCCTTGTAAGGTATGAATTTATTTTAATTAAGATTATATGTACTCAAAAGCATATTGTCCTCTTTTGTTTTGGAGCATTAGAGTATTTTATTAAATTTCTTGTGTATTACATAAGACAATATTAATCCACTGGAAATGTGGAAAGTGCATTTCATTCAGACTTTCCATTTAGAAAATGGTCGTAATGCTTTGGTTCTTTACCCGCCCCCCCCCCCCCCCCAAAAAAAAAAAAAAAAGAGTGAAGTCTGCTGTATGTGTATGTTTTGACAAATGTGTTTCATACTTGTGGGTGTCAGAGCGCAGGCCAAACTGGTTTATGCCTGTGAGTGGAATCCCTATGCAGTGGAAGCTTTACAACATAACATTCAAGCAAATTCTGTATCTGACCGTTGCGTTGTAATTGAAGGGGATAACCGGCTAACAGCTCCAAAGGTAATGGTTTTCTTTGTTTCTTGTCTGATTCTATTCTCCAAGTTTTAGTATGATACCTTTGAAGAAGTGTTGGTTTTGGTTTTCCAAACGTGTGTCCCTAGGAGTTTGTTGTTGTTGTACTGCTACATCCGACCCCTCCATGCCTTGCCTTGGGCGGGATCTCGGAGTATCGGTTTTGGTTTTTTTTACCCTTGAAGAATTAATGGTAATCCTACTGCTTACGTTCCTGTGCCTCATACTCCAGGAAGTCCATATTGGGTTTCTTGATGTCTAGCTTCGTCTTTTTCCCCCATGCAGTTTCTCGCTTATAAAACTAACTCAGTCCTGATCTTTCTCGTGGTTCTGGCCTGTTGGGCTTGTTTTTTTGATGACGTGATGCTCTTGTCTCAGAGAAATACTGTGGTTTCAGTTGATAACTAAGAATAAGATGGTGTGATCTGGTGTTCATTCCTTTGGGAAAAGGATGTGGTTTGGGCTTTTGTGTCCATTAGCTAATAGCTATGCATGAAAAGTTGGAAGCAATTTGTTCAAAAATTGTCATATTTCATATAGGTTGAAAATTAGCTGCTAAACATGGTTTGTGGTCTCAATAAATACAGGGAATTGCAAACCGTGTCTGTCTTGGTCTTTTGCCATCAAGCGAGGGGAGCTGGGTTACTGCTGTTGAAGCATTAAGGTGTGCTCTTTAATCCCAATCCCAGATATTTGATCGTTAGTCAGAGCTGAATCCTAATGTCTTTGTGCACTGATAGACTTGGTGAACCGAATCTCATACATGATTACCTGGCCCTAAACAATGCGATAAGCCAACCTGATTTTGGTCTGGACCCTGATATTCCAGTCTGAACTGATCAGAGTTTTAGATTGCGAAACCAATATTGATCCCTTACACTCACATACGTCAAACCTACAGTAGACCCAAGCATTATTTAAACACCTAAACGCGAAATAATCCCACCAGTAGGCAGTCTCTTCCACAAGCTTACTTTGAGGTTGATTGTATAGGGACGAGGGCGGTACACTTCACATACATGAGAATGTCAAGGACTCTGATGAGAGTCGATGGACTGAGTACGTAGTGAAGTCAATCTCTAAAATAGCAAAATCTCAAGGTATCCTCTTTCTCAAATGCTTCATTCATTTTTATTCTATGTAAAATACACCATGGAAAACTTTTGGTTAAGAAATTTTGTTGTTTAGTAAGTTACAAACCTGAAGGTTTCAACTCTGATGCTCAAGTTCTCTTATGAATTGGTCTTAGGTCGATGTTGGGAGGTGTCCATGATACATCTAGAGAGAGTGAAGTGGTATGCTCCTCATATTCGTCATGTTGTTGCTGATGTAACATGTAAAAATATTCAGAGATGAAGAATGCATATCAACATAGCATGCAATTCCGCTCATTTTGATCCCGTGGAATTCATCATCTTTTTGCTCCATAGATAGCTGGTTCTACTTCCACCCTCTTAACTTTTTCAGTATGGGACCCTTTCGCTCGAATCTAGTCTTCTGTATCACTTCATAATCATTGTAGAATCCCCAAATTCGAGATTTCCTTGATTTTTTTTTAGGGGTTGGTTTTTTTTTTTTTTTTTTTGGGGATATTGGGGCCCCATTGTTTCTGTAGTTTTCTGAATTTATGAAATACGAGAGGCAAATTTGTAATTCTTTTTGACTTGCTTGCAATTTTATGAGCTTGTCCTTGTCTAAAGCAATTTGATCATACAAGTTGGGAATTCTTATCTGGACTGTGAGTGTCCCAGGGAGAGGAAGGAGCCCAGGTGTGGCAACAATTTTGATGATTTTTTTGATAGAAAAAAGAAAGGAAACTAGGGATGGCAGTATCCGCCATGGCCCTGCCCCATTGCGGGGAAAAATCCCCGCTCCCGGCGGGGATGGGTCGCCCCACCCCATTTCCCCGCCAAGAAAGTTACCTGCAACATTTTCCGATGTCCTTGTCCTCGGTTTCTATTAACATATATAAATACATTTCATACATTAAATTTATAAGTATAACTTGGAGCAATTTGTAATTTTAGTTAATCAAAAACTCTAATCGTATATAAATAGCTTATTCTCCTTAAATGTAATTCCTCACTCTCACTCCCTAATTGTCCTAGTTTTGGTCTTACTTTCATCTTCGCTGGAACGTCGTTGGATTTGGGTACTCGCTGGGGATGGGGATGAGGGAAGATTTCCCGTTGCAATGGGTAATGGGGTGGGGGTGGGGGTGGGGGTAGGGGTCATGTGCGGGGATGGGGATGAGGAATATATCCTCCGCGCCCGACTCGCCTCGTTGCCATCCCTGGAAGGAACCTAGGTGTATTTGAACTCCGTTGATGGAGTGTGTTAGTATGCGTCCAAGAACGTTGTAGTTGCGTCGGTGAATAAAATAAGGGAATGTATGGTTTACTTGTATTCTGTGTATGGTGATCCAAATCAAGGGAATAGAAAGAAAGTGTGGGGCGAATTAACAAGTGTTCGTGAAAAGCTTGATGGTCCTATCGTTTGCTTAGGGGGGTTTCAACCAAGTGGAATTTATGGACCAAGTGGCAATGGCTGCTGGATTAGAGGATCCCAGAAGATGGATCCAAGTCTGGGGTTTAACAGCGCTTCTGGCAAAATGGGTTACATTTATTTGGACCAACATGAGGAAAAATAGTGTCTTAATCTTAAAAGACCTTGATATATAGGGGTATGCCAACTCAAAATGGATGGACATCTAGCCTGTATCCTTTTTGCTGAACCTCCTAATATTAATGTCTGACCATAGTCCGAATGTTTTACATTCCTCTTTTTGGTGAGACGGAGAAAAGAAAGAGGTCATATAAAATGGAAGCTTGGTCTTTAGACCTTATGGAGGTATCGACTATAATCAGGGAAAGGAGTCAAAGCCGGTTTGAATGCTTAAAAAAGCCCAAAACATTCGTCTTGACTGTGGGCTTGTTGGATTTGGTTTGGAAGAGTTTTGCAAGGCCCAAGACTGAAAGCCACAGAAAAGTGTTGGAAACAAAGGGCTAAAGTCAGATGGCAGTTAGAAGGGGACAAGTGTTCAAAGTTTTTCTTTAGGCACTTTCAAAACAAGAA
This sequence comes from Portulaca oleracea, assembly GCA_029582165.1. Lineage (NCBI taxonomy): Eukaryota > Viridiplantae > Streptophyta > Magnoliopsida > Caryophyllales > Portulacaceae > Portulaca > Portulaca oleracea. The sequence goes on from CM055887.1 coordinate 14,469,658, forward strand.
GAGTATGTCAAAGATAACGATGGTCAAGAATTGCAAGGGACAATGGTTGGCCGGCGAAGGGGAAATTGCGTTGGAAGCAGTCAACTACTTCCAAAATCTGTTGAGCAGACAGGAAGGAAGCGGCACGCTAAGGGAAAGGTTTTCAGCAGGAGTCTTGGCAAGGTATGGTAAAAAGTTAACACAATCAGACTTGGTTCTTCTCAACGCCTCGTTTGTGGAATCAAAGGTTAAAGAGGCGGTGTTCCATATGGTAGCTTTGAAGGCTCCTAGGCCAGATGGAATCCCAGTGGCATTCTACCAAAAACACTAGAACACAGTTGGGGAGGAGGTTACAAAGGGGGTCCTTCATATTCTGAACTCGGGGAATCTGTTGAAGGAGATCAATCACTCTTTCATCACTTTAATTCGCAAGTCAGAAAACCCTAGTCGTTGGTTGATTTCAGACTGATAAGTCTGTGTAATGTTTTCTACAAAATTATCTCAAAATACTTAGTCAACAAACTTAGAGGGGTCCTGCCGAACCTAGTGGATCACTATCAAAATACTTTCCTACAAGGGAGACTTATTATGGATAGTTGTCTAATTGCACATGAAATGCTACACACCATAAGGAATAAAAGACAAGGGAGAAAACTAACAGCCATCAAAGTGGATATGAACAAAGCCTACGATAGAGTCAACTGGGATTTCCTTTAGGAGGTCTTGGAGAAGGTGGGCTTACTGCAAAAAATGGGTCAAACTTATAATCAGTTTCATCCACACTATAAGATATGCAGTACTCATGAATGGTTCGCCATCGCCTGCGTTCATCCTAAAGGCATGTCTGCGACAAGGGGACCCCATATCCCCATACCTGTTTATACTCTGTTTGGATGTCCTGGCACATAATCTCCGAGCAGACAAGGAGAGACGGCTTATTAAGGGGATACAAGTGGCTCGAGGGTGTCGGAAACGACACATTTGTTTTTCGCTGATGACTCAATTTTGTTCATAGAGGTCTTAGGCATTGTCTAAATTTAAAATAGGAGATTGATAACTTCTGTATGACATCAAGAGTGGTGAACATAAGGAAGTCTCAATTCCTAGTCTCTCCAATACAAGTCAGGAGGAAACAAAAAGTTTGAAAGTAATATTTGGATAGGAGCAGACAGAGGTATTCATAAAATACTTAGATATTCCACCTACGGTTGGAGAAAGAAGACGACACAGTTGGGGTTTCTCCTGGAAAATATCAGCAAACAACTGCAATATTGGAAAGTGGCTCTCCTCTCACCTGGAGGAAAGGTTAGTGCTCATTGATACGGTGCTTTCAGCGTTGAACCAACACCTGTTGTCCATCTACAAGGTAACATTAACAATCGCAAGGAAGATAGACAGCTTGAACACGGGGTTCTTCTAGTGGTACAGGTTAGGAAGTGAGGGTAGGCACTAGATTGGCAAAGTCATCTTCACAGCTCCGAAAGGGATGGGAGGACTAGGGATTCGAAAGGCGGAACAACTCGATGACGCTTTGCTGATGAAGCAAGCGTTCGGACTTATGAGAAACCAGGAGTCAACCCTAGCAAGGCTTTATCGGGCTAGTATTTTGCAATCTCCCCAATCAAGGCTTGCTAATTTTCTTTGAGTTTTTCTAATTGCCCATGTGATTACCCATGTACCTCTACCGATGTAATGTTGTATCCCTTTAAACTAGGTCATTTATCCATGTTGAATCCTAACCTTAGGATGTAAACATTCTGGATTATTTTTGGCCCATGGATGGCTGACTCTTTTCTTGAGGAAGACTCCACTCCATTTACTTTTTAATCATAGTAATTGGGAGAGAAGAACTAACTTTCAACCGACTAATCATATGGTATTTTTGAGACCAACCTCAATCCTCTCTAAATCTTATTACTTTATCCAAATTTTATGTTTGGTGGTGTTTTAAGTCATTCCTTTATAAATTTGTGTGATGGTTAGTCCTTTATCAAATCTTGGTGGAGTGTTAGATCTTACGTGGTGATTATTCTTTATCCCAAGTTCGTATCATTTCCTATTGTGTTTATTTTGATCATGGTATTCATCTTATCCGTGATCATCATCGGGTTTATAGCTTTCCTCTTGATCGTCGTCAACATTTAACTCCAACATCGGTTTTCTCCTACGTTATCAAAACCGGCCTGGCACAGCCGGTTGACTCAAGACTCGCTGCCACGATCTATTTGGTTTGTATATTAGCCCGCCATGCTAGTTTAACCGGCATAATCTGCCTAGATCGGTCAACCTGGGCGGCTCGGTTAAACCCTGGTTGGACCGATTTCTGAGTTTTTTTTTTAACAAATTTTGATATCTTTTCTTCCCAAAACCCTTGCCGTGTCTGTGTTGCTTGCTGCGTGGAACCGACCCGACCTGACCTTAGGCTTCTCTTGGCTCCGTTGTCAGGTCTCAACTTCTAGTTGCGGACGAATTGGGAGAAATAGAAGTGGCGTCTACAACTTAGAAGCTGAATAGATAAGCGCCTCTTTAAAGAGGTGTTGTTCTAGTTTGTTGTCTAGCTTAACAATTTTCTGTTAGCTCATTCCTTTTCTCTCTCTCATTCATATTATCTTGCTCTATACTTTTCTTTTCAGAAACTGGTAGAACAAGTAAAGAGCAAAATGAATACACCATCAAGTTGGATAAATAATATACTTTTAATATACTGATCAAAAGAAAGCAATTTTTATCACACTCCTATATTTCTGAGACCTTATGTAAACTGCATTTATTAAATTTGATATTAGAAGAGTAAAGTATGCATCGTATTCCTCTAGTATATGTATTTTAGGAGTTAGGTAGGTGCTAATAGCATGCAAATGGAAGGTTATTCAAATCTTGATGACTTTAATTTACAATTTATAATTTTCCTATGAACATTGTGATACTCTTGAAGTTCTTAATAGACCCCTTTTAAGGGTTATGCTTCCAATTCCGAGCTTGTATTAGAGTAATATAATATATTTGAGATGAGCACATGCCGATTTAAAAAATGCATAATAAAGATAGTCTCTAATAAAGTTGGAATCTTTAGATGCAACTCTTGATTATTTTAGTTCAATCACAAGCAAAAACATATGCTTTGAATCTCAACTCAGATTTGACTAATACTCTTTTATTAAGAAAGTAAGATAAAGAAATAGTAAGATATCATTTTTATACGATGTCATAAGCGACTACTTTAAAGTTTAAAACTGAAAATGAGCAGCCATTGTGTGCCAGCTGACAAGTGCTGCCTTCTTTAGTATTCCCCCCCTTTTTATTGGTCATTATATCAGTTTTTGGTGGGTAGTCTTTACCCTTTTATGAAAAGTTATCATATGCTGCAGTCAGTTGGAATTATGCAGATTACACAGGCAGACAGCCTCACGTTGCTTGCCTGGACAGTATTCATACTTTCATTCCATCGTATCCAAAAAATATATCTTATTTCATAGGTCGAAAAACGACACAAAAATCTCAGTGCTGCCAAGGAGATGTAATTCATTCCTCCACCAAAAAAACTCGGGTGCATTTATACGAAAACTCAAAGGGATGCCTGAAAGATAAATGAAGGATAGCCTAAGGGAAAAACAATATGGACAAGACTTAGGCTCCTGGACAGTCTGAAACAGGAACGCAAGAGTGAACATTAACAGAGGGTTTTTGCAGATTAAACACAATGTAGTGATAGAGAAGGAGCAAACTCACTAGTCTGACTATACAATACCCGCCTATTATCATGAAATATTTCTGGGAACTAAAACAGTTTCACTTGTTGTGTTGTGCCACTTCTCATCATTGCACAAAACTCATCATAGTTGATCCGTCCGTCCTGTAAAGTTGGGTTGGATAAAGTTAGACTGATGCAAACTTTCATTTGTGAATTTGAACTGATGGATTGGATACTTACGTTGTCGGTGTCCACTTCAGACAGAATTTCCTTGATGCTGCTTTCATCTGCGATTCCATATTCCTTCATTGCAGCTTCCAGTTCATCCGTAGTGATATACCTGGCAGTACCACCATCTCATCACAGGTTAGTACCACAATACAATTTTTGAACAAATTCCTCAAGCATATAAGGAACACCATGCATCTCAAGTGGCCTCTTACGCTGTGAGGCAAATGGGCAATCAATGATTTAGAGATAGCAGTTTGTAAGACTCACCCGCTACTATCCTTGTCAAAATACCGGAATGCCTTCATCAGGTTCTCATCTGTCTCCAATTTGTGTCGATGCATTGTGGCAGTGATAAATTCTGTGTAGTCAATTGTTCCATTTCCATCAACATCAGCCTGCATAATAAATGTTGCCATCGTGTCATAACTTGGAATCCAGTAACCACATTGGAAAGAAAATGAAACGATGAAAAGCACTTTCTAACTTACAGCTTCCATAAGTTGCTTGACTTCAGCCTCTGTAAGCTTTGACCCAAGTTGAGCCAACCCTCTCTTTAGCTCGTCATAGGTGATTGACCCGCTATTGTCTGTGTCCATGTTCGTAAACATAGCTTTAAGCCCTTTAATTTCATCTTCTGACATATTTTGAGCAATGACCTACGGAGTTTTAGCAACAATCAGATTTGTGAAGTGTCAACAGGATATCACAATCCAGCAGAAGTTCCAAATATAGATTAAACATGCAGAACTTGAATCTAAGAACAAAAAGCAAAAGAACAATCAGATAAGACATGAATGGCCCCAGATAATTTAGGCCTCAGGAGTCAGATTAGTAGATCAGAGGAAACGGGACAGGTGAATAAAAGGAACCTAGTAGCACGAGGGCCGCTAACTAAACACAGGAAATATTGCTAATATTGTCCATCATTCTGCTTTACGCCAAATGATTGCCAGCATTCATGGACATATTTAGCGACGCATGTGGGAGTTATGACTCCACATTTGACCTTAATACCCATGTAAGGCGTTGAGCATTCTCTCAATCTCTTGTGGTTAGGCACAAGTATGGCCCGATGAAGAGAGAAAGTGACGATTGTGAGCGGTACCGAGCCCCAGATCAAGCTGTTGTTGATACATAATACTAAAGGGCTTGCATTTCCTCTTAGGTTGAGAGAATATTTACAAAAGTCGGGCTGTCGGATAGGGAAAAAAAAAAGGTATATACAAAAAGGAGACATACCTTTAGAGCTAGTTTCTTAAGCTTATTCATGGCCCTGAACTGCTTCATTCTAGAGAGCACAGCACTATCTATTGGCTTGTCCGATGCATCTCCACCCTCTCTCATCCAAGGATGATCTGGATGGTTAACATATATGAGGCACATGTCAGAAACAAATCCCAACGAACAATACAGAAATGCATTTGTTGCCTTAATATCTAAAGGTCGCCATAACCAGTATAGTAGAATGGGTAAACCATACAGAGACATGTCTGATGATAAAGCTAGTTACTAAAAAACCTAGTTTTCAGCTTCAAGGCTACGACATGCATGAATCTAATAAAGCTGTGAAAAATATCTACCCAAACCAGGTCATGCCAGTGCCAGGATTTTACCCAAGCGGGATTCAAACATTCTAATCCAAAGATATGACTAATCCAGACCACATGTGCCAGCGGTTGCATTGCATCAATCGGCGAGCTATCTACCCAAAATTAGTTGTATCACGACAATTTATATATTGCAGACCAGTCCTCTGAACTATCATTAAAACAATTACTTTTTTGTTTGTTTTTCCACCTTTTTGTTTGCTTTTATGAAACTTGAGGACTAGAAGGCGAGAATACTGATGGCGGGATACCCCAGACATCTAAAATAGCAGAATAAATGATGATCCAACAAAAGAATAAAAGGATGGAAAAAATAAGATTACCAAGGACTTGAGCAGGGGTGATCCTCTTCTTGGGATCTGGATTTAACATCTTCCTGATAAGATCCTTTGCACTGCTTGATATGGATGGCCATGGGTCGCTTTGAAAGTCAAGGTCTCCCTTCAGTATCGCATCAAATATGCCTTTCTCGCTTTCTGCACCGCAAAAAATTATCTTCATTAACTGTACAAAATTCAAACTGAATCGACTTTCTGTTACAGAAATTACTCGTAAAAATTAGTCATCTTACCAGCCCAAAAAGGAGGGACACCACTGAGCAGAATATACAACATGATTCCTGCACTCCATATGTCTATCTCTTTTCCATAACTTCTGCGAAGAACTTCAGGAGCAACATAGTATGCACTACCCACCACATCACGATACACCTTCCCTGCAAAATTTGAGGTTTATAAAGATCTTCAAAATGTATAGAACATCTCTCTTAGATGATCTATCATCCACAGTCTAAAATAAAGAAGATGGTAAGCAAATATGCAAAAGAACAGCTACAGATAGGCATACAACTTTAGGGAGATTAAAGAGGAGACAAAACAAATGACTGTTACTGAACAAAAATGACAGGGCCATATGGCCATTGCTCCCAGTTCTTCACTGCCTACATGAACTACGACCTTAGTATGCAATTTTCAATTAACCACTGCAGCCCTTCCTATATGAAATTATCATTGTAAAAACGCCAGCTGAAACATAGAGTTGAGTTCACAGAATCCATGAAAGTTAGTAGGGTTCAAAAATCGAATCGACAGCATCCATAAAGTGAGGCAGGACTGAAAGAATAGTAAAATTCCATGTTTCTATGAGAATCCTCCGGGAGGTAATAACCGTAATATTGCCTGTTCCTTATTCACTATCCAAATCCACGGTTGCAGCTACAATGCTTGAGTACAATGGCTATGATTGAAAAAGACTCCTTCTGCACTCTGGCCGTTCTAATAACAATGTGCTTGTCTGAGACACAAATAAAGCAAAGCCAACTTACATGAAAATCAAGAAACCAAGGATGGCCCTATTAGCATGAGGGTATAGCCTTAACCTAAGGATGGATTGTGCTGCATGAGAATCTCCCAAACGGCTCTAAACACTAACACACCCTTGACTCCTAACTTGCACCGAAGAATAATAGGAGCACAAAAACAACTTAAATGATAGGTATGATAGCAAAGAGTTAGTTTTAAACAGCACTGTGACAAGAATTCTAGACCCCCAACCATCATAATCCAATTTGTTTCCCGCTTTCCTGCTCAGTAGACATTTCATTTTAACATGCTAAGAGATAATCTAACTTCCTCTCCTGATACTCGAAATACACACAGAAAGCAACAAAACATATCAGAAGGAAATAACCAAACTTGTTCAGTGAACAACACATGAGGGCAAGAACAAGAGCAATAACACTGAAATGGATAAAATGCATACAGAAATTAAGAAATGAAAGCAACCTTCTTCTATGAAGACGGACAATCCGAAATCAGTAGCCTTCAACATGGCTCCTTCACCCTTGCTAGACAACAAGAAATTCTCGGGCTTAAGATCACGGTGCAACACACCCATGAAGTGACAAATATGAACAACCTTGACAATCTGCCTGAAAATCCTTGCAGCAGCACGCTCTGAATAGTGGCCTTGAGCAATAATCCTATCAAACAACTCTCCTCCAGCACAAAGCTCCATGACCACATGTACAGATTGCCTATCCTCATAAACACCCTTAAACTCTACAATATTAGGCTGCCCAGATAAGTGCTGGAGTATCTGAATCTCTCTCTTGATATCTTCCTTATCACTCTTGCTAACCAATTTTCTCTTCAAAATTGATTTACAAGCATAAGTTTGGCCAGTTGAATTCTCAGTGCACAAATAGGTAATCCCAAACTGACCCCTTCCCAGTTCTTTACCAAGTCTGTAGTGTGACCTAATATCCTCATAGGGCTTACCCAGTATTGTATCAGGAGGTGGGGCAGTAATAGCAAGTCTAGGTCTTGGCTCTAATGGCTTCACTTGAGATGGAGCAGATGGAGATTGTGAATGATTATTATTATTACTGTTATTATACCTTTGCTGTTGGGCAACCTGGGCATTGGGTTTTTGTTGTTGGACAACAATTTGCTGCCTTTGATGCTGTTGTTGTTGCTGATGTTGATTGTTATACTGTTGATGATGATTCTGTTGGGTGTTTCTTCTCTCTGATCTGACATGCTCATCAATTTTTCCTTGAGGAACTTTGTTTCTGCTAAAACAACCCCCCATTACAGGACCCTTTTGAGTGGATTCAGATCAACAACAAATTTCGATACTGAAACTCTGCAGCAATGAATTGAATTGGGGTTTTCTGTTTTCAAGCTTATTTGAATCGACAGACAGAAACCCAGAAGTTGAATTGTATCAGAAACTGAATTTGGGAGGAAAGAATAAATCTTGGAACTGTAAATTGGAGATTTGGGGAATACCCAGATGATGATGATATACTTTTGATCAGAGAGAGAGAGAGAGAGAGGAGAGAGAGAGAGAGAGAGAGGAGAAATGGAAATGGAAGTTGGAGGAACGGCTGGGTTGTTTGTCGTTGACTACCAAAGCTGAATCCACTTATAACACAGTCGTCACTCGTCTTCTATTGACACGGGAATCAACCTTTACAAAATCCTTAATTCAAGTCTCTCTCTATCTTCCCATTTTTAAAGTAATAAAATAAAAATGAATAGGAGATACTCATATTTGTAGAATGTACTGTTAGAGATACATTTTTAAAATTAATTTTGGATATTCAATCCGACCACAATAACCATTTTGACTCAAGATCGTTAATAACTATCTTGAATTAACCAAATTTCACATTTTTATAATTTTTATTAATATTTTCTTTAATAATTATATATATTTATCAATTATAATAATATAATACTTATTAGCTAGGTCATAAAATATAATAATAGCCTAATTTTACCAATTATAGTAGAAAATGCACATGTTATGCATAGTTTTATGTTTATTAAATAAATATAAATAAATATTTTTAAATTGTAAGTTGTAGTAGCCCTCAAAGTGATAAATCATACTTTTATAATGATTTAAATACACTTACATTTAACTTTATTAGTGATTTAGGTAAAATGTAGGATTGTTAAGAACCATCTTACATTAAAATATTTATAATTTTGCTATTCTATATTTTACACTATATTTATTTTGAGGGATAATTCCACGAAAAGTTAACAGAATTGAACAAGACTCTCTAAAAATTACTTAAATACCCCTTTTTAAATTTGAAATGGTGAAGTTTTAATTTTTGTACAAGTTATTTGAGTAACTCGTTTTGTTATTTATTTGCAAGGATACACAATCATACTTACTGAGTACCAATTCTTCACTATCAAATATTGAAAAAGAACTGATAATCAAGAACTAATTGGGGTAATCACTGATCAATTATGGCATTGATCTCTAAAGAACAAACACCGACCAAAAACAAAATAGTATATTGTTAGGAAAATAAGTGCAAGGTTATAGCAGAAGTGAAACAAATGAAATAATGAAAATTACAATAAAATTTAAGAACGAAAAAATAAGCGATAAAACGAACACCAGGTATATGTGGGAAACCGAAGAGTTCGAAGGAAAACCCACGGACGGCGACAACCAGAAAAATAATTCACTATTAGAAGGGAGGAGTAGAACTGATCACTATCACAGGGTGTGATGCGATCAACAAAGGAGATTACAATAAAACCTCTCAAACTCCCAACTCACAATCTCTCGGGATAACAGTGGGAAAACGTTGGTGAAACTATCTCTCTCAATCTTTCTCTGTGATCTAATTGATCGTCGTAGGTTAAAGTGGAAAAGATTGTACCTTATTTGTAGGGCGGCTATGAGAAATTAGAGTTACATTAAAACTCAAATAACAACAAGCAGTATCTGACTTGAAGAGAGAACCTAGGCTAAACAAAATTAACCATGAGAAGAATGCCAACGCCACCTAGGATTCCTCGTAGCACCCTGATGGCGCCTCTTGGGGCGCTGCCTGCACCTCCTTTCTTCTCTCTCTATCTGGAGCGCGCCTAGTGCCTCACTCCTTTGCCGTTTTGGACCATAACGGATCCAATGGGCCACAATAAGCCCAACATATATCTTATAGCATCATTGGCCACACATGTAGGAAATGTATTATCGATATTTTCACACATAAATATGGCAAAATATGAACAATGAATTACTGAAAGGTACCCTATGTTTTGCAGTATCTATTTTTAGGGGACCATATTATTGAAAATTATTTCTAGGTACCATGTGTTTTATAGTACCTATTTCTTGGTGAAAAATTATATTTTAGATTTATTACAAGATCCCCAAGACTATCTAAAACTGCAAAAATATCCATATCTTGATAGAAGCTTGTCAATTTATATTTTCACCGGCATTAATATTTGTTTTAAAGAATTACTCCTTCCGTTCCATATTAATTGACACTTTCATTAAATTTTGATCGTGAATTATTCACAAATTACAATGAGTTAAATATGAAATTATCTCCATTGTAATTTTTAGTAAAGTATCTTTCTAATAACAGTAATTTCTTATTGTAACTTATGAGTAATTAACAGTCAAAATTTAGTCAAAGTCTCAATTAATATGGAATTAATATGGAAGGGAGGAAGTAGCTTAGATCTCTTTTTCATTGGTTTAATTAATTTTGCTAAGCATGGTGAGCCTAAAACTACAAAAAAAAAATAATATCTAAGGTATAAGTAGTAGATTGTGATAATTAGTATCATCAAAGTTATTATATTGAGTTAAGAGTTTTTATTTAACTTGTTTGCACAAAAACCTCAAAAAATCATATTGCAGGAAGGTCTCTGCTTAAGGTCATTCTCTATAAATTTTGGACTAAGTTGCAAATAAAAAATCACCTAAAAATAGTTTCCAAAGAAAATCTGTCACCTAAAAATAGTTTACAAAAAATAGAAGATACTTAAAAATCATTTCTAAAAACATTGTCCCCAAAAAACAGTTTTTATAAAATAGAAGGTAGCTATAAGTCATTATTTACAACAAACTAAGATTAATCAAACACCTCTGATCTCAGTAACTGTGATACAAATTAAACTTGATTTGTAATTACATGCTTAGTGTAGCAAAGGTAAAAGATCATAATGCCACTTAAGTAACTGTGATACAAAACTTGATTTGTAATTACATGCTTAGTATAGCATAGGTAAAAGATCATAATGCCACTTAAGGTCTGAATCGGAATAAAATCAATGAGCAGAGCAAAATAGAGTAATCAAGTTATATACCAAAATCAAATCAATGAAAAGAGTAAAACAGAGTAACCAACTAACCACACAAAATATACAAACTTTGAAGAAGAATTTAACCCTAAAACCACAACAAAGATCCAAAATTTGAAGAGTTGTTTACCCCAAATCACAAAACAATACACAATGCTCAGTTTTGTAGTTCTCTTGTAAACCATAAACATGAAATTCTCAATTGCAATTACGCTAATGTTTGTGTTTCGCCTAAACAAAAAGAACCAAAGACCTTACAATGACTTATCTTCTTCAACGACACTCAATGTCTGTGTTTCACCGTCCCCTTTCATTATCTCAGTTCACCGTCACTATGGATGAACTATAGACAAATTCGTTTTTCTGTTGGAATTATTTCAAGAGTATAAGAAAATTATATAATATGAGAAATCATGTGGTACCATTATAAGGGTCATATATAAGATAAACACAAGTCATATGGTCAACACGAGTTAATATAAGATCAACACGAGTTGTGCTGGTCTTCAGAATGTTAAACTAAGCATTTTGGGCTCAACACGGACCGTGGTATACCTACCACGAACTGTGTTGAGACCCAGAAGCTATCTAATGTTACAACGACTACATAACCTTCATCATTAAGTTATAATCTCGTTTTAATACCAGATTTAAGACTCCAACAACTATATCCTCTTTATACCACATGGTTAATTAATTGACTTAGTCAAGGTCAAAATACTCATTAAGGACCTTAATTAAGTCCTTTGACCAAAGATTAATTAAGAGGGTAGGCAGTTCCCTATAAATAGGAGACAGTCTCGAGCCATTTGAGTACACAATTATCTAATCACAACCTCCTATTCTTGTCTAGACTGAGCTATACTTGAGTGAATCAAGTGAGAAACAAGTTTATCTTGGGTGTGTTAAGTTGCTAAGTTTTATCCCTCTAAACATTTATGATATAGTAAATAGTTCTTAAGGAAAATGTGTTCATCCATGACTCTTAGCAATGTCCAAGCAAGATAACCATTTGGTTATTAAGTCCTATCTCCATCTTGTCATACATACCACAAAAAGATCAACAAGCCAAAAGAAGATGATGAAGATTCAATTCGGTCAAGCATCATTTCCCACAACATTTTCTGCACTGCTCCAAGGAAAGTCATCATCAACAAGTTTTCTTTTGGCGGATGAGACAAAATTCAACAAGGGGCAATTTGATAATCTACAAATCATTGTTCAATTTAAACGAGGGGTATTTCAGTAACGTTCGAAGGGTCTCACCGAATTCCTTCAAGTTGTCGTTGGATTGTCGCCTCAAAATACATATTGTAAAATGTAGGGTACCTCAAAATTAACTTTAAAAATGTGGCCCTCCTAATAATACTTTCCATAAAATGTGGCGTACCCTCCGGTCAAACAATGTTCTAAACAATATAAACAATATTCTATCATACAAAACTACCGTCATTAGATTTCTAGTTAAAAATATTATCATAACAGTATAATATTGTAACTTTTTTAGTAAAATATCGTGTGAGAAATTGTTTGTCAAAGATAAATATTGAAGACTGTGAAATAATTTATTAAGTGACAGATAAAATGGGAATGATGAAGTAAATAGGGTCTCCCAAACTCATGTTAGTAAAATACCGCGCATGAATTAAATGTATAAAATATACTATGTGCTTTATTTAGAAAAAACGTATAATAATATGATCAATTATTCGTTGATATAAACCTTAACTTTTAGTAAATGATGATACATGAAAAATTTGTATTTTATACAGTACAAAGCTGATAAAGTCTTGCAACTGTACTGATTTTATGCCAATGATTTCACAGTTTGCCCCATTTGAAACGAATAGTTGACAAGGTCAAACATGCCCTGATTATTTGAGGATATCCATAGAAAATGAACTCACACTTTTAAATGCACAATTCATCTGTATGTGTGTTATATAATTATTATACGTGTTTTAATTAACTGAATCCATATAGTTTAGAAAAAGGGTTGTCCCTTTTTTCCCTTCTCAAACATAGGATATATAATTGTACTACATCGTTCTCTTTTTAGTGACTTGAGGAGGCGGTGGGAAAAATTAATATTAGAAAGAGTTTTTGAATGCTAATATATTAAATTTTTGGGGTTTTGGATAATAATATGTTGAACTTTGACCTTACCCAATATTAATTTACTTTGAAGGGTGTAGAACAATAATGCACCTAGAATAATTCCAATGGTGACTGACTCGGTGACGGTCCTATGTAGTAGGTGGAGAAGATGAATTGTTTAAAAAATATTTAAATTTATAATATGTTGACCAATCCACATAAGCACAGGGAGTCAATTTTGAAAATAGTAAGAAGAACATAAAATCACCTTTGCTTAAACATATTTCCTCTAAGAGATTGTTGTTATTGTATAAAATCACCTTTCTTTGTGTGGATTAGCTGACATGCCATGAATTTAAATATTTTTTAGCCAATTTGTGTTTTCGGCTTGTCACGTAGGATCATCATCGAGTTAGCCACCGCCGAAATCGTTTCGGGTGCATTATTATCCAACACCTCTCAAAGTACAATGCATTATTGTCCAAGATTAAAGTTCAATACATTATTGTCCAACACCCAAAAAGTTTAGTATATTAAGTCCAAAAATTCTATTAAAAAAATTATGGTACTATACTCCTTCCATTTCATATTAATTGTCATTTAGTTCAATACCTCTCAAAGTACAATGCATTATTGTCCAAGATTAAAGTTCAATACATTATTGTCCAACACCAAAAAAGTTTAGTATATTAAGTCCAAAAATTCTATTAAAAAAATTATGGTACTATACTCCTTCCATTTCATATTAATTGTCATTTAGTTGATTGAAACGATCTCCAATGTCACTTTTTGATTGATAATTTCTTATACAACATTTTATTAACAATTCCAGTATCATAATTTAGATAGTATTTTTCATCATGAATCTAATTATAGTAATTTTTATATAACAAATTATTTTATATATTAAATAATTTATGGTCAAGTTTTTAAAGTTTGACGACACAATTTTCAATAATGACAATTAATATAGAAAGGTCAGATATAAGAATCTTATACTACATAGTATTAGGTTAGGACATTAATAACAGACAAAAAAGAAAAATTAAGATTCATATTGCAATGTCTTGAAAAAAAAATCCATATTTGTGCCTAAAATTCCAAAATTCTAAAACAATACTTCGTAATCCCGCTCATGGCGAGACATGAAGGGGTCGAATATGGGTCACATGACCCTATTCTTTGGCATGATAGGTAAGATTTTACTTTACTTTACTTTATCTTGCCTTACTTTTACCTTAACATCCGAAAAAATACTTTTACATAATTTATATTTAATTTTTTTTATTGAATTCAGAGAATTTATTTAAGAATAAAAAAATAGGTGATGTGACATTTAACTATCTTCAGTACTTTACTTAAGTTTTTCTTTACCTAACATTTCCTTAAATTACCTTATATTATCTTCCTACATCTTCTCTATATTAAAAAAGAACATGACCTATCTCTAAAGTTTTTATACTTTAAAGAAACTAGTTTCAATTGACCAAAGATTTAAAAAATGATTCGCTTCCTATATAAGTACTAAACCATGAAAAGAAGATAATGAAATTTGATGAGACAGTTTACTTTAATCCACTGCAATGTAAATTAAACAAAATAATATTTTTCAACCATCCATATTATAAATACAAGAGTGGAAAACATTCTATAAAAAAAAAGGTGTGCTTATTTGTTGTTTCCTTCTTTATTTTTTATTATCTTTTTATAATGGAAAAGAGAGTGTTCAATTGGTATTCCTTATTGGGTTTATTTTAGTGTCATCACATTTTTCATGTGAAAAATTTTTGCCATTAATTTTTCGGATATATACGATGATTTATTATATAAGATGGATATAATTAGATTCATAATAAAAAATACTATCAGAAAAGTATATAATCAACTTTTATTATAGAATATTATATTAAAAAAAATATTAAATAAAGATCAACACTGAAAAACCGAAAGACAATTATTTTGAATTGGAGGGAGTAAGACGATGACAAATGAGACTCTTTTGTTTTTTCCGATAATTAAAAGTGATTAAAAGCTAAAATCACATAAAAAATACGTACTATAAAAATACATAAAAACAATAAATAACTTGACCAAACTATAATAGTTAGAAAAATACATCCAAGAAACACAAATTGTATCAAAGATGACTAGAGGCTCTTTTGTTAAAAATAGAAAATTCACTATTGCTAACTCGGTTTTTGGTATTCAATGAACTGTATTAATTTGACTAGTCATAAACTTTTGAATGTGACCATGACAAATCCAAATCCAACTTTACTATAACTATCACCTAGTTTTAATCAACTTTGACACCTGAGTGATGTCAAAAAAAAAATAATAATTCATCTACTAGTAATTTGATTAAATGTCCATCCAGCCCCAAAAACATTTCTAATAAAATTTTTTTTGCTTAGATTTAGAATTTAAACAGTGAATAATATCTAAATTGGAAATTGAGTGAAATTACAGAATGACAACTCAAATCCAGGTTGCGTAAGGTTTGTAATCAATTTATCCTTAAAACATTAGACAATGAAACTTATGTTTAAATAAACTCCTTACATATTTTCACATTCTAAGTCAAAATTTCCAACGATTAAGTTTGAAAAATTAGCAAGTTTTCCCCCCTTCAAATTTAAGATTCAATTGCCTTGAATTAAAGTTTTGCGATATATATTATTGGCTATAAATATTTTTGATCATTTGCTTCTGACAAACGACTCAATTTTATGTTTCCTCTGTTATTATTTTTAATAAATAATTTTGTTACAAAATTAGATAATATCTTATAAAAGATAATAATAGCTGTAAATTTTGCTCATTACAAATAATACAAAATTACTCAAATGTAATGAAGATACTCAAATAAAATAATATATAATAAACAATTAAACAAATCTCACACGTACATTGTCATAATTATAAACATAAGACTTTTCTTTTGATTCCATAAATACATATACTATGTGGTATAATGAGATAATAATTACATGCTCTATTTTATTATTATTATTATTATGGAAAAACTTATAGTGGTTGTCAACCATGACAACCACCACAATGAAAATGATATTTATCCGTATATATGTCAACTTTTATCTTCGCCATTTATTTTTTTATTTAGTACAAGATTATAAAATATATTTTCTTAATTAAAATAATTTTTTTAAAATTTAAATATCTTAAATCTAAATTTTTGCCTAGTAAATAAGCATATTTTGAAAAATATTTATTTTAAATTTTTTAAAAATAAACTAAAATTTTTAAAAATATATTTTACAATTTATATTAAATAAGAAAGCTAATGGTCAAGGTAAAACCTAACATATATACGAATAAGATTTATTTTACTTACGGTGGTTGTCATGGTTGACAACCACTATAAGTGCATCCATTATTATTATTACTAGTCTCTATATCCCGTGTGATGCACAGGTAAGTTTTCAATAATTTTACGTTATTTATTTTCTAGGCTAATTTTATACTAATTGTTAACCCAATCTAGTAAAAATATTTTTTTATGGAATAAACTATCATTTGAGGTAATTTTATTTCATAACCATGACAATTTTGGATAAATACTTTAATTTTATATTTCTTCATAAGAAGGAAGTTTGTTTTTTGAAAAAATTGTTACAACAAAAACTACGTGACAATTCTATTTTCTTATTATTTTCCATTTTATATTTGTGGCTTTTACATCTTTTTCAACTTTTTAATTTATACTTATTTCAATTTCTTATTCTTTTTTTGGTAGCTTACATATAATTTGAATTTTTCATTGTTAAAAATATACATAGTAGGTTTCAATGAAAATTTGATTTTCTAAGATAGTTATTAAAAAAATACAAAACAATAGTATACTTACATGAAAATTTTATTTTAGTATCTATTATTATATTCTATTTCTAAGGTTCTGGTCATAATATTATAATAATAAATTTAAAATATTCTAGTTTTATATTAGATATTAGTAATTTATGTATGTATGGCTTTAAATATTTCTTTTTCTTTTTTGAAAAAATTTAAAATATTCTAATTGTGTATGTATTAAATATTGGTAACTTATGAATGATTTTAGGTATATCTTTTTCATTTTTATTAATATTATATTTATGAATGTAGTAATAAATTATGTAGGTGTGGAATTTGCTCTGGAATTTACCAAACCTTCTAAATTATTTCTTTTAGGCTGGAATTTTCCTTAGGAGCTTGTGTTTTAATATATTTAATAGATAATAGATTATTATTATTATTATTATTGTTGTTGTTATTTTTATTTTCTTCTTAAATTTCGTCAATTCTCATTCTTCCATAGTAAAAGTTAGGACACAGTTAAAATTATGAAAATTATCTATTTAAATATTTTATCGCTAGAGTAATTTTTTATAATTAAATATTATAATTAAACATAAAATACTGATCATAGTATGCAAGTCAAGTATATAAATATGTAAGAGTAAGACACTAATATAATAGTATACATGGATATACATATGTGTCTAATAAGTGCTTTAGGGGGAAGGGGTGGGAGAGCAGCTCTTAGATTGTGGTTCATGTTTGTAGCTTTTTTGTGTTATGTTTGAGTGTTTTTATGGGCAAAGACTTTTTTGCTGGACTTTTTACTTTTAGGCCCGACATGGACTATGATACTTCATGGTCCTAGGTTTGTAATCTAATTTGCAGGTGGGAGAGTGTTAATGTAACACTATCAAAATGTTGACTGATCCGAATATCTAAATTTGTTTTACTAGAAAAAAATTGTATACGCTCATGGACTTTTGTTCAAATATTATTATTAATCGATTTGACCAAAATTTTGAACATAATATTTTTAATATTTCTATTGTTCGATCTTAATTTTGGCATAAAATATGTATTTGCCCAAATTATCCAACTCAACATTCTTTAATTTTTCATCCGAAATTCATAATTAATCATATTTAATTCGAGCTCTATTTATCCCGAATTCAAATTTTTGACAACACACATTTAACGAGGAAAAAGAAAATAAAGAAAAATCTAAATGTATGTGTAATTGCCAATCTATGGCGACGGAATTATGCTATATAAAGTCAAGAAAATAAAAAAAAAAAAACGAGTTGAATGGCCACCTGTATTTTGGGTGGAATATTGAGACCCAAACAAAGAAAACACATGATGTAATGGAGTATCACCAATCACACCGCACTCGGTTTTGTTGTTTTGTTTGCAATTCAATATATCCCGGTTTCTTTCTCTCCTTTCTATACCAACCTTCTTCGTCACAAAAATTCAATTATGCGACCTATTACTATTGGACATTTAGACTCGTTCTTCCTTTTACTATTCTTGCCCTTTTTATAAGGTATGTCGGCCCATTTTAGAACTTATTGCTTACTCTGGTTAACCTTTGATTGCGATTGGATTTGCAAGTGTTGTGTTGGTATATATATTGGATTGAGCATGGTATTGAGAAGAAATGATGGGGACATACATTATTTTCATTTCTCCAAGTGGTTGGTCCTGTGGAGAATCTAGCCTTCAAATTAGAGGTGTATATATTATATTTATTTTGAAGGGTTTTTGGCTGGAAAAATCTATACTGAGGGCCTTGTGATCGAGAAAAATTTAAAGTGACTTTTTTCTTGATGGCAGTCTATACTTATTTATTATTTTCTCGTAGCATCCCATATTGAAATTCCGCGGAACGTCGATGTAGAACCGAAAGACGCGTCTTTTAATTAAAAGCATGCCAGTCATTTTTAAAAATTCTATATGGATGGGAAAAATCAAATCGAGGCGCTTGTGATCGAGAAAAATCCAAAGTAATTTTTGGTGATGGCGATATACTTATTCATTATTTTCGTGATCCTGTGATTGAAATTCCAGACGGAATGCGATGTAACCAAAGCACATTGATCCAAAAAGGACTTCAACAGCATGAATCTTTCATCTACCTTACCCACCTTGAAAAACCCAGAAAGCAAAGTATTGAAAGTTATCTCATCAGGATGACACCGTTTCTTTTCATGTCATTTAACAACTTTTCAACATCACGAGACCTCTTAGCATGGCACAACCCCAACATCACAACTGTATAAGTTATATTATTTGGAGATATCCCTTTCTCAGTCATTTCATCGAACAGTTGGAGTGCATCCGTTATCTCCCCACTTTTACACAAACCATGCAATCGTAAACCAATCCTTTCACAAGCATGTCGGCAATGAAATCTTTCAGCTTCTAAGTTTCCAAGCGCCTCTTTTTCATTGCCCAGATGAGGAATCAAAAACCCGATTGAGGGGTGGGTCGATGGTCAAACACCGTCGTCACAAATTCGGGTCAGAGAAGGTGGGCGACCCGGTTAAGGTCGGGTTCAATGGGGTACGATTTCTCGAGGATGGAGATGATTTTGTCTACTCCGAAAGGCTTCTTCGCATTGACTAACTTGCTGGAATCGAACCCAGCTGAAGAGGAAAGTGCTCTGGTTGCCACGTCAGCATTCCGGTGCCGGAATTTCAATTTGGGATGCTACGAGAAAATAATGAATAAGTATAGACTGCCATCAGCCAAAAAGTCACTTTGGATTTTTCTCGATCACAAGGCCCTCAGTACAGATTTTTCCCATCCATCTATAGAATTTTTAAAAAATGACCTGGCATGCTTTTAATTAAAAGGGCACGTGCTCCGGTTACCACATCAGCATTCCGGTGCTGGAATTTCAATATGAGATGCTACGAGAAAATAATGAATAAGTATAGACTGCCATAAGGCAAAAAGTCACTTTGGATTTTTCTCGATCACAAGGCCCTCAGTATAGATTTTTCCCAGCAAAAAACCCTTTACAAAAATGAATGGAATTAAATATTTATCATTCCCGTCGACAAATTTTCCCGAGGCGGATCGAATTTTCCTGATGTTGATGGTGCCCAACAAATTTTCCTGAGGTGAATGATTGTGTTGGCGACGTCCATGGAAACTTTTGTTGCTAGAAGATCGTCATGAGGACGAGCTTTGGACGATAGTCCGCTTGAACTAGATATAACTCATTCAGACTGTGATTAGAGCTTCCTCTAATTTTGCTCTGTGCAAGATGAATTTCTTTTATTCTCCGTCCTTTCTCAATGGGCATGCATGTGCCTGGTCTTGTAGACTCTAGACTCTTATGGATGATACACTTATGCATGACTGTTGACTTTATGCATGACCTCTCGATGCAATGCAACGACTTAGAGAAAATGTACATGAACAATATTTTACAATGCATGTGACTCAATGTGCAAACAACCCTTAGTACCAAGACTAGAACGACGATTCCCTAAGTGTCAGAGCAACTCGACATGCAATTTCAGGACATGGCAGGATATGTGAGGCTTATAACGAGGCCTGATGGTGAAGGTATTGTCTTGGATGACTTGTTGTAGAACCCGGAAAAATTCCCGTTCGGGGAAATGTTTTCTCGGATGCATTACATTTATGATCGGGAGCCGACTAAGGTTTCTTTTTTTTTTTTTTTGAGATCGCCGACTAAGGTTTCTTAATCCTAAAATAAAGATATTTTTATTTTTCGAAATTCGTTTTCGAGGTGATGAAAATTTATTTATTTACAAATCCGTTTTTTATTATTTAAATTATCCGTAATTATACAAATTGATTTAACAATAATTTAATCTCGGCCCACTTAGTAAATCCAGGCCCAAAAGAGAACCAGTGGGCCACTAGAATCAGCTAAAACCCGCCTAGGTTTTAGCGGATTCCAGGCTGGGCTACTGATGTCTTCGGCCCAAAGGGAAATTGGGTTGAAAATGATAAAACCCAAACCCGCCTAGGTTTTATCATTTTCTGGCCCATTTCACTCGGGACCCTCATTGGATAAATGTTGGACATGAATTAAATTATTTTCTTAAATTAATTTTGTGTAAGAAATCGAATACTTTAGATAATTAAACGAGTTTATAAAATTGTAAAAGAGTCGCCAGCCGATTTAAGGAAATCGACAAACCATAAAATAAGAAAAAGAAAGACTCCGGTTTACGAACCTGATTTCTAGATTCGGAGGTAAGGTTACGAATTCGAGAGTTATAAGAACTCTCGAATCCGCCTGTTATAAAACAAACTCTACTAAAATCAACATTGAAAAGAAAGAGAGCGGGGAGAAGTTTGATTAATTTCGCGGAATTATTATTCGAATCATGCAATATAAAACAATGCGGTTTTATTTTACAAAATATGTACAAGCACGGAATTAAAGAAGGAATTACATGATTAATTACAATAATGAAAATAAAGAAATCGAACCTTGCTTAAGATGTAGCGATGACGACTTTGATCCCTTGAGTTGCCCCTTGACTTGAAATCCGGATGAGAAAATGTTGATGGTTTAGGAAAAGTGGTGTATGGATGATTGTATGGTTGTGAAGAATATGATTTGAGAAAGGGATTATGGGAGAAAAAGTAGTATAATATGGATGTGGTGTGGGAAGGTGATTTTGTGATGGAGGATGATGGAGGTATAATATGGAGATAATGGGAGGATATAATAATGATAGGGGATGAGGAGAATTTGAGAGAGTGGAAGTATAATATGGTGGGAGAGTAGAGTAAGTGTATTAGATGATGATTGTTGGTGAAATGAAGGTGGAATAGAGGGGGTATTTATAGGTGAAGGAGTATGGGTTTTGGATGGAAAAGGTGGGGGGCATACCCCAAAAATCATGCCATCACGGGTTTTGGGGTGGTCAAGGGAGGTCAAATCACGTGGGCAAAAATCAGGGGATTGCATGCATGCAGAATTTTCTTTTGGCGCTAGAATCATCAAAGCCCAGGCGGGCTTTGATAATTTTATCACGCGGATCCGTGACGTGGCGCTAAACGGCGTCGTCTACTTCTTCGCTCAAAGCCTAGGCGGGTTTTGATTTTTCTGGGCCGGATCAAACCCTAGGCGGGTTTTATTCTCTCTGGGCCGGGGCGCGCTCGTGGCCCATCGGCGGGGCGCGCTGCGCTGTGGGCCTGGAAAATGTTAAAACCCGCCTGGGTTATAAAACTGGCTAAGTGCAACTTTGAACGGCCATAACTCTTTCATCCCGACTCCGATTGAGGCAATTCAAAAGGCGTTGGAAAGCTCATAATGTGTACTTTACTCTCATTAAAAGAAATGGGGCCACGAGATATGTGGAAAGAATGGGATTTGAAATGGTGGGCATATGTATGTGGAAAGGGTGGAAAATGAAACCTTTTTGTGGGGGTTGGCCTGATAGCTTTCGATTGAGGAAGGTCTTTTGGATTTTCTTTCATGCTAGCCTCTTTTCTTGTTATGCTTGATTTGTACACTTGTCCCGGTACAAAATCCGATGTCTACAGAGAGCCCCCACTTTGATTGAGTCCGAATAGGACGAAGTTCAAAGTAGTCTGAGGATATGACTTTGGATTGCAAAGCCTGGAATGATGCTTGGAAACTGAGTCCTGCATCGCGGTTGCGGGCGGCATGCGCCTCTTTGGAGATTATGATGCTATACTTAGCTGTTGATGAGTCGATGTTGATCTCGGGCGAGAATGACGCCTTACTTATTATCGGACACGATGCCGACGGTTGATGGAATTTTCTAGTCTTTCCCAGTGCCGATTTCAGTCTTTCCCGGTGTCGATTCCAGTCTTTCCCGTGTCGATTCCAGTCTTTCCCGGTGTCAATTTTATTCTTTCAAGTCTTTCCTGGTGTCGGTTCTAGTCTTTCCCGGTGTCGGTTCCAGTCTTTCCCGGTGTCGGTTCCAGTCTTTCCCGGTGTCGATTCCAGTCTTTCCAGTCTTTCCCGGTGTCGATTCCAGTCTTTCCCGGTGTCGGTTCCAGTCTTTCCCGGTGTCGATGTTGATGATGGTGGGCATTTTTGATGCCGAAGGACTTCATCAGGCGCGTTGCTGATGGCCTTGGGGGTCGAGACTTCATCGGGCACGATGCCGATGGCTCGGAGATTGAGACTTCATCGGGCACGATGCCGATGGCTCGGAGATTGGGACTGCATCGAAACTCTGTCGATGGCCCTGAATGCTGATGATGATGACAGCGACCTTTTGTGCGGTAGCTGGATGGTGACGGTCCCTTTGTCGGCGACCTGTGAGCTGGCGACTTTTTATGCGGCAACTTGATGGCGGTGGTCCCTTTTAGTGGCGACCTAGTGTCTGTGATGACTCCCTGCACAGAAACCAAAGCATAATGTCAGATTATTTTGAACAATGGTTGGAGATACAGAGAATTACCTGTCTGGTAGATTGACGAAGATGCCTAACGGCTTTTCCCGAGGCAGATGATGGTGCCCAATGGATTTTCTCGATATTGATGGCTCTTATTGCTGCGATTACGACGAGCTATGCCGGCGGCTCTGAATAATGGACACTTGATGCTGAGGAACTTCACCGAAACTCTGCCGATGACCCTTAAATTTTGCTTCAGGAGCATAGGTGCCAAAATTTCACTGTGGGGAATGGATTCTTGAATTCGCCCAGTCGTTGATCCATATTAGTCAAGTGAAGATTATGTCCATCGTGTTGGACATGCGTCATTCGTGTCTGGCTGATGATGCATGACTTGACCGAATACTAATCTATCCAACAAGAGTTGGATTAGAGATTTACTCTAATCTTGCTCTCAGTGATTGGAAACCATGTCGACCGGTCTGATTGGGCTTGAACAGCCCCTAGTGTTGCATTCTTGGAGCAACGATGTGACACTTCTTTGCTTCTTCTTCTTTCTTCTTTTTTTTTCTTTTTCATTTTCAGATATGCGGGTATGCATGCAACTAGCCTGCTAAACTCTTGCACAAACAATGCAAATTTTGTTTTGTTTTTGACACAAGCATGCACTCATGCATTTATGCACAACTATCGACTTTATGTACGATAAACTGACTCGATACATGACAAACTGACTCGATACACAACAGACTGACTTGATGCATGACAGACAAACTGACTCGTATGACAGACTGACTGACTCAACGCATGACAAACTAACTTGAGGCATGACAAATTGACTTGATGCATGACAAATTGACTTGATGCATGACAACCCGACTCAATGCTCAACAGACTGACTCAATGCATGACAGACTGACTCAATGCACAACAGACTGACTCAACGCATGATAGACTGACTTGATGCATGACAAACTGACTTGATGCACGACAAATTGACTTGATGCATGACAAATCGACTCAATGCACAACATACTAACTTGATGCAACTGACTCAATGCACAACAGACTAACTTGATGCATGATAGACTGACTTGATACATGACAAATTGACTCAATGTGACTCTGAGATGCAATGCGAACCTATTATGCTTAGACAGGACACAGGTATGATGCTTTATGCTATTCTACACATGCAATTCTACATGCAGACAATCCCCCGATTATTTTTAGACAAAGATTTTCTCGGACAATGATTTTCCAAGACAAGGCTTTCCTAAGACTAAGACTTCCTAAGGGTCAAGGCCACCTGTGAGGAATTTCAGGAAAATTCAGGATGAGTAATGTTTCGATCTAGGGAACAATGATGGAGGCAACATGCCTGAACAATGTGTTCTTGAATGATCATGTAGATGACCTTGATTGCTTGTATGTTGATGTATGACAAGCCCCCGGTTTGGCGTAGACTCTTGATGACATTGTCCTGCTTTGGAGAGCACCTTGAAGATTTACAAGCCCCCAGTTTCGATGTGGATTGACGTGATGAGGCATGGGGACCATGGAATAGGAGAAGGCATAGTCCTTAGTCATGAGTCTCAAACTCTCCTTTTGCCTAACCTACCCTGACGGGTTTTCAAGTTAGCCTTTCTTTTGTTTTCTTTTTTTTTTCCCTCTCTTTTTTTCTTTTTTTTTTTTTTTGATGAGACCACTATTAGGACATTTATGAGAATGAAGATGCATGACCTTGTAGGATAGGGAGTAGGTGTCCTCTTAGAAACTTTCTCTGCTAAATGTCTTGACTGATGTCACAAAGGTAGCGCGAGCCCCCTAGCTTGTTTCTGAGTCTGTTCATGATCATGTGGTTGCAGTTAGCCGCTGATCTGATGTGAACTACTTTTGCTCTTGCTAAGAAGTAAACCACACAGAGCCTTATACTTAGATTAATGGCTGAACTAAAAAAGTGCTCAAAGGGTGAGATGGGATGAAAAGGCTAAAAAGGGGGGTTGGAAGATGCTTGGTGAAAGAGATGGTTGACAAAGGTTTATTAATGAAGGGGATGTGGAGACACTTAAGAATGATCGTGTCTTGAAAGGGAGAAGAGATGGTCAAATGGGATAGACATCATCTCTTGAGAAAGGGTTGAAAGGGATGGTAGATGAGACTTTATTGATGAATGATATAGGGAGACACTCAAGAATGATCGTGGGATAGACATCATCTCTTGAGAAAGGGTTGAAAGGGATGGTACATGAGAGTTTATTAATGAATGATATAAGGAGACACTCAAGAATGATCGTGTCTTGAAGAGATGATCAAATGGATAGACATCATCTCTTGAGAAAGGTTGAAACATGGTTATGGAATGATGTCCAGGTCTGACAGAAGGAAGACGGAGGGTTGATGATGATGAAAGGTAGAATCCAGGGTTTCCTCTCCTTTTTCCTAGCCCGCCCGAGTGGGTTTTCAAGCTAGCCTCTCTTATTCTCTCACTCTCCTTTTGCCTAACTGCCCTGACGAGTTTTCAGGCTAGCCTCTCTTATTCGTTCACTCTCCTTTTGCCTAACCTACCCTGACGGGTTTTCAAGCTAGCCTCTCTTATTCTCTCACTCTCTTTTTGCCTAGCCTGGGATTCCAAGCTAGCCTCTCTTGTTTTTTTCTTCTCTCAAAGACCAACATTTTAAGGACAAAGGATGCTCCTTGTAGCGGCCGTGCCTCAAAGAGGTTTTCCTACGTATCCAAGGTGGAATCAGGCCAGTTGTAGTTCTTTAAGCGCGACTTTGATGGATAGTGCCTCGAGGAAGGCTTAACGGTTAGAAAAGATGGTTATGAAGGCTTGAGGGTTCATATGTAGGTTATGGATGGATGAAAGGTTTGTGAAGGTTATAGAAGGCTGAGATATATGGATGATGAGATGAAGGTTTGAGACAAGATTTTCTGAGGTGTGCATGACTCTTGCTTTCGCGTTCTCACTTCTTATTCTCCTCTAACCCCTTTTTTTCCTTCCTTTTTCTTGTTTCATTTCCCTCTCAACTTCTTTTTTTTTTTGAACTCCATTTTTTTGGCTCTTCTTTTTTTTTCTTCCACTTTTTTTATGTTTTTTTGCTTTTTTTTTTGCTTTCACTTTTTTTTTCACTTTTTTCCTTTGCTTTCTTCTCTTTTTTCGACTTTCTTCTCCATGGGATTGACTCCTGTTTGCCTTTCTGATGACATTAGTTACAACACACCTTTTGACTTTGGGGTAGATATGGATTTATCATGAGGGGAATGACCGGGTTGGTTAAGGCTAATTTTTTTTCAAACTCCTTCTTCATGGGTTGACTCCTATTCTCCTTTGGTCATAGCACACCTTTTGGATTGTGTTAAGGGTTTGAAAATGGTCGAGGTTTGATGGAGAGGTTAAAGATGTGAATGGTAGGTGGTAAGTCGGGATTGGATGAAAAGATGATGGTAATATGGGTGGTGAAATGAAGGTTGGGTTCAAGCCCCCTGTCGTCGGCACATTTGGTTGAGCCGCTGGTCTAGGAGCATAGAGATGTCCATTTTCAAGAGACTAATGACTTTGGTCTTTTTTCCTTTTGCCCAGCCTACTTGATGAGTGCAGACTAGCTTCTCTCTTTTTTTCTTTTTTTTTTCTTTTTGTTTTTTTCTTTAATTAAACCCTGGATTCGATAAAATAAAAGATGGGAACGAGGTACACAACAAAGATGGAAGGATAAAAGAGAATGAAATTTGTCAAACTTGGTTTGCACGGATGATGGATAGATGAGAGAACTTGTCAACTCAAGTAAAAAACACAAGCACGAAATTCTGTTTGATCACATAACAACAAGAGCAAAACATGAATGAAGAACTGACTATAGCAGACTCTGAGCATGAAATGCTTGACAACCAAGACTATAGCTACTTCTAAAGCTCCTTTGATGATGTGCCCTCCTTGTCCTCGTATGGGGAATCTATGTTATGTCTGGTCCTCTGTGCTGCTTTCGGTGGGGGCAGTTTACCTGAATGGATCATGTGCTCCAAAGTCTAACAATTCTCCATGTTCTTCCTTCGGGATCTATGGTAGCTATAGAATTTCTCGTAATCCAAATATTCCCTTTTCAGGCCTTGACCTTGACACTAAACAAATGAAGAAGAACCCAGCCCCATGCATGCATGACCTAAACGACCTATATGGATTTCCTAACATGAAAAAAAAACGCCTATATGCTGACTCGAGAGAGACTCACCCAGGACATGGGTTTGAAAGAGTTAATTGATCTATATGGGACTTCCTAGGATGCAAGACTTCTATATGCCGACTCAAGAAAGAGACTTACCCACGACATGGGTCTACATGTTCTATATGAGACCTCCTAAAGTGCAAATGCCTATATGCTGACCCGGAAATCCTAACTTATGACGTGGGTTTACATTGGACTGCTTAAAAAGAAAGACACTCACATGATATGCTGACACGAGAAGACTCACCCATGACATGGGTTTACACTAGACTTCTTAAAAAAGACGGATATTTACATGATGACTCTAGACACAAACTTGTTCATGACATGGGTTTTCATGACCTATGAACCTATATGAGACGACGAACGCTTACATGCTAACTCAAGAAAAAGACTTAACGACTCACCATGACATGGGTTTGCATGATGTAGACCCTATAGGAGACTTCTATAATGCAGGACATTCATATGTTGACTCAGGAAAAGGACTCACCCATGACATGGGTTAACATGCCCTACGAACGTGTATGAGACCTCCTAAAGAATGCAAGACACTAACACAAAGACCCATCCTGACCTTATATGATGATTTCTAATGAATGCAAGACACTTACATGCAGACACTAACACAAAGATTCATTCTAGACCTTATATGATGCTTTCTAAAGAATGCAAGACACTTACATGTAGACACTAACACAAAGATTCATTCTAGACCTTATATGATGCTTTCTAAAGAATGTAAGACTCTTACATGCAGACACTAACACAAAGATTCACGCTAGACCTTATATGATACTATCTAAGAAAAAGCCACGCATATCCTGACTCTAGAACAAAGACTCGCCCATGACATGGGTTCACACAAGACTTCCTAAAAAACACAAACACACATTAACCAAGGAAAAGTCTCACTTATGACCTAAACCAAAGACTCACCCATGACCCGGGTTTAGACTTCCAAAAACAAAACACATATATTGACTTAAGAAAAGACTCACATATGACACGACCTTGTAAGAGACTTTCTAAAGACTCTGAAACTAAGACTCATCTAGGACTATTGTAAGACACCTAGACTCAGGAAACAACCCAACTATGACACAAATTTGCGTAACAACAACACTTTTTTACAATAGGAGCATTATAAAGGGTCGGATAAAGTCAAATATAGCGAGTCGACATAAGTTGAAAGATACAAGTCAGTGTTTCTCAATTCGGATGGGCTTAGTCCACAGGCCGACCGTTTTAAGGAGAATCCGTAACTTGGCCCAACAACTCAGACAGGTCAAGCTATGTTGGCTATTATGCGGACTAGAATAATGTTGAACACACTGACAACTTGACTTTTATTTACACACTTTTTTTTTTATTGCGACCCAAAACATCTATTTATTTAACTCAAGGAGAGTGGATGTTGTAAAGGACCAAATAAAGCCATCAAAAGGCGAGTTAAGATAGACTTATAAACTCAATTATTAATTCCACCGTGGATAGGCTTAACAACGGGCCGACCATGGATTTGTTAGACTTAATAATCAAATTTATAAATTTATTTTCTCTAACCTTGAGACTATTACGCGGGCTAGAACAACACACACTGACTTTGTTTGATTATTAATCAATTTTTCTTTGGACCATGAGTAAGAGAATATTGAGAAGGACCGAATAAAATCATCAAAGGTGAGTTAAAATAAGTCAATAAACAAAGATAATTAACCTTTAAAATGGATGGGCCCCACCACCGAGCCGACCGTAAAATTTAATGTTAATTAATCGAGTTTATAAATTTATTTCTTCTCAACCCAACAATTATTACGCGGACTAAAACAATATCTCAAAATTAGGTCCGACTCTAATGAAGACCCAACATACAGACACGTATTTACACATAGCATACAACAAGCTTTATTTATTTACTCAAGGAAAATGGATATTGTAAAGGACTGGATAAAACAAACAATAAGCGAGTTATAACTAATTTATGGGCTTAATTGACAAATCCAATATGGTTGGGCCTAACAACGGACCGACCATAAATGTGATGGATTTATTAATTAAATCGATGAATTAATTTACTCAAGCCTAGTGACTATTATGCAGTCTAAGACGTTATCCATTAACTTTGTTGGACTTTTAATTAATTTTTTTTAGGACCTTTGTTAAGAGAATTTCATAAAGGGCCATATAATATCATCAAAGGTGAGTCAATTTTTTTCTATTAATTAAGATAATCAACTTTTCAAACATAAATGGGCCCTTCCACTTGGGCTAACCAAAATGTCTTTGAGTTAATTATATTAATTAATAAATAATCCTTTTCTCAACCCAAAGAATTTTATATGGACTAGAACAAAACCTCA
Source organism: Portulaca oleracea (assembly GCA_029582165.1). Lineage (NCBI taxonomy): Eukaryota > Viridiplantae > Streptophyta > Magnoliopsida > Caryophyllales > Portulacaceae > Portulaca > Portulaca oleracea. The sequence goes on from CM055887.1 coordinate 14,499,645, forward strand.
AAACTAGGTCGACTCTTTACAAAAAAGACAAGAAAAGGGGAGGGATACACATAGCACATAGCATACACATGGAAGGGTATCCTAAACCAAGGCTCTAAATTCATGGACTTTTATGGTTGGGTATATAGCCTACCGCATGCCTTCGCCCCGGTTCTTCATACCATAAGGTAAGCAGTTGGGGTATTTCTCAAAGAACTTCAAGGAAGCTCTCGGAGTGTGACACCGGGAGAGGAGCGACCAAATGCTTAGAGATGTAGAGTTCATCCCCATAGTAGTGGCCTCCCGCTCTCAAAGGAAATCCTAGGTAACTTAAACCGTCCCCTTTGTGCTAACGTGTCAAAAGACCCGATTAGTGGCCCGGTATGCAAGGGATGCTTAAAAGAATAATAAAGTCGCGAAATAAATTAACTTCTCCCTTTCACACTTTTCAAATCAATTTGATTTTTTCAAGTTTTACCTTCTTTTTAAAGTTTAAGTCCCCAGTGGAGTCGCCAATCTGTAGGACCCGGAAAAATTCCCGTTCGGGGAAATGTTTTCTCGGATGCGCTACATTTGTGATCGGGAGCCGACTAAGGTTTCTTAATCCTTAAATAAGGATATTTTTATTTTTCGAAATTTGTTTTTGAGGTGATGAAACTTTATTTATTTACAAATCCGTTTTTTATTATTTAAATTATCCGTAATTACACAAATTAATTTAACAATAATTTAATCCCGGCCCACTTAGTAAATCCAGGCCCAAAAGAGAACCAGTGGGTCACTAGAATAAGCTAAAACCCGCCTAAGTTTTAGCGGATTCCAGGCTGGGCCACTGATCTCTTCGGCCCAAAGGGAAATTGGGTTGAAAATGATAAAACCCGCGTAGGTTTTATCATTTTCTGGCCCATTTCTCTCAGGACCCTCCTTGGATAAATGTTGGACATGAATTAAATTATTTTCTTAAATTAATTTTGTGTAAGAAATCGAATACTTTAAATAATTAAATGAGTTTATAAAATTATAAAAGAGTTGCCAGCCGATTTAAGGAAATCGACAAACCATAAAATAAGAAAAAGAAAGACTTCGGTCTACGAACCCGATTTCTAGATTCGGGGGTAAGGTTATGAATTCGAAAGTTATAAGAACTCTCGAATCCACCTGTTATAAAACAGACTCTATAAAATCAACATTGAAAAGAAAGAGAGCGGGGAGAAGTTTGATTAATTTCGCGGAATTATTATTAGAATCATGCAATATAAAACAATGCGGTTTTATTTTACAAAATATGTACAAGCACGGAATTAAAGAAGGAATTACATGATTAATTACAATAATGAAAATAAAGAAATCGAACCTTGCTTAAGATGTAGCGATGACGGCTTTGATCCCTTGAGTTGCCCTTTGACTTGAAACCCGGATGAGAAAATGTGGATGGTTTAGGAAAAGTGGTGTATGGATGATTGTATGGTTGTGAAGAATATGATTTGAGAAAGGGATTATGGGAGAAAAAGTAGTATAATATGGATGTGGTGTGGGAAGGTGATTTTGTGATGGAGGATGATGGAGGTATAATATGGAGATAATGGGAGGATAGAATAATGATAGGGGATGAGGAGAATTTGAGAGAGTGGAAGTATAATATGGTGGGAGAGTAGAGTAAGTGTATTAGATGATGATTGTTGGTGAAATGAAGGTGGAATGTAGGGGGTATTTATAGGTGAAGGAGTATGGGTTTTGGAGGGAAAAGGTGGGGGGGCATACCTCAAAAATCATGCCATCAGAGGCCAAAGCCTAGGCGGGTTTTGGGGTGGTCAAGGGAGGTCAAATCACGTGGGCAAAAATCAGGGGATTGCATGCATGCAAAATTTTCTTTTGGCGCCAGAATCATCAAAGCCTAGGCGGGCCTTGATAATTTTATCACGCGGATCCGTGACGTGGCGCTAAACGGCGTCGTCTACTTCTTCGCTCAAAGCCTAGGCGGGTTTTGATTTTTCTGGGCCGGATCAAACCCTAGGCGGGTTTTATTCTCTCTGGGCCGGGGCGCGCGACTGGCCTGCTTCTGGGCCTGGAAAATGTTAAAACCCGCCTGGGTTATAAAACTGGCTAAGTGCAACTTTGAACGGCCATAGCTCTTTCATCCGGACTCCGATTGAGGCAATTCAAAAGGCATTGGAAAACTCATGATGTATACTTTACTCTCATCAAAAGAAATGGGGCCACGAGATATGTGGAAAGAATGGGATTTGAAATGGTGGGCATATGTATGTGGAAAGGGTGGAAAATGAAAGCTTTTTGTGGTGGGTTGGCCCGATAGCTTTTGATTGAGGAAGGTCTTTTGGATTTTCTTTCATGCTAGCCTCTTTTCTTGTTATGCTTGATTTGTACACTTGTCCCGGTACAAAATCCGGTGTCTACACTTGTCTTGTCCTCTTGCTTTCTCGGATTGTTGTGTAGATAGGTGGAGCCTCGTTGCAGGTTATATGAGGGCTAGGGGAGCCCCCAGTTCAAATGAACTCTTAACTTCTCTTGAATCAGATGTAATTAGCCATTGATGTGATCGATTTCTTGTTCTTGAAGGATGGGCCCCGCTCAACTGTGCTGAGAACGGGCCTCGAAATATCGAATCTCGAACTTGCACGAACGACTGAGTCAAAAAAGCTCTAGTGGTATGGGAGGATGAAAAGGGTTGACAAAAGAGGGTAAGTCTGATGATGGCCAGACGAATTGATGGAGGTACTTGGTTAAAAAGGAGATGATGGTGGGTTGATGGTCGAATCTGGGTATGTCATGATTGATAGATGACAATGTTTCATCTTAGGCTAGACGGTCGGCAATGGTTAAGTCACCTTATAAGAGAAGAGATGAGGGAATGGTCGAGATGGATTCGTGTCATAGGAGGAGAGATGGTTGGCTGTTCGGATGTGAAGGTGATCCAAGTCTAACAGAAAGAAGGTTGAAGAATTATGATGGCGGGGATGTGAAAGAACTTTCAAATCCAGGGTTTACTCTCCTTTTGCCGAACTTGCCTTGACGGGTTTTTAGGCTAGCCTCTCTTATTCTCTCGCTCTCCTTTTTCCTAGCCTGAGATTCCAAGCTAGCCTCTCTCTCTCTCTCTCTCTCTCTCTCTCTCTCTCTCTCTCCCCCCTTTTGCTTAGTTTGGGGTTCCGAGCTAACCTCTCTAATTTTTTCTCAAAGACCAATTTTGGGGACAAAGGATGCTCCCTTGAGTGAATTGTAACGACCGAGCCTCAAAGATGTTCTCCTACATATCCGACGTGGAATCAGGCCAGTCGTAGTTCATAAGGTGCAATTTCAAAGGATTGGTGCCTCGAGGAGGGCTTGGTAAGGTAGGTTTGAGGATGGTTATGGATGTAAAGGAGTGATGACAATGTGAAGGCTTAGAGTATAAGGATTTAGAGCAATTCGGAAGGTTTATGAACCAGTTTTCGGTGTGCGTGACTGTTAGCTCCATCTTTGGTTTCTCATCGTCCTTTTTTCTTTTTTTTTTCTCTCTTCTTTTTCTATTTTCGCTTTCTTATTCTTTTTTTTTTGTTGGTATACTTCAAGATATGGCCGGCCCAAACGGGATTCACTCTCCTAGCACAGGTATTCCATACGCAAACAAAGTGCTTAAGGGACATGAGCGTCATACCACTCATGTCGACCCATGTTGGTGGACCAACTAGGAACTCTCTTTCCCTTTGTCTTTTCTTTTTGTTTTTCTTTTTTCTTTCTTCTTCATTGGATTGACTTATGTTTGCCTTTCTGATGATATTAGTCACAACTCACAAGACACCTTTTGGCTTTGGGGTAGATATGGAGTGGTCATGAGGTGAATGATCGGGTTGGTCAAGGCTAAGGGTTTTCCAACGGTGACTGTTATGAGTGATGCAAAAAATGGATGATTTTGTGAAGGTTAACTTGGGATGGAGATGTGGGTTATAAGTAGGGACTGATGTTGTGGGCGAACATGTGATACAAATGGTGATATGGGTGGTGAGTTGGTTGTTAAACCTTAGTTTTATCACTTTTTACCTTGGTTTTTATTGTCTTATCGAACTTATCTAAGTTATTTAGTATAAGTTTGATAGTATTGTTTGCCCATCTTTGCTAATTGAGATTAATTTATTTAATTTTCTTATTTTTAGGCAATTCGAGTGCAAATGATGATGGCAATAGAGGAAAAAGATTGGAAATAAGGAGCAAAAGAAGCCCGAGCCAAGTACAAAGTGCAATCGTGAGCGTGCCAAAATATTAGAGGCAACATTGGAATTTCTAGTTTGGCACACATGGGTGTGCAGGTTGGCACGGGCGGATGTGCCAGATTGTAGTCTTTTATTTTAAGCAGTTTTATAAATCAGAAAAGGTAGATTTGATTCTACGTTTTTTTTTCCAGTTTCTAGTTTGAAGGAAGGTTTTCACCCTAAACCTCTAGTTCCAGGTTTAGATTTCTCCCATAGATTTTAGGATTAGATTATGTATTCAAGAAGAAGATTAAGTTCTGCTTACGATTTGAAGACTGAGTTTTTCTATCTCTATCTCTTTCTCTTTCTCTTATGCTTATTTATGTTCTTGTTAGTTTCATTTCGTTCTTTCTTTTACTTGCAATCTTAGGCTAATTAGTTGTTATTTTTCCGTTGTTTGGGTTGTGATTGACTGTTTGATGGCTAGTTAATCTTATTTAGGCCTAATCTATCCAAATTCATGCTTATAGTTAGAGGTTTTCTCGTGCCCACCATGTGTTCGATGAAATGCTCGAGAGAGTTTTCATTTGTATTTCTTAGGCAATTGATTTATGCTGATAGGTGAGGTCAATTTGCTAGTATGGGTAGATAAAATGGTTAGAGTTTTGACATAAGAATGTTGATTTCTGACTAGGTTTAGGGTTGTCCTCCTTATAGTTTAATTAGACTATCTCTATGAGAATAGACAGTTAGAATAATTAAGCTAGCCCCTGACCCTCGAGAGAGGGGTTGGGTGAAGTGTCTGGCCTTCGAGAGAGGGCTTTGGCGAGTCAATGACCCTCGAGAGATGACTTTGCCGTAATTTAATAGTGCTATCCACTCCTCTTTTTCTTGTATAGAATTGGTAGATTAGGCCACTAAGATTGATTAGTTGTTGAATACTAATTTTGTTGCCTGAACATCTTTTATTGCTTTCGTAGTTTGTTGTTTGATCATCACCACCACTTCCCTGGTTTATTCACCTAGCTCGAAACACTTGAGTCAGCTTTGATTGCCTAAAACACAACTCCATGTAGATACGACAACCGTACTCCCAAAAGTACGAAAACAATTTTGGAGCAGTTGTCGGAGAGTTGTTGCTTCCTAGGCTTCGAGCTTGCTTGAGGATTCTTGTTAGGTCTTAAAAAAATTAAAATTTTAAAAAATCCAACAAAAAAATGAATCTCCCCCATTTCTCTCAATATGAGCAAGAATTGTTTTGTACTTACTGGAATCGATTAGATGATTATCTTGCTTATTCTGCTCCATGTAATTTTACTTGTACAAAGTAGGAAATATTGTATATTGTTGATGAGGGTGTGAATTTTGACACTCGTACTCTTTTGGATTATTTTGGTTTTCATGTGAGTGCAAGGCTTGAGAATTGCTTGAATGGTTGATTTGGGATACTCATGAGTTTGAGGAGGCTTGTTCTTCTTCAGGTTCTTCTTTTGATGACTCGTGTGCTTTTCATGATAGATCTTTCTATAACGAACAATATGTGAAACCTTGTCCCCCTTTCCCTCAGTTCTCAATGCATGTTCCTTCTTGTTGTTCTCCATTTGATTCGTCTACTTATGCTACCAACCCTGTCATTGACGTTGCTTCTCCGACTCTTGTTGAAAATGTAACAAACCATCATGATGAGTGTTTGTCGAGAGTAGCAAATGGTCATAAATCGACTGGTTCTGACTTGGGTTTGATCATGCATCAATTAAAGAGCGATACACTTGATTTGTATGAGAGTGACCATAGACTAGAACTTTCTTTACCTAAGGATTGTTTATTAGATGCATTTGAGTCTTCTTCTCCTTTGTGCCCTGAAATACATGTAAGTAACCCTTTTTGTGACTGGGAGGTTGATGATAGTAACTCTTTTTCTCCTTCATTAACATGTGAGTCTTCATCTCATGATATGGACCTTGCTCTTAATGACGCATCTTTGTGTGAATATGAACCATTTTCTATGGGTTATAATCCTGAGTGTTGCACTTTCGCTTTTGATGATGTTTTTGATGATGCATTCTTGCCAGTAGCAGTCTCATCCCCTTCATGTATAGATTCCTCATATGATGAGTCAGAGATTTTTGATGATATTGATGCGTCCTCATCTAACATTGAGAGTGACGTTATGTGGCATAATCCTACATTTTCCTTATTCACCTCTGATAATTTTGATGAGTCAAATGATGATTGTGAAGCAGGATGTGTGTGATGAAACTATTGAGGAGGTTGTACTTGAAGATTCTCCTATGTGTTTTGATTATGCCAAGAATGTATCCATGTCTCCCTTTCATGTGACTCTTTTATCTTCACTTCATCCCACCCGAGCATGCGTGCCTTACTTCCTTAGGTGACTATAAAAGTCCTAACATCTCATTTGATCTTCTTGCGCATACCTAGGGGAGATGCCTAGAAAATTTGTGTGGTACACCTTCTTTGAACATTCTTTCAATTTTTCTATGACATTGGAAAAATTTAAGAGGATACTCATGTTGGTTGATATTCTTGTTAGTATTCTCTTATATATTGTACTGTGAGATGCATGCTTTGATGTATGATCGGCTCCTGCGAGCCTTAACAGCGTCCGAGTTTCTTAGGTCAAGCTAATAACCTTAAATTAGCGCTTCTTGGGAGGCAACTCAAGTTTTCATGCTTTCTAGTTTAGGTTTTCTTTTGTTTAGTTTCATTATGTTTTTATTGAAAAAAATAGAAAAATTCAACAACAAAAAAAATTGAATATGAGTAAATTGAGTGTTTGTGTGTGTTATTGTTGGGTGAAAGATTTGAGTGAAGTAAAGTTTTTGTTGAAGTTGGAATTGATGTGAATTGATGAAAGTGAGGTTGAGAAGTGTTGGTGGGTTGATTGAAGATGTTTTGATGTTTTTATGGTGAATATTGATAGGTAAACATGTGTTTTAAACCCAAAGTTAATGAAAATTGTTGAAATTCAATAGCAGTAATTAAGCACACCCAACTGTGTTGAATTAGCACAACCAAAACAGAGAATTGAAAAAAATTTCAAGGTTTGGGCACGGGCACCCGTGCAATAGTAGCACGACCGTGCATCTGAAAATCAGAAATAGGAGCCCAAGACCCCATTTTCCCATCTCCCTTCACCTTCTCCCTCTCTCACCTAAACCCTAACCCTCCACAACCACTTTCTTCACCTGCCAGCCTCCACCATCACTGGAGACACCTCCCTCACAACCGTCGACCGCCATACTCGCAACCACCACAATTAGTCCAGCCTTGCGTGCCCCTGTCGCGCGCCTAGCGGTTGCCGCGAACATCCAGCACCACCTGTACACTTGTGAGCCCCCACCGTAAACCCTAGCGATGGGTTATTCGCCCTGTTCCATCGCAGCCACCAATCGCGAATCTTGACACCGCGACCCCCATAGCCACCACCGCCTGCATCCCCGCGCTCCACCACCATGGCTGTCGCATTCCACCACCGCCGCATCCACAGAACCCTTCTCACACGCACCGACCAAAGCATCTTCTCTTTCTTCCACGCATAGTCGTCGTCGTCCTCATCACCGATGACTGATAATCACCGCCCAGAACCACCTTTGTTCACACAGCCTTCTCGAGCGCCAGTGCTGCTCTTCAATAATTTCACGCCATCAGCCACTGCCTGCCCAGTTGGTACTCTCTTGTTTGCTTAGTTCATTGGCAAAACCCATCTTCTAGTGTTTAATTGACTTGAATCTTGTGGGTTATTGAGTATGTTCGGGAACTGTGGCATTCAAGCTAGCACCAGTCATGTCTTCTGCCGTTTTTCTTGTTGCTAAGCCTATTCACAACGAATTGTTTGATTGTCCCAACAAGTTCTTTTGAGGCTGAATTACTCATGGTCAAATGATGTTTTTTTGGGGCTGGTTTCGAATCATACAGGTTGCCAGGCATTGGATTATTCCGACAGTGATGATTCAAGATCATTGCATATCCTGAGAGCTATGTAAGTAATCCCCCACTCCCTTCTATTTCATTCATTACATACAAATTTCAATGGGGACATTGAAATCTCTAAGCATGGGGGGAGTGGTTGAAATTTGTTGTATTTGAGGTGTGGTTGTGGTTCAATTGGTATAGTATTGAGTGTGATAGTATGCATATTGTAGTTGCATCAACTCATTCTCTTACACTGTAGTTTAGTGCATTTTAATTTTGCATTCCATGAAGCATTAGATTACAAAGTATTAGTTTAAGGTCATTCTTTTTAAATCTTGCAATCTAGATTAGTTTAGATCATTTTTTTTTCATATGCAAGCATGATAGAACATTTAGAATAACATTGCATTCATTTAAATTGCACGAGTAGATCACATGTGAAAGTGGAATGTTATTAAGCACTCAAGGTACATTTTCAAATCCATCTTCACTTTAGTTTTCGTTTTTATCGCTTTCTTAGATAATTTATTGCTTTCAATAAAAAAAACAAAAAGATTGGTTAGTTTGGCTTGGTTGTTGATTTCGAAAACCCCTCCTGATGTTCAAGGGTAATTTCTTGGTTGGTAATTGTGTATGATTAAAAGTTTGGTTTGGCTTGAATGATATGAGAAACTTGTTGTTTGTTTGTTTTGAGGAGATAATTGTCTTGTGTGTGATTCGTTTATTTTTGAAAGTCCCTTGTGCATGATGGTGAATTTTTGTGTTTGGTTTATCAAAGGAACTAGTTGTTGTAATTGTGGTAGGGTTTAACCCGTGAGGACCTCTTTGAGCCTAAAAGACTATTATTGTTATAGTCTCATTTCCTTTAATTTTGAGTGTGACCTTACCATGTGTGCATCTCTAGAATTTGGTTTGACTCTCTTCAAAACTGCATTTGACTTTATGATTGAGGCCCATTTTTGTAGCTACATAACCAAAAAACCACATGACATTTTGATCTCCTTTTGCTAGCTCTGTGCGCAATTTTTCCTGTCTTGTTCATTCATCCACTTTACCTTTGGCCTATTTGCAATTCCTAACCCTTTAGCCAAGTTAGTTGAACAACAATTTAGTTGGGGTCAATTTTTTGGTTTGATTTGTTGGTGACTTTTGGTCGGTATGCTTGAGGGGAATGTCGTTCTCAATGATTATCTATCTCCCCCTCTTCTTTGAAAGTTGTATTTGTTGTTGGGAAATGAGTTACTTTTTATGTATCCATGCTATTCATTAAAAAAAAAAGAAGAAAACAAATTAAAAAAAGGGAATCTGAATAGAAAAAAAAAAGAGAAAGGAACAAAAAGAAAACAAAAACAAAATGAAAAGAAAAATGAAAAAAAGAAAGATCTTGAATAATAGGTGACTAGCATGATGAAATTTAGTTTATATAGACTCTTTCCTAACTATTCTTTGTTGGGGAATGTTTTCTGCCTAGTTGAGGTATGGTATAAGAGGTGTTGTATTTCAGGTTTTGGAATTGTTGTTGCTCCATAGGTTCTGGCTAGTTAGCTCCACATTTCCTAAATTATTTCCTTTCCTTACCCTAAATCTAAGCTCCATTACAACCCTTGAAAAGTCCTCATGATTAATAATTATGCATATTGTTTATAGCGGTAGGGAATTGAGAGTCTTGTCAAGCTTATGGTAGTTTGCATGCATGGTAAAATGTATTGAGTGAACACCAAATTCATTTTAAATACATGAGAGAGATTGTTTCACATACCCTAAAGTGAGGTCCTACCAATCCCACCTAGTTCGCCAATCACTTAAATGAACTTGAATTGCATGCAATATCAAGATTGAGTGAATGTTTTGCCACTTGACTTTGTGATATTTGAAATGAAATGCAACTTTGTTTTAATATGAATTTGAGCTTTGCCAAGCGACCTATCGTATGCCTTTACTCTTGACTATCGAGTGTTATACCTTGTTCAAAAGGGGGGAGGCTCCTTTTGAGGTTTTCTATTTCTCCTCGGTACTTCATAATTAGTCATGCTTGGGGACAAGCAAGGTTTAAGCATGGGGGATTGTTAAATCTCATTTTACTACTTTTTACCTCGATTTTTATTGTTTTATCAAACTTATCTAAGTTATTTAGTATAAGTTTGATAGTATTTTTGCCCATCTTTGCTAATTGAGACTAACTTATTTAATTGTCTTATTTTCAGGGAGTGCTTGGATAAAAATGCCACTGAACTTTCCAATTTGGCCAAATATGTCACTTAACTTTTAAAACTGTTAAATTTTTCACTTAAGTTTCCATTATGATAAAAAATGCCACTCTAAACATTTTTCATTCACTTTTGATTGGTTGTTGTCGAGTAATGTTAATTTATAATTTTTTGAAAATTTTTGACTTAAAAATAGAAAAGGGAAAAGAGAAAAAGCATGCTTTCATTCATTAGTTCCCTCCATTCTCAACTTCACCTCCAACTTCCAACTCTTCTTCTTCCTCAAGCCTTCTGGAACCAGAAGTCCACATCCTCGGCAAACCTTAAACCCTAAAAACTGAAAACCAAAACAAAGTAGCGACGGGTGTAAAAGACGGTTCCAAGTTGGTCGGAAGGAGCTGTAGTCGGAGATGGTGATGTCGCTGTAGTCGATCAACTCATTTGATCAAACATTTAAAGTTGAAATCATGTAAGCTTATGTTGGACGCATGTATGCGGATTTGTCTGATGTGAAAATGTTTTTCATAGTTTAATATTGAGTGGTTTGTCAAATGGTAAACTGAAACAGTAAATAAGGGATTTGATGAATGTGCTTGTGTCTGTTGATTTGAACATTTTGAGTGTAACCCTAAATACTCCGTTTGGTGTTGTTGTTTAAAGCAAGGTTGTGGACCTCAATTTCTTGTTTGGTTTGTGTGATTACCATATTGATTTAAATTGTTATCAAAATTTGCTGCTGTACAGTGCTTGGCAGAATGGGTTTCAAAATATTGTTGTTCCATGTGGGGGGGGGGGGGGGATTTCAAAGGGCTCCATTTTAGTTTATGGTGAAGGGGAGTGCAGTGAGCTTGAATGTGACCCAGATTACCTTAGCCAAGGTGATCTTATGGAGATGGTTTTTAAGGCAAGCTATCCAGAGGTTAATATTAAAAAATTATACTTTATAAGACCTTGATGTTCTTTGGGTATTGGTTTGGTTGCTATTGAGGGAGATAAAGAGATAAGGGAGATGAGTGAAATTTTGGTTAATAATTGTTCTATGACTGTATATGTTGAACATCAGGGTGATGAAAAGGGGGAAATGGAGGAGGATGATGTTGAATATTTTCCTGAGGAAGATGGAGATGAGTTTAGATATTGGGAGTTTTCAACAGTGGGTCTGGTGTTGATGATGAGGAGGCAGTGGTGGCTAGCAATATGACAATTCAGTTGAAAGATGCAGTTGAAGCTGAAAGGGAACCAATAGCAAATGAGAATGCATGGGAAGTTGAAGGTGGGGAGATAAAAGGGTGACTACCATGATTCAGACAATGCAGACAGTCCTTACACAGATAGTAATGAAGGAGAGAAAGGAATTGGTGTGGTGACAAAAAGTGATGGAGGTGAAGGAAAGATAAATAGGATTATTGATAGGAATAGGAAGAGGAAGAAGAGAGTAAGGTATGGAAGATACCACCCATGATTGAAGATGTTGGAGGCTGTCATGATGTTTCCAGACAAGAAATCTTGCAAGAAGGCAGTTGATGATTACAAGATTAGGGAGGGGGGGTACAATTTGAGGGTGACCAAGAGTGATAAGGATAGATTACAACTCAAATGTGCTACTGAGGTTTGTGAATGGAGATTTTGGGCATCCAAAGTAAAAAAGATGTCTTTTGAAGTAAAGACACTAGATAAACCACACACATGTATACCCTATAGCTTCAAGGCTAGGCAGGGAAACATGTCCACTAAATGGTTGACTGAGAATTATGTTGATTTATTTAGACTACAACCTTCATTTAGGGCAAGGGGTTTGTAATAAAAAATCAAGTTAGATTTGAACTTGAATGCAACATTGTGCATGTGTGTTAGAGCAAGGAGGATGGCTTTGACCTTAATTGTGGGTGCCTATAGGGCACAGTTTGAGCAACTTAGGGACTATCTAAATGAAGTGCTCACTAAAAACCCAGGCACAACAGTTAGGCTGATGACAACCTTGAATGAAGAACAAAAGCATGTTTTCAAGTTTCTCTACCTATGTCCTGGGCCTTTGAAGTAGGGCTTTTTGGAAGGGTGTAGGAGAATTGTTTCAGTGGATGCATATTTCTTGAAAGGACCATGGGAAGGTCAACTATTTGTCGCTGTTGGAAGATATGCCAATGATCAAATGTACCCTATGGCATGGGGTTTGGCCAGAGTGAAAGCAAGGAGATTTGGGGTTGGTTTTTGGAGGAGTTACAAATGGATTTGAACATCGGGAATAGTTTCAAGTGGACTTATACTTCAGACCAACAAAAGGTAATTCACATTCAATCTTACATAAACTGATACTCTTTTTGTGACACCAATTTTTAAAATTTATGATTTATTTATTATTTGCTGGCAGGGTTTGGAGTCCATCATTAAGGAGCCTTTCCCTAAATCTGAGCATAGGATGTGTTCAAGGCATGTCTATGCAAATTTGAGAAAAAATTGGAGAGGAGAAGCATTTAGAAATGTGTTTTGGAGGATAGCAAAGGCGACTAATAAGGTTCATTTGGAGAGATATGTCAATGAGATAAAGGAACTAGATCCTAATGCTTTGGAGTTTCTGAAAAAGAAAGGCCTTGAACATTTTAGTAGGAGGTACTTTGGGACTTTTGCTCATCGTGACTCAGTCAACAATAACATGGCTGAGATATTCAATGCATTCATAGTTGAGGCTAGGTACCAACCCATAGTATCCATGCTTAGGACTGTATATAAGCTTGTTATGAAGAGAATTGCACAAAAGCAAGTTTGGGCAAACAGACATGAAGGTCCAATAGCACCAAGGATAAGGAAGAAATTGGAGAAAAGAACTGAAGCTGCTAGATATTGGAAAGCTGTCAGGGCAGGGGGTGGTCTTTATAGTGTGATTCATGGAAGAGAGGAGTTTGTAGTTGACTTGAACAACAAATCATGCACTTGTAGATCATGGGAGCTGAGTGGCATTCCTTGTTGTCATGCAATAACCGTTTTTTGGAAGAGAGCTGAGGTTTTTGTGCATGAATGTTACTCAGTGCAACACCTGAAGGCAACTTATTCTCATACATTGAAACTAATCAATGGAGAAGGTATGTGGGCCAAATCACACGGAGAAATTGTTTATGCCCCACACTTCAAGACAAAGAGGAAAACAACCTCCAAGTACTTTAGGAGACCCGAGGCTGGGGAAAAATCAGGGCTTAGACCAAGAAGAGTGAGTAAAGTAGGGAAGAAAATGTACTGCTCAGTTTGTGGAGATGAAGGTCACAACAAGAGAGGTTGTGATAAAACTCCATCCCAATACCAAGTAAACATTCAATCTTGTGTTGTTTGTATGTTACATGTATATATGCAATTTTGTTGGAATTATTGACATTTTTTTTTTGTTCTTTACAAATTAATATAGGGGAGAGGCCAAAGGCAAAGCAACACCACAAGTGATCAACTTAACCAACAACCTAACCAACCACCACCATCCCCCCACCACCACCATCGTCCCCACCACCTCAGCAATTGCTTCTATTACCACCACCTCAGTTCCCACCACCACCTATGTCCCAACACACTATAGAACCACCCCTATTCCCTGAAACACAACCCCCACCACCCTCACCATAGGTAACTCATCCCTCACAACTAACTTCACCACCACATGGTTTTCATCCCTCACAACCACCTCCACCACCACAAGCTCAACCAACATCAAATCAATCAAACTACCCTCCCACTGCACCACAAATTAATCATCAATTCATTGGCCAAAACATCTAAACATCTAAAGACCATCCAAGTTGCAGGTAAAATATTCTACCTTGGGATACCTTTTAATATTGACCTTTTCATTTTTTTTGTTTGATAACTTCACATCTTTTTTATTTTATGTTGTCCTTGTGGTACCAAGTCATTTTTTATTGTTACTTTCCCAACATTTAGGTGGAATTTGCATTTGTCTTTTATTATATTGACTTTTCTATTTTTTATGACTTTTTCTATTATAAATGTTGACTTAGGTTGTTGGAGGGAAATCATCAAATTTTGTGAAGAAACCACAAATGACAGTTACCCCTTCAGGGACTAAGATCATCCTTCCCCAGAATTTCAAGCCAACCACCAATAAAAAAAAACAACTCAAAGGCTGCTTGTGCTCCAACTGCAGCTGCTGCTTCTGCTTCTGCATCTGTTTCTTCTGGAAAACCATTTAAGGTTGGGAAAACTTCTGCTGCTGCTAATGATGTTGCCACCACTGCTGCCCAAAGCCAACCTCTACTGTCCATTCAGCAAATCATACAAGTCCAAGGAGATTAGGAAGGATGAGGACCTTAAAATTTCCAAAGAAGACTTACATTACCTTGGATGAGTGATCTTTGAGTTGTTCATTTTTTTTTGTATACCAAGACAGTTTGTGGATGGTTGTGTTACATGTTCTTTTGTAGTTAACTATGTTTTGGTGCATTTAGAAGGACAAACATTGAGCCTCTGTTTTGGCTTGCTTCAGTTAGCAACCATTTGACAGTCTTGTACACACATTTGATATCCAGCAAATACAAACCAAAATTTGTATTCCAATCAAGTTTTGTCCAGCTTACATTCAATTACTCAAATGCAAACCAGTATACTATATTTTGGTGCATTTTTTTTTAATGTACAACATACACTCATTCAGGAAAGATGTGCTCTGTTATTATCAAATTTGCTTCCCTGGTATTGTTGCACATTCAAATACAACTTAATATACCAACACAATTCATACAAATCAAATGGAACCCAAAACAGTTCATCCAACACAATTCATATAATCAAATGCAAACCAAAATACCAACACAATTCATATACATGTTCACCAAAATATTGATCCTTTCATTCAAATCAAAGAAGCATTTACATAGACATTCAGCCCAAGTCAATTGATTACATCACTACCACCATTCATGTCTAAAACATCAGATTATATACAATGACCATACTCCCATGATCATCCCAAAATGTCACATTTCAAAGCCTAAAGTCAGACAACCCCTGTTTGAGTAAAATGCTTTCAAGATCATGCATACCAACGTGACAATCCCATCTTAATTAAAAATCTAAACTAAAATTACTTCTCTAATAGACTAGAATCCTAAAACAGAAACCCTAAAACCAACCCCGATTGAAAACCCACCCCCTTGAAAATTCTTTCATCCACGCATGATGGCCACTCCACTGGCCACCACAAACCCAACAAAGAGCATGAAGATGATCATCAACAACACCAATTTCGTCTTCAGGAACTTCTCATTTTCTTCCTTCAACTTTTTCACCTCATCTTTTAGATCTTCCACAAGATCAGTACTTTCCTTCAGCTCCCTTGCCAACATTTTCTTCTCAGTCAACAAATCCAGCACAAACTCCCTCAAGGACGAACACAAACCTGGATCCACCCACTTCCATGTGTCACAACCACTAGGCCTCCCCTTCGTTTGCAAATTGCAAAATGCCTGAGAGGATTCTTGGGGGTGTTCGACTTGCGCACCACAACAGGCCTTTGATACTCGCATTTTACATGCCAAAGGGATATACCGTAGCATGGAACACAACTGTAGTTGTTCCCAAAATGTTGCGATGAGTATGACATTTTCAGAAACAGGGGAGGACAAAGAGAAAACAGGGGAATGTGGGAGGAATAAGATGGCGATGGAGATGGAAGAGGAAGAGGCAGCAATTTGAAATGGGAGGGGGGCCTTCTGCTGGAAGTTTAGGGGTAGCTTTTTGGGGAAGATGAATGGAAGAGGTTAGAAGAAAATGGAGGCAATGCCCTTCTTTTTATGGAGGAAACTTCCTCCTCGGTAAGGCATATTCATGATGGGTTTCAATTTTATTTTTTTTCTTTTTTCTTTTTAGTAATTGCCATATCCAATTGAAGGTTTTGTTTTTATTTCTCACTGTTAACCTGCTATTGTAGGTTAACATTAGGTTAGAGTGACTTTTTTTTTATCATAATGGAAACTTAAGTGGCAAATTTAACAGTTTTAAAAGTTAAGTGACATTTTTGCCCAAATTGGAAAGTTCAGTGGCATTTTTATCCAAGCATTCTAATTTTAGGCAATTCGAGTGCAATCCACCCCTCGTTTGCTTGTATAGAATTGGTAGATTAGGTCGTTCAGATTGATTAGTTGTTGAATACTAATTTTATTGCCTGAACATCTTTTATTGTTTTCATAGTTTGTTGTTTGATCATCACCACCACTTCCCTAGTTTATTCACCTAGATCGAAACACTTGAGTCAGCTTTGATTGCCTAAAACACAACTCCCTATGGATACGACAACCGTACTCCCAAAAGTACGACAACATTGGTAGCCCCCTGTCCTAGGCACATTTTGTTCAAGTTGTAGGTCTCGAAGCATAAAGATGTCCACTTTCCAAAGACTGGTGGTTTGGGTATTCTCTCCTTATACCCAGCCTGCTTGATGAATGCAGACTAACTTCTTTCTTTCTTTTCTTCTTTTTTTTCTTTTTTTCCTCTCTTTTCTTTAATTTTTCTTTTAAACCCTGAATCCGTATGATGACAAACGTGATGAATGGAAGAGTGTATGAGGGTGATGATAGATGGACATGTCAGACTTGGATGTTAAGGCTAAAGAATGGGTGAAGAAGCTTTTCAAATCAAGTTAAGAGTACAAGAACGAGATTCTTTAACAATCACAATCAAATAGATGTATCTTATTGAATTCAAAAGACAAGCACATCATAGACCGACTGAATGCCTCCTCTAACTGACTCTGAAACAAAATGCTTAAAGGAATTGAGACCCTAGCTAACTTCAAAGTCCTCTTTCTGCGGTGTTGCCTTTCCCTGTTAACTGCTCCTATAGGGTTGTTGCCCTAGTTGGCTTTCTGTGCTGCTTTCGGCAGGGGCAATTTACCTGACCGGATCATACCTTCAATCTTAGTCTTCAAGGTCCAACACTTCTTGGTGTCATGTCCTTTACACCTGTGATAGTTGCAGAGTGCATTGTCATCCCAGCTTTGGTACTTCGTTTCTGGCTCTGGTCTCGGTAAAGGCAACTCAATCAGGTTTTGCCTTAAGAGATGAACCAAAGCATTTCGATGTAGTGGTGTCGAGTGGGGTGTAATTGTCGTAAATTGGTTGGATTCATGACTGAATTACATTAATCTCAACACTCTTAGGAGGGTGGGTGGGTGAACCGATTGCCCTCCTATTAGGACTGGAATTCTTCCACCCTAAGGCGGCGACCATTTCATTATTCATGGTCTCGAGTTGGACGCAAAGGTCCTTCAAGTAATTGAAGTCCTTGATCACATAGTATCCCAAGTGTCGAGCCAGGCTACTCTTGAGACTCTATTTGAAGGTGGATAACTGTAAGCATAGAGGTATTACCTCATTGATGTGAGACAACTTGGTATGTCATCTTTCGAAGTAAACTAGGAAGGACTCATTTTCCCTTTGCTTCATTGCAGTCAGGTCATCCACAGTGGCCTGCTTCTTTTGGATACGACTGTAGTGGTTGATGAAGACCTTAAACAATTCATTCCAATCAGCCTTGACTTGAGGTGATAAGGCTTGGTTACCATACTTTGGCTTCTCTATCTAGGGTGGATGGGAAGAATGTAGAGTACAAGTCAATATCAATCCTGTTGAGAGGTGCCAACCGCATGAACTCCTCAATGTGGTGAGTGGGATTTTCGGATGGTTACTTGATGTTGGGCACTTCAACTTTGTCATCCATCCTCATGACCGGATGTATGGGCAAAGGTACATTTGTGTACTTGTCAACAAATGTCGGAACAATGCTCATTATCTTAGTAAGACTCTCCAATTTTGTTCTAAGGCCTTCACATCAGGATCCTCTGCGACTTTGGGAATTTCTGTGGCAGCTTTAGACTTCCCTTTGAATGATCCTGAACCCCCCTAACTCATCCCATGCAGGTGTCTTAATGAGTTCGGGCTCAAATTCGTACCCATTGATTTCTACATCACCATCATCTCCTTCAACATTTAGACCCAAATTGTCATAGATCTTTATGATGGCCTACAGCAAGCCATCCATCACTTGCTGTTGCTCATGGAGCCTCTTCCCGATCTTTATCTCCTGTTAAGAGAATTTTCAAAGACAAAGCCTTGCATTGTAGTGTAAAGGTCCTCTAGCTGCTTGGAAATGTTAGCTTCAGCACCTTGGACAAGGATCTCCTAGAATCGTTCCTCAGCCGTGGTATGATTTTGAGCTTTGACTTGGATGTTGGACGGGTTGTAGTCCAGATTTGGAACTAGTCGACAAGGATTTCCTATCTTGCCTGTACGGAAATTTGTTAGTGGCTCAATGATTGACTCTGAAACTTTCTACCCGATGCATGTATGTCTTAGAAGGCCTATATGGGACCCTAATAGATTTGACACCTTTATGCTGACACAAGGATGACTCACCCACTTTTGGGAGTGCATGGCCTAGCTCTATGTAGACCTAACTTGGTGATATACAACAAGAATAACCATTGGGTCTTTATATGGATCGAGTAACAACATGTTTATAGGCTGAGATCCGAGTAGTGGGAACTCAGACATGGGGATATCATAAAGGACCGAACAAAACCAACACACAAGGCCCGGACCTAGGAAACCTGATTGGATGGTCTAATAAAAATCAACGGGATAAAAATGGTTAAAGTCGTCTGGCCTGTGGCTTTTGCATGGGCCACAAAATGAGGTAGTTGAGTCAGAGATGGGTCTACTGGAGGGGAAGCACCAAGAGACCTTGCCTCTATCCTAGGCTCATTTCTTTGGTTCCTTAATTAAGTGATTCTATGAGGGCTAATGCGATATCCGACACTAACTGGGTTGACTTGACTCTTTTATGTTCATTTTTCTTTTTACAAGATGTGTATAACATGCACATAACATACAAATGAAGGGTTAATCTTAACCTAGGCTCTAAATTCATGGATTACCAAGTTAGGGATAAGATGAGGTACTACATGTTCTCGCCTCGGTGCACTTTACATATATAAAATTTATAAGTAAAGTGTGTGAGGTGTTGCTTGTCGGACTTCAAGGAAGCCTTGGAGTATAACATGGGTGAGAGGAGAGACCAAATGCTTGGCAATGTACGGTGCATCACACAAGTAGTGGCTGCCCGCTCTCGGGATGAATCCTAGGTTAATCCTAAACTAACCCCTTTGTGCTTCCCTATCAAAAGACCCGAGAGGAGCCTGGTATGCAAGATGCCTAAAGAATAATAAAATAGTGAAACAAAACAACTTTCTCCCTTTTACAATTTCAAAACAAGTCGATTTTTTCAAGTTTTACCCTCTTTTTAAGTTAAGTCCCCAATGGACTTGCCAATCTGTAGGACCCTGGGAAAAGTGGCGCGTAGCCCTTCTTTTTCCCGTTGCGCTACTTGGTTGTGATAGAGAGTCGATTAAGGCTGCTCAATCCTTAAATAAGGATGTTTTTACTTTTTAAACAAAACTTTTTATCGATCCTTTACATACTATACGCGTGCGAACTCACTTAAAGCCCAACCTTTCAGGTTTAAAGATGTCCAATCATATCGGCCCCACATCTACATTATAGCTAGAAAAGTGCACCGGGGTCACTCGACTGATTCCTAGGCCATGCGGCCTTGGCAGGGATCAGGCCAGGGACCCACTTGTACCCAGCCCCCAAGGAGGGGCTAGAAATAAGTCAAGGCCGCATGGCCTTGGCTTGAGTCTACTCCCATTCATCCTTAGCTGGCTCTTTAGCATCGATTCTAGGAGAGATATTGACCCATCTGAATAAACTGAAATGAGGAGCGCAAGAAGTGATTTACGCAAGTTAGGATCCAAAAGGGGTCGCCAGTTGATTTAAGGAAATCAACGAACCAAGAAAATAATGAAACTCCAATCTACGAACCCGAATTCTGAGCCTGGGGGTAAGGTTACGAGTCCGTGGGTTGAAGAACTCTCGGACTCGCCTGTTTTGAAAACAGACTCTACTAAAATTGAAATTGAAATGAAAGAGAGTGGGGAGAAGCTTAAAAGGTTTCACCATGTTATATTCATATCATGCAAGTATGATGATTATTTACAAAATAATGTACAGGATGATCAATCAATATAATTACATGAATACAAAATGATGAATAAATAAATGATCAAACCTTGCTTGATCACAAATGCAAGTGAAGATGAAGAAGAAATGAAATTGATACATCGGGTTTCTTCTGGAGTTGATATCGCGATAACTCCAAGACCCTTTTTCATGTGAGAATGGTGGGGTAAAAGAGGGGATTTTTGAGAGAGAATTTGAGAGGGATTGTTGATGAATTCGGTGGTATGAATGAGGGGTATTTATAGGTGGAAGAGTTGGTGTGATCATGGAAGGGGGGGGGGGGGGTTCGATCCCCATTTCATGCCCCTAATCAGCCCCAAGGCCGCATGGCCTTTGACTGTCCATGAGTCAAAAGCGCCAACGCTATGATCGTGAGATTAGTTGACTAGGTGAGGCGTGAAATGTATTTTAAAATCGCATAGGCCATGTAGCCTATAGAAACTCAGCACATAAATCAATGATGTGGCGGGATACGGGCCACCTTTTGCAACTGCACAGGCCATGCAGCCTTCATAACATTCATGGCCTATTTTGCGCTTTGGGCCTGCTCTGTGAGTTCGCCAAGGCCACACGGCCTTGGTAGGCTCTGTGATAGGCTCTATGGGGCTTGCACAGCCAAGGCCGTGCGGCCTTGGCAGTTTGTTCTGGGAAACTAGTCAGGGCTGCTTGGCCTCGGTGTTAGACTAGTCCAATTTCAAACGGCCATAACTCCATTCGGACTCTGATTGAGGCAATTGAAAAGGCGTTAGAAAGCTTATAATGGGTACTTTACCCTCATAGAAACAAATAAGGCCAATGAGACTTGTGGAAAAAATGGGATTCAAAATAGTGAACATATGTATATGGAAAGGGTGGAAAATGAAGGCTTTTTGTGGTATGTTGGCCCAGTGACTTTTGATTGAGCCTTGTGGCTTTGCTTTCATTCTAGTCTCTTTTCTTATTGCCCCCGGTTTGTTTTATTACACTTTTCCCGGTAGAAAACCCGGTGTCAACACCTGGCCAAATTGGTCAAAGGTTTTGTAATCTTCGAAAAGTCATTGACAAACAAGAACATGTAGTGCATTGTTCCAAGTCCGATCGACCTTCACATTGTTGACACCTAGATTCGGCCCTTATGCAAGCCACCGTCCAAAGTAATATGTGGCGCATTGTTCCAAGTCCGATCGGACTTAAAGCTCGATGAATCTAAAGTAGCTAGGTACATCCCCTTCTCCATTCAAACCTGGCATCCTTAAGCCTATAAATAGGACCCCTAACCTCGAAGCAAGACACCAACTACAACACTCTATCATCCCCACTCACTCCCTATTCTAATTTTCTCTCTTAATTTTCCTATTTTCCCCCTAATCTCTCATATTATTCTCAACCTCATTATCCATTTTTCTTAACCTTTTTTCTAAGCTAAACACATACCTTACTAAAATCATCCAAAACAACCAAAAACACATCGAAAACCTCACAAAACCCTCACAAAAAGCATTTTCCCTACCCAAAGTTTGGTTGCATATTGCATCAACAAAGGAGGTGCAATCAAGCTTCATCAAGTGCACAAACAAGTGTGCAAGCAAGGCTAGGCAAAGTTCCCTTTGAAAACATCATATAGGTACTCTTTTGCGTTAATTTTCTAATGTAGAGTGTTCTTGTACATGTTGTAAACAATTCATTCTTTTTGCATGTTTAATGAATTAATTATGTAAAGTTTAAATTTACTTCCCATCCAAACTTTATTAAAAGCACATTGTTCTAACTTTTAATAGAGTCTTTCCTAAGTGAGAAGCGAACTCAAAGGTCTTTACCTTTCGAGTTCGAAAGCTTATCTCCGAATCCATTTCTTGGTTCATAGACATAGTCTTTCTTTGTTTTCTTTTCGATTTTGTCTTGGCTTTTCTCCTTAAAAAAGTCGGGTAGTGACTCCTTTTAACCAAAACACATTGGGATTGCATAAATCATGTTTATCATGGTTTTATAATAAACTGATGCTACTTTAAGGTGCCTTTGCATGTTTTTAAATAGTGTTGCATAAATTATCTTCTTTCAAGCTTAACATTTTATGAACAAATTGAACTAGTCCTAAGGAGTTGAAATAAGTGGATGTTCGCTCCTAAAGCTTAGTTTAATTATTCACGAAATGCACACAGTAAAGGGAAGATGATTTTACAATGTACTACTCATAAAATATGTATATAATCCTTAAAGCATTTTAAAAGTAAACCCCTACGAATTCTCCACCCCGCGAATAATCAAATGTCTGAAAGACGCAAAAAATGTCCACACACGTACACAAACATTTCACAGCTAACCAAGAAAAGGTTTCAGATGATGCTTCTTAGACACTTCAAATATTTTAGAGCTCCCTTGAAAATTTAGAATGTTACATCAAATATCATGGATCTAATAATCTCGAATAGTTGCAAAGAAACTTCTAAAGTATATTTAAGCATTGCACTTCAAGTACTAACACAATTTATAACAGTACAATCATGCCTTCGCTTTTCCAAAATCTATTAGCTTAATCTCAACGTGATAATCATTTTTTGGGATGTCCTTTGGGACTTGAACAAGACAGTCAACCTTGCCATAATGCATTCTAGTTTTTAGTTGAATTGCAAAAGAAAGATAGTACATAGAGTAGCACATGATGCAATCAAGTAAATAACCAAAAGTTTCAACACAAGTAGAAAACCACAATAAGTCGTTCCCAAGTATATAATTATGAAAATGTTGTTAACATTTTCAGTTGGATTTCTTGTAACCGTATAGCCAAACACAAAGAGCACATGAACATGAAATTCCAAAGTCCCTCATCTCACGAAAGTTGATGATGATTAAAAAAATCTCCCTCAACACAAACAAATAACGTTATAAGTTTTGAGTTTGCTGGCAGAAGGTGGTCAGCAAGAAATGCAATTAGATGCAACTAAATTCACTCGAGACATGAAATCACAAGCATGTCAACCAAAAATGCACACACATATATAAATGCACTTAACAAGCACACTACGTTAGAGCTAGGAAAAGTTAACTAGACAATAGTACAAACTTAAATACAAAAATAACCGGTATAGAAGTAAGAAGAAGATACTAGTCGACAAGTATAACACTCTAACAATTTTCATGAGCTTATGGCACCTCATACTAAGTAACAAAGTCATAGATCGTTGTTGTTAGGATTCTTGGAGTTTTGGTAGCAGATAAACAATAATAAGGGAGAAAAATAAATAAAGATTCACACACAAGGGTTTACGTGGAAAAATCCAAACTGGGGAAAAAAAACCACGAATGTTGCTTTATCAGAGGATTACAAGTGTTTGTCAGAGATTTTCAGACATCTACAACCTCTTACAACCTCCTTAGAATTACAACCTTAGAACTCAATACTCACATATGAGCCTCACTTAACTCTCCCAGGGACACAGAGATTACATGTTAATCTCTTGTGGTATAAAATGAAAACACTCAATTACATATCAAATAAGCATATCCCTAGGCTCTATTTATAGTACAAGCGGCTACAACAATTAATTCAAAAACAAACTCTAAAATAGAGCAGGAAACCCTAATTAACTCGGTAAAAACAATCGACCTTGTGAAAATCTGTCGTCACAGTTCACCATTGATTATGTCCTGGTTGGCACGACCTGTGGCACCTCCAGATGGACCTGTCGACCTCGACACGACTCGTGTCCCATGGTAGAATCCAATCTTTGATCTTTGGACACCTCCACGGACCGTGCTCTTCACCTTATCACCCGTATCGCCTATTTTTCGCCTCCAAATCAATCAATTGAGCTCCACACTCAGCAAACTCCCACTTGGAGCTCAACTGCATTCATAGCCATCACGATCATCATTAACACTACTAGTGTTATGAATCCTCGAATCCTCTTGTACATCCACCTCAATCTTTTTTAGCATAGATGAATAGAGGTCACAGTTGACCTTCCATCAACTCCTCTTTCAGTAACATGCTCCCACTTGTACATATCATGCCCTTAGAACTTCGACATACGCATCCTCGTCAAGAACTTAGGGGAATTTCAGATTGGAATTTTACCTCATTTTGAACTTGTCGAATTCTCGTGCAGGTTAGATGCATCCTTCGGATGACCATATGTTCTTATAGCCTTGAACAGAAACCTCCTCGTTTTTGGTACCCTTGCTCAATAGAGAATCTGACGCGCCTTTGACGAGCATGAACAAGTCTATTAGAATTATTAATGACAGTGTACAACTACTCCTTTTTTCTACCATTTGCAAATTATAGATCCTTTCGTAACCTTCCCGTGTATCTTTCCTCATCCAATTGACACACAAAAACAAGTTTCTTCGTCAGACCCGATACATACAAAATATTCTTCACCCACCAACACCCACCCTTAGAAGTTTTAATGCTTACATCACCTCTTCTTAGCACCTTTAGACTTTGACTGTTTGCAAGCCTAACGCTGCCAAACCTCCCACTCACAAAGTTATTAAAGGACTCCCTACTAGACGAATAGTGAAACAACACACCCGAATCTACAATCTAATCCCTTTGTGACTTGTCAACTCTAACAATTAAGACATTATTCAAATCCTCAACAGAATTTACCGAGCCATGATCATTATGACTGCTCTTCCTAGATTTAGAACGATCCCGACAAAAATGATCTCTATCACCATACAACACAACACGTGCTCCATATTTCGACCGACCCCGACCGGAGCTGCCATTGTTCCTCCTACCCCTGATAGCCAAAGCACTCCTCGAAGACTCAAATACATTAGAATCTTTCCTACAAATGCTTTCATTCAGGACAAAGTCTCTAATTTCCCCAAACTTTTGTTTCTCATCTTTCTTGATCGAAGATATTACAGAAGTTATAAAATTATCCCAAGACTTAGGTATGTTAGCCAACAGTATATTAGTATTCATCTCATCATCAAAACTAAATCCCACAAAGGTCAACTTTGATAGTATCACATTCAACTCGTTCGCACTATCATTCATATCACAAGACTCATGCATCTTTAATTTAAATAAACGACGGTGACGTATGTACCTTGTTCACATCCAAAAGTTTCTCATATATGTTTTTTAAGGCCTCAAGTTGGTCTTTTGTCATTTTCTGATCTTTGACGCTAATAGCCACCATTTCGAGTTAGCGCCAACCTGACCATATTGAATTCCTGACTATCAAGCTCTTCCCAATCTTTTCGGCTTCATCTTTTCTGGCTCTTCACCCATTGTAAGATACAACTTTTGCTAGCGGAGCACATCCTCAACGCGCATCCTCCACCACACATAGCCTTTTCCATCGAACTCTGAAATCTTCATAAGTGTGCCTGCCGCTGCTTCTCTATCTGTAGATCAAAAATACCCCAACCAAAGCATTGAAAGCAATTGTTAGGCTTCTTAGGGCGTTGTTAGCAGACAAACAATAATAAGGGCGAAAAATATATAAATAAAGATTCACACACAACGGTTTAACATAGGAAAACCCAAACCAGGAAAAAAACTACAAATGATGCATTATCAGAAGATTACCAGTGTTTATCAGAGATTCATAGAACTCTAAAACCTCTCAGAACTTCACTAGAGCTACAACTTAAGAATTCAGCACTCATAGATGAGTCTCACACAATTCTTTCAGGGACACAATGATTACTGGTCAATCTTTTGTAGTATAAGATGAAAACACCTAATTACATATCAAATAAGCCTTACTGCCTACCCCTAGGCTATATTTATATATAGTGCAAGCGGCTACATCAATTAGGTTAAAACAAACTCCAAACACATAATAGGAAACCTTAATTAAGTCCGCAAAAACAATTGACCTCGTGAAAATCTACCGTCATAGTTCACCACGTATCATGTCTTGGTCGACATGACCCCAGGAAACTCGGCACGACCCATGTCCTACAGCAGAATCCAAACTCTGCTCTTTGGACACCTACACAGACCATGCTCTACACTCAATAGTTGCTGGCATTAAAAAAAAATCACAATAGCACTAATAACATATAACCCTATAGCTTATGGCTAACCTATTACATTGCCAATATCAAAACACAATTGATCTTTCAGTTTCAAAATCAAAGATCTACATGTTGCTTAAATGTTGATTTTCTCGTCAAGTGGATTCCACCGGGGATGTTCATTATCTTAAGCGTCCACGCTTTCACGGTTAAGAAACACTTCATAGCCAACCGGGAAACAGTTTCCGATGATGCTTCTTGGATACTTCAACTTTTTTAGGGCTCCACTGAAATTTCAGAGACATTCTTAACTAAGCCTTGTCCTTCTTTATCCCAGATGAAGTAGCTATTAGCTTCTCCTATCATTGTAAAGAACCGAACAAACTTACCTAGAATACTCATTAAACCAAATATTCGAAAGGAAACTATTCATATGTAATCATTTATAGTCTGTTTGGATAGAGGTTATAGGAGGGGAAGGGAGGAGAAAGGAGGGAATGATATTAAATAACCCCCTCTACCCTTGTTTGGAAAAATAAATAGGAGGGGAGGGTAATCATTTACCTCCATTCCCCTCCATTAACCCCCTTTTCATTAACCCGCGATATGAGGGTTAACAGAGGGGATGGAACTCATTATGCATTAAAAAAAGAAAAAAACTTTATTAATATAATAACTACTTCATGTTTCTCCCCTCCTTCCTACCCTTTTCTAATCTAAACACAACAATTAACCCCTTTTACCTATCATTCCCCTCCACTTATAATCCAAACAAAATAGAAATAGATCCCCTTCCCTCCCCTCCCCTCCCCTCCCCCTCTAATAACGAAAGAGACTGTTAATTTCATAGTATTGCACAATCAAGAATCCAAAAGTACCAACAAATAAATTAAATCAAATTGATAGAACCTTACAAGTAAAGAAGGGTCTATTCGACCCAATAGGTTCGACAAGGCAAGGCCAGACCACCCTCACCCAGTTGTGAACAGTGAGCTGATGCCAGAACTAGGGGTGGGCACAATAAACCTAAACTGCAATTCGAACCGCAAAACCAGTAAAACCAAACCGGTAACTGCGGTTAACCGAATTAATTTTTGCATAAAAGTGGTTTAGATTAACCAAACCGGTATGAGCGGTTTAGGTTTAGGTTTTGGATTTTCATTAAACGGTTAACTAGTTTTAACTAAATTAAAAAAAAAACCCTACTCATTGACTAGCTTTGTGCTGCTGCTGTGCGCCGCTGGAGAAAAAATGGGTAGAGTTATTTTTTTTATTTTGTAATTGTAATTTCAACTTTGAAGCGGGAAAAAGTGAAAAACCTAGGTCTCTATTATTTTTTAATTGTAATTTCAACTTTCAAGCAAGTAGCGTCGTACCGTGTATGCGTATCGGAATGCGAATTTATTAGCAATATGGTTGCATTTACTTCCATAAATGTTATTGTAAATTTCCAAGAAACCGGTTAAGCGTAAGCCGTATATTTAATGAGGTTAACCGTAAAAATTTCGGTTTGGTTTAAGTTTCTAGATTTTAAAAGTCGTTAACCGCATCTAAGTGGCGGTTTTGGTTTGGTTTAGGTTTCCAGATTTCAAAAGCGGTTAACCGCAAACCGCATATTGCGGTTTCGGTTTAAGTTTTCAAAATCTAAAATCCTCAAAAGCGGTTAACCTGTTATGCCCACCCTAGCCACGACCCACAATTTCAGGCGTATTCTTATTGATGAACACGCACACGCTGTTAAGAAGGAAGGTTACAGTAAGGTGAAAAATAATTTTCCACTGATTAGGGTTTTCTCTCCACCAAGCGACGGCGATAGCAACCGTCAAGAAGTGAGAGTTTCTTGCTTCCGGTAACGTGAAGCGGCGGGTTGTGTGGATTTAGACTCGGAGGTAGTCTTTGGTAGGGAGCAGTTTACCGCTGCTTGCTGGCTCCATTTTTGCTATGGTGAAAGCAGAAAGATTAGGGCCTGTTTCTTGAACCACAAGTAACCATGGAAACGAAGTTTGAAGTTGAATTTGGAAAGATGAAACTGACAGAAGAAGAAGAGGAGGTGCTGGAGATTAATGAAGAGGTTAGCGTGGACAAGAAAGAAGAAATTGCTTTGAGTCTGGTGGGCCATCTTTTGACCCATCAAAACTTTAACCCTAGGGTCATGAAGAGTGTTCTGAAGAATGTCTGGCAATCAGCCAAGGGTCTGGTGGTTCGTGAACTTGCTGATAATTTGTTTCTCTTTCAATTCTTTTCGATGGAGGACAAGAAATATGTGATGAATGAAGGACCGTGGAATTTTGACGGGAAATTATTGTTGGTTAGGGAGTGGAGCGGAATGGAACAGTACTCTGAGATAGAATTCAGCACAACAAGGTTTTGGGTGAAGGCGTACGATGTGCCGGCGGTGAGACAGACACAGACGTTTGCAAAAATTCTAGGTAACAAAGTTGGCGAGTAAGTGGATTGTGAGGAAGAGACTATGTTCGGTGCTGACAAAGCTCTTTGCTTTAGGGCCGATGTGGACGTAACGAAACCCCTCAGGCTTTGGATCATGGTAAAGATTGATGGGAGATCAATATGGATAAAATTCAAATACCTGAAACTACCGGAATTTGCTATGGGTGTGGTATGGTGGGACATGTGCTGAAAGAATATGAGAAAGTGGATCCAAATACCCTAGCTGAAGAACTCCAATATGGGGTGTGGATGAAAGCTTCCCCACTGAAATCACGACGACGGGGGGCGGAGACAGAGATACAAGAAGATAAAAAATTGTTCTTGGCTTTCCGAGGAAAGACAACCCAGCCACGAGCCAAATAGGGGCTGTCCTTTAACGGGGGAGGAGGTATAGAAGGGGAGCAGGGGGGTGGGACACAAAAGGACGGGGTGGATGCCATGGATGTGGTGAATGAGGTCTTTAAGCGCAAGTTTGCAGGAGGGGAGGACATTGTGACGGGGAAGTACCAAGCAGTTGAGGGGCAAAGGGTCGGTAAAAACATTCAGGAGGAGGGTGCGGAGCATCCCCGCCATCATCAATGAGTATCTTATGTCTCAACTGTCAAGGGTTGGGGGATCCCTTGGCAGTGAAGGAGCTTCGATCGCTTATTCGAAGGAAAACCCCTGATGTGGTCTTTCTATCGGAAATCAAGAAGAGGGATGTGGAGATGGAGAAGATCGTGAAGAAGTTGGGACACTATATGGTGTTTATGTGAGCAGTATAGGTCGGTCAGGTGGACTAACGCTGCTATGGAAGAAGGAAATCTTGGTATCCATGTGTTCTTATTCACAACACCATATTGATACGAGGATAGAGGGATGGGGAACAGACCAAGAATGGCGATTTACAGGCATATATAGTTGGTGTGAGGGGGTGAACAAGATAAAGACATGTGATATGGTGCGAGACCTACATGACCATAGCAACCTCCCCTGGCTAATTGGAAGGGATTTGAATGAGATTTTTTATAATTTTGAAAAGAAAGGAGGAGCAACAAAAAATCAACAGATTTTAGATAATTTTTATAAAACATTCGAGGACTGTGGACTATATGACTTAGGGTTTGTGGGATATGAGTTTATATGGGAAAATAGGAGAGATAAGGGAGAAATTGTTGAGGAGCGCCTGGACAGATTTGCTGCATTAACAGACTGGTCATTATTATTCCCAGACGCGGAGTTCACCATCTAAATGAAAAAATCTCAGATCACTTGCCTATCATGTTATCCCTGAAAAAACGACATCGACGACTTGTGGAAGGCTGCCGACCATTCAGGTTTGAAAACATGTGGGTGCAGGAAGAGAGTTGTCGAGCAGTGGTGGAGCAGGCATGGCATAGAAACAGGGACGAAGACTGATGGGAAAATCTGA
This sequence comes from Portulaca oleracea, assembly GCA_029582165.1. NCBI lineage: Eukaryota > Viridiplantae > Streptophyta > Magnoliopsida > Caryophyllales > Portulacaceae > Portulaca > Portulaca oleracea. The sequence continues at coordinate 14,529,844 of CM055887.1, forward strand.
AAGGAAAAATCGAAGCTGTCATAGATGCTTTGCGGATTTGGAGCAAGGAAGCGATAGGGAATGTAGGCAGGAAAATTAAGAGGATGGAAAGAGAAATCAAGGGAGAACGTGATATTGCAAAACGCAGGCAGATGATAGGAGCAATTAGGCAGCTTAGAAATAAGGAAGAGATTATGTGGGCTCAGAGAGCAAAAACAGATTTTATGAAGCATGGGGATGCAAATACTAGATGGTTTCACTCACGGGCCACAATGAGACATAAGACAAATCACATAGAGAAGCTCAGATGTCAAGATGGGAATTGGGCTGAGTCTAATGAACATATTGAAAAAGAGATTGTCAATTTCTACTCAACACTGTTTATTGAGGAGGGATCGGAGCATTGGGAGGAGGTGATGGAGACTGTGGATAGGCGGGTCTCTGAAGAAATGAGGGAAGCGCTGGGAGCGCCTTACTCTACAGAGGAAATCAGGGCCGTGGTATTCTCGATGCATCCCAACAAAGCCCCCAGGCCAGACGGTCTGAACCCATTATTTTTCCAAAAATTCTGGGATGTAGTTGCAGATGATGTATGCAAGGTGGTCCGTAACATCCTTAGGGGAGATCAAATGCCAGATGGGCTGAACCATACGCATGTGGTGCTAATTCCGAAGATGACAAAACCGACGAGCATCACGGAGTACAGTCCAATTAGTCTTTGCAACGTGGTTTACAAGGTGGAGACAAAGATGTTGACAGCTAGAATCAAACCCTTCTTGCACCAAATAATATCTGAGGCGCAGAGTGCTTTTACTCTAGGTAGGCTCATAACTGACAACATTCTAATATCATATGAGATTTTTCATTCGATGCACAATAGCTATAGCGCAAAGGGGTCCATGGCAATAAAGCTTGACATGATGAAAGCATATGATCGAGTAGAGTGGCTGTTCTTAAGAAGGATGCTCATTAAGCTGGGTTTTATGGAGTCTTGGGTGGGAGTAGTAATGAATTGTGTTGAGACAACAACATTCTCATTTATGGTTAATGGGAGGCCGAGGGGTTTTATTAGACCAAGTCGTGGTCTAAGACAAGGGGACCCAATATCCCCCTATCTTTTCTTATTTGTGGCGGAAGGGTTGGTGGGTCTACTCAGGAAGGCAGAAAGGACTGGGATAATACAAGGTCATCGTGTGTGCAGTTCGGCCCCGAGCGTCTCGCATTTGCTATTCGCCGATGATTCAAGTTTTCTTCTGTAGAGTATCAAGGGAGGAAGCCGAATCATTCAAGGAAATCTTGGAAATATATGAGAGATCCTCGGGACAAAAGGTAAACTTGCAAAAGTCTAGTGGTTTGCTAGAGGTATCCCCGAGCAAGTCAGGAGCGAGGTCACAACTACGTTGGGCATCAAGGAGGTTCTAGCACAAGAAAAATATTTGGGCTTGCCGGCATACGTTGGTAGAGCGAAGAAAAAAGCATTCTTGTCAATCAAGGATAGAGTGGGGAAGAGATTAGCTGGGTGGATGGACAGATTGGTGTCTTGGGCGGGGAGGGAAGTGCTCGTAAAAGCTGTGGCTCAAGCAATCCCAACCTATGCGATGAGTGTATTTAAATTACCCAAGAACCTTTGCGACTCGATCCAGACTATCATTAATAATTTTTGGTGGGGGCACGATGAGAAGAAGCGGAAGATACATTGGGTAAGCAAAATGAAGCTGAGGAAGAGGGTGGGATGGGGTTTAGAGATATGGAAGCCTTCAACGACGCCCTTCTCGCGAAACAAGTGTGGAGACTGGTGCACAACGGGGACTCCTTGCTGTACAAAATCCTTGAGGCGATATACTTTAGAGGCACAGACATATTGAAGGCTCCCTTGGGAACGAGACAAAATTTGACATGGAGAAGTATATGGGGTACTAGGAGATTAATAGAATAGGGCTCGAGGTGGATAGTGGGAAACGGGAAAAAATCAAAATTTGGAAGGATAGATGGATTGCTCGACCTCACTCATTCAGGCCAGTTACCACGGGGCCAGAAACGGAGCAAAATACCTTAGTCTCGTCTCTGATTGATAAGGATTCTGGGAAATGGGATGAGAACCGGGTGAGAGAATGCTTTTTACCGTGTGACCTTGAGTGCATTTTGGATATCCCGCTGTGTACCTTCTGGCCAGATGGCGTGCTATCCTGACATTACACAACAAGCGGGAAATACACAGTGAAATCCGACTATCATGTGGCAAGGATGATGCGAAACTCGAGCCAGCCTGGAAGACCTATTCTCAACCAAAGAAAATGTAGAAAAAAAAAGAAAATCTTTGTACATCATACTTAAGTGGTGGGGCTCCTTTTTTGTTTCACAAAATAGACTCTTCCACTTCTATATACTATATACACTTTACTCGATTGGTTAAATAGTATCTCTCTCCAAGTCCCCATCAACTCCGACTGATAAAGAAGTGTGGAAAATTCTTTTGAGTCTAGAGGTGCCGCCATGGGTGAAGTCCTTTGGCTGGAGGGCAATGACAAATGCATTAGGGACTAGAATGAACGTGGCTGGAAGGATGCCTATCCCGACAATGTCCTGTGAAATTTGCGGGGCACCGGTAGAAGAAGTACTGCATACAATATTCAAGTGCCCTTTTGCGACCGAGATTTGGGAATACAACAAATTTCCCAAAAGCTTGTGGGAAGGAAATTTTTACACAATGAAGGAGTGTTTTGCTCATGTGGCCGAGAGACTAGACAAGCTCCAGCTAGGGAATTTCATGGCGATTATGTGGAGTGTGTGGAACAGACGGAACAGGTTCATTTATGACAAGGAGAAGTGCAATCTTACGGAGGTGGCGAAGCGTGCTGTGGCTATGGTTGAAGCATACAGAGAGACCCAGCAGAACCAACAAGTTGTTAGACCTCCAAGCTTGAGAACGAGTTGGATACCACCTGATTCGGGCGTAATCAAGGTGAACTTTGACGGGGTCGTGTTGGAACGGAAGGCTACTGTTGGAGTTTTGTGGCCCGAAACAGCACTAGGTCAGTGGAATTAGCGGGAGTAGAACAAGGAAGAGGATACAAAAATCCACAACTGGAAGAAATCAGAGCTTGTATGATGGCGGTAGAAGAAGTTAAGAAGCATGGATACAAGCGGGTGATTATGGAAGGGGACTCACTGTCCACTATTCAACGTCTCCGCAATAGGACTTTAGATAATAGTGTTGAGTCTTTGTTTTTGAATCAAGTATTAGTTAATTGTAATGGTTTTGAGTTTATTAGCTTTAGCCATGTAAGGCGGGGAGGGAACAAAGTAGCACATGAAATGGCCCATATACATCCTTCGGAAGCTCGAAGGAAAATTTGGGTGAGTATGGTTCCAGGCCTAATCAATGACCTGGCCGCTGAGGACATGTGTATTTTTCTGAATGATACAGTAGCATAGTCCGCTCCGCTTTCTTTGGCTCTCAAAAAAAAAAAAAAAACGAAGGAAGGTTATAGTGGAGAGACCAAGAGACTGAGAGAGCCAGAGTGGAGATATTGGCCCAGGGACTGGGCATTGGCAAAAATGAGTATAACCGGTGGTCAAAGTATTCTAAAACAAAAATGAAATAAAAATATAACAAATATAAAACATCAATGGTTGGTATTAAATCGGGCATAAAATGAAGGGCGCAGATTGTGTTGGTTGGCGAAAATCACGGTCAGCAGAGAATAGATGTGGGCACTAACAACGAACAAGATGATAGCAGTTGTCTCATCTTCTTCTTCCTCATCTCCTTTTACGTCCATGGCGATGGCGATGGCGATGTCCTGATCGGATCCGATCGGCAGTGGGTGGTTGGATATCTGGGTTTGGAATAAAGATGGAATCAAGCATCCTGGAAGTGATAGGGTCAGATCTAATCGGGGTAATGTCCCCGGTATCAATCTGTATGGTTTTAGTGGTGCTTCTAGTCTACACACTGTCCCCTCCTCCTTCTCTGACCTCCATTTCTCCACCACCTTCCCCCATCGTCACTGCAGCCAACCTCGTCTACTCCGAGAACCCCTCCGACTCCCCCACCCAGAAGCTGGAAGGTGCCTTCCTAAACGCCGCCGTTTTCATCCTCCTCATAGCCGCCGTCACCTTCCTCCTTGTCCTCCTCTACTACTACAACTTCACCTCATTCCTCAAAAACTACATGCGCTTCTCTGCCTTCCTCATCCTGGCCACCATGGGAGGTGCCATCTTCCTCTCTCTCATCCGCCATTTCTCTCTCCCTCTCGACGCCCCCACTTTCATCCTTTCCCTCCTCAACTTCTCCGCTCTCGGGGTCGTCTCTGTCTTCGGCAAAGGGGTCCCCATAATTGTCACCCAGTCTTACACCGTTGCCTTGGGGATCATCACCGCCGCTTGGTTCACCCAACTCCCTGAATGGACCACCTGGGTCTTGCTCGTTGCCTTGGCCCTCTATGATTTGGTTGCTGTTTTGGCCCCCGGCGGGCCCTTGAAGATTCTCGTCGAGTTGTCTCAGTCTAGGGATGATGATCTTCCGGCGTTGGTGTATGAGGCCAGGCCAACTGTTCCAGCGGGGCGGAATAGGAGAGGGGGTTTGGGGATGCTGGTTGGCGGCGTTTCTGACAACTCCTCTGTCGAGCTTCAGAATCTGTCCAGAAATAGGGACGGTAATGCCGAGGTGGGTGATGCTCAGATTGTTCGTATTGAGGAAATTGATGAGATGGGCAGAGGAGAAACATCCCCATTGGTGCCAAATTCAAGAGAGAGGGATGAAATGGGTAGAGAGGAAACATCGCCACTGGTGCCAAATTCCAATTTGAGGGAGATTGAGATGGAGATGGAGATCAATGCGGTGGAGGAAGAAGAGAGGTCGACACGAGCTGAGATGCTGGAAAGCGGACGAGGAGGAGGAGGAGGAGAGATAGATGAAGAAGAAGAAGACAACGGCATGAGTAGAGGTATCAAGCTGGGACTTGGGGATTTCGTGTTCTATAGCGTGCTTGTGGGTAGAGCAGCAATGTATGATCTCATGACTGTGTATGCTTGCTACCTTGCCATTATATCTGGCCTTGCTTGCACCCTCATTTTGCTCTCAGTCTTCCGTCGTGCTTTGCCTGCATTGCCTATCTCCATAGCTCTAGGGGTTGTTTTTTACTTCTTGACTCGATTGCTGATGGAGCCCTTTGTTGTCCAGACATCAACTAGTTTATTGATGTTCTGAGCTCTCAACCTCATTGCCTCTCATTCTTAATCAACGGAGCCTCATTCTTAGAACAGTTACTTGCTAGATAATGTCTGCTTGTAGAGTTTATTTCTTCAACACATCATCTCATGTAGACACTGATGGATGACATATTATACATATGCAAAGAAAATGAAAGCACTTGTGTATAAAAATTTCAAAGGTGTGAAAAAATCAAGCATAAAGTTGAAGTGTTGCAATTCCCCTTGAATGTTTGCCGGCTGGAAACATTGGAGTTCTCTTGTGCATTTTTTTTGGCTTCAAGATTGTCTGGTTTTGCTCTTGGTTCCAGTGCATAATGCCATGATCAGAATTAGAAGAGCTGGAGAGAAAATATACTTTGTCTCTCTATTGAAGCATTTCCCCTTCATAGAGGTATCCATTCTCCAAAATGCTGACCTACTGAATGATAGTACTCACTATGTTGGAATGCTTAAATCAGGCCTAATTTTTTTTCCAAGCTGTTGTATGCTTGAACGGGAGCTTACACGCAACGATTGAGTTGTTGCCACGTGATCACTGGTTTTGAGTATGGAAAACAACCTTTCGCATAAACGCAACGTAAGATTTGCTTACATTACAACTTTGTGGTGGGATCCTTTCTCGGACCTCATTTGCAGGAACGCTTTGTGCACTGTGGACTGTCCTTTCAAGCTGTTGTAAATGCTTATAATGTTAGGAAAGTTGCCCCTTTAATGAGACCTGAGCATTTTGACTATGTTCCCCGGGCTTGATCATTCGTGAGAGATTGTTGTTTATGGAACAACGGAACTCTTCATGCTTCAATTTTGTTAAATGAGCAATGGGTCAGTCACTCAGTCACACATTGAATGTTGATGCGTGACATGAATCGAGCAAAAATTTCAATGCTATTGGGAATTTCGGGACAATCTATCTCGACTCCATGATTTGATATCCCATGGTTCTTCAAACCCTGAATGATCAATGCTTCACCTGATGAAACATTAGGGGGCCTTGCAATAGATAATTGGGCCCTCCTTGAATACCAATGGCCATAAGATAGCGGATGGTATCGCCCAAAAAAGAGGCCCAAAATTTCAAAATGACAGCATTAGTGGGCGTAACTAAATCCATTTGACACGCAGGAAGTATAATAATAAGTGGATTAACAAACAACCTAATCAGACCTTGCTGAATTAATGATGATTGTGTGATTGCTGATGTCTATCTTTGTCATTGCATTCTTATTTGAAAAGCAAATAAACATACTACATGAAGTGTTTTCCAATGCAAACAAACAGATCTTGGAATGGAGGTTAAGTTATTCAAAACTTAGAAGTGTATGATCCACAATATTCAAATATTTTGCTAAAAAGCCATGGCATTACTTGCTAAATATATATAGTCATCATATCACACAGAGTGTATCCAAGCCACAAAGTGTAGACTATATAGCATATATCCTTCTCCTCTGCCTGTTATTAAAAAAAACCTTGCCATGGGTGAACCTCAAAATGTCAACTTCCCATATTTCCCTTTCCCTCCACCCCATTCTTACCCATTCCCACCACACACACCACCGCCCTTTCATCCCGTAAGCCCGCCTCCTCCATGGCCGCATCCTGTTGCTCCACCCACACCAAAGCCAAAACCACCACCGCCTTCCAATCCTCCTCCATCACCTGTGCCAAAACCACCTCCACATCCAGTGTCTCCTCCAACTCCAGCTTCAAAGCCACCATCACTGCCGCCAAAACCAACCCCAACCCCTCGACCGCCACCTCCTCCATACCATCCAGTTTTACCACCACCAACACCTTCTCCCTCTCCTGGGCACCATACGACTGTCATTGTGGTTGTGTTCGTCTCCCTTGGTGGTCTTTTCTTTCTAGCGTTCCTTGCTGCTTGCTTCATCAAGAGGAGAAAGAGGAAGATGATCCAAGAAACTGATGATTTTGAGGTTGATGGACGGGTGAAAGTTCATGAAACCTTTGTTCTGGGACCACATGGTGAGCAAGCTATGCTTGTTACCCTGGAAGAGGACATCCATACCCATGAAACCATTAAAAAGAGTGAGATTGTGGATGAAACTTTCCATGCTACATCTGAACACCATCTTCATCCTCATTCTATTGGCGCCACATCATCTACTATGGGCATTGGGCATCATGACCATCACATTCAACGTAACAGCTAAGAGCTATTAAAAAGAAACGAGTTCATCTTACAACAAAGATCCCTTGTGCTTCAACCAAGAAAAGACATTTATCTTATTCCTTATTTATTTTAATTTGCTGTTTGTATCAGGAAGTATAATTTTTCCTAAATACAATATGCTAAACATATTTGGAAATATGATCTTCCTGACAGTTTGCTTTGAACTCTTCAATGAAATAAAGGACACACCAGCTTCTTTTTAACGTTTGACTTTTTGTTGTCAAGCACAGCATTGTATTTTTCTTTTGGTGGAGAAGGGCCAAGGCATTAAAAGAAAATTTCATAGCATACTAACGTTCATAGGCCAGTAGGCCTAGTACAATCTGCATTAAAAGCTTCATAAACCTCCGTAGGAGGTGTGTCAAAGTATACCATTCCGCCTAATATCTGACCCATATGTTTCGATAATTAGTTAGTCCTCTGGAGAAAAATTCCGCTTCCTGTTGTAAAGCCTTGCTGATTAGTATGGTTCTTTCCACTAGAAACAAGTATCTGTTATCAAGAATCTCTGTAGGGGTGTTGAATTGCCCAGTGATACCAGATGGTTAGCAAGAAAATGGTGTCCCACACTTGATCCATTTTGCCAACCTGAATGTTAAGGTCCCGTTCTTTTGCAAAGTAAGTATGATCCTACTTACTTATTTTTACTAGCCTAACCTATTTTATTTACTTACTCAATTCTACACTATTTTATTTACTTTCCCTACATCTTACCTTCCAAAACTACAGACCCTTACACTACACAATCTACTACCTTCCAAAAGATCAGGCCCTTAAAATACCTTTAGCTATTTAGCTATTTCACAAAGTTAGTTCGTTCGCTAGTTAAACAAACTGCTGTTAACTAATTGTAACCTTTCTTTTCTTTAGCTTGTGTATGTGGAGCGTATCGGGACTTAGGGTCTACACAAATTCAAGTGGATGATGGAAATCTACCCATTAAACTCATACAAGCAACAACTATTTTAGGATTTTGGGGTTTTGTGGATGAACAAGAACTAAAACAAGAATTGAAAGGATATGAACAATTCTAAAGAGTAAACACTCACCAAATTGAACTAAGATGTTCAAGAACTTGCAAAGGATCTCCCACAAGCAAAGCACCATGAAACATCCAAGAATTCTCACCAAAGAGAGGAGGAAGAACACCCGATCACTAAGAAAGAGAAATCAACAAGCAGTTCCACAAAAATATTAGCTTTCACTGAATTAGGGTTTGAAAACCCTTAATTACAATCTTCCAAGTGGAGAGGATTTTGTTACTAAAACTTATATGCTTCAAAAACTAACTCTAATGGGGGGGGGGGGTTACATGTCTAAATATAAGGGAGGGGATACAAAGGGGATTACACAAAAAGGAGGGAAACAAAAGAGGGAAAGTCGGGCTTAAAACTAGACATTCCCAGAATCATCGAGGGTGCGACACAAAATGTCACGGGCGTGACTGGCTGCGGGAATCAGAACCAAAAATGTTAATGGGGAGGGTCACGGGTGTTACCTTGAGGGTCGTGGGCGTGACCATTGGTTGGTTGCAGCTGTGACTCATGAGGTCACGGGCGTGACTCTGGGCGATTCATGAACAAAGTCATCTCCTTGTCACCGTGTCACGACCGCGACGAAGAGCGTTACCGGCGCGATGCTATATGTCACTAGCATGACTCAATCCTCTAACAATATGGCATCCGACCGGGGGAAGGGGAGGGAACGTCACGGGCGCGATCATGCTTGTCACGGCCATGACCTGGGTTGTCACGGGCGTGACTGCGTGCTAGACAATTTTTCTACCGAGTTTGGAACGTGCATAACTTCTTCATATGAACTCTGATTTGGCCCCGTAGGATATTGAAGGATTTATGGTGTAAAGAGTATAACATGTCTTTTCTTTGCCAAATTTCATCCAACTTTCTTCTTTTCCTTTGGGTGATCTTCCAACCCGACCCATGCTTGACGTGAATGATCATTATGATCCTAGATACCCAAAAGGACCCAAAATATCCATGGTGCTCCCTCCATGGTATGGAAATACCCAAAATACCTTTGTGGTTGATGTTGACCATTTGGAGCCCAAAGAAGTCAAGTTTGACTTTGTTGCCTTATTTATGCCGAAGGACTCTTGAAGTCCTTTAGAAGACCTGAGAGGGATCCTGTTGAGGATCTAAAACCATGACCTATGGTGGGGTCTTCCTTGAAATGAACACCACCCCCAACGGTGGCCCAAAAGGCCCTCCAAGTACCTAGATTCACCTTTAAATGAATCATGGAGGCGGGTTTAAATCGTGGAGAGAGGAGGATGGCCTTAAGAAAATCGATAACCATAAGAAAACCACCAGTGACCATAGGAGGATCGAAATTGGGTTGACTACCGTATGCTTTAGTATGCTTATATATAGAGGCTTTCTCTTGTACTCTATTTGTTCATTAAATACATGAGTAACAAATTCTCATTCATTCCGACACATTAACCATTTCTCTGCTGATTTCTTTGACTTTCTCTTGTTTGAATCTTAACCATTTCATGATATCAGAGCAGGTTCTTACATCACAATTTCATGTTGGAGCAGTTGTCCTACATCCCACTGATCCACTTTTCATTCACTCCTGACCATCCAGGTCAATCTCTTGTTGTTGAGCCCTTCAATGGGATCGATTTTGAGAACTGGACAAGATCAACCACTATTTCCCTTTTTACTAAGAACAAACTTGTGTTTATTAATGGTTCTTACACCCTGCCTACTGATAATTATCCTTTGTATCCCTATTGGAGAAGATGCAAAGACATGGTATCTCATGACTCTTTAACTCTCTTCACAAGAACATTCATGACAATGTTCTTTATTGTAAACTTCTAATGTTCTATGGAAAGAGTTGGTGGAAAGTTATGGCCAATCAACAAGGCCAAGTTATTCCAAGTTCAACAAGAACTCAATGGTCTGGCTCAAGGAGACCTTGACATTGCTGATATTTCGACAAATCAAAGAAAATATGGGGTGAAATCTCTATGGTGGCCAATTTCTCACATTACACATATGGAAAATGCACATATCAAGAAAATACCAACCTTGCTTTACAATGATATTTTAAGACTAGAAAGTCCTTCAATTCTTGATAGGACTGAATGAAGGTTACACTGGAATTCAAGGTAACATTCTTATTATGATTTCTTTTCCTTCTTCGGGGAAGTTTATGCTATGTTGTAGGAAGAAGAATGTCAAAGACACAACAAATGCACCTCAAATTTTCTGACCGAGTGCTTCCTTTCATACTTCTTCTACATCTCACAATTATCAAAACAGAGAAGAGTCCAAGAAACCTTTATTCTGTAATCATCGCAAAACGAATGGTCACACCATTGAAAAATGCTATAAACTACATGGCTATCCCATTAGAAATGAAAATGCCGGTGGCAATCCTAGTTCTAATGGGCACAGAAATGACTAGGGGGGGGGGGAGATTTGCTAACAATGTTCATAGTACTCAAGAAGATGATTTTGCCAATTCTTTGCCACAACACTAGCTTCCAGTCAAGTTTCAATACTCCAAACTTTGCTCTTCCTTATCTAACCCATGAGCAGAGTCAACAAATGGTCCTTCTAAGCCAACTTATGATGCATTTTTTACAATATAGATTGATCTATATGATATATGGATGACCCCAAAGATCATACAAAAGGCATAGGATGCATTTTGAATCAAAAAATGGCCTAAAGAACTCGATATATAATAAGTTTGCTTCTGTTTGGATACCAAGATTAATAATAATATAGTCACTTCAATGTCAACCCAAATGATCTGGTCCCCTCCTAGTTTCTCTTGAGTGAGGAAATTGAGTTCCTCATCCCGCTCTAAGAATATTGGATCAAATCTTGGGCCAATGACATTCAGTTACTCACCAAGTATACTAGGGCTTTCCATTTCAGGCCACCCTCAGTCTCCATGGTCTCCTAGGCCACCCCGAGACCGTTTGAGGGTAAGGAATGGGTTGACAACGAAAATAATAACTCCCCGAATCAAACTCGGGCCCCTATTTTTCCATCCAAGGCTCGGGTCACGTCGGAAAAAGGTCGGAAGGAGGCAAGAAGGATGGAGAAGTGGCTAAGGGTGAAGGAATTCAAGTTTTTGGCTGAACAAGGCCAACACGGGTTGTGTCTTCCTGACTATGGACTGTGTTAGTCTCTAAAGAGTTGATCTGTCAATTTTTGACTCAACATGTATCGTGTTGTTGCCCAGAAACTTGGGAAAACATCTCGAGGGTCAACACGGACCGTGTTACATTGCCACGGTATGTGGCAACACCCTGATTCCATGTCTACATTTTTTTCAGGCCTTCTTTTATTTTGTTTCTTCCCCACTCTCATATATATATGTTTTGTAAGCAATAAAACAGTAACATGTTCTTGTAAATGAACTTCTAAGGTATTTTCAGACCCAATTCTCTCAAATCTCTTCTTCTTTATCCGTGCTTGCTTGTGATGGTGGATTAGAGTGCTCCCTTTAAGCCTTATTTTGTGGTTCTCTTCGTCAAACTTGGTGAGGGTTTCCATGGGGTCTCTTTGGATGTTGTTGGCCATGCCTTTATGCATATATTGAACTCTTAGTTCAATCTTGGTGAGTATCTTTAGAGATTGAACATATCATTTAAGCTTTTGTGTTGATTTTGCACATTTGAGTCTAGATCTATCTCCACCTAGGGTTTGGTTGTGTTCTGTGAGTTCTACATTTGAGTCATTGTTGGATGAGTTTGTTGTTCCTTGCGCTGATTTTTTTGCATTCTTTGAGTTCCAATTACTCATGGATCACCAAATGATATCTATATGAGGTGAATACCAATAAAGTAGTTTCAGTAGGAGAGACAACATCCAAACTTAAACCTTCCTAAACCAATGAGAAATAGTCCCATGTAGGAAGCTAACTAAAGCAACAATAAAGAAACATAAGATGGGATATGGATACCTCTAAATTAATGGAAATCCCACCTAGGTAAACTTAGGTCTTCAAGCTTGAATGTCTAAAGAAGATTCACCAACACCCAGCCAAGAACAAGTCTTCAATCACCCTGAATAACATAAAGAAAACACCAATTATTCTCTAAAGGTTGGAATCAAAGCACCACCATATAAATCATGATAAAGCTTAATGTTTTTGAAAGGGTTTTCAAATACCCAACTGGTTTCATTTCATCGCGGTAGTTGAGTTATTTCCTCTCCATAAGCCTCTCTCTCTATATATAGGAAATAAGGCCCTATGGTTAGGGTAATAACCTTAGGAAGGATACTAGACAATTAAGGGTAATAAGCATCCATTACAAAGATGATTAAGGGTTGGGCATTGCTCCCTATTGCACAATTGTCCAGTAGAAAATAAACAAAAGACTATGATTTGGGGCTTGGGAAGGGATAACTACATGAGGGACCACTTGACTAACAATGTAATAAACTTTGTACATATCATAACCAAAATGATATATAAAAAGTGCCCTATAGGCATATAAGGGTTGGTGATAATTATCAAATTTGTCATCAAATGTGAGCTCCAATCCTTGAATGAGTCAATGTTAGTCAAAGTCAACCCCAAGAAATGACTAAAGTATCCTTCGCCTAAAATATCCGGTTTTTGCCTCCAAAATTGCCATCTAAGTTTGATTAACTTAGACTCATCTTGATTATTGGACTCCTAAGCTGCTTATTCCATGAAATACAGATCAGAACACCCTTATTGGAAAAGAGTTTCCCTCAACTTTTGGGGTTTGCAACTTAGCACAAATCCCATGCAAAAACAACTCAAATAACTCCATCAGTCGAAGTCAGGTGTCAGTCATCAACCCATCCTCCTTGAACATGCAATAGTTCTTGAAGGAGATAATTGCCAATTCATACGGTGTCTTTTCAGCAGCTTGAATGGAGTTCTTATTCAAACTTGAGATAAGAAACTTTAAGAACATGCCCCTAAAGGCTAACATGAAAACCGACTTAACTATCATCCATCGCACCAAATCCAATAGAGTCTGATTCCTCCTTTTCGGACACAAAATCAGCCATAGTGTTCTAGGAGGAGAGAGTTGTGAAATAATTCCACAATCTCCTAGATGATCAACGAATTCTTGGCTTAAATATTCCGCATGTCATTCCAATCGAAGAGCTTTTATTGCCCTACCAAGATGATTCTTGTACTTTATTCTAGAATTCTCCAACCTTTAAAGCATTCAGATTTATGAATCCACTCGGATTGCCAGTAGAAGAGATGAAGTAATTATACCCACGTTTTGTATTAATGCTCATAAGCTCACAAACATCCAAATGTATGAGTCCTATTAGATCACTACTACGTTCACCAGTTCTAGTAAAAGGTGAATTGGTAAAAACTATCAATCATGCTTCGCAAACATCCAATGATTCGAAGTTAAAACTATTCATAAACCTAGCAGTGTGCAGCTTTTGGATGCATTTGATATGACCCATTTGGCAAGGCCATAGGTAGGTTTGGTTTTAGTCAGAAATTTACCTCTTTTGTATTTGATGTGATGAACTTGTTAATCTAAATCTAATACATACTAGCCATTCAACCAAATGCCAATACCATAAGTGATTCCATCCTTAGAATATCAAAGCAACCATTTGCAATTGCGAAGGAATAACCATCCTTTTCCAATATAGATACGAAAATTATATTTTGGGTTCAGATGAGTATTTAGTTTTAGTAAATCCTGGAAGGTAAAGATAAACTATATGCTCCTATACATACTGCAACAACTCTTTACCCATTTCCCGTGCGCAAGTTCACATCATCCTTGTTGACTTGCCTACTTCTATTTAGACCCTGCAGATTTCCACAAATGTAAGTTTCACAACCAGTACTCATAAAGCAGTGATAGTACGGTTGATTGCAATCACATTCGTACCTGGTTCGGAAACCACATTTCATGACTCTCAGTCTTCCAGATACTTAGGGCATATCCTCTTCCTGTGACCCTTGACTCGAGCAACAACTTTACCCTTGCCTTATCGATCAAACCAGACTTTTCTTGTCTTTGGCATGTGAAGCTTTTTCCCTTTGTGACCATCTAGACATCCTCGATAGCCCTGGAGGCTGCCATTATGTCTCTTTCAATTGAAACGAGCATATCATGCAAGTTCATCAAGCTCATCCCATGCAATTGCTGGATGTAGTTCATCCTAAAAGAATGAAACCCGTCATGTAACGAGCACAAGATGATGTCAATAGCAGAATCATTGTCATAAGGGAAACTCACCCAATTGAAGTTGTTGGAGAGACTAATCATCTTCAACACATGAGGCCCCATGGGCTTACCAAGCTCCAATTGAGATTCGTAGATCTAGCGTTGAGTTCCATACCTCTTAATTCTTGTCTGTTTCAGAAATATGCCTTCCAATTGAGGGAGATATCAAAACTCGTCTGAACCCAAAATAATTTTTGGAGATAAGAGGACTTGTGTGCCAACGTCAAAGATGCCACTTGGAGATCATCATCCACATGACACTTCCATTTGGCTTTCACAATGTCTGAGGCATAATATCAGGTGGTTCTCCTCTTGCCTTCTCAAGAACATAATCTTTCTTTTCGTTGTTGAGAACATTTCTTAAGTGTTGATGCCAAGTCAAATAATTAAGACCAACAAGCATCTCCTTCTTAAGAAGATAACAAAAGTATGTGATGGAAGAGATGATAGACATATTGAATTCTACACATAACAAACAATTCATTTTTAAATTTTATTCATCACTAAGAAATTAAACTATTTAATTTCAAATGAAAACACCATTTCAACTCTCAGTTTAGTGTTTCAATTTACCAAGATCCACAAGGCTTATGGGCTTAAGTAGACTTTGGTCTAACAAAACTTGATCCCATTTTCTTTTGGTAGACCATCTCATGGTCACTCATTGCCAATGACTCTTGGTGAGAGGATTTGTATCAAATACAAGGCCTTCATCCTTTGTTCTTATCCTAAAACTATTTTGACTACTAATATCAATTAACCTAACTCCCACCCAACTTACTAACGATCGATGAAATAACTCACTTTGGCGAGACTATCCATCATCTACATGGTGTTCATTACGGTGAACAATTAAATTTAAATTAACGAGAGTAGATTTCATTATCCTAATCATGTGATTCTAAGTGAACTCTTTGTGAAAAACATAATAGACATAATAAAACAACATGCTGTAAACAATTTAACGCATAATTAAAACAGCTAGTATGTCTATCTAGACTTCATTGTGCTATTCAACTAAAAGCCTTGACAGTCTTCAAGAACTCATTCTTGGACTTACAACTCCCTTGGACATGGCTCCTACTAGAATCGACATGTCTGTTGTTGTTGGACTCCCACTTGACTTAATATCTCCAATCACAAGATTTTACAAAGTGAACCTCTTTCGAAAGAGGTTTTACAAGAATTGAATTAAAACTGATAAAATTTAACTTTTATTCAAACCACAACTAGGGATGGCAATAAAACCCGTACCCGCGGGTATCCGCCTCAACCCGCCCCACAAAAAGTGGGTAAGGGTACAATTTTTTTAAAAAATACGGGTACGGGTACAGGGTAGTACTCGGTGGGTACCCGGCCCGACCCGCCCCGCAAATACTTTGAAATACTTTTTAAAAAAAATTAGTTAGCTTATTGTATGTTTAAGGCCAAACGTTTGAGGCTTTACCTAAAATTTGTGTGATTGTGTTTGGTTAAAAAAAAAAAAAACTTGGAACGCAGCATGTCCTCTTCATCCTCTATTGATGTAAAATTTGAAACAAATATTTTGAGCATTGAGTACAACATCCGACAAGATTTATCGAATGCTCAGAACAAAGAACATGTTGCTCGATTCTTGCCAGTTGCCACCACATATAGGCTGCCCGAATCAACAGCAGATCTTTATACGCGGGGCCAGAATCAACGATGGCGCGCGTAAATCCGCCGGAATCAACAGAAATCATATAGCCCCAAAAACTCGAAAAAGTGGTTAAATAACCCGAATACAACCCGGTAATTTGTGCATATGGGTATAAAATGGGTGGTAAAATTTAATCTTCATGTAAACCCGCATAGTACCCGTTGTACCCGCATACCCGGTGGATACGGGTAAGGGTACAAATATTTAGTACCCGCTAAATACGGGTAAGGGTAAGGGTAATGATTTTAAAGCGGTGCAGTGCAGTGCGGCTCTACCATACAGACCCCACCCATCATCATCCCTAACCACAACACACATACCGTATTTCACCTAACCAGACACACTGGTCGGTAAAACTGACTATCTATGGTCATACTAGAAGCACATGTGAACAAATAATTACGGTAATATTACAATAATTATATCAAATATAACATATGCTTAAATAACAAATTATAAAGACATATTATTGCAAATAACAACCAAAAGGAAATAAGGGCAAACAATTTACCTCAGTTTCCTAAAACAGTTTGCATGATCAACATACAAGATACTTAATTTCCAAAATCAAGTACTTCCATATTGAGGAGATTCTATATCTTCAGAAATTTTGTAAAGTTTCCAAAATTTCACAAATAATAAACCTTTATGTCAAAATATGATTCAGTAACAAAACAAATTTTGCAATTAATTTCTAAAATTAATTCCAATCTTGAATGCTTGATTTTGTTCGCACGGTTAGAGACACGATATGTGTGAGAGGTGACATAGTCCGTGTTTATGTCAAGTAGAGAATTAATTAATTTGAAAATCAACTGAATAAAATATCAAACGACCTCAAAACTCAAAGATATAAATTTTACATGCTAAAGAGTCACCCACTAACCAACTGCAATGTTTTTCCGAATTTTATCAAATTTACACAAATATAAAAAATTTAGATAAATAAACAGATATATTTCGCTGTTGGACTAGAAAATTAATGTAAGTAACCTAAAGATTTCAAAAATTCATGATAATGATTTTCCCCACTAGTAGTCACCCAACCGTGAATTTTCTAAGATTTTATCAAATTTACACAAATTTATAAAATTAAGAGAAATAAATAACTTTATTTTCTCTCAAACCTATAAAGTTAAATTAATAATCGAATTGGGAAAATTCATGACAATTAGAGTAGGTATAGAACAGTTCTAGACACTTCCTATAGTTTTCTAGAATTTTTTGTCATGCTTTGATATTTTATATTCATTTTTCTATCTATTTCTAGCAAATAGTCCAAATCAGAAATAAATTCAACAAAGTCCAATTTTGTGAATGTTAGTTATTCCACGTGTTGCCTGCTATTTAACAATCATAAAAAAAGATAAACCCCAGATTAATCAAACATATGACAACTCGATGCTAATTTTAACAATTTTTTATTTTTTGAGAAAAATTTTAACACTAAAAGTCGCATAATTAAGGCAATAATGAAATAAATGGCAATAAATCACGAAAGCTTAAAATAAATTTCCAGATTCATTAATTTTTTTTTTAGACGTCAAAACACAAACCACTATATTAACTCATTTAAAAAGGTACACATATCCTCATCTACCAGATCGTTGACAAAATCCGGCGCCATCCCTACCCATACCTTTCTTCCAGGTTCCCGAGGGCAGTAATGGGCAATCTCATGTGCTACCTTATTTTTCGAACGTAAGATATGTTTGAAGCTAACAAAATTGAAACTATTACATAAAGCAAAAACTTGTTTAACTAAAAATGAGTCAAAATTGTTCTCCCACTCTTGCTTCTGTAGTTGTTGTATCACCTTCAAAGAGTCTCCTTCCACAATCACCTTGTCATATCCCATCTTTCTCGCTTCCTCAAGTGCCATAATACAAGCTCTGAGTTCTTCCGTTTGAGGTCCTGCAAACTTGGGTCCCTGTTCCGTGCCTGCAAGTTCGACCTCACCGCGACTGTTGCAGATGACAAACCCCCCATGCATAGTGCTCATTGTTCGCTTTGCCTCCGTCAAAATTTATCTCGACTAGTCCCGCATCGGGGGGGGGGGGGGAGGGGACACCACCTCCCCTCCATCTTCTGCTGCTGTTTTACATTGGATCTCTCCATCGCTTTGCGGTAAGCGTCCACCATAGCCACTGCTCGGTTTGCCGCATCTCTGCCCGGCCTCTGTTCCGCTTCGTATATGAACTTCTTTCCTCTGTTCCATATGCACCACATCACCGCTACAAAGTCCCCCAGCTCGCTTCCAACCAGCTGCCCCGCTAACCACTCCATCTGGCCCATTATCGACGAGTGTCGCCTATCCCAAATCTCCTCCGTAAACTTGTTGTTTTCCCATATTTCTACTGCAAATGAGCATTGGAAATTGTGCGACTGGTTGTCTCTTCCACACTCCACAAATGGCGCACGACATGGGATAGCTTGACACTCTCCTCGCTAAGTTCTCTCCAACTGCTAACGCTTCCGCCATCGCTCTCCACCCAAAAACCCGAACCCGCGGCGGGATGTCCAAGTTCCACAGTAGCTTCCACGCCTTTTTGCTCCGATTTTCAGCCGTGGATGGGTTATTCAGATACTGCAATGTCCGGGCCACATGATATCCCGACTTAACTGAGTACTTGCCATTTGAGGTATAGTGCCACACCAAAATGTCTTAAGGCTAGTACATGCACAACGACATGCTCATAATTATTTCTACGTCACATGGCAAGCCCCACTCTTTCAACAACACCTCCTTCCAAACCCCCCGATCTTTGTCTATTAGATCTGCGACCACCACGTCTTCGTTGGTTATTGGGTGCTTCTTGATCAACTTGAACGTGTGTGGTCTCGGTATCCATCCATCGTCCCAAACTCTGATCTTTTCCCCGTTTCCTACGACCCACCGTGCACCGTGCATGATCAGCCGTCTTGCCCCCCAAAGACTTCTCCAGGTCAGATTGGGTCTCACCCCTAACTCGGCGTTCAATATGTCCTTCCCTTTGAAGTATCCGGCCTGTAGCAACTTATATAATAGAGATTCCAGGTTGTTGATTAACCTCCATACCTGCTTTGCTAGAAAAGCGTCGTTGAAAGCTTCCAAGTAACGAAAACCCATCCCCCCTTCATCCTAGGTAGTTGTCAATCTCTCCCTCCCGACCTCTTCGTTTCATCATGACCCCACTAGAAGTTTGTGATTATAGCTTGAATGGAAGTACACAGGTTCTTGGGTAATTTAAAAACACTCACCGCATAGGTTGGGATTGCTTGCGCTACCACTTTTAATAGATGCGAAAGCCCTCCTCTTTCCCCTAGCCATGGAAGCAGGTAGTCCTATATACTTTTCTTGCTCAAGGACTTCTTTGATGGCTAGTACTGATGTTATCTCCCTCCTTCGGTTCTCCGGAACTCCTCTAGCAAATACCACGCTTGATTTACTCAAGTTGACCTTTTGGCCCGACGCTGCCTCGTACGTGCCCAGTAACTCCTTGAAGACACTAGCCTCTTCCATTGTCACTTTGCAGAAGAAAAGAGAGTCATATGCGAATAGTAAGTGGGAAATGCTGGGAGCTTCAGAGCAAATACGGTGTCCATGTATTCTCCCCAACCCTTCGGCTTGCTTCAATAGTGTAGAAGAAAAGAGAGTCATATCTTTCTTAAAGTCTCAATTTTTAGGTATAGTTTTTAATCTAGCAATTCAATACACGTATATAATTAATTGTGTGTGTGTCAATATATATATATATATATATATATATATATATATATATATATATATATATATATATACACACACACACACACATATATATGTATATGTTCGCATGTGCATGTGTGCGCGCGCGCGCGCGCGTGTGTGTATATATATATATATATAGACACACACACACATACTCACGCGCACACACGCACATGCAAACATATACATATATATGTGTGTGGGGGTGTGCATATATATATATATATATATATATATATATATATTTATATATATATGTGTGTGTGTGTGTGTGTGTGTAACGCCCTGGAAATTCACTTATAAACTTAACGGTCAAAGTCAAACGTTGACTAACATTAACAACGGAAGTCTCATTTTCTTTTTTCTTTTTAACCGGGCGTTACTGCCGTATCCCCGAAGGAATACAAGGCACGAAAGGGAAAAACTAACAACTAATCATTAGTTAATTCAATTTAACAATCAAAGGAAACTTTCAATTTTTAAAGACATCATAAACTAACATTACTACTCAAATCTAAACATAAACTAGACTTATTCTCAAAACTAACCTTGCCGTCCTCACTTCTAGAACCCGTTCCCATCACAAACTTTTCACCTGAAAACAAAACATTTAAAAACATGAGGAGGACTCAATAATGTCTACCCCTAACCGTTAAAACAATTTAAAATCCATTTCAATTCATTTTTTCGGGAAGAAGTGAATAAGTCAAATCTTTTCACAAACTATTTTCTTTCCCAACCAACCATACCCATCTTTCAGAATTATTAAACGGGCGGACCTTGCTTATTTGGCCCTCGAAGTCCAAGATTTCGCTATAATCATAAATCTCAGTCTCATTCCAATCAATCACAATATCAAACAAATGGATGGTCATCTATTTCACACACGTGCATAAAACTAACCCCGGGGAAGTAGCACCTACCAGGCATCCCTGATCTCTTGACAACGCCCCTGCAGGATACCACATCCTGGTCTTTGGGGGCGTTGCCCGAACCCGCATTTACGTCATGTTTGAATTATTAATAAGGTTTAATATCATACCATTCCAACTCAAACAATCCAATCCAAAATTTCTGAAACCATTTCCAAACACACACATTAAAAGACTATCCATATTTAATCAACTCAAATAACACAATTTCAAAACATATTTGAAACCATAAAACATACAAAGTGCATCCCAGTGGGGATTAAGTCATAGACATTACCTGACAATTCTTCTCCTTACTTCATAACACACTTGAGCTCACTAGATCGAACGGTTTAGAACGCACCTAAAAATAACGAAAATCCCTAACATTAAAACGCGTGTCGCACGGAGTAAACACAATCTATTTTCCACCTAGCCCACCCCTAGGAACACTATAAAAGTTCTCATCATTCATAAATTAACATTTTAAACATATCTCACATCATCTAACTATCACATATCACAAACACTCCCATATTACAATCAATTGAATAATTCACACATAACAACACATTAATTCAAAAGAATAAACCGGACAGAATTCAATACTCCAATAAAATGAACCATAACTTGACTTCCCGATATCCTATGGGTATGGTTTTGGACTTTCTAGAAATCTCGGGACGTCTACTAAAATTCTTATGTTGACGCTGAGACCTAAAATACCCCCTAAGGTCCTAAAAAACAGCCAACTATACAACCTGTTCAGTTCTGACCTAGGTGCACTATTTGGGTCGTAACTCAGAATATACACCTCAAAATCTTGATCCGTAAAATTTCTATGAAAGCTAACATTCTAAGGTACTTTCAGATCAAATGGTAGGGCTAAATATTAACTACACAATAAATGGTGACCGATATCGTACGACTCATAAAATCTGTCCAAACTGAACGGGTTTTTACTTCGGGATTTTCGATCCTAGTTTTGACCATACCATCCTAGGACTCCAAATTGAGGTTCTAAACAGCTTACTAGGGTCCATTACTTCTTCTTTTACTCCCATAGCATACTAAGATCGGCTTACACATATATACTAACATAAATTGCGACGATGACATACTAATTCTCAAACAAACCCATAAATTTAAAATTTACACTATTAAACGAAATAAAAGAAACGAAACATGGACCCCTAAACTTCAAAACACATAAGAATCAGCAAGGTGCTATTTTACTAACATATAAACAAATTGAACATTTTTAATAAATAAAGAACTCGATAATAACGTAATATTAATATAACCACGTGTCAATAGTCCCAACGTATATAACGTTTGAAACTTTACTATGCATAATACATTAAAAAACTTATAAAACAATAAAAGGAGTTTTAAAACACTCTTTAGGTAATTGTCACATAGTTTTTCATATAAAATCGATACTAATTTCATAATCTACTGACTCATATAATAAAACTAAAATTAAACGATTTACGTAGGAATATGAAAATAAACGAGATTAAAACAACGAACATACTTAGTAATTAAACTTACATGCATTATAACTCAAAACGAAATTAATAAAATGAGATTAAACAACTAAACTAACTCTAATCAAACCCTAACCATAAATTACAAATAACTACAATATTCAACACATACAATAGCCAAAAGCAATCATTTAAACTATAACATTTATCCACTCAATATGACCAAATTATACACAAGAATGTGTATATATATAAATAACATGAATAAATCAATTTGTAATCAGGTAATATGAATAATAAAGTTAATAAAAGAAATCAGATAGTATGAATTAAAAAAAAAAAATCAGTTTAAAGAAAGAATCAGGTAGTGATAATAATAGTAAAAGAAACGTATTTTAGAAAAACAAAACAATAGGTTAGGGTTACGCACAAGGACTTCATACGGCAGAACGATGGACGTCCGGCGGAACTCCGGCGATTTCGGCGGCGGCGGAGGGCGTCTGGGTGGTCGCCGGACGGTGGAGTCGCGGTGGTCGTCGGTTGGTTATCAAGCCAACAATCAACAACAGCAACAAACGGGTCGGGTCACCTTCCTCACGTCTGGGCCATCGCAGCGGTTTCTGGTGGTCACGGGAGCGGTGCTCGGTGGTCGCCTGGTGTCCGGGAGTCGACGACGACGATCGGCGGCGGCTGGGCGACGACGGTGGTGGTGCACTACGAAGCAGACCATGAAAGTGAGATAGAGAGAGAAAAGGGTGTGCGGTGGTCGTAGCGGTGGTCGAGGCGGTTGCTCGGGGGATTCCGGCGAGGCGGAGGTGGCGGCGGTTACAAGCGATGGTCGGTGGTGGCTGGGCGGTTACTCAGAGAGAGAGGAACGGGAGAGAGAGGGCACGTTGGGTTTAGGGTTTGGATAATAGTATTAGTTTACTTAATTAGACTAATAATAATAATTAGTAATGTTAATAAAACTTGGGGAAAAAGCTTCCCAATAACCGACCACTAAAAATAGTAAATGGGAATTTATGGTTTTTAAATTCTGAAAAAATAATAATAATATCAATAATAATGATAATAATACAAAAAAAACACATAAATAACTAATTAAAACTATCACATAATCATCAACAATTAACATGTAATTTACCAAAATATCTCTATTTCCATGCATAACCATGCATGTGGGAAAGACTATATTACCCTTAATAATCCTTTGACGGTCCTACGAGCTCAAGTGTTAACAATTTAAACACAAAATAATTAACGGACATAAAATGTAACGACGATTAAAATCTAATTTTCCGAGGTTTTTCAATATATATATATATATATATATATATATATATATATATATATAGGGAATAGATAGGGTGAGAAGGGAGATTGGGTGAGAATGTGAGAAGGATTAATATTGGCCATTTGATGAGAGATCAATGGTCCACATTAATTCAACCATTGTCTTTTTTTTAGGGTCTCACGTGACCCGATAAGTGAAAAAAAAGAGGAAATCTGGGGGGGGGGGGGAGGTGTGGGAACTGATGAAAGCTCGTTTCATCTCCCAAAAAGTTTCGCTCAAGTACCCAGATAATTCCCCTTCATCCTTCTTTCTACTTCCTCCTTCCTCCTTCCTCTTTCTTCTCTTTCAACTTCTCCATCAATCCTCTTTCGAACCAGGAGGTAAAGACGATCAACAGTTGAGTATGGGTTTGCAGATTTGCCTTTTTTCGACTTTATAGTGTCGATTTGTAAATGGGTTCGAATAGAGCATATATAATTTTAAGGTAAGTTGCAGAATTTTGTTTGTCTAGGTTGGAAAATTAGGTTTTTATTTTTTTGAATTGGAAAATTAGGTTTTTGTTTTTCTGGGTTGGAGATGGTGGGGGGGGGGGGGGGGTTTATGCAGATCTGCTTAACATTCTATATGTTAGTGATAGAAACTTTTCGGAAAAAAATTAGGGTTCTGGAAAACACAAATTGGAGGTTGTGACAAATTATTTTTAAGTGGTAACTTGTAATGGCTCTTTAGGTGTAGTTATGAACATCGTGTAACATAAAACAGACATCATGGTCAGACAAAATGGACATCAAGTGCACACGAAGTGGAAATATCATTCAACCCCAAAAGGGCATTACTGAAAAATGCATATTTGATGTCCATTTTGGTTGTACATGACGTCCAATTGGTTGAGACTTGAAGTTCATTTGGTTTAATACTGATGTCCATCTTGGGTCTTTGTTTTGTCTTTTTATTTTCATTTTATAAGTATAATGGGTTTATGGGTTGATCATGCAGGGGTGGAGGTTAGGGCACGGATGGTAATCATAGTGTTTTGGATGTGATCACTTCAATCATGGAGGAGATGTCAAACGTTGAGAACGAACCAAGACAATAGTGTAGCCTTGCTCCACCGCAACTCATAAGAGATGTTGTTAGGGTCAGAGGAGGTCACTGTGTTGGAGTTGCCATATATTCAAGGATGTTCCACACTTATTCAAATGGGCCTAAACACTTGTTTAGATGTGCGAAATGGACATCAGAGTTGCTCATAATGGACAATAAAGTTCTTAAAAATGGACATCAATGTTGTTTAAAAGATGGACATTTGAGCTGCTGAAAAAATAGAGACCAATGTTTTAAAAGATGGACATTAAAGATTATATAAAATGGACATCAAAGTTTTTCAAAAATGGACACCAAAGTCATTCAAAATGAACATCAAGTCACTCAAGAATGAACATAAAGTCATAAAAAAATGAACACGGTAATTACACCGAACAACCAGGAACGAAGCCAGGACTTCACATTAGAGGGGACAAATCACTCGATAAGTTGGCTTATTATAGTTACAAATTAAAAATAAAAACTAACACTATCGATATATAAGCAGTCACGTTAGTGCATATATATAAGCAGTCACCTTAGTCGGTGTTGGCTCATTTTCGTATGTAGACGCATTTGCTACAGTATCTTCCTGAGTCTCCTTTCTTTGTCTTTTAAATAGCATATCAATTTTGCCTTGTATTTACCTCTTCATCTTGTTTATATAAATATCTAAAAAAATAAACAAGATTATATTTTCTACTAATTAATCATTATTTAAAAATTAAATATATATCAATATTAAAAAACGTAAATTCCATATATTAATATAGGAAAAAGTGCAATGCACCAATGCTTTACTTTGATCAATTGATTCCATATACAACAGTTTAACTAATCAGTCATCATTTACCTGGTATATAGGAAAAAGTCAATATATTAAAAAAATTAAATTAGACTTATCTTTGAAAAAATATAAAATTTCAACACTAAAAAAAACTTAAAAATTAAATATACATATGTACATGGTCAATTGATTATTAATGGTATGATGGATGATGCATGACTGTATTGTATGAGTGTTGATTGACAAATGACAATTCACAATTGAAAAAATTTGAATTCACAAAGAATTAAAATAAATGAATCAATAAACTATATATTAATATAGTGGAATACTCATCGGTCATAGTGAATGAGAGAACAAACACCAAATAGATAAATAGATTGGATAAATTAGCATATACTACCTCCGTCCCAAAATGTTTGTCAAAATAACTAACTTCTTTATCCGAATTTGTTTGTCACTTTTACAATTCCAACGATTGTAATTTCATTTTTGCCCCTAATTAATAACTTTATTTATCACTTTTTACAATCTCAACAACCATTATATCAATAAATATAGGGGTAATTTGGGTAAGGTTCAAATTTTTCACCCCAATTCCAAAGTGTATGGGTTTTGCCAAGTTAGTTGAAGTGACAAAGAAATTGGGACGGAGGTAGTAATATTGAAATACTCACCAGTATAAAAGTCATAAATTTTGTAGCAAATAAGAGAGTTGGAGCCTTGGAAACTGAAATTGGAAAAAATATGAAAAGTAATGATAATTGAGAGTATATATATGAGCGGAACGGTTACTCTGTCAGGCGGTTATAATTAAGGTTTCTTTATTTTGCAACTGAATAAAAGTGAGTCTTTTATTCCTTCCAAAAATAATTTTATTATATATTATTTTTTTGGGGTTGGGGGGGGGGGCAATTGCCCCTGCTTTCCCCAAGCACCCTCCGTCCCTGCGAACAACATTAATTATTGCTCTAGGGGGACATCAAAAGTGTAGGATGGATATTAAGTATATATTTTGGGGACATCATGTATTGTCATTGAGAACATCAAATATTATCTTCAGGAACATCAAATATTATATTTTGCGCATGGATTACCGTGGGGGACTATCCAAATCTATACAAAAATGAGTTGTTATTTAGATGTGGGAAATGAACATCTAAGTTGCACAAAATGACAACAAAGTTCTTTAAAATGGACAGGACAACATTGTTTTACAAGATGGACATCTAAGTTGGACAACATTGTTTTACAAGATGGACATCTAAGTTGTTCAAAAAATGGACATCAATGTTTTACCATATGGACATTTGGGGTTATATGAAATGGACTTGATGTCCATGTGTGTTTTGCATAAAGTTTATTTGATTTGGAACTGATGTTCATTTGTATGTTACATGATGTCTATTTGTGCATACGTTTACAATTGAACATCTATCAACATCAAAGATGAAAAACTAAAAAAGAGAACAAACGGACAACAAGGCATTCAAAAATGAACATCTGCTATAACAGAAAGGACATCGCCAACAACTGACAATGAACATCAATCATAATGGGAATCAAAAGTATCACTAAAAGTACATGACAATATGTTGCTTGTTTTACACAATTGTGGTCCTACAAAATGTCATATAACTAGAGACAATGAGGGGGATGACATAAATTCTAATCATCAATGTACGGTGAAGCACCAACATCAGAGAAGGGCAAGTGTTCTTTTTCGATTCCAGTGAGAAGCCTTTGAAAATACGATGGCTTTCAGCTTATTATGGGGTAGGAAATGAGGATTCTCTCTCAGCATCCATCTGTCTTGTGCTTCTGCCTTGCCAACTTGTGACATCCATCATTTACATTCTATTGAACCTGGAAGCAATTAGAAAATAAAACATGGTCATGTTTACACCAAATGGACTTCATGTTTAATGGACATCATGTTCACAGCAAAATGGACATCATGTTTACATCAAATGGACATCATCTTCAAACCAGGTGGAGATCATGTTCAACAAAATAGACATCACGCGTAAACCAAATAGACAAAGTATTCAATTCAAAATGATGGACATCATGTTTAAACCAAATGGACCCTTACACTCTCTGCTCTATCCTAATTCAACCACCAGACATACCTTGTACGTTATCTAATTTTTTTTTTTTCCAACATGAACATCAATAGCAACATGTACATTACGTATATCCGAAATGCACATCACTAAATAAATCAATTCACATATAAAACAGTG